>JAPDVU010000001.1:84359806-85672223 GCA_026230045.1 Corynorhinus townsendii | reverse complement strand
AAAAACCAGAATTGCCCCATGCGAGGAACAAGGCATTCTCCTGCACTATAGGTAGATGAAATTAGCACATCATTTCTGAAGGGTAATAGAGCTTGTTTCAAAAACTCAAGTATGTCATTCGTTTATCCCAATAGCTTCACTTCCACAACTAGATCGTACATGAAAACAACACTTGTACAAAGAATCACATGCAGTCTAAGGATATTTCTTTTATGTTGTTATGTATATAAAACATACAGTAGGTGATTACATGTGTTTATACAGTATATGTAATATCACAGAGGCTAACAACATATACATTTGTTCTTTGACATTTGGACATGTAACTTTTCACCATTTCAGGGAACTTACTGTGTAGTTTGAGGGAAAAGGAAGGAGAGGGATCTCCTCAATAAGTGGTTTCCATGCTAAAAAAAAGCACGACTGCCATTTTTGACTGACATCCATTAGCCTTTGAACCAGGGACAGATGATGAGGAAAGGGACAATGTATCTTCCTACCTTGGTTTAGGTCCTCAGATGAGTTCCAGTTCAGGGAATAAAAGTTATGTCAGCCAGTAAGTGGTGTAAACAAATTAAATCTAGGCAGAGTGTGTCTTCATTAAATTGTTCATAGATTGGGAGAGGGGGCAGCAGAAATAGAAAACTTAAAGCTTTTTAAAACATAGGCCCAGTGTTAATTATACCAAGAATAATTATTTCATATACAGAAAGCTGATCCTTCACTTAAAATTTTGTTGCTTCTTTTTTTTTTTTTTTTTTAAAGAAATGGATTCTCTCTTTGGTGTTGTACATTTTACAGCAAGCGTCGAATTCCTGTTTCATGTCCTACATCAGACAATGTAGTCTTTAAGGTAAAGTGATCTTTTGTGAAGTTAGGTTTCTTGCTCTCAATTGAATTGTGTGTGTGTGTGTGTGTGTGTGGTGTGTGTGTGTGTGTGTGTGTGTGTGTAATTGATTTCTAGTTGAATACCATTGTGGTTGAAGAAAATGTGTAAAATGATTTCAATCTCCTTAAATTTACTAAGGCTTTACTCATAGTCTATCTTGGAAACTATTCCATGTGCACTTGAAGAAAATTTTTACCTACAATTTTAGGGTAATAATGCTCTGACACTAAAAAGGAAATGCATCAGGTAAAATGTGTCCTTTAAGCGTGCTCTTACCTTCATTAAGTTTTGGAAGAACTATCTGTTGATGTCAATGGAGTATTTAACATCCTAACTATGATTGTATCAATATTTGCTTTATATATTGAAGTGCTCCTGTTCATATGGGTTATGATTTCTTGCTGGATTGATCCCATATCATTATATAATGCCTTCCTTTGTCTCTTTTTATAGTCTTAGATTTAACTTCTATTTTGCCTGACATAAGTATTGCTACCCCAGCTTTTTTTGTTGTTTGCATTTAAAAACATTTAAAAATGTTTTTTTTTAAACACATTTTTATTGATTTCAAGGAGAGGAAGGGAGAGGGATAGAGAGCTATAAACATCAATAAGAAACATCCATCCTCTGCCTCCTGCATGCCCCCTTCTGGGGATTGGGCCTGTATCCCGGGCATGTGCTCTGACCTGGTATGGAACTGGTGACCTCTTGTTTCCTAGATAAACACTTGACTGCTGAGCAATACTGGCCAGGGGAACATTTTTTAAAGTGAATTTTTATTTATTGATTTGAGAGAGAGAGAAAAAGAGAGATAGACAGAAAGAGAGAGAAACATTGATGTGTTGTTCCACTTATTTATGCATTCATTGGTTGCTTCTTGTATATCCCTGATGAGAGATTGAACCTGCAAAGTTGGCATATTGGGACAACACTCTAAGGAATTGAGCCACCAGACCAAGGCCCTCTTTGTATGTGTTTGCAGTAAATACCTTTTCCCATCCTTTTACTTTCAGTGTGTGCAACTTTTGCTGAAGTTGTTCTTTAGTAGATGGCACATGTGTTATATTGGAAATTCAATGAGCTAAACAGAAGACGCCGTAATCAGAGAGCTGAATTTGAAGTCTTTATTTCAAGAGCCGGTGGCCTCAGGAAGACTTGGGTTTCTGAAATCCTCACGGCCCTGAATGAACTTAGGGGTTAGCTTATAAAGGCAAAGGAACCCCATGTGCTGGGAAGGGGGCAGTGTGTTCAGCAGATACCTTGCAGCAAGCCTGTAGCCTTGAGCACAGCTCAGATAAGCAGAAGACAGCTGGCATGGAGGGAACCAAGGTCGGACCAGACCCCCAGACCCCCAGGCCAGCAGAGCACCTTGCAGGACCAGATAATTGAGAGGGGGCAGTGACTAGACTATAGGCTCACAAGAAGTGCATTAGCTTACTGGCTTTCCTTTTCAGATAGCTATCCCCTCCCCCAAACTGTCTTATTTTCCCTATTATTCGAGCAAGCGTGCTTACAGAAGCTAGAAATAGCAGAGTTACTTCTATCAGGGAGGCTATCTAGTTTCGTTACTTCCTGGAATTAACAGAACAAAGGACCACCTGTGTTTAGTGGAAGTTTTAAACAGCAGTTCTTACAAAATGGAGGTTATGGGAACAAGATGGAGTGCCTATGGTTCAGATGGAGGGTGAAAGACAGGACGGAGTCAGTCCTTTCACGGCCCATTGGTCACATGTAGGGATCGGGTTTTCTTAGCCCTGCGTTTATGTCTTTTGATTGGAGCTTTTTAGATATATACATCTACAGGGATTATTGATAGGTACTCGCTTATTCCTATTTTATCCTTTATAATTATGTCCCCTGCCTTTTTCTTTTTCTTTATATAGAAGCCCCTTTAATATTTCCCACAATACTGTCTCTTTTTGTGCGTGTGTGATGAACGCCTTTATGTTACTTAGGCAGCTCTTTATATCCTCCACAATTTTAAATGGCAGCTTTGATGGGCAGAGTAGTCTTGGTTGCAGGTCCTTCTGTTTTATCATTTTGAATATTTTGTACCAGTAAGGATCAGCCTGAAATACTTGTGTTCAGAAAGCATTTACCAGATTCATGGGGGCTCCCTTGTAGGTTACTATTTGTTTATCCCTCTCTGCTTCTAAGATCTCCTTTTCTTTAAGCTTTGCCATCTTAATTATAAAGTGTCTTGTTTGGGACTCTCTTTGCATCCTGCACTTGTGTGTCTTTTTCTTCACCAGGCCAGGGAAGTTTTCAGTCATTATTTTCTCAAATAGGTCCTTATTTTTGCTCTTCTCCTTCTGGTACTGCTATAATGTGGATGTTGCTATGTTTTCTGCTATCCAAGAAGTCTCAAACTAGTCTCTTTAGTAAAAATTATATACATACCAGATGCCCAATGCACGAAATTCGTGCACATTGGGTCGGGTTCCTCCACCAGGACTGCACCCTCTCCAACCTGTGACCCCTCGGGAGATGTCCGACTGCCGGCTTAGGCTTGATCCCGGCAGTCAGACATCCTCTCACAATCCGGGAACGCTGACTCCTACCTGATTGCCTACCTGATTGCCCTTAACCACTCACCTGCCTGCCTACCTGATTGGCCTTAACAACTCAGACTGCCTGCCAGATTGCACCTAACTGCCTCTGTCTGCCTGCCTGATACCCCTAACTGCCTCTACTTACCTGCCTGGTGACCCCGCACCCTTTTGCCTACCTGACTGCCCAAAACCACTCTCTCCTGCTGGCCTTATTGCCCCTAACCACCTGTGCCTCGGCACCCGCCACCGTGGTTTTGTCCGGAAGGATGTCCAGAAGACTTCTGATCTATCCAGTCTAATTAGCATATTACCCTTTTGTCAGTCTGGATACTTTTATAAAAGTACCTAATCTTTATGTGTACTGTTATAAAAGTATATAAATTGCTGCTCTAATTGATTGTTTCCTGCTACCGCCTCTTCTAAGTCAAAGATTCTATTCTATGCTTCATTCTCTGCTATGATTTTTTCTTGTGTATTCTTCATTTCAGGTATTGTTTCTTCATTTCTGAGTGGATATTTCACATGATTCATTTATCCTTTTTCATTCATGCTTTCTCTTTGTTGAATTTCTCACTATGATCCTTGAGCATTTTTGTACCCATGGTTTTGAACTCTGCATCTGGTGCATATCTTGCCTCCATTTCATTTAGTGCTTTTTTTCTGGGGGTATTTCCTATTTTTTTAATTTGGGGCATGTTTCTTTTTCTTCCTATTTAAGCTGCCTCTCTGTATTTGTTTCTATGAATTGGGTAGATCTACTTTGCCTGCAAGTCTTGGCAAAATGGCCTAAGGTATTAATTGTCTTGTCAGGCTCATTGGCACAATCTTCCTGATCCACCTGAGTTAGGTGCTTCAGGAATGTCACTTGTGTGTGACATGAGCCCTCTTTTTGTAGAGTCTTGATGTTGGTCTATTTGTGGAAAGGGTTGCTGCTCAGGCTGGCTCTTCACAGTATACAAGCTGCTGTGTGAAGGCTGACCCCATGTCGAGTGTTTCACACCAGTGTGGTATGGTGCCTGCCAAGATCTTCTTTTTGGTGTTCTGCTTGTGGAGATATTTGGTTCCTGCTCTGTAGCTCCCCACTGGAGCCTCTTGGGATGGTGGTGGGCACTCTGCTGTAAGGCAGTGTCAGTCTGTGCCTGTGATTTTCCCTGAGCGACCTGTGTGGAGGTCCAAAGTGATGCAGTGTTTGTGACTGCCTCTGCTAGGCCTAGGTGCACCAGGGAGGGGCCAAGCTGCACAGCAGTGCCTCCTTCCACCAGCACCAAGCCTGTGAGGCAGCTAGAAACAAAGTCCAAGTCTCTCTGGTCTCCACCTTTGCCTACCAGCTTTCTGTGGGGGTCAGTCACTGAAAGAGCTCCCATTGGTATGTGAGTCCCATGAGGTGAGTGACTCATCAGGTAGGTGTGAATGGTGCTTACCATGTTGACAGATTCAAACTCCATTTCATTTCTGGTTTTGAGGCCACTCAGAAAAAGTCCCAGCATCCACCAATACCAGCTATCACCCACTGGGTACCCGTGGACCTAATGGTTTATTATCACCTCAGAGACCCTTTGGGGTAAGGTCAGCAGAATTCATCCAGCCCCAAAAATGAAGATTTGGTGTGAAATTAGGAGAACATTCCTCACTCTCCAAAAGTGTACTTTAGCTATCCATGCATTGTCTTCACTCTGCTCCAATGTGGTAGTATGTTGGTTCATATATTTTATAAATGCCACCACTTTTGACACCTTTAAATATCTTTAAAAAATGTAAAACACAATGTGGGGAACGATAGCTTCATGAAGAAAGAGGAAAGCTTCCGATTGGTTACTGAGGCACAAAACACCTTCTAAATCTTTCTGTGTAATGCAAACCCATGCAGGAAAAACAAAAGTGGGAAATTTTGCATCTTTGTCTTTTTATTTCATTGTCTCTGATAGATAAATGGGATGGGGGTGAGGAGGGGAAATGTTAGGCAGCAAAGAGTGGATGCAATGTGAATAGGACCACAAAATTAAGAAAGCCCTTTTAGAAATCTTGGAAAATTCTGCTTCTGTACAGAAACAGAAATGAAGCAGATTTACAATTTTAATGACCTGTATGATCAAATTAAACACTCAAAATATTTTTACTGAATCAAGTAATAGCAATTTCATTAATGTCATGAAATTAAAGAAAACATAAGTTTTAAATCAATAAGGTAATAACAATGACCATAATATCAAACTTTCCTCAAAGGTTGCAAAAAAAAATAAGCAGACAAGCAGGAAAAGGGAAGTGTCGGGAAACACATATGATGGTGCTAATGATGACAGTGACAGAAATGGATTGAGACAGCAAAGCAACAGTGAACAAACTGATACCCAGCAGCCAAATGAAAAAATTAATGAAAACACAGTCTTTTTAGTGAATAAGGTAACAACAAACCCAAATGATGAAAGCCAAATGACAAAATTAATGGAAACACAGGCCTGTTAATGAATAAGGTAATAACAATATCGTTCATATCAAACTTTCATCAAAGGTTGAAGAAAGGAAGGAACAGAAAAATAGTAAAAGGGAGGAGTCAGGAACCATGTATGATGGTGCTGATGATGACAGCGACAGTGATGGATTGAGTCAGCACAGCAACAGGGAACAAACTGATACCCAGCAGCCAAATGATACAATTAATGAAAACACAGTCACTTTAATGAATAAGGTAATAACAAACCCAAATGATAAAAGCCAAATGACAAAATTAATGAAAACACAGTCCTTTTAATGAATAAGGTAACTACAATATCATTAATATCAAACTTTCATCAAAGGTCGAAGAACAAAAGAAGCAGACAAGTAGTAAAAGGGAAGTGTCAGGTAACATGCATGATGGTGCTGAAGACAACAGTGACAGTGTTGGTGTGAGGAAGAAAAGCAACACTGAACACAGTGATAAGCAGCAGCTTCCTATTAAGGAGAATAAAGACGCTGATAGGTAAGCCTATAGCAGTATTTAGCAGTAGGCAATTATTCTTTGACTATGAAACAAATTCCAATTTGAGCTAATATTCATGATTAACAAATTTTACATGTATACTAGAGAGATAGAACCTTGCTCTTGCTAATCAGAAAAATGCATATGAACTAACAGTGAGATACCATTTTTTTGAACTTTTAGTGATAATTATTATATTTAAAAAAAATAAAAACCAGAATTGCCCCATGCGAGGAACAAGGCATTCTCCTGCACTATAGGTAGATGAAATTAGCACATCATTTCTGAAGGGTAATAGAGCTTGTTTCAAAAACTCAAGTATGTCATTCGTTTATCCCAATAGCTTCACTTCCACAACTAGATCGTACATGAAAACAACACTTGTACAAAGAATCACATGCAGTCTAAGGATATTTCTTTTATGTTGTTATGTATATAAAACATACAGTAGGTGATTACATGTGTTTATACAGTATATGTAATATCACAGAGGCTAACAACATATACATTTGTTCTTTGACATTTGGACATGTAACTTTTCACCATTTCAGGGAACTTACTGTGTAGTTTGAGGGAAAAGGAAGGAGAGGGATCTCCTCAATAAGTGGTTTCCATGCTAAAAAAAAGCACGACTGCCATTTTTGACTGACATCCATTAGCCTTTGAACCAGGGACAGATGATGAGGAAAGGGACAATGTATCTTCCTACCTTGGTTTAGGTCCTCAGATGAGTTCCAGTTCAGGGAATAAAAGTTATGTCAGCCAGTAAGTGGTGTAAACAAATTAAATCTAGGCAGAGTGTGTCTTCATTAAATTGTTCATAGATTGGGAGAGGGGGCAGCAGAAATAGAAAACTTAAAGCTTTTTAAAACATAGGCCCAGTGTTAATTATACCAAGAATAATTATTTCATATACAGAAAGCTGATCCTTCACTTAAAATTTTGTTGCTTCTTTTTTTTTTTTTTTTTAAAGAAATGGATTCTCTCTTTGGTGTTGTACATTTTACAGCAAGCGTCGAATTCCTGTTTCATGTCCTACATCAGACAATGTAGTCTTTAAGGTAAAGTGATCTTTTGTGAAGTTAGGTTTCTTGCTCTCAATTGAATTGTGTGTGTGTGTGTGTGTGTGTGGTGTGTGTGTGTGTGTGTGTGTGTGTGTAATTGATTTCTAGTTGAATACCATTGTGGTTGAAGAAAATGTGTAAAATGATTTCAATCTCCTTAAATTTACTAAGGCTTTACTCATAGTCTATCTTGGAAACTATTCCATGTGCACTTGAAGAAAATTTTTACCTACAATTTTAGGGTAATAATGCTCTGACACTAAAAAGGAAATGCATCAGGTAAAATGTGTCCTTTAAGCGTGCTCTTACCTTCATTAAGTTTTGGAAGAACTATCTGTTGATGTCAATGGAGTATTTAACATCCTAACTATGATTGTATCAATATTTGCTTTATATATTGAAGTGCTCCTGTTCATATGGGTTATGATTTCTTGCTGGATTGATCCCATATCATTATATAATGCCTTCCTTTGTCTCTTTTTATAGTCTTAGATTTAACTTCTATTTTGCCTGACATAAGTATTGCTACCCCAGCTTTTTTTGTTGTTTGCATTTAAAAACATTTAAAAATGTTTTTTTTTAAACACATTTTTATTGATTTCAAGGAGAGGAAGGGAGAGGGATAGAGAGCTATAAACATCAATAAGAAACATCCATCCTCTGCCTCCTGCATGCCCCCTTCTGGGGATTGGGCCTGTATCCCGGGCATGTGCTCTGACCTGGTATGGAACTGGTGACCTCTTGTTTCCTAGATAAACACTTGACTGCTGAGCAATACTGGCCAGGGGAACATTTTTTAAAGTGAATTTTTATTTATTGATTTGAGAGAGAGAGAAAAAGAGAGATAGACAGAAAGAGAGAGAAACATTGATGTGTTGTTCCACTTATTTATGCATTCATTGGTTGCTTCTTGTATATCCCTGATGAGAGATTGAACCTGCAAAGTTGGCATATTGGGACAACACTCTAAGGAATTGAGCCACCAGACCAAGGCCCTCTTTGTATGTGTTTGCAGTAAATACCTTTTCCCATCCTTTTACTTTCAGTGTGTGCAACTTTTGCTGAAGTTGTTCTTTAGTAGATGGCACATGTGTTATATTGGAAATTCAATGAGCTAAACAGAAGACGCCGTAATCAGAGAGCTGAATTTGAAGTCTTTATTTCAAGAGCCGGTGGCCTCAGGAAGACTTGGGTTTCTGAAATCCTCACGGCCCTGAATGAACTTAGGGGTTAGCTTATAAAGGCAAAGGAACCCCATGTGCTGGGAAGGGGGCAGTGTGTTCAGCAGATACCTTGCAGCAAGCCTGTAGCCTTGAGCACAGCTCAGATAAGCAGAAGACAGCTGGCATGGAGGGAACCAAGGTCGGACCAGACCCCCAGACCCCCAGGCCAGCAGAGCACCTTGCAGGACCAGATAATTGAGAGGGGGCAGTGACTAGACTATAGGCTCACAAGAAGTGCATTAGCTTACTGGCTTTCCTTTTCAGATAGCTATCCCCTCCCCCAAACTGTCTTATTTTCCCTATTATTCGAGCAAGCGTGCTTACAGAAGCTAGAAATAGCAGAGTTACTTCTATCAGGGAGGCTATCTAGTTTCGTTACTTCCTGGAATTAACAGAACAAAGGACCACCTGTGTTTAGTGGAAGTTTTAAACAGCAGTTCTTACAAAATGGAGGTTATGGGAACAAGATGGAGTGCCTATGGTTCAGATGGAGGGTGAAAGACAGGACGGAGTCAGTCCTTTCACGGCCCATTGGTCACATGTAGGGATCGGGTTTTCTTAGCCCTGCGTTTATGTCTTTTGATTGGAGCTTTTTAGATATATACATCTACAGGGATTATTGATAGGTACTCGCTTATTCCTATTTTATCCTTTATAATTATGTCCCCTGCCTTTTTCTTTTTCTTTATATAGAAGCCCCTTTAATATTTCCCACAATACTGTCTCTTTTTGTGCGTGTGTGATGAACGCCTTTATGTTACTTAGGCAGCTCTTTATATCCTCCACAATTTTAAATGGCAGCTTTGATGGGCAGAGTAGTCTTGGTTGCAGGTCCTTCTGTTTTATCATTTTGAATATTTTGTACCAGTAAGGATCAGCCTGAAATACTTGTGTTCAGAAAGCATTTACCAGATTCATGGGGGCTCCCTTGTAGGTTACTATTTGTTTATCCCTCTCTGCTTCTAAGATCTCCTTTTCTTTAAGCTTTGCCATCTTAATTATAAAGTGTCTTGTTTGGGACTCTCTTTGCATCCTGCACTTGTGTGTCTTTTTCTTCACCAGGCCAGGGAAGTTTTCAGTCATTATTTTCTCAAATAGGTCCTTATTTTTGCTCTTCTCCTTCTGGTACTGCTATAATGTGGATGTTGCTATGTTTTCTGCTATCCAAGAAGTCTCAAACTAGTCTCTTTAGTAAAAATTATATACATACCAGATGCCCAATGCACGAAATTCGTGCACATTGGGTCGGGTTCCTCCACCAGGACTGCACCCTCTCCAACCTGTGACCCCTCGGGAGATGTCCGACTGCCGGCTTAGGCTTGATCCCGGCAGTCAGACATCCTCTCACAATCCGGGAACGCTGACTCCTACCTGATTGCCTACCTGATTGCCCTTAACCACTCACCTGCCTGCCTACCTGATTGGCCTTAACAACTCAGACTGCCTGCCAGATTGCACCTAACTGCCTCTGTCTGCCTGCCTGATACCCCTAACTGCCTCTACTTACCTGCCTGGTGACCCCGCACCCTTTTGCCTACCTGACTGCCCAAAACCACTCTCTCCTGCTGGCCTTATTGCCCCTAACCACCTGTGCCTCGGCACCCGCCACCGTGGTTTTGTCCGGAAGGATGTCCAGAAGACTTCTGATCTATCCAGTCTAATTAGCATATTACCCTTTTGTCAGTCTGGATACTTTTATAAAAGTACCTAATCTTTATGTGTACTGTTATAAAAGTATATAAATTGCTGCTCTAATTGATTGTTTCCTGCTACCGCCTCTTCTAAGTCAAAGATTCTATTCTATGCTTCATTCTCTGCTATGATTTTTTCTTGTGTATTCTTCATTTCAGGTATTGTTTCTTCATTTCTGAGTGGATATTTCACATGATTCATTTATCCTTTTTCATTCATGCTTTCTCTTTGTTGAATTTCTCACTATGATCCTTGAGCATTTTTGTACCCATGGTTTTGAACTCTGCATCTGGTGCATATCTTGCCTCCATTTCATTTAGTGCTTTTTTTCTGGGGGTATTTCCTATTTTTTTAATTTGGGGCATGTTTCTTTTTCTTCCTATTTAAGCTGCCTCTCTGTATTTGTTTCTATGAATTGGGTAGATCTACTTTGCCTGCAAGTCTTGGCAAAATGGCCTAAGGTATTAATTGTCTTGTCAGGCTCATTGGCACAATCTTCCTGATCCACCTGAGTTAGGTGCTTCAGGAATGTCACTTGTGTGTGACATGAGCCCTCTTTTTGTAGAGTCTTGATGTTGGTCTATTTGTGGAAAGGGTTGCTGCTCAGGCTGGCTCTTCACAGTATACAAGCTGCTGTGTGAAGGCTGACCCCATGTCGAGTGTTTCACACCAGTGTGGTATGGTGCCTGCCAAGATCTTCTTTTTGGTGTTCTGCTTGTGGAGATATTTGGTTCCTGCTCTGTAGCTCCCCACTGGAGCCTCTTGGGATGGTGGTGGGCACTCTGCTGTAAGGCAGTGTCAGTCTGTGCCTGTGATTTTCCCTGAGCGACCTGTGTGGAGGTCCAAAGTGATGCAGTGTTTGTGACTGCCTCTGCTAGGCCTAGGTGCACCAGGGAGGGGCCAAGCTGCACAGCAGTGCCTCCTTCCACCAGCACCAAGCCTGTGAGGCAGCTAGAAACAAAGTCCAAGTCTCTCTGGTCTCCACCTTTGCCTACCAGCTTTCTGTGGGGGTCAGTCACTGAAAGAGCTCCCATTGGTATGTGAGTCCCATGAGGTGAGTGACTCATCAGGTAGGTGTGAATGGTGCTTACCATGTTGACAGATTCAAACTCCATTTCATTTCTGGTTTTGAGGCCACTCAGAAAAAGTCCCAGCATCCACCAATACCAGCTATCACCCACTGGGTACCCGTGGACCTAATGGTTTATTATCACCTCAGAGACCCTTTGGGGTAAGGTCAGCAGAATTCATCCAGCCCCAAAAATGAAGATTTGGTGTGAAATTAGGAGAACATTCCTCACTCTCCAAAAGTGTACTTTAGCTATCCATGCATTGTCTTCACTCTGCTCCAATGTTGTAGTATGTTGGTTCATATATTTTATAAATGCCACCACTTTTGACACCTTTAAATATCTTTAAAAAATGTAAAACACAATGTGGGGAACGATAGCTTCATGAAGAAAGAGGAAAGCTTCCGATTGGTTACTGAGGCACAAAACACCTTCTAAATCTTTCTGTGTAATGCAAACCCATGCAGGAAAAACAAAAGTGGGAAATTTTGCATCTTTGTCTTTTTATTTCATTGTCTCTGATAGATAAATGGGATGGGGGTGAGGAGGGGAAATGTTAGGCAGCAAAGAGTGGATGCAATGTGAATAGGACCACAAAATTAAGAAAGCCCTTTTAGAAATCTTGGAAAATTCTGCTTCTGTACAGAAACAGAAATGAAGCAGATTTACAATTTTAATGACCTGTATGATCAAATTAAACACTCAAAATATTTTTACTGAATCAAGTAATAGCAATTTCATTAATGTCATGAAATTAAAGAAAACATAAGTTTTAAATCAATAAGGTAATAACAATGACCATAATATCAAACTTTCCTCAAAGGTTGCAAAAAAAAATAAGCAGACAAGCAGGAAAAGGGAAGTGTCGGGAAACACATATGATGGTGCTAATGATGACAGTGACAGAAATGGATTGAGACAGCAAAGCAACAGTGAACAAACTGATACCCAGCAGCCAAATGAAAAAATTAATGAAAACACAGTCTTTTTAGTGAATAAGGTAACAACAAACCCAAATGATGAAAGCCAAATGACAAAATTAATGGAAACACAGGCCTGTTAATGAATAAGGTAATAACAATATCGTTCATATCAAACTTTCATCAAAGGTTGAAGAAAGGAAGGAACAGAAAAATAGTAAAAGGGAGGAGTCAGGAACCATGTATGATGGTGCTGATGATGACAGCGACAGTGATGGATTGAGTCAGCACAGCAACAGGGAACAAACTGATACCCGGCAGCCAAATGATACAATTAATGAAAACACAGTCACTTTAATGAATAAGGTAATAACAAACCCAAATGATAAAAGCCAAATGACAAAATTAATGAAAACACAGTCCTTTTAATGAATAAGGTAACTACAATATCATTAATATCAAACTTTCATCAAAGGTCGAAGAACAAAAGAAGCAGACAAGTAGTAAAAGGGAAGTGTCAGGTAACATGCATGATGGTGCTGAAGACAACAGTGACAGTGTTGGTGTGAGGAAGAAAAGCAACACTGAACACAGTGATAAGCAGCAGCTTCCTATTAAGGAGAATAAAGACGCTGATAGGTAAGCCTATAGCAGTATTTAGCAGTAGGCAATTATTCTTTGACTATGAAACAAATTCCAATTTGAGCTAATATTCATGATTAACAAATTTTACATGTATACTAGAGAGATAGAACCTTGCTCTTGCTAATCAGAAAAATGCATATGAACTAACAGTGAGATACCATTTTTTTGAACTTTTAGTGATAATTATTATATTTAAAAAAAATAAAAACCAGAATTGCCCCATGCGAGGAACAAGGCATTCTCCTGCACTATAGGTAGATGAAATTAGCACATCATTTCTGAAGGGTAATAGAGCTTGTTTCAAAAACTCAAGTATGTCATTCGTTTATCCCAATAGCTTCACTTCCACAACTAGATCGTACATGAAAACAACACTTGTACAAAGAATCACATGCAGTCTAAGGATATTTCTTTTATGTTGTTATGTATATAAAACATACAGTAGGTGATTACATGTGTTTATACAGTATATGTAATATCACAGAGGCTAACAACATATACATTTGTTCTTTGACATTTGGACATGTAACTTTTCACCATTTCAGGGAACTTACTGTGTAGTTTGAGGGAAAAGGAAGGAGAGGGATCTCCTCAATAAGTGGTTTCCATGCTAAAAAAAAGCACGACTGCCATTTTTGACTGACATCCATTAGCCTTTGAACCAGGGACAGATGATGAGGAAAGGGACAATGTATCTTCCTACCTTGGTTTAGGTCCTCAGATGAGTTCCAGTTCAGGGAATAAAAGTTATGTCAGCCAGTAAGTGGTGTAAACAAATTAAATCTAGGCAGAGTGTGTCTTCATTAAATTGTTCATAGATTGGGAGAGGGGGCAGCAGAAATAGAAAACTTAAAGCTTTTTAAAACATAGGCCCAGTGTTAATTATACCAAGAATAATTATTTCATATACAGAAAGCTGATCCTTCACTTAAAATTTTGTTGCTTCTTTTTTTTTTTTCTTAAAGAAATGGATTCTCTCTTTGGTGTTGTACATTTTACAGCAAGCGTCGAATTCCTGTTTCATGTCCTACATCAGACAATGTAGTCTTTAAGGTAAAGTGATCTTTTGTGAAGTTAGGTTTCTTGCTCTCAATTGAATTGTGTGTGTGTGTGTGTGTGTGTGTGTGTGTGTGTGTGTAATTGATTTCTAGTTGAATACCATTGTGGTTGAAGAAAATGTGTAAAATGATTTCAATCTCCTTAAATTTACTAAGGCTTTACTCATAGTCTATCTTGGAAACTATTCCATGTGCACTTGAAGAAAATTTTTACCTACAATTTTAGGGTAATAATGCTCTGACACTAAAAAGGAAATGCATCAGGTAAAATGTGTCCTTTAAGCGTGCTCTTACCTTCATTAAGTTTTGGAAGAACTATCTGTTGATGTCAATGGAGTATTTAACATCCTAACTATGATTGTATCAATATTTGCTTTATATATTGAAGTGCTCCTGTTCATATGGGTTATGATTTCTTGCTGGATTGATCCCATATCATTATATAATGCCTTCCTTTGTCTCTTTTTATAGTCTTAGATTTAACTTCTATTTTGCCTGACATAAGTATTGCTACCCCAGCTTTTTTTGTTGTTTGCATTTAAAAACATTTAAAAATGTTTTTTTTTAAACACATTTTTATTGATTTCAAGGAGAGGAAGGGAGAGGGATAGAGAGCTATAAACATCAATAAGAAACATCCATCCTCTGCCTCCTGCATGCCCCCTTCTGGGGATTGGGCCTGTATCCCGGGCATGTGCTCTGACCTGGTATGGAACTGGTGACCTCTTGTTTCCTAGATAAACACTTGACTGCTGAGCAATACTGGCCAGGGGAACATTTTTTAAAGTGAATTTTTATTTATTGATTTGAGAGAGAGAGAAAAAGAGAGATAGACAGAAAGAGAGAGAAACATTGATGTGTTGTTCCACTTATTTATGCATTCATTGGTTGCTTCTTGTATATCCCTGATGAGAGATTGAACCTGCAAAGTTGGCATATTGGGACAACACTCTAAGGAATTGAGCCACCAGACCAAGGCCCTCTTTGTATGTGTTTGCAGTAAATACCTTTTCCCATCCTTTTACTTTCAGTGTGTGCAACTTTTGCTGAAGTTGTTCTTTAGTAGATGGCACATGTGTTATATTGGAAATTCAATGAGCTAAACAGAAGACACCGTAATCAGAGAGCTGAATTTGAAGTCTTTATTTCAAGAGCCGGTGGCCTCAGGAAGACTTGGGTTTCTGAAATCCTCACGGCCCTGAATGAACTTAGGGGTTAGCTTATAAAGGCAAAGGAACCCCATGTGCTGGGAAGGGGGCAGTGTGTTCAGCAGATACCTTGCAGCAAGCCTGTAGCCTTGAGCACAGCTCAGATAAGCAGAAGACAGCTGGCATGGAGGGAACCAAGGTCGGACCAGACCCCCAGACCCCCAGGCCAGCAGAGCACCTTGCAGGACCAGATAATTGAGAGGGGGCAGTGACTAGACTATAGGCTCACAAGAAGTGCATTAGCTTACTGGCTTTCCTTTTCAGATAGCTATCCCCTCCCCCAAACTGTCTTATTTTCCCTATTATTCGAGCAAGCGTGCTTACAGAAGCTAGAAATAGCAGAGTTACTTCTATCAGGGAGGCTATCTAGTTTCGTTACTTCCTGGAATTAACAGAACAAAGGACCACCTGTGTTTAGTGGAAGTTTTAAACAGCAGTTCTTACAAAATGGAGGTTATGGGAACAAGATGGAGTGCCTATGGTTCAGATGGAGGGTGAAAGACAGGACGGAGTCAGTCCTTTCACGGCCCATTGGTCACATGTAGGGATCGGGTTTTCTTAGCCCTGCGTTTATGTCTTTTGATTGGAGCTTTTTAGATATATACATCTACAGGGATTATTGATAGGTACTCGCTTATTCCTATTTTATCCTTTATAATTATGTCCCCTGCCTTTTTCTTTTTCTTTATATAGAAGCCCCTTTAATATTTCCCACAATACTGTCTCTTTTTGTGCGTGTGTGATGAACGCCTTTATGTTACTTAGGCAGCTCTTTATATCCTCCACAATTTTAAATGGCAGCTTTGATGGGCAGAGTAGTCTTGGTTGCAGGTCCTTCTGTTTTATCATTTTGAATATTTTGTACCAGTAAGGATCAGCCTGAAATACTTGTGTTCAGAAAGCATTTACCAGATTCATGGGGGCTCCCTTGTAGGTTACTATTTGTTTATCCCTCTCTGCTTCTAAGATCTCCTTTTCTTTAAGCTTTGCCATCTTAATTATAAAGTGTCTTGTTTGGGACTCTCTTTGCATCCTGCACTTGTGTGTCTTTTTCTTCACCAGGCCAGGGAAGTTTTCAGTCATTATTTTCTCAAATAGGTCCTTATTTTTGCTCTTCTCCTTCTGGTACTGCTATAATGTGGATGTTGCTATGTTTTCTGCTATCCAAGAAGTCTCAAACTAGTCTCTTTAGTAAAAATTATATACATACCAGATGCCCAATGCACGAAATTCGTGCACATTGGGTCGGGTTCCTCCACCAGGACTGCACCCTCTCCAACCTGTGACCCCTCGGGAGATGTCCGACTGCCGGCTTAGGCTTGATCCCGGCAGTCAGACATCCTCTCACAATCCGGGAACGCTGACTCCTACCTGATTGCCTACCTGATTGCCCTTAACCACTCACCTGCCTGCCTACCTGATTGGCCTTAACAACTCAGACTGCCTGCCAGATTGCACCTAACTGCCTCTGTCTGCCTGCCTGATACCCCTAACTGCCTCTACTTACCTGCCTGGTGACCCCGCACCCTTTTGCCTACCTGACTGCCCAAAACCACTCTCTCCTGCTGGCCTTATTGCCCCTAACCACCTGTGCCTCGGCACCCGCCACCGTGGTTTTGTCCGGAAGGATGTCCAGAAGACTTCTGATCTATCCAGTCTAATTAGCATATTACCCTTTTGTCAGTCTGGATACTTTTATAAAAGTACCTAATCTTTATGTGTACTGTTATAAAAGTATATAAATTGCTGCTCTAATTGATTGTTTCCTGCTACCGCCTCTTCTAAGTCAAAGATTCTATTCTATGCTTCATTCTCTGCTATGATTTTTTCTTGTGTATTCTTCATTTCAGGTATTGTTTCTTCATTTCTGAGTGGATATTTCACATGATTCATTTATCCTTTTTCATTCATGCTTTCTCTTTGTTGAATTTCTCACTATGATCCTTGAGCATTTTTGTACCCATGGTTTTGAACTCTGCATCTGGTGCATATCTTGCCTCCATTTCATTTAGTGCTTTTTTTCTGGGGGTATTTCCTATTTTTTTAATTTGGGGCATGTTTCTTTTTCTTCCTATTTAAGCTGCCTCTCTGTATTTGTTTCTATGAATTGGGTAGATCTACTTTGCCTGCAAGTCTTGGCAAAATGGCCTAAGGTATTAATTGTCTTGTCAGGCTCATTGGCACAATCTTCCTGATCCACCTGAGTTAGGTGCTTCAGGAATGTCACTTGTGTGTGACATGAGCCCTCTTTTTGTAGAGTCTTGATGTTGGTCTATTTGTGGAAAGGGTTGCTGCTCAGGCTGGCTCTTCACAGTATACAAGCTGCTGTGTGAAGGCTGACCCCATGTCGAGTGTTTCACACCAGTGTGGTATGGTGCCTGCCAAGATCTTCTTTTTGGTGTTCTGCTTGTGGAGATATTTGGTTCCTGCTCTGTAGCTCCCCACTGGAGCCTCTTGGGATGGTGGTGGGCACTCTGCTGTAAGGCAGTGTCAGTCTGTGCCTGTGATTTTCCCTGAGCGACCTGTGTGGAGGTCCAAAGTGATGCAGTGTTTGTGACTGCCTCTGCTAGGCCTAGGTGCACCAGGGAGGGGCCAAGCTGCACAGCAGTGCCTCCTTCCACCAGCACCAAGCCTGTGAGGCAGCTAGAAACAAAGTCCAAGTCTCTCTGGTCTCCACCTTTGCCTACCAGCTTTCTGTGGGGGTCAGTCACTGAAAGAGCTCCCATTGGTATGTGAGTCCCATGAGGTGAGTGACTCATCAGGTAGGTGTGAATGGTGCTTACCATGTTGACAGATTCAAACTCCATTTCATTTCTGGTTTTGAGGCCACTCAGAAAAAGTCCCAGCATCCACCAATACCAGCTATCACCCACTGGGTACCCGTGGACCTAATGGTTTATTATCACCTCAGAGACCCTTTGGGGTAAGGTCAGCAGAATTCATCCAGCCCCAAAAATGAAGATTTGGTGTGAAATTAGGAGAACATTCCTCACTCTCCAAAAGTGTACTTTAGCTATCCATGCATTGTCTTCACTCTGCTCCAATGTTGTAGTATGTTGGTTCATATATTTTATAAATGCCACCACTTTTGACACCTTTAAATATCTTTAAAAAATGTAAAACACAATGTGGGGAACGATAGCTTCATGAAGAAAGAGGAAAGCTTCCGATTGGTTACTGAGGCACAAAACACCTTCTAAATCTTTCTGTGTAATGCAAACCCATGCAGGAAAAACAAAAGTGGGAAATTTTGCATCTTTGTCTTTTTATTTCATTGTCTCTGATAGATAAATGGGATGGGGGTGAGGAGGGGAAATGTTAGGCAGCAAAGAGTGGATGCAATGTGAATAGGACCACAAAATTAAGAAAGCCCTTTTAGAAATCTTGGAAAATTCTGCTTCTGTACAGAAACAGAAATGAAGCAGATTTACAATTTTAATGACCTGTATGATCAAATTAAACACTCAAAATATTTTTACTGAATCAAGTAATAGCAATTTCATTAATGTCATGAAATTAAAGAAAACATAAGTTTTAAATCAATAAGGTAATAACAATGACCATAATATCAAACTTTCCTCAAAGGTTGCAAAAAAAAATAAGCAGACAAGCAGGAAAAGGGAAGTGTCGGGAAACACATATGATGGTGCTAATGATGACAGTGACAGAAATGGATTGAGACAGCAAAGCAACAGTGAACAAACTGATACCCAGCAGCCAAATGAAAAAATTAATGAAAACACAGTCTTTTTAGTGAATAAGGTAACAACAAACCCAAATGATGAAAGCCAAATGACAAAATTAATGGAAACACAGGCCTGTTAATGAATAAGGTAATAACAATATCGTTCATATCAAACTTTCATCAAAGGTTGAAGAAAGGAAGGAACAGAAAAATAGTAAAAGGGAGGAGTCAGGAACCATGTATGATGGTGCTGATGATGACAGCGACAGTGATGGATTGAGTCAGCACAGCAACAGGGAACAAACTGATACCCGGCAGCCAAATGATACAATTAATGAAAACACAGTCACTTTAATGAATAAGGTAATAACAAACCCAAATGATAAAAGCCAAATGACAAAATTAATGAAAACACAGTCCTTTTAATGAATAAGGTAACTACAATATCATTAATATCAAACTTTCATCAAAGGTCGAAGAACAAAAGAAGCAGACAAGTAGTAAAAGGGAAGTGTCAGGTAACATGCATGATGGTGCTGAAGACAACAGTGACAGTGTTGGTGTGAGGAAGAAAAGCAACACTGAACACAGTGATAAGCAGCAGCTTCCTATTAAGGAGAATAAAGACGCTGATAGGTAAGCCTATAGCAGTATTTAGCAGTAGGCAATTATTCTTTGACTATGAAACAAATTCCAATTTGAGCTAATATTCATGATTAACAAATTTTACATGTATACTAGAGAGATAGAACCTTGCTCTTGCTAATCAGAAAAATGCATATGAACTAACAGTGAGATACCATTTTTTGAACTTTTAGTGATAATTATTATATTTAAAAAAAATAAAAACCAGAATTGCCCCATGCGAGGAACAAGGCATTCTCCTGCACTATAGGTAGATGAAATTAGCACATCATTTCTGAAGGGTAATAGAGCTTGTTTCAAAAACTCAAGTATGTCATTCGTTTATCCCAATAGCTTCACTTCCACAACTAGATCGTACATGAAAACAACACTTGTACAAAGAATCACATGCAGTCTAAGGATATTTCTTTTATGTTGTTATGTATATAAAACATACAGTAGGTGATTACATGTGTTTATACAGTATATGTAATATCACAGAGGCTAACAACATATACATTTGTTCTTTGACATTTGGACATGTAACTTTTCACCATTTCAGGGAACTTACTGTGTAGTTTGAGGGAAAAGGAAGGAGAGGGATCTCCTCAATAAGTGGTTTCCATGCTAAAAAAAAGCACGACTGCCATTTTTGACTGACATCCATTAGCCTTTGAACCAGGGACAGATGATGAGGAAAGGGACAATGTATCTTCCTACCTTGGTTTAGGTCCTCAGATGAGTTCCAGTTCAGGGAATAAAAGTTATGTCAGCCAGTAAGTGGTGTAAACAAATTAAATCTAGGCAGAGTGTGTCTTCATTAAATTGTTCATAGATTGGGAGAGGGGGGCAGCAGAAATAGAAAACTTAAAGCTTTTTAAAACATAGGCCCAGTGTTAATTATACCAAGAATAATTATTTCATATACAGAAAGCTGATCCTTCACTTAAAATTTTGTTGCTTCTTTTTTTTTTTTCTTAAAGAAATGGATTCTCTCTTTGGTGTTGTACATTTTACAGCAAGCGTCGAATTCCTGTTTCATGTCCTACATCAGACAATGTAGTCTTTAAGGTAAAGTGATCTTTTGTGAAGTTAGGTTTCTTGCTCTCAATTGAATTGTGTGTGTGTGTGTGTGTGTGTGTGTGTGTGTGTGTGTGTGTGTAATTGATTTCTAGTTGAATACCATTGTGGTTGAAGAAAATGTGTAAAATGATTTCAATCTCCTTAAATTTACTAAGGCTTTACTCATAGTCTATCTTGGAAACTATTCCATGTGCACTTGAAGAAAATTTTTACCTACAATTTTAGGGTAATAATGCTCTGACACTAAAAAGGAAATGCATCAGGTAAAATGTGTCCTTTAAGCGTGCTCTTACCTTCATTAAGTTTTGGAAGAACTATCTGTTGATGTCAATGGAGTATTTAACATCCTAACTATGATTGTATCAATATTTGCTTTATATATTGAAGTGCTCCTGTTCATATGGGTTATGATTTCTTGCTGGATTGATCCCATATCATTATATAATGCCTTCCTTTGTCTCTTTTTATAGTCTTAGATTTAACTTCTATTTTGCCTGACATAAGTATTGCTACCCCAGCTTTTTTTGTTGTTTGCATTTAAAAACATTTAAAAATGTTTTTTTTTAAACACATTTTTATTGATTTCAAGGAGAGGAAGGGAGAGGGATAGAGAGCTATAAACATCAATAAGAAACATCCATCCTCTGCCTCCTGCATGCCCCCTTCTGGGGATTGGGCCTGTATCCCGGGCATGTGCTCTGACCTGGTATGGAACTGGTGACCTCTTGTTTCCTAGATAAACACTTGACTGCTGAGCAACACTGGCCAGGGGAACATTTTTTAAAGTGAATTTTTATTTATTGATTTGAGAGAGAGAGAAAAAGAGAGATAGACAGAAAGAGAGAGAAACATTGATGTGTTGTTCCACTTATTTATGCATTCATTGGTTGCTTCTTGTATATCCCTGATGAGAGATTGAACCTGCAAAGTTGGCATATTGGGACAACACTCTAAGGAATTGAGCCACCAGACCAAGGCCCTCTTTGTATGTGTTTGCAGTAAATACCTTTTCCCATCCTTTTACTTTCAGTGTGTGCAACTTTTGCTGAAGTTGTTCTTTAGTAGATGGCACATGTGTTATATTGGAAATTCAATGAGCTAAACAGAAGACACCGTAATCAGAGAGCTGAATTTGAAGTCTTTATTTCAAGAGCCGGTGGCCTCAGGAAGACTTGGGTTTCTGAAATCCTCACGGCCCTGAATGAACTTAGGGGTTAGCTTATAAAGGCAAAGGAACCCCATGTACTGGGAAGGGGGCAGTGTGTTCAGCAGATACCTTGCAGCAAGCCTGTAGCCTTGAGCACAGCTCAGATAAGCAGAAGACAGCTGGCATGGAGGGAACCAAGGTCGGACCAGACCCCCAGACCCCCAGGCCAGCAGAGCACCTTGCAGGACCAGATAATTGAGAGGGGGCAGTGACTAGACTATAGGCTCACAAGAAGTGCATTAGCTTACTGGCTTTCCTTTTCAGATAGCTATCCCCTCCCCCAAACTGTCTTATTTTCCCTATTATTCGAGCAAGCGTGCTTACAGAAGCTAGAAATAGCAGAGTTACTTCTATCAGGGAGGCTATCTAGTTTCGTTACTTCCTGGAATTAACAGAACAAAGGACCACCTGTGTTTAGTGGAAGTTTTAAACAGCAGTTCTTACAAAATGGAGGTTATGGGAACAAGATGGAGTGCCTATGGTTCAGATGGAGGGTGAAAGACAGGACGGAGTCAGTCCTTTCACGGCCCATTGGTCACATGTAGGGATCGGGTTTTCTTAGCCATGCGTTTATGTCTTTTGATTGGAGCTTTTTAGATATATACATCTACAGGGATTATTGATAGGTACTCGCTTATTGCTATTTTATCCTTTATAATTATGTCCCCTGCCTTTTTCTTTTTCTTTATATAGAAGCCCCTTTAATATTTCCCACAATACTGTCTCTTTTTGTGCGTGTGTGATGAACGCCTTTATGTTACTTAGGCAGCTCTTTATATCCTCCACAATTTTAAATGGCAGCTTTGATGGGCAGAGTAGTCTTGGTTGCAGGTCCTTCTGTTTTATCATTTTGAATATTTTGTACCAGTAAGGATCAGCCTGAAATACTTGTGTTCAGAAAGCATTTACCAGATTCATGGGGGCTCCCTTGTAGGTTACTATTTGTTTATCCCTCTCTGCTTCTAAGATCTCCTTTTCTTTAAGCTTTGCCATCTTAATTATAAAGTGTCTTGTTTGGGACTCTCTTTGCATCCTGCACTTGTGTGTCTTTTTCTTCACCAGGCCAGGGAAGTTTTCAGTCATTATTTTCTCAAATAGGTCCTTATTTTTGCTCTTCTCCTTCTGGTACTGCTATAATGTGGATGTTGCTATGTTTTCTGCTATCCAAGAAGTCTCAAACTAGTCTCTTTAGTAAAAATTATATACATACCAGATGCCCAATGCACGAAATTCGTGCACATTGGGTCGGGTTCCTCCACCAGGACTGCACCCTCTCCAACCTGTGACCCCTCGGGAGATGTCCGACTGCCGGCTTAGGCTTGATCCCGGCAGTCAGACATCCTCTCACAATCCGGGAACGCTGACTCCTACCTGATTGCCTACCTGATTGCCCTTAACCACTCACCTGCCTGCCTACCTGATTGGCCTTAACAGCTCAGACTGCCTGCCAGATTGCACCTAACTGCCTCTGTCTGCCTGCCTGATACCCCTAACTGCCTCTACTTACCTGCCTGGTGACCCCGCACCCTTTTGCCTACCTGACTGCCCAAAACCACTCTCTCCTGCTGGCCTTATTGCCCCTAACCACCTGTGCCTCGGCACCCGCCACCGTGGTTTTGTCCGGAAGGATGTCCAGAAGACTTCTGATCTATCCAGTCTAATTAGCATATTACCCTTTTGTCAGTCTGGATACTTTTATAAAAGTACCTAATCTTTATGTGTACTGTTATAAAAGTATATAAATTGCTGCTCTAATTGATTGTTTCCTGCTACCGCCTCTTCTAAGTCAAAGATTCTATTCTATGCTTCATTCTCTGCTATGATTTTTTCTTGTGTATTCTTCATTTCAGGTATTGTTTCTTCATTTCTGAGTGGATATTTCACATGATTCATTTATCCTTTTTCATTCATGCTTTCTCTTTGTTGAATTTCTCACTATGATCCTTGAGCATTTTTGTACCCATGGTTTTGAACTCTGCATCTGGTGCATATCTTGCCTCCATTTCATTTAGTGCTTTTTTTCTGGGGGTATTTCCTATTTTTTTAATTTGGGGCATGTTTCTTTTTCTTCCTATTTAAGCTGCCTCTCTGTATTTGTTTCTATGAATTGGGTAGATCTACTTTGCCTGCAAGTCTTGGCAAAATGGCCTAAGGTATTAATTGTCTTGTCAGGCTCATTGGCACAATCTTCCTGATCCACCTGAGTTAGGTGCTTCAGGAATGTCACTTGTGTGTGACATGAGCCCTCTTTTTGTAGAGTCTTGATGTTGGTCTATTTGTGGAAAGGGTTGCTGCTCAGGCTGGCTCTTCACAGTATACAAGCTGCTGTGTGAAGGCTGACCCCATGTCGAGTGTTTCACACCAGTGTGGTATGGTGCCTGCCAAGATCTTCTTTTTGGTGTTCTGCTTGTGGAGATATTTGGTTCCTGCTCTGTAGCTCCCCACTGGAGCCTCTTGGGATGGTGGTGGGCACTCTGCTGTAAGGCAGTGTCAGTCTGTGCCTGTGATTTTCCCTGAGCGACCTGTGTGGAGGTCCAAAGTGATGCAGTGTTTGTGACTGCCTCTGCTAGGCCTAGGTGCACCAGGGAGGGGCCAAGCTGCACAGCAGTGCCTCCTTCCACCAGCACCAAGCCTGTGAGGCAGCTAGAAACAAAGTCCAAGTCTCTCTGGTCTCCACCTTTGCCTACCAGCTTTCTGTGGGGGTCAGTCACTGAAAGAGCTCCCATTGGTATGTGAGTCCCATGAGGTGAGTGACTCATCAGGTAGGTGTGAATGGTGCTTACCATGTTGACAGATTCAAACTCCATTTCATTTCTGGTTTTGAGGCCACTCAGAAAAAGTCCCAGCATCCACCAATACCAGCTATCACCCACTGGGTACCCGTGGACCTAATGGTTTATTATCACCTCAGAGACCCTTTGGGGTAAGGTCAGCAGAATTCATCCAGCCCCAAAAATGAAGATTTGGTGTGAAATTAGGAGAACATTCCTCACTCTCCAAAAGTGTACTTTAGCTATCCATGCATTGTCTTCACTCTGCTCCAATGTTGTAGTATGTTGGTTCATATATTTTATAAATGCCACCACTTTTGACACCTTTAAATATCTTTAAAAAATGTAAAACACAATGTGGGGAACGATAGCTTCATGAAGAAAGAGGAAAGCTTCCGATTGGTTACTGAGGCACAAAACACCTTCTAAATCTTTCTGTGTAATGCAAACCCATGCAGGAAAAACAAAAGTGGGAAATTTTGCATCTTTGTCTTTTTATTTCATTGTCTCTGATAGATAAATGGGATGGGGGTGAGGAGGGGAAATGTTAGGCAGCAAAGAGTGGATGCAATGTGAATAGGACCACAAAATTAAGAAAGCCCTTTTAGAAATCTTGGAAAATTCTGCTTCTGTACAGAAACAGAAATGAAGCAGATTTACAATTTTAATGACCTGTATGATCAAATTAAACACTCAAAATATTTTTACTGAATCAAGTAATAGCAATTTCATTAATGTCATGAAATTAAAGAAAACATAAGTTTTAAATCAATAAGGTAATAACAATGACCATAATATCAAACTTTCCTCAAAGGTTGCAAAAAAAAATAAGCAGACAAGCAGGAAAAGGGAAGTGTCGGGAAACACATATGATGGTGCTAATGATGACAGTGACAGAAATGGATTGAGACAGCAAAGCAACAGTGAACAAACTGATACCCAGCAGCCAAATGAAAAAATTAATGAAAACACAGTCTTTTTAGTGAATAAGGTAACAACAAACCCAAATGATGAAAGCCAAATGACAAAATTAATGGAAACACAGGCCTGTTAATGAATAAGGTAATAACAATATCGTTCATATCAAACTTTCATCAAAGGTTGAAGAAAGGAAGGAACAGAAAAATAGTAAAAGGGAGGAGTCAGGAACCATGTATGATGGTGCTGATGATGACAGCGACAGTGATGGATTGAGTCAGCACAGCAACAGGGAACAAACTGATACCCGGCAGCCAAATGATACAATTAATGAAAACACAGTCACTTTAATGAATAAGGTAATAACAAACCCAAATGATAAAAGCCAAATGACAAAATTAATGAAAACACAGTCCTTTTAATGAATAAGGTAACTACAATATCATTAATATCAAACTTTCATCAAAGGTCGAAGAACAAAAGAAGCAGACAAGTAGTAAAAGGGAAGTGTCAGGTAACATGCATGATGGTGCTGAAGACAACAGTGACAGTGTTGGTGTGAGGAAGAAAAGCAACACTGAACACAGTGATAAGCAGCAGCTTCCTATTAAGGAGAATAAAGACGCTGATAGGTAAGCCTATAGCAGTATTTAGCAGTAGGCAATTATTCTTTGACTATGAAACAAATTCCAATTTGAGCTAATATTCATGATTAACAAATTTTACATGTATACTAGAGAGATAGAACCTTGCTCTTGCTAATCAGAAAAATGCATATGAACTAACAGTGAGATACCATTTTTTTGAACTTTTAGTGATAATTATTATATTTAAAAAAAATAAAAACCAGAATTGCCCCATGCGAGGAACAAGGCATTCTCCTGCACTATAGGTAGATGAAATTAGCACATCATTTCTGAAGGGTAATAGAGCTTGTTTCAAAAACTCAAGTATGTCATTCGTTTATCCCAATAGCTTCACTTCCACAACTAGATCGTACATGAAAACAACACTTGTACAAAGAATCACATGCAGTCTAAGGATATTTCTTTTATGTTGTTATGTATATAAAACATACAGTAGGTGATTACATGTGTTTATACAGTATATGTAATATCACAGAGGCTAACAACATATACATTTGTTCTTTGACATTTGGACATGTAACTTTTCACCATTTCAGGGAACTTACTGTGTAGTTTGAGGGAAAAGGAAGGAGAGGGATCTCCTCAATAAGTGGTTTCCATGCTAAAAAAAAGCACGACTGCCATTTTTGACTGACATCCATTAGCCTTTGAACCAGGGACAGATGATGAGGAAAGGGACAATGTATCTTCCTACCTTGGTTTAGGTCCTCAGATGAGTTCCAGTTCAGGGAATAAAAGTTATGTCAGCCAGTAAGTGGTGTAAACAAATTAAATCTAGGCAGAGTGTGTCTTCATTAAATTGTTCATAGATTGGGAGAGGGGGCAGCAGAAATAGAAAACTTAAAGCTTTTTAAAACATAGGCCCAGTGTTAATTATACCAAGAATAATTATTTCATATACAGAAAGCTGATCCTTCACTTAAAATTTTGTTGCTTCTTTTTTTTTTTTTTTTAAAGAAATGGATTCTCTCTTTGGTGTTGTACATTTTACAGCAAGCGTCGAATTCCTGTTTCATGTCCTACATCAGACAATGTAGTCTTTAAGGTAAAGTGATCTTTTGTGAAGTTAGGTTTCTTGCTCTCAATTGAATTGTGTGTGTGTGTGTGTGTGTGTGGTGTGTGTGTGTGTGTGTGTGTGTGTGTGTAATTGATTTCTAGTTGAATACCATTGTGGTTGAAGAAAATGTGTAAAATGATTTCAATCTCCTTAAATTTACTAAGGCTTTACTCATAGTCTATCTTGGAAACTATTCCATGTGCACTTGAAGAAAATTTTTACCTACAATTTTAGGGTAATAATGCTCTGACACTAAAAAGGAAATGCATCAGGTAAAATGTGTCCTTTAAGCGTGCTCTTACCTTCATTAAGTTTTGGAAGAACTATCTGTTGATGTCAATGGAGTATTTAACATCCTAACTATGATTGTATCAATATTTGCTTTATATATTGAAGTGCTCCTGTTCATATGGGTTATGATTTCTTGCTGGATTGATCCCATATCATTATATAATGCCTTCCTTTGTCTCTTTTTATAGTCTTAGATTTAACTTCTATTTTGCCTGACATAAGTATTGCTACCCCAGCTTTTTTTGTTGTTTGCATTTAAAAACATTTAAAAATGTTTTTTTTTAAACACATTTTTATTGATTTCATAAAATCAATAAAGGAAGGGAGAGGGATAGAGAGCTATAAACATCAATAAAGGAAGGGAGAGGGATAGAGAGCTATAAACATCAATAAGATACATCCATCCTCTGCCTCCTGCATGCCCCCTTCTGGGGATTGGGCCTGTATCCCGGGCATGTGCTCTGACCTGGTATGGAACTGGTGACCTCTTATTTCCTAGATAAACACTTGACTGCTGAGCAACACTGGCCAGGGGAACATTTTTTAAAGTGAATTTTTATTTATTGATTTGAGAGAGAGAGAAAAAGAGAGATAGACAGAAAGAGAGAGAAACATTGATGTGTTGTTCCACTTATTTATGCATTCATTGGTTGCTTCTTGTATATCCCTGATGAGAGATTGAACCTGCAAAGTTGGCATATTGGGACAACACTCTAAGGAACTGAGCCACCAGACCAAGGCCCTCTTTGTATGTGTTTGCAGTAAATACCTTTTCCCATCCTTTTACTTTCAGTGTGTGCAACTTTTGCTGAAGTTGTTCTTTAGTAGATGGCACATGTGTTATATTGGAAATTCAATGAGCTAAACAGAAGACACCGTAATCAGAGAGCTGAATTTGAAGTCTTTATTTCAAGAGCCGGTGGCCTCAGGAAGACTTGGGTTTCTGAAATCCTCACGGCCCTGAATGAACTTAGGGGTTAGCTTATAAAGGCAAAGAAACCCCATGTGCTGGGAAGGGGACAGTGTGTTCAGCAGATACCTTGCAGCAAGCCTGTAGCCTTGAGCACAGCTCAGATAAGCAGAAGACAGCTGGCATGGAGGGAACCAAGGTCGGACCAGACCCCCAGACCCCCAGGCCAGCAGAGCACCTTGCAGGACCAGATAATTGAGAGGGGGCAGTGACTAGACTATAGGCTCACAAGAAGTGCATTAGCTTACTGGCTTTCCTTTTCAGATAGCTATCCCCTCCCCCAAACTGTCTTATTTTCCCTATTATTCGAGCAAGCGTGCTTACAGAAGCTAGAAATAGCAGAGTTACTTCTATCAGGGAGGCTATCTAGTTTCGTTACTTCCTGGAATTAACAGAACAAAGGACCACCTGTGTTTAGTGGAAGTTTTAAACAGCAGTTCTTACAAAATGGAGGTTATGGGAACAAGATGGAGTGCCTATGGTTCAGATGGAGGGTGAAAGACAGGACGGAGTCAGTCCTTTCACGGCCCATTGGTCACATGTAGGGATCGGGTTTTCTTAGCCATGCGTTTATGTCTTTTGATTGGAGCTTTTTAGATATATACATCTACAGGGATTATTGATAGGTACTCGCTTATTCCTATTTTATCCTTTATAATTATGTCCCCTGCCTTTTTCTTTTTCTTTATATAGAAGCCCCTTTAATATTTCCCACAATACTGTCTCTTTTTGTGCGTGTGTGATGAACGCCTTTATGTTACTTAGGCAGCTCTTTATATCCTCCACAATTTTAAATGGCAGCTTTGATGGGCAGAGTAGTCTTGGTTGCAGGTCCTTCTGTTTTATCATTTTGAATATTTTGTACCAGTAAGGATCAGCCTGAAATACTTGTGTTCAGAAAGCATTTACCAGATTCATGGGGGCTCCCTTGTAGGTTACTATTTGTTTATCCCTCTCTGCTTCTAAGATCTCCTTTTCTTTAAGCTTTGCCATCTTAATTATAAAGTGTCTTGTTTGGGACTCTCTTTGCATCCTGCACTTGTGTGTCTTTTTCTTCACCAGGCCAGGGAAGTTTTCAGTCATTATTTTCTCAAATAGGTCCTTATTTTTGCTCTTCTCCTTCTGGTACTGCTATAATGTGGATGTTGCTATGTTTTCTGCTATCCAAGAAGTCTCAAACTAGTCTCTTTAGTAAAAATTATATACATACCAGATGCCCAATGCACGAAATTCGTGCACATTGGGTCGGGTTCCTCCACCAGGACTGCACCCTCTCCAACCTGTGACCCCTCGGGAGATGTCCGACTGCCGGCTTAGGCTTGATCCCGGCAGTCAGACATCCTCTCACAATCCGGGAACGCTGACTCCTACCTGATTGCCTACCTGATTGCCCTTAACCACTCACCTGCCTGCCTACCTGATTGGCCTTAACAACTCAGACTGCCTGCCAGATTGCACCTAACTGCCTCTGTCTGCCTGCCTGATACCCCTAACTGCCTCTACTTACCTGCCTGGTGACCCCGCACCCTTTTGCCTACCTGACTGCCCAAAACCACTCTCTCCTGCTGGCCTTATTGCCCCTAACCACCTGTGCCTCGGCACCCGCCACCGTGGTTTTGTCCGGAAGGATGTCCAGAAGACTTCTGATCTATCCAGTCTAATTAGCATATTACCCTTTTGTCAGTCTGGATACTTTTATAAAAGTACCTAATCTTTATGTGTACTGTTATAAAAGTATATAAATTGCTGCTCTAATTGATTGTTTCCTGCTACCGCCTCTTCTAAGTCAAAGATTCTATTCTATGCTTCATTCTCTGCTATGATTTTTTCTTGTGTATTCTTCATTTCAGGTATTGTTTCTTCATTTCTGAGTGGATATTTCACATGATTCATTTATCCTTTTTCATTCATGCTTTCTCTTTGTTGAATTTCTCACTATGATCCTTGAGCATTTTTGTACCCATGGTTTTGAACTCTGCATCTGGTGCATATCTTGCCTCCATTTCATTTAGTGCTTTTTTTCTGGGGGTATTTCCTATTTTTTTAATTTGGGGCATGTTTCTTTTTCTTCCTATTTAAGCTGCCTCTCTGTATTTGTTTCTATGAATTGGGTAGATCTACTTTGCCTGCAAGTCTTGGCAAAATGGCCTAAGGTATTAATTGTCTTGTCAGGCTCATTGGCACAATCTTCCTGATCCACCTGAGTTAGGTGCTTCAGGAATGTCACTTGTGTGTGACATGAGCCCTCTTTTTGTAGAGTCTTGATGTTGGTCTATTTGTGGAAAGGGTTGCTGCTCAGGCTGGCTCTTCACAGTATACAAGCTGCTGTGTGAAGGCTGACCCCATGTCGAGTGTTTCACACCAGTGTGGTATGGTGCCTGCCAAGATCTTCTTTTTGGTGTTCTGCTTGTGGAGATATTTGGTTCCTGCTCTGTAGCTCCCCACTGGAGCCTCTTGGGATGGTGGTGGGCACTCTGCTGTAAGGCAGTGTCAGTCTGTGCCTGTGATTTTCCCTGAGCGACCTGTGTGGAGGTCCAAAGTGATGCAGTGTTTGTGACTGCCTCTGCTAGGCCTAGGTGCACCAGGGAGGGGCCAAGCTGCACAGCAGTGCCTCCTTCCACCAGCACCAAGCCTGTGAGGCAGCTAGAAACAAAGTCCAAGTCTCTCTGGTCTCCACCTTTGCCTACCAGCTTTCTGTGGGGGTCAGTCACTGAAAGAGCTCCCATTGGTATGTGAGTCCCATGAGGTGAGTGACTCATCAGGTAGGTGTGAATGGTGCTTACCATGTTGACAGATTCAAACTCCATTTCATTTCTGGTTTTGAGGCCACTCAGAAAAAGTCCCAGCATCCACCAATACCAGCTATCACCCACTGGGTACCCGTGGACCTAATGGTTTATTATCACCTCAGAGACCCTTTGGGGTAAGGTCAGCAGAATTCATCCAGCCCCAAAAATGAAGATTTGGTGTGAAATTAGGAGAACATTCCTCACTCTCCAAAAGTGTACTTTAGCTATCCATGCATTGTCTTCACTCTGCTCCAATGTTGTAGTATGTTGGTTCATATATTTTATAAATGCCACCACTTTTGACACCTTTAAATATCTTTAAAAAATGTAAAACACAATGTGGGGAACGATAGCTTCATGAAGAAAGAGGAAAGCTTCCGATTGGTTACTGAGGCACAAAACACCTTCTAAATCTTTCTGTGTAATGCAAACCCATGCAGGAAAAACAAAAGTGGGAAATTTTGCATCTTTGTCTTTTTATTTCATTGTCTCTGATAGATAAATGGGATGGGGGTGAGGAGGGGAAATGTTAGGCAGCAAAGAGTGGATGCAATGTGAATAGGACCACAAAATTAAGAAAGCCCTTTTAGAAATCTTGGAAAATTCTGCTTCTGTACAGAAACAGAAATGAAGCAGATTTACAATTTTAATGACCTGTATGATCAAATTAAACACTCAAAATATTTTTACTGAATCAAGTAATAGCAATTTCATTAATGTCATGAAATTAAAGAAAACATAAGTTTTAAATCAATAAGGTAATAACAATGACCATAATATCAAACTTTCCTCAAAGGTTGCAAAAAAAAATAAGCAGACAAGCAGGAAAAGGGAAGTGTCGGGAAACACATATGATGGTGCTAATGATGACAGTGACAGAAATGGATTGAGACAGCAAAGCAACAGTGAACAAACTGATACCCAGCAGCCAAATGAAAAAATTAATGAAAACACAGTCTTTTTAGTGAATAAGGTAACAACAAACCCAAATGATGAAAGCCAAATGACAAAATTAATGGAAACACAGGCCTGTTAATGAATAAGGTAATAACAATATCGTTCATATCAAACTTTCATCAAAGGTTGAAGAAAGGAAGGAACAGAAAAATAGTAAAAGGGAGGAGTCAGGAACCATGTATGATGGTGCTGATGATGACAGCGACAGTGATGGATTGAGTCAGCACAGCAACAGGGAACAAACTGATACCCGGCAGCCAAATGATACAATTAATGAAAACACAGTCACTTTAATGAATAAGGTAATAACAAACCCAAATGATAAAAGCCAAATGACAAAATTAATGAAAACACAGTCCTTTTAATGAATAAGGTAACTACAATATCATTAATATCAAACTTTCATCAAAGGTCGAAGAACAAAAGAAGCAGACAAGTAGTAAAAGGGAAGTGTCAGGTAACATGCATGATGGTGCTGAAGACAACAGTGACAGTGTTGGTGTGAGGAAGAAAAGCAACACTGAACACAGTGATAAGCAGCAGCTTCCTATTAAGGAGAATAAAGACGCTGATAGGTAAGCCTATAGCAGTATTTAGCAGTAGGCAATTATTCTTTGACTATGAAACAAATTCCAATTTGAGCTAATATTCATGATTAACAAATTTTACATGTATACTAGAGAGATAGAACCTTGCTCTTGCTAATCAGAAAAATGCATATGAACTAACAGTGAGATACCATTTTTTTGAACTTTTAGTGATAATTATTATATTTAAAAAAAATAAAAACCAGAATTGCCCCATGCGAGGAACAAGGCATTCTCCTGCACTATAGGTAGATGAAATTAGCACATCATTTCTGAAGGGTAATAGAGCTTGTTTCAAAAACTCAAGTATGTCATTCGTTTATCCCAATAGCTTCACTTCCACAACTAGATCGTACATGAAAACAACACTTGTACAAAGAATCACATGCAGTCTAAGGATATTTCTTTTATGTTGTTATGTATATAAAACATACAGTAGGTGATTACATGTGTTTATACAGTATATGTAATATCACAGAGGCTAACAACATATACATTTGTTCTTTGACATTTGGACATGTAACTTTTCACCATTTCAGGGAACTTACTGTGTAGTTTGAGGGAAAAGGAAGGAGAGGGATCTCCTCAATAAGTGGTTTCCATGCTAAAAAAAAGCACGACTGCCATTTTTGACTGACATCCATTAGCCTTTGAACCAGGGACAGATGATGAGGAAAGGGACAATGTATCTTCCTACCTTGGTTTAGGTCCTCAGATGAGTTCCAGTTCAGGGAATAAAAGTTATGTCAGCCAGTAAGTGGTGCAAACAAATTAATCCTAGGCAGAGTGTGTCCTCATTAATTAGCTCATAGATTGGGAGAATTGGCAGTAGAAACGGAAAACTAATAGCTTTTTAAAACATTGGCCCAGTGTGAATTATATCAAGAATCTTTATTTGGTATACAGAAATCTGATCATTAACTTAAAATTTTGTTCCTTTTTTTTTTTTTTTTAAAGAAATGGGTTCCCTCATTGGTGTTGTGGATTTTACAGCAAGCATCGCATTGCTGTTTCATGTTCTACATCAGACAGTGTGGTCTTCAAGGTAAAGTGTTCTCTTGTGAAATTAATTTTGTTGCTCTCAATTGAATTTTGTGTAGCACTTACTCTTAAAATTTCCTAGTGGCATACCTATCATTGTTTTATGTTTGTAATGGAAATTTAATCTTTTTGCAGTTAAATGCTTAAGCTGGGAAATATTTTATTTTTGTTTTATTGATTTTAGAGAGAGTGGAATGGGATGTAAGGGAGGGAGAGAGGGAATGATAGATGATAGATAGATAGATAGATAGATAGATAGATAGATAGATAGATAGAGAGACATTCATGTGAGAGAAAAACATTGATTGGCTGCCACCTGCAAGGGGCATGTTCCCAAGAGGGATTGATCTCACAACCTGTTTATATGCCCTGACTGGGAATTCAATCCATGATTCTTTAGTGCATGGGAAGATGCTGCATGAGTGAGCCCCACAGTCCAAAGGGGAAAATATATTTACTTTATTGCATGATTCCTTTTATATGCAATTTTCACAATAAGTGAGTCCATAGAGATAGACATCAGACAAGTGTTTCCCAGAGACTGGGTAGGGGAAATGGGGAGTTGCTATTTCATGGGAATGAGATTCCCTTCTGGATTGGTGACAGTTTTTGGAACTAAATAGAGGTGATCACTGCACCACATGGCACATGTGCCAAATGTTTCTGAATTTTATACTTTAAAATGGTTTATTTTATGTTTGGTGAAGTTTAATCACGAAGAAAAGAATACTGCCATAATCAATCAATCGAATTAAGATCATGTTACACACCTTTTAAAACAATTCAATAGGCTCATTTAAAACATGTCTTTCGGTAAAGGTTACATTGTTAATTTGAGATTTTTCTTATTTCTTGAGGTAGGCTTGTATTGCTGTGTATTTCCCTCTTAGGACAGCTTTCATGCTGTCCCATCGATTTTGGGTTGTCATGTTCTCATTTCATTTGTCTCAAGGTATCTTTTGATTTCTTCCTTGGTCTCCTTGTTAATCCATTCACTGTATAGTAACAGGTTATTACCCTCCATGTGTTTGTGTATAATTGATTTCTAGTTTGATAACATTGTGGTTGGAGAAGATGTGAGGAATGATTTCAGTCTTTTTAAATTTACGAGGCTTGTTTTATGGCCTTACACGTGGCCTACCTAGGAAACTCTTCCATGTGCACTTAAAAAAAATCTATACCCTGCAGTGTTAGGTTCATAATACTCTGAACATATCAATGAAATTAATTAGAGTTTTGGTTGGAGCTTTTAAGATATACTGTATACTTTTACCTACTTTATCTTTTTTGAAAGACCTATCTATTAATGTCAATGGGTATTGAACTCCCTAACTGTGATTATATTGATATTTGCTTTATATATTGAAGTGCTCCTCTGGTGGGGTCATATATATTCATAAGGGTTATTTCTTCTTGTTGGATTGATCCCATATCATTATGTATTGGCCGTCTTTGTCTCTTTTTATAGCCTTAGATTTAACGTCTATTTTTTTCTGATGTAAGTATTGCTTTCCCAGCTGTTTTTGTGATTTGCATTTTATTTATTTATTTATTTACTTATTCACATTTTATTGGGGTGGCATTGGTCAACATGAAGATATAGGTTTCATGAGTGGGTTACTAATTTACAAAACCTGTGTATAGGACCATGTGCCCACCACCCAAAGTCAAATCTTCTCCTGTCACCTCTTATTAGGATCATTTTCCTCCCACAACCCCTTGTGTTTGCATTTGAAAAAAATTTTTAAATATATTTTATTGATTTTATATTTTAAATATATTGTTATTGATTTCAGAGAGAGGGAGAGGGATATACAGATATAAACATTGATAAGTGAGAAACATCCAACCTCTGCCTTCTGCATGCCCCCTTCTCGGGATTGGGCCAGTATCCTGGGCATGTGCCCTGAACAGGTATTAGACTGGTGGCCTCTTGTTTCCTTTGTAGACACTTGACCACTGAGCAACACTGGCCAGGTGAACATTATATTTTAATTGAATTTTCATTGATTGATTTTGAGAGAAAGCAAGGAAAGGGAGAGAGAAAGATATAAAGAGAGAGAACCATTGATATGTTGTTCCACTTACTTATGCATTCATTGCTTGCTTCTTGTATATGCCCTAATGAGAGTTTGAACCAGCAAACTTGCTGTGTAGGGAAAACACTAATAAATTGAGCCACCAGGTCAGGGCCTTTTTTGTTTGTATTTTCAGGGAATATCTTTTTTCATCCTTTTACTTTCAGTATGTATGTATCTTTTGCTGAGGTGGTTCTTTTGTAGACAGCACATGTAGGCAACTTGTTTTCTTATCTATCTATCTACTTTATGTCTTTTGATTGGAGCTTTTTAGATATATACATTTATAGGGATTATTGATAGCTACTCACTGATTGCTATTTTATTCTTTATAATTATGTCCCCTGCCTTTTTTCTTTTACTTTATATAGAATCCCTTTAACGATTGCTCTAATACTGTCTGTTTTTGTGTGGTGAACTCCTTTTTGTTACTTAGGAAGCTCTTTATCTCTTTTTCAATATTAAATGACAGCTTTGCTAGGTAGAGTAGGTCCTTCATTTTTACCACTTAGAATATTTTGTACCAATCCTTACCAGCCTGTAATGTGTCTGTTGAGGAAGTATCTAACAGACTTATTGGGGCTCCCTTGTAGGTAACTATTTGTGTTTTTTTTCTGCTCCTAAGATCCTCTCTTAATTTCTAACCTTTGCCATTTTAATTACGAAGTAGCTTGGTGTACGCCTCTTTCTGTTCATCTTGTTTGAGACTCCCTTTTCTTGCATTACTGTGTATTTTTCTTCCCCCACCAGGTCAGGGAAGCCTCTGTCATTTTATTTCTGTAAATAAGTTCTTAATTTTTGCTCTCACTCTCCTGTTTCTGGTACCCCTATAATGTGGATGTAGCTATGCTTTCTGTTATCCCAGAAGTCCCTTAAACTATGCTCAATAAAGAAAGTATATATATATATACACACACACACACACACACACACACACACATATAAACAGAAGTATAATATATATATATATATATATATATATATATGTATATATATATATGTATTAGAGCATATATATATATGCTCTAATTCGGTGTTTCCTGCTACCTTTTCTTATAAATGAAAGCTTCTTATCTATACTTCATCTTACCTAGTGTTGATTCCTTGGTGTCTCTTCTTCAATTCAGGTATTGTATTCTTCACTTATGAATGGATATTTTATATGATTCATTTACCTTTTTTAATATTTTCTTTATTGATTTCAGAGAGGAAGAAAGGAGAGAGAGAGAGACAGTAACATCAATGATGAGAGAGAATCATTGATCGGCTCCTCCTGCACACCCCTCACTGGGGATCGAGCCGCAACCCAGGCATGTGGCCCTGGCCAGAATCAAACTTGGGACCCTTCACTCTATAGGCTGAAGCTCTATCCACTGAGCCAGGCTGGCTAGGGATCATTTATCCTTTTTTATACTTGCTTTCTCATTGTCGAAGTTCTTACTTTGTTCCTTTAGCATCTTTGTAACCATTTTCTTCAACCTTCTATCTGGTGCATTCCTTGCCTCCATTTAATTTAGCTATTTTTTTCTGGGAATATATCCTGTTGTGTTTCGTGTGTGTGTGTGTGTGTGTGTGTGTGTGTGTGTGTGTGTGTGTGTGTTTTCATTTGGGGCATCTTTCTTCTTCTCCCCATTTAAGCTACCTCTCTGTATTTGTTTCTATGAATATGGGTAGATCTACTATGCCTCCCAGTCTTGGTAAAATGGACTTATGTATTAGGTGTCTTATCAGGCTCATTGGCACAATTTTTCCTATCACCAGAGCTAGGTTATCCAGGAATGTCACTTGTGTGTGTTATATGAGCCCTCCTTTTGTAGAGTCTTGATGCTGGCCTATTTGTGGATGGGGTTGATGTTCAGGCTGGCTAACCACAGTGTACGAGCTGCTATGTGAAGGCTGATGCCATGTCAAGTAATACACACCAGTATGCTGTGGTGCCTATTGAGATCTTCATTTACGTGTTCTGATTGTGGAGTAATTGCTTCACATTCTGTAGCTCCCCTCTGGAGACTCTTGTGAGGGCACTCCGTTGTAAGTCAATGTCAGTCACTACCTGTAACTTCCCTTGGGTGACCTGTGTGGAGCAACAAAGTAATGCAGTGTTTGTGACTGTCTCTGCTAGGCCTAGGTGCACCAGGGAGAGGCCAATGCCTCCTTCCTCCAGCACCAAGCCTGTGAGGCAGCTAGAAACAAAGCCCAAGTCTCTCTGAGATCCACCTCTGCTTACCTACTTTCTGTTGGGGTCAGTCACTGAAAGAGCTCCCATTGGTATGTGAGTCCCCTGAGGTAAGTGAGTCATCAGGTAGGTGTGAAAGGTGCTTACCATGTTGATACAGATTCAAACTCAGCTTCATTTCTGGGTGTGAGGCCACACAGCAGAAGTCCCAGGCTATGCAAATAGCAGCAATCACCCATTGGGTACCTGTGGACATAATGGTTTGTTGGCACCTGAGAGACTCTTTGGGGTAAGGCCAGCAGAATTTATCCGGCCCCAAAGACCAAGACTAGCTTTTTGAAATTAGGGGAGCATCACTCACTTTCCAAAATTGTACTTTAATAACTCATTGGGTTCACTCTGCTCCAATGTTTTAGTATGTTGCTTCATGTATTTTATAAATGCCACCACTTTTAATACCTTTAAAGATCTTAAAAAGCAATGTGGGGAACAATAGCCTCATGAAAAAAGAGGAAAGCTTCCTATTTGTTACGGAGGCACAATGTCATGTCTTCTAAATCTTTCTGTGTAATGCAAGACCCAGGTAGGAAAGACAAAAGTGGGAAATTTTGCATCTTTGTCTTTTTATTTCATTGTCTCTGATAGACAAATGGGATGGGGGTGAAGAGGGGAAATGTTAGGTGCAAAGAGTGGATGCAATGTGAATAGGACCACAAAATTAAGAAAGCCCTTTTAGAAATCTTGGGAAATTCTGCTTCTGTACAGAAACAGAAATGAAGCAGATTTACAATTTTAATGACCTGTTTTGATTAAATTAAACATTCAAAATATTGTATTGACTCAAGTCTTAGCAATTTCATTAATATCATGAAATCAATGAAAACACAATCATTTAAAGAATAAGGTAATATCAATATCTTTAATATCAAACATTCCTCAAAGGTGGAAGGAGAAAAGAAGCAGACAAGCAGTGAAAAGAAAGTGTCAGGAAACATGTATGCTGGTGCTGGTGATGACAGTGACAGAAAGGGATTGAGACATGTAAGGAATAGTGAACAAACTGATACCCAGAAGCCAAATGATAAAGTCAATGAAAACATGGTCTTTTTAATGAATAAGGTAATAGCAAAGGCAAATGATAAAGCCAACTGATAAAAGTAATGCGAACACAGTCTTCTTAATGAATAGGGTAATAATAGCCTCCTTAATATCAAACTTTCATCAAAGGTTGAAGAAAAGAAGGAACAAACAAGTGGTAAAAAGGAGGAGTCAGGAAACATGTATGATGGTGCTGAAGACAGTGACAGTGATGGATTGAGTCAGTACAGCAACAGGGAACAAACTGATACCCAGCAGCCAAATGATACAATTAATGAAAACGCAGTCATTTTAATGAATAAGGTAAGAACAAAGCCTTTAAAAGATAAAAGCCAGAGGATAAAATTAATGAAAACACAGACTTTTTAGTGAATAATGTAATAACAATATGCTTAATATCAAACTTTCATCAAAGGTTGAAGAAAAGAAGGAGAGCAGTGTTGGTGTGAGGCAGCAAAGCAAGAGCAAACTAAGTGAGAAGCAGCAGCTCCCAATTATGGAGAGTAAAGAGTCTGATAGGTAAGCCGATAGCAGTATTTAACAGTAGGTAATTATTCTTTTCATACAAAACAAATTTCAATTTGAGCTAATATTCATGATTCACAATTTTATATTTATACCAGAGAGTTTGAAACTTGCTTGGTAATCAGAAAAACACAAATCAACGAACAATGAGTTACAATTATTTTGCACTTAAAATGATAATTTAAAAAATAAAAACCAGAATTGGCCCATGGGAGGAAAAGGCATACTTGTGCAATATTGGTAGATGAAATTGGCACATCTTTTTCGAAGGGTAATTGAGTTTCTTTTAAAAATTTAGGGGAGTCATTCCTTTATCCCAGTATCTTCACTTCCAGAACTAGGTTGTACATGAAAACATGACTTGTATAAACATACACTTATACAGTCTGAGGCCTGGTGCACACATTTGTACACAGGTGTGGTCCCACGGCCTGGTTGGCGATCGGGCTTATAGGGGCCTTGGTTGTTGGCCTGGGAAAGGGTCTATGAGAGGTTGGTCAGTGAGGATGCTGGCCAGGGGGAGTGGCAGAGGAAGTTTGGCCGGCTGGCTGGGGTGGTGGTAGTAGGAGCCGCAGGAAGTTGGCCCGCCAGGGGAGGGCCCACAGTAGGTTGGCTGGCCTGGGGAATGGATGCGGGAGGTTTGGCCTGCTGGGGGAAAGGGGGGAAAGGGCTGAGGGACATTGGCCAGCAGTGGGAGGTTGGCTTTGGAAGCTCACTAACAACCAGGGGCAGATCCTGCTTTGAGCGTCTGCCCCTGGTGGTCAGTGCACATCATAGTGATTGGTCAACTGGTTGTTCTGTCATTTGTTCACTTAGGCTTCTATATATATATATAGCTAAAATATACAGTACGTAATCACATGTAGTATACTAGTATATATACACATGTGTACATGTATACATGTGTATATATACTAGTATACTAATATACATGTATGCTGGTGCTGATGATGACAGTGACATACACACATACATGTGTGTGTGTATATATATGTATATATACACACACACATGTATATGTGTACATGTGTATATATATATTTATATATAATATTACATAATGTTATATAGGTGAACAACATATACATTTGTTCCTTGACATTTGGATATTTAACTTTCCACTATTTCAGGGACCTTACTGTATGGTTTTAGGGTAAAAGGAAAGATTGGAATCTCCTCAATAAGTGGTTTCCATGCTAAAAAATCAAGACTGCCATTTTTGACTGATATTGATTAGTCTTTGAACCAGGGACAGATGATGCAGAAGGGACAAAGTATCTTCCTACCTTGGGTCATCAGGGAATAAAGGTTATGTCAGCCAGTAAGTGGTGCAAACAAATCAATCCTAGGCAGAGTGTGTCTTCATTAAATAGTACATAGTTGAGAGAGGTTGCAGCAGAAATAGATAACTTAAGGATTTTTTAAATTTAAGTCCAGCGTTAGTTATATTAAGAATCTTTATTTGATATACAGGAAGCTGATCTTTCACTTAAAATTTTGTTGCTTTTTTTTTTTTTTAAAGAAATGGATTCTCTCGTTGGTGTTGTGGATTTTACAGGAAACGTCGCATTGCTGTTTCATGTCCTACATCAGACAATGTCTTCAAGGTAAAGTGCTGTCTTGTGAAATTAATATTTTGCTCTTAATTGAATTTTTGTGTAACACTCTTAAAATTTCTAGTCTCATACCTATCATTGTTTTATGTTTATAATGCAAAATTAGTTTTTTATAGTTAAATCCTCAATTTGTGAAATGTTTTATTGATTTTAGAGAGAGCGGAAGGGGAAGGATAGAGAGAGAGAAAAAGAAACCTTGATGTGATGGAGAAACATTGGTTGGATGCCTCCTTCAAGGAGGAAGGACCCTGACAGGGATTGATTTGACAACCTGTCTTTATCCCCTGACTGGGAATTTAACCCATGACCTTTTGGTGCATGGAATGATACTCCATCCACTGAGTCCAAAGGAAACATATATTTACTTTATTGAATGGTACCTTTTATATGCAAATTCCACAATAAGTGAGTCCATAAAGACAGAAATCAGACAAGTGTTTCTGGAGACCAGGTAGGGGGAATGGGGAGTTGCTATTTCATGGGAATGAGATTCCCTTCTGGATTGGTGACAGGTTTGGGGATTAAATAGAGATGATCATTGCACAACATGGCACATGTGCCAAATGTTTCTGAATTTTATACTTTAAAATGGTTTATTTTATGTTTGGTGAAGTTTAATCACTAAGAAAAGAATACTGTCATAATCAATCAATCTAATTAAGATCATGTTACACACCTTAATAAAACAATCCAATAGGCTCATTTAAAAGATATCTTTCGGTAAAGGTTACATTGTTAATTTGAGATTTTTCTTATTTCTTGAGGTAGGCCTGTATTGCTGTGAATTTCCCTCTTTGGACTGATTTCATATTGTCCCATAGATTTTGGGTTGTCATATTCTCATTTCATTTGTCTCAAGGTATCTTTTGATTTCTTCCTTGATCTCCTTGTTAATCAATTCACTGTTTAGTAACAGGTTATTTACCCTCCATGTGTTTTTTTTAAAATTAATTTCTTTATTGATTAAGGTATCACTTATTTGTCCTCATCCCCCATTCCCTTCGCAAACCTCTCCTCACGCATGCCTCCACCCCCCTGTTGTCCATGACCACTGGTTAGGCTTATATGCATGCATACAAGTCCTTTGGTTGATCTCAGCCCCTTACCCCCATTCTCCCCTACCTTCCCTCTGAGGTTTGACAGTCTGATGGATGCTTCCCTGTCTCCGGGTCTGTTTTTATTCATCAGTTTATGTTGTTCATTATTTCCCCTAGATGAGTGAGATCATGTGATACTAGAAATACACTTATAAGAACAGAAAATGAGACAAGCAATAGTGGTTATGCTGAGAGGCAAATGAATCATTCTGCAGTGAGGTTCTTTCTGGGCCAACAGTTCTTTTTAGTCCCAAATTCAATGTCATACAGTTCTTTATGTGTACATGTCAGCAGTTTTCATGTGTATTTGATTTCTAGTTTGACACCATTTTGGTTGGAGAAGATGTGAGGAATGATTTCAGTGTTTTTAAATTTACTTGTTTTGTGGCCTTACCCGTTGTCTACCTAGGAATCTGTTCCAAGTGCACTTGAAAAATATTTATACCCTACAGTTTGAGGTTAATAATGCTCCGAACATATCAATGAAATTTACTGGAGTTTTGGTGGGAGCTTTTAAGATGTATACATTTACCTTCTTTGTGTTTTTTTTAAAATTGTCTATTAATGTCAAAGGGGTATTGAACTCCCTAACTGTGATTATATTGATATTTGCTTTATATATTGAAGTGCTCCTCTGGTGGGTGCATATATGTTCATAAGGGTTATTTCTTCTTATAGGATTGATCCCATATCATTATGCATTGGCCTTCTTTGTCTCTTTTTATAGCTTTAGATTTAACTTATATATTTTTTGACATAAGTATTGCTTTCCCAGCTGTTTTTGTGGTTTGCATTTTATGTATTTATTTGAATTTTATTGGGATGGCATTGGTCAACATGAACATATGGGTTTCATGTGTGGATTACTAATTTACAAAACCTGTGTGTAGGACCATGTGCCCACCACCCAAAGCCAAATCTTCTCCTGTCACCTCATAATAGGACCCTTTTCTTCCTACAACCCCTGGATGCTTGGATTTGAAAATTTATTTAAATATATTTTATTGAATTTTTTTTTAAATATATTGTGTTGATTTCAGAGAGAGAAAGGGAGAGGGTTATACAGATGTAAACATTGATGAGTGAGAAACATCCATTCTCTGCCTTCTGCATGCCCCCTTCTGGGGATTGGGCCTATATCCTGGGCATGTGCCCTGACTGGGTATCGGACTAGTCACCTCTTGGTTTCTATATAGACACTTGACCACTGGAAAACACTGGCCAGGTGAACATTTGTTTTAGTTGAATTTTTATTCATTGATTTTGAGAGAGAACAAGGAAAGGGAGAGAGACAGAGAGAGAGAGATGGAAATTGAGCGTACTATCGATTTGTTGTTCCACTTATGCATTCATTGCTTGCTTCTTGTATATGCCCTAATGAGAGTTTGAACCAGCAAACTTGCTATATAGGGGCAACACTATCCAATTGAGCCACCAGGCCAGGGCTTTTTTTTGTTTGTATTTTCAGGAAATATCTTTTTCCATGCTTTTACTTTCAGTATGTATGTATCTTTTGCTGAGTTGGTTCTTTTGTAGATAGCACATGAAGGGAACTTGTTTTCTTATCCATCTATCTACTTTATGTCTTTTGATTGGAGCTTTTTAGATATATACATTTATAGGGATTATTCATAGTTACTTACTTATTCCTATTTTATTCTTTATAATTATACCCGCTGCCTTTTTTCTTTTACTTTATATAGAAACCTCTTTAATGATTCCTCTAATATTGTCTTTTTTGTGCGATGAACTCCTTTTCGTTACTTAGGAAGCTCTTTTTCAATATTAAATGACAGCTTTGCTAGGTAGAGTAGCCTTGGATGTAGGTCCTTCTATTTTATCACTTAGAATATTTTGTACCAATCCTTACCAGCCTGTAATGTGTCTGTTGAGGAAGCATCTAACAGACTTATTGGGGCTCCCTTGTAGTTAACTATTTGTGTTTTCTTTCTGCTCCTAAGATCCTCTCTTAATCTTTAACCTTTGCCATTTTAATTACGAAGTAGCTTGGTGTACGCCTCTTTCTGTTCATCTTGTTTGAGACTGCCTTTTCTTGCACTACTGTGTATTTTTCTTCACCAGGTTAGGGAAGCCTCCGTCATTTTATTTCTCTAAATAGGTTCTTAATTTTTGCTCTCACTCTCCTCTTTCTGGTACCCCTATAATGTGGATGTAGCTATGCTTTCTGTTATCCCAGAAATCCCTTAAACAACTCTCGTTAAAGAAAGAATATACACTGAGTGGCCAGATTATTATGACCACCTGATGTTTCTAGGCAAATTAGCTGTACACTACATGGTATGGGATATGGAAGCCAAAGGCCTGTTCAAACACCTTTGCTGTCTGCCGTTACCAAGATAAAACGTCTCCAATTCGCGAGCATTGGAAAAAAGTCATATGGTCGGATGAATCATGTTTCCAGTTGCATCAAACAGATGTTAGAGAGAGAATTTCACGGAAACAGCATGAAAGCATGCACCCCACATGCATGAGTACAACCCTTCAAGCTGGTGGGGGCAGTGTTATGGTTTGGGGTATGTTTTCCTGGCATGATTTGGGTCCTTTAATTCGTGTGGAGCAACATCTGAATAGCACAACATACCTAAGTATCGTTGCTGATCAACTTCATCCTGTCATGTTGATGGCGTATCCCAATGGAGATGGCTTCTTCCAACAAAACAATGTACCATGCCATGGTGCTCGTATTTTGCAGGAGTGGTTTCAAGAACATGAGGGAGACTTTACCTTGCTTAGGTGGCCCCCACTATCACCAGATCTCAATCCAATTGAGCATTTGTGGGACGAAGTTAAAAGAGTTATCAGGCAGCTGGTTCCACAACCATCAAACCTCACAGAACTGGACAGTGCTATTCATCAGGCATGGTGTCAAATTCCTCGCATCACCTTTCAACATCTCGTGGAGTCAATGCCAAGAAGAATCGCCGCAGTATTAAAGGCAAAAGGTGGCCCAACCAAGTACTGATGGGGTGGTCATAATAATGTGGCCACTCAGTGTGTATGTGTTGTGTGTATGTTTAGAGAAGTATATATACATTTATCCTATCTAATAAAAGAATAATATTGACCATCACTCCAACACACAGGATGGCCGCCCCCATGTGGTCAAAAATGGCTGCCCCCATGTGGACACAAGATGGCAACCACAAGATGGCCAGCATGGGAGGGCAGTTTTGGGAGATCAGGCCAGCAGGGGAGGGCAGTTAGGGGTGACCAGGCAGGCAGAGGAGGGCAGTTGTGAGGGACTAGGCCTGCAAGGGAGGACAGTTGCGGGGGACCCAGGCCTGCAGGGGAGGTCTGTTGGGGGGCACCAGGCCTTCAGAGGGGGGCAGTTGGGAGGGGACCAGGCCTGCAAAGGTGGGCAGATGGGAGGGAACAGGCCTGCAGGCGTAGGGCAGCTGGGGGGGATGAGGCCTGCAGGGGAGGGCTGTTGGGAGGGACCAGGCTTACAAAGGAGGGTTGTTGTGGGGTACCAGGTCTGCAGGGGAAGGCAGTTGGGGAGGACCAGGCCTGCAGGGGAGGGCAATTAGGGGCAATCAGGTTGGCAGGGGAGCAGTTAGGCATATATCAGGCTCACAGGGGAATCGTTAGGGCAGTGGTCGGCAAACTGCAGCTAGTGAGCCACATGTGGCTCTTTGGCCCCTTAAGTGTGGCTCTTCCACAAAATACCATGGCCTGGGCGAGTCTATTTTGAAGAAGTGGCATTAGAAGAAGTTTAAGTTTAAAAAATTTGGCTCTCAAAAGAAATTTCAATCATTGTACTGTTGATATTTGGCCCTGTTTACTAATGAGTTTGCTGACCACTGGGTTAGGGGGTGATCAGGCTGGTAGGCAGAAGCGGTTAGGGGCAATCAGGCAGGCAGGCAGGCGAGCAGTTTGGAGCCGGCAGTCCTGGGTTGTGAGAGGGATGTCCGACTGCCCGGTTAAATGTTTAAACGGGCAGTTGGACATCTCTCAAGGGGTCCCAGATTGGGGAGGGTGCAGGCTGGGCTGAGGGACACACCCTCCCTCACGAACAAATTTTGGGTACAAGGACTCTAGTCTATATATAGCTGCTCTAATTCAGTGTTTCCTGTTACCTTTCTTATAACTGAAAGATTCCAATCTGAGCTTCATCTTATCTGCTGTTGATTCCTTCTTGTGTATTCTTCATTTCAGGTATTATAGTCTTCATTTCTGAGTGATTATTTTAGATGATTTATTTATGGTTTTATATACTTGCTTTTTCATTGTCAAAGTTCTCACTATGTTCCTTATCATCTTTGTAACCATGTTTTTCAGTTATATCTGCTGCATACCTTGCATCCATTTCATTTAGCTTTTGTTTCTGGGGATTTATCCTGGTGTGTGTGTGTGTGTGTGTGTGTGTTTTCATTTTGGGGCACCTTTCCTCTTCTCCCCATTTAAGCTACCTCTTCGTATTTATTTCTATGAATGTGGTTAGATCTACTATACTTCCCCGTCTTGGTAAAATGGACTTATGTATTAAGTGTCTTGTCAGGCTCATTGGCACAATTTTTCCTATCACCAGAGCTAGGTTATCCAGGAATGTCACTTGTGTGTGTTATGTGAGCCCTCCTTTTGTAGAGTCTTGATGCTGGCCTATTTGTGGATGGGGTTGATGTTCAGGCTGGCTGACCACAGTGTACGAGCTGCTATGTGAAGGCTGACGGCATGTCAAGTAATACACACCAATATGTTTTGGTGCCTATTGAGATCTTCATTTGGGTGTTCTGATTGTGGAGTAATTGCTTCATGTTCTATAGCTCCCCACTGGAGCCTCTTGTGAGGGCACTGTTGTAAATCAATGTCAGTCACTACCTGTGACTTCCCTTGGGTGATCTGTGTGGTGCTACAAAGTGATGCAGTGTTTGTGACTGCCTCTGCTAGGCCTAGGTGCACCAGGGAGGGCCAAGCTGCACAGTAATGCCTCCTTCCTCCAGCACCAAGCTTGTGAGGCATCTAGAAACAAAGTCCAAGTCTCTCTGAGCTCCACCTATGCCTACCAGTTTTCTGTTGGGGTCAGTCACTGAAAGAGCTCCCATTGGTATGTGAGTCCCATGAGGTAAATGAGTCATCAGGTAGGTTTGAATGGTGCTTACCATGTTGATATAGATTCAAACTCAGCTTCATTTCTGGGTGTGAGGCCACTCAGCAGGAGTCCTGGGCTATGCAAATAGCAGCTATCACCCACTGGGTACCCCTGAACCCTATGGTTCTGTGGCACCTCAAAGGGTCATTAGGGTAATGGCAGGAGATTTCATCAGGCCCCAAAGACCAAGACTTGGCTGTGTGAAATTAGGGAGCATTACTCACTTTCCAAATTGTACCTTAACTATCAATTCATTGGCTTCACTCTGCTCCAATGCTGTAGTAAACTTTGGCTCATATATTTTATAAATAACACACTTTTTTGGTATCCTTAAAGATCTTGGAAAAAATGTAAAAGGTAATATAGGAAAAATAGCTTCATGTAGAAAGAAGGAAGCTTCCTATTTGTTACTGAGGCACAATTTCACATCTTTTAAATCTATCTGTGCAATGCAAGTCAGAGTTGAGAAAGACAAAAGAAGGAATTTTGCATTTTTTGTCATTTATTTAGTTGCCTCTGTGAGATAAATGGAATGGGAGTGAGTAAAAGGAATGTTAGGTATCAAAGAGTAGATGATGTGAGGTGGAGCACAAAATTAAGAAATAACTCTTAGAAATCTTGAAAAATTCTGCTTCTATACTGAAACAGAAATAAAGTAGAATTTACAGCAATTTCAATGACCTGTTATGACCAAATTAAACACTCAAAATATTTTATTGTTTCAAGTAGTAGCAATTTTATTAATATCATGAAATTAATAAAAACAATCTTTTGATGAATAAGGTAATAACAATATCTTTGTTATCAAATATTTATCAAAGTCTGAAGGAGAAAAGAAGCAGACAAGCAGTAAAAAGGAAGTGTCAGGAGAAATGTATGATGGTGCTGATGATGACAGTGACAGAAATGGAATGAGACATCAGAGCAACAGTGAACAAACTGATGCCCAGCAGCCAAATGATAAAATTAATGAAAACACAGTCTTCTTAATGAATAAGGTATTAGCAACGCTAATGATGAAGCCAAATGAAAACACAGTCTTCTTAATGTGTAAGGTAATAACAGCCTCCTTAATATCAAACTTTCATCAAAGGTTGAAGAAAAGAAGGAACAGAAAAGTAGTAAGAGGGAAGAGTCAGGAAACGTGTTTGATGTGGCCAATGATGACACTGACAGTGTTGGTGTGGGACAGAAAAGCAACAGTGAACAAAGTGATAAGCACCGGTTTCCTGTTGTGGAGAATGACGATTCTGATAGGTAAGCCTATAGCAGTATTTAAGTGTAGGTAATTATTCTTTTCCTATAAAACAAATTCCAAGTTGAGCTAATATTCATCATTAACAAATTTTATATTTATACTAGAGTGAATCTTGCTTTGTAATTAGAAAATGCAAATCAACAAACAATGAGATAACCATTTTTTGAACTTGTAATGATAATTATTGTATTTAAAAAATAAAACCAGAAATTTCCCATTGGATGAAAAGGCATTCTCATGCACTACTGTAGATAAAATTGGCACATCTTTTTCAAAGGGTAATTGAGCTTCTTTCAAAATATCATGTATGTCATTCCTTTATCCCAATAGCTTCACTTCCAGAACTAGATCCTTCATAAAAAACATGATCTTGTAAACACACACATACACAGTCTAAGGACATTTATTATATGTTATTATGTATATAAAACATACAGTAGGTCATTTTATGTGTTATATATAATACTAGAGGCCCGGTATACCAAATTCTTGCTCAGGGGGTGAGGTGGAGGGGTGGGTGGGTGTCCTTGAGTCTGGCCTGCGCCTTCTTGCAGTCTGGGACTCCTAGTGCCTTAAAGCCCGCCTGCTGGCTGCTCCTTACTGCTTGGCTTGCTGCTCCTAAGCACTGCTGTGGAGGCTGGAGAGGCTTCTGCCACTGCCACTGCCCTCGCCAGCTGTGAGTCTGGCTTCTGGCTGAGCAGCTCTCCCTGTGGGAGGTCACTGACCACCAGGGGGCAGCTCCTGCACTGAGCATCAGCCACATGCTGATCACTGTGTGTCATAGTAACTAGTTGTTCGCCAGTTTGGTCGATCTGCATATTAGGCTTTTATTATATAGGATTTGATACTAGGCTAGAGTAGACAAAAGTTACCAAAAAATTTGATTTTCTACGAAAATCATAACTAATTGGTTTATTGCCATTTTCTAGTTGTATATATAATTCCATGTGGATATTTTATTTTTTCAAATTTCTATTTTTTTCTGAGCTTTACTGAGTCATAAATGATATGTAACATTGCATATTTTGAAGGTATATAGTGTGTTCATTTGGTATACTTTTATGTTTTAAGTGATCAGCACAGGAGTGCTTGTTCTCATTTCCATTACATCACATAATTACCAATTCTTTCTTTGTGATGAGAACATTTAGATCTACTCCCTTAGCTACTTTCAAGAATATAATACAGTATTGTTAACTATAGTCACCACGCTGTACATTAGACCCCTACAAGTGATCATCTTATAACTGAAGCTTGTACCTTTGACCAGCATCTCCCCTTTCCGCACACCCTTAGCCTCCGGCTACCACCACAGTACTCTCTGATTTTATGAGTTCAGGTACTTTAGATTCCACATGCAAGTGAAATCTTCACTATTGGTCTTTGTCTGACTTATGTTTATTAGTCTAATGCTCTCAAAGTTCACCTATGTGGTCACGAATGGGAGTGAAACCTGACAACAAGTAGATCCATGCTGTCTATCACTACTTGAGCCAATTAAGCAGAGACAGGTTTGATTCATATGTGAGCATTTATTCCAACAATGCTTGCAGTATGGGAGAGCAGCAGGTCATCCAAGAATATCTGCTCTGCACACCATTCACCCCCACCCCAATAAACCGGCTGCTTGTATGGGCTAGAAGGACAAAGATTACATGGGAAATTAGGCAAAGAGAATTAGCATGCTTATGCAAAAGTAACAAAAATAGGTACTACAGGCATGGGGAAATAAGCAAAAGGAAAATAGATGGGTATACTGTTTACAGATTACAGACAATGCAAGCTGGGGGGGGTTGCAAACTGTAGGCACCTCTGGAATTCCACTGTTGCTCCAACAAGGTTATTAATCTTTCCATGATAATAGGCAGTTAAGGAGGAGGGACCACATTTCCAGGTTAACTCCTAGGTCCCAGACAGTTAGGAGGAACTCCGAGCCAGATTAGAACAAACAAAACAAAACAATCATGGTTAATAGAGCATGATTAATATTTCTTATTACTATAGCCAGTCTCTATTATTCTATTTCTTTCTCATGCCAGTGAAAATTCTATTGTCTATGTCTGTGTGTTTGTGAGTGTGTATACATAGACACACACAATTACATATATAACATACACATACCTACAAACATACATACATACATGCCACATCCTATCTGTTCATCTATTGGTGAACACTTAGTTTATATATCTTGGCTATTGTGAATAAGGCTGCAGTATACATGGGAGTGCAGCTATCTCTTTGAGGTGGTGAAAAACAATGTATGAGTGCTCTCTAAATGTCCCTTAGGTCCATTTGGTCTAATGTTTGGTTCAAGTTTAACATTTCCTTGTTGATATTGTGTCTAGTTGATGAATTTGTTGCTGAAAGTGGGGTATTGATGCTCCTTGCTATTATTGTGTTGTTGGATATTTAAACCTTTAGTTCTGATAAAATTTGTTTAATATATTTAGGTGAACCAATGTTGGGTGCATACCTATTGACAATTGTTATATCTTCTTTATGAAGTGATCTCCTTATTGTTATATAAAGACCTTGCTTGTGCCTTGTTACAGTTTGTGGCTTAAATTTCTGTTTTGTCTGATACAAGAATATCTACAAATGTTCTCTTTTGGTTTGCACTTACAAAGAATATCTTTCCTTCTCTTCGCTTTGGGTCTTTAATTGTCTTTAAGAATGACTTGAGGCCTGGACAGTGTAGCTTTCTTGGCTGGAACACCATCCCATATAGCAAAAGGTTGTAGGCTTGATTCCGGGTCAAGGCATATTACCTAAGATGTGGATTCCATTTCTGGTCTGGGTACATAGGAGAGGCCACCAAACAATGTTCTCTCTCACATTGATGTTTCTCTGTCTGTATCTCTGTCTATTCCCCTCTCTCTAAAATCTATGATCATATCCTCTGGTGAGGATTTTTTTTTTAATTTAAGTAAATGAATGGAGTCTCTGGAAGGCAGCGTATGTTGGGGTCTGATTATTAAATCCATCAAAACATTGTATGCCTTTTTTTCTTTTTATTGAATTTGTTGAGGTGACTCCGGTTAACAAAACTATACAGGTTTCAGGTGCACATTTCTAAAAAACACAGTCTGCCTGCCATATTGTGTGCTGTGCACCCCTAGCCATTCCATGCCTTTTGATTGGAGAATTGAATCCATTTACAAAGAAATTATTGACAGGTAAAGATTGCTATGCTATCTTGTGGCTCTCTGGCAGTTTTGGAGTTCCATTGTTCCTCTCTTGCGGCCTGCCTTTGTGAATTGAAGATTTTCAGTAGTGGGCTTTGGATTCCTGCTCTTTATCTTCTGTGAATCGGCTGGAGGTGTTTGTTTTGTGGTTACCATGAGGTTTACCTAAGACATCATATAAATATAAGAATTCATTTCATGTTGATCACAGCATTGATTGTGTTTAATTGCAGATTAACCACACAAAAAGAAAAAGAGAAGAGACGAAAAGCTGATCTGTTATATAAAAAAAATATGACACAGTTAAGGAAAAAGGAAGGGCAGCCCATGAAAGCAGTTGAAATGAACCCCACAGTTGAAAACACCATTAGAACACAAGTCATGGCCCTGGAGACTGTAAGAGGGAATAAGGTAAATTTATCGTTGGTAAAAATGTCTTATATCTAACAGTATTCTGTCAATAATTGTATCCCTTTGATTTAATGTTCATTATTACATTTAAAACAAACACAAAATGGCATCTTGTTCAAAATATGAACTGTGACATTTGTGACTAAAATTATTAATTTATTACTATCCTTGGCATGTAGTTGATGCTCTCTTTAAGTTTTCTAAATGAAGAAAGGGACCATAAATTGAGTTTAACCATTCACATCAATGTTAATTTTGGCTTTTAAACATGTTAACATACAGGCTACATTGCCTTGAGACTGTGATGGAATTACTCAAATGTTCATAAGCAAATTTTATTTCACAATACTTCATTTTTGCTCTATGACAAATCTAGCTATCACTTAAGTTAAAATTTGAGTTTTTCATGAAGATGAAAGATCCTTATGCTTAAAAAGGCTACTTCTCTTTAACAATTTTTAAGGAGCTGTTCTTAAGCTTTGAACTTTTTTGTTAATGGTATGAGGTAAAAAACTAAACAAAATGTGTCCCTAGGTTGTTGAAGAACGAAATTACACTCAGAGGCAACTTTCTCAAGAACAGAATGCTAGTACATTACAAGATGGAATTCTGACCAAACACCCTTGCAAACCAAAGGGGATAGAAAGAGCTCATCAGAAAGTGAAATCTGAGGTAGTTTACTTAGTCATTTACAAATGTGTGTGAGTATACGTGGGTGAGTAGATATGTAAAATCCAATACTGTACATGTGGGAACTATAGATAATTTAAAAAGCATGTCTGGGGTGTGTGTGTGTGTGTGTGTGTGTGTGTGTGTGTGTGTGTGTTAGTGGTGGCATTTTGGGTCCATTGGATAAAATGATATTCTTAATTCAAATCTACTTGTCTCTCCCAGTCAAGTAGTGACATTCACAATGCCTTCAATCTAAGGGGAGGCTTTTAATATTTTCAATAGAAATTGATGTATTTTCCATGATCTCAACGGTATTGCTACCAACAACAGATGCTCCAGATTTTGGCAATGATTACATTTCCTTGATTTATTAATAGAGTGGTTCGTTTTCATTTCCACGGGTGGTAAGGAGGAAAAGAAGAGCCGGTTCTGGGGTAATATGCTAGATGTCATTCTACCTTTGAGAAAAGGAACAATTTGTTCGCAGTAGTATCTCATTTTAACACAAGAAATTTTGAAGAGAATGCTATGCTGTAACGTATACTTAGTGACAATTTATTGTTAGTTTATTCTTAGTAAAGTAATTCAGTGCATTTCTACCCATTTCACATTTATTACACTGAATATTGTGAAGAAGAAATAAAAGTTATTGCAGCAACATAATCTCATGATTTTCTAAGAAGAGCTCTATAAATTTTATGTTACCATTGCTTTTTTGAAATATAAGGCATCTTTTGGGTTTCTGTGTTCACACTAGAGAAGAACTGTGGATTGGGACAAGAGCAACAACTTTTGAGTCTGGAGACCTGGGGAAAATCCAGAAGTTGCTTATGTTTTTAAGCCCTCCATTCCAGATTGAGATAACCGAATGAGTTCATAGATGGGTGTAGAAGAGCTTAGGACAATGCCTAGATGAGCAGTTATTAGTAAAGGTAGTTTTTATTACTGAAAGTACAAAAAAGGAGAGTATCTATGAAATAATCTTTGAAAAATATTTTAGGAAATGTAGCCTCTTCTAGTATATATGCAGGGTTAATACGTCAATGTGAGGGAGCTATACATTCAGTTTATAATCTCAATTTTTAAGTGTAGTTGGAGTTATTAATCTTTTCCTTAATGTATTCTGGGTTTGTAGTGGTTCAGAAAAAAGCCCTTTCTAATTCTGAGACTCTTAAACAGTTACTTGTGGTTTGCTTTTCACTTTAAAAAAATCCATCAACTTACATTACATTTTTGAAATTTGTAGAATGTAGGCTTATATAAAACTAGAGGTTTGTGTCCAATTCTATTTTTTTATGAGGTATATCCACCTATTGAACCTTTTTATTGTAAACATAAAGGTTTCTTTAATTTCAGAGGCTATCATGATATACCATTTCAATGAGTCAGCTAAAAGTCTCTTTTGTTTTACTTAGGTTTCTGATAGTTATGAAAAACAAACACATCAGTTACATGAAAATCACATCTTGAAGGATGAAATTGCCAAGCTAACATTGGAACTAGACACAGTAAAAAATCAGATCCAGGAAATGGAAAAGAAATATTTTGAGGACATTGTGATTGTCAAAGAAAAGAATGACCATCTTCAAAAGACAATAATAGAAACACAATTTCAACACAATGAGCAGCTTGAAGTTCTGAGAGCTGAGCTTACAATGCCAAGCACTAAACTGGGGGATGAACAACAAAACAGAGGAAGACTGGAAGCAGAAGGTGACTCATTCAGTTCCAGACCAGCTACTGTTACACAGGATCATGAGCATTGTCAGACTTCAGAAGGAGATCTACAAGTTGCTTTCAAGAAGGAAAAAGAAGAATGGTTTTGTTCCCAGGACAAAAAGAACTCTGAGATGTCTAAGATAAATTATAACATTGAGATGCTTTCTCAAAAACTTTCTAAATTGGAAAGTAATTTCAAAAACCTAGAAGTTGAGCTTCATCACACAAGAGATGCTTTCAGAGAAAGGACATTGGTTTTAGAAGATGGAGAAGGAGACCAAAGCCAAACACAGAGTCAAAAGAAGGAAATTGAACATGTGCATCAAAAGGAACATGGTAAAGTGAATAAAGACACTGGAAAGCAGGAATCTTTGCAGGAGAGGCTATCTCACCTGCAGAGTGAAAATAAGTTGCTTCAACAGCAACTGGATCAGGCTCACAACAAAGCTGACAGGAAAAGAAAGAAAGTCATTAAAATCCAAGATCAGTTTGCAGATACCATAAAAATACTTCAAGCCAAGAGTGACAAGCATGGTCTTCTGCTGAAGGAAATACGTAAGGAATTAATCAATGTATGGCATCTTTTAAAAGAAAACATACGTCACCATGAAAATGATAAAGCAGAAAGAGATGTAAGTATCCAGACAGATAAATATTTTAAAATTTCCTCAAAGAAAATTCAGAGCAATATTTGATGATGGCTAAATGTTGAATTCAGGTGAATATAAAAAAAATGTATAAAGTTGTTTTTCTATTATTTTGAAAGCAGACATTGTATCCATCGAATGAACATTAGACCTGAGAAGTGCTTTGTTTGAGTACACACATTGTGTTGCCCATGAAATTTTAAGAGGTTAAGTTCCAGATTGCTGTTAGATGTAGATTGATAATACTTAAGTCTTATATTGATTGAATAACAATTTTAGTCTCTCTGTCACTGAATTTTAATATCTTTAGGAAGCAGATAAATGGAAATGCTCTTACCTCAAAGGAGTATTTTTAAATTAAGATCTAATTAAGTCAGTTATCTTGACAATTAAGTTCAGATTTCCCAGATGAACTGAAGTGTAGATGTTGTACCCCATAGTGCCTTTCCTTCACTGGCTCCTTACACATTTAGGTTGACATAGGTTTTTTTTATTCATGCTAATTTGAATTCAATTTGGAAATATTTCAGTCTCAAGTAATATATTCATAGGACCTCCTGGTCTTTTAAAGGAATCTACTTTTCATTCAATCATAATTTGGAACAAATGTGATAAGTTTCAGCATATATGTATACCTGATTTACATTTTCAAATACTATTTACCATTTTCTTTGAATATTTTTACAAATAATTTTTTCATATTTCTCATCTTACGGCCTAATTACTATCATTTGGAGCTGTTTTTCTAGACAGAGAGCATTATAGCTCTCCTTGATTTACTAATTTGGCATTGGATCTCCATTTCAAACTACTGAGTGGTGGCAGGGTTTATGTGTAGCAGGGAGGGAAGTGAAGGCCAGCTTACCTAGTGCCTTGAAGACCCTTGGAATGACTTCACTTTTCTTTTAAGATAGGAACCTGTTGGGAGGATTTGATCAGGGAATTGAATGTTCCAGGAGCTCGGACATTAATTGAAACCTCTGGTTGAAAAAAGAAATAAAAAGAGAAAATGTTCCATAATATTGAATTTACTCCCACTTGATCCACTTACATACCCATTTTTCTTTGAGATGTCAGTAGATTTTAAAGCTCTGAGATCCCTGAGGGGAGGGAGAGAGGTTGAGAGTGGGGCTGAGTCAGCTGTCTAAGTAACCTATTACTGATTAGCAGGAGGATTACATTTTCTGTGACTTTAACCTGATTAAGCAAATAGGAGCATGTCCATATGAGGAAAAGAAGGTGAATTGAGGTAGATAGTGATACTTTTAGTTACATATTATGTTAATAATATATGACTCTAACAAAACACATCCAGGGTGGGCCAAGAGTAGCTTTATAGTTGTTTCTTTTGGAGAGTAATATTATAAGTAGTAAGTAACCTACTCCTAACTGTAAACCTTCTTTTGCCCCATCCCATATGTGAATTTATCTATCATTAACATAATTTAATAATAATGTGATTGATAAAATCAGTAACAGCAATATCTTACTTACTAGGCAGTTGTGAGACAACTTCAAGGAGAACTGGCTGATATCCGAAGAAAACTATCTTCCACAGAGGCTTTACATCAACGTATGGATTCACAATATAAAATACAAGAGTTGCAGAAGGAATTGGATGAAAGCAGAAGTCAAGTATGCATGAAATTTAGCATGTCATCAATTGATGCATAGCTGGTTAAATAATTCAAAGTATTTTAGGATTCTACTTTTCAAGGGGAGCTTTCCTTTGTATTTTCATTGTGATTAGTTTATTATAATTTTATTATCTTTATAGTGCATTTATTTCTTAAACTCTGGCTTTTATTCTGCCTTTTGTATTTTATGTGTTTTTCCTTATAGTATCTGCCCTTAGGAATGTTGGAAATATGTGTCATTCTTCATAGAAGGCAAAAGGCTTTGATTCCCCTACAAAACAATATTTTCAGTGATATCTCCATTATTATGATGAGGTAGCCAGATCAAATAGAGGATAGTGCTGAATGAAATCTTCCAGACATTTGTTTTGTGTATTATCTTTACTTTGGTGAATAGATATTTCATAGATTTCATAATAACTTATACAGGAAGGTCAATATAGTAACCAATTGAAGTAGGCATATCTTTCATTCTCACTCACTTGGAAATGATAGCATGGAAATATTCATATCATTGTAATATGTACACCCACAATAGACAAGTAAGGATATTAAATCTACATCCACTAAATGGAATTTAAAAAAACCCTGTATTGATATAATTCACACTAGAGGCCCAGTGTATGAAATTCGTGTATGTGAGGCGTCCCGTCAGCTCGGCCTGCACGCTCTCCAATCCGGGACCCCCTCAGATATTGGGCCTAAACCAATGTAAAACATCCCTCTCATAATCCTGGACTGCTGGCTCCTAAACACTCACCTGTCTGCCTGCCTGGTCACCCCTAACTGCACCCCCCACCCGCTGTAGACATGATCACCCCTAACTGCCTCTGCATGCCAGCCTGACCGCCCCTAACTGCTCCCCACTGCCAGCCAGGTTTATCTCAACTGCCCCATCCCTGCCAGCTTGGTAGATCCTTACTGCCCCCCCTGCTGGCCTAGTCATCCCCTACTGCCCCCCTCTGCCAACCTGATTGTCCCTAAGTGCACACCTGCTGGCCTAGCTTCCCCTCACTGCCCACCGCCCGCCAGCCTAATTGCTCCCAACTGCCACCCTGCCACCCTGATCACCCCACGCTGCCTGCTGTTCAGTCATTTGGTTGTCCCTCACTAACCCCCCTGCTGGCCTGGTTGTAGGCAGCCATCTTGTGAGGGCATGAGTGTTAGTTTGCATATTACCTCTTTATTATATAGGATAGCATATAACTTGCCAATTTAAATTATACGATTCAATATTTTAAAACATATTTATAAAGTTGTGCATCTGTCACTTCAATCAATTATAGAATAGTTTTATCACTCCAAACACAAACTTTACACCTCTTAGCAGTCGCTACCAGCTTTTCATCTTGCACAGCACTGGGCAACAATTAGCCTAATTTCTGTTTCTATTGATGTGCTTATTCTGGATATTTTATATTTATATGCAATCACACAAATTGCAGTCCTTTGTGATTGGCTTATTTCACTTAATGTCACATTTTAAAGGTCCATCCACATTATAACATATATCAATATTTTATTTATTTATTTGTATTGCGGAACAATATTTCCTTGTGCTGCTCAACCACTTATCCATTCATCAGTTGATGGACCTTTGTGTTTTTTTCACTTTTTGGCTATTAATAATTCTACTATAATTATGAGTGTACAAATCATTGTGTGAACATAGGTTTTCCTTTTCCTGCCATTGGCTTTTAATCCTGTGAGATAACTGGGCTGATTTCAGCATCTCTCCACCTTTACTCATGCTGTCCATTCTGTCTTTCAGTTTCTGTTCCCTGTGCCTAATCCTTAATCTATTCAGAACTGGCTCCCAATCTCTCCTTCTCCATGAAGTGTACTCTGACAGTTTGAACTGTCATTAAACTCATTTTTCCAGCACTTGTCATCTTGTCTGTGCAGAACAAGTTAGCCCCTAATTTCACATTGTTTTGGTTTTCTTCATGAGGAATAATCTTGTCTTTCTAAGTATAAATTTGTCTGTGGAGTCTATTATTTAATACTAGAGCCCCATTGCAGGAAGACTCCTGCAAGAATAGGACTTCCTGTGGCCGGAGTGAAGCAGAGAAGGGAGCAAACCCTGCCAGGGTGTGCTTCGCTCCCATCTCTGCTGCCTCTCTTCCTCCTGTCTTCACTGCCTCATTCCCTCCCTTTTCTGCTGCCTCACTTCCTTCTCTGCCACTTCGCTCCCTTCTGCAGTGCTTGGCTTCCTTCTATACTGTCTTCATTCTGTGCTCTGCACCTGCTTATGCAAATTAACTAGCATCTTTGTTGGGTTAATTTGTATACTCACTCCTGATTGGCTGGTGGGCATAGCAGAGGGCCAGTCAATTTGCATGTTTCACTTTTATTAGTGTAGATGAGGGTGCCTGTGTTTATATAAATTGAAAATATTTCAGCTTAACTATTCTTAGGATAAAATTAAATGCTTTTATATCACTGGTGGTCTTGGGATTCAAACCCAGATATGTGATCAACACAATGAGGAGGTGAGGGGTCTAAATTAGCAAGAAGATAGCTCTAGATTTTTCAATATAGTTGACAGTATAGTTGAATAATCCAGTGAAAAGTACTTCAGGAGCCATCCATAGGTCAGGTCTCTATGGAATAGGAAGCTATTATTATTTTTAAAGGCCAATAATTGATAATCTATCACTTGTGGAAAACATTTGCATTATAAGAGAAAAACAAGACAGAGAATGTTGGCCAACATCCTAAGGGTAAAGGCACCCTCAAATTCAGAACATAACACTATTACACTCAAAGTAGCAGCAATAGGGAATCAAAATAAAATGTACAAGATCAGCTATCTACAAAGGTGATCTGAATTGCTCATGGTTTATGAGTATGTGTTTGAGGATATTGTCTATGAAAACAAGAAGGGAGAAAGAAAGAAATAAAAAGTACAGATGATCTCAGTAAAGGGGTCAAAGCTGGAAATGTTGATTAGGGAATCTGGTTTGAAGTGTGAGGTTTATGGATCTCTGTGAGGATTTTTAAAAAGAAATAGACTGTTCTCTTTCTATAATTCTGTCTCTACTTTGCTTGGTAACTCAAGTTGATCATTAAATGCCACATATGAGTGAAATCATATGGTACTTATCTGCTGCTGCTGGTGGTGGTGGTATTGGGGTGTGGTGTATGGATGGAGTGAAAAAGAAAAAAAATAGAGAAAACCCATGAACATTGACAACATTGTGTTGATTTCTGTAACGTGAGGGATGGTATGGCAATGAAAGAGGCCATAGAAAGAATACATGTGGATGGAAAGAAAAAAAGAGAAGTGACATAGAAAATAAAGAAGAAAATTGTGAACCTGGATGATGAACTATGGAGGATCAATATAATATTCTATCTTCTGTTTCTGTTAGATAATCTTATCTAACAAAGAGGGAATATTTTAATTGACCCTCATGCCATCGCAAAGATGGTGGCACCCACAGCTATTAAGAAAGGTATATGGTAATTGACTGCCCCACTCTCAAAGATGGTGGCACCCACAGCCAATAAGGAGGGAATATGCTAAGTTACTGCCACACCCTCAAAGATGGCAGTGCCCACAGACACTAGATGGAGGTGCCCTTCCCCTTAGTCTCACCGGGGCTGCAGGCACGTGGAAAGGATGGGCACACACCCAGGTGTGCCTGGCTGCTTCGCGTGCCTTCCTCCAGAGTCCTCCAGTCCCCTCAGCCCCTCAGCCACCCAGGGCTGGGCCAAGGCTCAGGCAAGCCTCAATGGTGGCTGCCCAGCAACCCAGGGATGCCTGAGGCTCAGGTAACCAGGATCAGCCGAGGCTTGCGCTGCCAGCAGTGGCAGCAGCAGAGGTTTGATGGGGCGTTGCCTTCCCCCAATTGCTGGGTCACCTCCCGCCCCTGAGAGACTCCCAGACTGTGAGAGGGGGCAGGCCAGGCTGTGGGACCCCCACTGTCAAGTGCATGAATTTTCTTTCACCAGTGCTCCAGTCTCTATACTAAAAGCTTAAAAAAGGATCACCTTAGGTGACCACTGTCTCTATCTGCTACTAGACTGGAGCTCCCCTAATTCATTTTTTCAGAGTATTCCTCTTCTACAACTGTCTGGTGTTTGATATGATCAGTTTTGAACTTACCATCTTTCTGTATTTTAAGGATTCTTAGATTGATGCTATTATCTTTCTGCCATTTAGAAAGACTTGATCATTTCTGTTGTATTGATTATATACTTATGTTCATATGACAAGTACATAATTTCTAGCCATATCTTTAACTTAAATATTCAAAACATCAGATTTAAATTATTAACTTAAATAGTCAAAGACCATCGGATTATGAAACAAGGGATAGAGTTTCTTAAATTACTTTACTTCTTACCCTCAACTTCAACATAGTTGTAGTCCATGACTTTCAACAGGTGAAAATAAATAACTAAGTAACTATGCTACCACTTCCTTACCCTCAAAATAAGCAAAAATAAAGATGAAGATAAATAAAAAAGGAATTGAAAGAGTCGAGGACTGTACATCATGGTTACTGTATAGAAATGCACTGCTTTTACAGGACCAGAGGGAGAGTGTATATGTCCTCATTGTTATCAGTTGCTGCTGAAAAGTAAAGCATTAAAGGACTACAGTAAAAAAAGGTGACCCACAATTTTTTTTAGTGCAATTATAGGATTGAAATTCAGATTCTTATGTAAAAGAAAAGAATGAGTGTTTAAAATATGAATATGCGGATGAGACCTTGTAGTAAAGAATGCTAGAGCTTAATGAAAGGGGACAATAGGTTGATATAAAAAGCTTCACAAATCAAGTAAAAGTTATGTTTGTTATGTAATACTAGAAGCCCAATCTATGAAGATTTGTGCTAGAATGGGCTTCCTTTCCCTGGCTGCCCACACCTCCTTTCCACTCTGGCCCAGCCCTTTTCCACTCAGGCCCCGGAGCCACCTCTTTCTGCTCTGAGAGCTGCCTCTTTCTGCTCTGGCCTGCCTTCCCAGGCTGCCCAGAGGCCCTGAGAGACCAGGGGTGGGGCAGAAAGCCTGTGTCATGGCCATGGTGACAATGCAAGCAATCCGCCCCCATCACTCTGTGCCTGTGTATGCTAATTAACCGCCATCTTTTTTGGGTTGATTTGTATAACACTCCTGATTGGCTGGTAGCATAGCAGCGGTACGGTCAATTTACATGCTTGTCTATTATTAGGTATGATTGAGAAGATGCTTTATTTGAAGAGAAAAGTGTTTAATCGAAAAGGAAAAATTGAAACCTATGGAAGAAAGCTTACAGAGAATGAGAGTCTTTATATCATCCTCAAGTCAGATTAACATCATAAATTAATGGGGACTGCATGGGAATTTTTCAAAGATTACTTTATTAAGATGTGACTTAATAGAACCTTGAATATCTTGAACTATTGGTGAAAATGTACCTAAGGCACCTTTAGAAACTATAAGGTCAATGAATCCTTAAAACGTATTTTAGCACTTAGTATTTTATATATCAAACCTCTGTTTTCACAAATTTTGGCAATTTTAGTTCCAGAAAGAAAGTGGTGAAAATGTAAAGTCAATTTAAGGTGCTGTAAGAAGTCATTATCCTCGAAGTCTGTACTGATGGACATCTAGTTTATAAACCTGTCTACTACATTTCATAAACTTCTTCACACATATTATTCATGAACCCAGGAGAATTGATATTTTTAAGAAAGAAAAGTAAACCTCTAGATTTCTAAAAATGATTTTCTTTAATTTTTTTCAAAGTTACAGCATGAAAAGGAGGAATCAAAGAGGTACGTTGATTTAAACATATCTCTGCAACAGAGCTTGCACGAAGTAATGAAGCAAAAGAATGATCTAGAAAAATCGATGACCAGGTAAAATTATATCTCAGATCATTTCTAGCATGAATTAAGATTTATCAGTCACTTCACTTATTTAAAGCCAAAATAAAATTTTATTTCCTATCTGTAATGTTTATAATTAAACAAATTGCCCTGTTTAAAACTTGTCTGCAGAAACTCACAGCACAATGTGAAACTGTTTTGAGGGCCATGATATTATACTTACAATTTAATGATTCTTAAAACCAAATGAGGTTGCCTTTGCATATCCTGTCAAGTGCAAGTTTCATGTCTACCTTGAATGTTTATTTCTGCAAAATACCTTCTCTGTCTGCTGATCTTTCCTTCTTTCCATAGTGTATGTCCCTTCACCATTCAAATAGGCTAATAACTTGATTCGGCTTATGTTTCTCTCTCCTTTTTTAGTTCTAAAAGATCTCATACTTTAAAAAAAACGTTCATGTGACTTAAGGAAGAAGTTGGGTAATCCTGTTTTTACCACTCATAAAAACACAAGGGCATCTTTCCCATGTCTAGGAAGCCCCCACATGGCTTCCTTTCTGTTTATTGGCTGAGTTCTTAAGTTTGTTCTCTGATTCTCATCATCAGTGCTTTTCCTCTCACCTAACTGTCTTTCTCTACATTGTTTCATATCCCTTTCATTTTGTTAACATTGTGCTAGCAAAGATCTCTTCTTAAAGCAGACTTGAGGGGACTGTTCTACATTATCTCTCTAATATCCCTTCTTCTAAAGCCCTGCTCCTTCCCCATTTCCCCTTCCACTCAGACTTTGAAGAGTTTTCTTTCCTGCTTCTCCTTCTATTTTGAATGATCTCCTTGGTGTTGGTACTTTACTTTCCTTCTTGTAGACTGTTGTCAGTAGGTACCAAAAGGTATGTTTGTGTCTTTTCAAAACATTCACATATCATTTTGCTTTCCTTCTTCACCTTGGATACTTATCTCTGCTTTTTAGTTGATATTTGATAATAGGTTCATGTTTTATATTAACACTATAGGCCTGGTGCAAGAAATTCGTGCATGGGTGTGTGTGTGTCCCTCAGTCCAGCCTGCACCCTCTCCAATCTGGGACCCCTTAAGGGATGTTCAGCTGCCCGCTTAAGCCTGGTGGCAGTCAGACATCCCTCTCACAATCCAGGACTGCTGGCTCCCAACCGCTTGCCTGCCTGCCTGCCTGATTGCCGCTAACCACTTCTGCCTTCCAGTCTGATCACCCACTAATCACTCCCCTACCAGCCTGATCAATAGCTAACTGCTCTCCCCTGCTGACCTGGTTGCCCCTACTGCCCTCCCCTACAGGCCTGGTCACCCCTAACTGCCATCCCCTGCTAGTCTGGTCGCCCCTACTGTCCTCCCCTGCAGGCCCGGTTGTCCCCAACTGACCTCCCCTGCTGGCCCAGTCACCCCTAACTTCCCTTCCCTGCAGGCCTGGTTCCCCACAACTGCCCTGCCCTGCCAGCCATCTTGTGGCAGCCATCTTGTGTCCACATGGGGGCAGTCATCTTTGACACATGGGAGTGGCCATCTTGTGTGTTGGAGTGATGGTCAATTTCATATTACTCTTTTATTAAATAGGATTACTAGAGGCCCAGTGCACAAAATTCATGCGTCAGAGTGGTCCTTCAGCCCTACCTGCACCCTTTGCAATTTGGGACCCCTACACCTTTGTCTTGTCTAGCTAACCTCTTCACATTTAAAAAAATTAATTGAAATACCACCTACTCTAGGAAATCCTCTTTAAACAAATCTCTTTACAATCTCTACTAAGTATTTTCATAGTATACCATTCTTTTTTCTTAGCAGCAACTTAGAATGGATGCAATATGCTTCACATTCTCGCAGCTGAATTTTTTCTGTTACTCCTGTAATAGCAGAACTTATTCAATTTACATTTGCCCTCCAAGGACTTATATTTGATTCAGGTTTTATTTGGCTTCCTGCCTTTTTTTTTTAGGAATAAATTTGGGTTGTGATAGTAAGCCTCGCTTGTAATCAAGCCTGTAGGTCTCCCTATCTGAATAATTCTATAATGCCTATCACTTTAGCATACCAGAGATTGTGTTCATTTATAGAAAATAACAATAAATGTCACCTGATCATTTGATCTTCTAGTAATATTTTATAGCCAGATGTATTATTCTAGTAATTTAACTATTACAAAACTGAGGCATATAAAAATCAATCACATTGAACAATAAAGAATGACTCAAATATCAAAGCATAGTACACTTAGGGCCTCCCTTGTCCTGTGCCTCAGATATCATAGCATAGTACACAGTTCACAAGGAATTCAGCTTCCTTTCAAACAAGAAGGGATCCCATACTCATGGAGCAGTTACTTCCACACATATTTTTTTAAATTTAATTCACAGCCCATAATCTTTGTACTAATTATTGGAAAATCACCCTAACAATTGCCTCTGTTCCTCTCTGTATTGTTGCCTTACATTCCGATGTTATTACTTCGCTTTTATCATCCACTTGCTCTAATAAGATTGTGAGTTTTTAAGGGCAGAGATCATGACTTGAGCTTGTGTCTCTCTGTCATGGTACCTAGATAAATACCCAAATGTCATCCAGTCCAAATGACTGTGATGAGAGAGGCCCACCATTGCTGGAGACCTCTGATTTTTATTTAAGGGGCCTCACTTGTTCTGTACCTTTACAGAGGGGTGAATAGGGGCTGAGGGAATTTGGGGAAACCCAGACAGAATTCTCCTCCTGCAAGATTTTGCTAAGCTGGCACCTGGGACTGCCTGGAATTTGTCCAATTAAAACTCAGACACACAGCAATGACAAAGGCACTGGTCTCCTACAGCTAATGCATGGGGACCAAACCCCCGCCTGCAGGAGCTCACCCCCACAGTCAGGACTGGGCTGGTGCTCCTAACTCTGGGGAGAGGGAGATTTTCCGTGACTGCAGTCTAGAGGCCTCAGACTCTGTGCCACATACCCAAACAGGTCCATAACGCAGGCTGGTCAGCGAAGCAGTTTCTTCACCAGGAACCAAGGGCAGCTTGGTCTCTTCACCACGGGACTTGGTCTGTTTGCCCCGGGATCACCGGGAGGCTTGACTTGGCCTGGCCTGTTTGCCTTGGAACCCCCGGGCTGCTTGGCTTGGCCTTGCTCCAGCAGCCCAGCTAGGCAGCCGTGGGGCTGCTGGAGGCCAGTCCCCCTGCGGGATTGTGTCTCTGCTCCGGCCCCTCTGCATATTGTTCTCTCGAGCTCCGGTGTGGGAGCGGGCTGCCCTGGCTATAGGCCCATACCCACCCCCTCCTCCTGAGCTGGTAGTAACTGTTACGGTGTCCCAGCCTAATTTGCATATCAATATATATATTTTATACACACACACACACACACACACATAATTTAGCTAGTATGTTTTAAAAAAAAATAGATTGGGACAACAAAAGAGGATCGTAATTTATAGATTCGTTTTCTTTATATGAAGAAACATAATATCTTTTTAAAAAATTATTGAATATTTACTCTTAAAGAATTTGACATTTTTCTTTTGTACATTTCTGCAGATTTCAGGAACCCTTAAACGTGCCAAAAAGGAAGTTCAATGAAGAGCACAGTGTCCCCGGAGTTGTAAAACCAAATCTAATAGAAATGCAAATGGAAACTAGAAGGTTAAAAGAGGAGGTAATTACAAGTCAGTTTTTGGGACCCCCAAATCACCTAATTTGGGGAAATAGATATGATTCAATGCTTGAACAGTGAAATATAGATTTTTATGTTAATTTTATAGACTTGTCATCAGAGAATAAGACAGCTTTTTTCTTTATTACTTTTCCATATAAAGGGCCTACTGCTTACCTCTCTATGTCTTAAACCCTGGCACCAGCACAAAATCACAAAATTTTAGGAAGCAGCTGTATTGAGACAGAATGAACACACCATGCAGTTCACTCATTTCAAGTGTACAATTCAGTGGCTTTTTCTATATTCAAAGAGGTTTTTTTAATTTCTTTATTGATTAAGGTGTTACATATGTGACCTTATTCCCCCATTAACCCTGGAAACTCCCCACTCATGTCATCACGCACCTGTTGTCTGTTTCCATTGGTTAGTCTTCATCACAATCATATTGAAGACATTTCCATCCCCCTAAAATGTAGTCCTGTGCCCTTTTCAACCACCCTGTGCCAGCTTCCACTTCCCCTCTTCTTAGCCCTGGGGAACCACTACTGTCCTCTCAGTCTCCCTAGATTTGTCTGTTCTGCACATTGCATATCATGGAATCACACAATAGATGCTCCCTCAGGACTGTTATTTAGGAAGCATAATGTTTCCAAGGTACTGCTGTTTTGTAGTTGTATCACTGGTACTTCATTTCTGTTTATTGATGCACAACATTTCATTGTATAAAGTGACCATACAATTTATTCATCATATTCATCATTTGATGAACCTTTGGGTTTTGTTAAGAATATTGCAATGAACATTCATGTCCAACTTTTTATGTGCACATATGTTTTCATTCTCTTGGGAATATAGTTATGAATGGATTTGCTAGATCATAGCTTTAACCTTCCAGGAAACTGCCAGACTGTTTTCCACAGTAGTTGCATTACTTTGCATTTTCATTGACAGTGTATGAGGGTTCCAGTTTCTCCACATTCTTGCCAACGTGCCACTAACAGTCTTTTGATTGTAGACATCCCTGTGGGTATGAAGTGGCATCTTAGTGTTGGTTTTGATTTGAAGTTTTCTATTGACTAATGATGTTGACCAACTTTTCACATGCTTAATATTCATTTGTATATTTTCTTTGAATATCTGTCTACTCAATTTCTTCAGCCATTTTATATTGGATTATCTTTTATTTGTTTGTTTGTTTAAAATTTTACATATGTCTCCTTTTTTCCCAGATGGACCATTCCTACCCCCGGCCATTCCCACTCCCAAGGGTCTGTCTCCACTGCCCCAGTGTCTGTGTCCATTGGTTATGCTAATGTACATGCATACAAGTCCTTTGGTTGACCTATAACCAACCTTCCCTTCCCCTTGTTTCTGGGTCTGTTTTTGTTCATCAGTTTATGTTGATCATTACATCCCACATGTGAGTGAGATCATGTCATATTTATCTTTCTACAGCTTGCCTATTTTGCTTAGCATAATGCTCTTCAATTGTATCCATGCTGTTGAAAATGGTAAAAGTTTCTTATTTTTATAGCAGCGTAGTTTTCCACTGTGTAGATGTACCATAATTTTTAATCCATTCGTCTGCTGATGGGCACTTAGGCTGTTTCCCAATCTTAGCTATTGTAAATTGTGCTGCTGTGAGCATAGGGGTGCATATATCCTTTCTGATTGGTGTTTCTGATTTCTTGGAATATATTCCCAGAAGTGGGAGTACTGAGGCAAATGGGAGTTCCGTTTTTAACTTTTTGAGACCATGCCATACTGTTTTCCAAAGTGGCTGCACCAGTTTTCATTCCCACCAGCAGTGCAGGAGGGTTCCTTTTAGTCAAGACAGTCTCTTCAAAAAATGGTGCTGGGAAATTTGGTCAGATACATGCAAAAACAAATTAAACTAGATCACCAGCTTATAGCACACACAAAAACAAACTCAAAATGGTTAAAGGACTTAAATGTAAGACAGAAAACCATTAAAATCTTAGAACACTCCATAGGCAGCAAAATATCAGACATATGTTGTAGCAATATCTTTATGGATACAGCTCCTAGGGCAATGGACACTAAGGAGAAAATAAACAAATTGCACTACATCAAAATAAAAAGCTTCTGCACAGCAAAGAAACCATCAACACAACAACAAGAAAGCCCACTGCATGGGAGAACGTATTTGCCAATAATATTTCAGATAAGGGTTTAATCTCCAAAATTTACCGGGAATTCACACAACTTAACAAAAGGAAGATAAACAATCCAGTCAAAATATGGGCAAAGGACCTAAATAGATACTTTTAGAAAGAGGACATTCAGAAGGCCAAGAGACATATGAAAACATTCTCCAAGTCACTAATCATCTGAGAGGTGCAAATCAAAACAACAATGAGGTACCATCTCACACCTGTCAGAAGGGCTATTATCAACAAATCAAGAAAGGACAAGTGCTGGGGAGAATTCAATTGTCTTTTTATTATTGAATTTTAAGAGTTCTTAATCCTAGAGATACAAACCCCTTATTAGGTAAAGAATTTTCAAATATTTCTCTCATTCAGTAGCTCACCTTTTCATTTTCCTGATGCTGTCTTTTAAAGCACAGAAGTTTTTTTATTTTGATGAAGTTCAGTTAATCTATTTTTGTCTTTTTATTTTCACATCTAAAAAATACTCAGATCTAGTTATGAAGATATACACGTATATTTTCCTTTAAGAGTATCCTAGTTACAGCTTTTACAGTTTGAGTTAATTTTGATATATGGTATGAGGTACAGGTCTCATTTTATTCATTTGCATGTGGATATCCACTTGTATCAGTACAAATTGTTAAAAAGACTACTAATAACTGATTTGTTTGACGCTCTTGGCCATAAAGGTGTGGGTTAATGCTGGAATTCTCCCTTCTACTTCATTGATGGGTAAGTCTGTCCTTATGCCAGTACCAAATCACATTGTATGAGTACTCTTTCCCAGTCATCTTGCATATTAACACTTGTTTTATGTAATAATAAAAAAATCAGTGTAGTGGATTGTTTTTTATTTTGGAGATGGTTTGTATCTGGATAAAGCCTGTGGCCCAGCTTATGTTTTGCTGACACTGTAACATGATGGGATAATAACCATTCTTTTTTTCCCCCCCATTCAAACCTTTAACCTCTAACCCACTGCCTCCCACTTCACTTCCATTCCATGAAATCCCGGTAACAGGATCTGCTGACTTTGACATTTTCTTCATTGTGTTTTACTCATACTTCATAGACTCACTGCCTGGGGAGGAGAAGATTAAAATCTGGACTGTCACCATTCCCCTTTAGAAATGTCTCAATTTGAGCCCTAGCTGGTTTGGCTCAGTGGATAGAGCAGGGTTTGATTCTGATCAAGGACACATACCTGGGTTTCGGGCTTCTCCCTGGCCACTGATGTTTCTTTTCCTCTCTCTTCCATTCTCTCTAAAACAAATCAATGGAAAACTGTCCTTGGGCGAGGATTAAAAAATATTAAAAGAAGAAATAAATGCTTCAATATGAAATCTCAAAATTTTAAAGCCAATTTGTTTTCTGTGGAGAAACCTTGTGGTATAAAATACAAACAAGCTTGAAGTAAGCCAGAGGAGAACCAGTATTTAAATGTTGCCGAAGGACGCTGCACTGGTTTTTCCACTGAGATTTAGAATTATTTCACACTATTCTCTGTTTCCTCACAGAGGAAAGGAAAACTTATTCCTAACCATGGGATGCTTCTCTGTGGACCTTGCTGGTGCCCTCTGAGTCTTTGCTCTGTCCTCTTCTTAAGAAATGACCTATGCTTGCAGCTCTTGTAGCAGCCTGCTTCCTCCCTGTAGATCATCTAAGACCCACAGGTTTCTTTTTATTGTGTACTGTCTTGGTCTCCCTTTAGGAGCTAGCAGGCAGGGTTTTTGCTACTACAATTCTCTTAGAAGATTTGAGTTTCCTATGAATTTTACCGGGGATCATGGTGTTAGAAGAGCTATCTTACAAGTTGTTTTCAGATAAACTCTTCACCTGGGGCTTCCTGGAGGTGTTCCAGGACAGTGCCTTTAAAATTCTCACATTCTGAAAATCCTTAACAGAATTTGAGGCACCACATAAATGTTTCTGAAATCTAAAGTACTTTTGTATGTTGTGGCTTCATCTTTAGACCATGTTTTCCTGGAACACACTGGAATTTATTTCTTTATTTTAGCATTATATGACAAATGGACATGTGGGAAAAGCTATAAATGGGAAATGGATATTTGAAACCCATAAATCCAGGTACTTTTATATTTAACTAGAGGCCCAGTGCACGAAATTCATACATTGGGGGAGCTCCCCTCAGCCCAACCTGCAACCTCTTCAATCCGGGACCCCTCGGGATGTACACGAAAAGAGTACATTTTATGAGTACTCTTTCCCAGTCATCTTTAGACCATGTTTCCCAGTGCACGAAATTCATGCATGAGTACTCTTGCATGAATGGGGGGGAGGTCCCCTCAGCCCAGCCTGCAAACTCTCCAATCCGGGACCCCTCAGGGATGTCCAACACCGATCCCGGGGATTGGGCGTAAACTGGCAGTTGGATAACCCCTCTCACAATCTTGGACCACTGGCTCCTAATTACTCACCCGCCTTTTTGCCTGGTCACCCCTAACTGCCTTTCCTGCCAGTCTGGTCACCCCTAACTGCCCCCAACCCCGGCCAGGTCACTGCCAACAACACCCTCCCTGTCAGCCTGGTTGCTCCTAACTGTTCCCCCTGCCGGCCTGGTCGCTTCCAACTGCCCACCTATGCGGGACTAGTTGCCCCCAATTTCTCCCCTTTGTCAGCCTGGTTGCCTCCAACTGCCCCTCCTTACCTACTGGCCTGGTTACCCACAACTGTCCCTTCCTGCCAGCCTTGATGCCCTATTCTGCCTGCTTGTTCAGTCGTTTGGTCATCTCTCACTAAACTCCCTGCCAGCCTGGTCATAGGCAGCCATCTTGTGAGAGCATAAAGGTTAATTTGCCTATTACCTCTTTATTATATAGGATTGTCTTTCTTTAGCTTATTTTTCTCATCGATTTCAATTTCAGCTGCTTCCTAGCGAGAATCCCTGTCATCCTCCTTTAAGTGTCACTTTATTCACTTGCCCAGGAACCCTTGCTCTCAGTCTCCTCAAGAGCCATGACAGCTCCAGTCAGCGTTTCTTGGAGTCCCTCTTGGTGTTCATTTTCATGCTTCACTACATTATGGCAGATTCCACCTACCTCCTGTTCAAAGGTGCTCCAATAAGTGTGTGTGTTTCTTTTTTAGTGTCAGTACTCTATTTTTCTATCAGTATCTTTGCCAGTTATTTATTGCTGTTTATTAAACCATTTCCAAACCTCCGACCTTAAAATAGCATTTACTTAGTTCACAAATCTGCAGTAAGTCCACCTCATTTCTTTTCTACTTGCCACCAGTTGGGATGACTTTAAGCTGGGAAGTGGAATCATCTTGATGCTTGTTCAGTCTCCAGTTAGACACTTGCAGAAGACTTTGGCTGGGACGTTCACTAGGGCAGTCTGAGCTGGAAACCTGTATGAGGAATGACCATGTGGCCTGGGCTGCTTCTTTCTTCACAACATGGTGGCTGGGTTCTCAGGGTGAGCTCCCCTAGGGAGAGAGTCAGATGGCACCCAGAAATAGTAGTCACATAGCAGTCACCATATCTTATTCACCAGAAACCAGTTAGCACTGAGGCTAGCACCTATTTCATGGACAAGTGCCAAAGAATCTGGAGACATGCTTCAAAAACTCAGCATCACTCACCTTGTCTTACCAAACAAGCATTGTATCTAAAGGGAAGTAGTTCTTCCCAAGTCATTATTACTGACATTCCAGCAAGTTTGCTGTTGTTGATGATGATGTTGTTTTTGTTTAGTGTGCTCCCTTATATGGGGGGATGTAACAAAGAATTTCAAGATAGCACTATTGAATCAAGCCCCTGCCCCCATTTTGATGATTCCGAAAACTGTAAGGCTCATCTTGCTGAAGTTTTACAGGGAGAGATGCAATTTTTCAGTAAACCATGGAATCATTTCATCTTGGAATGCAATTCAAATTAGCATCAAAAGTTTGTAGTTCCCTAAAAGACTAATGACATTAGAATCCAAATATAAAAGATTCATTAATTATTCTCATTTGAAAGTGCTATTTTGGGAAGCATTTGGTGACTCAGTCCTGAATACCTCAATATGATATCTCTAAAACTTTTTAAAAATTATGAAGTGTTAAGATGGTAGAAGAGGAATGGGACTTTCTATTAAGAGGCAATTTACAGTCACTTTTTGAAGGAGAGACATGAAAAAGTCATAGAAAAAAATCTAAAATCAAGTGCAGACGATGTGTGGCAAAGACAAGGACAGTAAATATATTTTTGGGACTCCTGGTCATTTTAACTTTGGCCTTGATTCTGAGTAACTCATGGTTCCGCATTTTAAAATTCTACCACAGTGCAGATAACATTTTATTGCAATTGGATTTGTTTCAGAATTTCATGTTGTTAAACTATAAGGAATTTAAATTTAAATAAAATCTCACACAGGTGTCCATACCTTCATAACCAAACTATATTCTTTTATTCATGCAGACTGATGAGCTTATAGGAGCTTCTAAATGTATGCATTGTCCTGAAGAAAATACAGATCAGCAAGAGATAAAATACCAAGAACTTCGAAATAAATGTGATGAAATGATGACTAGAGTACAGTGGTCGAGACAAGAAACAATAAGAGCCAGAAGACAAATGGAAATTAGGAGGGCCGAGCACCAGGAAGAGGAATGGCGTCTAGAGAGGATTGGAGAATGTGCAAATCCTTACCTAGCATACAGATTAGAACAAGTCAGGCAATCCTTACAGGTTAATTTATTGATCTTTAATATGCTTTATTTCATTTTACTGCAAATTCCACTCTGGATACAGGCAATGTATGTGTTTCCCCTTCTTCCCTTAATAGGAACTTGTTCTGTAGATTTCAGGAAGGAAGATGGCATGTTTCTCCTTTCAGTATTTTAGTTTCCATCATTACGGTTACTGAGTTGATCTTACAGAATGATTCTAACAGGAGGATCATTTTATTTTTAAGATGAGTCAATGAAAACAAGACTACTGGGAAAAAAATAAAAGTCAGGATTAAAAAATTATACAATTATTATGTTAAATTGTCCAATTTTAAGAACTTAAATTGATTTTATTATTCTTTGAGTTATCAGAATATGTGAGTACTAATAAAAGAAAGATTTTTTGCTAAGCAAAATAAGCAAGTCAGAGAAAGACAAATACCATAAAACCTCCTTAATAATGTGTGCAATCTAAGGAACAAGATAAACAGAGGAACAAAATAGAACCAGAGGCATGCATACATGGAACAGAGGGGAGGGGAGGAATGGAGAAAGGAAGGGGAAGAGATTAGCTAAAGAGCACCTACGCATGCACACAGACAACAGTGTGGTGATGGGCAAGGTGGGGCAGGCCTGGTGGCCCTGTGGAAGGGGGTCTTTTAAGTACAGCCCTCCCAGAAGGCAGGGAGTATTACCTGAGAAGCCATCCACATCACTGATAGCCTCCCCACTTTGGATTACTCCTTAGTTAGAAACCCCACCCCTAACTTCTTAGAAACATCAGTACTTTTTAAAAATATATATTTTATTGATTTTTTTTACAGAGAGCAAGAGAGAGAGAGAGTTAGAAACATCGATGAGAGAGGAACATCGATCAGCTGCCTCCTATACATCCCCCACTGGGAATGTGCCCAAAACCCAGGTACATGCCCTTGATCGGAAAGGAACCTGGGACCCTTCAGTCCGCAGTCCGATGTCTATCCACTGAGCCAAACCGGTTTTGGCCATCAGCACTTTTTTAGAATAATTTAGAACCTATACCTGAATATAGTAAATCTGCTTTGATACATTTTCATTGCTAAAATGAGATGTAATGGGAAATTCCCTTTACTACTGTGGCTACATAATGAATGCAAGTCTCTTAGGGGAAAATAAAATACTAAGCATTTGTTGTTTACAATCTTCACAGTTCTAAGAAGCAGCTAAGAGGAATCAGCACCGACCTTCTCCTTGTTTCAGAAACAGCAAGACAGACTACTAAGCACTCCCAATAAGTGGCCCTTCCTGGGAAGACCTTGTGTTGAAAATCCTAAACAGTTTTGTTTGCAAAGAAAACTCACTGATTCCTACTTGAGAATCTTTTTTATAAATTCAATAAACTTATACTACCAAAAGGATTAATTTCTCATTTTAAGTGAAAAGTTTTGTTATCTTTTTATGTGAGAGAACATTCTTATTGCTATTTTACTTACTGCCTTTTATTTCAGTTTTTATAAAATGTCTTGCTGAGCAGTTGTACATTTTCCAAAAAGTTAAACTAAAGAAATATTTGAACTTATAATTTACTAGAGGCCCTGTGCATGAAATTCATGCATGCATGGATAGGGTCCCTAGGCTTGGCTGGCTCTTGGGACGCCAAGTGCAGCCTGGGCCTCCCTTTTCTAGCTGCCAGCTGTTGACCAGGGCCTTCCTTTATTCCATGCCACCCCCTAGTGGTTAGCGCCGTCATAGCTCGTGGTCAAACTCCTGGTCTCCCAGTGGAACTCCCCAGGGGACACTTTGCATATTAACCTTTTTTATATATAGATTGTTTTATATTTGCATTTTTAAATGAAGTTCCTTTATGTCTGCATATCTTGCCAGCCCTTGAATGACTGATGACCAAGATGGCAGTGATAGGCAGTCTTGATATTGCCTCTAGTTTTCTTTGTGCATCAGTTATTAATATATCCATTCTTCATCTCAGTCATTGAGTTCTTTTGCTCCAGAATTTGTTTGGTTCTTGGTATAGTTTTCATCTCTTTGGTAAAGTGCTTCTTATGTTCATCAATTTTACTTCTGAGCTCATTGTACTGCCTTTCGAGTGTTCTGTATCTCATTGAGTTTCTTCAGACTGCTGTTTTGATTTCTTTCTCGTTTATAGAAAAACCGTCTGCTATTTTGAGTTTATTTCTGAGAACTTTCATTGTCTTCCTGTGTTAGTGTTACCTTGGTGGTCCATGCTGCTTGGTGGGTTGTTCCCCTGCTGGCGTATTTGAAGTAGTGAACACTTTTCTTATTTAGGAACATTTTGCTTTCCACAATTCAGCAGGTTGACAATTTGAGGTCTTTCTTTAGTTTTCTAGTAGATGGTAGTTTTATTTTCCAGCATAGGGCAGTTTTTGTTTTCTCTTACCTATACTAGTTAATCTTGAGGAAGGCAAGTTTGTGAGTCAAGGTGTGGTTGGTCTAGCCTTGGACATGAGAGTGGTTGTGGGGTAACCAGGGTAGTGGGTATTGGTGCTGGATCTGGCTTGTCCTGGTCTCAGGGTACAACAACCATGGCAGGAGATGGGACCAGTTGAGCAGAGCCCATTTGAGAGGCCAAGGGGCTGCTGCCTCATTTCCTATGACCACTGGCAGCACTGTGCTGTTGCTTGGGGGCTGGAGACTTGGTTCTGTTCCTGCTACTGGTCTGTGGTGGTGAAACTGGGGAGGAACCTGCATTTTGGGAGTGGGGGTGGGGATGGGAGTGGGATAGGATTGCTTCTGAGTCATTTCCCCCTCCCCTGGTCTGTGTTATGAGGGCTGCACCCTGACTCCTCAATCACTATTGTGTTTGCTGGGGCTGGAGGTTCAGCCTTGCTGCAGTGATGGATCTGTCCCTGGTCTCCCCCGTCCCCTCTACCCCCCTTCTTCCTCTCCTACACATTCAGAAAAGACCACCATCCAAAGTACTGGTGCGTGGACCTTTTAGTGTGTGGAGCACAGGAACCTGTGTTGGGTTCTGGATGTCCACAAGTTGTAGATTTCAGGGAGGAAACAAAGGGGTGTCTCCCTTGGTCATGATGCTAGCACTCAGTAATATAGCCTTTTCAAATCAGTGCACGTTGACTTAGAGTTTCGATGGTGCTTTTAGGGTTTTAATGCAGAGAAAAACAGCATAGGCCTGTGCTAAATGAGGCTTCAACCTTTCTTCCCATTTGGCTTCATTGGAATACCTCATAGAAGAGCAAAACTAAGGATTTTTAGACCACCCAATAAGGTCTTTGTGCTTCAAAGTTATGAAATTGGATGACTAGAAACAAACAAACAAACAAAAAATTGAGGTGGGGAAAGAATGTCAAATACTTCAATAAAGGGTAAGCATGATGCACCTGAAATATTCTTATTAGTTGTCACCAGGAAAATCAGATATTGTCTCATTTTACAAGGTGAATTTAAAAGTGTGTGAAAATTGAAAAGCTTTGCAAGATGATTTTAATAGAAAAAATTTCGTTAATATTTTGGGAGGAAAGGAGTGTGGGCTTATTTTTCCCTCCAATATTTCTAGATAAATTAAAAAAAATAGTTTATTGTAAAGTTAATGTTGGTTCTAAGATACACATAGTTTCCTTATGGGGCATTGATCAGCCAAATTATGCTAGACTTAACAAGAGAGAGTAAAAAAGTACCCTTCTATCAAGATACAGAGATAGGCCACAGGTGTCTTTTGGAGTTGCTGGGAATTTAATTACTTCTATTAGGAAAACATAAAGTAGTACTATGAGATGTGGTACTATGCTGTCTGATATGAAAGAATAGGGTGAGATCTGGGATTTGGCCTTACAATACAGCAACTTCTTAAGGGTCTTTAAGCTATGATTCTGGAGAGTAAAATATTACAAACGCCTTAAAGTTGAATTTGTTTTTCAATCCCCTTTATTTGCAAGATTTTAGCATTTTGGAGTATTCCTACCTTGTTTGTCCAACTTTAAGGACAATAATTATAATAAAGGTAAGACTCTAATCTGTGCTTTCAGTTTTCTCCACTTTCAGAATATTTAGATATGTTGCTTCTCTCACCATTACATGAAGGTTAGTCTTGCCCACTTGATTCCATTGAGCGGCATAGAGAACTGCATATCTGTTTGGATGATTTTTACCTTTAGTGTTCACATTCTTGGGTGTTTATTCTCTATATCAGAAGTAATTTCAGTTCTATGTAATTGTGTTATTTAATGAGATTATATAACACAAAAGTTAAAATTAGCTTAAACAGTTATATTACTTGTTAGATTTCCTTGATTGTTGTTTTTAATCCTCACCCGAGGGTATGTTTTTTTAATTGCTTTTTAGAGAGAGAGGAAGGGAGAGAGGAACATGGATCAGTTGCTGCCAGACAGTTGATGGACTTCACAACCTAAGTATGTACCCTGCAGGGAATCACAGAGGCAGCCTTTTGATGTACAGGATGATGCTCTAACTAACTGAGCCACCTGGCCTGGGATAGTTAGGTTTTCTTGTACAGAGAAGTTTTTACTAACAACTGAAAACTTGAAAATTTACTCCAGGCAATTTTATACTAGATGAAATTTCTCTGGTTTCAAAACATTTTATATTCAATTCTTTTTCAATTCCTGCATTGACAGTTCCTCAATCATTGTTCTTTAAATCTGTGTTTAAATAGGGAGAGTCAATTTTCCATTCATTGTTTTTGGACGTTGGGTCCATTTGTGACACTTTTTGAAAATATCAGGATTCTGATTTATTTAATTATTATTTTCCATTTCTCAAATGTGTATTCAATAGTTTAGCAACTCTGTATACAAATACATGAAAGCTAAAACAGTTCATATTCATAAGACTTTAACTTTGTAAGTGGCACACAGAATATTTTGTCTCAACAGAATGTTGAGTCAGATATCTTCCTGACTAAATACAGGCCTCAACTTTACATCACCAAGGCAGTGCCTCTCTTCTCTTAATTTCACCTCTGTTCAAGCTATCACAGTGGCTCTGCTAGTTTCTCCTAAGACAGAGATGAGTTTATTAAACTTGTAAATTTAAGTTATTCTATTTTAATTGCTCATGTCCGTACTTCACTTTGCTCTCTTAGACAATTGTCCCTTAGTAATTTTGTCTTTTGAGGGATACAGATAATTGCTCAACTTCCTCCTATTCTTTTTGTCATTCATTTTCTCTCTGCTTAACTTTTTAGCCCTTGGTGAACAAATTTGTCCTCATTTATTTTGCAGCAAAATACATGTTTTTAATATTTACAAATTGCCCAGTTTATTTTCTTCATACATTAATGTATTCACAATTAGATAATGAGATGCGATGCTTGTAATGGCAAATGTACTTTATTTTATTTCATTTAATATTACATTTATTTCTATAACATTTAAAATAAGAATGCTATCAAAATTTAACTTAAAAGTATCAACAGTTACTGAAAATATATTAAATTTGAAAATGTATACATGCATGTTTTTTGTATGTGTGTTTATCAAATTGGTCTCAAAAAGGGAATGCAACATTGTTTTCCAATCTATAATTTCAGATATAATTTAATGGTAGCCTTTCAATAAGTTAGTGTTGAATGAATGAACATCTACGTGTATTTGTTTTGCTTTTGATGGTAGTGGCTTCAGCATAATTCTTTCTAAAATGTAACTTTTCCCTTGGTCAAAGTGACGACTACAGCTGAGTCCTGGGTTTCCCAGCTCATGGGTCTGTGGAGATCACAGCTGGTGTGACCTATGTCAAGTGGCACCCACGGCGAGGAGGGCTCTGCTCTCATCTATCTGAAGTCGCACCAAGGAGAGCACTTTAGACCCGAGGTCATCGCCTACTCCCATCTCTGCATCAGGACCAAGTCCTTTCCCTGGAGAGATGGGAACCATATTTTATTCCATAATCCTCATCTGAATCCGCTGCCAACTGGCTATGAAGATGAATAAAGAGAACCTGGACCACTACCCAGTGGGAGCACAGCATTGGTTTGGACCACACTCTGCACACAGAACAGTATATGGGACCTTAAGCTGACTTCTTGCCTAGTGTAAAATGACTATAGAGTATACTGATATTCTATCTCTTTGCTTATGGCAGGAGACAGCTTCAATAAATAACTTAGGTTGGTCATGAAAAAAATTAATTAAAATAAATAAATAAAATGTAACTTTTCTGCTGATTAGAGTGGGACTTGATTTGGTCAATGTGCATTGTGTATAAATTCAAGGAAGAAGAAAACATGCCCGTAAGTGTTGTATAGTCATCTTTCTTCTTGGAGGTGTGGTAGCGTAGGTGGCAAATGACAGCCTTCTTTCTGTTCTTATATTAGAACATAGGAGTCAGGCAGATGGAGATGAACTTACAAACTTGGTTACTAACACATCAGAGCAAACTGGAGGGCCAGGTTCGGATATGTGGCCACATTGGTCCTTTGAACACTTATCACTTCTGCTCACAGTTGTAATCAGAGAAAACAAATGCTTTACACCTGTCCCTGCTGAGATGCCCACGGACAGTAATTCATGTACCTGTGGGCAGACACATCTTTTCCAAGAAGAGGTTTAATACCAGACAATTATTCTTCGTTACTTCTCTCAAATTCACCCATCAGGTACATCTCTTCTCTCAGGAGGAAGGTAGAGAGAGTCTAAGTCCTCATGTGGAGACTGGAGGACAAAGAACTGAAGGTACTCCTATAATTTCTGATGGGGTTAAATCATAATTGAAATTAAGTTTATGTCCTTTGTACATACCAACTAAGGTCAAAAGAGGTTGGACAGAAGTAGGCTGGTTGGTAAAGAAAATCAGTTTTGTGTTTTAAATTTTGCTACAGATAATTCACAACATGGATATTTAACCTCTTGATTGATTTGGGGGAAATGAATGTTCCTTTAAGGAAGACTTGCCTCAATTTCAGCTTGCTTGGTTTAACTAAAGATTTTCTCCAAGTTTCTTGTCCTGTACTTAAAGAAATGTTGTGCTTTATAATTTGAGAATATTCACTTCCACTAGTGGGTGTTGTCTTAATAATTTCTGCCCCCTTGATATTTATTCATTACTTTAAAACTTATCATTTAGTTAGAAAGTTACCATTTTGGATCTCATGCCTAAACATTATGGAGCTACATGACAGAATTTTACATATTCATTTTCTCTGAGTTATAGTTTAAAATCTATGTATTTTCCTGAATATGAAGAAGAAGCAGCTGGCATAGAACCTTAGCTTCAGTGAGGAGATTTAGAGCCCACTTTGGCCTGTAGCTAATTGGTTTTGTGAACTCAGGCAATCTACAATCTCTGTGAGTTTTCATTGCCTTTTAAGTAAAATAGGGATATGGATTAAGTCAGTAATTTTCATAATTTAAAAGTTTTTTTTAAAAAACTAGAACTGAAATGTGAAACTTTTTTTGCATGAGTCTGTATTATATAAAGCAGAGACAAACAGAGCAGCCTAACTAAAAGGGGATGGAGAGTCTAAAGTTATACAATTCTACAGGTGTCCCCAGGGGAAACTTTGATTCCTATGGGACACAGTCTGAGAATGAGCAGTTATGAGAAAAATCCTTCTAATTATAAATCCTTGAAATTTAAAGTTGATGATGCATTGTCTTTAAGTACATTAGTTTCTTTTTTTTAATTTAATTTTATTGGTTAAAGTATTACACATAGTAGTACATATATCTCCTTTTCCCCCCCATTGAACTTCCCGCAGCCTCCCCTACCCCTGTCACATGCCCTCATCCCACCCCTTCCACTCCCCCCAGCATCTTGTGTCTATTGGTTGTGCTTATATGCATGCATACAAGTCCTTCAGTTGATTTCTTTCCCACTCTCTCCAATACTCCCCAGCCTTCCCACTGTAATTTGATAGTTTGTTTGATGCTTTAGTGACTCTGTACCTATCTCTTTGTTGATTAGGTTATCATATTCTTTATTATCCATAAATGAGTGAGATCATGTGGTATTTTTCTTTCATTGCCTGGCTTATTTCACTTAGCATGATGCTTTCCAGTTCCTGAAAATGGTAAGAATTCCTTCTTTTTTATAGCATCATAGTATTCCATTGTGTAGAGATACCATAGTTTTCTAATCCACTGATTTGCTGATGGGAATTTAGGCTGTTTCCAAATCTTAGCTATGGTGAATTGTGCTGCTATGAACATAGGGGTGCATATATCTTTTCTGATCGGTGTTTTTAGTTTCTTGGGATATATTCCTAGAAGTGGGATGACTGGGTCAAATGGGAGCTCCATTTTTAGGTTTTTGAGGAAAAAACAAAAAACATACTGTTCTCCACAGTGGCTGCACCAGTCTGCATTCCCACCAGCAGTGCACAACGGTTCCTTTTTCTCCCCATGCTCCCCACCACTTGTCGTTTGTTGATTTGTTGATGATATCCATTCTGACAGTGTGAGATGGTACCGCATTTTCGTTTTGATTTTCATCTCTTGGATAATTAGTGACTTTGAGCATGTTTTTATATGTCTATTGGCCTTCCTTCTGTCTTCTTTCAAAAAGTATCTATTAGGTCCATTGCCCATTTTTTTGTTGGATAGTTTATCTTCCTTTTGTTACATTGTATGAGTTCCCTGTAAATGTTGGAGATTAAACCTGTATCATTGATGACATTGACAAATATGTTCTTCCATAAAGTGGGCTTTCTTGTTGTTTTGTTGATGGTTTCTTTTGGTGTGCAGAAGCTTTTTATTTTGATGTAGTCCCATTTGTTTATTTTCTCTTTAGTTTCCATTGCCCTAGGAGCAGTATCGGTGAAGAAATTGCTTCAGCATATGTCTGAGATTTCTCTGCCTGTGGAGTCCTCTAGTATTTCAATGGTCTCCTGCCTTATGTTTAAGTCCTTTATCCATTTTGAGTTTATTTTTTGTGTATGGTGTAAGTTGGTGGTCTAGTTTCAGTTTTTTGCATGTATCTGTCCAATTTTCCCAACACCATTTATTAAAGAGACTTTCTTGACTCCATTGTGTGTTCATGCCTCCCTTGTCAAATATTAATTGAGCATAGTGGTTTGGGTCGATATCTGGGTTCTCTATTCCATTCCATTGGTCTATATGTCTGTTCTTGTGCCAGTACCAGGCTGTTTTGAGAACAGTGCCTTTGAAATACAGCTTGAAATCTGGTATTGAGATCCCACCTACTTTGGTCTTTTTTCTCAGGATTGCTGTGGCTACTCAGGGTCTTTTATTATTCCAGATGAATTTTTGGAGAGTTCTTTCTAGATCTGTGAAATATGCCATTGGTATTTTAATGGGAATTGCATTGAATCTATAGATTGCTTTGGGTAGTATGGACATTTTAATTATGTTGATTCTACCAATCCATGAACATGGTATGTTTTTCCATCTGTTTATTGTAGAGGGCCCCCTGGGAAGGCACACGAGCATTCTTCCTTAATAATTGTCAGCTGAACCCAAGGCAACATCCAGAGCAGCCTCTTGTATATACATCTTACCAAGAAGGCAGATGTGTTCTCAGCATTGACTCTTGTCTTTGCCCAGGCGTCAGGGAGTGGCTTTTGATATCTAAATCCAGTCTAGCACCAGGAATGAATACCATTTGGGCCCACCCAAGCTACTTTATCTTGAATTTTGGTGAAGCCTCCTGGCATTTTGGGTCTAAAATAAACATGCTGCTTACGTGCTGCGTCCCGGTCTCTCCCTCAAAAGAGGACAGTGGTCCCACCCTGCCCCAGTTTTTTCCTTCCATTTTTGTTTCTTGTCTCTTTCTTTTATTTCTCAATCCCCAGACCCTCTACTCGAATAACCAGATCATTCTCTCTCCGTGCTGGTCGTGGAAAAGAGAGACACCACCATAGTTTATGACTTCCTCTATCTCTTTTTTCAGTGTCCTATAGTTTTCTGCATATAGGTATTTTACCTTCTTAGTTAAGTTTATTCCTTGTTATCTTAATTTTTTTTGGTGTGATGGTAAATGGGATTGCTTTTTTAGTCTCTCTTTCTGTAAGTTCACTATTGGTGTATACAAATGCCATAGATTTATTGGCATTAATTTTGTATCCTGCTACACTGCCAAATTCATTTACTAAGTCTAATAGTTTTTTGATGGAGTCTTTAGGGTTTTTTATGTACAATATCATGTCATCTGTGAATAAGGACAGTTTTACTTCTTCTTTTCCAATTTGGATGCCTTTTATTTCTTCCTGTCTAATTGCAATGGCTAATACTTCCAGTTCTAGGTCAAACAGGTGTGGTGAGAATGGGCATCCCTGTCTTGTTCCTGTACTTAGGGGAAATGGTTTTAGTTTTTGCCCATTGAGTATGATGTTGGCTGTGGGTTTGTCATATATGGCTTTTATTATGTTGAGGTATGATCCTTCTATTGCCACCTTGCTAATAGTTTTTATCAAAAATGGGTGCTGAATTTAGTCAAATGCTTTTTCTGCATCAATTGATAAGACTATGTGGTTTTTATCTCTCAATTTGTTTATGTGATGTATCACATTTATTGATTTGCAGATATTATACCATCCTTGCATTCCCTGGGATAAATCCTATTTGGTAATCGTGTATGATCTTTCTGATGTACTGCTGGATCCTATTTGCTATAATTTATTTTAGGATTTTGGCATCTATGTTCATGAGGGATATTGGCCTATAATTCTCTCTCATTCTATTATCTTTATTTGGTTTTGGTATTAGGGTGAGCTTGGAAGTGTTCCTTCCTCTTGAATTTTTTGAAATAGTCTGAGGAGGATAGGTTTTAGTTCTTCCTTGAATGCTTGGTAAAACTCCCTTGTAAAGACATCAGGCCCCAGGCTTTTGCTGGAATCTTTTTTTTTTCTTTTTCTTTTTCAAGATTACTATTTTTATTTTTTGTTTGATGTATTACAAAAAGTAGTACATATGTCTCCTTTCCCCCCCCCCCATTGACCTCCCCCGGCCTCCCCTCCATCCCAGTAAATTTGTTTACCTGCCCACTCCCCCTCCCCCAGTGTCTTATATCTATTGGTTATGCTTATATGCATGTGTACAAGTCCTTCGGTTGATCTCTTACAGCCCTCCTCACCCAACCTCCCCTGCCTTCCCTATGTAGTTTGACCATCTGTTCAGTGCTTCTTTGCCTCTGTATCTATTTTCCCCACATTTCTTTCCTTTAAAAAGTTTTGCCTCTGCAGACTAGAAATAAACATATAATAACAAAAAAAATGTTTGAGTCCCAATTTCAATGTCCAACAGTTCTGAGTCCACCTTTTAATATCTAATTGTTCCTTATGTGTACATGTCAGCAATGATATCTGGATGGTGGGCACATGGTGGCAATGCAGGTCCGACCCTCTCTGGTTTGGTCCTAGGCAACCTGCAGTGATGCACAGCAGCTGACTGCTCATGTGGCAAGGCGTTGTCAGCGTCTTCCATCTCTGGAATGTTTTTCCTCTTGTCTTTGGGGTTAGAGCAGACCTGTCAATTCCTCTCTGTTGCAGAAATACACATGGTCTTGGAGTTGTTTACTGAAAATATACAAACATATTCTCAACCAAAAGTTAATAAAGGAATCTTTTCCATATAATTAATTTGGGATCCAGATGATTGCTTCAATTACTTCCATAGTTATTAGCCTTTTGAGATGTTTAGATTCTTCCTATTGAGTTTTGGAAAGCTGTATTTTTCTAGGAATATGTCCATTTCCTCCAAGTTATCCAGTTTGTTGAAATTGAGTTGTTTATAGTATTTTTTAACCAAGCTTTGTATGTCTGTGGGGTCTGTTGATATTTCTCTTCTTTCATTTCTGATTTTGTTTATTTGGTTCCTTTCTCTTTGCTTCTTGGTGAGCCTGGCTAGAAGTTCATCAATCTTGCTTATCCTTTCAAAGAACCAGCTCTTGGTTTTGTTGATCTTTTGTGTGTTTTTTTTTTTTTTTTGTCTCTATGTCGTTTATCTCCACTCTGATCTTTATCATTTCCTTCCTTCTGATTACCCTGGTCTTTTCTTGTTGCTCTTTTCCTAACTCTTTGAGTTGTAGGGTTAGGTAATTTATTATCATTGTTTCTTGTTTTTTGCAGTAGGCTTGTATACTTATGAACTTCCCTCTCAAGACTGCTTTCTCTGTGTCCCATAGGTTTTGGGTTTTTGTGCTTTCATTGTCATTTGTTGCCATGATGTTTTTTATTTCTACTTTGATCTCGCTGGTAACCCAGTCATTGTTTAGTAGCATGCTATTTAGTCTCCATGTGTTTGTTTTTATTGTAGTTGATTTCCAGTTTTATGCCATTGTGATCTGAGAAGATGCTTGATATGATTGTTATCTTCTTGAATTTGAAGAGACTTTGTCTGTGATCCAGTATATGGTCTATCTTTGAAAATGACCCTTGTCCACTTGAGAAGATGTATATTCTGTGGCTTTGGAGTGAAATGCTCTGAAGATGTCAATTAATTCCATCTGATCTAGTGAGTCATTTAGGATTGATGTTTCTTTGCTGATATTTTGGTTAGAGGATTTTTCCAGTGTTGTTAGTGAGGTATAAAAGTCCCCTACTATGATTGTATTACAGCCAATCTCTCTCTAACTATCCTCCAGAAGTTTTTTTTTATGTATTTCACTGCTCCCATATTGGGTGCATATATCTTTACCAGAGTTATTTCTTCTTGTTGGAATGCTCCCTTTAGTATTATTAAGTGGCCTTCCTTATCTCTTTTTATAGCCTTCACTTTGAGATCTAATTTTTCAGATATAAGTATTGCTACCCCAGCATTTTTTTCATTTCCATTCACCTGAAAAAACATTTTCCATCCCTTCACCATCAGTCTGTGTGCATCTTTTTTTCTGAGGTGGGTTTCTTGAAAATAGCAGATATATGGGTCATGTTTTCTTATCCACTCAATTGCCCTATGTCTTTTGATGGGGCATTTAATCCATTTACGTTTAAAGTTATTATTGATAGGTACTTGTTCGTTGCCATTTTATTCTTTACCCCTGCGTTCCTTCTTTGCTTCCTATTTCTTCTTTTTACAACAGCCCCTTTAGCATTTCTTGCATTGCTGGTTTGGTGGCAATAAACTCCCTTAGTCCTTTTTTGTCTCTGAAGCTCCTGATTTTACACTCAATTTTGATTGATAGCTTTGCTGGGTACAGTATTCTTGGATTCAGACCCTTCCTTTGCATGACTTTGTATATTTCATTTCATTCCCTTCTGGTCAGATGTGTTTCTGTTGAGAAATCAGTCACTATTCTGATGGGGAATCTTTGTAGGTAACTTTCTGTCTCTCTCTGGCCGCTTTTAAGATTCTTATTTTGTGATTGGTGTTTGCCAATCTACACTAATAAAAGAGAAACATGCAAATTGACTGTACCTCTGCTATACCCACCAGCCAATCAGAGTGAGTATGCAAATTAACACAACAAAGCCGGTGGCAGCCATGGAGCTGGAGCAAGGAGGAAGCTTGGGTTGCCCCTGGCAATGGAGGAAGCCAAGCTTCCCACCTGCCCTGGCCAGCCCTGGCCTCTGCTCAAGGCTACAAAGTTTCAATTATAGAAGATAAATAAATCCAAGATACCTGATTCCAGCCTGCCTTGGCCTCCACTCAAGGAGGTAGTGAAAAAAAAAAAGGAAAAAAACAAGGGGCTGGGATCTTGGGTCGCAGGTGCACGTGGCCAGCCTGAAAACAGTCATCAGGCCCTCACCCAGTCTGGCCAGGCACCCCAATGGGGACCCCCACTCTTAAGTGTGTGTGCCCAGCTTGAAAACAGCCCTCAACCCATCAACCAGTCTGGCCACGCACCCCCAGCTGGGACCTTACCCCACACAGGCATAGCAGGCCTGCAAACCACTATAGGCCTCTCACCCAGGCTGCCCCACACCCCAAGGGAACCCCCACCATGATCCCAGAAACCCATCAAGGTAAACCACCTGGCCCCCTACCCATGCACCAGGCCTCTATCTATACTAATAAAAAAGTAATATGCTAATTAGACTGGGAGACCTTCCAGGAGATCTTCTGGACGTTCTTCCAGACAAAGCTATGGTGGTGGGGCCAAGGTAGAGGTGGTTAGAGGCCAAAAGGGGAAGGCCGTTGTGGGTGATTAGGCTGGTGTGGGGCGGGGCCTTTGGGGGTAATCAGACCAGCAGGGGGCAGGTTGGGGGCAAGCAGGCCATCAGTGGGGGTCAGTTGGAGGTAATCGGGATAGCGGGGTGGCAGTTTGGAGTGAGCAGGCCAGCAGGGGGCAGTTGGGGGCAAGCAGGCCAGTGGGGAGGGAAGGAGGGGGCAAGCAGGGCAGTGGGGGGGGGCAGTGGGGGGTGAGCAGGCTGGCAGGGGAGGCAGTTGGGGGCAAGCACACTGGCATGGGGGACAGTTGGGTGTGATCAGGCTGGCAGGGGGACATTTGGGGGCAAGCAGGCCAGCAGCAGGGGGCAGTTGGGGGCTAGCAGGCCAGCAGGCAGAGTAATTAGGGGCAATCAGGCAAGAAGGCAGGCAGGCAGATGAGCAGTTGGGAGCCAGTGGTCCTGGTTTGTGAGAGGGATGTCCAACTGCCTGTTTAGGCCCAATCTCTGTAAACCATCAGTAGGACATCATTTGAGGGGTCCCAGATTGGAGAGGGTGCAGGCCAGGCTCAGGAACATCCCCTCCGCCATGCACAAATTTCATGCACCGGGCAACTAGTTTCTAATAACTATTCCAAGGTCTGAGAGTGAATCAACATTTAAACTATGAGAGGAGGAGAAACCAAGATGGTGGCATAGGTAAACACCTAAACTGCTGCCTCACACAACAATTTCAAAACTACAACTAAAAGACAGAACAGACACCATCCAGAGCCACAGGAAAGCTGGCTGAGTGGAAATTCTACAACTAGAAGGAAAGAGAAAAGCTCACGGAGATTTGGAGGTATGACAAAGGGTTGAGGTATGGCAAAGGGTCTTTGTGTGTGCAGAGAGGAAGAGTGGCTGAGAGCCTGGCTGACTTTCTCTGGCGGGAGGGGGAAGGAAGCCCCCCAACTGCAATTGACCCCAGTTCTGACTGCACTGAACCCCAGTTCCGGGTGAAACCCCATGGACCCAGGCTTATACAGGGGGAGTCTGCACTGTCAGGTAGAGAGAAAGGCACTCGGAGACTTGGAGAGCCGGGGGAGCCCCAGTGGGCAGGGTTCTGGAGGTATGCACATGTGCCAGTGTGCACAAAGACTGCTTAGGTTTCCACAGGCTTTCCCTAGTGGAAGGGAGTCGGAAGCTCCTGACTGCATTGAGCCCCAGTTCTGACTGCACTGAACCCCAGTTCCAGGCGAGCCCCTGGGCACCTACGCTCTTGCTGGGGGAACCTGGACACTTGGGCGGAGGCTCGGGAGTCAGGGAAGGCAGAGATCTGGAGGCATGCATGCTTGCGAGAGGGCAGGACTGACGGGTAGCCAAGACTGGCTGCTCCACTCTGAGACTCCACCCCATCCAAGCTGAGGCCAGAGGCTTTTGCAATTTGGCAAGTCTAATCCTATAAGGCTTTCTCCAGCACTGAACTTCTCCCAGCGTAGACACAGCTGATCCTCACAGACAACTGGCCTGGAGGTCAATTCCTCCCAGTGATACCAACAACAACCAAGACTTAACTACAACAAGATTGTACACACAGTCCACAAAGGGGTGCACCAAGAGTGTCCACCTCAGATTAACTGAGGAAGCCAACCCACTAGGCCATATAGGAAACCTAGCACACAAAGCTACCATACCAACTCAGGGAAGCAGTGAAAATGTGGCGACAAAGAAACAGATCACAAACGAAGGAAATGGAGGAAAACAAACGACTGAATATAGAATTCAAACCCACGGTTGTAAGGCTTTTCAAGAATATCCTAGAAAAGGACGATAAATATAATGAGACCCTCGAAGATATGAAAAAGGACCAACTAGAAATTAAACATACACTGACTGAAATAAAAAATATTATACAGAGACCCAACAACAGAATAGAGGAATGCAAGAATCAAGTGAAAGAATTGAAATACAAAGAAGCAAAAAACACTCAACCGAAAAAGCAAAAAGCAAAAAAAATCCAAAAAGTTGAAGATAATGTAAGAAGCCTCTGGGACAACTTCAAGCATACCAACATCAGTATTATGGGGGTGCCAGAAGAAGAGAAAGAGAGCACGATACTGAAAACCATTACAAGTCCAGGGAGCACACAGAACCCCAAACAAAAGGAATCCAAAGAGGACCACACCAAGACACATCATCATTAAAATGCCAAGAGCAAAAGACAAAGAGAGAATATTAAAAGCAGCAAGAGAAAAACAGTTAGGTACCTACAAGGGAGCACCCATACGACTGTCAGCTGATTTCTCAACAGAAAATATGCAGGCCAGATGGGAGTGGCAAGAAATATTCAAAGTGATGAATAGCAAGAATCTACAAGCAAGATTACTCTACCCAGCAAAGCTATCATTCAGAATTGAAGGGCAGATAAAGAGCTTCACAGATAAGAAAAAGCTAAAGGAGTTCATTACCACCAAACCAGTATTATATGAAATGGTTGGCCGACAGCAGCTGCCCTATATCTAAATACAGCCTAACATCAGGAATGCTCAGGGCCCACTCAAGAATGCAAATAATCCTTCCCACTAATACTTACAGGGTAAACTAAGATTGTTGGTAGAGTATTAAATTTGACAGTAAAATAGTAATCAAGTTTTCAGATTAATTTAAATAGGCTAATTGAAATAAGTGAATATTCAAGTAAATTTAATTGTACTGGACAAAAAGCTGTTCTTAAAGTAATAACTAAAATTTCTATTGGTAGTTCATCTCATGGTAAAATTCCTGAATATGAAATGAACCTAAAGCAGTCATATTTTTGGGCAAAAAAAAAAATTAAATTTAAAGTTATCAAGACTGCATTAAAAAATTTACAAAAACCTCGATTAATAAAAAAAAAGGGGTGGGGGAAAAGTAGGGTAATATCATGTAAGGAAAAATATCCTATAAGTAAATTACATCTAGAAAATTTTTACTTTACAAAATTAATTTTCATTTGTAATGCTAACAGCAAGATGGCCATGAAAAACACACATGGTATCTAAATAAGACAAAGGAAAATCGTTTGGGCAAAAATAAAAAGGATTCCAAATCAATTACATAGAAAAGATTCCTTTATTAACTTGTGGTCGAGAATATGTTTGTATATTTTCAGAAAACAACTCCAAGACCATGTGGATTCCTGCAACAGAGAGGAATTGACAGGTGTGCTCCAGCCACGAAGACAAGAGGAAAAACAGTCCAGAGATGGAAGACGCTGACAACGCCTTGCAACGTGAGCAGTCAGCAGCTGTGTACTGCTGCAGGTTGCCTACGACCAAACCAGAGAGGGTTGGACCTGCATTGCCACCATGTGCTCACCATCCAAATATCATTGCTGACATGTACACATAAGGAACTGTTAGACATTGAAACGGGGACTCAGAACTATTGGACATTGAAATTGGGACTCAAACATTTTTTTGTTTTGTTTTGTTTTGTAATTATATGTTTATTTCTAGTCTGCAAAGGCAAAACTTTTTAAAGGAAAGAAATGGTGGGGAAAAGATACAGAGGCAAAGAAGCATTGAACAGACTGTCAAACTACATTGGGAAGACAGGGGAGGTTGGGTGAAGGGGGCTGTAAGAGACCAACTGAAGGACTTGTATGCATGTATATAAGCACAACCAATGGATACAAGACACGGGGGGTGGAGGGGAGGGAGGGCAGGTGAAAGCATGTACTGGCGGGGTAGGGGAGGTTCGGGGGAGGTTAATGGGGAAAAAAAGGAGACATATGTACTACTATTTGTAACACTTAAAACAATTAAAAAAAAGAAGAGGAAGAAGGAAAAAGTAAAGATAAAAATTATGAACAACAAATACATATCTATCAACAAGTGAACCTAAAAATCATGTGAATTAAAAACCTGAAGAACAGAATAAACTGGTGAATATAATAGAATCAGAGGCAGAGAAAGGGAGTGGAATGATAATTCTCAGGGGGAAAGGGGTATTGGTGGGTTGCAGGAAGAGGCTGGACAAAAATCGTACACCTATGGATGAGGACAGTGGGGGGGAGGTAAGGGCAAAAGGTGGGGTGGAAACCAGGTGGAGAGGAGCAATGGGGGGGTAAAGGAGAAACAATTGTAATAATTTGAATAAAGACTTATTCAAAGCCCTCAAAAATAAAATAAAATAAAATAAAGTTGAACAACAACAACAACAAAAAACTATGAGAAGAGAAATTTGCCAAGAAACTATTCAGCTAAGAATGAGCTTCCCTCAGGTACATCTGAAACTCTACAGAGCACCTTCAAAGTGAAGAATATGTCATCTCTCTTCACAGTGCCGTTGACAATTTTCTTCCCCATGGCCCTCCCAATCTCTTCTTCATTTAGGTACATATAGGCCAGATCAATAAGTTGATAGTCTACATCAACTGGTCTCTCGATGACATCTTCCACCTTACTCTTGGCAACCTAGAAGAGAATTAAAAATAAAGGTCCACTTATTCAGGAGCAAATGACCAATACCATAAGCAGAGTTAGTCCACAGAACCTCTTGCTTTTCTAAGGTCTAGGAGCTAGAGGTGAGGAAGCTAACTGTTGACTTATGTGATAAATGTTTAACAATTGATTAAAGAAGAGTCTTGATTTGTAGTATTTGCCAATTTCTATGGTGCAAATACCACCCCCACCCCCCATGGCTAATTTCAAGCTACCAATATGGGGACAAGATGCTCACAATTAAATCTTGTGAGCCCAGAGCTGGCTCCCCCATGTTGCTGCCTTTAACCCCCTGCCTCTGGGTTTATAGTCTCTATGTGATCTATAGATTTACACAACCATTAGATTTACATTCCTAAATTAATTCACTCTATCTGAGATTATGAAGTTGATTCCAAACCAAAAATCTAATGTTAAAAATTATCCATCAATGCAGTGAGGATGTAGCTTTAGGTGGAATACATTAGTGACTTAGCTATGTAAACTTGAAGAAACACTTCAAACAACACCTGAGGTAGGACAAAAAGCTGAAAGAAAATAAACATCTTCACTCAAAAATATCTTACAATTTTTTTTGGTTACTAAAATTGGTCATTAGATGATCATTTCTGCTTCATAATTTTGTTATTTTTCTTAGCTGTCTACTTTTGTCCTGGCCCACCAGACTGAACTTTTTACATTATCTGTAATTATTCCCTCTTCATTACCCTCTTCTACCTCACTCTGTAATGAAAATATTTGGGGTGTATTTTTAAATTTTCAACTCCTGATGAGTTAGCCACTCCCATGGAGATTAACTGACATGCATAGATAGAAGAGCCAAATCAAATTAAAAGCAATACTTTGTGGGTGGAGCCTCTAAATCTTCATTTCTAACAAGTTCTGCAGGTACTTTATAGCTATTAAAATTGGAAAAGCACTGACTTACTGCACAAAGTAACCTAACCTGGAGAGAAAGCATCCTATCGATGAAGAAAGGGAGGCCCACATGAATTCCCCAAACTCAAGCAGTGACTAGTTCTGGTCAGGACCCTATCTGCTTCCCCTCCATCTCCAAGGTCATTATCACTACCTTTGTAGGGACTAAGGTGCCAAATCCCAGAAGAAGCATGAATTCCCCCTCATTGCACACATCTCCTTTCACTCTTTTGTGAAACAAACAGATTTTATTTATTAAAATAAAGTTGGAGAGAGAAGAAAACATACAATTGCTATTTTTAACAATTGTAATGAGGTGTAAGTCACATACCATAAAATTACCTCCTTTTAATTATACAATTCAACAGCTTTTAGTATATTCATAGATTTGTTACCACTATACAACTTTAGACCATTTTCATCATCCCAAAGTAATCCACACTCATTAGAAACACCTTCCCATTTCTCTGTCCAGCCCCCAGCAATTACTTCTTGTCTCTATTTGTCTATTCTGGTAATTTTATGTAAATGTGTTCATACACTTTGTGGCATTTTGTGACTATCTTCTTCCACTTAGCATGTTTTTAAGGGCCATCCATGTTGTACTTATCAGTGCTTCATTCCTTTTTATGGCTAAATATTCCTTTGTATGAATATACCAAATTTTGTTTATCCATTCATGAGCTGATAAACATTTGGCTTTTTTCCACTTTTGCCTATTTGAACAGTGCTTCTATAAACATCCATCTTCAAGTATTTGTGTAGACATACATTCCAATTCTTCCAATACGTAAATGTAGGATAGCTTTCCATATATTTGTGTCTTCAATTTTTTTCATCATCTTGTAGTTTTTAGTATGTAGGATTTCCATCTGCTTAGTTAAGTTTATTCCTAACCAGTTTATTCTTTTGGGTACTATTATAAATGGGATTGGTTTCCTAATTACCTTTTCAGATAGTTTGTTAACAGTGGATAAAAACACAAATTATTTTTGTATGTTGATTTTGATGCCTTTTACTTTTTTTAAATAACATATTTTTTATTGTTTAAAGTATTACGTATAGTAGTACATATATCTCCTTCTTTTCCCCCATTGACCTTCCCCCAGCCTCCTCTACCCCCTGTCACATGCCCTTATCCCAACCCACCCCCCCAGGGTCTTGTGTCCATTGGTTATGCTTATATGCATGTATACAAGTACTTTGGTTTATTTCTTCTTCTTGACTAACTGCTCTGGCTAAGACTTACATTACTATGTTGAATAGAATTAGCAAGAGTGGGCTTTCTGGTCTTGTTCCAGATCCACATATTGTCTATGTGTCCCCTCAATTCTGCCAACATTTGCTCTACATATTTAGGTGTTCTGATGTTAGACCAGTATGAATTTACAATTATTATACCTTACTAGAGGACTGACCCTTTTATTGTTTTATAAAGCTCCTCTTTGTCTCTTAAAGTCTATTTTACCTGATATAAGTAGAGTGCTCTCATTTGGTTACTATTTGCACACTTTTCCTCTCCCTTCTCTTTCAGCCTATGTGTGCTCTGTGCCCTGAAATCTAAGGAGAGACTCATATAGACAGCATACAGTTAAGCCTTGGTATTGTTTGATGTTTGTTTTAATTTACTCAGTCACTCTGTCTTTTGTTTGGGGAGTTTAACCTTTTACATTTAAAGTAATTATTGATAGGGAAAGTTCTACTGCAGCTACGTTTAACAACTCCCAGCTCATGCCCCCTCTCCCCATGGCCAGCCTGGAGGCTCCTTGCAGGCCAACATGCAGCTGCAGAAGCTCAGCAGCCAGTATTTCACCCATCACCCCTACCCCCACAACCACTCCATGCTGGATTTGCACTCTGCTGCAGGCCACCAGATGAAAGGGACAAACCAGCAGTTCTGAGATTGCACCTGCAAACACAGCAACATGGCAGCAGCAGCAGCATCCCCTGCTAGGGTGGCAGCAGCACCCCTAATGCCTACAGTGGTACCTTGGGCAGTGGCACCAGCAGCAGCAGCAACAAGCCCAGCTCTGTGGCCCATGTCCCTGCTCCAATGCTGCTGCCCAAAGTCATAGACACTGATTTCATGGGCGAGGAAGTGCTTATGTCCTTAGTGACAGAAATGGGTTTGGACGGCATCAAGGAGCTGTCTGAACTCTGGCTGGGGCAAAATGAATTTGATTTCATGATGGACTTCGTGTGCAAACAGCAGCCCAGTAGATTAAGCTGTTGGCTAGATGGAAATTCGGTGAAAAGAATCAAACCCTTCAACTTGTTTGGTGTGAATTAAAACACATTCCCTTAGACACAATATCTCACTTTTCAAATCTTGAAAGGTTTGAGAACTTGGAAACAATCTAAACTATAAACTAGTACAAATTGGTTTAAAAAATTGCTGCCGAGAGAAGAATCCAAGATGGCAGCGTAGGTAAACACCTAAACTGCTGCCTCGCGCAACAATTTCAAAAATCCAACTAAAAGACAAAACGTCTATCACCCAGAACCACGGGAAAGCTGGCTGAGTGGAAGTTCTACAACTAGAAGGAAGAGAAAAGAGCATCGAGACGTGCAAAAGCTGAGGTACGGAGGCGCGTGATCCGGGCTGGCAGCGGGCGTTGCTTTTTTCAACCCAAAGGGAGACAAGCCCCCGACTACTCTGAAATCCAGTTTCTGGGGAGACGCGGGGGACCCAAACGCCTACGGGGAAAAGCTGGACTGTCTGCCAGTGAGGGTGGCTTACTTGCAGAGCTGCGCGCAGGAATAATTGTTTACGGCACTGGGGCATGGGACTCCGGGATGCCCCTGGGGACACAGAGCCGGCTAACTAGCAGCCATTGCTGTTTGCCACGCCCTAGCCTAGTGACACCCTGAGACCCTGCCCTGCACAACCTACAAACCCACCCAAGCTCCAAGCAGCAGCGTTAGCAGAAGAAAGCCCCGCCCTATCGCAGCTTAACCTAGCAAACTTGCAGCCTGGGTCAGACAGCTCCAAAACCTCCAAACCCCAAGCAAAGAGGAGAAAACTGTAGCTCTCACTGTAGCTCCTGCTGGATGGCCTCAGACAGTAGCTGACCTGCACCCCATTGGAGATCCAGAAGCCAGTGTACCTAGTGGTCAGAGTGAGACACCAGATTTCAACTCCTCACATCCATAAGTGACACATTCAAAGGCAGACTCAGTGAGCACCAAAGCCCCACTGAAACAAGTCTTGCCCCATAAGTGTGTCTTCAGCGCAGCAGTTCTTCCATTATAGACACAGTGAGTGCTCACAGCTAATTGGCCTGGAGGTCAATTCCTCCCAGTATACCAACAGCAATTAAGGCTTTAACTGCACCAAGTCTTTGCACTCAGCCCACAAAGGGGTGTACCAAGAGTGTCCACATCAGGTGATTGGGGAGGCTGAGCTACTGCCCCCTATAGGTCACCTACCACACAAAGCTACTCCATCAACACAGGGAAGCAGCCAAAATGAGGAGACAAAAAACATGTCACAAATGAAAGAAACGGAGGAAAGCAAACTACTGGATGACATAGAGTTCAGAACCACATTTATAAGGTTACTCAAGAATCTTCTTAAAACCGCTGAGAAACTTGATGAGACCTTCAAGGAGCTTAATGAGAATGCCAAAAAAATGGAAAAGGATCAGTCAGAAATGAAGCATACACTGTCTGAAATAAAGAATATACAGAAACTCAACTGTAGATCAACGTACCCCAAGAATCAAACCAAAGATCTGAAATATGTGGAAACAAAAAACATCCAACCAGAAAAACAAAAAGAAAAAAGAATCCAAAAATATGAAGATAGTGTAAGGAGCCTCTGGGACAACTTTAAGCGAACCAACATCCGAAATTTTTGGGGTGCCAGAAGAAGGGAGAGAGCAAAATATTGAAAACCTATTAGAAGAAATAATGACAGAAAACTTTCCCTGCCTGGTGAAAGAAATAGATGTACAAGTCCAGGAAGCGCACAGAACCCCATACAAGAGGAATCCAAAGAGGACCACACCAAGACACATCATAATTAAAATGCCAAGGGCAAAAGACAAAGAGAGAATCTTGAAAGCAGCAAGAGAAAAACAGTTAATTACCTACAAGGGAGTACCCATACGACTGTCAGCTGATTTCTCAACAGAAACTATGCAGGCCAGAAGGGAGTGGCAAGAAATATTCAAAGTGATGAACAGCAAGAACCTACAGCCAAGATTACTCTACCCAGCAAAGCTATCATTCATAGTTGAAGGTCAGATAAAGAGCTTCACAGACAAGAAAAAGCTAAAGGAGTTCATCACCACCAAACCAGGATTACATGAAATGCTGAAGGGTATTCTTTAAGGAGAGGAAGAAGAAGAAAAAGGTAAAGATAAAAATTATGAACAACAAAATGACATCAAATACATACCTACCAACAAGTGAATCTAAAAATCAAGTGAATAAAAAATCTGAAGAACAGAATGGACTGGTGAATATAATAGAATCAGGGACATAGAAAGGGAGTGAACTGACGATTCTCAGGGGAAGCAGGTGTGAGGGGTGCGGGAAGAGAGTGGACAAAAATCTTACTCCTATGGATGAAGACAGTGGCGGGGGTAAGGGCATGGGGTGGGGTGGGGAATCAGGTGGAGGGGAGCTATGGGGGAAAAAATAGAGGAACACCTGTAATAATCTGAACAATAAAGATTTATTTAAAAAATAAAATAAAATAAAAAAATAAAAAATTGCTGCCACTTTTTTTCCTGTTTTTGTTTCCTATTTATAGGCTTGTCATTCACCTCCCTTGTGTAGTTGAAATATCTAGCTAATGTGGTCTTTTTTGTTGTTTGTTTTCAATTCTGATTTCCTCACATTCTTCAGTGCTCAACTGTTAGATGTTAATCTTGGCAAAGTGCTTAGCCTTGTGGATTTTGTAGATGGTTCCAAATGACTGAACTGCATTCAAATTTATGAGTGAAAGGAAAAATCACCAGTTGGTTGCATGAACTTTGAAGGGCAGATGCACAAACTCTGCACACTTTTTTTAACTATGCATTTGAGAATAGACTAAGTTTTAAAATATGCTAAAATGGAAGGTTAAACAGATGTGGGCCAAGCCATTCTGGATCAGGAAAAGTCATCCTGTTCACTTTCAAGTTGGCTGCCCCTCTCCCCCATATGTACAGACAATAGTAGGATGTGTGGGATGTGGTCAGTGGCAAACATTTCCCAGATTTTTTTGGAAAATGTAGACTTCTAATAACTGCTTTTATCACCAGGTTAAGTCATGCAGTTACAAAGTACTTCAAATTACTGAAAGGCTGTTATTGTTTAAAAAGAAAAAGCTCATTCTTACATAAATAATATCTACCACTTCATTGGGACACTACTATTCAAAAAGCCCAGGCCGCTGTGGAATCTGTGTGGAAGGGGAGGTCTCTGGAAGGGGACACAAAGACAGTGTGAGTTGGCCATTATTGGCAATGCTCATAGCTGCCAGCCAGACTCCAAAGAGGGAGCCCAACTTTTTTTTTGTTTTTCTTTCCCTGGGACACTCTACTTGAGTTTTTGTTCAAGCAGTCAACACAATAGACTTTGAAAAAAGAAGAGCAATTAATTAACTTGAGGAGGTTACTGTATTATTTAGACTACATGTCATCAGTGTGGTTAATAAATTCTGACAGTCTCACACAACAGAAATAGGCTCCATCATTTGCTATGCAATAATGATAGGAAAGAAGATAACTAACTCTACATTGGGCTTTTTGTTTTGTTGGACAGCATACTATTGATAAACTATAAATGATACTATTTTATGTTATAAAAATATGAGCTTTTTCATTCATTATGTTTATAGGCTTTCTCTGCTTAGTCAAAGTTAGGCTTAGTAAGTGATTAAAGGCAATTTTATTTCAGCAGCATGTACTTATTTTATTCTAGGAGAATAAAATGCATAAAGAAAAACAGCATTTATTTTTGTTTGTAATCTATAGAATTGAGTTCTTTTGCTGATACACCCAAATGGCTCTCTGGCATCTACTTTTTCTTTTGCACATGATCCCCTAACTTTAATTTTTTTTCTTAAGGGGCTCATTTGGATCAACCCATGAGAATGTTGCCATTGTCTAGTAAGCAATGAGAGAAAGATCTGTGGTTACATGTAAACTTGTGCTGGTCTACGGATGAAGAGGTGAGGAGAGTAGTAAAGAAGTCAGTGGCAATCCATCTGTGTAAAGGTCAAATCGGCTTCATTGTACACCTTGAAGACTTTCTCAATGGCATTGAACGAGGCAGCTGTTCTCAGGTCCAATCCCAGGTTATATTTCATGGCTGTGCCCATGATTTCCCTGGCCCCAGAGCTCCATGGTGTAGGCTGAGCCAGAGTGCACAATGTCTTTCTCAGATGCCCCTGACATCCTGTCTTGGAACTCTGATGTGGGTACAACAGAAACAGTTCCTCCGCGCTTTTGAAATTTCCTTTCTAAACTCTCCTGAACCAACATGAGCAAGTGGTAGTTAGAATCCCTTTCATATATGAAGGTCAAATGGCCATAGCTGACATGATTTCGTTTCTTCAGCCACTCAAAGTAAGATACAGTACGTCCCCCCCCCCCCCTCTACCCCAGCATTCAGGTAGAGATCTGGAATAACCATGATGTTATTATCCAGGAAAATCTTATCCACTTCGAGCATTGTTGGCCCATTGGCATCTTCAGGGATGATCTTGGCTTTGATTCTGGGTGCCCTGGACTTGGTCAGCTGCTTCTCACTGACAGCAGGGGTCAGGATGTCAGAGTTGGCCTCTAAGATGCTCCCTTCATAAAGCTCTGCCTTAGGGAAATTTACAATTGACCCATGCTGCAATTTGAAGTCTTCCAGTTCCTTTGGGTCAATACAATCTGGATTCCAGAGACTCCCTTCAGATTCACCAACGTCAACACATTTAGCACCAAAGTGATGCAAATTCCTCATAGAGTGAAAGCCCATATTACCAAATCCCTGAACAACAAATGTTTTCTCTCCAAACCCTGGTGTCATTTCTAAAATGCTCATGAAAGAAGCTTCATTGATGAAGTTTTTGATTCCACGGAAAACTCCCCGGCCAGGAGCAGAGATCCAACCCTGGACTGAGAGGCTTGCCAGTGACACAGGCATGGGCATTAGTATCCTAGTGCCGGATGGTGCCAGCACAGGTGTCTGCAATCCAGGACATCTCTCACTCCCGGTGCTCATGTCTGGGGCAGGCACGCCAATGCCCATACCAATAAAGCCCTTCTTTGCCAGTTCCATGTTAAACCTCCTTGTGATCTTTCCCAACTCATCATCGGTATAGTTCTTGGGGTTGATCATAACGCCAGCTGTGGCACCCACAAATGGCGCATGAACCACTGCACACTTATATGTCCTCAGAGAAGCCAAAGCTTTCACTTCATCTCCACTCACATCAGTGCTGGAACGAATACCTCCCTCCCTGGCAGGGCGTGCGGTGCTGGCAGTGCTGGACCTGGTAGCCCTCGGTGACCTCCCAGGAGCCGTCATGGCGCCAGATGGGGAAGGACAGGCGCAGCACATGGTTGCAGGACTTGATGATCCTCAAGATGCCGCGCAGACACTTCTGCTTCTGCTCCTCGCTCTCCTAGGTCTTGAGGTGCTCCACCAGCTTGTCCTCCATGATGCTGGCATGCAGTGGAAGAAGCTCTCCACCATCCTGAGAAGTCGGGTTGTCCTGGCGGTCAGCTGCTGACTGGCTGTAGTGTCACCAGGAAGGTGGCGGGAGCCCTGGCTGCAGGGTGGTGGCTGCGGGTTGCCTGAGGGCCAGGCCAGCCCAGCAGCACAGCTGAGTCAGCTGCAGCAGAGCCCAGGACTGCAGCCTGATGCCTCGCCCAGGCAGTGGGACATGATGGGGGCTGAGGAGGAGTTCTCTGGGAGGCTGGGGACCAGGGGAGGGAGAGGTGGCCCTGCAAGGGCCGCCCTTTTAAGCCACAGCTTCCTGCCCTCAGGAGCGGTCCCCTCCCAGGTCGCTCACTGCCTACCCAGGAGCAAGGACTTCGGGCTTCTGCCAACCTTTCCTGTGAATGGCTTCTGCCAACCTTTCCTCCTCCGTGGTCTCCCAGGCCTCCCTGGCGAAGGCGCATGAAGGACAGGCTGCAGGACCACAGATTTTTATCTGTTTCTCTCTTCACCATTTTTGACACTGTGCTAATAGCTATATTCAGTATTGAAAGCTTTTTAGGAAATTTTGACAGTATATTTGTACAAAACATTTTTTTTGAAAAAATACTTGTTAACTTATTCTATTTTAATTTGCCCAATTCTATAAAAAGTTAAGAAATAAAAAAAGAAAATGACAAGTCTCACTGCAAGGCCCAAGTTACTGTGCAAGCCCAGTGGGGACCAAGCCCAGTGCTGGGCATGTGCACTTTAGTCTTGTCCTTGTCCTTTGCTGCGCATGCGCCTTGCTGCCAGCATTCTGGGAGGAGAAGGAAGGAGAGATGGCCTTTTTCCTCCATCACACCCTTTCCTGTTTTGGAGACTGAACTGGTAGGTCCAGGGAGCAGCCCTCCCAGCACTTTAATTAACATGGGAGAGGGTGAGGAGGAACCCTGGGGCGGTTTCTGTGGCCTCCTGGGGAGAAGGTCCCGAGGTCAGCGCCTTTCTCCTCTCAGGCATCATGACCGCCAGGGCCCTGGAAGTCCTCGAGTGACCTAGACGAGGAGGGTGTCAGTATAGAGTCTTGGGGGTATTATTTCAGGTGTCTGGGTCCTGTGGGCACCAGGAACAGGAACACAGACTCCAGAGTCCTCCTTGGGGCCCTGAGCAGGGGGTATGGCGCGGTAAAGGAAGGGCCTAGAAACAGGAAGGTGGAGGGACTGCAGCTGCTGAGGGACTGCAACTGCATCCTGGGGTTTGCAGTGCGCCTAGCAGAGCCCAGGGCGAGGCGGGCACATCCCTGTTTCGCCACTGGCGAGCTGTGCCTCCAGCGCCCACCAGCACAAGCAGCTTGCAGAGCCTCGAGCCTGTGGGTGTGATCCAGCTGAGCTCTTCTTAAGGGGGAAATGGGCCTCATCACCGGGAGGGCGGCAGAAGCCACAGTCAGGCAAGTGTCTCTCCAGCAGCATTTTCCTAAATGTCCTCATACACGGGGTCCAGCTGTGAGAGCAAACATCGCCGTTGTCACCGGCTTGAGGGGATGACCCTGCAAGCAGGGTCATGACATAATGACTTTGCAAGCCCATGTACTTGGTATGACAGCTATACCGCTTTCATGGCTAAATGATTTCTTTTTCTTTTTTAGTGTCAGCACTCTATTTTTCTATCAGTATCTTTGCCAGTTATTTATTTCTGTTTAATAAACCATTTCCAAACCTCCTACCTTAAAATAGCATTTACTTAGTTCACAAATCTGCAGTAAGGCCACCTCATTTCTTTTCTACTTGCCACCAGTTGGGATGACTTTAAGCTGGGAAGTGGAATCATCTTGATGCGTGTTCACTCTCGGGTTAGACAGTTGCAGAAGACTTTGGCTGGGACATTCACTAGGGCAGTCTGAGCTGGAAACCTGTATGAGGACTGACCATGTGGCCTGGGCTGCTTCTTTCTTCACAACATGGTGGCTGGGTTCTCAGGGTGAGCTCCCCTAGGGAGAGAGTCAGATGGCACCCAGAAATAGTAGTCACATAGCAGTCACCATATCCTTTTCACCAGAAACCAGTTAGCACTGAGGCTAGCACCTATTTCATTGCCAAGTGCCAAAGAATCTGGAGACATGCTTCAAAAACTCAGCATCACTCACCTTGTCTTACCAAACAAGCATTGTATCTAAAGGGAAGTACTTCTTCCCAAGTCATTATTACTGACATTTCAGCAAGTTTGCTGTTGTTGATGATGATGTTGTTTTTGTTTAGTGTGCTCCCTTACATGGGGGGATGTAACAAAGAATTTCAAGATAGCACTATTGAATCAAGCCCCTGCCCCCATTTTGATGATTCCGAAAACTGTAAGGCTCATCTTGCTAAACTTTTGCAGGGAGAGATGCAATTTTCCGTAAACCATGGAATCATTTCATCTTGGAATGCAATTCAAGTTAGCATCAAAAGTTTGTAGTTCAGTAAAAGACTAATGACATTAGAATCCAAATATAAAAGATTCATTAATTATTCTCATTTGAAAGTGCTATTTTGGGAAGCATTTGGTGACTCAGTCCTGAATACCTCAATATGATATCTCTAAAACTTTTTAAAAATTATGAAGTGTTAAGATGGTAGAAGAGGAATGGGACTTTCAATTAAGAGGCAATTTACAGTCACTTTTTGAAGGAGAGACATGAAAAAGTCATAGAAAAAAAAATCTAAAATCAAGTGCAGACATTGTGTGGCAAAGACAAGGACAGTAAATATATTTTTGGGACTCCTGGTCATTTTAACTTTGGCCTTGATTCTAAGTAACTCATGGTTCCACATTTTAAAACTCTACCACAGTGCTACTACAATTCTCTTTGAGATTTCAGTTTCCTATGAATTTTACTAGGGTTTTGGCATTAGAAGAGCTATCTTAAAAATTGTTTTCAGTTAAGCTCTTCTCCTGGGACTTCCTGGAGGTGTAGGACAGTGCCTTTAAAATTCTTACATTCTGACAATCCTTAACAGAATTTGAGGCACCATGTAAATGTCTCTGAAGTCTAAAGTACTTTTATATATTGTGGCTTCATCTTTAGACCATGTTTTCCTGGAACACCCTGAAATTTATTTCTTTATTTTAGCATTACATGAGAAATAGACATGTGGGAGAAGCTATAAATGGGAAATGGATATTTGAAACCCTTAAATCCAGGTACTTTTATATTTAATAAGAGGCCCAGTGCACGAAATTCATGCATGGGGGGAGGTCCCCTCAGCCCAGCCTGCAACCTTTCCAGTCCGGGACCTCTCGGGGATGTCCAACACCAATCCCGGGGATCGAGAGTAAACTGGCAGTTGGATAACCCCTCTCACAATCTTGGACCGCTGGCTCCTAATTTCTCACCTGCCTTTATGCCTGGTCACCCCTAACTGCCTTCCCTGCCAGCTGGGTCACCCCTAACTGCCCCCAACCCCGGCCAGGTTGCCACCAACAACACCCTCCCTGCCAGCCTGGTTGTTCCTAACTGTTCCCACTGCCGGCCTGGTTGCTCCCCCCCTGCCGTCCTGGTCAAGCTTTACTGTACACCCTGCTAGCCTCGACGCCTCCAAATGCCCCCCTATGCTGGCCTGGTTGCCCCCAACTTCTCCCCTTTGTCAGACTGGTTGCCTCCAACTGCCCCCAACCCCACTGGCCTGGTTACCCCCAAGTGCCCCTTTCTACCAGCCTGGATGCCCTATACAGCCTGCTTGTTCAGTCATTTGGTCATCCCTCACTAACCTCCCTGCTGTCCTGGTCGCCCCATGCAGCCTATTTTTAAGTCATTTGGTTGTTCCTCACTAACCCCCCTGCCAGTCTGGTCATAGGCAGTCATCTTGTGAGAGCATGAAGTTAATTTGCCTATTACCTCTTTATTATATAGGATTGTCTTTCTTTAGCTTGTCTTTCTCATTAATTTCAATTTCAGATGCTTCCTAGCAAAAATCCCTGTCATCCTCCTTTAAGTGTCACTTTATTCACTTGCCCAGGAACCCTTGCTCTCAGTCTCCTCAAGAGCCATGACGGCTCCAGTCAGCGTTTCTTGGAGTCCCTCTTGGTGTTCATTTTCATGCTTCACTGCATTATGTCAGGTTCCACCTACCTCCTGTTCAAAGACCCTCCAATAAGTGTGTGTGTTTCTTTTTTAGTGTCAGCATTCTATTTTTCTATCAGTATCTTTGCCAGTAACTTATTGCTGTTTTATAAACCATTTCCAAACCTCCTACCTTAAAATAGCATTTACTTAGTTCACAAATCTGCAGTAAGGCCACCTCATTTCTTTTCTACTTGCCACCAGTTGGGATGACTTTAAGCTGGGAAGTGGAATCATCTTGATGCTTGTTCAGTCTCCAGTTAGACACTTGCAGAAGACTTTGGCTGGGACGTTCACTAGGGCAGTCTGAGCTGGACACCTGTATGAGGACTGACCATGTGGCCTGGGCTGCTTCTTTCTTCACAACATGGTGACTGGGTTCTCAGGGTGAGCTCCCCTAGGGAGAGAGTCAGATGGCACCCAGAAATAGTAGTCACATAGCAGTCACCATATCTTATTCACCAGAAACCAGTTAGCACTGAGGCTAGCACCTATTTCATGGACAAGTGCCAAAGAATCTGGAGACATGCTTCAAAAACTCAGCATCACTCACCTTGTCTTACCAAACAATCATTGTATCTAAAGGGAAGTACTTCTTCCCAAGTCATTATTACTGACATTCCAGCAAGTTTGCTGTTGTTGATGATGTTGTTTTTATTCAGTATGCTCCCTTATATGGTGGGATGTAACAAAGAATTTCAAGATAGCACTATTGAATCAAGCCCCTGCCCCCATTTTGTTGATTCCGAAAACTGTAAGGCTCATCTTGCTAAAGTTTTACAGGGAGAAATGCAATTTTCAGTAAACCATGGAATCATTTCATCTTGGAATGCAATTCAAATTAGCATCAAAAGTTTGTAGTTCAGTAAAAGACTAATGACATTAGAATCCAAATATAAAAGATTCATTAATTATTCTCATTTGAAAGTGCTATTTTGGGAAGCATTTGGTGACTCAGTCCTGAATACCTCAATATGATAGCTCTAAAACTTTCTTAAAGATTATGAAGTGTTAAGAAGGGAGAAGAGGAATGGGACTTTCTACTAAGAGGCAATGTATAGTCACTTTGTGAAGGAGAGACATGAAAAAGTCATAGAAAAAAAGTCTAAAATCAAGGGCAGACGTTGTGTGGCAAAGACAGGGACAGTAAATATATTTTTGGGACTCCTGGTCATTTTAACTTTGGCCTTGATTCTGAGTAACTCATGGTTCCACATTTTAAGACTCTACCACAGTGCAGATAACATTTTATTGCAATTGGATTTGTTTCAGAATTTCATGCTGTTAAACTATAAGGAATTTAAATTAAATAAATCTCACACAGGTGTTCACACCTTCATAACCAAACTATATTCTTTTATTCATGCAGACTGATGAGCTTATAGCAGCTTCAAAATGTATGCATTGCCCTGAAGAAAATACAGTTCAGCAGGAGATAGAATTCCAAGAACTTCGAAAGAAATGTGACGAAATGACGACTAGAGTAGAGTGGTGAAAACAAGAAACAATAAGAGTCAGAAGACAAATGGAAATTAGGAGGGCAGAGCACCAGGAAGAGGAATGGCATCTAGAGAGGATTGGAGAATGTGCAAATCCTTACCTAGCATACAGATTAGAACAAGTCAGGCAATCCTTACAGGTTAATTTATTGATCTTTAATATGCTTTATTTCATTTTACTGCAAATTCCACTCTGGATACAGGCAATGTATGTGTTTCCCCTTCTTCCCTTAATAGGAACTTGTTCTGTAGGTTTCAGGAAGGAAGATGGCATGTTTCTCCTTTCAGTATTTTAGTTTCCATCATTACGGTTACTGAGTTGATCTTACAGAATGATTCTAACAAGAGGATCATTTTATTTTTAAGATGAGTTGATGAAAAACAAGACTACTGGGAAAAAAATAAAAGTCAGGATAAAAAATTATACAATTATTAAGTTAAATTGTCCAATTTTAAGAACTTAAATTGATTTTATTATTCCTTGAGTTATTAGAATATGTGAGTACTAATAAAAGATTTTTTGCTAAGCAAAATAAGCAAGTCAGAGAAAGACAAATACCATAAAACCTCCTTAATAATGTGTGCAATCTAAGGAACAAGATAAACAGGAACAAAATAGAACCAGAGGCATGCATACATGGAACAGAGGGGAGGGGAGGAATGGAGAAAGGAAGGGGAAGAGATTAGCTAAAGAGTACCTATGCATGCACACAGACAACAGTGTGGTGATGGGCAAGGTGGGGCAGGCCTGGTGGCCCTGTGGAAGGGGGTCTTTTAAGTACAGCCCTCCCAGAAGGCAGGGAGTATTACCTGAGAAGCCATCCACATCACTGATAGCCTCCCCACTTTGGATTACTCCTTAGTTAGAAACCCCACCCCCAACTTCTTAGAAACATCAGTACATTTTAAGAATAATTTAGAACCTATACCTGAATATAGTAAATCTGCTTTGATACAATTTCATTGCTAAAATGAGATGTAATGGGAAATTCCCTTTACTACTGTGGCTACATAATGAATGCAAGTCTCTTAGGGGAAAATAAAATACTAAGCATTAGTTGTTTACAATCTTCACAGTTCTAAGAAGTAGCTAAGAGGAATCAGCACCGAACTTCTCCTTGTTTCAGAAACAGCAAGACAGACCACTAAGCACTCCCGATAAGAGGCCCTTCCTGGGGACACCTGGTGTTGAAAATCCTAAACAGTTTTGTATGCAAAGAAAACTCACTGATTCCTACTTGAAAATCTTTTTTATGAATTCAATAAACTGATACTACCAAAAGGATTAATTTCTCACTTTAAGTGAAAAGTTTTGTTACTTTTTTATGTAAGAAAACATTCTTAATTGCTATTTTACTTACTGCCTTTTATTTCAGTTTTTATAAAAAGTCTTGCTGAGCAGTTGTACATTTTCTAAAAAGTTAAACTAAAGAAATATTTGAATTTATAATTTAATAGCAGCCCTGTGCATGAAATTCATGCATGCATGGATAGGGTCCCTAGGTTTGGCTGGCAATCAGGGCTATTTGGCTGCCAGGTGCAGCCTGGGCCTCCCTTTTCCAGCTGCCAGCTGCTGGCCAGTTCCTTCCTTTATTCCATGCCGCCCCTTGGTGGTTAGCACCCATCATAGCTCCTGGTCAAACTCCTGGTCTCCCAGTGGAACTCCCCAGGGGACACTTTGCATATTAGCCTTTTTTATATATAGATTGTTTAATATTTGCATTTTAAAATGAAGTTCCCTTATGTCTGCATATCTTGCCAGCCCTTGAATGACTGATGACCAAGATGGCAGTGATAGGCAGTCTTGATATTGCCTCTAGTTTTCTTTGTGCATCAGTTATTAATATATCCATTCTTCATCTCATTTATTGAGTTCTTTTGCTCCAGAATTGGTTTGGTTCTTGGTATAGTTTTCATCTCTTTGGTAAAGTGCTTCTTCTGTTCATTAATTTTATTTCTGAGCTCATTGTACTGCCTTTTGAGTGTTCTGTATCTCATTGAGTTTCTTCAGACTGCTGTTTTGATTTCTTTCTCATTTATAGAAAAATCGTCTGCTATTTTGAGTTTTTTTTCTGAGAACTTTCATTGTGTCTTCCTGTGTTAGTGTTACCTTGGTGGTCCATGCTGCTTGGTGGGTTTTTCCCCTGCTGGCGTATTTGAAGTAGTGAACACTTTTCTTATTTAGGAACATTTTGCTTTCCACAATTCAGCAGGTTGACAATTTGAGGTCTTTCTTTAGTTTTCTAGTAGATGGTAGTGTTGTTTTCCAGCATAGGGCAGTTTTTGTTTTCTCTTACCTATACTAGTTAATCTTGAGGAAGGCAAGGTTGTGAGTCAAGGTGTGGGAAGTTTAGCCTTGGACATGGGAGTGGTTGTGGGGTAACCAGGGTAGTGGGTGTTGGTGCTGGATCTGGCTTGTCTTGGTCTCAGGGTACAACAACCATGGCAGGAGATGGGACCAGTTGAGGGGAGCCCATTTGAGAGGCCAAGGGGCTGCTGCCTCATTTCCTATGACCACTGGCAGCACTGTGCTGTTGCTTGGGGCCTGGAGACTTGGTTCTGTTCCTGCTACTGGTCTGTGGTGGTGAAACTGGGGAGGAACCTGCATTTTGGGAGTGGGGGTGGGGGTGGGAATGGGATAGGATTGCTTCTGAGTTGTTGCCCCCTGCCTCTGGTCTGTGTTATGAGAGCTGTACCCTGACTCCTCAGTCACTATTGTGTTTGCTGGAGCTGTAGGTTCAGCCTTGCTGCAGTGATGGATCTGTCCCTGGTCTCCCCCATCCCCTCCACCCCCTTTCTTCCTCTCCTACACATTCCAGGAAGATCAGACTGTCTAAGATTTGACAGTCTGATCAAAGTACTGGTGCGTGGACCTTTTAGTGTGTGGAGCACAGGAACCTGTGTTGGGTTCTGAATGTCCACAACTTATAGATTTCAGGGGTTAACAAAGGGGTGTCTCCCTTGGTCATGATGCTAGCACTCACTAAAATATCCTTTTTAAATCAGTGCACGTTGGCTTAGAGTTTTGATGGTGCTTTTAGGGTCTTAATGCAGAGAAAAATAGCATAGGCCTGTGCTAAATGAGGCTTCAGCCTTGTTTTTCTATTTGGCTTCACTGGAATATCTCATAGAAGAGCAAAACTAAGGATTTTTAGACCACCCTTTGGCTAAATAAGTTCTAAGTGCTTCAAAGTTGTGAAACTGGATGACTGGAAGCAAACAAACAAACAAACAAACAAAAAAGCGGGTGGAAAAAGAATGTCAAATACTTCCATAAATTGGTTAGCATGATATAAACCAGAAATATTGTTATTAGTTTTCACCAAGAAAATCAGATAATGTCTCATTTTACAAAATGAACTTGAAAGTGCATGTAAATTCAAAAACTGCAAGTTGATTTTTTCTTAATTTCTTTATTGCTTAAGGTATCACATATTTGTTCCCATTCCCCCATTCCCATCTGAAACCCCTCCCCATACATGCCCCCAGCCACCTGTTGTCCATGACCACTGGTTAGGCTTATATGCATGCATACAAGTCCTTTGGTTGATCTCTCCCCTTACCCCCACCCTCCCCTACCTTCTCTCTAAGATTTGACAGTCTGATCAATGCTTCCCTGTCTCCAGGTCTGTTTTTCTTCATCAGTTTATGTTGGTCATTATTTCCGCTAAATGAGTGAGATCATGTGATACTAGAAATACACTTATAAGAACCGAAAATGAGACAAGCAATAATGGTTATGCTGAGAGGCAAATGACTCAGTCTGTAGTGAGTTTCTTTCTGGGCCAACAGTTCTTTTGAGTCCCAATTTCAATGTCAAACAGTTCCCTATGTGTACATGTCAGCAATGATATTGCAATTCTGGATGGTGGACAAGTGGTGGTAATGCAGGTCCAACCCTCTCTGGTTTGGTCCTTGGCAACCTGCAGTGACGCACTGCTGCTGACTGCTAGTATGACAAGGCGTTGTCAGCGTCTTCCATCTCTGGACTGTTTCTCCTCTTGTCTTCGTGGTTGGAGCAGGCCTGTCAATTCCTCTCTGTTGCAGGAATCCACATGGTCTTGGAGTTGTTTTCTGAAAATATACAAACATATTCTCGACCAAAAGTTAATAAAGGAAACCTATCTATTAATTTGATTTGGGATCCTTTTTCATTTTTTGCCCAAACGATTTTTCTTAGGCTTGTTTTAACACCATGTGTGTTTTTCATGGGTGTCTTGCTGTTCACATTACAAATGAAAGTTAATTTTCTAAAGTAAAAATTTTCTAGATGTAATTTACTTAAAGGATATTTTTCCTTACATGATATTCTTCTACTATCCCCCCTTTTTTTGATTTAAATATCAGGAGGCTTTTGGAAATTTTATAATGTAGTCTTGATAGTTTTTAAATTTTAATTTTTTGCACTAAAATATGACTGCTTTAAGTTCATTATATATTATGCAATTTTACCATGAGATGAACTACCAATAAAAATTTTAGTTAACACTTTAGGGACAGCTTTTTGTCCAGTACCATTAATTTTTCTAGAACATTTGCTTATTTCAATTAGCCAATTTAAATTAATCTGAGAACTTGACTACTATTTTACTGTAAAATTTAATACTCTATCAACAATCTTATTTTACCCTGTAAATATTAGTGGAAAGGATTATTTGCCTTCTTGAGTAGGCCCTGAGCATTCCTGGTGCTAGGCTAGATTTAGATATCAAAAACCCACTTCCCCACACCGTGGGTATAAGACAACTCAAGTCTGCAAGATGATTTTTGTAGAAATTTTTTCTTTAATATTTTGGGAAGAAAGTAGTGTGGGCTTATTTTTCCCCCCAATATTTCTAGATAAATTGAAAAAAATAGTTTATTTTAAACTTAATGTTGGTACCAAGATATGCATAGTTTCCTTTTGGGGACTTGATCAGCCAAATTATGGTAGACTTAACAAGAGAATAAAAAAGCACCATTCTACCAAGATACAGAGATAGGTGACTTCTGGAGTTGCTGGGAATTTAATTACTCCTACTAGGAAAACAAAGTAGTACTATGAGACGTGGTACTATGCTGTCTAATATGAAAGAATAGGGTGAGATCTGGGATTGGGCATTACAATACAGCAACTTCTGAAGGGTCTTTAAGCTATGATTCTGGAGAGTAAAATATTACAAACGCCTTAAAGTTGAATTTGTTTTTCAATCCCCTTTATTTGCAAGATTTTAACATTTTGGAGTATTCCTACCTTGTTTGTCCCACTTTAAGGGCAATTATAATAAAGGTATGACTCTAATCTGTGATTTCAGTTTTCTCCACTTTCAGAATATTTAGATATGTTGCTTCTCTCACCATCACATGAAGGTTAGTCTTGCCCACTTGATTCCATTGAGCGGTATAGAGAACTGCATATCTGTTTGGATGATTTTTACCTTTAGTGTTCACATTCTTGGGTGTTTATTCTCTATATCAGAAGTAATTTCAGTTCTATGTAATTGTGTTATTTAATGAGATTATATAACACAAAGGTTAAAATTAGCTTAAACAGTTATATTACTTGTTAGATTTCCTTGATTGTTGTTTTTAATCCTCACCCGAGGGTATGTTTTTTTAATTGCTTTTTAGAGAGAGAGGAAGGGAGAGAGGAACATGGATCAGTTGCTGCCAGACAGTTGATGGACTTCACAACCTAAGTATGTACCCTGCAGGGAATCACAGAGGCAGCCTTTTGATGTACAAGATGATGCTCTAACCAACTGAGCCGCCTGGACTGGGATTGTTAGGATTCCTTGTACAGAGAAGTTCCCTGACATGGAATCAACTCTGACCTCCTGGTGCACAGGTAACATGCAACCACTGAGCAACACCGGCTGTGCTTAGATTTATTTCAATACCTTATAAAATAAGAATGCTATCAAAATTTAAAAGTATCAACAGTTACTAAAACAATATGAAAATTTAAAATATGTGTGTGTGGTTTGTACATATTTATCAAATTGGTCTCAAAAAAGAATGCAACATTATTTTCCAGCCTGCAATCTCAGATATAATTTAATGGTACATTTCAATAGTGTTCAATGAATAAACATCTACTTGTATTTGTTGTGCTTTGGTATTGGCTTCAGTATACTTCTTTTTAAAATGTAACTTTTCCCCTTTTAAAGTGGGGCTTGTTTTGGTCAATGTACATTATGCATAAAGTCAAAGAAGAAGAAAGCATTTCTGTAAGTGTTGTGTAGTCATCTTTCTTGTTGGAACTGTGGTGGGATAGGTGGCAAATGACAGCCCTTTGATTTTTGAGATTAGAACATAGGAGTCAGGCAGATGGAGGAGAAGTTGCTTACTAACACATCACAACAAATGGGAGGATGAGGTTCAGGTGTGTGGTCACCTTGGTCTTTTGAATACTTATCACTTCTGCGTAGAGTTGTAAGCAGGAGAAACAAATGCTTGACCGATGTCCCTGGGCAGGCAGCGTCCTGTAGAGATGCCTACAGACAGGAATTCATGTGACTCTGGGCAGACACATCTCTTCAAAGAAAAGTTTTGGAGAACCAGCAAGTATTCTTAGTTCCTTCTCCCAAATTCACCCATCAGTTAAATCTCCTCTCCCGGCATGAGGAAGGTAGAGAGGGTCTAAGTTGCCTTGGAGACTGGAGGACAGAGAAGGGAAGGTACTCCTGTAATTTCTAATGGGATTAAATATAATTGAACTTAAGTTCATGTCTTTTGAACATACCAACTAAGGTTGAGATAAGTTGGATAGAAGTATAGTAGATGGTAAAGAAAAGCCTTTTGTATTTTAAACTTTGCTACAAAAAAGAATAAAAATAAATTTTGCCTCATATCTCGCAACATGGATAATTGACTTCTTGGTTGATTTGGTAAACCAGGTTTTATTAGGGATTAATGGATGTTCTTTCAAGCAAGGTTTTCCTCAATTTCCGCTTGCTTGGTTTAACTAAAGATTTTCTTCAAGTTCCTTGTCCAGTGTTTAAAAAATTGTGCTTCATTATTTGAGTGTATTGACTGCTACTACTGGGAGTCATGATGTTAATTTCTGTCCCTTGAGTTTTATTCACTAACTTATCATTTAGCTAGAAAGTTACCTTTTTGTGTTTCATGCCTAAACATTATTGAGCTACATGACAAGGTTTTACATATTCATTTTCTGAGTTACAGGTAAAAAAATCTATGTATTTTTTCTGAATATGAGGAAGTAGCTGGCATAAAACCTTATGCTCAGTGAGAAGACTTAGAGCCCACGTTTGGTCTGCAGCTAATTGGTTCTGTGATCTCAGGCAATCTATAATCATTCTGAGCCTCTGTTGCCTCTTATGTAAAATTAAGGACTTGGAGTGAATCACTGACTTTCATACCTTCAACATTTTTTAAAGACTAGAACTTAAAATTTTTTTTTGCCTGAATCTGTATTATATAAAACAGAGGCCAATAGAGCTGCCTAACTAAAGGGGGTGGGGGGTGGGGAGTGAGCGTCTGACACTACCATCTGAAATGTCTCTCCAGGGGAAACTTAGCTTCCCATGGGACGTAGTTTGAGAGCTACCAGTTATGAGAAAAATACTTCTAATTATAAATCCTTTCCATTTAAAGGTTCTGTAGCATTGTCTTTATGTGCATACTTTTCTCACCTTTCTGTATTTTGATAAAGAGAAAAATATAAATAAAATTGCAGATATGTTCTCATTATTGTTGGACTCAAGCTCCTCTCACCACCTGAACACCTAGAAATAAACACCACAAAAGTAAATATGTAGGGAAAGAGCTTTTTTTTAGATAAAGAAAATGTTACATTGGTAGTTTCTTGGTTCAAGCTGTGTAAAAATGTGCTTTACATTGTTTATTAATGGCAACATATAATTGATTCAATAAGGCCTCTGTCTTTATCTGGCATTGAGTTATTTATTTTACAAAGCCTGTCTAGTAATGTTGTTGTCTCATGTTCCATTTAACCAGACCTGTGTGTCATGTATTGTTCAAGTATGATGGAGAATAGCATCTGTAAATACTGGAGAACATCTTGGCCAACAAATTTATCTTCACACCTAAAATTTCTAAAGGCCTTGGATATCACATTATAATTATCACAACTGTGTTTTATGTTCAGCGTCACATTTTAAACCCTGTATCAGGCAGTTAGTTACAGGACACCTTTTGCTATCTGCTGCTATGGCAACCATCAATGTTTGGATATATTACAGTTGTTATAGTACCATTAGACTTTTCATCTATAATTTTAGACACTGCTTCATAGATCTTTGCCTAAGGCTTTTCACCCTTTCTATTGACGTATTGATTTTTTTATTTGTTTTGTATAAGTAGTCTTCAAGTTAAAGAAAGTTCCAACTCTTAATACAACTCTCTTTCCCTACACCCGTGGTCGGCAAACTGCGGCTCATGAGCCACATGCGGCTCTTTTTGGCCCCTTGAGTGTGGCTCTTCCACAAATACCACGGCCTGGGCGAGTCTATTTTGAAGAAGTGGTGTTAGAAGAAGTTTAAGTTTTCAAAACTTTGGCTCTCAAATTTCAATCGTTGTACTGTTGATATTTGGCTCTGTTGACGAATGAGTTTGCCAACCTCTGCCCTACACCCTTTGGAGTACATTGCTGACATGATGCTACTATCCCTGATTCCTCTAGGGTTTATTTTCTACCAATCAGTTTATTCCACTTGCCTCCCATACCACCTTCACATTCAGAAAATTCACACTAATACATTCAATAATTTCATCCTCTCATTCGTTTCAATTTTTGCCACTTGTCTGTAGTATTTGTTACAGCATAAAGACACTGTTGTGATCCAAGGGTGACATTTAGCTATAGTGAATATTTGTCTTCTTCAGCCTGGAATAGGTCCTTAGTCTTTCCTTGACTTTCATAATATTGAATCTTTTGAAGAGTAAGTTCCATTAATGTAGAATGTCCTTCACTGTGGATTTTTTTAATGTTTCCTTAACCTAAGATTTAGACTACACATTTTTAGCAAGAGCATCACAGATGTAGTCTTGTACTCCTCTAATTGCATCCTGTGATGTGACCCACAATTTTGATTTGCCATTCTTGGTGATGTTCATGTTGATCAGTGAAGGCAGTGTCTTCTGGGTTTCTCCTCTGTAATGTTTCTGTTCTCACTCTACAACCAATTAGTGTTTTCTAGGGAAGTACTTTGGGACTAGGTAAATATCTCATCATTAAACTTTTGTTTTATTCATTTATCAATATGGATTCATGGTTTTTCTTCAGTGGATTATAGTTTGATAAAATCATTTTTAAATTAAATTTTATCGTACAAATACTCTGTTTTGACAGTTTCAGACTTAGAAAAGTTGTAAGAAGAGTAGAAAGAATTCCTGCATACCATTCCCCAAATGTTAACATTTTACTATATTTGCTTTATCCTTCTTGCTTCTTCTCTCTTTCTAGATAAATAGAAATGTAGATGTGTTATACATATTTGAACCATTTGAAACTTCCTGCATGATGCCTCTTTAGTCCTAAATAATTTCATGTGCATTTCTGAAGGAAAAGGAAACTTCTTCCATAACTGCAGTATAATTATCAAAGTTGGAGAATTAAAATTGGTTCAGTTTTGTATTTAATCTTAGATCTTATTCAGATTGTTCCTCTTGTCTCAATAATATTCTTTATAGTCAAAGAAAATCCACGATAGTATGTTTTGTCCAATTGTCCTATTTCTTTAGTCTCCTTGAACCTGGGCCAATTTTTTAGGGTCCTTTGCTTTTAGTGACATTTACAGTTTGAAGAGTTTAAGCCAGTTATTTGTAGACTTTCTGCTTAGGTCCGTATGAAGTTTCCTTAGGTAGCTTCAGGTTATGCCATTTGAGCAGGAACGTCACACAAGTGATGCTGAGTTCTTCCAGTGCTGCCAATCTGGAGGCACCTGCTTGGCTCCATTACTGCCAGTGTTTATGTTGACCTGCAGTGCTCTGATGCTCTCTTAGTTGCTTGCCAGGTCTCTCCCAGCAAGCCATCCTCAATCCAGAAGTAGGTAAACAGATCCTGGCTGGCAGATTTTTCAGCACTGTTCTTATTTGTGAGTAGTTATCTCCCAGACCTCCCCCCACCCCCTGCCAATCTCCTTCCTACCCTCTAGCATCAAGGTCTGCTGAAACCAGGCCCTGCTAGCTGCCTGGTATCTGCCCAGGGATTTTGCACTTGGCCTTCTTCCCTCAACCTTGAAGCCCTGCTGAAGGGCTGTTTGTGTCCTAGAACCCAGTATGTGTTGAGCTCATGAAAACCCCAAGGGCGGCAAGCAAGCCAGCCTGCCAGTCCTCCTGGAGGAGTTCCTGGGCTTTAGCAACTTTTAAACTTGTTATTCTCCTGTAAATGACTAGAGTTGTCTAACTCTTAGACTTGAATGTCTCAGAGAGGCAATTATAAATTTAATGTTCATTGAGTTCTGTTGATATGATGAGCTAAGTGTTTTCCATTGTAAGTTATTGGCAACTCCAACAGCCCTAAGTGGGAAGATAAGTAGCTTGTCCAATTACGGCAGATGAAGAAAAGGTTCAGAAAGCTGCCCAAAGTGACAGTGCATAGTGACAGGGCTGGGATTTAAACCAGGCAGTCTGGCTCCAGAGTCCACCCTCTGGTGTACCACTAGATGGCAGTGCCCTTGTGGGTAGTGTGACATTTTGCAAAAAGCACCAGTTACCTTTGTAATCTCAGCTCCACCAGGAACTTTCTGGTGAGCTCAGGAGAGTCATGGAATTTTGCTGGCCTTAGTGAGATAAGAGTGCTGTCTGGATTTCCTCTAAGGTTGGTGCTAGCTGAACAATTGTAGAAATGTCCTTTTGTCTTCCCTGAACCAGTTAAATCTTCCTCTCCTATCACTTCTTCCCAGTCTTGACATGGAATACTAACTGTGTGTAGGGTGGAGAGAGAAAATCCCCTGGTGCAAAGAAAAACTTTAGTACTCTATCCACAAAGAGGTGGACAGATGGTTTGGAATTGCTGCCAATTCTTTTTTTTTTTTTAATTTAATTTTATTTTTATTGTTTTAAGTATTACAAATAGTAGTACATATGTCTCCTTTTTTTCCCCCCTTTGATCTCCCCCCGACCTCCCCTACCTCCCAGGACATGCCTTCACCTGCCCACCCTCCCCCCCCCCCCCGCCCCAGTGTCTTATATCCATTGGTTGTGCTTATATGCATGCATACAAGTCCTTTGGTTGGTCTCTTACAGCCCTCCTCGCCCAACCACCCTTGTCTTCCCAATGTAGTTTGACAGTCTGTTCAATGCTTCTTTGCCTCTGTATCTTTTTCCCACCATTTCTTTCCTTTAAAAAGTTTTGCCTTTGCAGACTGGAAATAAACATATAATAACAAAACAAGACAAAACAAAAAAATGTTTGAGTCCCAATTTCAATGTCCAACAGTTCCTTATGTGTACATGTCAGCAGTGATATCTGGATGGTGGGCACATGGTGGCAATGCAGGTCCGACCCTCTCTGGTTTGGTCCTAGGTAACCTGCAGCGGTGCACAGCAGTTATGGCTGCCCTAGTCAGCAAAGATGCTCTATTGCTCCAGCAAACATTAGAAGGTAGGTTCATCAATATTATTCTCTCTTGAGCTAGTGAAAGTAATAGGGCTCTTGATATTATTTGATGTACTTTCCAAGTCAAGACAGTCAACCGTTGGTTCCTGGTGTGTGATAATATTAACTAAGTAGCATCCTCCCCCTAAGGCCTTGTGTTCTGCTTCGAATTTTCTTTTCAAGACCATAGGAAACAAGAGGGACACAGAGCCTCAGCTCATTGCTATGTAACGTGGTTTATTTGCCACAATGGCCACATAAGTGCAGTGTGACAGAGGGATGTCTGTCTCAGGCTGGCCTGTGTCCCACACAGGAAGGAGTGACATCTTTGGCCTAAAACCATTTTGCCTTGTAAAAGGTAAATATTTTATGAGAAGAGTAACACAGTAAGCTGGTATTCATGAATTAAGCCTATGGGTCTGGGACTACTCAACTCTTTACAAAGAAAATACCATTTAAGAGAAAGTTTGCTTTGGAGAGCAAGAAAGCTGATAATTTTCTCATTTCTTTTTGGTAAAAGTGCTTGAAAAGTGTGTCTCCACTACCTGTACTACCCGCCCTTCTATCCTCTTGAATCCACCTGCATGGGCTTTCTCCTCTTTTAGCACATGACATTATTCTCAAGGACACCAGTGTTGTCAAATCTAATGATGCATTAGTTATAGGCAGTTACACAGAAAAGAGCAGAGCACTGATGATAGCTAGGTACAGACACTCACCAGGGAAGAAAGCCCTCTATGCCTATCAAGGGACAAAACTGGGAAAACAAGAACCTCACTTTCAGGGTAACCTTTCCTCCCCTAGCATATTGCTGGTCATGCGGTTTGGAAGCCCTGACCTTTCCCTCCCTAAAGATAGCATCTAGGCCTCAGTTGTATTTCAGCTTCCAGCCCAGAAAAGCAACAAAACCAGACAAGCGACACTGTGGCTGTGGTGACTCAGGACCAGCTGCATTGACTAATGATCCCCTGCCTTGGTGCTGACCTTTCAGTGGAGACCATGACCCTGAAAGAGCACACCTGGAAAGCTGATGCATATTCTATTGAGACCTTCCCCTGAAACCTCCCCTAAGATTTCCACTTGCAAGAGAGAGAGAAATATGCTAAACACAAAGGACCCAGGAGGAGCCCTTCCCCAGGGGAGCATGCAGATACCATTTCCTTCCCCCTTCTTGCTCCCCAGGTGACTTACCACCAGGGGAGCAATGGGCAGGGGCATCTCCTCCTGGGCTAACCTCCTGAAACTGTCTCTCAGACCCCCTTTTCTCTGACTTCCCAGTGAGCCAAAGCAGCCAAGCCTAGGCTCTCCTAGGCTCTCCTGTTGCTTCTTCTATGCCCTTCCTTGTTTCATTGTCATACACACACACACACACACACACACACACACACACATACACATACATATATATATATACTAGTGGCCTGGTGCATGAAATTTGTGCACGGAGTGGGGGTTCCCTTAGCCCAGCCTGCACCCTCTCCAATTGGGGACCCCTTGGGGAATGTACAACCGCCGGTTTAGGCCCGACTCTGCCTAAACCAGCGGTCGTACATCCCTCTTGCAATCTGGGACCCCTGGCTCCTAACCTCTCTGCCTGCCTGCTTGATCACCTCTAACTGCCTCTGCTTGCCTGCCGGATCACCCCTAACTGCCCTCCCCTGCTGGCCTGATCTCGCCCCCAACTGCCCTCTCCTGCCAGCCTGAACTTGCCCCCAACTGCCTTCCCCTGCCAGCCTGATCACCCCCTAACTACATCTGCCTCTTTCCCCACCACTCTGGCTTTGTCTGGAAGGAAGTCTGACATCTGGAAGATGGCTGATTGACCTGGTCTAATTAGCATATTACCATTTTAGTAGTATAGATAGATTATATAGGATAGGATTGCTTAAATAGGGGGTGGGTAAAGCCTTTTTCAGCACAAGGAGATGCTCTTGGCAGACAAAAATACATAATACCTCTATCTGAACTGATAGCCAGCCATATGCACTATAATGCCAAACCGGTCATTAAAAACTTGAACCACTTTCTTACACTTTACACCAAACAGTTGTTACCCTTAAAACCCCTCCTCTGCCCCCACTTTAGGTTCTGCCTTCACACTTCACCCAGATTTGGTTCTGATTGGTTGGTTACTATGCCAGTCAGCATCAAAAGCTCCGCCTCCTAGGCAGCCATTGGCTACTCACACTTCACCCAGATTTGGTTCTTATTGGTCAGTTTCTATGCCAGTCAGCATCTCCAGGCCTATCTCCAGGCCAGATCAGAGAGGTGGGGCTGATCAGCAGCCCCAGTGGAGGCCCAGAGAGAAAAGAGAGGCACAACTGATGGCCAGGCCTGGAAAGAAAGAGAGAAGCAAGAGCTGATCAACAGCTGCCACGGAGGCAACGGATCAGACCCTGCTTCTCTATCTAGGCCTCTCTCTGAGCATGATCCACAGCCCCCTCAGCAGACAGTGCTGGGTCACCACGGCAACCCAAGACTGACTTCCAGTTGGTTGAGCCTTTGGTCATTTTGGACATTAGGGACCCTGGGTTTTTATATACTTAAATATATAATTTAAAATATTATATATTTTTTAATGTAAAGTTTTACATAAGTCTCCTTTTTTCCCAATTGACCTACCCTACCCCTAGCTATTCCTACCCCAGGGCAAGCCTGCACTGCCCCAGTGTCTGTGTCCTTTGGTTATGCTAATATGTATGCATACAAGTCCTTCAGTTGTTCTCTAATTGCCCTCCTCCCCTGCCATTTGTCTTAGGATCTATTCTTGTTCATCAAATTATGTTGATCATTATATCCCACATATGAGTGAGAAAATGTGATATTTATCTTTCTCTGAGTGGCTTATTTTGTTTAGCATAATGCTCTCCAGTTCCATGCATGCTGTTGAAAATGGTAAAAGTTCCTTCTTTTTTATAGCATTGTGCAGATGTACCACAGTTTCTTAATGCACTCATTTGCTGATGGGCACTTAGGCTGTTTCCAAATCTTAGTTATTGTTAATAGTGCTGCTATGAATACAGATGTGCATATATCCTTTCTGATTGGTATTTCTGGTTTCTTGGGATATAGTCCTAGAAATGGGATTTCTAGTGGGTCAAATGGGAGTTCCATTTTTAGTTTGTATTTTTCCAGGAATTTGTCTATTTCGTCCACATTGTTCAGCTTGTTGGCATATAGTTGTTCATAGTATTTTCTTAGAATCCTTTGTATTTCTGTGATGTCAGTGGTTATGCCTCCACTTTTGTTTCTTCTTTTATTTGTTTGGGTCCTCTCTCTTTGTTTCTTGATGACTCTGGCTAATGGTTTATTAATTAGGTTTATTTTTTCAAAGAACCACCTCTTGGTTCCATTGATTTTGTGTGTGTTTTTTTGTCTCTTATGTTATTTACTTCTGCTCTAATCTTTATTATTTCCTTCTTTCTTTTTACTCTGGGCTTTTTGTGTTGTTCTATTTCTAGTTCTTTAAGTTCTAGGATTAAATAGTTTATTGCTGACTTTTCTTGTTTTTTTGAGATATGCCTGTAGTGCTATGAACTTCCCTCTCAGAACTGCTTTTGCTGTGTCCCAGATACTTTGAGTTGTTGTGTGTTCACTTTCATTTGTTTCCAGGAAGTTTTTTTTGTTGTTGTTGTTTTGTTTATTTTTTTATCTCATTGGTAACCCATTCATTGTTTAATAACATGCTATTTAGCCTCCACGTGTTGGGATGTTTTCAGAGGTTTTACTGTAGTTGATTTCTAACTTAATTCAATTGTGATCTGAGAAGATGCTTGATATGATTTTAATCATCTTGAACTTGTAGATACTTGTTTTGTTTCCTACCATGTGGTCTATCTTTGTGAATGATCCATGTGCACTTGAGAAAAATGTATATTCTGCTGTGTTGGGGTGAAATATATAATAATAAAAGTGTAATATGCTAATTAGTCTGGACAGCCAAATGACCTTCCAGATGTCATTCTGAACTCCCTTCTGGACAAAGCTGTAGCAGCAGAGGCCGAGGTATAGGTGGTTAGGGGCTATCAGGCAGGCAGAGTGATTAGGGGTAATCAGGCAGGCAGGTGTGCAGTTAGGGGAAATCAGGCAGGCATACAAAGTGGTTAGGCCTCATCAGGCATGCAGGTGAGTGGTTAGGGGTGATAAGGCAGGCAGGCAGAGGGGTTAGGGGCAATGAGGCAGGTGGGCAGAATGGTTAGGGGTGATCAGACAGGCAGACAGGTGAGTGGTTAGGAGCCAGCAGTCTCAGATTGCGCGAGGGTGCAGGCCGGGCTGAGGGACCCCCCTCCCTGTGCATGGATTTCATGCACCGGCCTTCTAGTGTTCTATAAATGTCAATTAAATCCATCTGATCCAGTGTGTCCTTTAGAGTCTCTGTTTCCTTGTTAAGTTTTTGTCTGGAAGATCTATCCAGTGAAGGCAGAGGGGTGTTAAAGTTCCCTACCATTACTGTATTGTTATAAATCTCTCTGTTAAAGTCCTCTAGAAGTTTTTTTTTTTAATGTATTTTGGTGCTCCTCTGTTGGGTGCATATATGCTTACCAGGGTTGTATCCTCTTGTTGGATCGATCCCTTAGTATTTTGTAGTGACCTTTGTTGTCTCTTGTGATGGCTTTCATTTTTAAGTCTATTTTGTCGGATATGAGCATTGTTACTCAGCTTTTTGTTTTGCCTTGTTTTCCATTTACATGGAAAATTATTTTCTATCCCTTCATTCTCACCCTGTGTGTGTCTTTTGTTTTGAGGTGGGTCTCCTGTAGACAGCATATACTTGGGTCATGTTTTTGTATCCATTCTGCTATCCTACACCTTTTGATTGGAGCATTTAGTCCATTTACATTTAGGGTTATTACTTATAGGTACTTATTTATTGTCATTATATTTCTGTATGGCTACGTTTCTCTCTCTGTAAGTTCTCATTACCTCAATCCCTTTTTCATTCTTGTAATGCTGATGTGGTGGTGATGTACCCCTTTAGCCTTTTTTTGTCTGGGAAGCTCTTTATTTGATGGTCTATTTTGAATGATAGCCTTGCTGGATATAATAACCTTGGTCTCAGATCCTTTCTTTCCATTGCCTTGAGAACTTCATGCCGTTCCCTTCTGACCTGTAGAGTTTCAGTCTCTATGCAGCCTCTACTTTTGGTTCTCAGGTGTCAGGGTTCTGTGGCCAAACATGGGGGGATCTCCCTTTTCCGCGTCCCATGCGGAAAAAGAGATGAATGAACCAGTTCTAAAATGGAGGCGGCCAGGGATTGAGAAATATTAGAAATATAGAAACAAGACACAGAGATAGATTTGGAAGCTGGGTGCTGGGTGGGACGCCATCTTTCCTCTCTGATGGAGAGGCCGCAAAGACAACGAGGACCCAAGCCATGCAGCGCGTTTATTTTATAGGCCTGGATTTACATATCTAGTCCCACCCCTGCCGACACCTGGGCTGCTATGAAGTCAGAACTGAATTAACATGTCCAGCCTCATTGGGGAAGCATGTTCCCAGGGCGTGACTCGGCCTATGCCCTGAGTTCAGCTGACGATAATTAAGGAAAATGCCCATGTGTCTTCCCAGGCAGCCCTCTACAGGGTTCTCTCCTGCAAGTTTTCCGTTGATTATTCAGGAAGTTTTTCTGTATTTTAGTTGTAATACTACTTTGCTCCTGGGAGCATGTCTGTGCAGTATCTACTTACTCTGCCACCATTTTTAATCCTCTGTGAAGTAAATTTTAAATGAAATACCCCAATGCTGTCATAGAGTCAATGAGATAAAAACTTTCTTGATCTGTTGATAAGAGTGTAAGTACTGGGGGCACAGCCTTTGGAGAAATTGATTTGGAAATATCAGATACAAAATACAGCAAACCTTTGGTTAAAAAAAAAAAAAGCATTTCTACAATTCTATCCTAATTAAACTATCTAATTTTTAAAAATGAAATATATGCAAAGATAATTACTAGTAATAGAGAAAGCTGGAGAACAGTTCAATGACCAAGGACTTAAAAATCACTACAATTCAGTACATCAATTATAATGCATGGATAAAACAGTGTAATGATAGAATAACGTACACAGAGTAAAAACAATGTATGTAAATGATGTTTATGCAGATTTTATAATGAAACAGGAAATTATTAAATTGTTAATTACATAAAAGTATCGGGTACAGAGATGTGAATTAAGCAGATTTAACTATGTAAAAATTGCATATAAGGAGTGTGAAACTCCAAAATGTTGACAATTGTTACAATATTTGTTTCATTGTGATTTTGTTCTCTTATCTATAAGCCAATTTTTAAGATTTCAAAATGAAAATGTGTTACTTTTGAAAAAAAGCAGATTACAATTTATTTTAAAGTTACCTGGATTTGCAGGCTTTATTGCATAATTGTCCACAATAAACTTCTCAGCACGTGCCCAGCCTCCATGTGTTTAGATGTATACAATGCCGCCTTATCAGCCTGTTTGCCATTGACCTCTTTTCAGGCCTTTTCTGCCCTCTCACTTGGGCATTTGATCTTGGCCCCCCTGGCTAGGAATGCTTTCATCTTTGTCTTGCTGATTTAGAAATGCTTCTGAGAACTTTGAGCTTGCACAAAGCCACCTAGGTGAGTGGCACCAACAACACCAGGTTTTTTGTGCAATTATGAAATGTCTTTTGATACTTTGCACTCATCAAACAGACTGCCAGCTTCATTCCTTCCCTCTGCAATTCCCCCCTCAATACTTATTCTCAACATTCTTCATACTTGATTTCCTATTTGCCTGTTGCTTCTGCCATTTTATTTTCATTTCCTTCAAAAAACTTACTTAAAATAGTCACTGTTGACATAGTAGAAAACATTAGTGTTTGACCATATGTCACCCTGTAAGAGACAAAATATATTAAATTGAAAAAATAATGTGAAGTCATACCTTTAATATAATGTGTCTAACTCTGCCTCTCCTAAAGGAGGTAAATGGTATTTAGGAGCAGTTACCTATCACCAATTTTCATAGGCAATACTAGTGACCAGAAGTTGGTCCCTAACCCTATTTCATTCTAAAAGAAATCCAGCTGAGGCAGAGCAGGCTCTGAAAGGGTGCCCGGGAACAGCACTTGGCACAATTCCCTGAGGCCACAAAATGTAGCAGGAGACCTTTAGGAATCCCTGCCTAGTGCTGGGGAGGGTGAGATTAAGAGATGGAAGCCCTAAACAATACGTAGATGATGAGGGATCACTGAAAGTTCACCAGAAGACAACAAAATGGTATTTCAGAAAAATCAATTAAGTACACTGTACAGCTGGAGTTAGAAAGGATAGCACATCAAGACATGATTTGATACTTTTGAAAACACCCAGTTTCATTTTCTTTGCTCACTGTAGTACCTAACAGTCAGACCTTAGTAACATTCAAGACAGAACAAAATATTGTTTCTAGAAACAAAGGCTGAATATAGTGCTTGCCAGAACAACTGAAAAAATGAAAACAAAAAACAAATGCACCTACTGAGGGAATCCTGCCAGTCAAGCCATGACAATTGGAAAATGCAAGTCATGCTTTGTTATTAATTAGAGAAAGGTGAGTCTGTGAAAAGGCATAAGTTCATAATTATACTGAAAAAAATTAAGAGAATTTTAAGAAAAGGCAGTTAAAATGTGTATATTTTATTTAAAAAAGAATTAAACAAAAATAAAGTACATTTAATTTCTCACTGAATTTAATAAGTTAGGGAAGGTAAATGTATCAGAGTAATTCTTCTCTGTTGATATCAGGTTATGAAATAGAGATATGTACTTCTCTGCTTGTGTAAGCAGGAAATTGAGTGTAAGCCGAGCCCTTGGAAAGTGTACCACGTACAGGGAGGACTGTGACTTCCATTGGCAGGAGGTGGGCCAAAAAAGAACAATCTGGTGAACCTTGGAAATGTTGACACAACTAGAAAACACAAGAGTTTCTAGTAAAAAAAAAAAAAGTGATTAGCATATACTAGAAATGTTTTTCATTGACTGGATACAAGAGAAATTCACAAAACTTGTGGCAAAGCACCTCATTATGGAAATTGGTAAATATTGCTTTCTTCCTAATGATAACAACTTCAAAATCCTTAGGAATCAATTTAACAAGAATTATACATCTTCTATAGGGAAACAAACTACAAAATATTATCGAAGGCATAAAATAATATATGAGTAAGTTAAAAATGTATGTAAAAAGCCAAAACCGGTTTGGCTCAGTGGATAGAGCGTCAGCTTGCAGACTGAAAGGTCCCAGGTTCGATTCTGGTCAAGGGCATGTACCTTGGTTGCAGGCACATCCCCATTAGGAGGTGTGCAGGAGGCAGCTGATCGATGTTTCTCTCTCATCAATGTTTCTAACTCTCTATCTCTCTCCCTTCCTCTCTGTGAAACAAATCAATAAAATATATTTTAAAAAATAAAAAATAAAATGTATGTAAATTTTTGGATAGTTCATTAAAATTTAAATTATAAAACGATATACACATCCAAGCAATTCTATTGAAAACTCGAACAGAATTTTTAAAATTAGATACAGATTTTTAATCACTTCTCAGCCTTTTGGCTAAGATCTAGTGTAGTATCTGTTCTTATCAGTATATACAGATTTTTTTTTTCAAGTGTGTATCAATGCAGAGAGAAAATGTCTGAAGGAGACTTTCTATATTGGACCTCAGAACTTATTACAAAGAGCATATAATATAAACAGTAGTAATGCTATCAGGTTTCACAGAAATACCAGTGGAACAGAATAGAAAATTCAGGATTAGTTCTTATTTATATGAGAATTTAAGATATGATTAAAAGGACATTTAACTTAGAGAAAAACAATGAATGATTTCATGCATGATGCTGGAACAAATGGTTATCCACCTCAAAGAAAAAAGAATTGGGTTTCCCCTCTCACATCATACAGAAATTCCAGATACTTAAATAATATAAAGTATGGAAACGGAAGAGAAAAATACAAGAAACAACAATGCACAATCTGTGTGAGAGAAAACCTTGATAAATAGAGCAGAACATCAAATGCTATGAAAGAATAAATAAAATATTTGAATACATAAACTTTTGCATGGTAAAAGTTAATAGTGTTAGTAGGCACCTGATAAATTTAGAAAATATTTATAAACCAGGTGAAAAGGAGCTGATATTATAACCTAAGAGAGCTCTTAAAAATGGACTCCCAAAGAAGATGAATAAGTTATACAAATTGATTATGATTATGAGACATTATACAGAACAATTTCAATGACCACAAGCATAGTGCAAGGTGTTTAGATTCACTAATAGTTAGGAGAAAGCAAATTAGAGTAACAAAGAGATTTTCATTTATAGCCATCTGCCTGACAAAATTCTAAAAGAATCATATTATCTTTTGGGGATAGGAGTGTGGATAAGAAAGTAATCTCATATATTGTAGCTAGTTGTGTGAAACTGAATTTGCAAAGGAATCTGGTAACAACTATTGAAACTAAAATATCATATACCCTTTAACTCATAGATCCTGATTCCACAGAATAAAAGTACCTGTGTAATGGTTCATGTATAAAGCTGTTATATATAAACCTGTTTAGTGCCAAACCTGGTAACCAAGAAAACAGTCAGAAATCACTGAATAATTATGGTGCATTCACTCCATCTAGTATTTGCTACATTAGTTCACTTGGAGGAATTTCCATGTGCTAAACATAGAAAAGTATGTAGAGTCATCCCCTTGTATTCATGGGGTACCCGGTGAAGACTATGGGAATCAAGCCAGAGGAGCCAGATAGTCAAGGGCAACTAAAGAACAGAGGCCTTGTTGTTAATGCACGGGATTGTCCAAGGCCACTCTGTATGTAGTCTAAGATACCATACACAGCTACAAGGTGACAGCACTCTCACTGTATGCTATGCCTTGCCGTGGTCAATATGATTGATGTAACTATTGTCAAGAAAACTTCTTTGTCTATGTGGTATATATAGGTTACTGTCCAGCTAGAGGCTACTAGAGACGGCAGAAGAGTGTATTGGAGAGATGTAAGTATACAGAGACCAGCCAGTGTGCTGGGCAGAGATAAAGCTGGAGAGTCAGAGCTGAGTGTGCTTACACAGAGGATGCAGCTACCAGAGAATCTAGGAGTTACTATGGAAGGCTAAGAGCTCATAGAGGGCTCAGATATAATTACCATGTTACCCAGCCAGTGTGTTGGGCAGGGGAGACAGGAGAACCTGCTGACTCAGAGAGACAGGCAAAGCTGCTAAGGCAGAGAGCTTAGATACCACTACAATGTAAGGCGGTGAGTTTAGAGGCAGCATGTGGCTCTAAACTCACCACCTTACAGAGATTAATGCTGTTTTGTTGGAAAGATATGAATGTTAAACAGCCGGTGTCCGGCTCCCTGACTATTATGGACTTTGCTGTGAAGGACTGTTTTGTCTTATGGCTATATGACCACTGGCTTCTGCAATAAAGACTCATTCTTATACATGCACAACCTCTCATGGCTTCTCCATCTAATACACAGCGTCAAAGAAAGTCCAGCCCCAGGCAGAGGGGCTTGGACCCAACACCTGTACCTAGCGAGCAGAGGTTAAAGGTAGAACTTGGACTAAATTCCCAACAGTTAGTACAGTGGGCAGGGTTTGAAACGGGACCTGCCCTGGCATAGTTGGCAAGAATTTAAAGGAATGCATAGACTCAAAGCCACTCAGAACAACTCAGAGCAGCAGTGCTCATGCTGAGCTCTTGCAGGCTCTGACAAAGACCCACAGTGAATGCCTGAAATTGCAGATAGTACCTAACTTTATATATACTATTTTTCCTATACATACATATCTATGATAGCTTAATTCATAAATTAGGCACAGTCAAAGATTAATAATAATCTATAATAATAAAAGGGTAATATGCAAGTCAACTGAATGGCTGTCTAGACGTCCTTCCAGACTACCTTCCTGGCAAAGCCAAGGCTGCAACCTGCAGCCAAGGCTGTGAGAGAGGGATTGAGGCTATCACCATGGCTGTGAGGGCCTACTCTTGCACGAATTTCATGCATCAGGCCTCTAGTAACTAATAATAAAACAAAAATTATAGGAATATATCGTAATAAAAGTTATGTGAACATGGTACATCTCTTCCCTTAAAAAATATCATACTGTACTGTATTCGCCCTTCTTATGATAATGTGAGATGACACAGTGCCTACTTGGTTAGATGAAGTGAGGTGGATATGCTGGGATGATTCACATCCTGGGCAGGATACAGCAGCAAGGCACAGGAGTTCAACAGGCTACTCAGAATGGTGTGCAATTTAAAATTTATGACTTGCTTATTTCTGCAGAAAGCCCCAGATTCCTAGCAAGGGGCAATACCAGGAAAACAAGCACCTTGGCCCCAGAGTAACCTTTCCTCCCCTAGCATATTGCTGGTCATGCGGTTTGGAAGCCCTGACCTTTCCCTCCCTAAAGTTAGTATCTAGGCCTCAGTTGTATTTCAGCTTCCAGCCCAGAAATGCAACAAAACCAGACAAGGGACACTGTGGCTGTGGTGACTCAGGACCAGCTGCATTGACTAATGATCCCTTGCCTTGGTGCTGACCAATCAGTGGAGACCATGACCCTGAAAGAGCACACTTGGAAAGCTGATGCATATTTTATTGAGACTTTCCCTGAAACCTCCCCTAAGATTTCCACTTGCAAGAGAGAGAGAAATATGCTAAACACAAAGGACACAGGAGGAGCCCTTCCCCAGGGGAGCATGCAGATACCATTTCCTTCTCCCTTCTTTCCTCTGAGGGACGCCAGGAGACTTGCCACCAGGGGAGCCATGAGCAGGGGCATCTCCTCCTGGGCTAACCTCCTGAACCTGTTCCAGACCCCCTTTTCTCTGACTTCCCAGGGAGCCAAAGCAGCCAAGCCTATGATCTCCTGTTTGCCCTTCTTTGTTTCATTGTCCTACAAAAATTGGAGCTCCCTGAGCTGATTCGCACTGGGCTGCAAGGAGGCACTGCTGTGCAATTTTTGTTGCACTATACCTGTATGAAAATGATCAGGGAAGCCCCAAGAATGTTGGTTTCAGTATTACAAATAAATTTTAGCCTGTAAGCAAATACTCAAATATGGAATCCTGAATAATGCATGCATCCCCTGTCTTCCCATTTACAATTTGTTTCCCAGCCAGCATCAGAGCTGTTGGGTACATTTGCCACCAGGTGGCGTCAGAGACTGACTAATGTTCAAGCTCAATGAGGCTCTCCCTGCAGAAGGTGCCTTTGCAATGCCTGTTATATTTTTAAGGTTTTTTTGTTGTTATTGTTTTTATTTTTAAACACTTTGTGAGTCATTGTGAGGATAGAAACAATAGGTAGCAAAAATAAGGGAATTACCATATTTTTCCATGTATAAGACACCCCCATGTATAAGACGCTCCCCACTTTTCCAACCCAAAGTTAATAAATCAATATTTTAAACATAAAACAGAACACTTTTTTGCTTAGTAATTACCTCAGGTAATGTTTACATACCAGTATTATGATATTATGCAGCATATCATTTTATTCAGCCTCTGTTGCATCACTGCTCTCTTCTTCATCACTATTAGTTCCAGACATAACGATTTCTCCAATTTCTATTGTACCACTGCTGTCTTCTGAGTCACTGTCTACTAGTATATATATGAGATCATCCTCATAAACTGGTGGAATTTTCTGAGCTAACTTTGTTCATGTTCTCATGGCCAACGCTTCCCTCTTCATGAAATTGAACACCATTTTGCCTTTCCTGTAAAATCAACAATGTTCATGTCGCTTGCAAACATTCTTGCCTGACATTGAATAAGCTTGGTTGACACACATAAGCCACTCTGGTGCTGCTCCATAACCCAAGTCTTAAGCCTCTGCGCCAAGTTTGCCCATTTTGCTGGTTTTCCTCTTAAGGCCTTCTTCTTTTTTAGCATCTTAAGGAGTTGTTCTTCCTGTCTTCTCCGCTGTCTGAACATACACTCTGTGGGAGGAGGTCCAAATTGTCTCTCTACAGCTCTATTTCCATGCTCTTTTGCATAGCTGATTACATTCAGTTTGGATTTTGCAGAGTAAGACAATTGCTTACCAGTATTTATCTCTTTATTTTTTGACATCTTTATGGGCTCAGAACGCTCCGTTCTCTGTTGCATCTGTGCACAAACTCCACCTCCACCTCCAATTATGGCCTTCAGTAACAATAAGGCCTGTGATTGGAGGAAGCCTGTCTGACAAGGTATGGGCAGCTACATACCTGCATGGCTCCCTCGCTGGCTTAGTTCTGTGTATAAGACACCCCTCGATTTTCAGTCTGACGATTTTAGAAAAAAAAAATAGCACCTTATACACAGAAAAATACAGTATAAAGCTTAGGAAGTTTCACAGTCACATTCTCCATCAATTTCCTACACATGGTACTTGAAAAGCTCTGTGCAGCTCGTCTCACAAGCCCTCCTCCCCTGGGACCCTGCTCTTCTCTGGATAACCTGACTTCTGTGGGAGTTCTTTCCCACCCAAGTGCCTGCAGACACAGACTCCGCGAGAAAAGGTAGACACCTGTCCCCTTCAAGGAGCCTACTTGTGTCCGATGGCTGATTTGTGTTCCTGTTGACTTTGGGAATGGGATGGGGTGGGAGTGCTCATCGCAATGGATACCTGTCCCATTGGGCATTTTCTCCTTTCATTGGAATGGAAAACCCAAAAATACATGGAAAATGAGAGGCACACACAGCAGGGAAGAAAACAGCCTCAGCAAAGTCACGAGATGTGGCCAGTTGTGGACAGGCCTTATAGACAATGGGCAAATAAAGTGAAACAGGAGATTGTGGAGAAAGCAGTAAAAAGACAGAAATTAGGTAGTGAGGGCCTTTTCCTCAACTGTGTTATGAGACCCGGGTCTACTTAATGAGGGCTTAGGCCACCTACCCAGCGGACATTTAAGAGGTCGCTCTGGGGCTCACCTGCACCTTAATCTATCCCTTCTTCTCTGAAGTAAAATGAGACCATCTAGATGGAAGCACCAGGAAGCAGTACACATCTATTCCTGCCCTGTGCTTTGTTATACTGATTTTTCCAAGATGTAATACACAATACAATGCTATCATTTTCCTTTATTTTTATTTTTTAATGTTTTTATTGTTGATAGTATTACAGATTTTTCCCATCCCCTTTTTACCCCCGTCCTCCCAGACCTCACCCACCCTCCCAGATTTTCACTACACTATTGCCATTGTCCATGACTTATACATATAAAGTATACAAGTTTTTGGTTTCTCTCTTCTTGTCCTATTTTTCCTTTAAATAGTCAGTGTTCTTCTAAAGAATTTCAGCCATGAGGGAAATACCTTGCATATCTTCAAATGTGTGTACCATTCCACTGGTGTCCATGCCTCATTGTGTCTGGTTTCCCTCAGCACCATTTCTCTTCAGGCTGCAAAAATTGCTTTGAAGTTTTTTTGTTGAAATGTTTTCTTTTTTCATTTGTCCCAACTTTATTTGTAATTGCTTGATGAAACAGTTGTATGATGGCTATTTTGGAACCTTTGTCAGATTATTCTAATATCTGAGTCATCTTGGTGCATGAATCTGTTGCTTATCTTTCATTCAATTTGGTATCTCCCTTGTTCTTGGTATTGTGAGTAATTTTTTAATTGAAATCTGGACCTTTCACAGATTTGTGTTAAGTTCTCCTTAAAATGTCTCATAAAGTTATATGTTGTGGCAAAGTCATAGAACAAAAGAGAAAATAAAACAAGAACTATAGACAAGTAAAAAAGTGAACTTTGAACATTTACAAATATAGTAAATGGTTAGTTTTCTGTGGGTTTTTTTTGTTTGTTTGTTTGTTTTTTTTGAGAGTTCATATCCACTTTGGTTACTTCCTGGGATGTCAGCATTTCAACCTCAGTGACACAGGGAAATACAAAATAAAACAAACAAAATAGCCAAAGCAGTTGTAGCTTAGGTTGTTCAAATTGTATCATTATTTATTCCAGGGGGGAAAAGACCAAGTTTAGACACTTTTATTTCCTGGTCCAAGGACTCAAGCCATATTGTGACTGGTCGAGCTGAGGGGCACAAAATGAACCAGACATCTTCTTGTCCTTGATGTTCTCCAATCAGCAACCAAAATAAAAAGCTGGAGCACCCTCTGGCACTGTTGTCAATATTCATCATTGAATGGATAATCTGGGTGATCAGCAAAACTAAAAGGTAAAAGGAGAGCCTTAGTCAATTCGCTGTTTCTGGGCTGAAAAGAGAGGTTTCTTTTAAACTGGCTTAAGTATGAAAATTAATATAATCTTCTTTATTGGGAAGTGCAAACCCAACTAGTGTTATAATAACCATGTGCTGCTGCATTACAATGTAATACATACATTGTAAAATACAAATATACTTACTTGCACTTGAGCAGCTACACAAAAATAAATTGTTATATTCTATTTTTACAAATTAAGGAGATAAAACTATTGGTGTTGCTATTTTAATCTCCCAAAAGGGCAGAAATGAATTATGCCTTCCTTTAAAACAATGTTAATCTGGTTAAATATATGAAGTTAATGAACATTTCAAGTTGATGACGAGGAATGTGATAAAAATTGACTGTTGTTCAATTTCTTCCAAGCACTCAGGAAGGTATATACTAGACCTAAAGATGGATACAATGATTATAAAATAAGTCACTTCGATAGAGAGCTTCCAGTTAGCAAGCACTACACACATAATAACTTTTGAGATAGAAGATGTTATATGGCTCAGATGGCTGGGTGTTCTCCTGTGTGCCAACAGGTTGCTGTTCAATTCTGAGCCGAGGTTTTGATCCATGGAGGGGAGCATGCAGGAGGCAGCTGATCAGTGTTGTTGTTCTTTTCTCTCTCTCTCCCTCTTCCCTCCTCTCTCTCTAAAATCATAAAAAAAGAAAATGCTAAATCACTGAATAATTACTGATTATTGTTTCCCTATTCTCTCTTCCTCTTACCCTTCTACCTATTCATTCAACCAATATTTATTGATTATTCAAGAAAAGAGTAGCTTACTTAAACACCTGCCCTAGGATCTGCGCAGCCAGCATGGCTCAATGGTTGAGCTTCGATCTGTGAACCAGAAGGTCACATTTCAGCCACATGCCCAGGTTGTGTCCAGTGTGGGACTTGCAGGAGGCAGTCAATCCATGATTCTCTCTCATCATTGATGTTTCCATCTCTCTCTCCTTTCCTCCCTGAAAATAATAAATACATTTTTAAAATAAAATAAAAACATGCTCAAGGACCTAGCATTCTGTGCTCAACAAAAAGTAACCAAATAGGTTAGTGAACTATATGGCATGTTAATTAGGGATAGGTGCCAAGAGAAAAGTTAGGGATAGGGTAGAGGGAAAGAAAACACTGGACAGGGGTGCATTTTTAGATAAAGTGACAGAAAAGGTATTACAGAGGTGACACCTGAGTTAGGACGTCAAGAGGTGGAGGACTGAACACCCAGCCACCTGGAGGAGAACCATTCTAGCAGAGAAAAGAGCCAGTGCAAAGGACCAACCTGGCATATGAGACAAGCAGGCAATGTGTCACTGGAGCTGTGTTGGATGGAGTCAGAGGGGAGAGCAGTAGGTTTTGGGGGCAGAGATGTTCATATCCACTTTGAAGAGTTCATATCCACTTTGAGGGCACTTTGGGGGCAGAGACGATGGGAATAAGCAGAATTCTTTCCCTGTCATGCTCTCCAGCGTCTACAATGGAACAAGCTACTTACTAAGTGTCTTTAAAATAGCGAAGGTTCCTGTTGAGGCCATCTAGAGTTTCCATATCCTCTGGTGTCAACTGGAAATCAAAAACCTAGTAGAAATGTGAGAAGAACTATTAAATTTCCCTGATGCAATTGCTCCCACCTTCTCTCTCCCCAGGCAGACACACAAATTGAAGTAGGAATTTATGTAGGTTTTATGAGATAATTGTCATTAACCTGGGGGTCATTTTCTGGCAAAAGTCATGGGAATTTTCCACTCTTATAGTTGAGATTGGCAATTCAGACCACCCTCAAAGACTTCTATGGGGTGGCTGTGGTGATGTAGCAAAGGAATCCTAGGAATATTTGAGCCCAAACCTCGTCTCATTTAACTCCTTCATTTTATAGCTGAAGAAATTAAGGGATGATTTGCCCCGGGCCATGCATTTGGGTTAGAAATCAGTATTGAGACTAAAACTGACCCTGTGTAGTGTTCTTTCCAACCCTCATGCACCCCCTCACCCTGCAGCAGGTGGAGGACAGAATGATTAAATACAACACTTTTATGCACAGAGTACAAGAAGACAAATTTGACCCAATACACGTTGATAGCCTCGCCAATAACCATACCAGGGAAATGCTATACTGTCAGTCCCTGCTGCCCACAGCCCTACCCTGTACCTGGAAGTTCTCTTGGATTCTCTTCTCAGTGAAGCTTTTGGCCAGGACCACCAAGCCCCGCTGCAGCTGGTAACGCAGGGCCACCTGAGCTGCGGTTCGCTGGTGCTTTTCAGCAATGACGTTGAGCACTGGGTCCTCCAGGATAACTGGGTAGTTCTTGGTCACCCTGGGAAGGAGGCAGAGTGCTCTGAGTCTGAAGCTGCATATCCATTTCATGGTGGTTGGGGCGGGGGGGTGGCTTCTCATTTGGGCTGGGAGAGGCTAGTCCTCTAGAATCATCCTCATTACCCTCTGGCTACCGCACGGTCCAGTTTAGCTTCTTTTGGTAACTCCAAAGAAGAACAAGAGAAAGTAAGACAGAAAGGGAAACCAGGTATATTTAAAAAAACTTTTCTGAGAAATTTAGTAAAAGTTTGAATAAGTCAAAAAGACAAAATGGTTGCCCAAACTAAAACCCAATAACCACCATCACAAAAAATAACTACCTATTGTATAAGAATTTGCTATTTCAAAAACATAGTTTCAATTAATTCTCTCAGTTCTGTCATCCAGCACTAAAAGGTGCATGATTTAAATTGCTCTTGAAGAAATAAACTGAAACTTGCAGAAGGGGTCGCTTATATCACATCACTCAACTATTAAGTGTCAGAATTATGGTTTGGGCTAGTTTTTTCACTCTTCATAGCCAACCCTGGAATTCATGAACATTTTACTCATAATGTTATCCTATATAATAAATGCCCAGAGACTGAATGGCAGAACGACCAGAATGACCAGTCCACCAGTTAGTTGCTATGACGCGCACTGACCACCAGGGGGCAGACACTCAATGCAGGAGCTGCTCCCTGGTGGTCAGTGCGCTACCATAGTGGGAGTGCTGCTTGGCTGACCGGGATGAGTGGCTGCTCCTGCTGTGAACCCCGGGCCAACAAGCAGGAACCCAGGCTGTAATCATAGCCTCCTCACCCCAGGCTCCTCCTCCTTGCTCTCTGCCGCCGCCTCTGGATGCCTGCAGGCCATGCAGTGCTGCAGCTGGGCTCACAGAACTGAACCCAAAGGCTGGGAGGTGGGTTCATGGCCACCGCAGGACTGAGGCCTACTGTGCTGCCTCTCAGTGCAGTTGTCCCTGGGTACATCCCAACCAGGTCCTCTGGAGAGGTGAGTGCTCCAGCTCCACAGAAGATGCTGGACTGGGGAGCAGCCGCTCAGAGGGCAGGTCCACAGCTGCTCAGCTGACCTGGATGAGTGGTGCTCCCACAGCGGGCCACACCGCCCACCCTTGCAGGAATTCCATGCACCAGGCCTGATGCACGAAATTTGTGCACTCGGTGGGGGAGGGGTCCCTCAGCCTGGATTGTGAGAGGGTGCAGGCCAAGCCAAGGGACCCCACTAGTGCATGATTAGGGCAGGGGAGGGACGCAGGAGGTTGTCCAGCTGGGGAGGCACCATGGGAGGGCTCCAGGGCGTGTCTGGCCCTCTTGCCAAGTCCCGATTGGCCAGACCCCAGCAGCAAGTTAACCTACCGGTGGGAGTTTCTGCCCCATGGTGGTCAGTGCACGTCATAGCGAGCAGTTGCGTGGTCTTAGCATATCATTAGCATATTACGCTTTGATTGGTTGAATGACCAATTGGATGACCAGACACTTAGCATTTTAAGTTTTTATTATATAGGATGTTTTATAGAGTCTTTACAATGTAGCCTAGGGAAAGGGTTGACAAAGATGAGTTACTAATTTCCCCCAGACAGTTAAGAGAGGACTCCAAGAGGAATGGCATCTAGGATGAGAATAACTTTTTAGAGAATAACTTTTTTACCACTCCTTTTCGGGGTCAGAGCCCAGGGCACCATATGCAGTGAGGACAATGTCCTTGGACTTGCAGAAGTCCAGCAGTTTGCTCTGGTTGAGGTACAGGTGACATTCTACCTGCAGAACACCAAACAGAAGCATTGGATTATAGAACCACCAACACCAAGTTTACAAGGAACATACAGTGCTGTTTTGCATGGTGTCAAAAATACTTAGGAATAGCAGCTACATGGACAAACACATGGTTATCACACACAGCTGTGCCACTGGAGCTTCCCAAGTCTCAACTCTGGCTACCTACCGAGAGATAGCATCAAAATATTGAGCTCAGTGCTTGTGATAGGGGGGACCTAAATCTAACAGATAGAGTAGCTGAATTAATCTGAAAAGTAACCTTACCATTTTCAATCTTAGAACACATATACTTATGTAAATAGGGGGTTAAGTTTTTGTTCAAGTGTCCTTTTCAAGGCCTGTGTGAAAAGATTGGGGAGGTGATTTAGCTGTGAATCCTGCAAGCAGAACTGATAAGTATGGTCAGGCCGACCCACCAGGAGTCAAACCATCATCTCATCAACATCATCTCATTGCCTGATGACTAATTACAATAGCTGACATCTGCACATAGCTGCATTCCTCACCCCAGACCCTTCCCCTTTATAATCCTGTCCCCTGCACCTTGCTGGAAGGCAGGATTAGATGTTTGTCAGGGTCCCTGTCTTCTTGGTTGGCTGGCCTTCTCAATAAATGCCTTGTATGATTCAACCCTGTCTTCGTTATTGGACCCGGGAACAGGCAGCACAAGCCCAACCAGGGGTTTCCCAGTAAGTCTGTGGAAGACGAGTTCCGATGGTGAGATGAACAGATCTTCCCAACTCTCAGGCTGGAGGCCATGGTGGTGTTCTTGGGTCTTCTTCATGTAAACTCCCTCCAACCAAGCAGCCTCAAGTTGGCCAAACACTATCACCCATTAGAACTCAGGAAATATCCAGCTTCTCCCTTAATTTTACACTAGAGGGAGTGCCCTTGGAAACTTGTGGGAATGAGGAAAAAAGTAAGCTGAAGAAGAGGGAGAGAGAGTCAGTGGTACATTGATGGGGCTCACCTGGTTGCACACAGGCTTGTATTTGAGTCCTGGTTTGTTCAGGATCATCTCCAGCTGCTTGAAGTTAAAGTTGGATACACCAATGGACTTGGCCAATCCTGCCTCCTTACACTTCTCCAGGGCCTGGGGAGGAAGGGTTGTGAGAGGTCATGTGGTAACTGGCTAGAGAAGCCTAATGGAAGCACAATGAGAGTAAGGGGTGGGAATGGGAGAGAATATGAGCCAGAGCAGGAGAGAAAGTCTTGAAAGATTCAAGTGTCAATGAACAAAACAGGAATTGGCCAAAGGAGGAGAATAAAAAATAATAGAAAAAAATGGGTAAGAATGTAAGAGTAAGAAAAGAAGGCAAGTGGGCAAGATAGAGCTAAAAGAGCCAGATGATCTTTAGCCGAACACCAGGTAAAATTTGATGAAACGATGGCACAATCAGCCACAGGAAGTGGAGCAGATAAGCATGGGGAAAAAGAGGGTGGCCCCTGTTTTCTCTATGACCCCATTTCCTATTATTGCCCTTCATACTCCCTCTGTTCTAGTCACACATGTCCTCTTGCTGTTTCTGGAACATGGTAAGTGCTCTCCCATCTTAAAAACTCTGCCTTGGTCTTCTTTTGGCCTGTATCACTCTTTGTCCAGATATCCATATAATCAATGTTCTCACTTCCTGCAAGTCTTTGGTCAAATGTCATCTTCTCAAAGAGACCTATCCTACCCATTCTGTGTTTAATTGCCAATCTGTGTCCCAACCCCTGCACTCTCAGTTCCCATGGGGCCAGAGACCTCGGTGTTATTCACTGATGTTGCCTGAGTACGTCATAGGCACTCAATAAGTATTTATTGAATTATTAGGTGGATGAATTGAGAACATTGAGGCAGCGGGGCATTAAGGGACTGCCCTGAGTCTACACAGGTGGCAGAACTGGACTAGATCTACCTTTCCTGAATTCTCATCTGTCCTGTCTCCCCACAGGGGCAGCTATACTCACCTCCCAGGTGCTACAGAGATCCACTGTGTCAAAAATGAGTTTCCCATCTGTGTCCTTTGGTAAAATCTCCTCCCCAGGCTGGAATACGGGCAAGAAGGAGAAGGTGTATAAAGCCATGTCTGACTTTACCCAAGCTGTTTGGAATCTAAAAGTCTGAGGCTAATGGAATAATCTATCCTTATTTTTTAAAGGAATTTTAAGGTTAGGATAAAGGGAAAGGAAGTACACCTCCTAGAATTGTTTTTAGCCGTTAAAGGTTTAATATATATTGTTTGTGTCAAGGACAGTTTGAGACACCAAAGACACCATTCTAGAGAGAGCCTGGCATGGAGCATGGCTCAGCAAGCTCCTTTCTCCTGAGCTCTCCCACCTCACTTTCCACCAGGAGGTAGTCATATGAGAGAGCAACCTGTCAGTCTCTCAAGGGCTGAGACTCTTCCTCTTTGGATTTCCTGGACCTCAACTGGCCTCCAGGTCAGGATATTCCCAGACACAGGTGGGCACTGGGTTCAGATTCAGGAGCACAGGGGTTGTCTCTCTGGAGCTGAAATAATGAACTGAGATGGAGATAGTTGCAGCCAAAAAAAAAAAAAAATAGGGAATCTTAAAGTATTATGTGTGTTCCTTCTCATTTTACAAATTATCTCCTCTCTTGCATTCAGCTACAATGTTTATGTTGATAACCAAAGTAAAATAACTTTTGCTAACCTTCAAAGCTACTGGGAAATGAATAAGAAAAAGATCCACATAGCTCAGCTGAAGTTTCTTCAGTGATACTTCCAGGCCAGTTTGGACCATTTCTGGACGGAAAAAGGTGCCCCACAGCTGCAATGGTTGAAAAAGAAGGGGTGTGAGATTATTTCTTTAAGAGTCTTTCAGCCCTAGCCTATTTTGCCCAGTGGATAGAGCATCAACCCATGGACTGAAGGGTCCCTGGGTTCAACTCCATTCAAGTGCATGTGCTTGGTTGCAGGTTTCATCGGGCCCTGGTCTCCATCCTGGTCCTGGTTGGGGCGCATGTGGGAGGCAATCAATGGTGTTTCTCTCTGTGTGTCTCTCCCCTTCCCTTCTACTCTCTCTAAAAATCAATGGAAAAATGTCCTCAGGTGAGGATTAACAGCAACAACCAAAAAAGCCCAAAAATCTTTAGGGATTAACAACAAGAACAAAAAAGAGTCTTTAGGAGAAACTGGCTGGAGTGGCTCAGCTGGTTGAGCTTTGTCCTGTGCACCAAAAGTTTCCTGGTTCAATTCCCAGTCGGAAACATGTACAGAAGGCAACTGATCATTGTTTCTCTCTCTCTCTCCTTTCCTTGTTCTAAGCATGTCCTCTGGTAAGGAGATATATATATATATATATATATATATATATATATATATATATATATATATAAAATGCTAAGCGACCGTCTGACCTTCTGACTGATAGCGATGATGTTCACTGACCACCAGGGACAGATGCTCAACGCAGGAGCTGCCAAGCTGTGGTGACTTGACAGTGGCGGTTCTCGGGTGATGCACCCCAGAACCAGAGAAGAAGGAGCCCAGTTCCGGGGTGCATCACCCAAGAACTGCCCTTTTGCAATCTGGGACCCCTTGGGGGATGTCAGAGAGCTGGTTTCGGCCTGATCCCTGCAGGCCAGGCCGAGGGATCCCACCTGCCAGAGGGACCCTGCTCACTCCAAAGACACCTTTGAGCTGCAGCACCACCCTAGGTGTGGCTGGCCACTGGGGAGGGACCATGGGAGGTTGGCTCCAGGGCAGGTTCAGCCTTCTTGCCTAGTCTCATCCCGCCGACCATCTTCTAATTAATTTTCTTTCAATGTGCATGAATCTGTGCACCAGGGCACTAGTATATATGTGTGTGTGTGTGTGTGTGTACAAATCAGTGTGTATATATATATATATATATATATATATATATATGTTTGTGTATATAAGTATATATGTACATATATGTATATATGTGTGTATATATATATATATATATAATGTTTTTCTAAAACCTTTATGTGTACTTATTATATAACACCCATAAAAATTCTGTGACATAAATAATATCATCTTTATTTTACAACTTGGGAAACTGAGGCATGGAATTTAAGTAAGTTTAAGTCCAAGGTCACACATTGAGTAAGACTCAAATATAGGAAGTCTGAAGAGAACTCACATTCCCAACCAGCATGTTCCTAACATAGTCTGAGAGTGAGTCAAAATGAAACCAATGAGAGGGTTGCCAAGCAATTATTCAGCTAAGAATGAGCTTCCCTTAGGTACATATGCAACTCTACAGAGCACCTTTGAAGTGTAGAATATGTCGTCTCTCTTCACAGTGCCATTGGCAATTTTCTTCCGGATGGCCCTCCCAATCTCTTCTTCATTTAGGTACATATAAGCTGAATCAATATGGTGATAGCCTATATCAATTGCTCTCTCAAGGGCCTCTTCTACCTTACTCTTAGCAACCTAGAAGAGCATAAAAAATAAAGACTCACTTATTGAAAAGCACATGACCAATTCCATGAGCAGAGCTAGTTGACAGAACCTCTTGCTTTTCTAAGGTCTAGGAACTAGACGCGACAAAGCTATAACTTATAACATGTGATCAATGTTTAACAACTGTCCAAAGAAAAGTCTTGATTTCTAGTATTTGATAATTTCTATGGTGCAAATACTACCCTTCCCCCCCCCAATGGCTAATTTCAAGCTACCAACATGGGGGAAAGATGCTCACAAGTGAATCTTGTGAGCCATGAGCTGGCCCTAGCACATTGCTGTGTTTAACCCCCTGCTTCTGGATTTATACTCTCTATGTGATCTATAGATTTACACAACCTTTAGATTTACATTTCTAATTAAGTCACTCGATAAGAGATTATGAAGTTGGTTTCAGCCCAGAAATCCAATGCTAAAAATTATCTATCAATGCAATGAAGATGTAACTTTAGATGGAATACATTAGTGATTTATCTATGTAAACTTGGAGAAACACTTCAGACAACATCTGAGGTATGACAAAACTGTAAAAGAAAATAAACTCCCTTTTCACTCAAAAATACCTCATCATTATTTTTTCGTGATAATTTTTGATTCACAGCTTTGTTATTTTTCACAGCTGCCTACTTTTCTCCTGGCCCATCAGGCTGAACCTATTAAATTATCTGTAATTATTCCCTCTCCATTACCCGCTTCTACCTCACTTTATAATGAACAGGCTTGGGGTATAGTTTAAAATGTTCAACTCCTGATGAGTTAACTATCTCCATGGAGATTAACTGGCTATGGATAGATTGAAGAGCGAAATCAAAGGAAAAGCAATACATACCAGTGTCCTTGTTGCAGTCTTCAACATTCACACCACATGGCTCTCACACTCGAGAACCTATCCTACAGCTTTCCTAAAACCACCATAAACTTCACCCACCCGGAAACAGTAAAGCTGAGTTATTGTAAGGTTGTAGTGCTTGAACCAGAAACATGCAAGGTGTTTGATGGACCTGGAAAGTATTATGCTAAGTGAAATAAGCCAGTCAGAGAAAGGTAAGTACCATATGATTTCACTTATATGTAGAATCTAATGAACAAAATAAACTAAGAAATGGAGACAGACTCATGGATACAGAGTAGAGATGGACAGCTGTCAGAGGGGAGGGGTTGGGGGCTGAGTGGAAAGAATAAAGGGATTAAGCAAAGAAAAAAAAAAAGACTCATGGACACAGACAACAATATGGTGGTTTCCAGAGGGAAGAGGGGGTAGATATGGGTAAGAAGGGGATAAATGGTGATGGACTGAGACTTGATTTGGGGTGGTGAACACACAATACAGTATACAGATGATGTAGTATAGAATTGTGTATCTGAAACCTGTATAATTTTATTAACCAACTAGAGACCCAGTGAATAAAATTTGTGCACTGGGGGGGGGGGGGGGGTTTGTCCCTCAGCCCAGTCTGCACCCTCTCCAATCTGGGACATCCCTCTCAGAATCCAGGACTGCTGGCTCCCAACCACTCACCTGCCTGCCTACCTGATTGCCCCTAACTGCTTCTGCCTGCCAGCCTGATCACCCCCTAACCACTCCCCTGCCAGCATGATTGATGCCAAACTGCTCCCCTGCCATCTTGATTGCCCCCAACTGGCCTCCCCTGCTGGCCCGGTCACCCCTAATTGCCCTAACCTGCTGGCCTGGTCACCCCCAACTGCCCTCCCCTGCCATCTTGTGGTGGCCATCTTGTGACCACATGGGGGCGACCATCTTTTGCAAGGGTGTGATGGTTAAATTTGCACATTACCTCTTTATTATATAGGACTAGAGGCTTGGTGCATGGATTTATGCACAAGTGGTGTCCAGCCAGCACACCCAGATTGGGGCCAATTGGGCTGGGCCAGCCAGGGGGAGGGGAAGCAGGAGGTTCACCAGCTGGCCCTACCCCCAATCAAGGGGGGAGGGAGGGGGAGGGGCTGCCTCCTAATTGGGCTGGTTGGCCTGCCACAGTGCACATCATAGTGATTGGTGGTTCAGTCGTTCCAGCATTCCGGTCATTTGGCTTTTATATATATAGATGTCACCCCAATAAATGCAATGTTAAAATAAATAAATAAATAAATATAGTCTTCCAAAAAGAGAGAGAATTTCCAAGTGCCACTTGGCCTTCCCCTTGGCACAGTACTAACAACCTGGTTTTAAGAGACTATTTTCCCAAACCACCAAAAATCTATCATCAATCTTGTCTCTCTTCCTCCAGGTCCTTTTGTAACTGAGATTTCTCAATATTCTGCATAGTGAAGGACAGGGGCAACTTGGACATTAGAAATTACAGAGAAACTTCATCACAAGCAAGCTTGTTGTGAAGTCTCTGACCTGTGGTAACAAGATAACTGGACTCCATTTATTCCAATATACTGTGAAATGGCTACAACTGGACAGCAGGTGAGAAACAGACTTATCGACCCCTGAACTGCTGAAAGGTGACACTCTTCATCTCCCTTGATACAGTGCTACTCTGAGATCTTTGGACAAGCAGAAGCAGAATCACTTGGTAGCTCACTAGAAATATGAACTTTGAGCCTTCTCTAAGATCCATTCAATCAGAAACTTTGTGCGTAGAGCATCTAAATCTGCGTTTCTAACAAGATCCTTAGATATTTTATGCCTATTAAAATTTGAAAAGCACTGGCTTACTGCACAAAGTAACCTAACCTGGAGAGAAAGCGTCCTACCAATGAAGACTAAGAAGCCCATCTGTATTCCCCAAATTCAAGCAGTGACTAGTTCTGGTCAGGATCCTATCTGCTGCCCCTCCATCTCCAAGGCCATTATGATTACCTTAGTAGGAGCTGAGGTGCCAAATCCCAGAATAGGCATGGAGTGCCCATCATTCAGCTTCACAGAAAAGTGTCTCATTGCACGCATCTCCTTTCACCCTCTCGGTTAAACAAACAGATTTTCTTTATTAAAAGTCATTTGCAGAGAGAAAAAAACAGTATAATTGCTATTTTTAACAGCTTTAATGAAGTAAAAGTCACATATAATAAAATCACCCCTTTTTAATTACACAATTCAGCAGCTTTTAGTATATTCATAGGATTGCTACCTCTATACAACTTTGGAGCATTTTTATCATCCCCAAAGATAACTCACTCTCATTAGAAACAGCTCCAATTTCTCTTTCCCTCCAACCCCTGACAACTACTTCCTATCTCTATAGATTTGTCTATTTTGGACATTTTATGTAAATGTATTCATACCCTTTGTATCATTTTGTGGTTACCTTTTTTCACTTAGCATGTTAAGGTCCAGCTGTGTTATACTTCACTTATCAGTATTTCATTCCTTTTTATGGCTAAACTAGAGGCTCAGTGCACGAATAAGTGTACAGGAAGGGTCCAGCCAGCCCTCCCCAATGAGGGTCAATTGAAGCAGCTGGTGGGGGGGGAGGGGACACAGGAGGTTGGCTGGCCAGCCCTGCCCCGATCAGGGTGGGTGGGGCCAATCAGGGGCAGGGCCAGCCGGGAGAAGGGGCTGAGGGAGGCTGGCCAGCTGGCTTTGCCCTGATTGGGGTGGGTGGAGGCCTATCAGGGACAGGGCCAGCCTCAGGAAGGGACTTCCACCAGTTGGCCAACCTCACCCCCAATTGGTGGGGGGGTCAATCTGTGGTGGGGTTGTCTGGGGGGAGGGGCCCCTGGCAGTTGGCTGGCTGGACCTGCTCCCGATCAAGTTTGGAGAGGCTGATTGTGGAGGGCACTGGCCAGGGGAGGGGCCACAGGCAGTTGACGGGTCTGATTGGGGCCCTGATAGGGCTGGTTGGCCTCCCCAGTGCCTGTCATAGCAACCCGTCCTTCTGGTCATTCTAGTTGTTCTGTCATTCTGGTCACTTGGCTTTTATGTATAGATATCATCCCTTTGTATGGATATACCACATTTTGCTTATCCATTCATCAGTTGATGAACATTTGGCTTTTTCTACTTTTTGACTGTTATGAATAACTAGAGGCCTAGTGCATGAAATCTGTGCAAGGGGGTGGGGGAGGGCATGTTCTCCTCAGCCCAGCCTGCACCCTCTCCAATCCGGGACCCCTTGGGAGATGTCCGACTGCAGGTTGAGGCATGATCCCTTTCACAATCCTGGACTGCTGGTTCCTAATTGCTCACCTGCCTGCCTGCTTTGTCACTCCTAACTTCCCCCCACTGCTGGCCTGATCACCCCTCACTGCTTCTGCATGCCAGCCTAATTGCCCCTAACTGCCCCCCCATTGGCCTGGTCACCCCCACTCCCACCCCCCACTGGCCTGGTTGCCCCACACAGCCTGCTTGTTCAGTCGTTTGGTCGTCCCTCACTAACCCCCCTGCCAGCCTGGTTGTAGGCAGCCATCTTGTTAGGGTGTGATGGTAAATTTGCATATTACCTATTTATTATATAGGATTATATAGGTTACTTCTATAAACATTTATGTACAAGTTTTTCTGTGGACATACATTTCCAGTTCTTGCAGTACATGAAGCTTTCCATCTATTTGTGTCTTCAATTTCTTTCATCATTTTGTAGTTTTTAGTATACAGGATTTTCACCTCCTTAGTTAAATTTATTCCTAAACAATTTATTCTTTTTGGTGCTATTATAAATGTGATTGTTTTCCTAATTTCTTTTTCAAACAGTTTACTGTTAGTGTATAAAAACACAAATGATTGTTGATTTAGATTACTTTTATTTCTTTTTCTTGCTTTAAGACTTCCACTACTATATTGAATAGAATTGGCAAGAATGGGCATCCTTGTCTTGTTCCAGATACAGATACTATTTATGTCTCCCCTCAATTCTGCCTACATTTGCTTTATATATTTAGGTGTTTTGGTGTTGGGTCAGTATATATTTATAATTGCTATGCCTTCCTGGTGGATTGGCCCTTTTGTTGTTTTATAATGCTCCTCTTTGTCTCTTGGGATAGTATTTTATTTAAGGTTTATTTTGACTGATATATGTATAGCCTCCCTTGCTCTCCTTTGGTTATTATTTGCATACTTTTTCTCTCCCTTGACTTTCAGCCTATGTGTGCTTTGTGTTCTGGAATCTAAAGTGATTCTCTTATAGACAGCATATAGTTAAGTCTTGGAATCATTTGTTATTTGCTTGTTAGTTTGTTTTAATTCAATTAGTCACTCTGTCTTTTGATTGGAGATCTTAACCATTTATATTTAAGTAATTACTGATAGGGAAGGTTCTACTATATCACTTTGATAGTTGTCTTCTGTTAATCTTGTTCTTTCCTCCCTCTCTCCTTTTTTAAAAAAATATATTTCAATTACAGTTTACATTTATTGTTATTTTGTATTAGTTTCAAGCATCTGTCTTTTCCTCTCTTGATGTCTTCCTCATGTTTTGTAGATTTTTTTGTAGTGGATATCCTTTGACTTCTTTTTCTTTTGTGTAACTTCTATAGGTATTGTGTGTGTGTGTGTGTGTGTGTGTGTGTGTGTGTGTGTGTGTGTGTGATAACCTTGGAGCTTACATACAATATTGTTATTTCAACTGTGCTAAATCCATCAGAATTTCAAGAGTGGTGAGGAAGATGCTAGTTCTTTGGTCAGCCACAGAGAATATGGAGCAGGATGCATAGATTAACTCTGTTCTTCTCCAGGGGGAGCTGAGAGCTGGGGCTTTGTATCATCTCACTCTGTGCTGAGCAGAGGGAGGTTCTATGGTATCTGCTAGCCCATGCCACCATCTCTGTCTACCCTGGGTGGCTAGACTGTGGCAGACCCATCAGAGCTCCTGGTGAGGAACTGCTAGTTCTTTGGGAAGTTCTGGAGAATTTGATGAGCTGGAGATAGAATGATGGGGATATGGCAACTTAAAACGCCACAAAACTCACTCTTAATAATGTTTAGTGATTTTTCTTGAATGTTTAGTTAATTTACAAAGTTTTTGTTTTGTTTTTTAATCCTCACTCAAGGATACTTTTTCCATTGATTTTTAGAGAGAGTGTAAGGGAGAGGCAGAGAGAAACACTGATGTAAGAAAGACATGTGGATTGGTTGCCTCCTTCGTGCCCCCACCATGGTGGGGACCTTGTAACTGAGGTATGTGCCCTTGACCAGAATCAAACCCGGGACCCTTCAGTCTGCAGGCTGATGCTCTATCCACTGAGTCAAACCAGCTAGAAGGAGTTTTAAAAATAGCTTTTGACTATTTTATCTGATGCTCTCATTGCTCCTGTGGGGATCACATTTTAGATGTCTTCATTCTGCCATTCCAGAAATGGTTTTCTATTGCTATTTAATGCTTGGTTTTGTATTTTATTATAGAACATTTAAAAACATACACAAAATGGAGAATAACATAGTGAATCTCCATCAATATACCGATCACCCTGCTTCAACAGTTACATTACTCTATCATTATGCTACAATATATTATCCAATATTATTCCACCTCCCTCTCGCTTTTGTTTTGCTGGTGCACTTTAAAGCAAACTCCAGAGTAAAATGTGCATGCCCAAGAAAAGGTGTGGACCTGCTCCAGAGAGAGCCCACACTGGGTCCTTTGTCTTGTGGTTTTTATCTCTCTTTTTTAGTCAGGAATCCTAGGAGCAGTCTGCGGAACGGGCGTTGTCGTAACAGAATATTCTTTAGTTTTCCAGAGGAGTCCTTCAATATATTGATTCATCAAAATTACTTTTTCAGGGGTCAGGCTCATTCTCTGGTCAGTTTCATCTTTAAAGACAAATGTAATTGAAGAGGGACAGGGACTTATGCAGGTCTGCCCTGGCAGGGTTTGGAATCTGTAAATCATTTGCTCCTAAGTGTCCTTGGTTAGGAAAGATAAGACCTTGTGATTTGTTAGCTGACTGTAAATTGCTCAAATTGTTTGGCCTTGTTTAATTATTTTGTTTCAGTTACCCCATTCCACTTGCCAAGGAATTGTCCTAGCTTCTTACTATCCTGCCTCAATTCCACATTCTGGATTTGTCTTATTGGTTCCTTTGTGTTTTTCCTGAAGTTCCCCCTCCATCCCTTGAATTTCCTGTAAATGGATATTGGCTTTAAATGCTTGGTTAGATTGTTTTCATCTATTTTTCAAAAATACTCTTTAAATGGGTGTTTTACTTCCTATTGTATCACATTGTGAGGCAAATTATGCCTGGATTTCAATTGCTCTTTTGATTTATAATTTAAACTTAGAAATGTAGGTGGGCCCAGGGTTAGAACTTCTTTAAATAGCTTATGGAGAAAATAATCAAAGATTAATCATTCTAAGACCATGTTAGAATAATATAAATGCATTGGGGTTGTCAAATTCCTTTCCACCATGCATTATCCCTAACAATTAGAGGAGATTTCATGAAAAGGCGCTGACAAATGTTGTTAGATTAATTTCTGGATTCTAACTAGCTCTGTTTTAATCTTTCAAATCCCTTCCATCTCATGCCTGATTTGGTGCATTAAGACATACCCCACTCCCTGAAAAAGCACTTTAAATTACTATTAAATGTATTCAACCTCACTTGCATATATGAAATATGCATTAAATGTATGTTAACTACACTTATTGTGGGGATTGTTTCACAATATGTAAAAATATTTAATCACTATGTTGTATACCTGAACTAATATTTTATATCAATTATACCTCAATAAAGATCAAGTTTCTGTGCCAAAGAAATGAAGTATTAATTTCATCAGTCTGTTTAGACATTTTTAAATGAGATATTCCAAGGCTGTTACAGATTCAATGAGACAGGGATTTTCTTGTTTTGTTGACCAGAGTGTAAACACTGGGGCATAGCCTTTTGAGAAATTGATTTGGAAATATCAGAGAAGAGTTCAAAATGTAGCATATCTTTGATACAGAACAATCTAATTTCTGCAATTCTATCCTAATTAAATTATCTAACTTTTTATATACAAAGATGCTTTTTGCAGTATTGCTAGTAATGGAGAAAGCTGGAGAGTAGTTTAATGACCAAGGACTTAAAAATCACTACAATTCAGTACAGCAATTATAATGCATGGGTAATGTATTATAGCATAATGATAGAGTAATGTACAAAGAGTAAACATAATGCATACCAATGGTGTTTATGCAGACTTTATAATTAAATGGGAAATTATTACATTGTTAATTACATAAAAGTATGGAGTACAGAGATGTGAATGAAGCAGAGTTAACTTTGTAAACAATGCAAAGGAGTGTGAAACTCCAAAATGTTGACAATTGCTACAATACTTGCTTCATTGTGATTTTGTTCTCTTATCTATAAGCCAATTTTTAAGATTTCTAAGTGAAAATATATTACTTTTGAAAAAACAGATTACAATTTATTTTAAAGTTACCTGGATTTGCAGTCTTTATTGCACAATTTGCCACAAAGAACTTCTCAGCATGTGCTCAGCCTCCGTGTACTTAGATTCCTAAAATGCCACCTTCCCAGCTTGTTTGCCACTGACCTCTGTTCAGGCCTTTTTCTGCCCTCTCACTTGGGCATCTGATCTCGGCCCCCCTGGCTAGGAATGCTTCAGTCTCTGTCTTGCTGATTTAGAAATGCTTCTGAGAACTTTGAGCTTGCACAAAGCCACCTAGGTGAGTGGCACCAATAACACCAGGGCTTGTGCAATTTGAAACAACTTTTGGTAATTTGCACTCATCAATACAGACTGCCAGCTTGATTCCTTCCCTCTGCAATACCCCCCTCAATACTTATTCTCAACCCCAAGTTCCTATTTGTCTGCTGATGCCTCCATTTTCTTTTCATTTTCTTTAAACAACTTCCTTAAAATAAAGTCACCATTGACATAGAAAATATTAGTGGTTGACAATATGTTACACTGTAAGAGACAAAATATATTAAATTGAAAAAATAATGTGAAGTCATACCTTTAATATAATGTGACTAGCTCTGCCTCTCCTAAAGGAGGTAAATGGTATCTAGGAGCACATTCACCCATCACCAATTTTCACAGGCAATACTAGTGACCAAAAGTTGGTCCCTAACCCTATTTCATTCTAAAAGAAATCCAGCTGAGGCAGAGCAGGCTCTGAGAGGGTGGATGGGAGCAGTGCCTGGCGCAACTCCCTGAGGCCTTAAAATGTAGCACCAAACCTTTAGGAATCCCTGCCTAGTGCTGGGGAGGGTGAGATTAAGAGATGGAAGCAGTCTGGACAATATGTAGATGATGAGGGAATCACTGAAAGTTCACCAGAAGACAACAAAGTGGTATTTCAGAAAAATCAATTAAGTGCACTGTACAGCTCGAGTCAGAAAGGATAGCACATCAAGGTATGATTTGACAGTTTTTAAAACACCTAGTTTCATTTTCTTTGCTCAGCATAGTACCCAACAGGCAGGCTTTAGTAAATAAATGTTAAATATGAGATGAAAAAGGAAAAAAAATCTATCTTCTTAGAGAGTAACTATTTTTATCTTGCATCAGGAAATTCAAGACAGAACTAAATGTTGTTGCCAGAACCCAAGGCTGATCCCAGTGGCTGCCAGAACAACTCTGAAAAACAAAGGCACCTACTGAGGGAATCCTGCCAGACAAGCCCTGACAATTGGAAAATGCTAGTCATGCTACCTTGTTAATTAAAAAAAGTTGAGTCTGTGAAAAGCTATGCATTCATAATTATACTGAAAAAAAAAATAAAATTAAGATGAGCTTAGGAAAAGACAGTTAAAATGTGTATGTTTTATTTTAAAAAGAATGAACAAAAATAAAAATCACTTAATTCTCACTGATTTTAATACGGAAGGTAAATGTATATGAGTAATTTTTCTTCTATATTGACATCAGGTTATAAAATAGAGATATGTACTTCTCTGCTTATGTAGGCAGGAAACTGAATATAAGCCCAGCCCTTGGAAAGTGTACCACGTACAGGGAGGACTGTGACTTCCATTGGCAGGAGGTGGGCCAAAAAAGAACAATCTGGTGAAACCTTGGAAATGTTGACACAACTAGAAAACACAAGAGTTTCTAGTAAAAAAAAAAAAATACTAGCGTATACTAGAACTTTTGTCATTGACTGGATCCAAGACAAATTGACAAAACTTGTGCCAAAGCTCCTCAAAATGGAAACAGGTAAAATATCACCATTTTTCTAATGATAAAAAATTCAAAATACTTAGGAATCAATTTCACAACAATTATACAGCTTCTATAGGGGGGAAACTATGAAATATCATTGAAGGCATAAAATAATATCTGAATAAATAAAAATGTATATAAATTTTTGGATAGTACATTAGAATTTAAATTCTTATAAAATAATATACACTTCCAAGCAATTATACTTAAAATTTCAACAGAATTTTTTAAATTAGATAAAAATTGTATATAAAAATATCAATATGGAGAGAAAATTTATGAAGGAGACTTCCTTTACTAGACCTTAGAACTTATTACAAAGCCAATATAATCTAAACAATATCACTGGCATCAGGTTACACAAAAATACCAATGGAACAGAATAGAAAGTTTAGGATTAGTTTTCATTTATATGAGAATTTAAGATATGATTAAAAGGGCATTTAATTCAGAGAAAAATAATGAATTATTTCATCATATTGCTGGAACAAAATGGCTATCCACCACAAAGAAAATAGAATTGGATTTCCCCTCTCACATATTATATGTAAATAAATTCCACATATGTAAGTAATATAAAGTGTGAAAAGGGAAGAGAAAAATACAAGAAACAACAATGCACAGTCATGTGTGAGAGAAAACCTTGATATAAATAGAGCAGAAAATTAAATGCTATGAAAGAATAAAGAAATATATTTGAGTACTTAAACTTTTGTGTGGTTAGAGTTAGTATACAAATGACAAATTTAGAAAATATTTATAAACCAGATGAAAGGAGCTGATATTATAACCTAAAAAAGCTCTTAAAAATTGACCAAAAAATAGACAAATAAGTTGTAAAAATTAGACTATGATTACGAGGAAACATACACAGAACAATTCCAATGCCACAAGCATAGTACAGGCATTTAGATTCACTAATAGTTAAGAGAAAGCAGATTAGAGTAACAAAGAGATTTACATATATAGCCACCGGACTGGCAAAAATTTAAGTCATATTATCTCTTGGGGATAAGAGTGTGGATAAGAAAGTAATCTCATATATTGCAGCTAGTTGTGTGAAACTGAATTTGAAAAGGAATCTGATAACAACTATTAAAACTAAAAGTTCATATACCCTTTAACTAATGGATCCTGATTCCACAGAATAAAAGTTTCTGTGTAACGGTACATGTATAAAGCTACTATTTTTAAAAAAATATATTTTATTGATTTTTTACAGAGAGGAAAGGAGAGAGAGAGTTAGAAACATCGATGAGAGAGAAACATCGATCAACTGCCTCCTGCACACCCCCTACTGGGGATGTGCCCGCAACCCAGGTACATGCCCTTGACCGGAATCGAACCTGGGACCTTTCAGTCCGCAGACTGACACTCTATCCACTGAGCCAAACCAGTCTTGGCAAAGCTACTATTTTATATAAACACTAGAGGCCCGGTGCATGAAATTCGTGCATGGGGGTTGTGTGTCCCTCAGCCCAGCCTGCACCCTCTCCAATCTGGGATCCCTCTCACAATCCAGGACTGCTGGCTCCCAACTGCCCGCCTGCCTGCCTGCATGATTGCCCCTAACTGCTTCTGCTTGCCAACCTGATCACCCCCTAACCACGCTCCTGCCAGCCTGATCTATAACTAACTGCTCCCCTGCTGGCCCAATTGCCCCTAACTGCCCTCCCCTGCCAGCCTGGTTGCCCCTAACTGCCCTACCTTGCTGGCATGGTCACCCCTAACTGTCCTCCTCTGAAGGCCTGGTTGCCCCCAACTGCCCTCCCCTGTTGGCCATCTTGTGTCCACATGGTGGTGGCCATCTTTGGCCACATGGGGGTGGCCATCTTGTGTGTTGGAGTGATGGTCAATTTGTGTACTACCTCTTTATTATATAGGATGCTTAGTGCCAACCCTGGTAACCAAGTGAATAGTCAAAAATCACTGAATAATTATGGTGCATTCATCCCATGTAGGATTTGCTACAGTAGTGCACTTGGAGGAATTTCCATGTGCTGAACATAGGAAAGTGTGCACAGTCACGCCCCCTCATTCAAGGGGGATCCATTTGAAGACCTATAGTGAATGCCTGAAATTGAAGATAGTACCAAACTTTATATATACTATGTTTTTTCCTATACATACATATCTATGATAGTTTAATTCATAAATTAGGCATAGTCAAAGATTAATAATAATAACTAATTATAAAATAGAACAATTATAGCAATATTTTGCAATAAAAGTTATGTGAATGTGGTCTCTCTCTCCCCTCTCAACATATCATACTGGCCCTAGCTGGTTTGGCTCAGTGGATAGAGCATTGTCCTGCACACTGAAGGGTCCAGAGTTGGAGTCCAGTCAAGGTCACATTGCAGGTTCAATCCCTAGTAGGGGACATGCAGGAGACAGATAATAAATGATTCTCTCTCATCATTGATGTTTCTATCTCTCTCCCTCCCCCTTTCTCTCTGAAATCAATAAAAATATATTTTTAAAAAGTTATACTGCACTGTATTCACCCTTCTTGTGATAATGTGAGATGATACAGTGCTTACATGATGAGATGAAGTGAGGTGGATACGCTGGGATGATTCACATTCTGGGCAGGATAGAACAGGATGACACGAGTTCATCAGGCTACTCAGAATGGTGTGTAATTTAAAACTTATGACTTGTTTATTCCTGGAATGTTTTATTTAATATATTTGGACCACAGTTGATTGCCAGTAGCTGAAACAGCAGAAAGAAAAACTTTGGATAAGGGGGGGACTACTTATCCGGATCCATTTTTAAACCACAACAGATACTTCCACATAATATACATATGAGCATATAGAAAGTCCACATTAAGCTGTTCATACTCATTAACAGTTGGTTGCCATTTTGTTTTGAGGAGTTGCTGAAAAAAGTGCAGAAGAAAAGTTAGAGATGAACGCAAGGAAAAAGGAAAATTTCAACCAGAAAGCATGTATTCATTTAAAATTATATATTTATAAGTTTTCTTTACATGTAAAGAGGTTAAATTAAGAAATATATCAATAGAATAGAATAGAGAACCCAGAAATCCACCCAAATCACTATGTTCAATTAATATTTGACAAAGGATGCATGAACATACAATGGAGTCAAGGCAGTCTCTTCAATAAATGGTGTTGGGAAAATTGGACAGATACATGCAAAAAAATGAAACTAGATCACCAACTTACATCATACACAAAAATAAACTAAAAATGGATAAAGGACTTAAACATATGACAGGAAACCATAAAAATACTAGAGGAATCCACCGGCAGCAAAATCTCAGACATATGCCAAAGCAATTTCTTCACTGATATTGCTCCTAGAGCAATGGAAACTAAAGAGAAAATAAACAAATGGGACTACATCAAAATAAAAAGCTTTTGCACAGCAAAGGAAACCATCAATAAAACAACAAGAAAGCCCGCTGCATGGGAGAACATATTTGCCAATGATATCAACGATAAGGGTTTAATCTCCAACATTTACAGGGAATTCATGCAGCTTAACAGAAAGAAGATAAACAACCCAATCAAAAAATGGGCAACTGATCTAAATAGACACTTTTTGAAAGAAGAAAGAAGGCAGGCCAAGAGACATATGAAAACCTGCTAAAAGTCACTAATCATCAGAGAGATGCAAATCAAAACAACAATGCAGTACCATCTCACACCTGTCAGAATGGCTATTATCAACAAATAAATGACAAATGCTGGCAAGGATGCAGAGAAAAAGGAACCCTTATGCACTGCTGGTGGGAATGCAGACTAGTGCAGCCACTGTGAAGAACAGTATGGAGTTTCCTCAAAACTGAAAATGGAGCTCCCATTTGACCCAGTGATCCCACTTCTAAGAATATATCCCAAGAAACTAAAAACATGAATCAGAAAGGATATATGTATCCCTATGTTCATAGCAGTACAATTCACCATAGCTGAGATTTGGAAACAGCCTAAGTGCCCATCAGCAGATGAGTGGATTAAAAAACTGTGGTACATCTACACTATGGAATACTATGCTGTGGTAAAAAAAGAAGGAGTTCTTACCATTTGCAACAACATGGATGGAGGTGGAGAGCATTATGGTAAGTGACATAAACCAGGCAGAGACAGATAAATATCACATGATCTCACTCATTTGTGGAATATAATGAACAACATAAACTGATGAACAAAAACAGATCCAGAGACAGAGAAACATCAATCAGAACGTCAAACTTTAGGGAAGGTAGGGGAGGGTGGGGGTAAGGGAGAGAGATCAACCAAAGGACTTATATGCATGCATATAAGCCTAATCAATGGACACAGACAACAAGGGGTGGGGGCATGAATGGGAGGTGGGGGGGAATGGGGAAATAAGGACACATATGTAATACCTTAATCAATAAAGAAATTAAAATAAATAAATAAATAGAAATATCAACTTACAGACATAGCACTCAATATGACCCCTTAAAAGACCAGGATGGATGCATTATAATTTATCTCTGAGTTACTGGGAATGCTCCCGTGGTGAAAAAGGGAGAAACCTGACATTAAGGATGATTTCCTGTATGTAAAGTGGATACCTAGGTCATGTCCAATTGTGAACATGAAAAGCACAAGTGAAAGCAGAGATGACAGTTGCCCAGTAGATACTGTGATTATTATTATTATTATTATATTATTATTACCCCAACCTGCCATTCAATATTTGCATTGAGAAACTTGCAAAACAAGTAGGTGTTGATTGCCAGGGTACTGTTTTGTACACCTCTGTCTTATGATACAATTAAAGTCATAGAGCACATTATGTACTGTAATCAAAGAAGAAATGGTCAAAACAATTTTAAACATTAGAAAAAGGAAACAAAACCACCTCTGCTGTTCCTCACGACAAACACTAATACTTTTAAAGGTGGGAAAACTCGGCAGTGTAACTGTCTTTCAGAAAGAGGTCTGAGTTTGATTTGGAAATTCAGAATTTATCCAGGCAAGGTATCCAGTTGGAGAATGTTGACTGTCTAATACAGATACAATAGGGCTATAATTTATGAAATCAAGACTATGGATATCATGATGTGAATCAGGTGCATGAATGGTGAGAAAAATAAGTTATTTCTATAGTTAATGATTCATTCCTGACCTCCTGAAGAGCCTTCATCCCTTCCTTCTTCTTCTCTCTCTTCCCTCCATATCTACAGCAATGGGTTGTAGCCTCTTGGATTGGGGGTGGTTGGATTCCCCACACTTTGAAATACTATAGGAGACTAAGTAGAAGTATCAGTGAATCAGCCTATGTTAGATTTGCTCTTCCACCATTTACTTTATAAAAGATATGGCTAAAGCACTGGTAATTCCCAGACTTTTCCTAACGCTATGTCATATTCACATGTGCAACACTCTCATGAATATGCCCAGAATTTAGCATTGGGCTGAAGCACAGACACCACACGTCTACAGGTGCCAGGGTTCCCATATTCTAGCTTCAGTGCTATCGTGTTCCCCAAACCTGACTGCCGTGGACCAGAGTGTCAGCACGCCTGTTGAAGAGCACTGTGCTGGTGAGCATTTGCAGTGCAGGGGCCTGACCTGAGTCCAGGTGGCTACCTGAAATGTGCTGGGTTTTGGATTCTCTCCTTGGAGCTGGCTCTCATAGAAGAGTCCATCATCTTATGAGACTGAGAACTGCAGTGTGTGATCAGAGACTCACCATACAATTTCCTTACAGCTCTTTGAGGACACATGGCCTCCCGCCCATTAGTCAGCCCTCTCTCCATTCACTGCTCTCTTCTGCCTCAAAAGAGGCATTTAGGTTTCTAGTTCATTTAGGCCATGGTTGCCAATGTTTTAAACACATTACCTTGAGTGAGTTATAATAAGATCACACACAGATCAAGAGAGAGAGAGAGAGAGAACTGGGAAGTTGAAAGGTCATTTGTAGTCACAGTTTACTGGGGTAACACAACATGTCTTATGTGGCCACTCAGGAGACACACCAGGGCCAGTCACATGAGGTAGAGAGCAGAACTACAGGCAAGTGACTTCAGTGTGACTTCCATGAGAAAGATTGGGAAAGGCAGGGTAAAGCAGGCTTAGGACTGGCTAGCTCTGTTTGAAAGTGGCACCATTTCCCCCAAGGTTCACTAGAGAAACTATCTGGTCTATGGTGGTTTTTGCATGACTAGTCTGGGTTAATAGAGTTGGTGGGGATTCAAACTTTCTCCAGTTGTACACATCAGGCTGAACAAGAAAACTGTGTGTCAAGAGACCTCAGGATTTCCAGTCCTGTAGCAGACAGAGAGAAGGGGCGTAGGGAAGGGAGAAGGCAGAAAGTAGGAAAGCAGGAATGACAGACTGGAGAGGAGAGGGAGGGAGGGAGTGAGAGGGAAGGAGAGGAAAGGGCTTCCTTGAGTTATACATATATATGCTTACATGCAACAAGTGTATAATTGCTTTTATTTTCTCCTTCCTTAGTCCCTAGAAGAGAATTGCCAGTGTAGAGAACAACAAATATTTCCTTAGCAAATATTTGACATGGTTAAAAAAATAAAATATGTTGGCAACAGTTTTTGTCCCTAGGAAGTGACCTATTTTTATGTAATGAAATGTCTATGGTGAGATTGGGGTTATTGTGGGCCTTCGTGTGAATGGGTGGGGAGTGAGGGTGCAGAGCGGCTGTGCAGGCCAAAGGTAGGTATTGCATTGCTTTGGGAAATAGAGCAGATAGTAGAATCTGTATTATAGGAAGGACAGGAAAGGGAGTAGGGTGTCAAGAGAAGATATGAAACACTGTTGTTGTCCTGGGAGGAACTTGGGGAGAAAAGAACAGAGATGTTTAAATAGATATTTATGAAGTTTTAATTATGGTGTTTGAGGGCATTCATAACCCAGGAAATTTTGAGTAAAATTCAGTACATTCACTGTTGTGTCATGGCAAGAATTCTGTTTGAAGACCAATATATGTTCCAAATGTGTCCTCAAATGAGGGAAGGAGAAAGCTGAGGCTTGTTGGGGGATCTCTGCCTTTTCTGTATAATTTTTTAAAAATTTTAATAGCAACCAATACTATCATCAAATTCTTAGAATCCACTGGAGCTCATGCTTAAAGAATGAATCAGCAATTTTCACAGACTCTGAAATACCTAGCTAGGTGCAAGTACAGAGGAGTTGTAAAAAGAAAATTACTAACTTTGGTAGCTGCATTGGTTAGGATATAACCAGACCAAGAAAAGCTATCTCAAACTGGTTTAAGCTCAACAAGAAGTCCTTAGGGAGAGCTAGTGAGCTCTGGGTGTCATCCATGGGAGGTCAAGACCATCTCTGATATTACCTTGGCCCTCCGTTCTGTGTATCAGCAATATCCTTAGGCTCTGTGAAAAGCAATTTCAGACATCACTTCACAAAAGATATATCCAGTTGAATAGGAGCCTATTTTTAAAAATAGAGAGCAGGCAGACAGCTTGGGGGTGGAAGTATTAGGGGAGTGGAGGGATTGAGCAAAATAGGGGGAAAAAAGTAGAAAAGTAGAAAGTACTCATGGACATGGACAAAAGTGTAGTGATTGTGGGGGTGGAAGGGTTGGGTGGAGATGGAAGAGGTCATGGAGGGTATAAATGGCAATGGAAATTTTTAAATTAAGTTTAAAAAAATTCCTCCTATAGTTTTCTTAGTACAAATCTAATACCTCTTTGATTAAGTTTATTCTCAGCTATCTTATTTTTTTATTGTGATGATAAATTGGACTGTTTTTTAGTTTCTCTTTCTGAGAGTTGAATATTGGTGTAAAAAAATACCATCTATTTCCAGATGTCAATTTTGTATCTTGCTATTTTGCCTAATTTACTTAGTAAATCTAGCAGTTTTTTGGTGGAGTCATTAGGGTTTTCTATGTACAATATCATGTCACCTGAGAATAATGAGTTTTACTTCCTCCTTTCCAATTTGGAAGCCTTTTATGTCTTCTTCTTATCTGATCACTGTGACTAGGACTTTGAGTACTATGTTGAGTAAGAGTGGTGAAGTAGGATGTCCTTGTCCTCTCCCTATTCTTAAGGGAAATGCTTTTAGTTTTTGCCCATTGAGTATGATGTTCACTGTACATTTGTCATATATGGTCTTTATTATGTTGAAGTATGATATCTCTATTTACAGTTAACTGAGAGTTTTCATCATAAATGAATGCAGGATTTTGTTAAATATATTTTTGCATCTATTGATAAGATCATGTGATTTTTATGTTTCATTTTGTTTACATGATGTATCATGTTTATGAATTTGTGAATATTGAAACCAACCTAGTATCCCCAGCATAAATCCCACTTGGTTATGGTGTATGACCTGTTTAATGTATTGCTGGATCTGATTTGTTAATATTTTGTTGAGGATTATAGCATCTATGTTCATCAGGGATATTGACCTGCAATTCTCTTTCTTTGCAGTGTTTTTCTCTAGTTGTGGAATTAAGATAATTCTAGCATTGTGAAAAGAGCTTGCAAGTCTTCACTCCTCTTGAATTTTTTGGAATAGTTTGAGAAGGATAGGTATTAATTATTCTTTGAATGTTTGGTAAAACTTGTCTATGAAGCTATCTGGTCCAGGACTTTTGTTTGCTGAGAGTTTTTTTTGTTTGTTTGTTTTGTTTTAAATTACTGCTTCAATTTCATTAGTTATTGTTGGCCTATTCAGGTTTCCTGATTCTTCCTGAGTAAGTTTTGGAATATCATATGTTTCTATGAATTTTTCCAGTTTGCCCAGGTTGTTCAGCTTATTAACATATAGTTGTTCAAAGTATTTTCTGGCAATCCTTTGTACTTCTATGAAATAAGTTGTTACTTCGCCTCTTTCATTTCTAATCTTATTATTTATTTGGGTTCTCTCTCTTGGATAAGTCTGGCTAATGGTTCATATATCTTGTTTATCTTTTCAAAGAACCAGCTTTTGGCATCATTGATCTCTTGTATTGTTTTTTTATTCTCTATGTCATGTATTTGCCCTCGAATTTTTATTATTTCCCTCCTTTTACTTCTATTGGGCTTTTCTTGTTGTTCTCTTCCTAATTCTTTTAGTTCTAGGATTAGATTGCTTATTTGAGCTGTTTCTTATGTCTTGCATAGCCTGTAATGCTATGAACTTCCCTCTCAGTATTGCTTTTGTTGTGTCCCATAGATTTTAGGTTGTTATATGTTTGTTTCCAGGAGTGTTTTTTTTTAAATTTATTTCTTCCTTGATCTTATTGATAATCCATTCATTGTTTAATAACATACTATTTAGCCTTCATGTGTTTGAATGTCTTTGAGGTGTTTGTTTTTTAGTTTTTGTTGTGTGTGTGTGTGTGAGTGTGTTTAACTGTAGTTGATTTCTCGGCTCATGCCATTGTGAACTGAGATGAAGCTTGATATGATTTCAGCCTTCTGGAATTTGTAGAGACTTATTTTGTGTCCAAAAATGTGATCTATCTTAGCAAATGTTCCATGTGCACTTGAGAAGAATGTATATTTTGTCACTTTAGGATGAAATGTTTTGTAAATATAAATTAAATTCATCTAATCCAGTGTTCCATTTAAGGTCACTATTTTCTTCTTGACTTTTTGTCTGGAAGATATATCCAGTGATATCAGTGCTGTGGTCAAGTCCCCTACTATGACTGTATTGCTATTAATCTCTTCCTTAAAGTCTTTCAAGAGTGTTTTTTTTAATATATGTATTTTCTCCTATGTTGGGTACATGTATGTTTTCAAGGTTTATATTTTCGTGTTGGATCAATCCCTTTAGTTTTATGTAGTGATCTTCTTTGTGTCTTTTATGGTATTTGTTTTGAAGTCTATTTTGACAGATATGAGTATTGTTACCTTAAATTTTTTTTTCTAATTGCATGGAATATTTTTCCATCCCTTCATTTTTATCCCGTGTGAATCTTTTGTTCTGAAGCGGATCTCTTGTAGACAGCATATATATGGGTCATATTTTCTTATCCATTCAACCTCCTTATGTTGTTTGATTGGAACATTTTGTCCATTTACATTTAAGTTATTGTTGACTAGAGGCCTGGTGCACAAAAATTCATGCACTGGAAGGGGGTCCCTCAGTCTGGCCTGTGCCCTCTCACAGTTTGGGAGTCCTCAGGGGATGTCCTACTGATGGCTCAGGCCTGCTTCCCAGGGAAGCAGGCCTAAGCCGCAGTCTGGCCTCCTCCATGGAAGGTGACCAGACAGGCAATCAGGGGATGGTGCCCCCTCCCGCCCCATCGCTTCTCCACCACTGCTAGTTGTTGCCCTCTCCCCCATTGCCATTCCCTCTCTGACTGCTGGCACATGCCTTGGCTGGCCTGGAACTGCCTGCTTGCTAGCCCTGCCTCCCACTGACTTGTTGTTCCACTGTACTGTTGACTTGCATATTACACTTTTATTATGTAGGATAGGATAGGTACATATTTATTGCCATTTTTTCCTTTTTACCTGTGTTCCTCTCTCTCTCTTGATTTTTTCTTCTTCTTAAAGCAGTCCATTTAACATTTCTTGCAATGCTAGTTTGGTCTTAATGTACTGCTTTAGCCTTTTTGTTTTTGTCTGGGAAGCTCTTTATTTCACCACTAATTTGAAATAATAGCCTTGCTGGATAGGGTAGTCTTGCATCCAGGTCCTTGTTTTTCATTACTTTGAATACTTCATGCTATTCACTCCGGCCTGAAGTGTTCCTTTGAGAAATCAGCTGTCATTCTAAGGGATACTCACGTGTAGGTAACTTTCTGTGTCTCTCTTATTGCATTTAAGACTCTTTCTTTGTTCTTTTTTTAAAAATATATTTTATTGATTTTTTTTACAGAGGGGAAGGGAGAGGGATAGAGAGTTATAAACATTGATGAGAGAGAAATATCGATCAGCTGCTTCCTGCACACCCCCTACTGGGTATGTGCCTGCAACCAAGGTACATGCCCTTGACCGAAATCGAACCTGGGACCCTTGAGTCTGCAGGCCAACACTCTATCCACTGAGCCAAACCAGTTAGGGCTATTTCTTTGTTCTTAATGCTTGTATTTTAATTATGGTGTGTCTTACAGTGGTTCTCTGGGTTCATCTTGACTAGAACTCTCTGTGCTTCATGAACTTCTGTGACTTTTTCCTTCACAGAGGAAAGTTATCTACCATTATTTCTTTACATTGGTTCTCTCTATTATTTGTTCATGTTCTTCTTCTTGGTACCCCTATGATGTGGATGTTCTTATGTTTCATATCATCCCAATTTTCCCTTAAACTATACTCTTGCTTTCAATTTATTTTTTATTTTTGCTGCTCTAATTTGGTGCTTTTTTATTTTTTTACCTTGCTTCCAAATCAGTGATTACATCCTCTGCCTTATTCAATCTACTTTTGATTCCTTCCAGTATATTCTTGATGTCAGATATGGTATTCTTCATTTGTAACTGGTTCTTTTTAATTGTTTCTTTTCCTTTTTCATGCCTTGTAGTTCCCACTATTATCCTAATAGTTCTCACTAAGTTCCTTGAGCATCCTTATAACCATTACTTTTAATCTTACATATCTGATAAATTGCTTGCCTCCTTTTTGTTTAGCTCTTTCATGGAGTTTTTTTCTTTTTTCATTTGGAGTTTTTTTTCTTTGTCTCCCCATTTTTGCTGTCCCTTGGTATTTGTTTCTATGTATTAGATCGGACTGTTATGCCTCTTCATCTTCATGGGGTGGCTTTATGTATTAGTGTTCTGTGATACCCAGTGGTGCAGTCCCTTTGATTTCATGAGCTAGATGCTCTAGAAATGTCCCTTGTGTGGGTTTTGGGAGTTCCAATTGCTTCTTGATTGTTAGTGTCCCATTTGTGGGTGGGATCGCCTCTCAAGCTGGCTGACTGTGGGGCTCAACCCCAAACACGTTGTGTGAGCTGTTGTCCAGTTGCTGACAAAACAAAACAAACTAAGAAACAAAACAAAAACATGCAAAAGGCCCGTATAACAACAACAAAATCAACCACAAAATGAAACAGAATTAGGAAAGAGAACAGGAATAAAAAAAGAAAAGAAAAAAATATGAGGAGAAAAAAAAGTGGGTGATAGAAAGAAATATGAAAGAAAAGAAGGGAGAGAAAAAATAAATAATAGGAAAAGGAAAACCGTATAAAATAAAAGAGGAAGAAGAGGAAGAAAAAATTATGGAAAGGTAAAAAGAGGTGCAAGAAGAAAGACAAAAAATAAGAAAATGAAACAAAAGTAAGAAGGAGAAGAAAGAAAAAATAGTGTAAGGAAAGAAAATAGAAAAATAAAATATATGAAAGAAAAAAGAGACAAAAATAATAACAAAGCAATAAAGAAGAAAAAATAAAGAAAACGAAGAAGAAGGAGGAGGAGGAGGAGGAGGAGGAGGAGGAGGAGGAAGAGAAGGAGGGAAAGGAGAAAGGGAAGAAGAGTGAAGTAGTATTCATCTCCGCAGAATTTAGTGCCTCCTTGGAGCTCCCTTTGGATTTTGCTCTCATGTTGACTGAGACTTCTGGTTTTGTCTGCCACTTCTGGGCTTCCTGGGAAGTGCTGCTAGCCACTATCAGAAGCTGTCCGTGTTTGGCCATCAGCAACCTGTTCAAAGCTTCAAGCAATCCACAGTGTGTCTCTGTCTCTACAGGGCTTGGCTATGAGTGGGAGGGGCCAAGTCGAGCTCTAGGTCCATGTTGTTATCAGCATGGTGTCCAGGGAAGGGCCAGCAAATGTCCCAAGGTTGCTGTATCTCTGCCTCTGCACACCTCGCTCTGCTAGCCAACTATCATCTTAGTCACTGAAAAGGCTGTTTCTCAAAGGGCTTTAGGCTGAATTGGCTGTATGAGGTCTCTTGGTTTCCCATGAAGGGGAGGGGTAGTTCAAATTTCAGGGAAGATGGTCAGTGTGTTCCCACATCAAAGAGTCACTCCTCTGAGACTATTTAAGAATATTTCCCTTCCCTTGGCTGGGTGGATCCCCTCATATGCAGCCCAGTGGTATCTGCTGGAAGCCAGGAGTTTCTATTAGCTCTCCTGTAGGAGGAAGTACCAGTCAAGTTCTGGGACAGTGGGGAGTACGGGCCAACCCCAAAGCCAGTCATTAACTCTCCCTGATACTGTTCAAACCTGTAGGCTTGGACTCTGCTGCCATCTCCTCAGCAGGGGTTGAGATGCAGAGTGGAGCAAGCTGTATCCTCCAGGGCAGGATATTTGCCTTTTCCTAAGCTTTGGTTGTTGGGAGGGGCCAGCACCGCACTGGAAAAATGGTCACTGCAGTATTAGGTGGACAACAGATTGCAGGTTTCCTAGCTGCCACTGTTCCACTCTCCCCACAATGCTTCTCACCCCAACCTTTCCTCAGGGAAATCCAGTCTGCACCCCTCTCCCTCCACTGAAACCTACTCAGAAGAGTGGCTGTAAACAAAAATCTTGTGTTCTGAGTAAAAAAAAAAAAAAAAAAGCCTTTATCTCCAACTGACTCTGCCTCTCCTTGGCAGTCAGAAACCCCACCACCTTTCACAGCTGGATGTTATGTGGGCCTTTGTTCTCAGCTCTAGCACCTGGGCTGGGGTGCCCAGCCTTGAGTCCAGGCTTTGCTCCTCCCAGAGAACCCCTCTACCTGCCCCCACCCCACCCCACCCCACACACCCCTGATCCTGTCTACCCCCACCCATCAACCCCACCTCCAAGCAGACTCAAGATATCCCTCCTCACTCTTGGCTTGCCCCAAGGTGGGAGCGGGGCCAGCACCTCTCACAACCCTGCCCTTCCTACAACTCTCCAGGTGATTTCTGCCTTCCCTTATTAAAAATCTCCTTTCCAGCTAGTCCTCAGTAATTCCTGGTGAATGTTCCCCAGCTGGCCTGGGAGGAGGTGCAAGAAAGGTCCACCTACTCCACTGCCATCTTGAAACCCCCTCAATGCTTCACACTTGTAGGGAGAAGAGGGACAGGAGGAAGCCCAGCATTGACATGCAGTGCAGCCAGTAGGTCCTCATGTCCACTGAGCTCAATGCTCCCTCACATACTCAGGCTCTCAGCTCTTCCACTGATGCTGTCTCCAGAAAAACACACCACTAATTTCCCTATAGGCTCTCAGAGCTCCAGCAACCCAAACAGATAAGACTCCTGCTGCACCACAGCTGGACCCAGAATAGTCTCACTCTCCTCCACAACAGTTGGAGCCTCAGGCTGGGCAGGGCGCTTAAAACCTGTGCCTGGTGTAAACACAGCGAGCCCTCTTCTCCCTCAAGCGCCCCCACTCTCCTCCTTCTTACCCTCATCTCCCTCACAGCCCTGGAGCTCCAACTACATGCCTCAAGACATTTCTTATTTGAGTTTAATTCTTGTTTATGTTATTTATTGATAAAACAATGGCACATGAAGGATGTTCAATGAAGGTGTGCTGAATTAATAAATGAATGAATGGCAAAATATGAGAGAACTAATCATAAAGATGTAGGCAGATGATTATTAAATTAAATTTAATTAATTAATAAGATGTACTGCTTTGTAACAGCAAAATATAATACTGGAATTTTTAAATAATATTTGGTTACTTGGAGAAAATACTTATGCTAAGTAGAAAAAAGTATACAACCTGTAGGTTGAGGATTAATTCAATGTTGTAAATGAGCACATACATTTTGTATAGGGAGATCATGAATGAAAATGCTCCCAAGTTCCAGAATTTGTAAATATGCTAAGTACAGATTATCTTTGTTTTCCTTTTTTTTCCCTTTTATTGTCTCAATTTTCTGTCATTTGAATATATTATTTTAATTCTCAATAAAAACAAACATTCTTATTTGGAAGTATTTATTATTTCACAAAATAAAAATATTTTAAAAAAGAAGACAGGGAAGCAGCGTGAAACTACAGAACTGCTTTTAATCACCTCCCTCAAGTGCAGAAATCCTCTACACCCCTGGAAGCAGGAGATTTGGGGAGAATTCATGGTGGATAGCTGACCTCAATATTCTTCAGAAAAGGGATAATAGGGGTGATCAACAGCACTGAAAGAGAAAGAGGGATAATCACTTACTAACTCAGCCCCATGCTGTGAAAGAGAGGGGTTCTCTGTGGTTGTAGTTAGGATGGGCTAAAACCTCTGCATTTCCAACCATGCTCTTCCTTCTGCCTCAACACATAAACATGCAGCTCCTGGTCCATGTGCTCAATTCCACATTCACATGTGGTAGAAAAGCCAAGTGACAGGTAGTTTGCTTTAGATTAGAGTTTGCCATAGGATGTAGGAGCCAGGGCTGAAATGTGGAGGTTGTTTCAGCCCACGTGTCACTTTTGTCCCTAGATCTTTAAAACATTCACAGTGAGAATTCTGCTCCTCTTTTTAACCAATTCATTCAACAATTCAGGGTCCTCCTGTAACTCTCTTGAAGAGCTAATATGTATACCTGCCAAATGAAATTATTGCTTTCACACAATTTATAGAAGTACTTGTCCAGGTTCTTATTTTCCTTTTAAAATTTGTCCTTTCTGACTTGATTTCATTAAAGAGTGCGTTCTGAGAAATCGTGTGTGCCAGGACCTGTGTGTTGACCAAGGTCTAGGAAGACAGGTGCATACAATCAAAGGCCTGATAAAGATCACACACTTTGACTTTAAAGCCCTGGGAATAGAAAGTTCCCACATTTTTTCATTTATAATGTCTTTTCTCAAATTCACAACATAGCTTTACAAACAAGGAGAGTTTTGAGATCTTTCTTTTGAAACCCAATCTTTTTTTCTTTTTAATATATTTTACTGACTTTTTTACAGAGAGGGATAGAGAATTAGAAACATTGATGCGAGAGAAATATCGATCAGCTGCCTCCTGCACACTCCCCACTGGGGATGTGTCCGCAACCAAGGTACATGACCTTGACTGGAATCGAACCTGGGACCCTTCAATCCACAGGCCTACACTCTATCCAAACTGGTTAGGACTTAAACCAATCTTAATTCTATAACTAAAATTCTATTCCCTTATCTCCAAACTCCCTTACAAACTCCTCTCATTTGATGAGTCTTCCTTCTCTTCAATCCTGAGAGCCTCCTGCAGTAACTGAACAAGGGGCCGGCAATGTTTGTGAATAAGTTGAAATCAAGGAGTCAGGGGCTGCCAGGGGCTAGTCTCTTGATGGACAAAGGTGACCCTGAGCAAGTCTGAAATCCAGAAACCAGAGACATCCAGAGGATCTTATGTTGGTGTACGCCCCTGGGTGGACACACCAGTCACTAGGGGCAATTAATTTTGTGACCCATTTATACATTTTGGTGAGATTATATGACTGAGGAAATGGGGCTTGTGATAAGGATGAAAGGCCAACGGAAGGAGAAATTTGGAAGAAATGGACAATGCCTTGGAAAAGGAACACCCAGTTAAGGAGAAATGCCACTGACCCTCCCAGAAAGAGGTGGAAGCGGGTCCAAGGATGACTTTCTGACACCCACATACACTTGCCTTCCTGGGCCCGTCCTCCATTAAAAATATTAATGTTATATTTTATAGTTGTATTAGGACAAAAATGAATAGAGTCCCTGCTGGATTCATTATTACATGATCATTAATATAACCATGTTTCCTCCTGATTTTAAAAAGCATTAAAGATGAAACATTTTCATAGGCTCCTCTAAACAATACTATAAATGGGACCACTTTAAAATAGAGCCAGAGCCGCCAAGCCAGAGGGACTAATTCCACAGCATGTCTTATGCCTCACACTTATGGAATGTTAAAAAGGGCAAAATATCCTTTTGACTTGGCATAGGCAATGCTGTCTCGGGGAACTGTTTGCGAGGATAACAAGAAAACAGTTATCTTGAGTAATGGACTGATGACTACTAGAATACAAATTAAAAACATTCTTTAGAATTAACATCACTGCTTTCCTTCTGGAGATGTAATTATTGTTTTCCTTCCATTTCTTATAAATACCCAATGCCTCTGTCTACCAATCTGAACATTATTGGGGCTTCTATCTAAATTAATGTTTTCCCATTAGCTATTCTTATTGATCTCAACAAGTACTTGTTCCCTCTTACTTTGAACGCCTTTTATTTTTAGACTAGAGAACTAGTGCATGAAAATTCATGCACTCAGGGGTTCCCTCAGCCCAGGCTGCACCCTCTCGTAGTATGGGACCCCTGGGGGGGATGTCTACCTGCGGATTTAGGCCCGCTCCCCTAAGCTGCAGTCAGACAGCCTTAGCGCTGCTGAGGAGGCAGGAGAGGCTCCCACCACTGCCACTGTGCTTGCAGCTGTGAGCCTGGTGTGTGGCTGAGTGAAGCTCCCCCTGTGGGAGCACACTGACCACCAGGGGGCAGCTCCTGCATTGAGCGTCTGCTCCCTGGTGGTCAGTGCATGTCATTCCCAGTGGTTCTGCGGTTAGGGTCAATTTGCATATTACCCTTTTATTTTATAAGACTAGAGGCCCAGTGCATGAAATTCGTGCATGGGGGTGTGTGCATCCCTCAGCCCAGTCTGCACCCTGTCTAATCTGGAACATCCCTCTCACAATCCAGGACTACTGGCTCCCAACCACTTGCCTGGCTGCCTGCATGATTGGCCCTAACCATTTCTGTCTGCCAGCCTGATCACCCACTCACCACTACCCTGCCAGCCTGACTGATGCCTAACTGCTCCCCTGCTGGCCTGGTCCCCCCTAACTGCCCTCCCCTGCAGGCCTGATCACCTCCAACTGCCCTCCCCTGCCAGCCATCTTGTGGAGGCCATACTGTGTCCATAGGGGGTGGCCATCTTGTATGTTGGAGTGATGGTCAATTTGCATATTACCCTTTTATTAGATAGGATCAGCACCCCTAAAGTATAGTGAGCAGTAGGCACTGAGCCTTCTATGTCAAATGGGGTAAGTCAGATCTAGTGGGGGTATGTATACCAGGCACAGGAATTAGGGCATAAAAGTCATGTATTCACCATGATGCAAACTTTGGCCATTTACCTATGGTCTGTTCTGGGCCTTGCTCACATTTCTGTTGGCTCAGAGACTGAACCTGGTCTGAGGTCACCAGGAAGCTCCAGATTCACTTCTGCAGTAGAAATCAGGCCCATCTTTCCTATTAAGGAAGCTGAGTCCCTCTGCTAATGTACATATTATAGGAAAGAACCCAGGAAAAACAACCTACAAGTCACTTACAATGATAATTTAAAAAATCTGAAATTTCTGTTCAGGCCATCAATTGCTTTCATGTCTTCTGGAGTCAATTCAAACTCCAAAACCTGGAAGGAAGGCAAGAATCACATTAAACTCTCCTCTAAGACAGGGAGCATCCACCTGGGAACATGAGGACTTCCTGGTGGAGAGAGGCAAGGAGAGCACTAGGGGAAGTGTCCGCTGCCATCACTTCCAAGTGTACTGGCCTGAGAACTCCTCTCCTGGGTTCACCATGGCTCCTGTCCCACTCCCTCTCCTCCTCTGCTCTACTCCACAAAAGAAAGACTTTTATAAATCATCGATCCCAAATCTCTCTAAGTGAATTGTTTGCAACAGAAATAAACTTTTTCCTCCTAAACAAACAGATAATTGAATAATCTGGACAGAATATCTGAAGACTGGATCAAACTTTAGTTGTTGCCTCCACCCTGCCATACGAACACCCTAAAATTTGACACAGCCTCAAACTTAAGCAAGCTTTGGAAGAGCAAACCCCTATAAAGGCCTCTTCAAGAAGCTACTGACCTCAAGAAAAGTTTTTGCTGATCAATTACTCAACCACACACCTGCTCATTCTCTCTCTAGTCAGGCTTACTTCCCTATAAAAGAAAAATCTTTCTGATTTATCTTTGAGACACTTATAGTCCCAATATCCAGAAAGGCCTCCTTTCAAATAAAGTATCTCTTACTTAAGTCCAATTTGTCTTAGTTTGATGATATAATTAACACTCCCCTAATGGAGCATCAATTAATAGCAAAGCATACACATCTTTGATAAGAAATATTAGATCTATCTAGATCTACCTATTTTATCTATCCACTATCTATCTATTCATCTTTTATTCATGTTAAAAATGTACTCCAGAAGTGACTTGGTTGTCATTATATATATATTTGCATAAACTGAATAAACTAAATATACAGCTTCAATGTTTTGAAGCAAATGCATGATAAATAATATGCTCTAAATGTCATATTTTGCAAATATTCAACTCATGATGAAATTGTTAGCTGTCATCTTAAAACACAATAGAATTTACATAGTTTCTCATGAAGTTCACAGCGAAATAAGTTGAAGATCACTGATTGATCCAAGGGACCAGAAGATATATGAGGAAGAGTTTATGGAGAAATATTCATAAAGATACATTTTAAAAAATATATTCATTTATTAATTTGGTCAGTCTATAAACTTCTATGTAGTTTCCTACCTGCCATGTGCTCTTCTGGGGAAAATATGTTAAAAGACCCAGAGAGAGTCACTGCATTTAGGGTCTCCCAGTCTAGAGGTCATACTGACATATAAGCAAGCAATTTTAGTTTAATAAGGAAAAAAATCACTAACAGCACTATGCCAAGTGCTATGGTGACCCACATCTGTGCTCGGGTATCCCAATGGTTTAACAAAGCAGCTAATCCTATTTGGGTTTGATATTGAAATACAAATAGGAGTTTGTTCAGTAGAGAAGATGAAGAGGAATCAGGGTTTTAAAAGTCCTTTACTGCATGGAAGGACTCCTAAAACTGTATGAAAAATACAGCAATGATGTGTGCTCAGTGTCACACAACTAGGAAGCAGCAAAGCCAGGCCTAGAGGCCAGAAAACCTATGACTGAGGCCAGCGCTGTCTCTCCCACCCTTCCAAGCTGCCCCCATAGCACAGGGGAGAGATGCATGGAAAGGAATGAACAGGGGTGCATGCTGAAAGGCAAGAGAGATGTCCCCCAGTACAGCACCCGTTCCTCACTCTGGAGAGACAGTGGCCAGCCTGTACCTGGAAGTTCTCTTTGATTCTCTTCTCATTGAAGCTCTTGGCCAGGACCACTACCCCTCGCTGCACTTGGTAACGCAGGGCCACCTGACCGGGACTTCTATTGTGGTTCTTGGCAATGGCCTTTAAGATCGGCTCCTCCAACAGAGTGGGGCTATCCTTTTCCACCCTGAAAACAAAACCAGAGCATGTAGAGGTGAAGGGTGTAGGACCAGAAATTTAAAGTGTGCTGTTCCCTTTGGCCCAGATTCCCAAAATAATCAAGAGAAAAGTGTGCAGTACAGTGCATCCATTTGTCAACATTGTATCACCAATATTTATGCCTGACAAGCTGTGTAAATTGTATTATAAAATAACATTTAGAGTGGGATTTGGAGTATGCATGAAACAAGAATGAAGGAATGGCGATGACTGTGGAAGTTCAGTGACAGTACATGGGACCTCACTACACTATTGTGTTGGCTTTTTTATGTTTGAAGTTTTCCATAATAAAATGTTAAAGCTTAATTTAATTATTTTATTATATATGTGTGTGTGTGTGTGTGTGTGCATCATTATTGTTTATAATAATACAGATGTCTCCCATCTCCCCTCACCCTACTTTACCAGCCTCCTCCCAGCCCCTACCTAGGCCCCTAAGAAAGCTTAATTTTAAAAAGTCCTCCATCACTAATAAAGTTGCTGACAGAGGTTAACTCTGATATTCTCATTACCAGTTTGGGTCTCTTTGGGACCCCAGGGCACTGTAGCCAACAAGAACAATGTCCTTGGACTTGCGGAATTCTAAGAGTTTGCTCTGGTTGAGATACGGGTGACATTCCACCTGTGAATTGCCAAGACGAGGAGGTATCAGACAGAATACATGAACCAATATCATGTAAATTTGAAAAGCCTTTGAATGAATATCTAATATATGTACCATATTTTTCAGATTGGTCATTTTCTCATGCATCTTCTGAAATACCTTCAAATGCTATTAGTTTTCAGATGTGATAAAACACTTTTCTTATTTTTTATTAGTGCTTGAAATTATTAAAGACTGTTATACCTGGTCTGTGACCTCCACATGTTATTTCCTATAGAAAGAAACTAAGATTCCTTAGAAAAAAATGGCTGGTTCCAATACTGGGCAGAAAAGCTACAAATTGAGCCTAGGACATATTTCATTCTAGAAAACAAAGAGGACAGGAAAGACATGAAGTGTTGTCAGAGCATCTTCTGATTAAAATTATGACAATTCTATCATCCATACAAAAGTAACAATATTTGTTGAAATTCATGAATTCACAATTACATATTGAAGTGAGAGACATATTTTATACATTATGAATCATTTTCTACAAATACAGTCCTAGAAGTAATTAAGTAAAATGAAGAGTATAAATATTTGCCTGGTTTCTTGAATGATTTTCAAACTGCTTCAAAAAAGGGATATACAACTTTATAATATCATAGTGATTGAACATTGGCAGCATCGTTATTTTTAAAAATTATTTCTTTAAATGAGTAATCCACTTCCTCACTTTCCACTGCTTTACTCTCTTTATGGCTTTTCCCCTTACCACTGTGTAACTGATCCTGCTATGTTTCCCATGAACTCTGTGTCATAAAACCCCAATACTTTTTCTATCCCTAGTTGGATTGGCTGCTCCCATCAGGATCCACCCATGGCTCATGCAAACCTTTTCAAGGGTCTTCTTTGGTTTCCTTGACACCACATGGGCTCATTTTCTTCCTCCCTATCTGCCAACTCCTGCTCAATCCCCTCACCAGAGCCTCTTTGCCTAATCTTTATTTTTTTTTAATTTTTAAAATATATTTTATTGATTTTTTACAGAAAGGAAGGAAGAGGGAGAGAGTTAGAAACACTGATGAGAGAGACATTAATCAGCTGCCTTCTGCACACCCACTACTGGGGATGTGCCGGCAACCAGGGTACATGACCTTGACCATGCCCTTGACCATGCCCTTGACCACAATCGAACCTGGGACCCTTGAGTCCTCAGGCCAACGCTCTATCCACTGAGCCAAACCGGTTAGGGCTCTTTGCCTAATCTTTAAATGTTGACTTTCCTGCCCTCTTCCTGTTCATTCTTTGAAGGTCCTTAGGAGAAGGGATACATTTCTCTGAGTTTGATTGCCACCCATAAAGAATGGCTCCAAAAATGGACCTCTCCTCTAGCACTGACAGCCTGCCTGAGCTCCAGACCAACACTACCACCTACCAACTCAGCATCTCTACTTAGATGTCTCCGGGGAACCTCCAACCCACCTCTGAATAACTGAAGTAATGATTTCCCCAATCCACTCAACCAGTTCCTTCTCTGGAATTCCCTATTGTTATAAAAAGAACAATTATCTGTGCAATTGGCATCAAGCCAAAAACTTGGGGACGAAGAAAGAAGATGTGGCCCAGCCAGTGTTGCTCACTGGTTGTGTTCAATTCCAAGTCAGGCAACATGCCCAGGTTGCAGGCTTAATCCCCAGTAGGGAGCGTGTATGAGGCAGCCAATCAATGATTCTCAACATTGGCGTTTCTATCTTTCTCTCTCTCTCCCTTCCTCTCTGGAATCAATGAAAATACGCATCTTTTCTTGAAATAACAAAGAGGATGTGGAGGGCAGAAAGCAAAACAGTTGCCGTGGTCATGCACTCACCTGGTTGCAGACGGGCTTGTACTTGAGCCCTGGCTTGTTCAGGATCATCTCCAGCAGTTTGTGATTGAAATTGGACACCCCAATGGACTTGGTTAAACCTGCATCCTTACACTTCTCCAGAGCCTAGGGAGGAAGGTCATGGGTGGCAAATCTTTACTATAGTTCAGCCCTTTCATTTGACAGTGAACTTTTTAAAGACTGGAAATCTGTCTTAACATACACAATAATGTGGCTGAGCCAAACAGTTTTATCACTTGGACATATTTTTTCCTAGTGTACTTTATTGCAATGTACACACAGCTTTTGTCCTTGAGTCTGTGACATGCACACCCAGGATAATAAATAGATATTAAGATGCCTTTAATTTCCCCTATCTCTCTGCCTCTTCCATGGTGTGTAATGCATGTAAACACATGGTGTCATAGTTAAGAGCAAAGAGGAAAGCTTAGGTTTTCCACTAGTCAGTTTTTTCTGCTTCCTCTTTCCTGAATGGTGAAATAAGTGTATGGAATGGGGTGTAGAAGGCAGGTTTTTCTCCTCCTGCTAAGCAGGCAACAGCTTCCCCCTCTCTGGTGTGTTTATCTGTCCAGGCATAAAGCTCTAACTCCTCTGGAGTTTGCTTCTGAACACGCCCCTTTTAAAGCTCACAAGCTCAACCCGATCAGTGTGGCAAAGAAACTCCTACTTAGAACCACAGAGTTTACATTAAAAGAAGACCTTACAGCCCAGAAGGCATGGCTCAGTGGTTGAGCATCAACCTATGAACCAGTAGGTCACCGGATCAATTCCCGATCAAGGCACATGCCTGGGTTGCCAGCTTAATCCCCAGTCTGGGGTGTGCAGGAGGCAGCCAATCAATGATTCTCTCATCATTGATGTTTCTATGTTTCTCTCCCTCTCCCTTTCCCTATAAAAATCAATAAAAACATTTTTTAAAGAAGCAAACTTTAGCTGTGATCCCATTCAACACTCTTGCTTTACAGATGAGAACACCAAACCACAGAGGAGTTTGGCGACATGTCTGAGGACAGACAATGAATGGATGGAGCCAGAACCCATTTTTTCTGATCCCCATGCACTGATTTCCATCTTATCCCACTGTCTTTGGGTGGCAGTAGCAGTACGTACCTCCCAGGTGTCACACAGGTCCACTGTCTCTAAAATAATTTTCCCATTGGCATCTTTAGGCATAAGCTCCTCTCCAGGCTGGAATACAAAGAGGGGAGAAGAAAGAATTTTTTAAGAATGATCTTCCTCGTGCCTAAGTAGCTTGGTAGCACAACCTTCAAGACGCTGTTATTACTAAGCAGTGTGTGTGTGTGTGTGTGTGTGTGTGTGTGTGTGTGTGTGTGAGTGATGTAAGAGAAGACATTGGGGGAAAGGAAGATCAAAATCATTTAAAGCAACTCTCTCCCATTTACCTCCACTTTCCTGTCCAACACACTCCTCCAAAATTCCACTAAGAATGAGTTCCTCTATGGTTAGAATTAATTTTGTTTCCCAAGGACAGGCTTGTTTGGTCGATGGGATTTCCCTTTACTATTAAGAATGTGTTTTAGTTCCAATTTATGCTAACCCAACTCAGAGATAGTGAGAACTCCGTATGTGCTCAGAAAATGTCCACTGTGATGAGAGGCTGGACCAGTGACACTCAAAGGAGGCCAGTGTGCAATATGGACCACCCTACACTGCTTCTCTCTTGACCTGGCTGAGAGTTCCATGTGTAAGAGACCCTCCCCCTAAAGAAGTGTGTACTTTCATTGTGTCTCTACTATCTTTGTAACTCAGCTCTCTTGAGACCCTCTTCAATAAGGGGGAGCACATCATTTAGACATGGAGGGCAATGTCTTCGACTCTTTGATGTGAAATACTCTTGGGCATAACAAGGAAAACAAAAGCTGACCTTCATAGCTATTGGCACATGAATGATGAATAGATCTACATAGTCCAGTTGAAGTTTCTTCAGTGATCTTTCCAGGGCAGGTCGAACCAATTCTGGTCGAAAGAAAGTAGACCAAAGCTGCAATAACCAAAAATATATTTTTTAAATGGTTTGTGATGTCACACATTTGGGAACTGAAATTAAACTTCATGGTTAAGAGACTGAGCAGTGAGTAACCAACCACTGTGGTGGTCTCAAAATAGGAAGTTCTGGGGCTAAATTTATGTTACTTACTGTAAATGAGGCTTTTAATGGGATACTGAGATTTATTTCAGCGACTGTAAGAAAACTGTCAATAAAATGTAGATGAGCCAGGAAAAGCAACCTAAATGTTTAAAGGATTAGCAAACTCATTTCTGAAAGGAGAGTCAAGAAATGTCAGGCAACGGGACACGGACTCTATTGCCCTACATAGGAAATGCCTGGAAGCAGGACCGCTGATTCTGAAAACAAACCATCATTGATGTGGACACACATAGGACCATTCTGTAGAGACCTCAGCTCTCTGTGTTGGAAACAGGGTTTTCCACCTAAGAAAAGTTTTACAAATTTCAGAAAATTCAGTGCTGACTTGAAAACAGTCTTTCCTAGTTTGGTTTCCCTCTCAGGATAATATGTCAACCACACTTGGATATGTGCTGAGAGAATTTGCTGAAGGATGAAAGGAGTGGACCCACTCTGCAGTGGCTCAGTCAATCCACAAGCAAGATGGAGAAGTTAAGTGTCTTTATTCGTGTTTTACATAGGAATGCTGACCCTTGTTCCAAGAGTCTGAGCAACTGTGTCCCACCCTTAATACAATCCCAGCAGAGCAATCTTTTTCTTCTTTCTGTTTTTCTATAATGGGACTTTACAATGTCAGGAGATAAAGAAATTATTCAAACCAAGTCCAGAGATTTTTGTTTTGTATTTGTTTTTTTCCAAATAACCTACGTGCTCTGACAAGGACCTCCTGTCACTCACTCACAGCACCTTGGTGGCGTAGAATAGGTCCTCTCTCCTCACAGTGCCATCCGCAATCTTCTCTCGAAGTGCCTTGCCGACCTCCACCTCATTTTCATAGACGTATGCTGCGTCAATGTGACGGAAACCTACATCGATTGCCACTTTGGTTGCCTCAGCAGCCTTGCTCTTAGGAACCTATAAAATATGAATAAGGAGGGTTGGCAGTTGACCTGATTCAGAGAGATACAACTTATTTCCGTAAGAGTATGTTTGCCTGCTGTTTCTACATTTCTCCTGTTCCCCTGTTTGATGGGGCAAGCGCTGGCAACAAACCTGTACTCTGGGGCACAGATTAAACTCTAATATATCCTCTAATCTGAAATGAATTAGTGTAATGGACTTCACCAGGCAATGTGGGAAATTAAGTCATTCAATAAAGAATTTGTTCCACAGGCACACTCTCTCATCCTCGGTCCATGTTTCCCACGGGGGGACTTTATGTTGCCTGTTTGCTCATCTTTAGCATCTGCCAGATTAAAGGACCTGGTTCCCAGTGGAGGAAACCTTCTACCAGGTGGCACAAGAAGGGTTGCACCTACCCCAATGCCATGACTACTTCCTAGTCATTCTGGGCTCACATGCCAGGAGAGCCTGAGTTTAAAAGCAGATTACTATATGGACAGTGGTACTTGATTCTGCTTTTCAGAAGAAGACAGAGTGGCCTCTATGTGATGGTGGCAGGGACCAGAATGTCTGGAGTTCAGACAAGTCACTAGGGCGGCTCTTGGTGCTTCTGTTGCTAGTAATAACCATGAATAAACAATGTTAGCAAGTACTGAGAGGGTTAACATGAAATGCAGGCAGATAGGCAGAGGTCCAGTGGAAAACAAAGGCAGGTGGGACATAGGGAGGGGCAGACACAGCAGTTTGAACAAGCCTAATCACAGAAACCTACCATGAAGAAATAATAATAAAATGTTTCTGGACTCAAAACAGGCGGCATGAGTAAACAAGAGAGGTCCTGCCACAACAAGGTGTATGAACACACAGAAACAGAAAGTTCAGCATAGGAACAGAGAAAGAACACATAGAAACAGGGAAAGTTCAGGTCAGTTGCTGGGCAAGAAAAAATGAGGGAATCAATCAGGTGACAACACGGATAGATATGGAAGTAGGCTTGTAGCAAATATATTCCCCGGACTATAAGGCTTTATGGGGCAGTCTATTATTACCCCTCTTAGCCACCCCCAGGCCCATGAGGGGAGTCTGAATCTGCTTGAAATAAATTTTCCACACTTTTGCTTAAATCTTCTGGTCTTCGGAGCTCATTCTTCGGCGTTGTGTGATATGACCCCAGGAGAAAAACCCTCAGTTCACCATTCTGGTTATCAGTTTTGGGGGCTCAGTCAGAAATTCAACCTCTCCACATCAAACCAGCACTAGATCACCAGACAGGATGGAGGAGGACTGCAGGGTTCGGGTTTACAGGAGTGCTCTAGGCCCTTCAGCACTTTCTATAGTGCTCCCCTGTGGTTCCTTGGACCTTTGAATGTAAGTACCTGATCAAAAACACTAGTCTGGGACATCTTCAAAAGTACAAGTTTGTGGCCACGGTTTCAGATCAAATTAACTCATTACACTCAGCTTTGACTGCTAGATCATCTGCTTTCATCTTTGTTGCTAAAAGTCTGTAAAGTGAATTTGGAGCTGTTATAATGTTTTTTGCTTTGTTGGGAATATGGTTTGAAACTAAGTATGTTTGAAATATGTTGGCTCAGTGAATAGAGTATTGGCCTGCAGACTGAAGGGTCCCAGGTTCAATTTTGGTCAAGGGCATGTACCTTGGTTGCGGGCACATCCCCAGCAGGGGGTGAGCAGGAGGCAGCTGATTGATGTTTCTCTCTCATCGATGTTTCTGACTCTCTGTCCTTCTCCCTTCCTCTCTATAAAAAAATCAATAAAATATATATAAAATATGTTCATAAGGGTCATAAGGAATGCTGGTTGTTTTCTTTTCTTGTTTATTGAGAATTGAGGCTTCTAAGAATCATTAATTGGAAATTATATGATTTAGGTAATAAAAGGCATGATGCATAAAGACGCATTTTGAAAACTAGCTATTCCTAAAAGTTGTAAAAAGGTTTGTGAAAATTATAAAAGGTTTATAAGGAAAAATGTTAAATAGAAATAAAATCAAAGCCAAACAATGTGGGCAATTTGCAACCAGTTTGTAACTAACAAACCATTATCTTCCCCAGCTAAGGACCCAAAGCAAATGGTTAAAAACAACAACTTTTAAAAACCTCCCTATAGAAAGGGAGGGGTGAAGGTAAAAGAAAAAGAAAAAAGGCCATTTTACTCCCTAGGCACAGAGGCCTGCAGTCTCAAGGCTTGGCAAGGTAAAGGTGCACTCATGATTTTTGAAAAGACCATAAAAAAAAAAAACACAGGGAATCTTAAGAATTGATCTGTACCAGAATATTCAACAGAGCACTTTTGAGATCTATAGACAGGTATATACACTGAGTGGTCAGATTATTATGATCTCTGAATGCATAATAATCTGGCCACTCAGTGTATATCCTATATAATAAAAGGCTAATATGCAAATTGTCCCCTTGACCAGGAGTTCAACCAGCAGGCAAGCTGGCCAATTGCCCATGTCCTCTCCCCCTGGCCAGGCTGGCCAGACCCTACTCATGAACAAATTCATGCACTGGGCCTCCAATACACACACACACACACACACACACACACACACACACACTGAGTGGCCAGATTATTATGTGTTCAGAGATCATAATAATCTGGCCACTCAGTGTAATGCCTTGGACCCTCACCCAGACTGCTCTTCAGATTGGTTGGAGGCCCATCTACTAGTATACTTCATGAGCCAGATGTATACTTACTTTGCTTCTTCATATGTTTACTTACTTTGCCAGATGTTTACTTACTTTGCTTTTTCAATAAAGATGCACACTTTAATTGTTTTGATAAATTGGCTTTTCACAATACAGTCAAGGTCGCTCATATAAATTCATTTATGTGAGAAGACAAAATTCAGATTTTGTGATTTTTGTTAAAGGTGTTCCTAATTTGGGGCTTTGTTTTTCAGATACAAGGAAACAAAACAATTTAGTAAATTATATGTTTTTCTCCCTACCTAATCCCTCCAGAATTTGGCAATCTATAATAAATAGGTCATAGCAATGTGTTTCCTTGCATGGATTCAGCAAGACCAGTGTCCAATGATAGTTTTATTAACCAAGACTTTTGCTGGAGTGTCATGTCTGAGAGAGACATGCCTGGACTCTGGATGTCACCAGGAGACTTGAAGCCAATGTGAACACCTTGGAGAACACCCTGGTATCTTGCTTGGTCACATGGTTCAATGACAGTCTTTCCAGGTAAGGAAACAAGGTTGCTTTCCTGAGAGTTAGCAAGAAAGGAGCCTCAAGACATTTTGGGAACCTCAAAAGCTTGAGGAATTCACCCACATCTGCATTGCAGGCAACTGGGTGGCTCAGCTTCTTTGCCTTGAGGGGCTCATTAAAGCTCGGTCATGAGATTCCAGCAAAACAGATATTAAAGGAGTCTATACAGTTCATTACTGTTCTTATTGTATTCATACAATCAGGCCAGATTGAAACTGGACTTACTTACAATAAATGAATTGGTCTTTAATAAGAATAAGGGTGATTTGGGGAGAAAGATTATATTTCAACAGACTCCATAATACACAATTGTGAGTTGATTCCAATTAATTGTTTCAAAATTTTATCTTATACTCATGAACTAAGCTGAATCTTAAATTGTCTGGTTTTCTTGGACGTTTAGCTACAACTCTCCAGACCAATACTTATGTTTCTCCCTCCTTAGCCTTGGAATCATTGAACACTAAAACACTTTCCCTTTCACTAGACCACTTGCCATCATTCTTGTGGTTCGGTTTGTCTCCACCAGGTTACAAGCCCTATTTGCACACAGGGACTACCAACTTTAAATACTATCGCCACCTCTTTCCGTGCCCAGGCCTCATCGTCCCTCTGACAGAGAACAAGGATTTCTGACAAAAAAATGTCACCCATTTAATGTGGGATTTGTTTAGTCCTTTTTCATTTTGTTAAAAGGAAAATTGTATCTTTTATATATAATCTTTTGATCAAGTAAGTTTGACAACCATCCCAGGATTTGAACTTTAAGAAACTAGCCTTAGACTTATGGGAATCAGAGGAAGTCCTTACCAGAATTATAGGAAAGCGCAGAAGGAAGTGCCCCTTTGATTGATTTTTAGAGAGCATAGAAGGGAGGGGGAGAGACAGAGAAACATTGATGTGTAAGAGACACATTGACTGGTTGCTTCCCACACATGCCCCACCAGAGCAGGGGATCAAGCCTGCAACCAAGGTATATGCCCTTGACTGGAATCAAGCCCACAAATTTCAACCCGCAGGCCAACCCTCTATCCACTGAGCCAAACCAGCTAGGACTGGGCCTTACTTCTTGTTCCTGCCCTGAACTGCAGTAAATTGCTGATAAGGTTGGGGAGTTGCTTTTAGAAAAAGAACTCTGATTAGTATGCAAAAGAAGATTCTATATATTTCACTTGGCATTTTTGGTACTCACTTAGGAGATGCACACTTTACTTCTATTTTAAAACATGTTTTTATTTATTTTAGAGAGAGGGGAAGAGGAAAGGGAGAACAGGAGAGAGAAACATGCATCAGCTGCTCCTGACTGGGCATCTACTAGTAGCTGCAACCAGACATGTGCCCTGACCAGGAATCTAACCAGTGACCTCTTGATGCTGGGGTGATGCTCAGTCCACTAAGCACAACAGCCAGGCACATGTTATTTTTATTCTTGGGAGGGGATTATGGGATCTTTTGTTCTATTCTGTCTTTAATGAGAGTAATAAAAGTTGGATATAACGTATGTAAGATATTCCTTGTGCTGAAACTATAATAATGGAGACATGGATAATTATGTCACTGCAAACAAACTTCACTGTCTGATGGCTATTGGTTATTGCTATTTAATGTCATAGCTCTACTAAGATGGATTGGCTTTATATCTGTCATTTATGGGGGCAATCCCTCCCAGGCAACAGGCAACCACAAAACTGCCAATTCCCCACCATGAGCAGAGTTGGACACTAAGAGCTTTGCAGTCCACAATGGGGACATGTGGGTAATACATCTGATGAGAACCACAATTCTGTCACCACTGTTACTTGTGCCTCCTCAGATTTCCTTTCTGAATGCCTAACACTAGAACGATAGTGGTTCCTTGTAGGACCAAGGTTTCAATGACAGGAATTCCCTGGCAAATACTTCCATCCCCACAAACTCACAGCAAAGCTACCAGAAGCATCATGTTAGTTTCCCCTTCTCCTGGGCCCACTGCCCAGCAGAGGATCTAACAAAGCTCTGAGGGGGAGATGGATCCAGGAAGCACAGCAGAGTTTAGAATTTAAACAAGTAAGAAATGAGAAGAATCATAGCACTTTCCTGGGCTAGTTATTGAGGAATTAAAGATAATGCATGTAAAGTTCTTAAAATACATGGTAAGCATTCTATATATATTCAATAAGCATACAGTAACAATAATAATAATATAATCCACCCTCAGATTATCTAATCTGACTCTGACTCCTCAGAGGCAACAGCTCATCATCCCACTGAGTACAAAGTCAGAGGTGGTGAAATGGAGGCCACATGAGTCCCTCCAAAACCCTCCTCCCGACGAGTGTACTAGGCCCTGGTAGGGCTGTTTGCATTTAACCCGCTGGTACCCTGGGTTTGACTTACACCTTCAGAAGCAAGAGTGCCAAATCCAAGCACAGGCATGAAGTGCCCATCATTCAGTGTCACAGAATGAGTATGTTTGGAGTCCATCACCATTTACAGTCCTGGCAAAGCTGGCTGAGTTTTCCTTTTCCTGACTGCAAGCCAAGTGGAAGGCGAGGCTCCAGGATCATTTATTTCTACCAACCACCAGCGAGGCGGGGCTGGGATGGCCACTGCCCAGATTCCACAAGGAAACCAATCAATCACATTGTACTTCTTCCAGGTCTGGGCAGGCACAGATCTCAGAAAGAGCTATGGAACTGTCACACACACTACAGGAGCTGGGACTGTCTCTCCAGCACTGCTCACACTGGACTCCTAAATTAAAAACAACAACACACAATTAACCATGTCAGGTTGTACTTGATAATCACAGCAGACTTACTGCACAAGATGCACAACAGTCAGTAGGCTGGTCATCTCTAAACACCCATTCTACTAGAGGACCTTAGTTAACTTCCTCACCCTTTATTTGGTCAAAAATACCAGCAAGCCCTGGCCAGTGTTGCTCAACAGTTAAGAGTGTCAGCCCATGCACTGAAGGATTTGATTCCAGTCAAGGACACATACCTGGGTTTCAAGTTCATCCCCAGACCCTTAGGGGTATATAGGTGGAGGCAGAAGCAATCAATCTATGTGTCTCTCACATTCCTGTCCCCCCTCCCCCTCTCTCTCTTACAATCTCTCTTTAAAAAATCAATGGAAAAAATGTCCTGGGATCAGGATTAACAACAACAACAACATACCACCAACAAAGACTTTATTCAGAATTTCTTGAAATTAGCTCAATGCCTGGTCTCCAGTACACATGTAACAAAATTCTTTAGGAACCCCAGCGCCCAATTTCATTATCTTTTGCCCTGCATAAAAACCCCACTCCATCTTCTGATTCTCTGTGTCTTTTTCTTTTAGTCTTTTTGGCAAGAAAATAATTGTCTGACATCCAGGATAAATTTCTGTAAAGAAATTGTGGAAACAAATTGGCCTTTGTTTCAGCTTTGCCTCCTTCTGGAACGGCCTACTCAAGCAGCCCCTTGTTCCCATCCGTCCTATGTCCCCAATTTATCCTAAAAGCAGGTGCTCTGTCCCTGGGATTATGACCTCCTGGAGGGGTAATCACTCTCTCCCATGTGTCCTCACATTGTTATAGTGTCTAATAATACCATTCAGAAAACTCCATTAGTGAAATTACACTCTCAACAAATAAGAAACTTCTGCTAGATAAAACCCATAAGTGAGAGCATCCTTTGTGTTGCTGTGCTTAATGCTACCATTCCGCCATGCTTCCCCATGCTGTGTTTATTTGTGCATTTGGTGTTTTGCAGCCAGCCACAGGATGCAACATTGTAATGTATCTTGTTTCAACCCATCCCTCTGGCTGGTCAAAGTCAGAATTCCACCAGATTCTAGTATTCCATGTATTCAGTATTTATCAAAACTATACATTTGTGTACTTTCTATATTTTCATTGTAAAATTAGGCCTAAGTTCTGTGTCAGGTCACAAGACAGTGCTCTCTATTGATGTTAATAGCCTTGAGAACACCATTCAACAGGTTATCAATTAGCCTAATCCCTCCCCCTTGCATTATTTACCTGTATTTTGCACTAAATGCCTTGTTGAAGTGCAGAGACACTGTTTCTTCTTACTTCCTGATTCAGCAGCCCAGGAACTTATGTGTCAATTTCTTCCTTAGTAAAGTCCTTCCAGCCTCCTAGGCTCCCTACTTCTCTGCTAAAAAGTTCTCATAAAACTTGCATTTAAACATCATCCTAAAACATTTTTAGAGATTGATATCACTCCTGACAATATGGTTTGAATAATCCATCTTCCCTTTGCAACTGAAAAGATAATACCTCTCCTATTTTCTAAGATTTCTCAAAGGCTAATAAACCCTATTGCTTCTCAGCTTGTACAGTTGGTTAAAATAAGGGGCCATGTTAGAAAGGCCTACATGGCAAGAATTTGGGGGTTGCTTTTGAACACCAGCCGGCAAGCAACTGACGCCTTCATGCCAACAGCCCCCATGGAACTGAATTCTGTCCATCACCATCTTGGAAGCAGACCCTTCCCCAGCTGAGCCTTCAGATGTGACCCCAGCTTTGGCTGACACCTTGACTGCAGCGCATTGAGGAATCTCAGTAGAGGATCCAGCTCAGTTGTGCCATGCTACCTAACAAATTATTACAAAATTAGGAACTTGAAACTGATACAGGGAGACAGGTTAAATGGCAGTTATAATTGAGCATAAGAAGATAGGACATAAAGATTCCTAGGAGACCATGTGATAAAAGGCAGGTAGCCCATCCCAAATGTGTTAGAGATGCTTTTACAATGGCCTTTATATGGTTTTATAATGACATTTGATTATTCAATAATTGTATGAAAGTGTACTTCATTTAAATAGATATTTAACTGGGTAGCTATAATGTGCAAGACACAGTTATAGGCATTATGAAAAAAAAAAGACAAAATAATCTCTGCCTTTGTGGAGATGACATTCCATTAGTAAGACAATAAACTAATTAATATAGAGAATGAAGATCATGTTGTATGATAAGAAACACTGGTTGAGAGAAGTAACTAGTACAGATCTTTGCTAAGTATGAAGCGAGGGCATTGCTATTTCTTCAACTGTATAGCAGACTCCTAACCTTCCTCCTCCTTTGAGAACATACCATTTCTCATTTTTCTGGATGTTGGTGCACTTTTTCTCCCCCTCACTTACTCCTTCCCATGAAAGCCAGGACTGAATAATAACTGCTAACAACAGTACCCAAGTCCTTAAGGGACCAAGTAAGGCATATTTCCCCCCAGAGTGAATACCATTTGTCAACATCATCCTGTAGCAGCATGGAGGGAGATGCTTCCTGAGTTTTCTCTCAGGGCCCAGCAGCTAGGACGATAAAATGAGGGTTTTTTTTCTTTTCCACGCTGAGTCAGTTACCTCGCAAGAGGAACGGGTGTTCCAGCCCTTCAGTCTCAAATACCATCTGAGAAAAGGCAGGATTATTTTCAAGAAATTTGCTGAAAGGGAAGAACAATAATTGAAACAAAAGTTAAGAAGAATTGGATGCAGTCCAAGTTATTCTAAAAGGAGATTTAACTGAAGAGAGGACAAAGTTCAATTAGTTCAATTAGAAGCAAACAGTGACTCAGGGTAATGAGAAAGATATGAATGTACCTTTCATGGGAATAAAATGTCACACACAGGCAGAATCCTGCCTGTACAGGTGGGAATCCATTGTGAAACAATAAAAAGTAACTTTCACGGATAGACTCAGAACCATTTCAACTTGACTTCACCACCCATATGAACAGAACAGACAAAAAGGTGGCGGCCTTCAGGCTGTTAACATGACCCCTGAAGAATCTGGTTAAGTCCATGCCCCTTCTCACTGGCCCACAGGGGCAGGGTCATCCTCAGCACCCTGTTTCTGTTCTGTGGCTGCTCTCTGCCCTCACTCCCCAGCCAGGCCCCACAACAGCCGAGGCCTCCCACTCTGGGCCTCTGGCTGCCTCTCCCAGGTCTTCCATTGCAAGCAGAGGCTGCAGCTCAGCAGGGGGTCTCCTTATGCACACTCGCTGCCGCTGGAACATTATGACAAGGCCCTTGCCAAGTAGTCAGCTAGGAGACCATCTGAGTCATGCAAGACTTGAACCCCCAGCTGAGGATCCCCCAGAGCTGCATGGGACTCCATCCTTTGCCCCACTTGTGTTTCAGTTCCAGGGTCCCCTCCTCGGAGAGGTCTTATCTGCTGGATCACTCTACTCAAAGTAGCACCTCTTCATCTCATACCTGTTTTAATTTCTTCAGCACAATTGCCACTCTGAGGTCTTATCTACCCATTTATATTTTCAAGCATATAGTATCATCCAACACTAACCCCTGCACCCAGAGAGGCTCCCAGCACGTAGGTGGTGCTCGATAAATATTTGTGGAGTGAATGTGGTTGACCTCTGAGCATAGTCACATTGGCTAGTGTGCCTGGCCAGCACAGCCAAGGATTCAGTGAGCCGGGGGGACGAGGGGGTGGAGGGGGGGGGGGAAGGGGGGTAGATAGCGGCAAAGGATTACAGAAAAGACAGACAAAGAGAATAAGCTGGGTGTAGGTGGATCTCCTGTGCCTGGCTGAGGCCACAGAGAGGGATCCAGAGGGCAAGCTGAGCCTTTATTTTATAGCCAGAGGTAAACAAGGTCATGGTCACCATAGTTACAATGTTCTTGTGAGTTTCACTTGTTTTGGCAGCACTTGCTGCAGCTCCCACAGCCCATTAGCTACCCAGATAGGATCTAGGGGCCTTCATAAGGTCAAGCTTAATTATGCTAAGAGGCTTGTGCCCTCTAAACTGGGACTTATTTGTGGCTTTGTCAACAGGTCAGTCCGAGGCTTAACCCTATAGTCGCTCCCTAAGGCTAGTTTTGTTATTCCCTGTTCTGAGATTCTGTGAACTCCAAACTGTTCCTAAATTCTTATTAAAACTTGTATCCTACACTGTGCTCAGCTCTGGGGAACGGACAGGCCCATCTCACATAGGATCAGAGTAACAGCAATTTTCATCCCTCCCCTCAAGGCCCTATTGATTACAGCAGTGACAGTTTCAGCAGGTACAACCCAGCCCCGCTGAGTGATATATCTAATCACAAGGAAAGCAGCAGCACAGCAGGCTGGCGTGACAAGCGTCCACAGGGAGGCAACATGAACATGTGCGAGACAATAGCCCTAAAGAGATTTCAAGATTGCTGGAGACACTTTGAGGGCACAGCTCCAGCCATGAGCCAGCCAAGAAGAAAGAAACCATGCTATTTACTAGTAAATGGGGGGAAATGCAATGTGGGGAACTGATATTCAAATTGTGGGAGCATCTGGGAAGCCCACCAGACAATGATGGAGCCACCCAGAGGTTCGCAGAAACAAGCAGCCACTGCTTGCTGCTCATGTAGCTGAGACAAAGGAAGCAACAGGACAGTTTCAGCCCAGAGCTAGTGGGGGCATCCCTGGCAGGGGCTGCAGGCATGGTGGGCCCTCTGGGTGAGAGTTAGAAGTACTGACAAGATAGAAGCTGCTGCTGCCTTCCTCAAAAAAGTAGGGAAAACACCAAACACCTCCCTCCATTTCTAATCCTCCCCTCAGTGCCTCCCAATTCCCAAATCCAGTTGCCAACCAGCAGACAGGGAAGCCGGGATACAGTTTACAGAGGGAAGCCCTCCCAGCTGCGATCTCAATGAAGGGTTAAAAAGGGTCTGAGGGCCAGCAGTATCATCAGTCAACTCAGCTGCTCCTGGCCCAGTGTCCTAAATTGGCATTGCTGAATGCAGCCTTCTTCTGTATTCCCTGCATATGGGTCCAGAACATTGGATTTCTTAAGTGTAAGGGTGTGAACTGAGTGACGTAACTAGAGTATGTTAAAACTTGCTCCTGGGGAACTGCCAACCTTCTTTATCATTCACAAGAGTCAGGTAACATTTGCCAAAAGTTGGGATTAGCCCAGGTGGGGCTATAATCACATGTCCTAACAGGATTCAGTTCAGCAAGTATTTGCTGAATTTCTCTCTTACATGCAAACACTGTTCCTATTTTTTATTTTATTTGTTTTAGGTCATGCATGTAGGAACAAGTCTAAGAATTTTGAAATTTGCTTTTGCAGGGCTGTATCCTTAAATATTTCCCTGACAGTTAAATGGGAACAACCTTCTTTGAAACAAGGACATAGGAGTATTGATAGCTGGATCTTGAAGCCCCTCATTCCAGGAGTAAACTCCTTCCCAAATCCAGCCTAGAAGTTCAAGGATTATGCTGTGAATTATGGCACAGCCAACATCAGGAATGTGAGTGCCAATGGTCTGCCATCTGTTGTTTATAACATGCTTTGCCAGGGGAGCCCAACAATTGGAAAATCTGGCTTTTCTGAGGTGCAGGGAGGGAAAACCAAGCAGAGCACATCAGTCTCATTGAGTTAAGCAGATTGAAATCATAGCACTAGAAGGCTAAGGAAGCTGGATATTGTATGGCAGGTCCCAGGAAGCAGGAGCTAGTAGTAACAGAATCCCAGTAATGTGTGTAGGACTCCTCTTGACTATGTGACTAAATACTGAAATGTGAAACACCACAAAGCCACACAAATAAGATGAGGGAGCTATTAGTTGAACAGTTCCCAGAGATGACACGGAGCTAAGACATGTTTGAGTTCTAACCAGCCAGTGAAGAATTTTTTTGGAGCACCCATGGTATTCAGTACAGGCTCTAGAAGATTAATATTTTAAAATCTAGAGGAACCACACACACAGAAAAAGATTAAAAGATGTAAGCTAATAAGACAGTAATAAATACACAAGTAATGGAGTGTTAATACAAAGAAAACGGAGAAAGAGAAAAAAAATAAAGAACAGATGAGAAAAATAGAAAACAAATAGCAAAATGGTGAATTTAAGCCCAAGCATGGTAATTACATTAGATGTAAATGGTTTAAACAGTCTATTTAAAGGCAGAGCCCTGTTTATTGAGCATAGTCCTGCACACTGAATGGTCACCAGTTCAATTCCAGGTCAGAGCACATGCCCAGGTTGTGGGCTCAATCCCCAGACAAGGTGCATGGGAAGCAGCCAATCAATATTTCTCCCTCCCTTTCCTTCCTCTTTCCCAAAAAAAAAAAAAATCCAATAAAATCAAACCAAAGGGCAGAGATAGAATGGATAAAAAGCAAAATCTTTTTATATGATACCTAGAAGAAACAGACAGACAACACAGGTTCTATTCATAGATGACATGTTCTGAATACAGTAAGTTCCATAAACAATTTTTTTTAAAATATGCGTTTTACTTGTTTTTAGAAAGAGAGGAAGGGAAAGGAAACGAGAGATAGAAACTGCTATGAGAGAGAAACATCATCCATCAGCTGCCTCCTGAATGCCTCCTACTAGAGATTGAGCCTGCAACCCAGGCATGTGCCCTGACTGGGAATCCAACCAGTGACCTTTTGGTTCATGGGTTGATGCTCAACCACTGAGTCACAGCAACTGAGCCCCACAACAATGTTTAAACTAATAAAACTAATATGTGAGTTTAGTATGAACATGGAATACAAAATCAATCTTTAAAAGATCAATGGTTTTTTTTATATACTAGCAATAAAACAATCAGAAATTGAATTAAAAAAGAACACAGCATCCTTTATTATTGTATTAAGAAATAAAATATTGCCTGGCTGGCATGGCTCAGTGGTTGAGCATCAACAGGGCACATGCCTGGGTTGCAGGGTCCATCCCTGCTGTGAGGCATGCAAGAGGCAGCCTATAGATGATTCTCTCTCATAATTGATGTTTCTCTCTCTCTCTCCCTCCCTTCCTCTCTGAAATCAATAAAAATAGACTAAAAAAGGAAATAAAAATACAAATCTAAAATATATTAAAGAAACAATTTGTCATGCATGGACAAAATATTTAGGGACAAATCTAAACATATGTGCAAGTATTGATGAGTATTGATAAGTATTGATGAGATAAATTAATAATACCTAATTAAATGATAAGATATATTGTGCTCATAGATCAGAAGACTCAATATTGCTAAGGCATCAGTTCTTCCAAAATGTTTCTCTAGATTTAATGCAATTCTGCTAAAAATCCTAGCACCTTTTATTTTAAATAAATAAATTGACAAACCAGTTCTAAAATTTATATGGACAAGCAAAGTAGTTGGAATAGTGAAAACAATTTTGAAAAAGGGCCAATTTGAGAATTCAAACTGCCTTATTTCAAGACCTACTATAAAGGTATAGTAATTAAGACAGTGCAACAGAATAAAAAAATAGACATATAGACCAATTGAGCAGAATAGTTTCCAGGAACAGGTGGGTATGTGTATTGTCAATTAATTGCCTATAAAGGTGCCAAGGTAATTCAAGGGGAAGGGATAGTCTTTTCAACAGATAGTGCTACAACATGTGTACATCTGAAACTGGACATAATGGGTCTGAGCCTGCCTGCCACTACTTGAACCAAATTAAGCAGACACAGGGTTGAATCAAATATGAGCATTATTGCAATAATGCCAGCAGTGTAGGGAAAGCTGTCTGTCACCCTGAAAATGCTGCTTTGACTCCCCTCACAAGGTGGCTGATCATATACACACAGGGGGAGAAGATAACTACATGCAGCTATGAGCTGCAAGTGTAACATGGAAAGGGGAGGGGAGGGTCTGTAGTCGGGCCTTCAGGAGCTCAAAGTCTGATAACAGGTGGCTAAACTTCTATGATGTTATAAACAGCTCATCCAGTTCCTGGGACCAGAGATTGGTCAGCTTTCCCGAGAAAAACTCCCAGAGGGGGTCATGGTCTGGGCCCAGCAATCAAATGAAAGCATGTCCTATCCTTGGTCTGTTATCAAAATGTATCTCTTTTCTGAGTAATGGACCCATCGAAGCATCTAATCTTTTTTCAGCCTTGTTCCATCCTCCAGTTTCCCAGGGTCTGTAAGAAAGCATATTTATAGTTAGTAAGGTGAATAATTATTAGGACAACTGTGGCTCTATTCTTTATTACATGCCCTTTCTCACCATCATATCTTCTCCAAGGGCAGAAGCTTCCTAACTAGTATCCAGGTCTCCAATCTTTAACCTCTTCCAATCTATACCCACACAGCAGTCGGACTATCCTTCCCAAACAAGGACTTCTATTTTAGTCCTGCACTGGCTTCCCAGTGCCCTCAAGAAGTCCAGTCTCCTTAGTATGCAGCTCCTTTACCATCCACCTCTTGAGCATTATTTCTTGTGCTCTCTATTCCTTCTAACCGTATTGGACTATTTACAGTTCCCCACATAAACTATGCTCCATCACACCCGTGGAAAGTTCCTCTGTCTGGCTTATAAACATCCACCTGTCATTCAGTATAATGCTATGGTATCACCTCCTTCAGGCAACTCCCCAAGACAGCCCATGACTAGATAGGGTCCCCTCTGATGTGTCCCTTTAGCTACCATGCTCACCCCTAACATTAGTAGTTGGTGTACTTTATTGTAATTTCCTATTTACTTGTCTCTCTCTCTCTGTCCCTTATGAGGACAGGTGCTACATCTTGCTGATTGTGGTGTCCTCAGCCCCTGGCACAGTGCCTGACATGTAGTAGGGCTCAACAACTGTGTGATGAATGTTGTCATCCAGTTATCACCTACTCTTGTACTCCACAAGTAAAATGCCATCTTCAAAACATTGAGCTCCTCTGAGGGATTTGAAGGGCTGTATATGTTTCTTGGTAAAAACATTAATGTATCCTGCTGCATCTGTGATTCGTTGTCAGAATCCCTCTGGCCATGGGTTGTCTTATAGAGTGCCCCAACCTGTCATTCACTTAGGACAGGCTAATGAAAGGAGTTTTTTGGGTAAAATAAGAGTTTGGGGTGTGTGTGAAATAGGCAGGTTAAGGAAGTTTTAAAAATTAAGAGGTCCATGGAAACAACACAGGGCTATAGAGTTGCACAAGGTGAATTTCCATAGAATAAGGGAGCTGGAAAGAGTAGAAGGCACATTTCCATAGAATAAGGGGACTTGGGAGCTGCAGAAGGCTGTACATTTACAGAATAGAGGGAAGGAAGCCCCTTATTCAAAGAGAGAAGAAGAAAGCCCAAAGGGGATAGGAAAACAATAAGAAAGGCAAGGAAGACAGCCTCACATGTCCCATGTGAGGTTTGACCTTTGAGCTCTGGAGTTGCTATAGTGACCAATCAGAGGGGATATCAAAGCACAAAGATCTGCAGCCTTTATAAACTGTAGGGAAAAGGGACTCAGTGGGACTCTTTCCCCCTCTCCACATGAGAGTCTGTGCTTGTTTCTCAATAAATTCCTACCTTTGCTATACCACCTTTCATCCCTGGTGTCATTCTTGGACTCCACTGGACAAGAACCTGGGAACCATCCTGCCCAGGAGAACACCACGCATTTCCAGTCCAAAAATCCTGTATCACTAAGAAAAGCTAATTTCAGAGGACTTCAGTTGGACTTAAGGAAAGTGGTCCTGGCCAAAAGACTATAAAGAGAAGTTCCATGTCCTCTTTGAAGGGTGAATGGGGTGGCCCCAAGCCCCTCTGTGGATTGCTGAGGGAGGATTCCTGTCTAGGCAAATGAAGACATTAAACAACTCGAATGCCCTGGGAAAATATCCCACTAAATAGATGAAGCTGCATTCACTCTACCATGACCTTTATCTCCAATATTTGCTGAAACTGAAGCATAGTAACCTCCATCTTGTGTAAAAACTGCTGTTTGAAATTTTAACCCTGCTATTTTGGCTTCTGTAAATGCTTGCTTGCTTAAATAATAAGGAAAAATAAGACTACTCCCATTCCAGAGAGGCCATAAACTATGCCCCAGACAGAGTTGTCAGTGATGCCACCAGGCCAGGCCTTGAGATATGGTCTCATGGCTGTCTCAGTACACAGAACTTTTTTTCTCAAAAGGTTCAGAAGTCTCATTCCAAATTTGGAAGACAAAGAGCTGGAAAAAGTATAAATAGGAAAGACTTCCACCATGTTGGGGCCCAGAATTTGACAGAGATATTCTACTCTGAGCCTGCTAGTGCTAGTGCAATAAAACAAGACTCCAAATTAATTTGGCTTATTGATTAAGGCATCTCACGTCGGCTCGCTGATTTACCATATAACATTTGGTGGCCCATACAGGGAGATGGCACTTACCAGGACTCAGTCTGAGATGCCGAGGGCTGATGGCCTCCCCTGGCCTGGCTGCTGGTCCCCGGGAAGGTCTCCAGGGGAGGTGCCCCCTGAAAAGCTTTCAGGACCCCGGAGACACTCCTTAGTGGTTCTGGCAGCCAGACGGAGGGTGCCTGACATGCCCCTGCATTCTTTTGGAGTAAAAAAACAAACAAACACAACAACAACAAACCTCCAGAGGTGAGTAAATTTGATTAAGTAAATTCAAGTTTATTTTCCTGCTTGCTTGTTTGTATGACCGGTCATTTTGCTACTGAGAAGAAAGACTGGATGCAGTCATAACTTCTCTGATAATTTCTCACTGAGACATCAGTCGAGAATCCTGTCTTGGGGATGGGTTCAGGGGGGCCCCATGTCTTTCTGTTAGGCCCCCAAGTCTGTTTTTGGGGGAGTGGAGGGGTAGATGGGCAAAGGGGCTTTTCAGAGAAGCCAGCAAAAATCAATGAAAACCTCTCTCTCTCTACTCTCTTCGCCGATGCCTGCCTTGGTCTTAGCCCACCTGCACCCAGGTACCTTAGAAGTACAGAAAAGATGTTAAAAGAAGCTCAGAATATCTATGTACGTAAAATAAAAAAGGCAAAACCAGAAAACTAACATGATGTTCACAATTGTAGAACAAGTGGCTTAGGGAAGGGCTGGCCAGGAGGGCCAGAAACAGAAGCCACAGAAGTAACCTTAGATGTTATCTCTAAGAAGAATGTTGCAGTTTAAATCCAAGCCTGCTCCTATAAAAATTTTCTTAATTAATGTAAAGGTTTTGGGGCATTACTGGCTTAAATGGTAAATATCTAATTTTTTTTTTAAACTGAAAGGTTAACTGCAAGACAAGTTTTAATTTACCTGCTCTTAGTTTTATTTCAGAAGGAAGGTCTCTTTTACTTTGTTAAAGGTATATATTTTTTGAAAGTAAAAGTACATTTAAAGTGTGTTCATAAATGTTAATCTAAGAAATATTGGCTGTTTGCTTTTTGGTAATCATTAAAGAATTAAGTAAGAGTAAAGAATTCTAAAACATTTTAAAGGAAAAAAGGAAAGAAAAGGTCTAGAGTTTGCTAATAGTATGACAGAAAGGAAAGAATGTTGGAGTAGAGATAATATAATTACTGAGGCATGGTTATGCATTTTTGAAAGACATAGAAAGAAGGTTTAAAGGCTAATTTGAAAGTGTGAAATTTATGAAGGTTGTGTATGTAGTAAAAAGGAAAAGAGAAATGTTAAAAGGAAATTAATTAAATAATATAGGCCAGTGACCTGACACCCAAGTTTCCGCCCAGTGAGTTATGAGTGTTTTACAACCTATAATAAAAGACTTAAGCATTTGGCTTTCTGGTTAAAAGGAGACAAGCAAGGTTCCTGGGATATGTAAAAGTGGCTGGGATGATGTTGGTCAAGTTTCCCATTTGCAAGTGTGATGAAAGGGTTAAAAATTCAGCAGTTCAACTGCAGCTGATAGTGGCCTGCAAAAAACTGTGTAATAGACTTAGATGATACCTGCGTCTTCATGGACAAAACTCTGGAGAAACAAGGACAATTTTACTTTGTATGGGAATGTAAAAAATGGACTTCAGTCACCTCCCTGATATGTTTGTATAGCCCTACCTTGTGTCATGTTTGGTAGCAGAAAATTTGGCTGCCTGAAGTGGCCACAGTGCCAATATTGTACTTCATTATGTTAATATGTTATATTAACCTTTAATTCTCTTACAGATTAGGCAGTTGCCAAAAGAGCAGGTGCCCAAATGGGCAAGGAAAAATACCCATCAGGTTTTAGTCTCTATTGAAAGACAGTTGGCAGCCTGGGTACTGCCTTGAAGGCCTGTGTGACCATGTCCATGTCAGGGGTGGCACAAACCTCAACTTTAGGAAAGTGGGGGAGGCCTGTGTGGAACAGAGGGAAGTAGTGAGTACCAGCCCTCTGTCACAGGAATTACAGACCCTGTGAGGTCCTGTGACATGTGAGACCCTGTGTAGGGATAAAACTCCCTTAGTCCATTCTGAGAGGGTGTGTCACCCCTCCCAGAGACCATATGTAGTTTAAGGACAAGTCAAGTAGGGGGAACCCTACTATAGGAACAGCTGTGACTATCTATTTGAATATAGACACATTTTTAATTTCTTCTTGACATTTGAAGACAGTTACTGTTTTATTATAATGCATTTAGAAAAATATTACTCTAAAGGACTGGCAAGGAGAATCAGATCTTAAAGCAGGTCAGTATATTGTTCTCCTTATACAATTCCTCCAAAATTTGGCAATTCTTAATAAATAAGTGATGGCAATACATTTCTTTGCATAAATTCAATAAGACCACTTTCCAATAGTGGTTTTATTGACTGGAAACTTTGACTGGAGTATCATGTTTTAAAGAGCCCTGTCTGAACTCTAAAGACTTGAATCTAATAAGAGTGCCATGGAGAAAGCAAGATATCCTGCTTGGTAGCCCTGAAAATAGATGGCACTGGAGCATCAGGCCCAAACCCTGCCATTGCTGGTAGTTGGTCAGAGTAGAAGAGGGGCAATAAAAGCGTCTCTGCATCCGTGTGGGACCCCCACATACTCTAGGTCACAAGGAGTAGGAGGGCTACTGAGACGGGCCTTAAAGCCTAAGGCATGGGCCCGGGTAGAGCCAGTGCAGGTGAGGAATTCACCTAACTCAGCAGATACTGCAGGCAGGCTTGACAGCAGCTGGATGGCTTGGCTGCCTGGCCCTATGGGGCACATTAGGATTCAATCATGAAATTTCGATAGTCAGTTACCATTCTTATTGTGTTTATGCAAACAATCAGAGCAAATTGAATGCAACAGACAAATTGGTCTTAAGTTAGCTCTTTTAATAAACATAAGGGTGATTTTAAGGAGAAAAATTCTATTTCAATAGAAGTTGTTAGAACTGAAATATTTTCTTTCCCTTCCACCAGACCATTTGTTATAACTCTTGCTATTCTAAGTGCTCAATAATACTAAATTTTATAATACAGTTTGTCTCTGTCAAGTCACAAGTCCACCTCCTTCTGTGCCCAGGCCTCTTTGTCCTTCTGACAGACAGCAAGGATCTCTTGGCTCTGAAAAATATTCCATCCCTCTTCAGCATGGAAGTAGTCAGAGAAGCCCACCAATGTCCATTTTCTCTAAAACAATTCAGAGCCAAGATCCTTGAGGGGATATATTAGGCAGTTAGACAGACATGAGCAGAGCAAGGACGATGGCCCAACTAGTGCTACCAGATGTAATTAAGTCTTACCACCTCTATGTATGTGAGACAAGGGGCATAGCCAAAGGGGTACTCACCCAAAGTCTTATATGTCTATTCTTGGCCAGTACCAGGAAGTTTTGAGAACCATGGCTTGGTAATATAGCTTGATATCTGATAATGTGATCCTTCCAACGTTGTTTCTCTTTCTAGGGATTGCTGAGCTATTCAGGGTCTTTTTTTAACTTTTTATTCCAGATAAATTTTTGGAGAGTTTGTTCTAGATCTTTGATATAGGCCTGTGGAGTTATGAACTTCCCTCTCAAGACTGCTTTCACTGTGTCCCATAGATTTTGGATTGTTGTATTTTCATTGTCATTTGTTGCCATGATGCTTTTTATTTCTTCTTTGATAACCCAGTCATTGCTTAATAGCATGCTATTTAGTCTCCAGGTGTTTGAGTTTTTAAATTCACCATCAGTCTGTGTGAGTCTTTTGTTTTGAGGTGGGTTTCCTGCAGATAGAAGATATATGGGTCATGTTTTCTTATCCACTCAACTACCCTATGTCTTTATATTGGGGCATTTAATTCATTTACATTTAAAGTTACTATTCATAGGTACTTGTTTGTTGCCATTTTTACTTTTTATGCCTGTGTTCCTTATTCCCTTCCTATTTCTTCTTTTTACAGCAGACCCTTTAGCATTTCTTGCATTGCTGGTTTGGTGGTAATAAACTCCCTTAGTCCTTTTTTGTCTGTGAAGCTCTTGATTTTACCCTCAATTTTGATTGATAGCCTTGCTGGGTGCAGTATTCTTGGATTCAGACCATTGCTTTGCTTAACTTTGTATATTTAATTCAATTCCCTTCTGGCCTGATGTGTTTCTGTTGAGAAATTAGTCACTAATCTGATGGGGGATCCTCTGTAGGTAACTTTCTGTCTCTCTCTGGCAGCCTTTAAGATTCTTACTTTGTCGTTAGTGTTGGCCAATTTAATTATTATGTGTCTTGATGTCGGTCTTTTGGGGTTCATCTTGTTTGGGACTCTGTAAACTACTAGGACTTGTGTGAGTTTTTTCTTCCCTATATCAGGGAAGTTTTCTGTCATTATTTCTTCAAACAGGTTTTCTATTCCTTGCTCAGTTTCCTCTCTTTCTGACACCCCTATTATGTGGGTGTTGTTTCATTTCATGTTGTCCAAAGTTCCCTTAGGCTCTCCTCCTGTTTTTTTTTTTTTTTTTTTTTTTTATAGATGCTGCTCTGCCTGGGTATTTTTTCCTACTTTGTCTCCTAGCTCACTGATGCAGTCCTCTGCTTCTTCTAATCTACTGTTGATGCTTTCTATTGAGTTCTTTATTGCGGCAATGTCATTTTTCATTTATTCTTGGTTCTTCATTTCCTCTTGGTTCTTACACATATTACTGAATTTGTCTTCCAACCCTTTCATTGGCCTTATGACCATTTCTATGAATTATTTCTCTGACATTTTGCTTGCCTCCTTTTCATTTACTTTCTTTTCTGGTGATGCCTCCTTTCTTTTGTATGTGGGCTGTTTCTTTGTCTCCCCATGATCACTCCTCTCTGGATATCTGGTTATGTAGCTGTCTCTCTCTCCTGCGTTGACTTAAAGGCACAAAATACACCACAACAAGACACAGCGCACAGAGCACCAAACACAAATGTATTCACAATATTAATAACCCCAAATAAAAGTGACCACCAGAAAACAGAGAGTCAGGGGATAGAAAAGAGTGCAAAAATGATATTAAGAAAAGGGAAAAAATTAAGAGTGAAAAGAAAGAGAAGAAAAAAGAAGGGGGTAAATGTATGTATATGGGGATAAAACTCCAATAAAACAACAAATAATCCAAAAAATGCAAACAACAAACACCCAGAGATGAATGCAAACTACAAATAAGAACTAATCCTAAATATATAAACTACAAACCCTCAATCAACAAACACTCAGATGAATCTGAGGAAGCAGAGCTTATTTCCAGAAGGTACGGTCAAAGTATTGAATGAATGGGGAAAAAGCCACAATTCAGTATAGAGGAGGTAGGAAGCGAATGAGTGTATAAGAAGAAAAGTAAAAATAAAAAAAAACTAAATACAAAAAAGAGAAAAAAAACATATAAGATATATATATATATAAAACTTTTACCCTTCTTTAATCTATCTATATAGATGTTTACTATTGGAAAAGGATAATAGAAAGTATCTAGGCCTGAGTTTGTGATTGTAATTAGTTAAGCTTTTAGTAGAAGAAGAGAACAAGTGAGGGAAGGAATAACAGAAGCAAAAAAACAGAAACAAAAACAAACAAACAACAAAAGAAAAAATCCAAAAAACAAATACAAACAAGCAATAAAACCCAAACTAATCAACTATCAAAAACTAACAAGACAAGAAGAAAGAAAAAGGCAAATAATTAAAAAAAAGAAAAACCAAAACAAAAGAAAAAGACAAAAGGGAAGTAAAAGAAAATCTGGATAGTGAAGAAAGGGAAGAGAAAAGTGTGTATGGCCTTGGAACGGGGGGGGGGGGGGGGGGGGAGGGGCAGAAATTAGATATATGAGTAAGATTAATTTTTAACAGGGAGTTAAAAGGAAGGATAGAGAAAAAACTAAAGCAGGAACAGGGTAAGAGAAACAGTGCAGGAAGAGAGTGAAGAGAGTGTTGGTATAAAGAAAAAATTGAGATAGAATAAACTAATGATACAGGAAGAATAAAAATAGAATATAGAATACTAATCCCAAAATAAAATAAGAAAAAATAAAACTTTTAAAAAAGGTAAAATAACAGTAGTAACAATAGTAATTAAAAACAAAAATATAAAAATGGTAAAATCAGGTGAGAAAGAAAAAATTAGTTTCTCAATTAAAAGATAAAAAATAAAAATGTGAAGTAGTAAAGGCCATTCACTTCCTCTACTGTTCTATTTGGCAGGTATGTTTCCTGTCAGGCAGATAGCCCAGTATTAAAGTTCCCTGCGCTCCACAGCTCCTCTGAGTCATAAACTACAATCCTCTTCTCAAGCAGTTGGGAGCTCTTGGTTTCTTAGCCTGCCTTTAGTTGCATTCACACAAGAGTCAACCCCTGGGTGGCAGTATTTCTGTGTTGATATCTGAGGCTAAAAGGCTTCTCCCCTACCCAGAGTTTAGATGGCTTTCCCTGCTGCACTTAATGCTTGGTTAGAGGGATGGACTGCCCTAGAGCTGGTTTTCTGTTTGTTTCTCCACACTCTGTTCTCCAGGTTCCACAAAAACAATTTTCCCCTGTAGTCTTGGCAAGTGGTTTTTAATTGGAAGATCCTATGCACTAGGCTTAGTAATCAGAAGCAAGGATTTAAAAAAGAAAAAAAAGTCACAGAATGCTCACAGAAGCCTGTCTTCTTCCCCTGGCACTCCTCAGCCTGTGCACAGGCAGAACTCCAGACTGCCCTCCTGTGCCCTGCCCTGCCTTGGGTTAATTTCTATAGTCTCCTTCTGCCCACAGCCATGTGGACCCCCTTCCACATTTTAGGGTTACACTTACCCTAACAGCACATATTTTGTGGGGCACAATCTTACTTTGAGACTCTAATTCCCACTGTGCGCATGTTTCACGCACTTTTCGCATGTGTTTCTCCCTCCAGCCTGGACCCAGATCTCACCACTCCCTAGGCAATAGTTGACCTTTCTGTTCATGGATTTCCTCACCGTCCATGGATTTCTCACCAGCTGTGAATTAATTCACCAATTCTGCGTGGATATTAATTGATTCAGCTGTTCCTTCTCTCTGCTCTGTGAGGAAGGCACAGGGGTCTTCTGCTTCCTCATGCTGCTTTGTCTCCTCCTGGACAGACTTTCTAGGTGCTCTCAGTTGGAGAGGCTGGAGTCTTGGTATTCCTGGGTTCGCAGCTGAAGTAGTTGGTCACTGAGGGTTGTGGTTGTAGGGTCCCAGGAGGTATCTGAGGGTTTCCCTGGTTGAAGTTAAGGCTGGGCTTCAGATCACTGCCACTCTCCCCTTCAAGATGGCACAGTCTCTGCTTATGTTAAATTTTGAGAGCATTTTTATTTTATAAGGTATAGAAATAAATCCAAGCCCATCCTGTGTTGCTCAATGGTTGAATGTTGACCCATGAACCAGGAGGTCAGAGATTGATTCCATGCCAGGAAACATACTCTGGTTGCAGACTTGATCCCCAGTGTACGACATGTAGGATCAATGATGCTTTCTCATCATTGATGTTTCTATCCCTCTCTCCCTCTTCATTCCTCTCTAAAATAAATAAAAATACATTCTTAAGAAATGAAATAAATGCAATGTAAAATGTCATAAAGAAAGTGTATTTGTCCATTAAAGGCTTTGCAATTCATTATGCAACTGTGAATAGGTTAATTTGCAAAGGACATACTCTGAGCAGTTTGTAAATGTTAAAAACATATTTTGCTGCAAAAAAAAAATGAGTACAAATTTGTTGACCAAGGAGCTGAAAAGTAAAGCACTGAGAAAATGAATGATAAAAAGAATAGGAAGAAGTTGAGCAGTTATCTGTCTTCCCTCAATAGATAAAATTACTCTGGGACAATTACCTAAATGAGCAAAATGAAGTGGGGGACATGAGCAATTAAAATAGAACTACTTAAATTTACAAGTTTAATAAACTCATATCTGTATTATGAGAAACTAGCAGAGCCACTGTGATAGCTTGAACAGAGGTGAAATTAAGAGAAGAAAGGCACTGCCTTGGTGATGTAAAGTTAAGGCCTGTATTTAGTCAGGAAGATATCTGACTCAACATTCTGTTGAGACACAATGTTCTGTGTACCATGTACAAAGTTAGTCTTATGAATATGAACTTTTTTAGCTTTCATGTATTTGTATACAGAGTTGCTAAACTATTGAATACACATTTGAGAAATGGGGAAAAATAATTAAATAAATCATTAGAATCCTGATATTTTCAGAAAGTGTCAGAAATGGATCAAAAGTCCAAAAACAATGAATGTAAAATTGACTCTTCCTATTTAACAAAGATTTAAAGAACAATGATTGAGGAACTGTGATGCCAGGAATTGAAAAAGAATTGAATGTAAAATGTTTTGAAACCAGAGAAATTTCATCTGGTATAAAATTGCCTGGAATAGCCCTAACAGGTGTGGCTCAGTGGATAGGGCATCGGCCTGCAGACTGAAGGGTCCCAGGTTCGATTCTGGTCAAGGGCATGTACCGTGATTGTGGGTACATCCCCAGTGGGGAGTGTGCAGGAGGCAGCTGGTCGATGTTTCTCTATCATCGATGTTTCTAACTCTCTATCCCTCTCCCTTTCTCTCTGTAAAAAATTAATAAAATATATTTAAAAAATTGACTGGAATAAATTTTTAAGTTATCAGTTGTTAGTAAAAACTTCTATGTGCAAGAAAACCTAACTATCTCAGGCTAGGTGGCTCAGTTGGTTAGAGCATCATCCTGTACATCAAAAGGCTACAGCTGTGATTCCCTGCAGGTTACATAATTAGGTTGTGAAGTCCATCAACTGTCTGGAAGCAACCGATCCATGTTCCTCTTGCCCTTCCTCTCTCTCTAAAATGCATTTAAAAAAACATATCTTCGAGTGAGGATTAAAAACACCAACCACGGAAATCTAACAAGTAATATAACTGTTTAAGCTAATTTTAACTTTTGTGTTTTATAATCTCATTAAATAACACAATTACATAGAACTGAAATTACTTCTGATATATAGAATAAACACCGCAGAATGTGAACACTAAAGGTAAAAATCATCAAAACAGATATGCAGTTCTCTATACCGCTCAATGGAATCAAGTGGGCAAGACTAACCTTCATGTAATGGTGAGAGAAGCAACACATCTAAATATTCTGAAAGTGGAGAAAACTGAAAGCACAGATTAGAGTAATATTTATTATAGCTATTGTCCTTAAAGTTGGACAAACACGGTAAGAATAGTCCAAAAAAAATCTTGCAAATAAAGGGGATTGAAAAACAAATTCAACCTTAAGGCATTTTTAATATTTTACTCTCCAGAATCATAGCTTAAAGACCGTTAGAAATTGTTGTATTGTAATGCCCCATCCCAGATCTCACCCTATTATTTCATTTTAGACAGCATGGTACCATGTCTCATAGTACTACTTTATGTTTTCCTTTAGGAGTAATTAAATTCCCAGCAACTCCAGAAGACACCTGTGGCCTATCTCTGTATCTAGATAGAAGGGTGCTTTTTTACTCTCTCTTGTTAAGTCTAGCATAATTTGGCTGATCAATGCCCCATAAGGAAACTATACGTATCTTAGAACCAACATTAACTTTACAATAAGCTATTTTTTTTCAATATATCTAGAAATATTGGGAAAAAAGATAAGCCCACACTACTTTCTTCCCAAAATATTAAAGAAAAAATTTTCTACAAAAATCATCTTGCAGAGCATTTGTATTTACAAACACTTTCAACTTCATCTTTTAAAAGGAGACATTATCTGATTTTCCTGGTGAGAACTAATAAGAATATTTCAGGTTTGCATCATGCTTACCAATTTATGGAAGTATTTGACATTCTTTCCCCACCCCCCACCCCCATTTTTTTTTGTTTTGTTTTGCTTTTTTTGTTTGTTTCCAGTCATCCAATTTCACAACTTTGAAGCACAAAGACCTTATTGGGCCAAAGGGTGGTTAAAAAATCCTTAGTTTATGATGTATTCAGATGAAGCCAAATGGAAAAACAAGGTTGAAGTCTCATTTAGCACAGGCCTATGCTTTTTTTCTCTGCATTAAGACCCTAAAAGCACCATCAAAACTCTAAGCCAACGTGCACTGACTTGAAATGGGTATTTTAGTGAGAATTAGCATCATGACCAAGGGAGACACCCCTTTGTTTCCCCCCTGAAATCTACAACTTGTGGACATTCAAAACCCAACACAGGTTCCTGTGCTCCACACACTAAAAGGTCCCACACCAGTACTTTGGATGGTGGTCTTCTTGGAATGTGTAGGAGAGGAAGGAAGGGGGTGGAAGGGACAGGGGAGACCAGGGACAGATCCATCACTGCAGCAAGGCTGAACCTACAGCCCCAGCAAGCACAGTAGTGATTGAGGATTCAGGGTACAGCTCTCATAACACAGACCAGGGGAGGGGGAAAAGACTCAGAAGCATTCCTATCCCACTCCCATCCCCACCCCCACTCCCAAAATGCAGGTTCCTCCCCAGTTTCACCACCACAGACCAGTAGCAGGAACAGAACCAAGTCTCCAGGCCCCAAGCAACAGCACAGTGCTGCTAGTGGTCATAGGAAATGAGGCAGCAGCCCCTTGGCCTCACAAATGGGCTCCCCTCAACTGGTCCCATCTCCTGCCATGGTTGTTGTACCCTGAGACCAGGACAAGCCAGATCCAGCACCAACACCCACTACCCTGGTTACCCCACAACCACTCCCATGTCCAAGGCTAAACTTCCCACACCTTGACTCACAACCTTGCCTTCCTCAAGATTAACTAGTATAGGTAAGAGAAAACAAAAACTGCCCTATGCTGGAAAGCAAAACTACCATCTACTAGAAAACTAAAGAAAGACCTCAAATTGTCAACCTGCTGAATTGTGGAAAGCAAAATGTTCCTAAATAAGAAAAGTGTTCACTACTTCAAATAGGCCAGCAGGGGAACAACCCACCAAGCAGCATGGACCACCAAGGTAACACTAACACAGGACAACAATGAAAATTCTCAGAAATAAACTCAAAGTAGCAGACGATTTTTCTATAAACGAGAAAGAAATCAAAACAGCAGTCATTAAGAAACTCAATGATACAGAACACTCAAAAGGAACTACAATGAGCTCAGAAATAAAATTGATGAACAGAAGAAGCACTTTACCAAAGAGATGAAAACTATGCCAAGAATCAAACAAATTCTGGAGCAAAAGACCTCAATAAATGAGATGAAGAATGGATATATTAATAACTGATGCACAAAGAAAACTAGAGGTAATATCAAGACTGCCTATTACTGCCATCTTGGTCATCAGTCATTCAAGGGCTGGCAAGATGTGCAGACATAAGGGAACTTCCTTTAAAAATGCAAATATAAAACAATCTAAATATAAAAAAGGCTAATATGCAAAGTGTCCCCTGGGGAGTTCCACTGGGAGACCAGGAGTTTGACCAGGAGCTATGACGGGCACTAACCACCAGGGAGCGGCATGGAACAAAGGAAGGCCCTGGCCAGCAGCTAGAGCTGGAAAAGGGAGGCCCAGGCTGCACCTGGCAGCCCAAGAGCCCTGATTGCCAGCCAAGCCTAGGGACCCTCTCCATGCATGCATGAATTTCATGCACAGGGCCTCTAGTAAATTATAAATTCAAATATTTGTTTAGTTTAACTTTTTAGAAAATGTACAACTACTCAGCAAGACATTTTATAAAAACTGAAATAAAAGGCAGTAAGTAAAATAGCAATTAAGAATATTCTCTCACATAAAAAGATAACAAAACTTTTCACTTAAAATGAGAAATTAATCCTTTTGGTAGTATAAGTTTATTGAATTCATAAAAAAGATTCTCAAGTAGGAATCAGCCAGTTTTCTTTGCATACAAAACTGTTTAGGATTTTCAACACAAGGTGTACCCAGGAAGGGCCTCTTATTAAGAGTGCTTAGTGGTCTGTCTTGCAGTTTCTGAAACAAGGAGAAGTTAGGTGCTGATTCCTCTTAGCTGCTTCATAGAACTGTGAAGATTGTAAACAACAAATGCTTAGTATTTTATTTTCCCCTAAGAGACTTGCATTCATTATGTAGCCACAGTAGTAAAGGGAATTTCCCATTACATCGCATTTTAGCAATGAAAATGTATCAAAGCAGATTTACTATATTCAGGTGTAGGTTCTAAATTATTCTTAAAAAATACTGATGTTTGTAAGTTGGGGATGGGGTTCCTAACTAAGGAGTAATCCAAAGTGGGGAGGCTATCAGTGATGTAGATGGCTTCTCAGGTAATACCCCCTGCCTTCTGGGAGGGCTGTACTTATAAGACCCCATTCCACAGGGCCACCACGCCTGCCCCACCTTGCCCATCACCACACTGTTGTCTGTGTGCATGCATAGGTGCTCTTTAGCTAATCTCTTCCCCTTCCTTTCTTCATCCTCCCTGCCCCCACTCCTTTCTGACATTTGCCAGGCTGTTCCATGTATGCATGCCTCTGGTTCTATTTTGTTCATCCGTTTATCTTGTTCCTTAGATTGCACACATTATTAAGGAGTTTCTATGGTATTTGTCTTTCTCTGACTTGCTTATTTTGCTTAGCAAAAAATCTTCCTTTTATTAGTACTCACACATTCTGATAACTCAACGAATAACAAAATCCATTTAAGTTCTTCAAATTGAACAATATAACTTAATAATTGTATAATATTAAATCCTGACTTTTATTTTTTTCCTAGCAGTCTTGTTTTTCATCATCTGATCTTAAAAATAAAATGATCCTCTAGTAAGAATCATGCTGCAAGATCAAGTCAGTGATGGTAGTGATGGAAACTAAAATACTGAAAGGAGAAACATGCCATCTTCCTTCCTGAAATCTAGAGAACAAGCTGCTATTAAGGGGAGAAGGGGAAACACATACATTGTTTGTATCCAGAGTGGAATTTGCAGTAAAATGAAATAAAGCATATTAAAGATCAATAAATTAACCTGTAAGGATTGCCTGACTTGTTCTAATCTGTATGCTAGGTAAGGATTTGCACATTCTCCAATCCTCTCTAGATGCCATTCCTCTTCCTGGTGCTCCGCCCTCTTAATTTCCATTTGTCTTCTGACTCTTATTGTTTCTTGTTTTCACCACTCTACTCTAGTCGTCATTTCGTAACATTTCTTTCAAAGTTCTTGGAATTCTCTCTCTTGCTGATCTGTATTTTCTTCAGGATAATGCATACATTTTGAAGCTGCTATAAGCTCATCAGTCTGCATGAATAAAAGAATATAGTTTGGTTATGAAGGTGTGGATACCTGTGTGAGATTTTTTAAAATTTAAATTCCTTATAGTTTAACAGCATGAAATTCTGAAACAAATCCAATTGCAATAAAATGTTATCTGCACTGTGGTAGAGTCTTAAAATGTGGAACCATGAGTTACTCAGAATCAAGGCCAAAGTTAAAATAACCAGGAGTCCCAAAAATATATTTACTGTCCTTGTCTTTGCCACAAAATGTCTGCACTTGATATTAGACTCTTTTTTTTCTATGACTTTTTTATGTCTCTCCTTCACAAAGTGACTATCCATGGCCTCTTAGTAGAAAGTCCCATTCCTCTTCTTCCATCTTAACAGTTCATAATTTTTAAAAAGTTTTAGAGATATCATATTGAGGTATTCAGGACTGAGTCACCAAATGCTTCCCAAAATAGCACTTTCAAAATGAGAATAATTAATGAATCTTTTATATTAGGATTCTAATGTCATTAGTCTTTTACTGAACTACAAACTTTTGATGCTAATTTGAATTGCATTCAAAGATGAAATGATTCCATGCTTTACTGAAAAATTGCATCTCTCCCTGTAAAACTTCAGCAAGATGAGCCTTACAGTTTTCAGAATCAACAAAATGGGGGCAGGGGCTTGATTCAATAGTGCTATCTTGAAATTCTTTGTTACATCCCCCCATGTAAGGGAGCACACTAAACAAAAACAACATCATCATCAACAGCAAACTTGCTGGAATGTCAGTAATAATGACTTGGGAAGAACTACTTCCCTTTAGATACAATGCTTGTTTGGTAAGACAAGGTGAGTGATGCTGAGATTTTGAAGCACTTCTCCTGATTCTTTGGCACTTGTCCGTGAAATAGGTGCTGGCCTCAGTGCTAACTGTGTTCTGGTGAATAGGATACAGTGACTGCTGTGTGACTGCTATTTCTGGGTGCCATCTGACTCTCTCCCTAGGGGAGCTCACCCTGAGAACCCAGCCACCATGTTGTGAAGAAAGAAGCAGCCCAGGCCACATGGTCAGTCCTCATACAGGTGTCCAGCTCAGACTGCCCTAGTGAACGTCCCAGCCAAAGTCTTCTGCAACTGTCTAACTGGAGACTGAACAAGTATCAAGATGATTCCACTTCCCAGGTTAAAGTCATCCCAACTGGTGGCAAGTAGAAAAGAAATGAGGTGGCCTTACTGCAGATTTGTGAACTAAGTAAATGCTATTTTAAGGTCGGAGGTTTGGAAATGGTTTAATAAACAGCAATAAATAAATGGCAAAGATACTGATAGAAAAAGAGTGCTGACACTAAAAAAGAAACACACACACTTATTGGAGCGCCTCTGAATAGGAGGTAGGTGGAAACTGACATAATGTAGTAAAGCATGAAAATGAACACCAAGAGGGACTCCAAGAAATGCTGAGGGGGGCCGTCATGGCTCTTGAGGAGACTGAGAGCAAGGGTTCCTGGGCAAGTGAATAAAGTGACCCTTAAAGAAGGATGACAGGGATTCTCGGTAGGAAGCAGCTGAAATTGAAATCGATGAGAAAAATAAGCTAAAGAAAGACAATCCTATATAATAAAGAGGTAATAGGCAAATTAACCTTTATGCTCTCACAAGATGGCTGCCTATGACCAGACTGGCAGGGGGGTTAGTGAGGGACAGCCAAATGACTGAAAAAATAGGCTGCATGGGGCAACCAGGACAGCAGGGAGGTTAGTGAGGGATGACCAAATGACTGAACAAACAGGCTGCATAGGGCGTCCAGGCTGGCAGGGAGGGACAGTTGTGGGTAACCAGGCCAGTGGGGAGGGCAGTTGGGGGCAACCAGGCTGACAAAGGGGAGAAACTGGGGGCAACCAGGCCAGCATAGGGGGGCAGTTGGAGGCGACGAGGCCAGCAGGGGGTACAGAAAGGGGTGAGCAGGCCGGCAGGGGGGGAGCAACCAGGCCGGCAGTGGGAACAGTTAGGAGCAACCAGGCTGGCAGGGAGGGTGTTGTTGGTGGTGACCTGGCTGGGTTTGGGGGCAGTTAGGGGTGACCCGACTAGCAGGGAAGGCAGTTAGGGATGACCAGGCAAAAAGGCAGGTGAGCAATTAGGAGGCAGCGGTCCAAGATTGTGAGAGGGGTTATCCAACTGCCAGTTTATGCCCGATCCCCAGGATTGGTGTTGGACATCCCCGAGGGGTCCCAGATTGTAGAGTTTGCAGACTGGGCTGAGGGGGACCCCCCCCCCCATGCATGAATTTCGTGCACTGGGCCTCTAGTTAAATATAAAAGTACCTGGATTTATGGGTTTCAAATATCCATTTCCCATTTATAGCTTATCCCACATGTCCATTTGTCATATAATGCAAAAATAAAGAAATAAATTCCAGGGTGTTCCAGGAAAACATGGTCTAAGGATGAAGCCACAACATATAAAAGTACTTTAGACTTCAGAAACATTTACATGGTGCCTCAAATTCTGGATTGTCAGAATGTGAGAATTTTAAAAGCACTGTCCTGCAACACCTCCAGGAAGCCCCAGGAGAAGAGCTTATCTGAAAACAAGTTGTAAGATAGCTCTTCTAACAACATGATCCCCGGTAAAATTCATAGGAAACTCAAATCTTCTAAGAGAATTGTAGTAGGAAAAACCCTGCCTGCTAGCTCCTGAAGGGAGATCAAGACAGTACACAATAAAAAGAAACCTGTGGGTCTTAGATGTTCTACAGGGAGGAAGCAGGCTGCTACAAGAGCTGCAAGCATAGGTCATTTCTTAAGAAGAGGACAGAGCAAAGACTCAGAGGGCACAGGCAAGGTCCACAGAGAAGCATCCCATGGTTAGGAATAAGTTTCCCTTTCCTCTGTGAGGAAACAGAGAATACTGTGAAATAATTTTAAATCTCAATGGAAAAACCAGTGCAGCATCCTTCGGCAACATTTAAATACCGGTTCTCCTCTGGCTTACTTCAAGCTTGTTTGTATTTTATACCACAACGTTTCTCCACAGAAAACAAATTGGCTTTAAAATTTTGAGATTTCATATTGAGGCATTTATTTCTTCTTTTAATATTTTTTAATCCTCGCCCAAGGATAGTTTTCCATTGGTTTGTTTTAGAGAGAGGGAAAGAAACAGTGGCCAGGGAGAAGCCCAAAACCCGGGTATGTAACACCTTAATCAATAAAGAAATTTAAAAAATCTCTTTGAATATAGAAAAAGCCAATGAATTGTACACTTTAAATCAGTGAACTGCATGGTATGTTCATCATGTCTCAATAAATCTGCTTCCTAAAATTTTGTGATTTGGTGCTGGTGCCAGGATTTAAGACATAGAAAGTTAGCAGTAGGCCCTTTTTATGGAAAAGTGATAAAGAAAAAAAGCTGTTTTTTTCTCTGATGACAAGTCTATAAAATTAACAGAAAAATCTATATTTCACTGTTCAAACATTGAATATCTATTTCCCCAAATTAGGTGATATTGGGGTCTCAAAACTGATTCATATTTACCTTCAATTTTATCTTTCTAGTCTCCATTTCAATTTCTATTAGACTTGGTTTTAAAACTCTGGGGAAACAGAGCTCTTCATTGAAATTCCTTTTTGGCACGTTTAAGGGTTCCTGAAATCTGCAGAAATGTACAAAAGAAAAATGTCAAATTCTTTAAGCGTAAATATTCAATAATTATTTAAATAGATATTATGTTCCTTCATATAAAACAAACGAATCTATAAATTATGGTCCTCTTATTTGTCCCAATCTAATTTTGTTTGGAAACATACTAGCTAAATTATCTACACTAATAATAGAGAAATATGCAAATAGACCATATGTTTGTGGCATCCACCAGCCAATCAAGAGTGCATATGGAAATTAACCCAACAAAGATGATGGTTAATTTGCATACACAAGGGCAGAGTGGCAGGTGGGGCAGAATGCCTGCTATGACTGGGAGAGTGGGGGGCAGAGGGAGCTACAGGAGCGGCGCTCCGGCCTCAGTAGAGAAGACTGAAGGCTCCAGCCATAGTAAAGATGGAAGGTGGTGGCCAGAGTGAAGGCCTGGGTCCTGGGTTCTGGAGGAAAACCAGTGCCGGCAGACAGAGGAAGGAAGGCCTATTGCACATATCTTTGTGCAATGGGCCGATATAAGATTAATTATATAAATAAGATGAAAAACAAGTCATGACATGTGTGATATAGAGTTAATATAGTAACTGTATAGAGTTCCTATAAGTTACTAGTAATATTCATTTTACTATGTTAATATAAAACATGAACCTATTATTAAATATCAACTAAAAATCAGAGATAAGTATCCAAGGTGAAGAAGAAAAGCATGAGGATATGTGAATGTTTTGAAAATACACAAACATACCTTTTGGTACCTACTGACAACAGTCTATAAGAAGGAAAGTAAAGTAGCAACATCCAGGAGATCATTCAAAATTGAAGGAAAGCAGGAAAGAAAACCCTTCAAAGTCTGAGTGCAAGGGGAAATGGGGAAGGAGCAGGGCTTTAAAAGAAGGGAAATCAGAGAGATAGTGTGTAACAATCTCCTCAAGTCTGCTTTAAGAAGAGATCTTTGCTAGCACAATGTTAACAAAATGAAAGGGATATGAAACAATGTAGAGAAAGACAGTTAGGTGAGAGGAAAAGCACTGATGATGAGAATCAGAGAACAAACTTAAGAACTCAGCCAATAAACAGAAAGGAAGCCATGTGGGGGCTTCCCAGACATGGGAAAGATGCCCTTGTGTTTTTATGAGTGGTAAAAACAGGATTACCCAACTTCTTCCTTAAGTCACATGAACATTTTTTTAAAGTATGAGATCTTTTAGAACTAAAAAAGGAGAGAGAAACATAAGCTGAATCAAGATATTAGCCTATGTGAATGGTGAAGGGACATACACTATGGAAAGAAGGAAAGATCAGCAGAGAAGATATTTTGCAGAAATAAACATTCAAGGTAGACATGAAACTTGCACTTGACAGGATATGCAAAGCCAACCTCATTATGGTTTTAGGAATCATTAAAGTGTAAGTAATATCATGGCCCTCAAAACAGTTTCACATTGTGCTGTGAGTTTCTGCAGACAATTTTTAAACAGGGCAATTTACTTAAGTATAAACATTACAGATAGGAAATAAAATTTTATTTTGGTTTTAAATAAGTAAAGTGACCGATAAACCTTAATTCATGCTAGAAATGATCTGAGATATAATTTTACCTGGTCATCGCTTTTTCTAGATCATTCTTTTGCTTCATTACTTCGTGCAAGCTCTGTTGCAAATATATGGTTAAATCAATGTACTTCTTTGATTCTTCCTTTTCATGCTGTAACTTTGAAAAAAATTAAAGGAAATCATTTTAAGAAATCTAGAGATTTACTTTTCTTTCTTAAAAATAAGAATTCTCCTGGGTTCATGAATAATATGTGTGAAGAAGTTTATGAAATGTAGTAGACAGGTTTATAAACTAGATGTCAATCAGTACCGACTTCAAGGATAATGACTTCTTACAGCACCTTAAATTAACTTTACATTTTCACCACTGTCTTTCTGGAACTAAAATTGCCAAAATTTGTGAAAACAGAGGTTTGATATATAAAATACTAAGTGCTAAAATACTTTTTAAGGATACATCGACATTTTAGTTTCTAAAGGTGCCCTAGATACATTTTCACCAATAGTTCAAGATACTCCAGGTTCTATTGTCACATCTTACTAAGGCAATCTTTGAAAAATTCCCATGCAGTTCCCATTACCTTATGATGATAATCTGACTTGAGGATGAGATAAAGAATCCATTCTCTGTAAACTTTCTTCCATAGGTTTCAATTTCTCCTTTTCTATTAAACACTTTTCTCTTTAAATAAAGCATCTTCTTTATATTATATAACAAACATAACTTTTACTTGATTTGTGAAGCTTTTTATATCATCCTATTGTCTCCCTCCATTAAACTCTAACATTCTTTACTACAAGGTCTTATCCACATATTCATATTTTAACCATTCATTTTTGCTTTTACATAAGAATCTGAATTGCAATCCTATAATAGCACTAAAAAATTTTGAGGGTCATCTTTTTTACTGTAGTCCTTTAATGCTTTACTTCTCAGCAGCAACTGATAACAATGACCACATACACATGCTCCCTCTGGTCCTCTAACCACAGTGCATTTCTATACAGTAACCATGATGTCCAGTCCCCAACTCTTTCAATTCCTTTTTTATTTATCTTTATCTTTATTTTTGCTTGTTTTGAGGGGAAGGAAGTGGTAGCATGGTTATTTGGTTATTTTTCTTCACCTGTTGAAAGCCATGGACGAGAACTACATTGAAGTTGAGGGTAAGAAGTAACAAGTTTCAGAAACTCCATACCTTGTTTTATAATCTGATGGTCTTTGAATATTTAAGTTAGCAACTTAAATCTGATATTTTGAATATTTAAGTTAAAGATATGGCTAGAGATTATATACTTGTCATACGAAAATAACTATATAAACAACACAACAGAAATTATGAGGGCTTTCTAAATGACAGAAAGATAATAGCATCAATTTAAGAATCCCTAAAATACAGAAAGCTGATAAGATTGAAACTGATATCAAATATCAGACAGATGTAGAAGAGGAAAGCTCTGAAAAAATGAATTAGGGGAGCCCCAGTCTAGCGGCAGATAGAGACAGTGGTCACCTAAGAGGATCCTTTTATAACCTTTTGTTATAGAGAATATCTAACAGAAACAGAATAATATAGAATATTGTAATGATCCTCCATAGTTCATCATCCAGATTCATAATTTTCTTTTGTTTTCTATGTCACTTCACTTTTTTTCTTTCCATCCACATGTACCATTTCTATGGCCTCTTCCATTGCCACACAATTCCTCACATTACAGAAATCACCACAATGTTGTCAAGTTCATGAATTTTCTCTAGTTTTTTATTCTTTTTCACTCCATCCCTACACCACACCCCAACACCACCAGCAGATAAGCACCATATGATTTCATTCATATGTGGCATTTAATGATCAAACTGAACTACCATGCAAAATAGAGACTGAATTATAGATAGAGAGCAGTCTATTTATATTTTAAAATCCACTCAGAGATCCATAAACCTCAACACTTCAAACCTGATTCCCTAATCAACATTTCCAGCTGTGACCCCTTTACTAGGATCACCTGTACTTTTTATTTCTTTCTCCCTTCTTGCTTTCATAGACAATATCCTCAACCACATACTCATAAACCATGAGCGATACCAATCATCTTTGTAGATAGCTGATCTTGTACATTTTATGTTGATTCTTATTGGTGCTACTTTGAGTATAATAGTGTTATGTTATGAATTTGAGGGTGCCTTTACCCTTAGGATGTTGACCAAGATTCTCTGTCTTGTTTTTCTCTTATAATGCAAAAGTTTTCCACAAGTGATAAATTATCAATTATTGGCCTTTAAAAATCTAGAGCTAATTTCTTGCTAATTTAGACCCCTCACCTCCTCATTGTGTTGATCACATATATGGGTTTGAATCCCAAGACCACCAGTGATATAAAAGCATTTAATTTTATCCTAACAATAGTTAAGCTGAAATATTTTCAATGTATACAAAGACAGGCACCCTCATATTAAATAATAGACTCTACAAACAAATTTATACTTAGAAAGACAAGATTATTCCTCATGAAGAAAATCAAATCAATATGAAATTAGGAACTAACTTGTTCTGCACAGACAAGATGACAAGTGCTGGAAAAATGAGTTCAATGACAGTTCAAACAGTCAGAGTACACTTCATGGAGAAGGAGAGATTGGGAGCCAGTTCTGAATAGATTAAGGATTAGGCATGAGGAACAGAAATTGACAGACAGAATGGACAGCATGAGTAAAGGTCGAGAGATGCTGAAATCAGCCCAGTTAACTCACAGGATTAAAATCCAATGGCAGGAAAAGGAAAAAGTATGTTCACACAATGATTTGTACACTCATAATTATAGTAGAATTATTAATAGCTCAAAAGTGAAAACAACACAAAGGTCCATCAACTGATGAATGGATAAGTGGTTGAGCAGCACAATGAAATATTGTTCAGCAATACAAATAAATAAATAAAATATTGATATATGTTATAATGTGGATGAACCTTTAAAATGTGACATCATGTGAAAGAAGCCAATCACCAAGGACTGCAATTTGTGTGATTGCATATATATATAAAATATCCAGAATAAGCAAGTCAATAGAGACAGAAATTAGGCTGATTGTTGCCTGGTGCAGGGGAAGATGAAAAGCTGGTAGCGATTGCTAAGAGGTGTAAAGTTTGTGTTTGGAGTGATAAAAATATTCTATAATTGACTGAGAAGACAGATATACAACTTTATGAATGTGTTTTAAAATGTTGAATCATATCATTTAAATTGGCAAATTATATGCTATCCAATATAATAAAGAGGTAATATGCAAATTAACCCTCAGGCCCTCACAAGATGACTTCCTACTACCAGGCCAACAGGGGGGTTAGTGAGGGATGAACAAATGACTGAACAGTAGGCTGCGTGGGGTGACCAGGCTGATGGAGGGGGGAGGCAGTTGGGGACAATTAGGCTGGCAATGTGGGCAGTGAGGGGTGACTAGGCCAGCAGAAGGGCGGGCAGTTGTGGGCAATCAGGACGGGACACAGAGGCAGTGAGGGGTAATCAGGACTGAAGCAGGGGGAGGGGATCAGTTAGGAACAACCAGGCACGCAGGCAGGTGAGTGTTTAGGAGCTAGCGGTCCAGGATTATGAGAGGTATGTCTCACTGTTGGTTTAGGCCCAATCTCCAAAGGGTCCTGGATTGGAGAGAGTACAGGCTGTGCTGAGGACCTGCCCCTTGTGCATGAATTTCATGCACTGGGCCTCTACTGTGAATTATATCTATGAATTTTTTTAAATTCCATTAGTGGATCTAGATTTAATTTCCTTAATTGTCTGTTGTGGGTGTACATATTACAATGATCTGAATATTTCCGTGCTTTTATTTCCATGTGAGTGAGAATGAAGGATATGCCTACTTCAATTGGTTACTATAATGACCTTCCTGTAAAGTTATTGTGAAATCTATGGAATATCCATTCACCAAAGTAAAGACAATACCTAAAACAATTTTCTAGAACATTTCATTCAGCACTATCCTCTTATTTTATCTGGCTGCCTCATCATGATAATGGAGATATCACTGAAAATATTGTTTTGTAAGGGAAGAAAAGCCTTTTGCCTTCTGTGAAGAATGATGCATAGTTTTCAACATTCCTAAGGGCAGATATTATAAGAAAAAACATAAAATACAAAAGGCAGAATAGAAGCCAGGGTTTAAGAAATAAGTGCACTATAAAGAAAATAATATTATAATAAATAAATCACAATAAAAATATAAAAGAAAGTACTATCCTAAAGTACTTTATGTTATTTAACCAGCTATAGATTAGCTGATGACATGCTAAATTTCATACACACTTGACTTCTGCTTTCATCCAATTCCTTCTGCAACTCTTGTATTTTATATTGTGAATCCATACGTTGATGTAAAGCCTCTGTGGAAGACAGTTTACTTTGGGTATCACCAGTTCTCCTTGAAGTTGTCTCACAACTGCCTAGTAAGTAAGATATCGCTGTTACTGATTTTATCAATCACATTATTATTAAATTATGTTAATGATAAAGTCACATATGGGATGGGGCAAAAGAAAGTTTACAGTTGTGAGTAGGTTACTTACTACTTATAATATTACTCTCCAAAAGAAACAACTATAAAGCTACTCTTGGCCCACCCTGGATGTGTTTTGTTAGAGTCATATATTATTAACATAATATGTAACTAAAAGTATCACTATCTACCTCAATTCACCTTCTTTTCCTCATATGGACATGCTCCTATTTGCTTAATCAGGTTAAAGTCACAGAAAATGTAATCCTCCTGCTAATCAGTAATAGGTTACTTAGACAGCTGACTCAGCCCCATGCTCAACCCTTCCCGCTCCCCTCAGGAATCTCAAAGCTTTAGAATCTACTGACATCTCAAAGAAAAATGGGTATGTAAGTGGATCAAGTGGGAGTAAATTCAATATTATGGAACATTTTCTCTTTTTAGTTCTTTTTTCAACCAGAGGTTTCAATTAATGTCAGAGCTCCTGGAACATTCAATTCCCTGCTCAAATCCTCCCAACAGGTTCCTATCTTAAAAGAAAAGTGAAGTCATTCCAAGGAACTTCAAGGCACTAGGTAAGCTGGCCTTGACCTCCCTCCCTGTTACACATAAACCCTGCCACCACTCAGTAGTTTGAAATGGAGATCCAATGCCAAATTAGTAGATCATAAAGAGCTACAATGCTCTCTGTGTTGGACAAACAACTCCAAATGATAGTAATTAGGCCTTAACATGAGATAAGAACAAACTTTTAGTAAAAATATTCAAAGAAAATTGTAAATAGTATTTGAAAATGTAAATCAGGTATGCATTTACTAAAACTCATCACATTTGTCACAAATTATGATTGAATGAAAAGTAGATGGCTTTGAAAGATCAAGAGGTCCTATAAATATATTACTTGAGACTGAAATATTTCCAAATTTAATTCAAATTAGCATGAATAAAAAAAACCTATGTCAACCTAAATGTATAAGGATCCAGTGAATGAAAGGCACTATGGGGTACAACATCTATACTTCAGTTCATCTGGGAAAGCTGAACTTAATTGTCAAGATAATTCACTTAATTAAATCTTAATTTAAAAACACTCATTTAAGTTAAGAGCATTTCCATTTATCTGCTTCCTAACAATATTAAAATTCAGTAACAGAAAGGCTAAAATTATTATTCAATCAATATAAGACTTAAGTATTATCAATCTACATCCATTAGGAATCTGAAATTTAACCTCTTAAAATTTCATGGGCAACACAATGTGTGTACTCAAACAAAGCACTTCTCAGGTCTAATGTTCATTTGATGAATACAATGTCTGCTTTTAAAATAATAGAACATACAGCTTTATAATCTATACTTATTTTTATATTTACCTGAATTCAACATATAGCCATCATCAAATATTGCTTTGAATTTTCTTTGAGGAAATTTAAAAATATTTATCAGATGGATACTTATATCTCTTTCCGCTTTATCATTTTTATAGTGACGTATGTTTTCTTTTAAAAGATGCCATTCGTTGATTAATTCCTTACATGTTTCCTTCAGCAGAAGACCTTGCTTGTCACTCTTGGCTTGAAGTATTTTTATGGTATCTGCAAACTGATCTTGGATTTTAATGACTCTCTTTCTTTTCCTGTCAGCTTTGTTGTGAACCTGATCCGGTTGCTGTTGAAGCAACTTATTTTCACTCTGCAGGTGCGATAGCCTCTCCTGCAAAGATTCCTGCTTTCCAGTGTCTTTATTCACTTTACCTTGTTCCTTTTGATGCACATGTTCAATTTCCTTCTTTTGACTCTGTGTTTGGCTTTGGTCTCCTTCTCCACCTTCTAAAACCAATGTCCTTTCTCTGAGAGCATCTCTTGTGTGATGAAGCTCAACTTCTAGGTGATTGAAATTACTTTCCAATTTAGAAAGTTGTTGAGAAATCATCTCAATGTTATAATTTAGGTTAGACATCTCAGAGTTCTTTTTGTCCTGGGAACAAAACCATTCTTCTTTTTCCTTCTTGAAAGCAGCTTGTAGATCTCCTTTTGGAGTCTGACAATGCTCATGATCCTGTGTAACAGTAGCTGGTCTGGAACTGAATGAGTCACCTTCTGCTTCCAGTCTTCCTCTGTTTTGTTGTTCATCCCCCAGTTTAGTGCTTGGCATTGTAAGCTCAGCTCTCAGAACTTCAAGCTGCTCATTGTGTTGAAATCGTGTTTCTGTTATTGTCTTTTGAAGATGGTCATTCTTTTCTTTGACAATCAGAATGTCCTCAAAATATTTCTTTTCCATTTCCTGGATCTGATTTTTTACTGTGTCTAGTTCCAGTGTTAGCTTGGCAATTTCATCCTTCAAGATGTGATTTTCATGTAACTGATGTGTTTGTTTTTCGTAACTATCAGAAACCTAAGTAAAACAAAGGAGACTTTTAGCTAACTCATTGAAATGATATATCATGATAGCCACTGAAATTATAGAAACCTTTATGTTTACAATAAAAAGGTTCAATAGGTGGATATACCTCATAAAAAATAGAATTGGACACAAACCTCTAACTTTATACAAGCCTACATTCTACAAATTTCAAAAATGTAATATAAGTTGATGGATTTTTTTAAAGTGAAAACAAACCACAAGTTACTGTTTAAGAGTCTCAGAACTGGAAAGAGCTTTTTCTGAATCACTACAAACCCAGAATACATTAAGGAAAAGATTAATAACTCCAACTACACTTAAAAATTGAGATTATACACTGAATTTATAGCTACCTCACATTGAGAGTATTAACCCTGAATATACTAGGAGAGACTACATTTCCTAAAATATTTTTCAAAGATTATCTCATAGATAATCTACTTTTTTAGTACTTTCAGTAATAAAAACTGCTTTTCCTAATAACTGCTCATCTAGGCATTGTCCTAAGCTCTTCTACACCCATTTTGAACTCATTCGGTTATCACAATCTGGAATGGAGGTCTTAAAAACATAAGCAACTTATGGATTTTCCCCAGGTCTCCAGACTCAAAAATTGTTGCTCTTTACCCAATCCACAGTTCTTCTCTAGTGTGAATATAGAAACCCAAAAGATGACTTATATTTCAAAAAAGTAATGGTAAGATAAAATTTATAGAGCTCTTCTTAGAAAATGAGATTATGTTGCTGCAATAACTTTTATTTCTTGTTCACAATGTTTAGTGTAATAAATGTGAATTGAGTAGAAATGCACTGAATTACTTTACTAGAAATGGACTTACAATATATTGTCACTAAGTATACGTTACAGCATAGCATTCTCTTCAAAATCTCTTGTGTTAAAATGAGATACTATTATGAACAAATTGTTACTTTTCTCAAAGGCAGAATGACATCTAGCATATTACCCCAAATCCGGCTCTTCTTTTCCTCTTTACCACCAGTGGAAATGAAAATGAACCACTCTATTAATATATCAAGGAAATGTAATGATTGCCAAAATCTGGAGCATCTGTTGTTGGTATCATGGAAAATACATCAATTTCTATCAAAAATATTAAAAGGCTCCTTTTAGGATAAGTCCATTGTGAATGTCACTACTTGACTTTGAGAGATAAATGGATTTGAATTAAGAATATCATCTTACCCAATGGACCCAAAATGCCACCACTATCTCTCACACACACACACAGATATGTTTTTAAAATTATCTATAGTTCCCATATGTACTGTATTGGATTTCACATATCTACACACCCACAAGTACTCACACACATTTGTAAATGACTAAATAAACTACCTCAGATTCACTTTCTGATGTGCTCTTTCTATCTCCTTTGGTTTGCAAGGGTGTTTGGTCAGAATTCCAGAGTTCTGGTTTTATTTTTTAAATACAATAATTATTGTAATATACTGGCATTCTGTTCTTGAGAAAATTGCCTCTGAGTGTAATTTTGCTCTTCAACAACCTAGGGACACATTTCATTTAGTTTTATATCTCAGACCATTAACAAAAATTTCAATGCTTAAGAAAAGCTCCTTAAAAAATTGTTAAAAAGCAGCCTTTTAAAGCATAAGCATCTTTTGTCTCCATGAAAATCTCAAATTTTGACTTAAGTGATAGCTAGATTAGTCATAGAGCAAAATTCAGTATTGTGAAATAAAATTTGCTTATGAACATTTGAGTAATTCCATCACAGCCTCAAGGCAATTTAGCCTGTATGTTAACAATGTTTAAAGCCAAAATTAACATTGATGTGAATGGTTAAACTCAATTTATGGTCCCTTTCTTCATTAAGAAAACTTAAACAGAGCATCAACTACATGCCAAGGATAGTAATAAATTAATAATTTTAGTCATAAATGTCACAGCTCATATTTTGAATGAGATGTCATTTTGTGTTTGTTTTAAATGTAATAATGTACATTAAATCAAAGGGATACAATTATTGACAGAATACTGTTAGATATGACATTTTTTTTACCAAAGATAAATTTACCTTATTCCCTCTTACAGTCTCCAGGGCCAAGACTTGTGTTCTAATGGAGTTTTCAACTTTGGGGTTCATTTCAACTGCTTTCATGGGCTGCACTTCTTTTTTTCTTAACTGCACCATATGTTTTTTATATAACAGATCAGCTTTTCGTCTCTTTTTCTTTTTGTAAGGTTAACCTGCAGTTAAACACAATCAAAGCTGTGATCAACATGAAATGAACTGTTATCCTATATAATAATGAGGTAATATGAGAATTGATAATCACTCCAACACACAAGATGGCCGCCCCCATGTGGACACAAGATGGCCAGCAGGCGAGGGCAGTTGTGGGCAATCAGACCTGCAGGGGAGGACAGTTGTGGGAAATGAGGCCTGCAGTGGAGGACAGTTGGGGGGGACCCTGGTCTGCAGGGGAAGGCAGCTGGGGTGATCAGGTCTACATGGGAGGACAGTTGGGAGGGACAAGGCCTGCAGGGGAGGGCAGTTGGGGGCAACCAGGCCTGCAGGGGAGGACAGTTAGTGGTAACAAGGCTAGCAGGGGAGGGCAGTTAGGGGCAATTGGGCCATCAGGGGAGCAGTTAGGCGTTGATCAGGCTGGCAAGGGAGTGGTTAGGGGGTGATCATGCTGGCAAGCAGACCCAGTTAGGGCCAATCAGTCAGGCCGGCAGGCAAGTGGTTGGGAGCCAGCAGTCCTGGATTGTGAGAGGGATGTCTGACTGCCTGTTTAGGCCTGACATTTTGAAAGAAGATCAATTACCCTTTGAAAAAGATGTTCCAATTTCATCTACAGTAGTGTACGAGAATGCCTTTTCCTCCAATAGAAAAATACTGGTGTTCTTTTTTAAATACAATAATTATCATTATAAATTCAAAACAATGTTATCTTATTGTTTGTTGATTTGCATTCTCTGATTACAAAGCAAGGTTCACTCTAGTATAAATATAAAATTTGTTAATGATGAATATTAGCTCAACTTGGAATTTGTTTTATAGGAAGAGAATAATTACCTACTGCTAAATACTGCTATAGGCTTACCTATCAGAATCGTCATTCTCCACAACAGGAAACCGGTGCTTATCATTTTGTTCACTGTTGCTTTTCTGTCCCACACCAACACTGTCAGTGTCTTCATTGGCCACATCAAACACGTTTCCTGACTCTTCCCTCTTACTACTTTTCTGTTCCTTCTTTTCTTCAACCTTTGATGAAAGTTTGATATTAAGGATGTCGTTACTACCTTATACATTAAAAAGACTGTTTTCATTACTTATTATCATTTGGCTTTATCATTTAGCTTTGCTATTACATTACCCATTAAGAAGACTGTGTTTTAATTAATTTTATCATTTGGTTGCTGCTTATCAGTTTGTTCACTGTTACTTTGCAGACTTAATCCATCACTGTCAATGTTATCATGAGCACCATCATACATGTTTCCTGACACTTCCCTTTTACTACATTTCTGTTCCTTCTTTTCTTCAACCTTTTATGAAAGATTTATATGAAGGATATTGTTATTACCTTATTCATTTAAAAAGATTGTGGCATTACCTCTAAGAATAGGAAGAAGACAAGGATGCCCACTTTCACCACTCCTGTTCAACACAGTACTGGAAAGTGCTAGCCATAACGATCAGACAAGAAGAAATAAATGGCATCCAAATTGTAAAAGAAAAGGTAAAACTGTCATTCACAGATGTCATGATATTGCATATAAAAAACCCTAAAGACTCCACCAAAAAACTACTAGATTTAATAAATAAATTCGGTAACATACCAGGATTCAAAATTAACACCCAGAAATCTATGGCATTTTTATATACAATAATGAACTCACTGAAAGAGATAGTAAAAAAAAAAAATCCTTTACCATGGCAACAACAAAAAATTAAGATACCTAGGAATAAACTTAACTAAGAAGATAAAAGACCTGTATTCAGAAAACTATAGGACATTGAAAAAAGACATAGAGGAAGATATAAACAAGTGATAGAATATACCCTGTTCATGGATTGATAGAATCAACATCATTAAAATGTCCATACTACACAAAGCAATCTATAGATTCAACGCAATCCCCATTAAAATACCAATGGCAGCCCTAGCAGGTTTGGCTCAGTGGATAGAGCATCAACATGCAGACTGAAGGGCCCCAAGTTTGATTCTGGTCAAGGGCAAATGCTCCGGTTGTGGGCTCAATCCTCAATAGGGAGCGGGCAGGATGCAGCCAATCAATGATTCTCTCTCATCATTGATGTTTCTATGACTCCCTCCATTACCCTTCCTCTCTGAAATCAATAAAAATACATAAAAAATACCAACAGTTTATTTCACAGACCTAGAACAAACACTCCAAAAATGTATAAGGGATAAAAAAGGACCCTGGAACAGTCACAGCAATCCTGAGAATGAACAAAGTGAGAGGGATCACAATGCCAGATACCAACTTATATTACAAAGCCACTGTTCTAAAAACTGCCTGGTACTGGCACAAGAACAGACATATAGACCAATAGAACCAAACAGAGAACCCAGAAATTGACCCAAGCCATTGTTCTCAATTAATATTTGACCAAGGAGGCAAGAGCATACAGTGGAGTCAAAACAGTCTCTTCAATAAATGGAGTTGGGGAAATTGGACAGATACATGCAAAAAAATGAAGCGAGACCACCAACTTACAGCATACACAAAAACAAACTCAAAATGCATAAAAGACTTCCATGTATCACTGGAAGTCATAAAAATCCTACAAGAATCCATAGGCAGCAAAATAGCAGACATATCTCCTCACAATATGTTTACCTATACAACTCCTAAGACAATGGAAATTGAGTACAAAATAAACAAATGGGACTACATCAAAATAAAAAGCTTCTGCACAGCAAAAGAAACCATCAACAAAACAACAAGAAAGCCCACTGCATGGGAGAACATCTTGACAATGATATTTCCGATAAGAGTTTGATCCAAAATTCACAGAAAAATCATACAACTTAACAAAAGGAAGATAAACAATCCAATCAAAAAATGAGCAAAGGACCTAAAAGACACATATGGAGAGTGGATATACAGAGGCCAAGAGGCATATGAAAATATGCTCTAAGTCACTAATCATCCAAGAGATGCAAATCAAAACAACAATGAGGTACCATCTCACACCTGCCAGGATGGATAACATCAACAAATCAACAAATGACAAGTGTTGGTGAGGATGTGGAGAAAAGAGAACCCTCGTACACTGCTGGTGGGATTGCAGACGGGTGCAGCCACTGCGGAAAACAGTATGGAGCTTCCTCAAAAAATTAAAAGTGGAACTCCCATTTGATCCTGTAATTACACTTCTAAGAATATATCCCATGAAAATGGAACCACTAATCAGAAAGGATATATGCACCCCTATGTTCATAGCAGCACAATTTACAATAGCTAAGATTTGGAAACAGCCTAAATGTCCATCAGCATATGATTAGATTAATAACTGTGGTATGTCTACACAATGGAATACTACTCTGCTATAAAAAAGAAGGAATTCTTACCATTTGCAATAGCATGGATGGAACTGGAGAGCATTATGCTAAGTGAAATAAGCCAGTCAGGGAAATATAAATATCACCAGATCTCATTCATTTTGGAATGTAATGAACAGTGTAAACTAATGAACAAAAATAGGTCCAGAGACATAGAAGCATGAACAGACCAACTAGCCTTGGAGGGAAGAAAGGGGAATGTGAAAGGACAGGAGAGGGGAGAAGAAATCAATCAAAGGACTTGAATGCATGCATATCAGCATAACCAATGGACACAGACAGTAGGGGGGCAGGAGTGGCCAGGGAGGGATCAATGGGGGAGAAAGGAGACATGTAATAATTTCAACAATAAAGAATTTAAATTTTTAAAAAAGCCAGGAGAAAGGAGTGAAAGGGATATTTCTACTGGCAACTACAGAATGGAGTCCTCCTAAAACAATGAAACCTTCCTATAGAATTATCCTGGATCAATGCTTCCTTCTCCTTACCAGAATGGAAGCTTTTCCCACTTTATCTATTTTCTTTAAACAGAACTTTCAGAAAAATAAATGTTTGGTAATAGACAACACCGAATAGTGGAGGACTCACAACCATGAGTTCAATGGGCTGGGGAGACTCTTCATCTTCTCCTGGTATTCTTTTCCAAAAACATCTTGCTCTTAGACACCAACTCATTTCACACTGAAAGCAGAGCATTTTGGTTTAGGATAATGTACTTACAAGAACAGCTAAACTGCTTTCATGGCTAAATGATTTCTTTCTCTTTTTTTTTTTTAACTTGGAAAGTACTTTTAAAGTTAAGTGCACGGGCTTTCCAGTCATACCAAGTACGTGGGATTGCAAAGTCATTATGTCAGGACCCTGCTGGCAGGGTCATCTCCTCAAGCCGGTGACAGAGGTGACGTTTGCTCTCACAGCTGGACCCCGTGTATGAGGACATTTAGGAAAATGCTGCTGGAGAGACACTTGCCTGACTGTGGCTTCTGCCGCCCTCGCGGTGGTGAGGCCCATTTCTCCCTTAAGAAGAGCTCAGCTGGATCACACCCACAGGCTCGAGGCTCTGCAAGCTGCCTGTGCTGGTGGGCACTGGAGGCACAGCTCGCCAGTGGTGATATAGGAATGTGCCCGCCTCGCCCTGGGCTCTCTGCTTGGCGCACTGCAAACCCCAGGACGCAGCTACAGTCCCTCAGCAGCTGCAGTCCCTCCACCTTCCTGTTTCTAGGCCCTTCCTTTACCGCGCCATACCCCCTGCTCAGGGCCCCAAGGAGGACTCTGGAGTCTGTGTTCCTGTTCCTGGTGCCCACAGGACCCAGACACCTGAAAGAATACCCCGAAGACTATACTGACCCCTGTCCTCATGGGCCCACCACCCTCCACAGCTAGGTCACTCGGGGACTTCCAGGGCCCTGGCGGCCATGATGCCTGAGAGGAGAAAGGCACTGACCTTGGGACCTTCCCCCCCAGGAGGCCACAGAACCCGCCCCAGGGTTCCTCCTCACCCTCTCCCATGTTAATTAAAGTGCTGGGAGGGCTGCTCCCTGGACCTACCAGTTCAGTCTCCAAAACAAGAAAGGGTGTGATGGAGGAAAAAGGCCGCCTCTCCTTCCTCCTCCTCCCAGAATGCTGCAGCAAGGCGCATGCGCAGCAAAGGACAAGGACAAGACTAAAGTGCGCATGCCCGGCACTGGGCTTGGTCCCCACTGGGCTTGCACAGTAACTTGGGCCTTGCAGTGAGACTTGTCATTTTCTTTTTTAATTTCTTAACTTTTTATAGAATTGGGCAAATTAAAATAGAATAAGTTAACAAGTATTTTTTCAAAAAATGTTTTGTACAAAAATATTGTCAATATTTCCTAAAAAGCTTTCAATACTGAATATAGCTATTAGCACAGTGTCAAAAATGGGGAAGAGGGAAACAGATAAAAATCTGTGGTCCTGCAGCCTGTCCTTCATGCGCCTTCGCCAGGGAGGCCTGGGAGACCACGGAGGAGGAAAGGTTGGCAGAAGCCCGAAGTCCTTGCTCCTGGGTAGGCAGTGAGCGCCCAGGGAGGGGACTGCTCCTGAGGGCAAGAAGCTGTGGCTTATAAGGGCAGCCCTTGCAGGGCCACCTTCCATCCCCCGGTCCCCAGCCTTCCAGAGAACTCCACCTCAGCCCCCGCCATGTCCCACTGCCTGGGCGAGGCATCAGGCTGCAGTGCTGGGCTCTGCTGCAGCTGACTCTGCTGTGTTGCTGGGCCGGCCTGGCCCTCAGGCAGCCCGCAGTCACCACCCTGCAGCCTGGGCTCCTTGATGCCGTGCAAACCCATTTCTGTCAATAAGGACATAAGCACTTCCTCGCCCATGAAATCAGTATCTATGACTTTGGGCAGCAGCATTGGAGCAGGGACATGGGCCACAGAGCTGGGCTTGTTGATGCTGCTGCTGGTGCCACTGCCCAAGATACCACTGGAGCCAACAGGGGTGCTGCTGGCACCCTAGCAGGGGATGCTGCTGCTGCTGCCATGTTGCTGTGTTTGCAGGTGCAATCTCAGAAGTGCTGGTTTGTCCCTTTCATCTGGTGGCCTGCAGCAGAGTGCAAATCCAGCATGGAGTGGTTGTGGGGGTAGGGGTGATGGGTGAAATACTGGCTGCTGAGCTTCTGCAGCTGCATGTTGGCCTCCAAGGATCCTCTGGGCTGGCCATGGGGAGAGGGGGCATGAGCTGGGAGTTGTTAAACGTAGCCGCAGTAGAACCTTCCCTATCAATAATTACTTTAAATGTAAAAGGTTAAACTCCCCAAACAAAAGACAGAGTGACTGAGTAAATTAAAACAAACATCAAACAATACCAAGGCTTAACTGTATGCTGTCTATATGAGTCTCTCATTAGATTTCAGGGCACAGAGCACACATAGGCTGAAAGAGAAGGGAGAGGAAAAGTGTGCAAATAATAACCAAATGAGAGCACTCTACTTATATCAGGTGAAATAGACTTTAAGAGACAAAGAGGAGCTTTATAAAACAATAAAAGGGTCAGTCCACTACTAAGGTATAATAATTGTAAATACATACTAGTCTAACATCAGAACACCTAAATATATAGAGCAAATGTTGGCAGAATTGAGGGGACACATAGACAATATGTGGATCTGGACCAAGACCAGAAAGCCCACTCTCGCTAATTCTGTTCACCATAGTAATGTAAGTCTTAGCTAGAGCAGTTAGTCAAGAAAAAAAACCAAAGTACTTGTATGCATGCATATAAGCATAACCAATGGACACAAGATACTGTGGGCGGGCGGGGCTTTGGGGTAAGGGCATGCGACAGGGGGTAGAGGAAGCTGGGGGAAGCTCAATGGGGGCAAAAAGAGATATATGTAATACTTTAAACAATAAAAATATTATTTAAAAAAATAAAAGGCAACGAAATCAACATACAAAAATAATTTGTGTTTTTATCCACTGATAACAAACTATCTGAAAAAGTAATTAGGAAACCAATCCCATTTATAATAGTACCCAAAAGAATAAACTACTTAGGAATAAACTTAGCCAAGCAGGTGAAAATCCTACATACTAAAAACTACAAGATGATGAAAAAAAATTGAAGACACAAATAAATGGAAAGCTAGCCTACATTTACATATTGGAAGAATTGGAATGTATGTCTACACAAATACTTGAACATGGATGTTTATAGAAGCACTGTTCATAATAGGCAAAAAGTAGAAAAACGCCAAATGTTTATCAGCTCATGAATGGATAAACAAAATTTGGTATATTCATACAAAGAAATATTTAGCCATAAAAAGGAATGAAGCACTGATAAGTGAAGTACAACATAATGGGCCTTAAAAACATGCTAAGTGAAAGAAGATAGTCACAAAATGCCACAAAGTGTATGAACACATTTACATAAAATTACCAGAATAGACAAATAGAGACAAGAAGTAATTGCCGGGGGCTGGACAGAGAAATGGGAAGGTGTTTCTAATGAGTGTGGATTACTTTGGGATGATGAAAATGGTCTAAAGTTGAATAGTGGTAACAAATCTATGAATATATTAAAAGCTGTTGAATTGTATAATTAAAAGGAGGTAATTTTATGGTATGTGACTTATACCTCATTACAATTGTTAAAAATAACAATTGTATGTTTTCTTCTCTCTCCAACTTTATTTTAATAAATAAAATCTGTTTGTTTCACAAAAGAGTGAAAGGAGATGTGTGCAATGAGGGGGATTTCATGCTTCTTCTGGGGTTTGGCACCTCAGCTCCTACAAAGATAGCGATAATGGCCTTGGAGATGGAGGGGCAGCAGATAGAGTCCTGACCAGAACTAGTCACAGCTTTCTTTATCGATAGGACGATTTCTCTCCAGGTTGGGTTACTTTGGGCAGTAAGTCAGTGCTTTTCCAATTTTAATAGCTATAAAGTACCCGCGGAACTTGTTAGAAATGAAGATTTAGAGGCTCCGCCCACAAAATATTGCTTTTAATTTGATTTGGCTCTTCTATCTATGCATGTCAGTTAATCTCCATGGGAGTGGCTAACTCATCAGGAGTTGAAAATTTAAAAATACATCCCAAATCTTTTCATTACAGAGTGAGGTAGAAGAGTGTAATGAAGAGGGAATAATTACAGATAACTTAAGTTCAGTCTGGTGGGCCAGGACAAAAGTAGACAGCTAAGAAAAATAACAAAATTATGAAGCAGAAATGATCATCTAATGACCAATTTAGTAACCAAAAAAAAAAATTGTAAGATATTTTTGAGTGAAGATGTTTATTTTCTTTCAGCTTTTTGTCCTACCTCAGGTGTTGTTTGAAGTGTTTCTCCAAGTTTACATAGCTAAGTCACTAATGTATTCCACCTAAAGCTACATCCTCACTGCATTGATGGATAATTTTTAACATTATATTTTTGGTTTAGAATCAACTTCATAATCTCAGATAGAGTGAATTAATTTAAGAATGTAATCTAATGTTTGTGTAAATCTATAGATCACATAGAGACTATAAACCCAGAGGCAGGGGGTTAAAGGCAGCAACATGGGGGAGCCAGCTCTGGGCTCACAAGATTTAATTGTGAGCATCTTGTCCCCATATTGGTAGCTTGAAATTAGCCATGGGGGTTGGGGGTGGTATTTGCACCATAGAAATTGGCAAATACTACAAATCAAGGCTCTTCTTTAATCAATTGTTAAACATTTATCACATAAGTCAACAGTTAGCTTCCTCACCTCTAGCTCCTAGACCTTAGAAAAGCAAGAGGTTCTGTGGACTAACTCTGCTTATGGGATTGGTCATTTGCTCCTCAATAAGTGGACCTTTATTTTAATTCTCTTCTAGGTTGCCAAGAGTAAGGCGGAAGATGTCATCGAGAGAGCAGTTGATGTAGACTATCAACTTACTGATCTGGCCTATATGTACCTAAATGAAGAAGAGATTGGGAGGGCCATCTGGAAGAAAATTGCCAAAGGCACTGTGAAGAGAGATGACATATTCTTCACTTTGAAGGTGCTCTGTAGTGTTTCAGATGTACCTGAGGGAAGCTCATTCTTAGCTGGATAGTTTCTTGGCAAATTTCTCCTCTCATAGTTTAAATGTTGATTCACTCTCAGACCTTGGAAGACTTATTAGAAACTAGTTGCCCGGTGCACGAAATTCATGCACAGCGGAGGGGATGTTCCTCAGCTTGGCCTGCACCTTCTCTAATCTGGGACCCCTGAAAGGATGTCCTACTGCCAGTTTACAGGAATTGAGCATAAACCGGCAGTTGGACATCCCTCTCACAATCCAGGACTGCTGGCTCCTAACTGCTCACCTGCCTGCCTGCCTTCCTGTCTGATTGGCCCTAACAACTCTGCCTGCTGGCCTGCTTGCCCCCAACTGCCCTCTGCCACTGGCCTGCTTGCCCCCAAATGTCCCCCTGCCAGCCTGATCACCCCCAACTGTCCCCCATGACAGTGTGCTTGCCCCCAACTGCCTCCCCTGCCAGCCTGCTCACCCTCTATTGACCCCCCCCGCTGCCCTGCTTGCCCCCACCTTCCCTCCCCACTGGCTAGCTTGCCCCCAACTGCCCCCTGTTGGCCTGCTCACTCCAAACTGCCACCCTGCTGTCCTGATTACCTCCAACTGACCCCCACTGATGGCCTGCTTGCCCCCAACCTGCCCCCCTGCTAGTCTGATTACCCCCAAAGGCCCTGCCCCACACCAGCCTAATCACCCACAACTGCCCTCCCCTCTTGGCCTCTAACCACCTCTACCTCAGCCCCACCACCATAGCTTTGTCTGGAGGAACGTCATGAAGGTCTCCTGGAAGGTCTCCCAGTCTAATTAGCATATTACTTTTTTATTAGTATAGATAGAGGCCTGGTGCATGGGTAGGGGGCCAGGTGGTTTGCCTTGATGGGTGTCTGGGATCATGGTGGGTGTTCCCTTGGGATGTGGAGCATCCTGGGCGAGAGGCCTATGGTGGTTTGCAGGCCGGCTATGCCTGTGTGGGGTAAGGGTCCCAGCTGCGGGTGCGTGGCCAGACTGGTGGAGGAGCTGAGGGCTGTTTTCAAGCTGGGCACACCCACTTAAGAGTGGGGGTCCCCACTGGGGTGCCTGGTCAGACTGGGTGAGGGCCTGATGACTGTTTTCAGGCTGGCCACGTGCACCTGCGACCCAAGATCCCAGCCCCTTGTTTTTTTCCTTTTTTTTTTTTTCAGTACCTCCTTGAGTGGAAGCCAGGGTGGGCTGAAAGCAGGTATCTGGGATTTATTTATCTTCTATAATGGAAACTTTGTAGCCTTGAGCAGAGGGCAGGGCTGGCCAGGACAGGTGGGAAGCTTGGCTTCCTTCATTGCCAGGGGCAACCCAAGCCTCCTCCTTGCTCCAGATTCATGGCTGCCACCAGCTTTATTGTGTTAATTTGCATACTCACTCTGATTGGCTGGTGAGTATAGTGGAGGTACTGTCAATTTGCATGTTTCTCTTTTATTAGTGTAGATTGGCAAACACCAATCACAAAATAAGAATCTTAAAAGCGGCCAGAGAGAGACAGAAAGTTACCTACAAAGATTCCCCATCAGAATAGTGACTGATTTCTCAACAGAAACACATCAGACCAGAGGGAATGGAATGAAATATGCAAAGTCATGCAAAGTAAGGAACTGAATCCAAGAATACTGTACCCAGCAAAGCTATCAATCAAAATTGAGGGTGAAATCAGAGCTTCAGAGACAAAAAAGGACTAAGGGAGTTTATTGCCACCAAACCAGCAATGCAAGAAATGTTGAAGGGTTTGCTGTAAAAAGAAGAAATAGGAAGCAAAGAAGGAACACAGGGGTAAAGAATAAAAATGGCAACAAACAAGTACCTATCAATAATAAATTTAAATGTAAATGGATTAATTGCCCCATCAAAAGACATAGGGCAATTGCATGGATAAGAAAACATGACCCATATATCTGCTATTTACAAGAAACCCACCTCAGAAAAAAAAGATGCACACAGACTGATGGTGAAGGGATGGAAAATGTTTTCTCAGGCGAATGGAAATAAAAAAAATAAAAAAAAGCTGGTGTAGCAATACTTGTATCTGACAAATTAGATCTCAAAGTGAAGGCTATAAAAAGAGATAATGAAGGCCACTTCATAATACTAAAGGGAGCATTCCAACAAGAAAAAATAACTCTGGTAAAAATATATGCACCCAATACAGGAGCACTCAAATACATGAAAAAAGCTTCTGGAGGAAAGCAAGGGAGAGATTGACAGTAATACAACCATAGTAGGGGACTTTTATACGCCACTAACAACACTGGACAAATCCTCTAAACAAAAAATCAGCAAAGAAACATCAATCCTAAATGACTCACTAGATCAGATGGAATTAATTGACATCTTCAGAGCATTTCACCCCAAAGCCACAGAATATACATCTTCTCAAGTGGATAAGGGTCATTTTCAAAGATAGATCATATACTGGATCACAGGCAAAGTCTCTTCAAATTCAAGAAGATAACAATCATATCAAGCATCTTCTCAGATCACAATGGCATAAAACTGGAAATCAACTACAATAAAAACAAACACATGGAGACTAAATAGCATGCTATTAAACAATGACTGGCTTACCAGAGAGACCAAAGAAGAAATAAAAAACATCATGGCAACAAAAAACAATGAAAACACAAAAATCCAAAATCTATGGGACACAGCAAAGCAGTCTTGAGAGGGAAGTTCATAGCTATACAAGCCTACTGCAAAAAACAAGAAACAATGATAATAAATTACCTAACCCTACAACTCAAAGAGTTAGGAAGAGAGCAACAAGAAAAGACCAGGGTAAGCAGAAGGAAGAAATAATAAAGATCAGGGTGGAGATAAATGACATACAGACCAAAAAATAAAAAACAAAAACAAAAGATCAACAAAACCAAGAGCTGGTTCTTTGAAAGGATAAGCAAGATTGATGAACTTCTAGCCAGGCTCACCAAGAAGCAAAGAGAGAGGACCAAAATAAACAAAATCAGAAATGAAAGAGGAGAAATATCAACAGACCCCACAGAAATACAAAGGATGGTTAAAAAATACTATGAACAACTCACTTCCAACAAACTGGATAACCTGGAGGAAATGGACATATTCCTAGAAAAATATAACTTTCCAAAACTCAATCAGGAAGAATCTACACATCTCAATAGGCTAATAACTATGGAAGAAATTGAAGCAGTCATCAAAAAGATTCCAGCAAACAAAAGCCTGGGGCCAGATGGCTTTACAAGGGAGTTTTTCCAAGCATTCAAGGAAGAACTAAAACCTATTCTCCTCAGACTATTCCAAAAAATCCAAGAGAAAGGAACACTTCCAAGCTCACCCTAATACCAAAACCAAATGAAGACAACAGAATGAAAGAGAATTATAGGCCAATATCCCTCATGAACTTAGATGCCAAAATCCTAAACAAAATTCTAGCAAATGGGATCCAGCAGTACATCAGAAAGATCACACACCATGACCCAGTAGGATTTATCCCAGGGATGCAAGGATGGTATAATATCCACAAATCAATAAACATGATATATCACATAAACAAATTGAGAGATAAAAACCACATAGTCATATCAATTGATGCAGAAAAAGCATTTGACAAAATCCAACACCCATTTTTGATAAAAACTATTAGCAAGGTGACAATAGAAGCATCATACCTCAACATAATAAAAGCCATATATGACAAACCCACAGCCAACATCATACTAAATGGGCAAAAACTAAAACCATTTCCCCTAAGAACAGGAACAAGACAGGGATGCCTATTCTCACCACACCTGTTTGACATAGAACTGGAAGTATTAGCCATTGCAATTAGATAAGAAGAAATAAAAAGCATCCAAATTGGAAAAGAGGAAGTAAAACTGTCCTTATTTGCTGATGGCATGATATTGTACATAAAAAACCCTAAAGACTCCATCAAAAAACTGTTAGATTTACTAAATGAATTTGGAAATATAGCAGGATACAAAATTAATGCCAATAAATCTATGGCATTTGTATACACCAATACTGAACTTTCAGAAAGAGAGACTAAAAAAGCAATCCCATTTACCATCACACCAAAAAAATTAAGATACCAAGGGATAAACTTAACTAAGAAGGTAAAAGACCTACATGGAGAAAATTACAGGACACTGAAAAAATAGATAGAAGAAGTCATAAATTGTGGTGGTGTCTCTCTTTTCCACGTCCAGCACTGAAAGAGAATGATCTGGTTATTCGAGTAGAGGGTCTGGGGATTGAGAAATAAAAGAAAGAGACGAGAAACAAAAATGGAAGGAAAAAGCTGGGGCAGGGTGGGACCACCATCCTCTTCTGAGGGAGAGACAGGGACACAGCACGTAAGCAGCATGTTTATTTTTAGACCCCAAATGCCAGGAGGCTTCACCAGAACTCAAGATAAAGGAGCTTGGGTGGGCCCAAATGGTATTCATTCCCGGTGCTAGACTGGATTTAGATATCAAAAGCCACTCCCTGACACCTGGGCAAAAATAAGAGTCAATGCTGAGAACACATCTGCCTTCTTGATAAGATGTATATACAAGAGGAGGCTCTGCATGTTGCCTTGGGTTCAGGTGACAATTATTAAGGAAGAAGGCTCGTGCCTTCTCAGGGGGCCCTCTACAATAAACAGATGGAAGAACATATCATGTTCATGGATAGGTAGAATCAACATAATTAAAATGTCCATATTACCCAAAGCAATCTATATATTCAATGTAATTCCCATTAAAATACCAATGGCATATTTCACAGACCTAGAAAGAACTCTCCAAAAATTCATCTGGAATAATAAAAGACCCTGAGTAGCCACAGCAATCCTGAGAAAAAAGACCAAATTAGGTGGGATCTCAATACCAGATTTCAAGCTGTATTTCAAAGGCACTGTTCTCAAAACAGCCTGGTACTGGTACAAGAACAGACATATAGACCAATGGAATAGAATAGAGAACCCAGATATCAACCCAAACCACTATGCTCAATTAATATTTAACAAGGGAAGCATGAACACACAATGGAGTCAAGACAGTCTCTTTAATAAATGGTGTTGGGAAAATTGGACAGACACATGAAAAAAACTGAAACTAGACCACCAACTTACACCATATACAAAAATTAACTCAAAATGGATACAGGACTTAAACATAAGACAGGAAACCAGAAAAATACTAGAGGACTCCACAGGCAGAGAAATCTCAGACATATGCTGAAGCAATTTCTTCACCAATACTGCTCCTAGGGCAATGGAAACTAAAGAGAAAATAAACAAATGGGACTACATCAAAATAAAAAGCTTCTGCACAGCAAAAGAAACTATCAACAAAACAACAAGAAAGCCCACTGTATGGAAGAACATATTTGTCAATGTCATCACTGATAAAGGTTTAATCTCCAACATTTACAGGGAACTCGTACAAAGTAACAAAAGGAAGATAAACCATCCAACAAAAAATGGGCAATGGACCTAGATAGATACTTTTTGAAAGAAGACAGAAGGAAGGCCAAGAGACCCATGAAAACATGCTCAAAGTCACTAATTATCCGAGAGATGCAAATCAAATGAAAATGCTGTACCTTCTCAAACCTGACAGAATGGCTATCATCAACAAATCAACAAACAACAAGTGCTGGCGAGAATGTGGAGAAAAAGGAACTCTCGTGCACTGCTGGTGGGAATGCAGACTGGTGCAGCCACTGTGGAGAACAGTGTGGTTTTTGTTTTTTCCTCAAAAACCTAAAAATGGAGCTCCCATTTGACCCAGTCATCCCACTTCTAGGAATATATCCCAAAAAACTAGAAACACCAATCAGAAAGGATATATGCACCCCTATGTTCGTAGCAGCACAATTCACCATAGCTAAGATTTGGAAAGAGCATAAATGCCCATCAGCAGATGAGTGGATTAGAAAACTATGGTACCTCTACACAATGGAATACTATGCTGCTATAAAAAAGAAGGAATTCTTACCATTTGCAGCAGCATGGATGGAACTGGAGAGCATTATGCTAAGTGAAATAAGCCGGGCAATGAATGAAAAATACCACATGATCTCACTCATTTATGGATAATAAAGAACATTATCACCTAATGAACAAAAAAGATAGATACGGAGTCAGTAAAGCATCAAACAGACTATCAAATTACAGTGGGAAGGCTGGGGAGTATTGGAGAGGTTGGAAAAGAAATCAACTGAAGGACTTGTATGCATGCACATAAGCACAACCAATAGACACAAGATGCTGGGGGGAGTGGAAGGGGTGGGATGAGGGCATGTGACAGGGGGTAGGGGAGGCTGGGGGAAGTTCAATGGGGGTAAAAAAGGAGACATATGTACTACTATGTGTAATACTTTCAACAATAAAATAAAATTAAAAAAAGAAACTAATGTACTTAAAGACAATGCAACATCAACTTTAAATTTCAAGGACTTATAATTAGAAGGATTTTTCTCATAACTGCTCATTCTCAAACTGTGTCCCATAGCAATCAAAGTTTCCCCTGGGGATACCTATAGGATTGTATAGCTTTAGTGTCTCCATCCCCTTTTAGTTAGGCTGCTCTGTTTGTCTCTGCTTTATATAATACAGACTCATGCAAAAAAAGTTTCACATTTCAGTTCTAGTTTAAAAAAAAAAACTTTTAAATTATGAAAATTACTGACTTAATCCATATCCCAATTTTACTTAAAAGGCAATGAAAACTCACAGAGATTGTAGATTGCCTAAGTTCACAAAACCAATTAGCTACAGGCCAAAGTGGGCTCTAAATCTCCTCACTGAAGCTAAGGTTCTATGCCAGCTACTTCTTCTTCATATTCAGGAAAATACATAGATTTTAAACTATAACTCAGAGAAAATGAATATGTAAAACTCTGTCATGTAGCTCCATAATGTTTAGGCATGAGATCCAAAATGGTAACGTTCTAACTAAATGATAAGTTTTAAAGTAATGAATAAATATCAAGGGGCCAGAAATTATTAACACAACACCCATTAGTGGAAGTGAATATACTCAAATAATAAAGCACAACATTTCTTCTAAGTACAGGACAAGAAACTTGGAGAAAATCTTTAGTTAAACCAAGCAAGCGGAAATTGAGGAAAGTCTTCCTTAAAGGAACATTCATTTCCCCCAAATCAATCAAGAGGTTAAATATCCATGTTGTGAATTATCTGTAGCAAAATTTAAAACACAAAACTGATTTTCTTTACCAACCAGCCAACTTCTGTCCAACCTCGTTTGACCTTAGTTGGTATGTACAAAGGACATAAACTTAATTTCAATTATGATTTAACCCCATCAGAAATTATAGGAGTCCCTTCAGTTCTTTGTCTTCCAGTCTCCACATGAGGACTTAGACTCTCTCTACCTTCCTCCTGAGAGAAGAGATGTACCTGATGGGTGAATTTGAGAGAAGTAACGAAGAATAATTGTCTGGTATTAAACCTCTTCTTGGAAAAGATGTGTCTGCCCACAGGTACATGAATTACTGTCCGTGGGCATCTCAGCAGGGACAGGTGTAAAGCATTTGTTTTCTCTGTTACAACTGTGAGCAGAAGTGATAAGTGTTCAAAGGACCAATGTGGCCACATATCTGAACCTGGCCCTCCAGTTTGTTCTGATGTGTTAGTAACCAAGTTTGTAAGTTCATCTCCATCTGCCTGACTCCTATGTTCTAATATAAGAACAGAAAGAAGGCTGTCATTTGCCACCTACGCCACCACAGCTCCAAGAAGAAAGATGACTATACAACACTTACGGGCATGTTTTCTTCTTCCTTGAATTTATACACAATGCACATTGACCAAATCAAGTCCCACTCTAATCAGCAGAAAAGTTACATTTTATGTATTTATTTTAATTAATTTTTTTCATGACCAACCTAAGTTATTTGTTGAAGCTATCTCCTGCCATAAGCAAAGAGATGAAATATCAGTATACTCTATAATCATTTTACACTAGGCGAGAAGTCAGCTTAAGGTCCCATACACTGTTCTGTGTGCGGATTGTGGTCCAAACCAGTGCTGTTGTCCCACTGGGTAGTGGTCCAGGTTCTCTTTATTCATCTTCATAGCCAGTTGGCAGCAGATTCAGATGAGGATTATGGAATAAAGTATGGTTCCCATCTCTCCAGGGAAAGGACTTGGTCCTGATGGGCATAGGCGATGACCTCGGGTATAAAGTGCTCTCCTTGGTGCGACTTCAGATAGATGAGCGCAGAGTCCTCCTTGCTGTGGGTGCCACTTGACATAGGTCACACCAGCTGTGTCCTCAACAGACCCATAAGCCCGGAAACCTGGGACTCAGCTGCAGTCGTCACTTTGACCAAGGGAAAAGTTACATTTTAGAAAGAATTATGCTGAAGCCACTACCATCAAAAGCAAAACAATACACATAGATGATCATTCATTCAACACTAACTTATTGAAAGGCTACCATTAAATTATATCTGAAATTACAGGTTGGAAAACAATGTTGCATTCCCTTTCTGAGACCAATTTGATAAACACACATACAAAAAACATGCATGTATACATTTTCAAATTTAATATATTTTCAGTAACTGTTGATACTTTTAAGTTAAATTTTGATAGCATTCTTATTTTAAATGTTATAGAAATAAATGTAATATCAAATGAGATAAAATAAAATACATTTGCCATTACAAGCATTGCATTTCGTTATCAAATTGTGAATACATTAATGGATGAAGAAAATAAACTGGGCAATTTGTAAATATTAAAAACATGTATTTTGCTGCAAAATAAATGAAGACAAATTTGTTCACCAAGGGCTAAAAAGTTAAGCATAGAGAAAAAGAATGACAAAAAGAATAGGAAAAAGTTGAGCAATTATCTGTATCCTTCAAAAGACAAAATTACTAAGGGACAATTGTCTAAGAGAGCAAAGTGAAGTGTGGACATGAGCAATTAAAATAGAATAACTTAATTTACAAGTTTAATAAACTCATCTCTGTCTTAGGAGAAACTAGCAGAGCCACTGTGATAGCTTGAACAGAGGTGAAATTAAGAGGAGAGAGGCACTGCCTTGGTGATGTAAAGTTGAGGCCTGTATTTAGTCAGGAAGATATCTGACTCAACATTCTGTTGAGACAAAATATTCTGTGTGCCACTTACAAAGTTAAAGTCTTATGAATATGAACTGTTTTAACTTTCATGTATTTGTATACAGAGTTGCTAAACTATTGAATACACATTTGAGAAATGGAAAATAATAATTAAATAAATCATTAGAATCCTGATATTTTCAAAAAGTGTCACAAATGGACCAAACGTCCAAAAACAATGAGTGTAAAATTGACTCTCCCTATTTAAACACAGATTTAAAGAACAATGATTGAGGAACTGAAATGCAGGAAATGAAAAAGAATTGAATATAAAATGTTTTTAAACCAGAGAAATTTCATCTAGTATAAAATTGCCTGGAGTAAATTTTCAAGTTTTCAGTTGTTAGTAAAAACTTCTCTGTACAAGAAAACCTAACTATCCCAGGCCAGGTGGCTCAGTTAGTTAGAGCATCATCCTGTACATCAAAAGGCTGCCTCTGTGATTCCCTGCAGGGTACATACTTAGGTTGTGAAGTCCATCAACTGTCTGGCAGCAACTGATCCATGTTCCTCTCTCCCTTCCTCTCTCTCTAAAAAGCAATTAAAAAAACATACCCTCGGGTGAGGATTAAAAACAACAATCAAGGAAATCTAACAAGTAATATAACTGTTTGAGCTAATTTTAACTTTTGTGTTTTATAATCTCATTAAATAACACAATTACATAGAACTGAAATTACTTCTGATATAGAGAATAAACACCCAAGAATGTAAACACTAAAGGTAAAAATCATCCAAACAGATTGCAGTTCTCTATACCGCTCAATGGAATCAAGTGGGCAAGACTAACCTTCATGTAATGGTGAGAGAAGCAACACATCTAAATATTCTGAAAGTGGAGAAAACTGAAAGCACAAATTAGAGTCTTACCTTTATTATAATTATTGTCCTTAAAGTTGGACAAACAAGGTAGGAATACTCCAAAATGCTAAAATCTTGCAAATAAAAGGGATTGAAAAACAAATTCAACTTTAAGGCATTTGTAATATTTTACTCTCCAGAATCATAGCTTAAAGACCCTTAAGAATTTGCTGTATTGTAATGCCCAATCCCAGATCTCACCCTATTCTTTCATATCAGACAGCATAGTACCACATCTCATAGTACTACTTTATGTTTTCCTAATAGCAGTAATGAAATTCCCAGCAACTCCAAAGGCACCTGTGGCCTATCTCTGTATCTAGATAGAAGGGTGCTTTTTCACTCTCTCTTGTTAAGTCTAGCATAATTTGGCTGATCAATGCCCCATAAGGAAACTATGCGTATCTTAGAACCAACATTAACTTTACAATAAATTATTTTTTTTCAATTTATCTAGAGATATTGGGGGGGGGGGGGGGGGAAATAAGCCCACACTACTTTCCTCCCAAAATATTAACGACAAAATTTCTACAAAAATCATCTTGCAAAGTTTTTCAATTTTCACACACTTTTAAATTCATCTTGTAAAATGAGACAATATCTGATTTTCCTGGTGACAACTAATAAGAATATTTCAGGTGCATCATGCTTACCCTTTATTGAAGTATTTGACATTCTTTCCCCACCCCAATTTTTTGTTTGTTTGTTTGTTTGTTTCTAGTCATCCAATTTCACAACTTTGAAGCACAAAGACCTTATTGGGCCAAAGGGTGGTCTAAAAATCCTTAGTTTTGCTCTTCTATGAGGTATTCTAATGAAGCCAAATGGGAAAAAAGGTTGAAGCCTCATTTAGCACAGGCCTATGCTGTTTTTCTCTGCATTAAAACCCTAAAAGCACCATCAAAACTCTAAGCCAACGTGCACTGATTTGAAAAGGCTATATTAGTGAGTGCTAGCATCATGACCAAGGGAGACACCCCTTTGTTTCCTCCCTGAAATCTACAACTTGTGGACATCCAGAACCCAACACAGGTTCCTGTGCTCCACACACTAAAAGGTCCAACACCAGTACTTTGGATGGTGGTCTTCTTGGAATGTGTAGGAGAGGAAGAATGGGGATGGAGGGGATGGGGGAGACCAGGGACAGATCCATCACTACAGCAAGGCTGAACCTACAGCCCCAGCAAACAGAGTAGTGATTGAGGAGTCAAGGTATAGCCCTCATAACAGAGACCAGGGGAGGGGGAAAAGATTCAGAAGCATTCCTGTCCCACTCCCATCCCCACCCCCACTCCCAAAATGCAGGTACCTCCACAGTTTCACCACCACAGACCAGTAGCAGGAACAGAACCAAGTCTCCAGGCCCCAAGCAACAGCACAGTGCTGCCAGTGGTCATAGGAAATGAGGCAGCAGCCCCTTGGCCTCACAAATGGGCTCCCCTCAACTGGTCCCATCTCCTGCCATGGTTGTTGTACCCTGAGACCAGGACAAGCCAGATCCAGCACCAACACCCACTACCCTGGTTACCCCACAACCACTCCCATGTCCAAGGCTAAACTTCCCACACCTTGACTCACAACCTTGCCTTCCTCAAGATTAACTAGTATAGGTAAGAGAAAACAAAAACTGCCCTATGCTGGAAAACAAAACTACCATCTAGTAGAAAACTAAAGAAAGACCTCAAATTGTCAATCTGCTGAATTGTGGAAAGCAAAATGTTCCTAAATAAGAAAAGTGTTCACTACTTCAAATACGCCAGCAGGGGAAAAACCCACCAAGCAGCATGGACCACCAAGGTAACACTAACACAGGACAACAGTGAAAGTTCTCAGAAAAAAACTCAAAATAGCAGATGATTTTTCTATAAACGAGAAAGAAATCAAAACAGCAGTCATTAAGAAACTCAATGATACAGAACACTCAAAAGGAACTACAATGAGCTCAGAAGTAAAATTGATGAACATAAGAAGCACTTTACCAAAGAGATGAAAACTATACCAAGAACCAAACAAATTCTGGAGCAAAAGAACTCAATAAATGAGATGAAAAATGGATATATTAATAACTGATGCACAAAGAAAACTAGAGGCAATATCAAGACTGCCTATCACTGCCATCTTGGTCATCAGTCATTCAAGGGCTGGCAAGATGTGCAGACATAAAGGAACTTCATTTAAAAATGCAAATATAAAACAATCGATATATAAAAAGGGCAAATATGCAAAGTGTCCCCTGGGGAGTTCCACTGGGAGACCAGGAGTTTGACCAGGAGCTATGATGGGTGCTAACCACCAGGGGGCGGCATGGAATAAAGGAAGGAACTGGCCAGCAGCTGGCAGCTGGAAAAGGGAGGCCCAGGCTGCACCTGGCAGCCCAAGAGCCCTGATTGCCAGCCAAACCTAGGGACCCTATCCATGCATGCATGAATTTCATGCACAGGGCTGCTATTAAATTATAAATTCAAATATTTCTTTAGTTTAACTTTTTAGAAAATGTACAACTGCTCAGCAAGACTTTTTATAAAAACTGAAATAAAAGGCAGTAAGTAAAATAGCAATTAAGAATGTTTTCTTACATAAAAAGATAACAAAACTTTTCACTTAAAATGAGAAATTAATCCTTTTGGTAGTATAAGTTTATTGAATTCATAAAAAAGATTCTCAAGTAGGAATCAGCGAGTTTTCTTTGCATACAAAACTGTTTAGGATTTTCAACACAAGGTGTCCCCAGGAAGGGTCTGTTATTAGGAGTGCTTAGTGGTCTGTCTTGCTGTTTCTGAAACAAGGAGAAGTTCGGTGCTGATTCCTCTTATCTGCTTCTTAGAACTGTGAAGATTGTAAACAACAAATGCTTAGTATTTTATTTTCCCCCAAGAGATTTGCATTCATTATGTAGCCACAGTAGTAAAGGGAATTTCCCATTATATCGCATTTTAGCAAAGAAAATGTATCAAAGCAGATTTACTATATTCAGGTATAGGTTCTAAATTATTCTAAAAAAGTGCTGATGGCCAAAACCGGTTTGGCTCAGTGGATAGAGCATCGGACTGCGGACTGAAGGGTCCCAGGTTAGTTTCCATTCAAGGGCATGTACCTGGGTTTTGGGCACATTCCCAGTGGGGGATGTACAGGAGGCAGCTGATCGATGTTCCTCTCTCATCGATGTTTCTAACTCTCTCTCTCTCTTCCTCTCTGTAAAAAAATCAATAAAATATATATTTTTAAAAAGTACTGATGTTTCTAAGAAGTTGGGGGTGGGGTTCCTAACTAAGGAGTAATCCAAAGTGGGGAGGCTATCAGTGATGTGGATGGCTTCTCAGGTAATACTCCCTGCCTTCCGGGAGGGCTGTACTTACAAGACCCCCTTCCACAGGGCCACCAGGCCTGCCCCACCTTGCCCATCACCACACTTGTCTGTGTGCATGCGTAGGTGCTCTTTAGCTAATCTCTTTCCCTTCCTTTCTCCATTCCTCCCCTCCCCTCTGTTCCATGTATGCATGCCTCTGGTTCTATTTTGTTCCTTTGTTTATCTTGTTCCTTAGATTGCACACATCATTAAGGAGGTTTTATGGTATTTGTCTTTCTCTGACTTGCTTATTTTGCTTAGCAAAAAAATCTTTCTTTTATTAGTACTCACACATTCTGATAACTCAAGGAATAATAAAATCAATTTAAGTTCTTGAAATTGGACAATTTAACTTAATAATTGTATAATTTTTTAATCCTGACTTTTATTTTTTTCCCAGTAGTCTTGTTTTTCATCAAGTCATCTTAAAAATAAAATGATCCTCTTGTTAGAATCATTCTGTAAGATCAACTCAGTAACCGTAATGATGGAAACTAAAATACTGAAAGGAGAAACATGCCATCTTCCTTCCTGAAATCTACAGAACAAATTCCTATTAAGGGAAGAAGGGGAAACACATACATTGCCTGTATCCAGAGTGGAATTTGCAGTAAAATGAAATAAAGCATATTAAAGATCAATAAATTAACCTGTAAGGATTGCCTGACTTGTTCTAAACTGTATGCTAGGTAAGGATTTGCACATTCTCCAATCCTCTCTAGATGCCATTCCTCTTCCTGGTGCTCCGCCCTCTTAATTTCCATTTGTCTTCTGACTCTTATTGTTTCTTGTCTGGACCACTGTGCTCTAGTCGTCATTTCATCACATTTATTTTGAAGTTCTTGGTATTCTATCTCTTGCTGATCTGTATTTTCTTCAGGACGATGCATACATTTAGAAGCTGCTATAAGCTCATCAGTCTGCATGAATAAAAGAATATAGTTTGGTTATGAAGGTGTGAATACCTGTGTGAGATTTTTTATAATTTAAATTCCTTATAGTTTAACAGCATATAATTCTGAAACAAATCCAATTGCAATAAAATGTTATCTGCACTGTGGTAGAGTCTTAAAATGTGGAACCATGAGTTACTCAGAATCAAGGCCAAAGTTAAAATGACCAAGAGTCCCAAAAATATATTTACTGTCCTTGTCTTTGCCACACGTCTGCACTTGATTTTAGACTCCTTATTTTCTATGACTTTTTCATGTCTCTCCTTCACAAAGTGACTGTACATTAGTAGAAAGTCCCATTTCTATTCTCCCTTCTTAGCAATTCTTAATCTTTAAGAAAGTTTTAGAGCTATCATATTGAGGTATTCAGGACTGAGTCACCAAATGCTTCCCAAAATAGCACTTTCAAAATGAGAATAATTAATGAATCTTTTATATTTGGATTCTAATGTCATTAGTCTTTTAGGGAACTACAAACTTTTGATGCTAATTTGAATTGCATTCCAAGAGGAAATGATTCCATGATTTACTGAGAAATTGCATCTCTCCCTGTAAAACTTTAGCAAGATGAGCCTTACCGTTTTCAGAATCAACAAAATAGGGGCAGGGGCTTGATTCAATAGTGCTATCTTGAAATTCTTTGTTACATCCCCCCATGTAAGGGAGCACACTAAACAAAAACAACATCATCAACAACAGCAAACTGGGAGAATCCAAGATGGCGGCGTAGGTAAACACGTAAACTGCTGCCTCCCACAACAATTTCAAAACTAAAACTAAAAGACAAAACGTCTATCACCCAGAACCACGGGAAAGCTGGCTGAGTGGAAGTTCTACAACTAGAAGGAAAGAGAAAAGAGCATTGAGACGTGCACGAGCGCTGAAAAGCTGAGGTACGGAGGAGCGTGATCCGGGCTGGCTGTGGGTGACTGGGTGCGTTGCTTTTTTCAACCCGAATGGAGACAAGCCCCTGATTACTCCGAAATCCAGTCTCTGGGGAGACGCGGGGGACCCAAACTCCTACGGTGAGAAGCTGGACTGTCTGCCAGTGAGGGTGGCTTGCTTGCAGAGCTGCGTGCAGGAATACTTGTTTACTGCACTGGGGCACGGGACTCCCGGATGCCATTGGGGACGCAGAGCCAGCTAACTAGCAGCCATTGCTGTTTGCCACGCCCTAACCTAGTGACACCCTGAGGCCCCGCCCTGCACAACCTACAAACCCACCCAAGCTCCAAGCAGCGGAGTTAGCATAAGAAAAGACTGCCCTATCACAGCTTAACCTAGCAAACTTTCAGCCTGGGCCAGACAGCTCCAAAACCTCCAATCCCCAAGCAAAGAGGAGAAAACTGCAGCTCTCACTGTAGCTCCTGCTGAGTGGCCTCAGACAGTAGCTGACCTGCACCCCATTGGAGATCCAGAAGCCAGTGTACCTAGTGGTCAGTGTGAGACACCAGATTTCAACTCCTCACATCCATAAGTGACACATTCAAGAGGCAGACTCAGTGAGCACCAAAGCCCCACTGAAACAAGTCCTGCCCCATAAGCGTGTCTTCAGCGCAGCAGTTCGTCCATTATAGACACAGGGAGTGCTCACAGCTAATTGGCCTGGAGGTCAATTCCTCCCAGTGTACCAACAGAAATTAAGGCTTAACTACACCAAGACTTTGCACTCAGCTCACAAAGGGGTGTACCAAGAGCGTCCACATCAGGTGATTGTGGAGGCTGAGCTACTGCCCCCTGTAGGTCACCTACCACACAAAGCCACTCCATCAACACAGGGAAGCAGCCAAAATGCAGAAACAAAGAAACATGTCACCAATTAAAGAAATGGAGGAAAGCAAACTACTGGATGACATAGAGTTCAGAACCACATGTATAAGGTTACTCAAGAATCTTCTAAAAACCACTGAGAAACTTGATGACACTTCTGAGGAGCTTAGTGAGACCCTCAAGGACCTTAATGAGAATGCCAAAAAATGGAAAAGGACCAGTCAGAAATGAAGCATAAACTGTCTAAAATAAAGAATATACAGAAACTCAATTGTAGATCAACGTACCCCAAGAATCAAACCAAAGATCTGAAATATGTGGAAACAAAAAACATCCAACCAGAAAAACAAAAAGAAAAAAGAATCCAAAAATATGAAGATAGTGTAAGGAGCCTCTGGGACAACTTTAAGCGAACCAACATCCGAATTTTTGGGGTGCCAGAAGAAGGGAGAGAGCAAAATATTGAAAACCTATTAGAAGAAATAATGACAGAAAACTTTCCCTACCTGGTGAAAGAAATAGACTTACAAGTCCAGGAAGCGCACAGAACCCTATACAAGATGAATCCAAAGAGGACCACACCAAGACACATCATAATTAAAATGCCAAGGGCAAAAGACAAAGAGAGAATCTTGAAAGCAGCATGAGAAAAACAGTTAATTACCTACGAGGGAGTACCCATACGACTGTCAGCTGATTTCTCAACAGAAACTATGCAGGCCAGAAGGGAGTGGCAAGAAATATTCAAAGTGATGAACAGCAAGAACCTACAACCAAGATTACTCTACCTAGCAAAGCTATCATTCAGAGTTGAAGGTCAGATAAAGAGCTTCACAGACAAGAAAAAGCTAAAGGAGTTCATCACCACCAAACCAGGATTACACAAAATGCTGAAGGGTATCCTTTAAGAAGAGGAAGAAGAAGAAAAAGGTAAAGATAAAAATTATGAACAACAAAATGACATCAAATACATACCTACCAACAAGTGAATCTAAAAAACAAGTGAATGAAAAATCTGAAGAACAGAATGGACTGGTGAATGTAATAGAATCAGGGACATAGAAAGGGAGTGGACTGACGATTCTCAGGGGAAGCAGGTGTGAGGGGTGCAGGAAGAGATTGGACAAAAATCTTACTCCTATGGATGAAGACAGTGGCGGGGGTAAGGGCATGGGGTGGGGTGGGGAATCAGGTGGAGGGGAGCTATGGGGAAAAATAAAAGGGGAACACCTGTAATAATCTGAACAATAAAGATTTATTTAAAAAAAAAACAACAGCAAACTTGCTGGAATGTCAGTAATAATGACTTGGGAAGAACTACTTTCCTTTAGATACAATGATTGTTTGGTAAGACAAGGTGAGTGATGCTGAGTTTTTGAAGCATGTCTCCGGATTCTTTGGCACTTGGCAGTGAAATAGGTGCTAGCCTCAGTGCTAACTGTGTTCTGGTGAAAAGGATATGGTGACTGCTATGTGACTGCTATTTCTGGGTGCCATCTGACTCCCTAGGGGAGCTCACCCTGAGAACCCAGCCACCATGTTGTGAAGAAAGAAGCAGCCCAGGCCACATGGTCAATCCTCCCAGTGACTCCAGTGACCGTCCCAGCCAAAGTCTTCTGCAACTGTCTAACTGGAGACTGAACAAGCATTAAGATGATTCCACTTCCCAGCTTAAAGTTATCCCAACTGGTGGCAAGTAGAAAAGAAATGAGGTGGCCTTACTGCAGATTTGTGAACTAAGTAAATGCTATTTTAAGGTAGGAGGTTTGCAAATGGTTTATTAAACAGCAATAAGTAACTGGCAAAGATAATGATAGAAAAATAGAGTGCTGACACTAAAAAAGAAACACACACACTTATTGGAGCGCCTTTGAACAGGAGGTAGGTGGAACCTGACATAATGTAGTGAAGCATGAAAATGAACAGCAAGAGGGACTCTAAGAAATGCTGAAGGGGGCTGTCATGGCTCTTGAGGAGACTGAGAGCAAGGGTTCCTGAGCAAGTGAATAAAGTGACACTTAAAGGAGGATGACAGGGATTCTCGGTAGGAAGCAGCTGAAATTGAAATCAATGAGAAAAATAAGCTAAAGAAAGACAATCTTATATAATAAAGAGGTAATAGGCAAATTAACCGTTATGCCCTCACAAGATGGCTGCCTATGACTAGGCTGGCAGGAATGGACAGTTGTGGGTAACCAGGCCGGGGGGGGGGGGCGGGCAGTTGGGGGCAATCAGGCTGACAAAGGGGAGAAATTTGGGGCAACCAGTCCAGCATAGGGGGGTAGTTGCAGGTGATGAGGCCAGCAGGGTGTATAGTAAGGGGTGACCAGGCAGGCAGGGGGAACATTTAGGAGCAACCAGGCTAGCAGGGAGGGTGTTGTTGGCGGTGACCTGACCGGGGTTGGGGGCAGTTAGGGGTGACCTGACTGGCAGGGAAGGCAGTTAGGGATGACAAGGCAAAAAGGCAGGTGAGAAATTATGAGCCAGCTGTCCAAGTTTGTGAGAGGGGTTATCTAACTGTCAGTTCATGCCCGATCCCCGGGATCGGTGTTGGACATCCCCGAGGGGTCCCAGATTGGAGAGGTTGCAGGTTGGGCTGAGAAGACCTCCCCCCATTCATGCAAGAATACTCCTGTATGAATTTCGTGCACTGGGCCTCCAGTTAAATATAAAAGTACCTGGACTTATGGGTTTCGAATATCCATTTCCCATTTATAGCTTTTCCCACATGCCCATTTCTCATGTAATGCTAAAATAAAGAAATAAATTCCAGCGTGTTCCAGAAAAACATGGTCTAAAGATGAAGCCACAACATACAAAAGTACTTTAGACCTCAGAAACATTTATGTGGTGCCTCAAATACTGTTAAGGATTTTCAGAATGTGAGAATTTTAAAGGCACTGTCCTGCAACACCTCCAGGAAGCCCCAGGAGAAGAGCTTATCTGAAAACAACTTGTAAGATAGCCCTTCTAACGCCATGATCCCCGGTAAAATTCATAGGAAACTCAAATCTTCTAAGAGAATTGTAGTAGCAAAAACCCTGCCTGCTAGCTCCTGAAGGGAGACCAAGACAGTACACAATAAAAAGAAACCTGTGGGTCTTAGATGTTCTACAGGGAGGAAGCAGGCTGCTACAAGAGCTGCAAGCATAGGTTATTTCTTAAGAAGAGGACAGAGCAAAGACTCAGAGGGCACCAGCAAGGTCCACAGAGAAGCATCCCATGGTTAGGAATAAGTTTTCCTTTCCTCTGTGAGGAAACAGAGAATAGTGTGAAATAATTCTAAATCTCAGTGGAAAAACCAGTGCAGCGTCCTTCGGCAACATTTAAATACTGGTTCTCCTCTGGCTTACTTTTCAAGCTTGTTTGTATTTTATACCACAAGGTTTCTCCACAGAAAACAAATTGGCTTTAAAATTTTGAGATTTCATATTGAAGCATTTATTTCTTCTTTTAATATTTTTTAATCCTTGCCCAAGGACAGTTTTCCATTGATTTGTTTTAGAGAGAATGGAAGAGAGAGGAAAAGAAATATCAGTGGCCAGGGAGAAGCCTGAAACCCAGGTATGTGTCCTTGATCAGAATCAAACCCTGCTCTATCCACTGAGCCAAACCAGCTAGGGCTCAAATTGAGACATTTCTAAAGGGGAATGGTGACAGTCCAGATTTTAATCTTCTCCTCCCCAGGCAGTGAGTCTATGAAGTATGAGTAAAACACAATGAAGAAAATGTCAAAGTCAGCAGATCCTGTTACCGGGATTTCATGGAATGGAAGTGAAGTGGGAGGCACTGGGTTAGAGGTTAAAGGTTTGAATGGGGGGAAAAAAAAGAATGGTTATTATCCCATCATGTTACAGTGTCAGCAAAACATAAGCTGGGCCACAGGCTTTATCCAGATACAAACCATCTCCAAAATAAAAAACAATCCACTACACTGATTTTTTTATTATTACATAAAACAAGTGTTAATATGCAAGATGACTGGGAAAGAGTACTCATACAATGTGATTTGGTACTGGCATAAGGACAGACTTACCCATCAATGAAGTAGAAGGGAGAATTCCAGCATTAACCCATACCTTTATGGCCAAGAGCTTTTTGTCAAGAGCGCCAAACAAATCAGTTATTAATAGTCTTTTTAACAATTTGTACTGAGACAAGTGGATATCCACATGCAAATGAATAAAATGAGACCTGTACCTCATACCATATATCAAAATTAACTCAAAACGTAAAAGCTGTAACTAGGATACTCTTAAAGGAAAACATACGTGTATATCTTCATAACTAGATTTGAGTATTTTTTAGATGTGAAAATAAAAAGACAAAAATAGATTAACAGAACTTCATCAAAATAAAAAACTTCTGTGCTTTAAAAGACAGCATCAGGAAAATGAAAAGGTGAGCTACTGAATGAGATAAATATTTGAAAATTCTTTACCTAATAAGGGGTAAAGAATTGTACCTCTAGGATTAAGAACTCTTAAAATTCAATAATAAAAAGACAATTCACATCCTCCCGAGCACTTGTCCTTTCTTGATTTGTTGATAATAGCCCTTCTGACATGTGTGATATGGTACCTCATTGTTGTTTTGATTTGCACCTCTCAGACGATTAGTGACTTGGAAAATGTTTTCATATGTCTCTTGGCCTCCTGAATGTCCTCTTTCTAAAAGTGTCTATTTAGGTCCTTTGCCCATTTTTTGGCTGGGTTGTTTATCTTCCTTTTGTTAAGTTGTGTGAGTTCCCGGTAAATTTTGGAGATTAAACCCTTATCTGAAATATTATTGGCAAATACGTTCTCCCATGCAGTGGGCTTTCTTGTTGTTGTGTTGATGGTTTCTTTGCTGTGCAGAAGCTTTTTATTTTGATGTAGTGCAATTTGTTTATTTTCTCCTTAGTGTCCATTGCCCTAGGAGCTGTATCCATAAAGATATTGCTACAACATATGTCTGATATTTTGCTGCCTATGGAGTCTTCTAAGATTTTAATGTTTCCGTCTTACATTTAAGTCCTTTAACCATTTTGAGTTTGTTTTTGTGTATGCTATAAGCTGGTGATCTAGTTTAATTTGTTTTTGCATGTATCTGACCAAATTTCCCAGCACCATTTATTGAAGAGACTTTCTTGACTAAAAGGAACCCTCCTGCACTGCTGGTGGGAATGAAGACTGGTGCAGCCATTTTGGAAAACAGTATGGCATGTCCTCAAAAAGTTAAAAATGGAACTCCCATTTGCCTCAGTACTCCCACTTCTGGGAATATATCCCAAGAAACCAGAAACACCAATCAGAAAGGATATATGCACCCCTATGCTCACAGCAGCACAATTTACAATAGCTAAGATTGGGAAACAGCCTAAGTGCCAATCAGCAGACGAATGGATTAAAAATTATGGTACATCTACACAGTGGAAAACTACACTGCTATAAAAATAAGAAACCTTTACCATTTTCAACAGCATGGATACAATTGAAGAGCATTATACTAAGCAAAATAGGCCAGTTGGAGAAAGATAAATATGACATGATTTCACTCACATGTGGGATATAATGATCAACATAAACTGATGAAGAAAAATAGACCCAGAAACAAGGGGGAGGGAAGGTTGGTTATAGGTCAACCAAAGGACTTGTATGCATGCACAGTAGCATAACCAATGGATACAGACACTGGGGCAGTGGAGACCGAACCTTGGGGGTGGGAGTGGCCAGGGGTAGGAATAGTCCATCTGGGAAAAAAGGAGACATATGTAAAACTTTAAACAAACAAACAAACAAAAAAGATAATCCAATATAAAATGGCTAAAGGAATTGAGTAGACAGATATTCAAAGAAAATATACAAATGAATATTAAGCATGTGAAAAGTTGGTCAACATCATTAGTCAGTAGAAAACTTCAAATCAAAACCAACACTAAGATGCCACTTCATACCCACTGGGATGGCTACAATCAAAAGACAGTTAGTGGCACGTTGGCAAGAATGTGGAGAAACTGGAACCCTCATACACAGTCAATGAAAATGCAAAGTAATACAACTACTGTGGAAAACAGTCTGGCAGTTTCCTGGAAGGTTAAAGCTATGATCTAGCAAATCCATTTATAACTATATTCCCAAGAGAATGAAAACATATGTGCACATGAAAAGTTGGACATGAATGTTCATTGCAATATTCTTAACAAAACCAAGAAGGGGAAATAACCCAAAGGTTCATCAAACGATGAATAGATTGTATGGTCACTTTATACAATGAAATGTTCATCAATAAACAGAAATGGAGTACCAGTGATACATCTACAAAACAGCAGTACCTTGGAAACATTATGCTTCCTAAAATAACAGTCCTGAGGGAGCATCTATTGTGTGATTCCATGATATGAAATGTGCAGAACAGACAAATCTAAGGAGACTGAGAGGACAGTAGTGGTTCCCTAGGGCTAAGAAGAGGGGAAGTGGAAGCTGGCACAGGGTGGTTGCTAAAGGGCACAGGGCTACATTTTAGGGGGGTGGAAATGTCCTCAATGGGATTGTGATGAAGACTAACCAATGGAAACAGACAACAGGTGCGTGATGACATGAGTGGGGAGTTTCCAGGGTTAATGGGGGAATAAGGTCACATATGTAACACCTTAATCAATAAAGAAATTAAAAAAACCTCTTTGAATATAGAAAAAGCCACTGAATTGTACACTTGAAATGACTGAACTGCATGGTGTGTTCATTCTGTCTCAATACAGCTGCTTCCTAAAATTTTGTGATTTGATGCTGGTGCCAGGGTTTAAGACATAGAGAGGTAAGCAGTAGGCCCTTTATATGGAAAAGTGATAAAGAAAAAAAGCTGTCTTTTTCTCTGATGACAAGTCTACAAAATTAACAGAAAAATCTATATTTCACTGTTCAAGCATTGAATGATATCTATTTCCCCAAATTAGGTGATTTGGGGGTCCCAAAAACTGATTTGTAATTACCTCCCCTTTTAACCTTCTAGTTTCCATTTGCATTTCTATTAGACTTGGTTTTACAACTCCGGGGACACTGTGCTCTTCATTGAAATTCCTTTTTGGCACGTTTAAGGGTTCCTGAAATCTGCAGAAATGTACAAAAGAAAAATGTCAAATTCTTTAAGGGTAAATATTCAATAATTATTTAAACAGATATTATGTTTCTTCATATAAAGAAAACGAATCTATAAATTATGATCCTCTTTTGTTGTTCCAATCTATTTTTTTAAAACATACTAGCTAAATTATATGTGTGTGTGTGTGTATAAAATATATATATTGATATGCAAATTAGGCTGGGACACCATAACAGTTACTACCAGCTCAGGAGGAGGGGGTGGGCATGGGCCTAGAGCCAGGGCAGCCTGCTCCCACCCTGGAGCTCGAGAGAACATCATGCAGAGGGGCCGAAGCAGAGACACAATCCCGCAGGGGGACTGGCCTCCAGCAGTCCCACGGCTGCCTAGCGGGGCTGCTGGAACCAGGCCAAGCCAAGCAGCCCGGGGGTTCCAAGGCAAACAGGCCAGGCCAAGTTAAGCCTCCTGGCGATCCCGGGGCAAACAGACCAAGTCCTATGGTGAAGAGACCAAGTCAAGCTGCTCAATGGTCCCATGGTGAAGAGACCAAGCTGCCCTTGGTTCCTGGTGAAGAAGCTGCTCCGCTGACCAGCCTCCGTTATGGACCTGTTTGGGTGTGTGGCACAGAGTCTGAGGCCTCTAGACTGCAGTCACGGGAAGTCTCCCTCTCCCCAGAGTTAGGAGCACCAGCCCGGTCCTGACTGTGGGGGTGAGCTCCTGCAGGCTGGGGTTTGGTCCCCACACATTAGCTGTAGGAGACCAGTGCCTTTGTCATTGCTGTGTGTCTAAGTTTTAATTGGACAAATGCCAGGCAGTCCCAGGTGCCAGCTTAGCAAAATCTTGCAGGAGGAGAATTCTGTCTGGGTTTCCCCAAATTCCCTCAGCCCCTATTCACCCCTCTGTAAAGGTACAGAACAAGTGAGGCCCCTTAAATAAAAATCAGAGGTCTCCAGCAATGGTGGGCCTCTCTCATCACAGTCATTTGACATTTGGGTATTTATCTAGGCACCATGACAGAGAGACACAAGCTCAAGTCATGATCTCTGCCTTTAAAAACTCACAATCTTATTAGAGCAAGTGGATGATAAAAGCGAAGTAATAACATCGGAATGTAAGGCAACAATACAGAGAGGAACAGAGGCAATTGTTAGGGTGATTTTCCAATAATTAGTACAAAGATTATGGGCTGTGAATTAAATTTAAAAAAATATGTGTGGAAGTAACTGCTCCATGAGTATGGGATCCCTTCTTGTTTTAAAGGAAGCTGAATTCCTGGTGAACTGTGTACTATGCTATGATATCTGAGGCACAGGACAAGGGAGGCCCTAAGTGTACTATGCTTTGATATTTGAGTCATTCTTTATTGTTCAATGTGATTGATTTTTATACGCCTCAGTTTTGTAATAGTTAAATTACTAGAATAATACATCTGGCTATAAAATATTACTAGAAGATCAAATGATCAGGTGACATTTATTGTTATTTTCTATAAATGAACACAATCTCTGGTATGCTAAAGTGATAGGCATTATAGAATTATTCAGATAGGGAGACCTACAGGCTTGATTACAAGCGAGGCTTACTATCACAACCCAAATTTATTCCTAAAAAAAAAAAAAAAAAAAAAAAAGGCAGGAAGCCAAATAAAACCTGAATCAAATATAAGTCCTTGGAGGGCAATGGATAAGTTCTGTTATTACAGGAGTAACAGAAAAAATTCAGCTGCGAGAATGTGAAGCATATTGCATCCATTCTAAGTTGCTGCTAAGAAAAAAGAATGGTATACTATGAAAATACTTAGTAGAGATTGTAAAGAGATTTGTTTAAAGAGGATTTCCTAGAGTAGGTGGTATTTCAATTAATTTTTTTAAATGTGAAGAAGTTAGCTAGACAAGAGAAAGGTGTAGGGGTCCCAAATTGCAAAGGGTGCAGGTAGGGCTGAAGGACCACTCTGACACATGAATTTTGTGCACTGGGCCTCTAGTAATCCTATTTAATAAAAGAGTAATATGAAATTGACCATCACTCCAACACACAAGATGGCCACTCCCATGTGTCAAAGATGACTGCCCCCATGTGGACACAAGATGGCTGCCACAAGATGGCTGGCAGGGCAGGGCAGTTGTGGGGAACCAGGCCTGCAGGGAAGGGAAGTTAGGGGTGGCTGGGCCAGCAGGGGAGGTCAGTTGGGGACAACCAGGCCTGCAGGGGAGGACAGTAGGGGCGACCAGACTAGCAGGGGATGGCAGTTAGGGGTGACCAGGCCTGTAGGGGAGGGCAGTAGGGGCAACCAGGTCAGCAGGGGAGAGCAGTTAGCTATTGATCAGGCTGGTAGGGGAGTGATTAGTGGGTGATCAGACTGGAAGGCAGAAGTGGTTAGCGGCAATCAGGCAGGCAGGCAGGCAAGCGGTTGGGAGCCAGCAGTCCTGGATTGTGAGAGGGATGTCTGACTGCCACCAGGCTTAAGCGGGCAGCTGAACATCCCTTAAGGGGTCCCAGATTGGAGAGGGTGCAGGCTGGACTGAGGGATACACATACACCCATGCACGAATTTCTTGCACCAGGCCTATAGTGTTAATATAAAACATGAACCTATTATCAAATATCAACTAAAAAGCAGAGATAAGTATCCAAGGTGAAGAAGGAAAGCAAAATGATATGTGAATGTTTTGAAAAGACACAAACATACCTTTTGGTACCTACTGACAACAGTCTACAAGAAGGAAAGTAAAGTACCAACACCAAGGAGATCATTCAAAACAGAAGGAGAAGCAGGAAAGAAAACTCTTCAAAGTCTGAGTGGAAGGGGAAATGGGGAAAGAGCAGGGCTTTAGAAGAAGGGAAATTAGAGAGATAATGTAGAACAGTCCCCTCAAGTCTGCTTTAAGAAGAAATCTTTGCTAGCACAATGTTAACAAAATGAAAGGGATATGAAACAATGTAGAGAAAGACAGTTAGGTGAGAGGAAAAGCACTGATGATGAGAATCAGAGAACAAACTTAAGAACTCAGCCAATAAACAGAAAGGAAGCCATGTGGGGGCTTCCCAGACAAGGGAAGATGCCCTTGTGTTTTTATGAGTGGTAAAAACAGGATTACCCAACTTCTTCCTTAAGTCACATGAACATTTTTTTAAAGTATGAGATCTTTTAGAACTAAAAAAGGAGAGAGAAACATAAGCTGAATCAAGTTATTAGCCTATTTGAATGGTGAAGGGACATACACTATGGAAAGAAGGAAAGATCAGCAGACAGAGAAGGTATTTTGCAGAAATAAACATTCAAGGTAGACATGAAACTTGCAGTTGACAGGATATGCAAAAGCTACCTCATTATGGTTTTAAGAATCATTAAATTGTAAGTACAATATCATGGCCCTCAAAACAGTTTCACATTGTGCTGTGAGTTTCTGCAGACAAGTTTTAAACAGGGCAATTTGTTTAATTATAAACATTACAGATAGGAAATAAAATTTTATTTTGGCTTTAAATAAGTGAAGTGACCGATAAATCTTAATTCATGCTAGAAATGATCTGAGATATAATTTTACCTGGTCATCGATTTTTCTAGATCATTCTTTTGCTTCATTACTTCGTGCAAGCTCTGTTGCAGAGATATGTTTAAATCAACGTACTTCTTTGATTCTTCCTTTTCATGCTGTAACTTTGAAAAAAATTAAAGAAAATCATTTTTAGAAATCTAGAGATTTACTTTTCTTTCTTAAAAATATCAATTCTCCTGGGTTCATGAATAATATGTGTGAAGAAGTTTATGAAATGTAGTAGACAGGTTTATAAACTAGATGTCCATCAGTACAGACTTCGAGGATAATGACTTCTTACAGCACCTTAAATTGACTTTACATTTTCACCACTTTCTTTCTGGAACTAAAATTGCCAAAATTTGTGAAAACAGAGGTTTGATATATAAAATACTAAGTGCTAAAATACGTTTTAAGGATTCATTGACCTTATAGTTTCTAAAGGTGCCTTAGGTACATTTTCACCAATAGTTCAAGATATTCAAGGTTCTATTAAGTCACATCTTAATAAAGTAATTTTTGAAAAATTCCCATGCAGTCCCCATTAATTTATGATTATAATCTGACTTGAGGATGATATAAAGACTCTCATTCTCTGTAAGCTTTCTTCCATAGGTTTCAATTTCTCCTTTTTGATTAAACACTTTTCTCTTCAAATAAAGCATCTTCTCAATCATACCTAATAATAGACAAGCATATAAATTGACCATACCGCTGCTATGCTACCAGCCAATCAGGAGTGTTATACAAATCAACCCAAAAAAGATGGCGGTTAATTAGCATACACAGGCACAGAGTGATGGGGGCGGGTTGCTTGCATTGTCACCATGGCCATGACACAGGCTTTCTGCCCCAACCCTGGTCTCTCAGGGCCTCTGGGCAGCCTGGGAAGGCAGGCCAGAGCAGAAAGAGGCAGCTCTCAGAGCAGAAAGAGGTGGCTCCGGGGCCTGAGTGGAAAAGGGCTGGGCCGGAGTGGAAAGGAGGTGTGGGCAGCCAGGGAAAGGAAGCCCATTCTAGCACAAATCTTCATGGATTGGGCTTCTAGTATTATATAACAAACATAACTTTTACTTGATTTGTGAAGCTTTTTATATCAACCTATTGTCTCCTTTCATTAAGCTCTAGCATTCTTTACTACAAGGTCTCATCCGCATATTCATATTTTAAACACTCATTCTTTTCTTTTACATAAGAATCTGAATTTCAATCCTATAATTGCACTAAAAAAAATTGTGGGTCACCTTTTTTTATTGTAGTCCTTTAATGCTTTACTTTTCAGCAGCAACTGATAACAATGAGGACATATACACTCTCCCTCTGGTCCTGTAAAAGCAGTGCATTTCTATATAGTAACCATGATGTACAGTCCTCGACTCTTTCAATTCCTTTTTTATTTATCTTCATCTTTATTTTTGCTTATTTTAAGGGTAAGGAAGTGGTAGCATAGTTACTTAGTTATTTATTTTCACCTGTTGAAAGTCATGGACTACAACTATGTTGAAGTTGAGGGTAAGAAGTAAGTAATTTAAGAAACTCTATCCCTTGTTTCATAATCCGATGGTCTTTGACTATTTAAATTAATAATTTAAATCTGATGTTTTGAATATTTAAGTTAAAGATATGGCTAGAAATTATGTACTTGTCATATGAACATAAGTATATAATCAATACAACAGAAATGATCAAGTCTTTCTAAATGGCAGAAAGATAATAGCATCAATCTAAGAATCCTTAATATACAGAAAGCTGGTAAGTTCAAAACTGATCATATCAAACACCAGACAGTTGTAGAAGAGGAATACTCTGAAAAAATGAATTAGGGGAGCTCCAGTCTAGTAGCAGATAGAGACAGTGGTCACCTAAGGTGATCCTTTTTTAACCTTTTAGTATAGAGACTGGAGCACTGGTGAAAGAAAATTCATGCACTTGACAGTGGGGGTCCCACAGCCTGGCCTGCCCCCTCTCACAGTCTGGGAGTCTCTCAGGGGCGGGAGGTGACCCGGCAATTGGGGGAAGGCAACGCCCCATCAAACCTCTGCTGCTGCCACTGCTGGCAGCGCAAGCCTCGGCTGACCCTGGTTAACTGAGCCTCAGGCATCCCTGGGTTGCTGGGCAGCCACCATTGAGGCTTGCCTGAGCCTTGGCCCAGCCCTGGGTGGCTGAGGGGCTGAGGGGACTGGAGGACTCTGGAGGAAGGCACGCGAAGCAGCCAGGCACACCTGGGTGTGTGCCCATCCTTTCCACGTGCCTGCAGCCCTGGTGAGACTGAGGGGAAGGGCACCTCCATCTAGTGTCTGTGGGCACTGCCATCTTTGAGGGTGTGGCAGTAACTTAGCATATTCCCTCCTTATTGGCTGTGGGTACCACCATCTTTGAGAGTGGGGCAGTCAATTACCATATACCCTTCTTAATAGCTGTGGGTGCCACCATCGTTGCGATGGCATGAGGGTCAATTAAAATATTCCCTCTTTGTTAGATAAGATTATCTAACAGAAACAGAAGATAGAATATTATATTGATCCTCCATAGTTCATCATCCAGGTTCACAATTTTCTTCTTTATTTTCTATGTCACTTCTCTTTTTTTCTTTCCATCCACATGTATTCTTTCTATGGCCTCTTCCATTGCCATACCATCCCTCACGTTACAGAAATCAACACAATGTTGTCAGTGTTCATGGGTTTTCTCTATTTTTTTTCTTTTTCACTCCATCCATACACCACACCCCAATACCACCACCACCAGCAGCAGCAGATAAGCACCATATGATTTCACTCATATGTGGCATTTAATGATCAACTTGAGTTACCAAGCAAAGTAGAGACAGAATTATAGAAAGAGAACAGTCTATTTCTTCTTAAAAATCCTCACAGAGATCCATAAACCTCACACTTCAAACCAGATTCCCTAATCAACATTTCCAGCTGTGACCCCTTTACTGAGATCATCTGTACTTTTTCTTTCTTTCTTTCTCCCTTCTTGCTTTCATAGACAATATCCTCAAACACATACTCATAAACCATGAGCAATTCAGATCACCTTTGTAGATAGCTGATCTTGTACATTTTATTTTGATTCCCTATTGCTGCTACTTTGAGTATAATAGTGTTATGTTCTGAATTTGAGGGTGCCTTTACCCTTAGGATGTTGGCCAACATTCTCTGTCTTGTTTTTCTCTTATAATGCAAATGTTTTCCACAAGTGATAGATTACCAATTATTGGCCTTTAAAAATAATAATAGCTTCCTATTCCATAGAGACCTGACCTACAGATGGCTCCTGAAGTACTTTTCACTGGATTATTCAACTATATTGAAAAATCTAGAGCTATCTTCTTGCTAATTTAGACCCCTCACCTCCTCATTGGTTGATCACATATCTGGGTTTGAATCCCAAGACCACCAGTGATATAAAAGCATTTAATTTTATCCTAAGAATAGTTAAGCTGAAATATTTTCAATTTATATAAACACAGGCACCCTCATCTACACTAATAAAAGTGAAACATGCAAATTGACTGGCCCTCTGCTATGCCCACCAGCCAATCAGGAGTGAGTATACAAATTAACCCAACAAAGATGCTAGTTAATTTGCATAAGCAGGTGCAGAGCACAGAATGAAGACAGTATAGAAGGAAGCCAAGCACTGCAGAAGGGAGCGAAGTGGCAGAGAAGGAAGTGAGGCAGCGGAAAAGGGAGGGAATGAGGCAGTGAAGACAGGAGGGAGAGAGGCAGCAGAGATGGGAGCGAAGCACACCCTGGCAGGGTTTTGCTCCCTTCTCTGCTTCACTCCGGCCACAGGAAGTGCTATTCTTGCAGGAGTCTTCCTGCAATGGGCCTCTACTATTAAATAATTGACTCCACAGACAAATTTATACTTAGAAGGACAAGATTATTCCTCATGAAGAAAACCAAAACAATGTGAAATTAGGGGCTAACTTGTTCTGCACAGACAAGATGACGAGTGCTGGAAAAATGAGTTCAATGACAGTTCAAACAGTCAGAGTACACTTCATGGAGAAGGAGAGATTGGGAGCCAGTTCTGAACAGATTAAGGATTAGGCACCATGAACAGAAACTGACAGACAGAATGGACAGCATGAGTAAAGGTGGAGAGATGCTGAAATCAGCCCAGTTATCTCACAGGATTAAAAGCCAATGGCAGGAAAAGGAAAACCTATGTTCACACAATGATTTGTACACTCATAATTATAATAGAATTATTAATAGCCAAAAAGTGAAAAAAACACAAAGGTCCATCAACTGATGAATGGATAAGTGGTTGAGCAGCACAAGGAAATATTGTTCAGCAATACAAATAAATAAATAAAATATTGACATATGTTATAATGTGGATGGACCTTTAAAATGTGACATTAAGTGAAATAAGCCAATCACAAAGGACTGCAATTTGTGTGATTGCATATAAATATAAAATATCCAGAATAAGCACATCAATAGAAACAGAAATTAGGCTAATTGTTGCCCAGTGCTGTGCAAGATGAAAAGCTGGTAGCGACTGCTAAGAGGTGTAAAGTTTGTGTTTGGAGTGATAAAAATATTCTATAATTGATTGAAGTGAAAGATGCACAACTTTATAAATATGTTTTAAAATATTGAATCGTATAATTTAAATTGGCAAGTTATATGCTATCCTATATAATAAAGAGGTAATATGCAAACTAACACTCATGCCCTCACAAGATGGCTGCCTACAACCAGGCCAGCAGGGCGGTTAGTGAGGGACAACCAAATGACTGAACAGCAGGCAGCGTGGGGTGATCAGGGTGGCAGGGTGGCAGTTGGGAGCAATTAGGCTGGCGGGCGGTGGGCAGTGAGGGGAAGCTAGGCCAGCAGGTGTGCACTTAGGGACAATCAGGTTGGCAGAGGGGGGCAGTAGGGGATGACTAGGCCAGCAGGGGGGGCAGTAAGGATCTACCAAGCTGGCAGGGATGGGGCAGTTGAGATAAACCTGGCTGGCAGTGGGGAGCAGTTAGGGGCGATCAGGCTGGCATGCAGAGGCAGTTAGGGGTGATCATGTCTACAGCGGGTGGGGGGTGCAGTTAGGGGTGACCAGGCAGGCAGACAGGTGAGTGTTTAGGAGCCAGCAGTCCAGGATTATGAGAGAGATGTTTTATATTGGTTTAGGCCCAATATCTGAGGGGTCCCGGATTGGAGAGCGTGCAGGCCGAGCTGACGGGACGCCTCACATACACGAATTTCATACACTGGGCCTCTAGTGTGAATTATATCAATACAGGGTTTTTTTAAATTCCATTTAGTGGATGTAGATTTAATATCCTTACTTGTCTATTGTGGGTGTACATATTACAATGATATGAATATTTCCATGCTATCATTTCCAAGTGAGTGAGAATGAAAGATATGCCTACTTCAATTGGTTACTATATTGACCTTCCTGTATAAGTTATTCTGAAATCTATGAAATATCTATTCACCAAAGTAAAGATAATACACAAAACAAATGTCTGGAAGATTTCATTCAGCACTATCCTCTATTTGATCTGGCTACCTCATCATAATAATGGAGATATCACTGAAAATATTGTTTTGTAGGGGAATCAAAGCCTTTTGCCTTCTATGAAGAATGACACATATTTTCAACATTCCTAAGGGCAGATACTATAAGGAAAAACACATAAAATACAAAAGGCAGAATAAAAGCCAGAGTTTAAGAAATAAATGCACTATAAAGATAATAAAATTATAATAAACTAATCACAATGAAAATACAAAGGAAAGCTCCCCTTTAAAAGTAGTATCCTAAAATACTTTGAATTATTTAACCAGCTATGGATTAATTGATGACATGCTAAATTTCATGCATACTTGACTTCTGCTTTCATCCAATTCCTTCTGCAACTCTTGTATTTTATATTGTGAATCCATACGTTGATGTAAAGCCTCTGTGGAAGATAGTTTTCTTCGGATCTCAGCCAGTTCTCCTTGAAGTTGTCTCACAACTGCCTAGTAAGTAAGATATTGCTGTTACTGATTTTATCAATCACATTATTATTAAATTATGTTAATGATAGATAAATTCACATATGGGATGGGGCAAAAGAAGGTTTACAGTTAGGAGTAGGTTACTTACTACTTATAATATTACTCTCCAAAAGAAACAACTATAAACCTACTCTTGGCCCACCCTGGATGTGTTTTGTTAGAGTCATATATTATTAACATAATATGTAACTAAAAATATCACTATCTACCTCAATTCACCTTCTTTTCCTCTTATGGACATGCTCCTATTTGCTTAATCAGGTTAAAGTCACAGAAAATGTAATCCTCCTGCTAATCAGTAATAGGTTACTTAGACAGCTGACTCAGCCCCACTCTCAACCTCTCTCCCTCCCCTCAGGGATCTCAGAGCTTTAAAATCTACTGACATCTCAAAGAAAAATGGGTATGTAAGTGGATCAAGTGGGTGTAAATTCAATATTATGGAACATTTTCTCTTTTTATTTCTTTTTTCAACCAGAGGTTTCAATTAATGTCCGAGCTCCTGGAACATTCAATTCCCTGATCAAATCCTCCCAACAGGTTCCTATCTTAAAAGAAAAGTGAAGTCATTCCAAGGGTCTTCAAGGCGCTAGGTAGGTAAGCTGGCCTTCACTTTCCTCCCTGCTACACATAAACCCTGCCACCACTCAGTAGTTTGAAATGGAGATCCAATGCCAAATTAGTAAATCATGGAGAGCTACAATGCTCTCTGTGTTGGACAAACAACTCCAAATGATAGTAATTAGGCCGTAACATGAAAAATATGGACAAATTATTTGTAAAAATATTCAAAGAAAAAGGTAAATAGTAATTGAAAATGTAAATCAGGTATACATATATGCTGAAACTTATCACATTTGTTCCAAATTATGATTGAATGAAAAGTAGATTCCTTTAAAAGATCAGAAGGTCCTATGAATATATTACTTGAGACTGAAATATTTCCAAATTGAATTCAAATTAGCATGAATAAAAAAAAACCTATGTCAACCTAAATGTGTAAGGAGCCAGTGAAGGAAAGGCACTATGGGGTACAACATCTACACTTCAGTTCATCAGGGAAATCTGAACTTAATTGTCAAGATAACTGACTTAATTAAATCTTAATTTAAAAATACTCATTTGAGGTAAGAGCATTTCCATTTATCTGCTTCCTAAAGATATTAAAATTCAGTGACAGAGAGACTAAAATTGTTATTCAATCAATATAAGACTTAAGTATTATCAATCTACATCTAACAGCAATCTGGAACTTAACCTCTTAAAATTTCATGGGCAACACAATGTGTGTACTCAAACAAAGCACTTCTCAGGTCTAATGTTCATTTGATGGATACAATGTCTGCTTTTAAATTAATAGAAAAACAACTTTATAATCTATACATTTTTTATATTCACCTGAATTCAACATTTAGCCATCATCAAATATTGCTCTGAATTTTCTTTGAGGAAATTTTAAAATATTTATCAGATGGGTACTTACATCTCTTTCTGCTTTATCATTTTCATATTGACGTATGTTTTCTTTTAAAAGATGCCATACATTGATTAATTCCTTACGTATTTCCTTCAGCAGAAGACCTTGCTTGTCACTCTTGGCTTGAAGTATTTTTATGGTATCTGCAAACTGATCTTGGATTTTAATGACTCTCTTTCTTTTCCTGTCAGCTTTGTTGTGAGCCTGATCCAGTTGCTGTTGAAGCAACTTATTTTCACTCTGCAGGTGCGATAGCCTCTCCTGCAAAGATTCCTGCTTTCCAGTGTCTTTATTCACTTTACCTTGTTCCTTTTGATGCACATGTTCAATTTCCTTCTTTTGACTCTGCATTTGGCTTTGGTCTCCTTCTCCACCTTCTAAAACCAATGTCCTTTCCTTGAGAGCATCTCTTGTGTGATGAAGCTCAACTTCTAGGTGATTGAAATTACTTTCCAATATAGAAAGTTGTTGAGAAATCATCTCAATGTTATAATTTAGGTCAGACATATCAGAGTTCTTTTTGTCCTGGGAACAAAACCATTCTTCTTTTTCCTTCTTGAAAGCAACTTGTAGATCTCCTTTTGGAGTCTGACAATGCTCATGATCCTGTGTAACAGTAGCTGGTCTGGAACTGAATGAGTCACCTTCTGCTTCCAGTCTTCCTCTGTTTTGTTGTTCATCCCCCAGTTTAGTGCTTGGCATTGTAAGCTCAGCTCTCAGAACTTCAAGCTGCTCATGGTGTTGAAATCGTGTTTCTATTATTGTCTTTTGAAGATGGTCATTCTTTTCTTTGACAATCACAATGTCCTCAAAATATTTCTTTTCCATTTCCTGGATCTGATTTTTTAGTGTGTCTAGTTCCAGTGTTAGCTTGGCAATTTCATCCTTCAAGATGTGATTTTCATGTAACTGATGTGTTTGTTTTTCATAACTATCAGAAACCTAAGTAAAACAAAAGAGACTTTTAGCTGACTCATTGAAATGGTATATCATGATAGCCTCTGAAATTAAAGAAACCTTTATGTTACAATAAAAAGGTTCAATAGGTGGATATACCTCATAAAAAGTAGAATTGGACACAAACCTCTAACTTTATACAAGCCTACATTCTACAAATTTCAAAAATGTAATATAAGTTGATGGACTTTTTTAAAGTGAAAACAAACCACAAGTTACTGTTTAAGAGTCTCAGAACTGGAAAGAGCTTTTTCTGAATCACTATAAACCCAGAATAAATTAAGGAAAAGATTAATAACTCCAACTACACTTAAAAATTGAGATTATACACTGAATTTATAGCTACCTCACATTGAGAGTATTAACCCTGCATATACTAGGAGAGACTACATTTCCTAAAATATTTTTCAAAGATTATTTCATAGATACTCTACTTTTTTAGTACTTTCAGTAATAAAAACTACTTTTCCTAATAACTGCTCATCTAGGCATTGTCCTAAGCTCTTCTACACCCATCTATGAACTCATTCGGTTATCTCAATCTGGAATGGAGGGCTGAAAAACATAAGCAACTTCTGGATTTTCCCCAGGTCTCCAGACTCAAAAGTTGTTGCTCTTGCCCCAATCCACAGTTCTTCTCTAGTGTGAACATAGAAACCCAAAAGATGCCTTATATTTCAAAAAAGCAATGGTAAGATAAAATTTATAGAGCTCTTCTTAGAAAATCATGAGATTATGTTGCTGCAATAACTTTTATTTCTTGTTCACAATGTTCAGTGTAATAAATGTGAAATGGGTAGAAATGCACTGAATTACTTTACTAAGAATAAACTAACAATAAATTGTCACTAAGTATAGGTTACAGCATAGCATTCTCTTCAAAATTTCTTGTGTTAAAATGAGATACTACTGCGAACAAATTGTTCCTTTTCTCAAAGGTAGAATGACATCTAGCATATTACCCCAGAACCGGCTCTTCTTTTCCTCCTTACCACCAGTGGAAATGAAAACGAACCACTCTATTAATAAATCAAGGAAATGTAATCATTGCCAAAATCTGGAGCATCTGTTGTTGGTAGCAATACCTTTGAGATCATGGAAAATACATCAATTTCTATCGAAAATATTAAAAGCCTCCCCTTAGGATGAAGGCATTGTGAATGTCACTACTTGACTGGGAGAGACAAGTAGATTTGAATTAAGAATATCATTTTATCCAATGGACCCAAAATGCCACCACTAACACACACACACACCCCCACCCCAGATATGCTTTTTAAATTATCTATAGTTCCCACATGTACAGTATTGGATTTTACATATCTACTCACCCACATATACTCACACACATTTGTAAATGACTAAGTAAACTACCTCAGATTTCACTTTCTGATGAGCTCTTTCTATCCCCTTTGGTTTGCAAGGGTGTTTGGTCAGAATTCCATCTTGTAATGTACTAGCATTCTGTTCTTGAGAAAGTTGCCTCTGAGTGTAATTTTGCTCTTCAACAACCTAGGGACACATTTTGTTTAGTTTTTTACCTCATACCATTAACAAAAAAGTTCAAAGCTTAAGAACAGCTCCTTAAAAACTGTTAAAGAGAAATAGCCTTTTTAAGCATAAGGATCTTTCGTCTTCATGAAAAACTCAAATTTTAACTTAAGTGATAGCTAGATTTGTCATAGAGCAAAAATGAAGTATTGTGAAATAAAATTTGCTTATGAACATTTGAGTAATTCCATCACAGTCTCAAGGCAATGTAGCCTGTATGTTAACATGTTTAAAAGCCAAAATTAACATTGATGTGAATGGTTAAACTCAATTTATGGTCCCTTTCTTCATTTAGAAAACTTAAAGAGAGCATCAACTACATGCCAAGGATAGTAATAAATTAATAATTTTAGTCATAAATGTCACAGTTCATATTTTGAACAAGATGCCATTTTGTGTTTGTTTTAAATGTAATAATGTACATTAAATCAAAGGGATACAATTATTGACAGAATGCTGTTAGATATAAGACATTTTTACCAACGATAAATTTACCTTATTCCCTCTTACAGTCTCCAGGGCCATGACTTGTATACTAATGGTGTTTTCAACTGTGGGGTTTATTTCAACTGCTTTCATGGGCTGCCCTTCCTTTTTCCTTAACTGTGTCGTATTTTTTTTATATAACAGATCAGCTTTTCGTCTCTTCTCTTTTTCTTTTTGTGTGGTTAATCTGCAATTAAACACAATCAATGCTGTGATCAACATGAAATGAATTCTTGTATTTATATGATGTCTTAGGTAAACCTCATGGTAACCACAAAACAAACACCTCCAGCCGATTCACAAAAGATAAAGAGCAGGAATCCAAAGCCCACTACTGAAAATCTTCAATTCACAAAGGCAGGCCGCAAGAGAGGAACAATGGAACTCCAAAACTGCCAGAGAGCCACAAGATAGCATAGCAATCTTTACCTGTCAATAATTTCTTTGTAAATGGATTGAATTCTTCAATCAAAAGGTATGGAATGGCTAGGGGTGCACAGCACACAATATGGCAGGCAGACTGTGTTTTTTAGAAATGTGCACCTGAAACCTGTATAGTTTTGTTAACCAGAGTCACCTCAACAAATTCAGTAAGAAGAAAAAAAGGCATACAATGTTTTGATGGATTTAATAATCAGACCCCAACATATGCTGCCTTCCAGAGACTCCATTCATTTACTTAAGTTTAAAAAAAAAATCCTCACCAGAGGATATGCTCATAGATTTTAGAGAGAGGGGAATAGACAGAGATACAGACAGAGAAACATCAATGTGAGAGAGAACATTGTTTGGTGGCCTCTCCTATGTACCCAGACCAGAAATGGAATCCACATCTTAGGTAATATGCCTTGACCCGGAATCAAGCCTACAACCTTTTGCTGTATGGGATGGTGTTCCAGCCAAGAAAGCCACACTGTCCAGGCCTCAAGTCATTCTTAAAGACAATTAAAGACTCAAAGCGAAGAGAAGGAAAGATATTCCTTGCAAGTGCAAACCAAAAGAGAACATTTGTAGATATTCTTGTATCAGACAAAACAGAAATTTAAGCCACAAACTATAACAAGGCACAAGTAAGGTCTTTATATAATGATAAGGAGATCACTTCATAACGAAGATATAACAATTGTCAATAGGTATGCACCCGACATTGGTTCACCTAAATATATTAAACAAATTTTATCAGAACTAAAGGTTTAAATATCCAACAACACAATAATAGCAAGGAGCGTCAATACCCCACTTTCAGCAACAAATTCATCAACTAGACACAATATCAACAAGGAAATGTTAAACTTGAACCAAACATTAGACCAAATGGACCTAAGGGACATTTAGAGAGCACTCATACATTGTTTTTCACCACCTCAAAGAGATAGCTGCACTCCCATGTATACTGCAGCCTTATTCACAATAGCCAAGATATATAAACTAAGTGTTCACCAATAGATGAACAGATAGGATGTGGCATGTATGTATGTATGTTTGTAGGTATGTGTATGTTATATATGTAATTGTGTGTGTCTATGTATACACACTCACAAACACACAGACATAGACAATAGAATTTTCACTGGCATGAGAAAGAAATAGAATAATAGAGACTGGCTATAGTAATAAGAAATATTAATCATGCTCTATTAACCATGATTGTTTTGTTTTGTTTGTTCTAATCTGGCTCGGAGTTCCTCCTAACTGTCTGGGACCTAGGAGTTAACCTGGAAATGTGGTCCATCCTCCTTAACTGCCTATTATCATGGAAAGATTAATAACCTTGTTGGAGCAACAGTGGAATTCCAGAGGTGCCTACAGTTTGCAACCCCCCCAGCTTGCATTGTCTGTAATCTGTAAACAGTATACCCATCTATTTTCCTTTTGCTTATTTCCCCATGCCTGTAGTACCTATTTTTGTTACTTTTGCATAAGCATTCTAATTCTCTTTGCCTAATTTCCCATGTAATCTTTGTCCTTCTAGCCCATACAAGCAGCCGGTTTATTGGGGTGGGGGTGAATGGTGTGCAGAGCAGATATTCTTGGATGACCTGCTGCTCTCCCATACTGCAAGCATTGTTGGAATAAATGCTCACATATGAATCAAACCTGTCTCTGCTTAATTGGCTCAAGTAGTGATAGACAGCATGGATCTACTTGTTGTCAGGTTTCACTCCCATTCGTGACCACATAGGTGAACTTTGAGAGCATTGGACTAATAAACATAAGTCAGACAAAGACCAATAGTGAAGATTTCACTTGCATGTGGAATCTAAAGTACCTGAACTCATAAAATCAGAGAGTACTGTGGTGGTAGCCGGAGGCTAAGGGTGTGCGGAAAGGGGAGATGCTGGTCAAAGGTACAAGCTTCAGTTATAAGATGATCACTTGTAGGGGTCTAATGTACAGCGTGGTGACTATAGTTAACAATACTGTATTATATTCTTGAAAGTAGCTAAGGGAGTAGATCTAAATGTTCTCATCACAAAGAAAGAATTGGTAATTATGTGATGTAATGGAAATGAGAACAAGCACTCCTGTGCTGATCACTTAAAACATAAAAGTATACCAAATGAACACACTATATACCTTCAAAATATGCAATGTTACATATCATTTATGACTCAGTAAAGCTCAGAAAAAAATAGAAATTTGAAAAAATAAAATATCCACATGGAATTATATATACAACTAGAAAATGGCAATAAACCAATTAGTTATGATTTTCGTAGAAAATCAAATTTTTTGGTAACTTTTGTCTACTCTAGCCTAGTATCAAATCCTATATAATAAAGGCCTAATATGCAGATCGACCAAACTGGCGAACAACTAGTTACTATGACACACAGTGATCAGCATGTGGCTGATGCTCAGTGCAGGAGCTGCCCCCTGGTGGTCAGTGACCTCCCACAGGGAGAGCTGCTCAGCCAGAAGCCAGACTCACAGCTGGCGAGGGCAGTGGCAGTGGCAGAAGCCTCTCCAGCCTCCACAGCAGTGCTTAGGAGCAGCAAGCCAAGCAGTAAGGAGCAGCCAGCAGGCGGGCTTTAAGGCACTAGGAGTCCCAGACTGCAAGAAGGCGCAGGCCAGACTCAAGGACACCCACCCACCCCTCCACCTCACCCCCTGAGCAAGAATTTGGTATACCGGGCCTCTAGTATTATATATAACACATAAAATGACCTACTGTATGTTTTATATACATAATAACATATAATAAATGTCCTTAGACTGTGTATGTGTGTGTTTATAAGATCATGTTTTTTATGAAGGATCTAGTTCTGGAAGTGAAGCTATTGGGATAAAGGAATGACATACATGATATTTTGAAAGAAGCTCAATTACCCTTTGAAAAAGATGTGCCAATTTTATCTACAGTAGTGCACGAGAATGCCTTTTCATCCAATGGGAAATTTCTGGTTTTATTTTTTAAATACAATAATTATCATTACAAGTTCAAAAAATGGTATCTCATTGTTTGTTGATTTGCATTTTCTAATTACAAAGTAAGATTCACTCTAGTATAAATATAAAATTTGTTAATGATGAATATTAGCTCAACTTGGAATTTGTTTTATAGGAAAAGAATAATTACCTACACTTAAATACTGCTATAGGCTTACCTATCAGAATCGTCATTCTCCACAACAGGAAACCGGTGCTTATCACTTTGTTCACTGTTGCTTTTCTGTCCCACACCAACACTGTCAGTTTCTTCATTGGCCACATCAAACACGTTTCCTGACTCTTCCCTCTTACTACTTTTCTGTTCCTTCTTTTCTTCAACCTTTGATGAAAGTTTGATATTAAGGAAGCTATTATTACCTTACACATTAAGAAGACTGTGTTTTCATTTGGCTTCATCATTAGCTTTGCTAATACCTTATTCATTAAGAAGAATGTGTTTTCATTAATTGTATCATTTGGCTGCTGGGCATCAGTTTGTTCACTGTTGCTCTGATGTCTCATTCCATTTCTGTCACTGTCATCATCAGCACCATCATACATTTCTCCTGACACTTCCTTTTTACTGCTTGTCTGCTTCTTTTCTCCTTCAGACTTTGATAAATATTTGATAACAAAGATATTGTTATTACCTTATTCATCAAAAGATTGTTTTTATTAATTTCATGATATTAATAAAATTGCTACTACTTGAATCAATAAAAATATTTTGAGTGTTTAATTTGATCATAACAGGTCATTGAAATTGCTGTAAATTCTACTTTATTTCTGTTTCAGTATAGAAGCAGAATTTTTCAAGATTTCTAAGAGTTATTTGTTAATTTTGTGCTCCACCTCACATCATCTACTCTTTGATAGCTAACATTCCTTTTACTCACCCCCATTCCATTTATCTCACAGAGACAACTAAATAAATGACAAAAAATGCAAAATTCCTTCTTTTGTCTTTCTCAACTCTGACTTGCATTGCACAGATAGATTTAAAATATGTGACATTGTGCCTCAGTAACAAATAAGAAGCTTCCTTCTTTCTACATGAAGCTATTTTTTCCTATATTACCTTTACATTTTTTCCAAAATCTTTAAAGATACCAAAAAAGTGTGTTATTTATAAAATATATGAGCCAAAGTTTACTACAGCATTGGAGCAGAGTGAAGCCAATGAATTGATAGTTAAGGTACAATTTGGAAAGTGAGTAATGCTCCCTAATTTCACACAGCCAAGTCTTGGTCTTTGGGGCCTGATGAAATCTCCTGCCATTACCCTAATGACCCTTTGAGGTGCCACACAACCATAGGGTCCAGGGGTACCCAGTGGCTGATAGCTGCTATTTGCATAGCCCAGAACTCCTGCTGAGTGGCCTCACACCCAGAAATGAAGCTGAGTTTGAATCTATATCAACATGGTAAGCACCATTCAAACCTACCTGATGACTCACTTACCTCATCGGACTCACATACCAATGGGAGCTCTTTCAGTGACTGACCCCAACAGAAAGCTGGTAGGCATAGGTGGAGCTCAGAGAGACTTGGACTTTGTTTCTAGCTGCCTCACAGGCTTGGTGCTGGAGGAAGGAGGCATTGCTGTGCAGCTTGGCCCTCCCTGGTGCACCTAGGCCTAGCAGAGGCAGTCACAAACACTGCATCACTTTGTAGCACCACACAGGTCACCCAAGGGAAGTCACAGGTAGTGACTGACATTGATTTACAACAGTGCCCTCACAAGAGGCTCCAGTGGGGAGCTATAGAACATGAAGCAATTACTCCACAATCAGAACACCCAAATGAAGATCTCAATAGGCACCAAAACATATTGGTGTGCATTACTTGACATGCCGTCAGCCTTCACATAGCAACTTGTACACTGTGGTCAGCCAGCCTGAACATCAACCCCATCCACAAATAGGCCAGCATCAAGACTCTACAAAAGGAGGGCTCATATAACACACACAAGTGACATTCCTGGATAACCTAGCTCTGGTGATAGGAAAAATTGTGCCAATGAGCCTGACAAGACACTTAATACATAAGTCCATTTTACCAAGACAGGGAAGTATAGTAGATTTAACCACATTCATAGAAATAAATAGGAAGAGGTAGCTTAAATGGGGAGAAGAGGAAAGATGCCCCAAAATGAAAACACACACACACACACACACACCAGGATAAATCCCCAGAAACAAAAGCTAAATGAAATGGATGCAAGGTATGCAGCAGATATAACTGAAAAACATGGTTACAAAGATGATAAGGAACATAGTGAGAACTTTGACAATGAAAAAGCAAGTATAAAAAACCATAAATAAATCATCTAAAATAATCACTCAGAAATGAAGACTATAATACCTGAAATGAAGAATACACAAGAAGGAATCAACAGCAGATAAGATGAAGCTCAGATTGGAATCTTTCAGTTATAAGAAAGGTAGCAGGAAACACTGAATTAGAGCAGCTATATATAGACTAGAGTCCTTGTGCCCAAAATTTGTTCGTGAGGGAGGGTGTGTCCCTCAGCCCAGCCTGCACCCTCCCCAATCTGGGACCCCTTGAGAGATGTCCAACTGCCCGTTTAAACATTTAACCGGTCAGTCGGACATCCCTCTCACAACCCAGGACTGCTGGCTCCAAACTGCTCGCCTGCCTGCCTGCCTGATTGCCCCTAACCGCTTCTGCCTACCAGCCTGATCACCCCCTAACCCAGTGATCAGCAAACTCATTAGTCAACAGAGCCAAATATCAACAGTACAATGATTGAAATTTATTTTGAGAGCCAAATTTTTTAAACTTAAACTTCTTCTAATGCCACTTCTTCAAAATAGACTCGCCCAGGCCATGGTATTTTGTGGAAGAGCCACACTTAAGGGGCCAAAGAGCCACATGTGGCTCACTAGCTGCAGTTTGCCGACCACTGCCCTACCCATTCCCCTGTCAGCCTGATATATGCCTAACTGCTCCCCTGCCAACCTGATTGCCCCTAATTGCCCTCCCCTGCAGGCCTGGTCCTCCCCAACAGCCCTCCCCTGCAGGCCTCGTCCCCCCCAGCTGCCCTACCCTGCAGGCCTGTTCCCTCCCATCTGCCCTCCTTTGCAGGCCTGGTCCCCTCCCAACTGCCCTCCTCTGAAGGCCTGGTGCCCCCCAACAGACCTCTCCTGCAGGCCTGGGTCCCCCGCAACTGTCCACCCTTGCAGGCCTAGTCCCTCACAACTGCCCTCCTCTGCCTGCCTGGTCACCCCTAACTGCCCTCCCCTGCTGGCCTGATCTCCCACAACTGCCCTCCCATGCTGGCCATCTTGTGGTGGCCATCTTGTGTCCACATGGGGGCAGCCATTTTTGACCACATGGGGGCGGCCATCCTGTGTGTTGGAGTGATGGTCAATATTATTCTTTTATTAGATAGGATAAATGTATATATACTTCTCTAAACATACACACAACACATACACACTGAGTGACCACATTATTATGACCACCCCATCAGTACTTGGTTGGGCCACCTTTTGCCTTTAATACTGCAGCAATTCTTCTTGGCATTGACTCCACAAGATGTTGAAAGGTGATGCGAGGAATTTGACACCATGCCTGATGAATAGCACTGTCCAGTTCTGTGAGGTTTGATGGTTGTGGAACCAGCTGCCTGATAACTCTTTTAACTTCGTCCCACAAATGCTCAATTGGATTGAGATCTGGTGATAGTGGGGGCCACCTAAGCAAGGTAAAGTCTCCCTCATGTTCTTGAAACCACTCCTGCACAATACGAGCACCATGGCATGGTACATTGTTTTGTTGGAAGAAGCTATCTCCATTGGGATACGCCATCAACATGATAGGATGAAGTTGATCAGCAACGATACTTAGGTATGTTGTGCTATTCAGATGTTGTTCCAAACGAATTAAAGGACCCAAATCATGCCAGGAAAACATACCCCAAACCATAACACTGCCCCCACCAGCTTGAAGGGTTGTACTCATGCATGTGGGGTGCATGCTTTCATGCTGTTTCCGTGAAATTCTCTCTCTACCATCTGTTTGATGCAACTGGAAACGTGATTCATCCGACCATATGATTTTTTTCCAATGCTCGCGAATTGGAGACGTTTTATCTTGGTAACGGCAGACAGCAAAGGTGTTTGAACAGGCCTTTGGCTTCCATATCCCATACCATGTAGTGTACAGCTAATTTGCCTAGAAACGTCAGGTGGTCATAATAATCTGGCCACTCAGTGTATATTCTTTCTTTAACGAGAGTTGTTTAAGGGATTTCTGGGATAACAGAAAGCATAGCTACATCCACATTATAGGGGTACCAGAAAGAGGAGAGTGAGAGCAAAAATTAAGAACCTATTTACAGAAATAAAATGACGGAGGCTTCCCTAACCTGGTGAAGAAAAATACACAGTAGTGCAAGAAAAGGCAGTCTCAAACAAGATGAACAGAAAGAGGCGTACACCAAGGTACTTCGTAATTAAAATGGCAAAGGTTAAAGATTAAGAGAGGATCTTAGGAGCAGAAAGAAAACACAAATAGTTAACTACAAGGGAGCCCCAATAAGTCTGTTAGATGCTTCCTCAACAGACACATTACAGGTTGGTAAGGATTGGTACAAAATATTCTAAGTGATAAAATAGAAGGACCTACATCCAAGGCTACTCTACCTAGCAAAGCTGTCATTTAATATTGAAAAAGAGCTTCCTAAGTAACGAAAAGGAGTTCATCGCACAAAAAAGACAATATTAGAGGAATCATTAAAGAGGTTTCTATATAAAGTAAAAGAAAAAAGGCAGCTGGTACAATTATAAAAAATAAAATAGGAATAAGTAAGTAACTATGAATAATCCCTATAAATGTATATATCTAAAAAGCTCCAATCAAAAGACATAAAGTAGATAGATGGATAAGAAAACAAGTTCCCTTCATGTGCTATCTACAAAAGAACCAACTCAGCAAAAGATACATACATACTGAAAGTAAAAGCATGGAAAAAGATATTTCCTGAAAATACAAACAAAAAAAGCCCTGGCCTGGTGGCTCAATTGGATAGTGTTGCCCCTATATAGCAAGTTTGCTGGTTCAAACTCTCATTAGGGCATATACAAGAAGCAAGCAATGAATGCATAAGTGGAACAACAAATCGATAGTACGCTCAATTTCCATCTCTCTCTCTCTGTCTCTCTCCCGTTCCTTGCTCTCTCTCAAAATCAATGAATAAAAATTCAACTAAAACAAATGTTCACCTGGCCAGTGTTTTCCAGTGGTCAAGTGTCTATATAGAAACCAAGAGGTGACTAGTCCGATACCCAGTCAGGGCACATGCCCAGGATATAGGCCCAATCCCCAGAAGGGGGCATGCAGAAGGCAGAGGATGGATGTTTCTCACTCATCAATGTTTATATCTGTATATCCCTCTCCCTCTCTCTGAAATCAATAACAATATATTTAAAATATAAAATCAATAAAATATATTTAAAAATTTTTTTCAAATGCAAACACAAGGGGTTGTGGGAGGAAAATGATCCTAATAAGAGGTGACAGGAGAAGATTTGACTTTGGGTGGTGGGCACATGGTCCTACACACAGGTTTTGTAAATTAGTAATCCACACATGAAACCCATATGTTCATGTTGACCAATGCCATCCCAATAAAATTCAAATAAATACATAAAATGCAAACCACAAAAACAGCTGGGAAAGCAATACTTACGTCAAAAAATATATAAGTTAAATCTAAAGCTATAAAAAGAGACAAAGAAGGCCAATGCATAATGATATGGGATCAATCCTATAAGAAGAAATAACCCTTATGAACATATATGCACCCACCAGAGGAGCACTTCAATATATAAAGCAAATATCAATATAATCACAGTTAGGGAGTTCAATACCCCTTTGACATTAATAGATAATTTAAAAAAAAACACAAAGAAGGTAAATGTATGCATCTTAAAAGCTCCCACCAAAACTCTAGTAAATTTCAGTGATATGTTCGGAGCATTATTAACCTCAAACTGTAGGGTATAAATATTTTTCAAGTGCACTTGGAACAGATTCCTAGGTAGACAACGGGTAAGGCCACAAAACAAGCCTGAGTAAATTTAAAAACACTGAAATCATTCCTCACATCTTCTCCAACCAAAATGGTGTCAAACTAGAAATCAAATACACACGAACACTGCTGACATGTACACATAAAGAACTGTATGACATTGAATTTGGGACTAAAAAGAATTGTTGGCCCAGAAAGAACCTCACTGCAGAATGATTCATTTGCCTCTCAGCATAACCACTATTGCTTGTCTCATTTTCTGTTCTTATAAGTGTATTTCTAGTATCACATGATCTCACTCATCTAGGGGAAATAATGAACAACATAAACTGATGAATAAAAACAGACCCGGAGACAGGGAAGCATCCATCAGACTGTCAAACCTCAGAGGGAAGGTAGGGGAGAATGGGGGTAAGGGGAGAGATCAACCAAAGGACTTGTATGCGTGCATATAAGCCTAACCAGTGGTCATGGACAACAGGGGGGTGGAGGCATGCGTGAGGAGGGGTTTGCAAAGGGAATGGGGGATGAGGACAAATAAGTGATACCTTAATCAATAAAGAAATTAATTTAAAAAAAACACGGAGGGTAAATAACCTGTTACTAAACAGTGAATTGGTTAACAAGGAGATCAAGGAAGAAATCCAAAGATACCTTGAGACAAATGAAATGAGAATATGACAACCCAAAATCTATGGGACAATGTGAAATCAGTCCAAAGAGGGAAATTCACAGCAATACAGGCCTACCTCAAGAAATAAGAAAAGTCTCAAATTAACAATGTAACCTTTACCGAAAGACATCTTTTAAATGAGCCTATTGGATTGTTTTATTAAGGTGTGTAACATGATCTTAATTTGATTGATTGATTATGACAGTATTCTTTTCTTAGTGATTAAACTTCACCAAACATAAAATAAACCATTTTAAAGTATAAAATTCAGAAACATTTGGCACATGTGCCATGTGGTGCAGTGATCACCTCTATTTAATCCCCAAACCTGTCACCAATCCAGAAGGGAATCTCATTCCCATGAAATAGCAACTCCCCATTCCCCCTACCTGGTCTCCAGAAACACTTGTCTGATTTCTGTCTTTATGGACTCACTTATTGTGGAATTTGCATATAAAAGGTACCATTCAATAAAGTAAATATATGTTTCCTTTGGACTCAGTGGATGGAGTATCATTCCATGCACCAAAAGGTCATGGGTTAAATTCCCAGTCAGGGGATAAAGACAGGTTGTCAAATCAATCCCTGTCAGGGTCCTTCCTCCTTGAAGGAGGCATCCAACCAATGTTTCTCCATCACATCAAGGTTTCTTTTTCTCTCTCTCTATCCTTCCCCTTCCGCTCTCTCTAAAATCAATAAAACATTTCACAAATTGAGGATTTAACTATAAAAAACTAATTTTGCATTACAAACATAAAACAATGATAGGTATGTCACTAGAAATTTTAAGAGTGTTACACAAAAATTCAATTAAGAGCAAGAAAATTAATTTCACAAGACAGCACTTTACCTTGAAGACAACATTGTCTGATGTAGGACATGAAACAGCCATGCGACGTTTCCTGTAAAATCCACAACACCAATGAGAGAATCCATTTCTTTAAAAAAAAAAAAAAAAGCAACAAAATTTTAAGTGAAAGATCAGCTTTCTGTATATCAAATAAAGATTCTTAATATAATTAACGCTGGACTTAAATTTAAAAAATCCTTAAGTTATCTATTTCTGCTGCAACCTCTCTCAACTATGTACTATTTAATGAAGACACACTGCCTAGGATTGATTTGTTTCCACCACTTACTGGCTGACATAACCTTTATTCCCTGATGACCCAAGGTAGGAAGATACTTTGTCCCTTCTGCATCATCTGTCCCTGGTTCAAAGACTAATCAATATCAGTCAAAAATGGCAGTCTTGATTTTTTAGCATGGAAACCACTTATTGAGGAGATTCCAATCTTTCCTTTTACCCTAAAACCATACAGTAAGGTCCCTCAAATAGTGGAAAGTTAAATATCCAAATGTCAAGGAACAAATGTATATGTTGTTCGCCTATATAACATTATGTAATATTATATATAAATATATATATACACACGTACACATATACGTGTGTGTGTGTGTATATATATATATATATATACACACATGTATGTGTGTATGTCACTGTCATCATCAGCACCAGCATACATGTATATTAGTATACTAGTATATATACACATGTATACATGTACACATGTGTATATATACTAGTATACTACATGTGATTACGTACTGTATATTTTAGCTATATATAGAAGCCTAAGTGAACAAATGACAGAACGAGTTGACCAATCACTATGATGTGCACTGACCACCAGGGGGCAGACGCTCAAAGCAGGATCTGCCCCTGGTTGTTAATGAGCTTCCAAAGCCAACCTCCCACTGCTGGCCAATGTCCCTCAGCCCTTTCCCCCCTTTCCCCCGGCAGGCCAAACCTCCTGCATTCATTCCCCAGGCCAGCCAACCTCCTGTGGGCCCTCCCCTGGCGGGCCAACTTCCTGCGGCTCCTACTACCACCACCCCAGCCAGCCGGCCAAACTTCCTCTGCCACTCCCCCTGGCCATCATCCTCACTGACCAACCTCTCATAGACCCTTTCCCAGGCCAACAACCAAGGCCCCTATAAGCCCGATCGCCAACCAGGCCGTGGGACCACACCTGTGTACAAATGTGTGCACCAGGCCTCAGACTGTATAAGTGTATGTTTATACAAGTCATGTTTTCATGTACAACCTAGTTCTGGAAGTGAAGATACTGGGATAAAGGAATGACTCCCCTAAATTTTTAAAAGAAACTCAATTACCCTTCGAAAAAGATGTGCCAATTTCATCTACCAATATTGCACAAGTATGCCTTTTCCTCCCATGGGCCAATTCTGGTTTTTATTTTTTAAATTATCATTTTAAGTGCAAAATAATTGTAACTCATTGTTCGTTGATTTGTGTTTTTCTGATTGCCAAGCAAGTTTCAAACTCTCTGGTATAAATATAAAATTGTGAATCAGGAATATTAGCTCAAATTGAAATTTGTTTTGTATGAAAAGAATAATTACCTACTGTTAAATACTGCTATCGGCTTACCTATCAGACTCTTTACTCTCCATAATTGGGAGCTGCTGCTTCTCACTTAGTTTGCTCTTGCTTTGCTGCCTCACACCAACACTGCTCTCCTTCTTTTCTTCAACCTTTGATGAAAGTTTGATATTAAGCATATTGTTATTACATTATTCACTAAAAAGTCTGTGTTTTCATTAATTTTATCCTCTGGCTTTTATCTTTTAAAGGCTTTGTTCTTACCTTATTCATTAAAATGACTGTGTTTTCATTAATTGTGTCATTTGGCTGCTGGGTATCAGTTTGTTCCCTGTTGCTGTGCTGACTCAATCCATCACTGTCACTGTCTTCAGCACCATCATACATGTTTCCTGACTCCTCCTTTTTACCACTTGTTTGTTCCTTCTTTTCTTCAACCTTTGATGAAAGTTTGATATTAAGGAGGCTATTATTACCCTATTCATTAAGAAGACTGTGTTCTCATTACTTTTATCAGTTGGCTTTATCATTTGCCTTTGCTATTACCTTATTCATTAAAAAGACCGTGTTTTCATTGACTTTATCATTTGGCTTCTGGGTATCAGTTTGTTCACTATTCCTTACATGTCTCAATCCCTTTCTGTCACTGTCATCAGCAGCACCAGCATACATGTTTCCTGACACTTTCTTTTCACTGCTTGTCTGCTTCTTTTCTCCTTCCACCTTTGATGAATGTTTGATATTAAAGATATTGTTATTACCTTATTCTTTAAAAGATTGTGTTTTCATTGATTTCATGATATTAATGAAATTGCTAAGACTTGAATCAATACAATATTTTGAATGTTTAATTTAATTAAAACAGGTCATTAAAATTGTAAATTCTGCTTCATTTCTGTTTCTGTACAGAAGCAGAATTTCCCAAGATTTCTAAAAGGGCTTTCTTAATTTTGTGGTCCTATTCACATTGCATCCACTCTTTACACCTAACATTTCCCCTCTTCACCCCCATCCCATTTATCTATCAGAGACAATGAAATAAAAAGACAAAGATGCAAAATTTCCCACTTTTGTCTTTCCTACCTGGGTCTTGCATTACACAGAAAGATTTAGAAGACATGACATTGTGCCTCCGCAACAAATAGGAAGCTTTCCTCTTTTTTCATGAGGCTATTGTTCCCCACATTGCTTTTTAAGATCTTTAAAGGTATTAAAAGTGGTGGCATTTATAAAATATATGAAGCAACATACTAAAACATTGGAGCAGAGTGAACCCAATGAGTTATTAAAGTACAATTTTGGAAAGTGAGTGATGCTCCCCTAATTTCAAAAAGCTAGTCTTGGTCTTTGGGGCCGGATAAATTCTGCTGGCCTTACCCCAAAGAGTCTCTGAGGTGCCAACAAAACATTATGTCCACAGGTACCCAATGGGTGATAGCTGCTATTTGCATAGCCTGGGACTTCTGCTGTGTGGCCTCACACCCAGAAATGAAGCTGAGTTTGAATCTGTATGAACATGGTAAGCACCTTTCACACCTACCTGATGACTCACTTACCTCAGGGGACTCACATACCAATGGGAGCTCTTTCAGTGACTGACCCCAACAGAAAGCTGGTAAGCAGAGGTGGATCTCAGAGAGACTTGGGCTTTGTTTCTAGCTGCCTCACAGGCTTGGTGCTGGAGGAAGGAGGCATTGGCCTCTCCCTGGTGCACCTAGGCCTAGCAGAGGCAGTCACAAACACTGCATTACTTTGTTGCTCCACACAGGTCACCCAAGGGAAGTTACAGGTAGTGACTGACATTGACTTACAACAGAGTGCCCTCACAAGAGTCTCCAGAGGGGAGCTACAGAAGGTGAAGCAATTACTCTACAATCAGAACATGTAAATGAAGATCTGAATAGGTACCACAGCATACTGGTGTGTATTACTTGACATGGCATCAGCCTTCACATAGCAGCTCGTACACTGTGGTCAGCCAGCCTGAACATCAACCCCATCCACAAAGAGGCCAGCATCAAGACTCTACAAAAGGAGGGCTCATATAACACACACAAGTGACATTCCTGGATAACCTAGCTCTGGTGATAGGAAAAATTGTGCCAATGAGCCTGATAAGACACCTAATACATAAGTCCATTTTACCAAGACTGGGAGGCATAGTAGATCTACCCATATTCATAGAAACAAATACAGAGAGGTAGCTTAAATGAAGAAAGATGCCCCAAATGAAAAAATAGCTAAATTAAATGGAGGCAAGGAATGCACCAGATAAAAGATTGAAGAAAATGGTTACAAAGATGCTAAAGGAACAAAGTAAGAACTTCGACAATGAGAAAGCAAGTATAAAAAAGGATAAATGATCCCTAGCCAGCCTGGCTCAGTGGATAGAGCTTCAGCCTATAGAGTGAAGGGTCCAAAGTTTGATTCTGGCCAGGGGCACATGCCTGGGTTGCGGCTCGATCCCCAGTGAGGGGTGTGCAGGAGGAGCCGATCAATGATTCTCTCTCATCATTGATGTTACTGTCTCTCTCTCTCTCTCCTTTCTTCCTCTCTGAAATCAATAAAGAAAATATTAAAAAAGGTAAATGAATCATATAAAATATCCATTCATAAGTGAAGAATACAATACCTGAATTGAAGAAGAGACACCAAGGAATCAACACTAGGTGAAATGAAGTATAGATAAGAAGCTTTCATTTATAAGAAAAGGTAGCAGGAAACACGGAATTAGAGCATATATATATATATATATATATATATATATATATATATATATTTTATACTTCTCTTTATATGTGTATATATATATACTTTCTTTATTGAGCATAGTTTAAGGGACTTCTGGGATAACAGAAAGCATAGCTACATCCACATTATAGGGATACCAGAAAGAGGAGAGTGAGAGCAAAAATTAAGAACTTATTTACAGAAATAAAATGACAGAGGCTTCCCTGACCTGGTGGGGGAAGAAAAATACACAGTAATGCAAGAAAAGGGAGTCTCAAACAAGATGAACAGAAAGAGGCGTACACCAAGCTACTTTGTAATTAAAATGGCAAAGATTAGAAATTAAGAGAGGATCTTAGGAGCAGAAAGAAAACACAAATAGTTACCTACAAGGGAGCCCCAATAAGTCTGTTAGATGCTTCCTCAACAGACACATTTCAGGCTGGTAAGGATTGGTACAAAATATTCTAAGTGATAAAAATGAAGGATCTACATCCAAAACTACTCTACCTAGCAAAGCTGTCATTTAATATTGAAAAAGAGATAAAGAGCTTCCTAAGTAACAAAAAGGAGTTCACCACACAAGAACAGACAGTATTAGAGGAATCATTAAAGGGATTCTATATAAAGTAAAAGAAAAAAGGCAGGGGACATAATTATAAAGAATAAAATAGCAATCAGTGAGTAGCTATCAATAATCCCTATAAATGTATATATCTAAAAAGCTCCAATCAAAAGACATAAAGTAGATAGATAGATAAGAAAACAAGTTGCCTACATGTGCTATCTACAAAAGAACCACCTCAGCAAAAGATACATACATACTGAAAGTAAAAGGATGAAAAAAGATATTCCCTAAAAATACAAACAAAAAAGGCCCTGACCTAGTGGCTCAATTTATTAGTGTTTTCCCTACACAGCAAGTTTGCTGGTTCAAACTCTCATTAGGGCATATACAAGAAGCAAGCAATGAATGCATAAGTAAGTGGAACAACATATCAATGGTTCTCTCTCTTTATATCTTTCTCTCTCCCTTTCCTTGCTTTCTCTCAAAATCAGTCAATGAAAATTCAACTAAAATATAATGTTCACCTGGCCAGTGTTGCTCAGTGGTCAAGTGTCTACAAAGGAAACAAGAGGCCACCAGTCTAATACCTGTTAGGGGAACATGCCCAGGATACTGGCCCAATCCCGAGAAGGGGGCATGCAGAAGGCAGAGGTTGGATGTTTCTCACTTATCAATGTTTATATCTGTATATCCCTCTCCCTCTCTCTGAAATCAATAACAATATATTTAAAATATAAAATCAATAAAATATATTTAAAAATTTTTTTCAAATGCAAACACAAGGGGTTGTGGGAGGAAAATGATCCTAATAAGAGGTGACAGGAGAAGATTTGACTTTGGGTGGTGGGCACATGGTCCTATACACAGGTTTTGTAAATTAGTAACCCACACATGAAACCTATATCTTCATGTTGACCAATGCCACCCCAATAAAATGTGAATAAGTAAATAAATAAATAAATAAAATGCAAATCACAAAAACAGCTGGGAAAGCAATACTTACATCAGAAAAAATAGACGTTAAATCTAAGGCTATAAAAAGACACAAAGACGGCCAATACATAATGATTTGGGATCAATCCAACAAGAAGAAATAACCCTTATGAATATATATGACCCCACCAGAGGAGCACTTCAATATATAAAGCAAATATCAATATAATCACAGTTAGGGAGTTCAATACCCATTGACATTAATAGATAGGTCTTTCAAAAAAGATAAAGTAGGTAAAAGTATACAGTATATCTTAAAAGCTCCAACCAAAACTCCAATTAATTTCATTGATATGTTCAGAGCATTATGAACCTAACACTGCAGGGTATAGATTTTTTTCAAGTGCACATGGAAGAGTTTCCTAGGTAGGCCACGTGTAAGGCCATAAAACAAGCCTCGTAAATTTAAAAAGACTGAAATCATTCCTCACATCTTCTCCAACCACAATGTTATCAAACTAGAAATCAATTATACACGAACACATGGAGGGTAATAACCTGTTACTATACAGTGAATGGATTAACAAGGAGACCAAGGAAGAAATCAAAAGATACCTTGAGACAAATGAAATGAGAACATGACAACCCAAAATCGATGGGACAGCATGAAAGCTGTCCTAAGAGGGAAATACACAGCAATACAAGCCTACCTCAAGAAATAAGAAAAATCTCAAATTAACAATGTAACCTTTACCAAAAGACATGTTTTAAATGAGCCTATTGAATTGTTTTAAAAGGTGTGTAACATGATCTTAATTCGATTGATTGATTATGGCAGTATTCTTTTCTTCGTGATTAAACTTCACCAAACATAAAATAAACCATTTTAAAGTATAAAATTCAGAAACATTTGGCACATGTGCCATGTGGTGCAGTGATCACCTCTATTTAGTTCCAAAAACTGTCACCAATCCAGAAGGGAATCTCATTCCCATGAAATAGCAACTCCCCATTTCCCCTACCCAGTCTCTGGGAAACACTTGTCTGATGTCTATCTCTATGGACTCACTTATTGTGAAAATTGCATATAAAAGGAATCATGCAATAAAGTAAATATATTTTCCCCTTTGGACTGTGGGGCTCAGTGATGCAGCAACTTCCCATGCACTAAAGAATCATGGATTGAATTCCCAGTCAGGGCATATACACAGGTTGTGAGATCAATCCCTCTTGGGAACATGCCCCTTGCAGGTGGCAGCCAATCAATGTTTTTCTCTCACATGAATGTCTGTCTATCTATCTATCTATCTATCTATCTATCTATCTATCTATCTATCTATCTATCTACCTACCTATCTATCTATCATCTATCATTACCTCTCTCCCTCCCTAACATCCCCTTCCACTATCTCTAAAATCAATAAAACAAAAATAAAACATTTCCCAGCTTAAGGATTTAACTGTAAAAAGGTTAAATTTGCATTACAAACTTAAAACAATGATAGGTATGCCACTAAGAAATTTTAAGAGTAAGTGCTACACAAAATTCAATTGAGAGCAACAAAACTAATTTCACAAGAGAGCACTTTACCTTGAAGACCACACTGTCTGATGTAGAATATGAAACAGCAATGCGACGCTTGCTGTAAAATCCACAACACCAATGAGGGAATCCATTTCTTTAAAAAATAAAAAAAGCAACAAAATTTTAAGTGAAAGATCAGCTTTCTGTATATCAAATAAAGATTCTTGATATAATTCACACTGGGCCTATGTTAAAAAAAGCTATTAGTTTTCCATTTCTACTGCCAATTCTCCCAATCTATGAGCTAATTAATGAGGACACACTCTGCCTAGGATTAATTTGTTTGCACCACTTATTGGCTGACATAAGTTTTATTTCCTGAACTGGAACTCATCTGAGGACCTGAACCAAGGTAGGAAGATACATTGTCCCTTTCCTCATCATCTGTCCCTGGTTCAAAGGCTAATGGATGTCAGTCAAAAATGGCAGTCGTGCTTTTTTTTTAGCATGGAAACCACTTATTGAGGAGATCCCACTCCTTCCTTTTCCCTCAAACTACACAGTAAGTTCCCTGAAATGGTGAAAATTACATGTCCAAATGTCAAAGAACAAATGTATATGTTGTTAGCCTCTGTGATATTACATATACTGTATAAACACATGTAATCACCTACTGCATGTTTTATATACATAACAACATAAAAGAAATATCCTTAGACTGCATGTGATTCTTTGTACAAGTCATGTTTTCATGTAGGATCTAGTTGTGGAAGTGAAGCTATTGGGATAAACGAATGACATACTTGAGTTTTTGAAACAAGTTCTATTACCCTTCAGAAATGATGTGTTAATTTCATCTACCTATAGTGCAGGAGAATGCCTTGTTCCTCTCATGTGGAAATTCTGGTTTTTATTTTTTTTAAATATAATAATTATAGTTAAAAGTTCAAAAAAATGGTATCTCACTGTTAGTTCATATGCATTTTTCTGATTAGCAAGAGCAAGGTTCTATCTCTCTAGTATACATATAAAATTTGTTAATCATGAATATTAGCTCAAATTGGAATTTGTTTCATAGTCAAAGAATAATGACCTACTGCTAAATACTGCTATAGGCTTACCTATCAGCGTCTTTATTCTCCTTAATAGGAAGCTGCTGCTTATCACTGTGTTCAGTGTTGCTTTTCTGCCTCACACCAACACTGTCACTGTTGTCTTCAGCACCATCATGCATGTTACCTGACACTTCCCTTTTACTACCTGTCTGCTTCTTTTGTTCTTCGACCTATGATGAAAGTTTGATATTAATGATATTGTAGTTACCTTATTCATTAAAAGGACTGTGTTTTCATTAATTTTGTCATTTGGCTTTTATCATTTGGGTTTGATATTACCTTATTCATTAAAATGACTGCATTTTCATTAATTATATCATTTGGCTGCTGGGTATAAGTTTCTTCCCTGTTGCTTTGCTGTCTCAATCCATTTCTGTCACTGTCATCATTAGCACCATCATATGTGTTTCCCAACACTTCCCTTTTACTGCTTGTCTGCTTATTTTTTTCTGCAACCTTTGAGGAAAGTTTGATGTTATGGTCATTGTTATTACCTTATTCATTTAAAACTTATGTTTTCTTTAATTTCATGACATTAATGAAATTGCTATTACTTGATTCAATAAAAGTATTTTTAGTGTTTAATTTGATCATACAGGTCATTAAAATTGTAAATCTGCTTCATTTCTGTTTCTGTACAGAAGCAGAATTTTCCAAGATTTCTAAAAGGGCTTTCTTAATTTTGTGGTCCTATTCACATTGCATCCACTCTTTGCTGCCTTACATTTCCCCTCCTCACCCCCATCCCATTTATCTATCAGAGACAGTGAAATAAAAAGACAAAGATGCAAAATTTCCCACTTTTGTTTTTCCTACATGGGTTTGCATTACACAGAAAGATTTAGAAGATGTTTTGTGCCTCAGTAACCAATCGGAAGATTTCCTCTTTCTTCATGAAGCTATCGTTCCCCACATTGTGTTTTACATTTTTTAAAGATATTTAAAGGTGTCAAAAGTGGTGGCATTTATAAAATATATGAACCAACATACTACAACATTGGAGCAGAGTGAAGACAATGCATGGATAGTTAAAGTACACTTTTGGAGAGTGAGGAATGTTCTCCTAATTTCAGACCAAATCTTCATTTTTGGGGCTGGATGAATTCTGCTGACCTTACCCCAAAGGGTCTCTGAGGTGGTGATAAACCATTAGGTGCACGGGTACCCAGTGGGTGATAGCTGGTATTGGTGTATGCTGGGACATTTTCTGAGTGGCCTCAAAATCAGAAATGAAATGGAGTTTGAATCTGTCAACATGGTAAGCACCATTCACACCTACCTGCTGAGTCACTCATCTCATGGGACTCACATACCACTGGGAGCTCTTTCAGTGACTGACCCCCACAGAAAGCTGGTAGGCAAAGGTGGATACCAGAGAAACTTGGACTTTGTTTCTAGCTACCTCACAGGCTTGGTGCTGGCAGAGGAGGCATTGCTGTGCAGCTTGGCACCTCCCTGGTGCACCTAGGCCTAGCAGAGGTAGTCACAAACACTGCATCACTTTGTAGCTCCACACAGGTAACTCAGGGAAAATCGCAGGCAGAGACTGACACAGCCTTACAATAGAGTGCCCACCACCACCCCAGAGGCTCCAGTGGGGAGCTACAGAGCACGAACCAAATATCTCCACAAGCAGAACACCAAAAAGAAGATCTTGGCAGGCACCATACCACACTGGTGTGAAACACTCGACATGGGGTCAGCCTTCACACAGCAGCTTGTATACTGTGAAGAGCCAGCCTGAGCAGCAACCCTTTCCACAAATAGACCAACATCAAGACTCTACAAAAAGAGGGCTCATGTCACACACAAGTGACATTCCTGAAGCACCTAACTCAGGAGGATCAGGAAGATTGTGCCAATGAGCCTGAGAAGACAATTAATACCTTAGGCCATTTTGCCAAGACTTGCAGGCAAAGTAGATCTACCTAATTCATAGAAACAAATACAGAGAGGCAGCTTAAATAGGAAGAAAAAGAAACATGCCCCAAATTAAAAAAATAGGAAATACCCCAGAAAAAAAAGCACTAAATGAAATGGAGGCAAGATATGCACCAGATGCAGAGTTCAAAACCATGGGTACAAAAATGCTCAAGGATCATAGTGAGAAATTCAACAAAGAGAAAGCATGAATGAAAAAGGATAAATAAATCATATGAAATATCCACTCAGAAATGAAGAAACAATACCTGAAATGAAGAATACACAAGAAAAAATCATAGCAGAGAATGAAGCATAGAATAGAATCTTTGACTTAGAAGAGGCAATAGCAGGAAACAATCAATTAGGGCAGCAATTTATATACTTTTATAAAAGTACACATAAAGAATAGGTACTTTTATAAAAGTATCCAGACTAATAAAAGGGTAATATGCTAATTAGACTGGATAGATCGGAAGTCTTCTGGACATCCTTCCGGACAAAACCACGGTGGCGGGTGCCGAGGGACAGCTGGTTAGGGGCAATAAGACCAGCTGGAGAGAGTGATTTTGGGCAGTCAGGCAGGCAAAAGTTTTCGGGGTGACCAAGCAGGTAAGTACAGGCAGTTAGGGGCTATCAGGCAGGCAGACAGAGGCAGTTAGGGGCAATTGGCAGGCAGTCTGAGTGGTTAGGGCAATCAGGTAAGCATGCAGGTGAGCGGTTTGGAGTCAGAGTTCCCGGATTGTGAGAAGATGTCTGACTGCCGGGATCAGGCCTAAACCGGCAGTCGGACATCTCCCGAGGGGTCACAGGTTGGAGAGGGTGCAGTCTGGGTACCACCATGCATGAATTTCGTGCATTGGGCATCTAGTATATATATAATTTTTACTAAAGAGACTAGTTTGAGACTTCTTGGATAGCAGAAAATATAGCAACATCCACATTATAGCAGTACCAGAAGGAGAAGAGCAAAAATAAGGACCTATTTGAGAAAATAATGACTGAAAACTTCCCTGGCCTGGTGAAGAAAAAGACACAAAAGTGCAGGATGCAAAGAGAGTCCCAAACAAGACAGTTTATAATTAAGATGGCAAAGGTTAAAGAAAAGGTGGTCTTAGAAGCAGAGAGGGATAAACAAATAGTAACCTAAAAGGGAGCCCCCATGAATCTGGTAAATGCTTTCTGAACACAAGTATTTCAGGCTGATCGTTACTGGTACAAAATATTCAAAATGATAAAACAGAAGGACCTGCAACCACAACTACTCTGCCCATCAAAGCTACCATTTAAAATTGTGGAGGATATAAAGAGCTGCCTAAGTAACATAAAGGCGTTCATCACACACACACAAAAAGAGACAGTATTGTGGGAAATATTAAAGGGGCTTCTATATAAAGAAAAAGAAAAAGGCAGGGGACATAATTATAAAGGATAAAATAGCAATAAGCGAGTACCTATCAATAATCCCTGTAGATGTATATATATAAAAAGCTCCAATCAAAAGACATAAATGGATGGCTAATATAACCCGATCCCCAAATGTGACCAATGGGCCTTGAAAGGACTGACTCCATCCTGTCTTTCACCCTCCATCTGAACCATAGGCACTCCATCTTGTTCCCATAACCTCCATTTTGTAAGAACTGCTGTTTAAAACTTCCTCTAAACACAGGTGGTCCTTTGTTCTGTTAATTCCAGGAAGTAACAAAACTAGATAGCCTCCCTGATAGAAGTAACTCTGCTATTTCTAGCTTCGGTAAGCACGCTTGCTCGAATAATAGGGAAAATAAGACAGTTTGGGGGAGGGGATAGCTATCTGAAAAGGAAAGCCAGTAAGCTAATGCACTTCTTGTGAGCCTATAGTCTAGTCACTGCCCCCTCTCAATTATCTGGTCCAGCAAGGTGCTCTGCTGGCCTGGGGGTCTGGGGGTCTGGTCCGACCTTGGTTCCCTCCATGCCAGCTGTCTTCTGCTTATCTGAGCTGTGCTCAAGGCTACAGGCTTGCTGCAAGGTATCTGCTGAACACACTGTCCCCTTCCCAGCACATGGGGTTTCTTTGCCTTTATAAGCTAACCCCTAAGTTCATTCAGGGCCGTGAGGATTTGAGAAACCCAAGTCTTCCTGAGGCCACCGGCTTTTGAAATAAAGACTTCAAATTCAGCTCTCTGATTACGGTGTCTTCTGTTTAGCTCACTGAATTTCCAATATAACACATGTGCCATCTACTAAAGAACAACTTCAGCAAAAGTTACACACACTGAAAGTAAAAGGATGGAAAAAGGTATTTACTGCAAATACATACAAAGAGGGCCTTGGTCTGGTGGCTCAATTCCTTAGAGTGTTGTCCCAATATGCCAACTTTGGGGGTTTAATCTCTCATCAGGGACATACAAGAAGCAACCAATGAATGCATAAATAAGTGGAACAACACATCAATGTTTCTCTCTCTTTCTGTCTATCTCTCCTTTTCTCTCTCTTTCAAATCAATAAATAAAAATTCACTTAAAACAATGTTCCCCTGGCCAGTGTTGCTCAGCAGTCAAGTGTTTATCTAGGAAACAAGAGGTCACCAGTTCCATACCAGGTCAGAGCACATGCCTGGGATACAGGCCCAATCCCCAGAAGGGGGCATGCAGGAGGCAGAGGATGGATGTTTCTTATTGATGTTTATAGCTCTCTATCCCTCCCCCTTCCTCTCCTTGAAATCAATAAAAATGTGTTTTTTACAAAAACATTTTTAAATGTTTTTAAATGCAAACAACAAAAAAAGCTGGGGTAGCAATACTTATGTCAGGCAAAATAGAAGTTAAATCTAAGACTATAAAAAGAGACAAAGGAAGCCATTATATAATGATATGGGATCAATCCAGCAAGAAATAATAACCCATATGAACAGGAGCACTTCAATATATAAAGCAAATATTGATACAATCATAGTTAGGATGTTAAATACTCCATTGACATCAACAGATAGTTCTTCCAAAACTTAATGAAGGTAAGAGCACGCTTAAAGGACACATTTTACCTGATGCATTTCCTTTTTAGTGTCAGAGCATTATTACCCTAAAATTGTAGGGTAAAAATTTTCTTCAAGTGCACATGGAATAGTTTCCAAGATAGACTATGAGTAGCCTTAGTAAATTTAAAGAGATTGAAATCATTTTACACATTTTCTCCAACCACAATGGTATTCAGCTAGAAATCAATTACACACACACACACACAATTCAATTGAGAGCAAGAAACCTAACTTCACAAAAGATCACTTTACCTTAAAGACTACATTGTCTGATGTAGGACATGAAACAGGAATTCGATGCTTGCTGTAAAATGTACAACACCAAAGAGAGAATCCATTTCTTTAAAAAAAAAAAAAAAAAGAAGCAACAAAATTTTAAGTGAAGGATCAGCTTTCTGTATATCAAATAATTATTCTTGGTATAATTAACACTGGGCCTATGTTTAAAAAAAGCTCTAAGTTTTCTATTTCTGTTGCCACCTCTCCCAATCTATGAACAATTTAATGAAGATACAGTCTGCCTAGATTTAATTTGTTTGCACCACTTACTGGCTGACATAAGTTTTATTTCCTGAACTGGAACTCATCTGATGCCCTAAACCAAGGTAGGAAGATACATTGTCCCTTTCCTCATCATCTGTCCCTGGTTCAAAGGCTAATGGATGTCAGTCAAAAATGGCAGTCGTGCTTTTTTTTAGCATGGAAACCACTTATTGAGGAGATCCTACTCCTTCCTTTTCCCTCAAACTACACAGTAAGTTCCCTGAAATGGTGAAAAGTTAAATGTCCAAATGTCAAAGAACAAATGTATATGTTGTTAGCCTCTGTGATATTACATATACTGTATAAACACATGTAATCACCTACTGTATGTTTTCTATACATAACAACAAAAAAGAAATATCCTTAGACTGCATGTGATTCTTTGTACAAGTCTTGTTTTCATGTAGGATCTAGTTGTGGAAGTGAAGCTATTGGGATAAACGAATGACATACTTGAGTTTTTGAAACAAGCTCTATTACCCTTCAGAAATGATGTGCTAATTTCATCTACCTATAGTGCAGGAGAATGCCCTGTTCCTCGCATGGGGCAATTCTGGTTTTTATTTTTTTTAAATATAATAATTATCGTTAAAAGTTTAAAAAAATGGTATCTCACTGTTAGTTCATATGCATTTTTCTGATTAGCAAGAGCAAGGTTCTATCTCTCTAGTATACATATAAAATTTGTTAATCATGAATATTAGCACAAATTGGAATTTGTTTCATAGTCAAGAATAATTACCTACTGCTAAATACTGCTATAGGCTTACCTATCAGTGTCTTTATTCTCCTTAATAGGAAGCTGCTGCTTATCACTGTGTTCAGTGTTGCTTTTCTTCCTCACACCAACACTGTCACTGTTGTCTTCAGCACCATCATGCATGTTACCTGACACTTCCCTTTTACTACTTGTCTGCTTCTTTTGTTCTTCGACCTTTGATGAAAGTTTGATATTAATGATATTGTAGTTATCTTATTCATTAAAAGGACTGTGTTTTCATTAATTTTGTCATTTGGATTTTATCATTTGGGTTTGTTATTACCTTATTCATTAAAGTGACTGTGTTTTCATTAATTGTATCATTTGGCTGCTGGGTATCAGTTTGTACCCTGTTGCTGTGCTGACTCAATCCATCACTGTCACTGTCATCATCAGCACCATCATACATGGTTCCTGATTCCTCCCTTTGACTATTTTTCTGTTCCTTCCTTTCTTCAACCTTTGATGAAAGTTTGATATGAACGATATTGTTATTACCTTATTCATTAAAAGACCTGTGTTTCCATTAATTTTGTCATTTGGCTTTCATCATTTGGGTTTGTTGTTACCTGATTCACTAAAAAGACTGTGTTTTCATTAATTTTTTCATTTGGCTGCTGGGTATCAGTTTGCTCACTGTTGCTTTGCTGTCTCAATCCATTTCTGTCACTGTCATCATTAGCACCATCATATGTGTTTCCCGACACATCCCTTTTACTGCTTGTCTGCTTATTTTTTTCTGCAACCTTTGAGGAAAGTTTGATATTATGGTCATTGTTATTACCTTATTCATTTAAAACTTATGTTTTCTTTAATTTCATGACATTAATGAAATTGCTATTACTTGATTCGGTAACAATATTTTGAGTGTTTAATTTGATCATACAGGTCATTAAAATTGTAAATCTGAAAATTAAAAAAAAAATTGTAAATCTGCTTCATTTCTGTTTCTGTACAGAAGCAGAATTTTCCAAGATTTCTAAAAGGGCTTTCTTAATTTTGTGGTCCTATTCACATTGCATCCACTCTTTGCTGCCTTACATTTCCCCTCCTCACCCCCATCCCATTTATCTATCAGAGACAATGAAATAAAAAGACAAAGATGCAAAATTTCCCACTTTTGTTTTTCCTACATGGGTTTGCATTACACAGAAAGATTTAGAAGATGTTTTGTGCTTCAGTAACCAATCGGAAGCTTTCCTCTTTCTTCATGAAGCTATCGTTCCCCACATTGTGTTTTATATTTTTTAAAGATATTTAAAGGTTTCAAAAGTGGTGGCATTTATAAAATATATGAACCAACATACTACAACATTGGAGCAGAGTGAAGACAATGCATGGATAGTTAAAGTACACTTTTGGAGAGTGAGGAATGGTCTCCTAATTTCAGACCAAATCTTCATTTTTGGGGCTGGATGAATTCTGCTAAGCTTACCCCAAAAGGTCTCTGAGGTGGTGATAAACCATTAGGTGCACGGGTACCCAGTACGTGATAGCTGGTATTGGTGTATGCTGGGACATTTTCTGAGTGGCCTCAAAATCAGAAATGAAATGGAGTTTGAATCTGTCAACATGGTAAGCACCATTCACACCTACCTGCTGAGTCACTCATCTCATGGGACTCACATACCAATGGGAGCTCTTTCAGTGACTGACCCCCACAGAAAGCTGGTAGGCAAAGGTGGAGACCAGAGAGACTTGGACTTTGTTTCTAGCTGCCTCACAGGCTTGGTGCTGGTGGAAGGAGGCATTGCTGTGCAGCTTGGCCCCTCCCTGGTGCACCTAGGCCTAGCAGAGGCAGTCACAAACACTGCATCACTTTGTAGCTCCACACAGGTCGCTCATGGAAAATCACAGGCAGAGACTGACGCTGCCTTACAGCAGATTGCCCACCACCATCCCAAGAGGCTATAATGGGGAGCTATAGAGCAGGAACCAAATATCTCCACAAGCCGAACACCAAAAAGAAGATCTTGGCAGGCACCATACCACACTGGTGTGAATTACTCGACATGGGGTCAGCCTTCACACAGCAGCTTGTATACTGTGAAGAGCCAGCCTGAGCAGCAACCCTTTCCACAAATAGACCAACATCAAGACTCTACAAAAAGAGGGCTCATGTCACACACAAGTGACATTCCTGAAGCACCTAACTCAGGTGGATCAGGAAGATTGTGCCAATGAGCCTGACAAGACAATTAATACCTTAGGCCATTTTGCCAAGACTTGCAGGCAAAGTAGATCTACCCAATTCATAGAAACAAATACAGAGAGGCAGCTTAAATAGGAAGAAAAAGAAACATGCCCCAAATTAAAAAAATAGGAAATACCCCCAGGAAAAAAAGCATTAAATGAAATGGAGGCAAGATATGCACCAGATGCAGAGTTCAAAACCACGGGTACAAAAATGCTCAAGGATCATAGTGAGAAATTCAACAAAGAGAAAGCATTAATGAAAAAGGATAAATAAATCATATGAAATACCCACTCAGAAATGAAGAAACAATACCTGAAATGAAGAATACACAAGAAAAAATCATAGCAGAGAATGAAACATAGAATAGAATCTTTGTCTTAGAAGAGGCAGTAGCAGGAAACAATCAATTAGGGCAGCAATTTATATACTTTTATAAAAGTACACATAAAGATTAGGTACTTTTGTAAAAGTATGCAGACTGATAAAAGGGTAATATGCTAATTAGACTGGATAGATCGGAAGTCTTCTGGACATCCTTCAGGAAAAAGCCATGGTGGCGGGTGCCGAGGGACAGGTGGTTAGGGGCAATAAGGCTAGCAGGAGAGAGTGGTTTTTGGCAGTCAGGCAGGCAAAAGAGTTCGGGGTGACCAAGCAGGGAAGTAGAGGCAGTTAGGGGCAATCAGGCAGGCAGACAGAGGCAGTTAGGGGCAATCTGGCAGGCAGTCTGAGTGGTTAGGGGCAATCAGGTAGGCAGGCATGTGAGCGTTTAGGAGTCAGCGTTCCCGGATTGTGAGAGGATGTCTGACTGCCGGGATCAGGCCTAAACCGGCAGTCGGACATCTCCCGAGGGGTCACAGGTTGGAGAGGGTGCAGTCCAGGTGGAGGAACCCGCCACCACTGTGCACGAATTTCGTGCATTGGGCATCTAGTATATATATAATTTTTACTAAAGAGACTAGTTTGAGACTTCTTGGATAGCAGAAAATATAGCAACATCCACATTATAGCAGTACCAGAAGGAGAAGAGCAAAAATAAGGACCTATTTGAGAAAATAATGACTGAAAACTTCCCTGGCCTGGTGAAGAAAAAGACACAAAAGTGCAGGATGCAAAGAGAGTCCCAAACAAGACAGTTTATAATTAAGATGGCAAAGGTTAAAGAAAAGGTGGTCTTAGAAGCAGAGAGGGATAAACAAATAGTAACCTAAAAGGGAGCCCCCATGAATCTGGTAAATGCTTTCTGAACACAAGTATTTCAGGCTGATCGTTACTGGTACAAAATATTCAAAATGATAAAACAGAAGGACCTGCAACCACAACTACTCTGCCCATCAAAGCTACCATTTAAAATTGTGGAGGATATAAAGAGCTGCCTAAGTAACATAAAGGCGTTCATCACACACACACAAAAAGAGACAGTATTGTGGGAAATATTAAAGGGGCTTCTATATAAAGAAAAAGAAAAAGGCAGGGGACATAATTATAAAGGATAAAATAGCAATAAGCGAGTACCTATCAATAATCCCTGTAGATGTATATATCTAAAAAGCTCCAATCAAAAGACATAAACGGATGGCTAATATAACCCGATACCCACATGTGACCAATGGGCCTTGAAAGGACTGACTCCATCCTGTCTTTCACCCTCCATCTGAACCATAGGCACTCCATCTTGTTCCCATAACCTCCATTTTGTAAGAACTGCTGTTTAAAACTTCCTCTAAACACAGGTGGTCCTTTGTTCTGTTAATTCCAGGAAGTAACAAAACTAGATAGCCTCCCTGATAGAAGTAACTCTGCTATTTCTAGCTTCGGTAAGCACGCTTGCTCGAATAATAGGGAAAATAAGACAGTTTGGGGGAGGGGATAGCTATCTGAAAAGGAAAGCCAGTAAGCTAATGCACTTCTTGTGAGCCTATAGTCTAGTCACTGCCCCCTCTCAATTATCTGGTCCAGCAAGGTGCTCTGCTGGCCTGGGGGTCTGGGGGTCTGGTCCGACCTTGGTTCCCTCCATGCCAGCTGTCTTCTGCTTATCTGAGCTGTGCTCAAGGCTACAGGCTTGCTGCAAGGTATCTGCTGAACACACTGTCCCCTTCCCAGCACATGGGGTTTCTTTGCCTTTATAAGCTAACCCCTAAGTTCATTCAGGGCCGTGAGGATTTGAGAAACCCAAGTCTTCCTGAGGCCACCGGCTTTTGAAATAAAGACTTCAAATTCAGCTCTCTGATTACGGTGTCTTCTGTTTAGCTCACTGAATTTCCAATATAACACATGTGCTATCTACTAAAGAACAACTTCAGCAAAAGTTACACACACTGAAAGTAAAAGGATGGAAAAAGGTATTTACTGCAAATACATACAAAGAGGGCCTTGGTCTGGTGGCTCAATTCCTTAGAGTGTTGTCCCAATATGCCAACTTTGGGGGTTTAATCTCTCATCAGGGACATACAAGAAGCAACCAATGAATGCATAAATAAGTGGAACAACACATCAATGTTTCTCTCTCTTTCTGTCTATCTCTCCTTTTCTCTCTCTTTCAAATCAATAAATAAAAATTCACTTAAAACAATGTTCCCCTGGCCAGTGTTGCTCAGCAGTCAAGTGTTTATCTAGGAAACAAGAGGTCACCAGTTCCATACCAGGTCAGAGCACATGCCTGGGATACAGGCCCAATCCCCAGAAGGGGGCATGCAGGAGGCAGAGGATGGATGTTTCTTATTGATGTTTATAGCTCTCTATCCCTCTCCCTTCCCCTCCTTGAAATCAATAAAAATGTGTTTTTTACAAAAACATTTTTAAATGTTTTTAAATGCAAACAACAAAAAAAGCTGGGGTAGCAATACTTATGTCAGGCAAAATAGAAGTTAAATCTAAGACTATAAAAAGAGACAAAGGAAGCCATTATATAATGATATGGGATCAATCCAGCAAGAAATAATAACCCATATGAACAGGAGCACTTCAATATATAAAGCAAGTATTGATACAATCATAGTTAGGATGTTAAATACTCCATTGACATCAACAGATAGTTCTTCCAAAACTTAATGAAGGTAAGAGCACGCTTAAAGGACACATTTTACCTGATGCATTTCCTTTTTAGTGTCAGAGCATTATTACCCTAAAATTGTAGGGTAAATATTTTCTTCAAGTGCACATGGAATAGTTTCCAAGATAGACTATGAGTAAAGCCTTAGTAAATTTAAAGAGATTGAAATCATTTTACACATTTTCTCCAACCACAATGGTATTCAACTAGAAATCAATTACACACACACACACACACACACACACACACACACAATTCAATTGAGAGCAAGAAACCTAACTTCACAAAAGATCACTTTACCTTAAAGACTACATTGTCTGATGTAGGACATGAAACAGGAATTCGACGCTTGCTGTAAAATGTACAACACCAAAGAGAGAATCCATTTCTTTAAAAAAAAAAAAAAAAAGAAGCAACAAAATTTTAAGTGAAGGATCAGCTTTCTGTATATCAAATAATTATTCTTGGTATAAATAACACTGGGCCTATGTTTAAAAAAAGCTCTAAGTTTTCTATTTCTGCTGCCCCCTCTTCCAATCTATGAACAATTTAATGAAGACACACTCTGCCTAGATTTAATTTGTTTGCACCACTTACTGGCTGACATAAGTTTTATTCCCTGAACTGGAACTCATCTGATGACCTAAACCAAGGTAGGAAGATACATTGTCCCTTTCCTCATCATCTGTCCCTGGTTCAAAGGCTAATGGATGTCAGTCAAAAATGGCAGTTGTGCTTTTTTTTAGCATGGAACCCACTTATTGAGGAGATCCCACTCCTTCCTTTTCCCTCAAACTACACAGTAAGTTCCCTGAAATGGTGAAAAGTTACATGTCCAAATGTCAAAGAACAAATGTATATGTTGTTAGCCTCTGTGATATTACATATACTGTATAAACACATGTAATCACCTACTGTATGTTTTCTATACGTAACAACATAAAAGAAATATCCGTAGACTGCATGTGATTCTTTGTACTAGTCCTCTTTTCATGTATGTTCTAGTTGTGGAAGTGAAGCTATTGGGATAAATGAATGACATACCTGAGTTTTTGAAACAAGCTCTATTACCCTTCAGAAATGATGTGCTAATTTCATCTACCTATAGTGCAGGAGAATGCCCTGTTCCTCGCATGGGGCAATTCTGGTTTTTATTTTTTTTAAATATAATAATTATCGTTAAAAGTTCAAAAAATGGTATCTCACTGTTAGTTCATATGCATTTTTCTGATTAGCAAGAGCAAGGTTCTATCTCTCTAGTATACATATAAAATTTGTTAATCATGAATATTAGCACAAATTGGAATTTGTTTCATAGTCAAAGAATAATTACCTACTGCTAAATACTGCTATAGGCTTACCTATCAGCGTCTTTATTCTCCTTAATAGGAAGCTGCTGCTTATCACTGTGTTCAGTGTGGCTTTTCTTCCTCACACCAACACTGTCACTGTTGTCTTCAGCACCAACATGCATGTTACCTGACACTTCCCTTTTACTACTTGTCTGCTTCTTTTGTTCTTCGACCTTTGATGAAAGTTTGATATTAATGATATTGTAGTTATCTTATTCATTAAAAGGACTGTGTTTTCATTAATTTTGTCATTTGGCTTTTATCATTTGGGTTTGTTATTACCTTATTCATTAAAGTGACTGTGTTTTCATTAATTGTATCATTTGGCTGCTGGGTATCAGTTTGTTCCCTGTTGCTGTGCTGACTCAATCCATCACTGTCACTGTCATCATCAGCACCATCATACATGGTTCCTGACTCCTCCCTTTGACTATTTTTCTGTTCCTTCCTTTCTTCAACCTTTGATGAAAGTTTGATAGGAATGATATTGTTATTACGTTATTCATTAAAAGGCCTGTGTTTCCATTAATTTTGTCATTTGGCTTTCATCATTTGGGTTTGTTGTTACCTGATTCACTAAAAAGACTGTGTTTTCATTAATTTTTTCATTTGGCTGCTGGGTATCAGTTTGTTCACTGTTGCTTTGCTGTCTCAATCCATTTCTGTCACTGTCATCATTAGCACCATCATATGTGTTTCCCGACACTTCCCTTTTACTGCTTGTCTGCTTATTTTTTTTTGCAACCTTTGAGGAAAGTTTGATATTATGGTCATTGTTATTACCTTATTCATTTAAAACTTATGTTTTCTTTAATTTCATGACATTAATGAAATTGCTATTACTTGATTCAGTAACAATATTTTGAGTGTTTAATTTGATCATACAGGTCATTAAAATTGTAAATCTGCTTCATTTCTGTTTCTGTACAGAAGCAGAATTTTCCAAGATTTCTAAAAGGGCTTTCTTAATTTTGTGGTCCTATTCACATTGCATCCACTCTTTGCTGCCTTACATTTCCCCTCCTCACCCCCATCCCATTTATCTATCAGAGACAGTGAAATAAAAAGACAAAGATGCAAAATTTCCCACTTTTGTTTTTCCTACATGGGTTTGCATTACACAGAAAGATTTAGAAGATGTTTTGTGCCTCAGTAACCAATCGGAAGCTTTCCTCTTTCTTCATGAAGCTATCGTTCCCCACATTGTGTTTTACATTTTTTAAAGATATTTAAAGGTGTCAAAAGTGGTGGCATTTATAAAATATATGAACCAACATACTACAACATTGGAGCAGAGTGAAGACAATGCATGGATAGTTAAAGTACACTTTTGGAGAGTGAGGAATGTTCTCCTAATTTCAGACCAAATCTTCATTTTTAGGGCTGGATGAATTCTGCTAAGCTTACCCCAAAGGGTCTCTGAAGTGGTAATATAGCATTAGGTGCACGGGTACCCAGTGGGTGATAGCTGGTATTGGTGTATGCTGGGACATTTTCTGAGTGTCCTCAAAATCAGAAATGAAATGGAGTTTGAATCTGTCAACATGGTAAGCACCATTCACACCTACCTGATGAGTCACTCACCTCATGGGACTCACATACCAATGGGAGCTCTTTCAGTGACTGACCCCCACAGAAAGCTGGTAGGCAAAGGTGGAGACCAGAGAAACTTGGACTTTGTTTCTAGCTGCCTCACAGGCTTGGTGCTGGTGGAAGGAGGCATTGCTGTGCAGCTTGGCCCCTCCCTGGTGCACCTAGGCCTAGCAGAGGCAGTCACAAACACTGCATCACTTTGGACCTCCACACAGGTCGCTCAGGGAAAATCACAGGCAGAGACTGACGCTGCCTTACAATAGAGTGCCCACCACCATCACAAGAGGCTCCAGTGGGGAGCTATAGAGCAGGAACCAAATATCTCCACAATCCGAACACCAAAAAGAAGATCTTGGCAGGCACCATACCACACTGGTGTGAATTACTCGACATGGGGTCAGCCTTCACACAGCAGCTTGTACACTGTGAAGAGCCAGCCTGAGCAGCAACCCTTTCCACAAATAGACCAACATCAAGACTCTACAAAAAGAGGGCTCATGTCACACACAAGTGACATTTCTGAAGCACCTAACTCAGGTGGATCAGGAAGATTGTGCCAATGAGCCTGACAAGACAATTAATACCTTAGGCCATTTTGCCAAGACTTGCAGGCAAAGTAGATCTACCCAATTCATAGAAACAAATACAGAGAGGCAGCTTAAATAGGAAGAAAAAGAAACATGCCCCAAATTAAAAAAATAGGAAATACCCCCAGAAAAAAAGCACTAAATGAAATGGAGGCAAGATATGCACCAGATGCAGAGTTCAAAACCACGGGTACAATAATGTTCAAGGATCATAGTGAGAAATTCAACAAAGAAAAAGCATGAATGAAAAAGGATAAATAAATCATATGAAATATCCACTCAGAAATGAAGAAACAATACCTGAAATGAAGAATACACAAGAAAAAATCATAGCAGAGAATGAAACATAGAATAGAATCTTTGTCTTAGAAGAGGCAGTAGCAGGAAACAATCAATTAGGGCAGCAATTTATATACTTTTATAAAAGTACACATAAAGATTAGGTACTTTTATAAAAGTATTCAGACTAATAAAAGGGTAATATGCTAATTAGACTGGATAGATCGGAAGTCTTCTGGACATCCTTCCGGACAAAGCCAAGGTGGCGGGTACGGAGGGACAGGTGGTTAGGGGCAATAAGGCAAGCTGGAGAGAGTGGTTTTGGGCAGTCAGGCAGGCAAAAGGATTTGGGGTGACCAGGCAGGTAAGTAGAGGCAGTTAGGGGCAATCTGGCAGGCAGTCTGAGTGGTTAGCCAATCAGGTAGGCAGGCAGGTGAGCGGTTAGGAGTCAGTGTTCCCGGATTGTGAGAGGATGTCTGACTGCCGGGATCAGGCCTAAACCGGCAGTCAGACATCTCCCGAGGGGTCACAGGTTGGAGAGGGTGCAGTCTGGGTACCACCATGCATGAATTTCGTGCATTGGGCATCTAGTATATATATAATTTTTACTAAAGAGACTAGTTTGAGACTTCTTGGATAGCAGAAAATATAGCAACATCCACATTATAGCAGTACCAGAAGGAGAAGAGCAAAAATAAGGACCTATTTGAGAAAATAATGACTGAAAACTTCCCTGGCCTGGTGAAGAAAAAGACACAAAAGTGCAGGATGCAAAGAGAGTCCCAAACAAGACAGTTTATAATTAAGATGGCAAAGGTTAAAGAAAAGGTGGTCTTAGAAGCAGAGAGGGATAAACAAATAGTAACCTAAAAGGGAGCCCCCATGAATCTGGTAAATGCTTTCTGAACACAAGTATTTCAGGCTGATCGTTACTGGTACAAAATATTCAAAATGATAAAACAGAAGGACCTGCAACCACAACTACTCTGCCCATCAAAGCTACCATTTAAAATTGTGGAGGATATAAAGAGCTGCCTAAGTAACATAAAGGCGTTCATCACACACACACAAAAAGAGACAGTATTGTGGGAAATATTAAAGGGGCTTCTATATAAAGAAAAAGAAAAAGGCAGGGGACATAATTATAAAGGATAAAATAGCAATAAGCGAGTACCTATCAATAATCCCTGTAGATGTATATATATAAAAAGCTCCAATCAAAAGACATAAATGGATGGCTAATATAACCCGATCCCCAAATGTGACCAATGGGCCTTGAAAGGACTGACTCCATCCTGTCTTTCACCCTCCATCTGAACCATAGGCACTCCATCTTGTTCCCATAACCTCCATTTTGTAAGAACTGCTGTTTAAAACTTCCTCTAAACACAGGTGGTCCTTTGTTCTGTTAATTCCAGGAAGTAACAAAACTAGATAGCCTCCCTGATAGAAGTAACTCTGCTATTTCTAGCTTCGGTAAGCACGCTTGCTCGAATAATAGGGAAAATAAGACAGTTTGGGGGAGGGGATAGCTATCTGAAAAGGAAAGCCAGTAAGCTAATGCACTTCTTGTGAGCCTATAGTCTAGTCACTGCCCCCTCTCAATTATCTGGTCCAGCAAGGTGCTCTGCTGGCCTGGGGGTCTGGGGGTCTGGTCCGACCTTGGTTCCCTCCATGCCAGCTGTCTTCTGCTTATCTGAGCTGTGCTCAAGGCTACAGGCTTGCTGCAAGGTATCTGCTGAACACACTGTCCCCTTCCCAGCACATGGGGTTTCTTTGCCTTTATAAGCTAACCCCTAAGTTCATTCAGGGCCGTGAGGATTTGAGAAACCCAAGTCTTCCTGAGGCCACCGGCTTTTGAAATAAAGACTTCAAATTCAGCTCTCTGATTACGGTGTCTTCTGTTTAGCTCACTGAATTTCCAATATAACACATGTGCCATCTACTAAAGAACAACTTCAGCAAAAGTTACACACACTGAAAGTAAAAGGATGGAAAAAGGTATTTACTGCAAATACATACAAAGAGGGCCTTGGTCTGGTGGCTCAATTCCTTAGAGTGTTGTCCCAATATGCCAACTTTGGGGGTTTAATCTCTCATCAGGGACATACAAGAAGCAACCAATGAATGCATAAATAAGTGGAACAACACATCAATGTTTCTCTCTCTTTCTGTCTATCTCTCCTTTTCTCTCTCTTTCAAATCAATAAATAAAAATTCACTTAAAACAATGTTCCCCTGGCCAGTGTTGCTCAGCAGTCAAGTGTTTATCTAGGAAACAAGAGGTCACCAGTTCCATACCAGGTCAGAGCACATGCCTGGGATACAGGCCCAATCCCCAGAAGGGGGCATGCAGGAGGCAGAGGATGGATGTTTCTTATTGATGTTTATAGCTCTCTATCCCTCTCCCTTCCCCTCCTTGAAATCAATAAAAATGTGTTTTTTACAAAAACATTTTTAAATGTTTTTAAATGCAAACAACAAAAAAAGCTGGGGTAGCAATACTTATGTCAGGCAAAATAGAAGTTAAATCTAAGACTATAAAAAGAGACAAAGGAAGCCATTATATAATGATATGGGATCAATCCAGCAAGAAATAATAACCCATATGAACAGGAGCACTTCAATATATAAAGCAAGTATTGATACAATCATAGTTAGGATGTTAAATACTCCATTGACATCAACAGATAGTTCTTCCAAAACTTAATGAAGGTAAGAGCACGCTTAAAGGACACATTTTACCTGATGCATTTCCTTTTTAGTGTCAGAGCATTATTACCCTAAAATTGTAGGGTAAATATTTTCTTCAAGTGCACATGGAATAGTTTCCAAGATAGACTATGAGTAAAGCCTTAGTAAATTTAAAGAGATTGAAATCATTTTACACATTTTCTCCAACCACAATGGTATTCAACTAGAAATCAATTACACACACACACACACACACACACACACACACACAATTCAATTGAGAGCAAGAAACCTAACTTCACAAAAGATCACTTTACCTTAAAGACTACATTGTCTGATGTAGGACATGAAACAGGAATTCGACGCTTGCTGTAAAATGTACAACACCAAAGAGAGAATCCATTTCTTTAAAAAAAAAAAAAAAGAAGCAACAAAATTTTAAGTGAAGGATCAGCTTTCTGTATATCAAATAATTATTCTTGGTATAATTAACACTGGGCCTATGTTTAAAAAAAGCTCTAAGTTTTCTATTTCTGCTGCCCCCTCTCCCAATCTATGAACAATTTAATGAAGATACACTCTGCCTAGATTTAATTTGTTTGCACCACTTACTGGCTGACATAAGTTTTATTCCCTGAACTGGAACTCATCTGATGACCTAAACCAAGGTAGGAAGATACATTGTCCCTTTCCTCATCATCTGTCCCTGGTTCAAAGGCTAATGGATGTCAGTCAAAAATGGCAGTCGTGCTTTTTTTTAGCATGGAGCCCACTTATTGAGGAAATCCCACTCCTTCCTTTTCCCTCAAACTACACAGTAAGTTCCCTGAAATGGTGAAAAGTTACATGTCCAAATGTCAAAGAACAAATGTATATGTTGTTAGCCTCTGCGATATTACATATACTGTATAAACACATGTAATCACCTACTGTATGTTTTATATACATAACAACATAAAGGAAGTATCCCTAGACTGCATATGTGTATGTATATACAAGTCATGTTTTCATGTAGGATCTAGTTGTGGAAGTGAAGCTATTGAGATAAAGGAATGACATACTTGAGTGTTTGTAACAAGCTCTATTACCCTTCAGAAATGATGTGCTAATTTCATCTACCTATAGCGCAGGAGAATGCCTTGTTCCTCTCATTGGGCAATTCTGGTTTTTATTTTTTTTAATATAATAATTATCATTAAAAGCTCAAAAAAATGGTATGTCACTGTTAGTTAATATGCATTTTTCTGATTAGCAAGAGCAAGGTTCTATCTCTCTAGTATACATGTAAAATTTGTTAATCATGAATATTAGCTCAAATTGGAATTTGTTTCATAGTCAAAGAATAATTACCTACTGCTAAATACTGGTATAGGCTTACCTATCAGCGTCTTTATTCTCCTTAATAGGAAGCTGCTGCTTATCACTGTGTTCAGTGTTGCTTTTCTTCCTCACACCAACACTGTCACTGTTGTCTTCAGCACCATCATGCATGTTACCTGACACTTCCCTTTTACTACTTATCTGCTTCTTTTGTCCTTCGACCTTTGATGAAAGTTTGATATTAATGATATTGTAGTTATCTTATTCATTAAAAGGACTGTGTTTTCATTAATTTTGTCATTTGGCTTTTATCATTTGGGTTTGTTATTACCTTATTCATTAAAATGACTGCGTTTTCATTAATTGTATCATTTGGCTGCTGGGTATCAGTTTGTTCCCTGTTGCTGTGCTGACTCAATCCATCACTGTCACTGTCATCATCAGCACCATCATACATGGTTCCTGACTCCTCCCTTTTACTATTTTTCTGTTCCTTCCTTTCTTCAACCTTTGATGAAAGTTTGATATTAATGATATTGTAGTTACCTTATTCATTAAAAGGACTGTGTTTTCATTAATTTTGTCATTTGGCTTTCATCATTTGGGTTTATTGTTACCTGATTCACTAAAAAGATTTTGTTTTCATTAATTTTTTCTTTTTGCTGCTGGGTATCAGTTTTTTCACTGTTGTTTTGCTGTCTCAATCCATTTCTGTCACTGTCATTTCTAAAAAAAAAAAAGAAACAGCAAAATTTTAAGTGAAGGAATAGCTTTCTATATATCAAATAATTATTCTTGATATAATTAGCACTGGGCCTATGTTTAAAAAAATCTTTCTGTTTTTTTTTCTGCTGCCATCTCGTCCAATCTATGAACAATTTAATGAAGATACACTCTGCCTAGGATTAATTTGTTTGCACCACTTACTGGCTGACATAACTTTTATTCCCTGAACTGGAACTCATCTGATGACCTAAACCAAGGTAGGAAGATACATTGTCCCTTTCCTCATCATCTATCCCTGGTTCCTAGACTAATGGATGTCAGACAAAAATGCATTCTTGCTTCTTTAGGATGGAAATCACTTATTAATGAGATCCCAATCCTTCCTTTTACCCTCAAACCATACATTTCTCTGCAATGGTGGCAAGTTAAATATCCAAATGTCAAAGAACAAATGTATATGTTGTTAGCCTTCCCACTCTCTGATCAGACTTTGCAGGCTCCATGCCAGTCTGCAGCATTTCAATCTTCAGCCTATGAAGGCACAGACTCCTGAAACAAGGGTGGGCTCAAATGACCAAGAATAGGAGCTCTCTATTTCCCTGCTCCTGTAAAAGAATCTAAATGGAATCTGAGTTATCAACTCATAACATACGCATGTTACCCAACTCCATTAGTGATTTGACATCTAGTCCTGCCCCTGCCCAACCCTCCGTGTACTTGGGAAGCACAACAGCTAATTGGGAAAATGAGTAGGTGAGAGAAAACACCTGCCTTGGGCCCTAGATCTATGTAGGTCAGCAATCTCCAGTCCGCTATGACTCAGGGGAACTTAAACCCCACTCTGTGAGTCAGAGTTCAGGTTGATGAAAGCACAGTCATCTTTGTGATCGAAATAATCTTTCCAGTGCCTCCAACTTTTTAAATATCTTTCTAAAGAATCCTCGACTGTTGCTAGTTCCTCCAATTAAACACATATACAGAATAGCAGCAACCTCTTCAGGACATCTTTGAGCCCCATATTTGAATCTGTCAAATCCTGTGGCCTTCCGTCTTAAAATGTACCTTTAACTTGTCTTAAACCCCAATATCTTCATCTCTTTTTTAAAACTCTTATTTCAATCTCAACCCAGTGTTGTTCTTCCTGAAACTTGGAATTCCCCTTGTAAATCCATTCTTGTCTTCTATTGACTGCATTCACTCCCCACTCCCCATATTTCTGTTATGAAACCTCACCTACAGAATGATAAAGAAGCAAGGGTATCATACACAGCAACCTGAATTTACAAGTCAGTTCCACCAATTACTATACCCCAATAAGTCATTTTAATATCTTTGAGTTTCTAATACTCCGTGCAAGCAACCACTTGGCCAGAACATTAAACACTGGTTGAAGAGCTAGAGGGAATTTTGTTTAATTAATTGCTAGGCTTCCTTAAACTCCTGAAATTCTATGAGCCTTTGATTCTGTCTAGAGAGAAATGGAGAACACCAGAGCTGGCAGAATTAGAAAAAAATAACACAATGAATGAAACACCAAAAAAGGTAGAGAATAAAAATGTGAAAAGTCAAGAAGTCATGGAAGAGGAAAGAAAGAGTATAGCAACAAAGAAAAAAACTTCATACAACTAGACCAAGGTACTAGCCTGAAAAGAAAACCAGACTGGGAAGACAATAAATAGAGAAATCAATTAGAGATATCCCCTAAAAACATGCTGAATTTAATTAAGATAACATGGTCTACACATAGATATTCTCTTCTTACAGTAAAAAATTAATCCACCTCCCTGAACCACAGTTGCCTCATTAATAAAAAAGTTGCCTAATTAATACCATAGCACAGCTACTTTGAAAGCTATTGTGATGATTATATAACACAGGTTAGATACATAATATAGGGTCGATCCCATAGTAGAACACTCTAGAACTGTTAGTTTCTTTTCTCTGCATTCCTGTAGGTAATATATAATTTTTAAAAATCCACAAAATCCTACCTGCATAAAGAGCCTTCTTCAGATATCTCACATACTATTAAGGAAAAAAGCAAAATACATTTTAAAACAACAATAGAAAAATACAGGACATTAAAAGTACCTGAGTAATGCTTTGTTAGAAAGTATTCCTTTGGGAACACACACCATATAGCAGAGGAAATATTAATCATATTATTGGTAGGTCATTAATACATTAAGAACACTTCCTTTCTCTTTTTAAATATATCAAATGCAAGAAACAAAAGAATGGGATCTGATATTTACAATGAACATAATCCCAAACAAACCCCATTAGGCTGACAGAAAAAGGTAAGGATAGTAGAAGCAGAATCATAAACGAACAATGTCAAACTTATATAGCATGAATTTTCTGGACTCCTTTCATTAAAAAAATTTAGGAGAGAGTGTACTTATATTGCAATAGCAAAATACAACTTCTGCAGGCCTTCAGCGAAGACTAGCCAGTTTAGGATGAAACACTATCACAAGGAAGCTTGGTCGCCAGGCACTACACTTTGCAGCATCGCAAAACTTAGGAAACAGACTCTTTCTGGCACCATTTCTAATCTCGAGATGAGTAGGATAGACTTTGTGATTCCAGTTGTATAAAGTAGAACCCCCTGAGACTGTCTCCCTCCAGTGCTAACGTGTATCTGTTCCCACCTCGCAGAGCAGGGTGGTCTAGACTTTTAGTGCTCTGCAGTAGTGCATGAGGTCATTTTTCTCAACCCTCCCCAACAGGTGGCAAATGCCTGTAGAAATCAAGCTTATTCTGCTTGTATGGCATATGTCATCAGAATCTATGCTGATGAACAACAAAAACAAGTCACAAAAGACACAGGACGTCTTGGGTAGCTACATCCAATTTTCTTGACGTTTTAATTTTTTAAACACTCAAAAAAGATACCCATTGTATGATTCCAACTATACAACACTCAGGAAGGCAAAACTATGGAGACAGTAAAAAAGATCAGTGGTTTCCAGGGCCAAAGGAGAAGGGAGGGATGAATAAGCAGAGCACAGAGGATTTTTAGGGCAATGAAATGATTCTACATGATAATCTTAATGGTGGATTCCTGCCATCATACATTTGTCAAAACCCTAGAATGTACACCAAGAGTGAATTTTGATGTAAACTACGGACTTTGGATAATAATGATAGGTCAGTGCACGTCCATCCAAAGTACCTCTCTGGTGCAGGATGACAAAAATGAGCAAGGTCGTGTGGGTAGGGGTAGTGGGGTTTATGGGAACTCTCTGCACTTTCCCCTCCTTTATGCTGTGCACCTAAACCCACTCTAAAACTGTCTTATTATATTGTAGAATAATATCATGTAAGGATATTCTTTGCTCTAGGCCATGACAGTTCCATTTCAAACTGGCTGTCAATTTCTTTTTGTAACTTTATATAAACTTTGTCAGGATGGCAAAAACACAAATTACTTTAGTTCAAGAGGCAAAATATATTGACTTTCAATTACAATCCTTACCACTTTTAAAGGAAACTTCTCTTTGTTTCCTTCCAAAATAATTTTCAGTCTACTGAGAGTTTCATTTAAAAATCTTTGTCACATAAACCAATTTCTCTTAAGGTTATGGTGACTAATAGTATGTATTAGATTTAATATTTTATTTTTACTTTATTTTATTTTTTTATAATTTTTTAATTATTTTAATTTTTATTTTTTACATATGTATCCTTATTCCCCCATAACCCCCCAACCCCCACTTATGCCCCACCCCCTTGTTGTCTGTGTCCATTGATTAGGCTCATAAGCATGCACACAGTCCCTTGGTTGATCTCTCCACCTTACCCCCACCCTCCCCTACCTTCCCTGAGGTATGACGTTCTGATCAACGCATATTGTACAATTATCCCAAACAAACTTACAAACTAATTATTTGAATGTTAGGCAGCAATTTAAAAAAGGACATGAAAGGATTTAATCCCTTTCAGAAGGAATTAAGGCACTGGGATGGCACTTGAGCATTCTATATTGTCCCATCTTGCCTTTTGTGCCAAGATGGACCCTCTTCTCACAATCCAATTGCCCTCAGCTGTTGCCTGAGCTTTCTGTTCATGCTGAGCTTGAAGCCTCGTGGGGGCTGGTACCATGGATCTGTCTCTCGCCCAATCATGTGAATGGGCCCTCCCTGGAGAAGAAACCTGAGTCCCCCGAGATATATGATCAGTGCTGGGGCCCTGCCACCAGGTCAGGGGATGCCAAGGCAGGTGCTGGGCATGGAGGCCATGGGGGCATAGGCTACCAAGGAGACAGAACTGAACCTCACATCACCCTGCTTGGCCCGGGAGATGACTGGTTAGGTAGAGACGGGTCAGATTCCTCAGGGAAGGAACAACCTAAGACAGGCACAGTCGCAGAGGGGCCCATCAGGAGACAACCTGGGGGTCAACAGAGGTGGGGCACAGACCTTCACCCCCCCCCCCCCAACCTTGCAGAGTCCTGAACCCTCACCCCTTCTGACGGAGGTCTCCTGCCCCCATGGCTGCTTAGCTTCCCACACCCAGCTCGTATCGGGACACAGGTGACAGACAGAGACTTGGCCCACAGCAGCTGCCCTATATCTAAATCCAGCCTAGCACCAGGAATGCTCAGGGCCTACTCAAGAAGGCAAATAATCCTTTCCACTAATATTTACAGGGTAAACCAAGATTGTTGGTAGAGTATTAAATTTGACAGTAAAATAGTAGTCAAGCTCTCAGATTAACTTAAATAGGCTAATTGAAGTAAGTGAATATTCAAGAAAATTTAATTGTGCTGGACAAAAAGCTGTTCCTAAAGTAGTACCTAAAATTTCTATTGGTAGTTCATCTCATGGTAAAATTCCTGAACAAGCAATGAACCTACAGCAGCCATATTTTTGTGCAAAAAGCTAACATTTAAAGTTATCTAGACTGCATTATAAAAATTATAAAAGCCTCCATTAATCAAAAAAAGGGGGGATAGTGGGGTAATATCATGTAAGGAAAAATAATAGGGTAATATCATGTAAGGAAAAAATATCCTATAAGTAAATTACATCTAGAAAATTCTTACTTTACAAAATTAATTTTCATTTGTAATGCTAACAGCAAGACACCCATGAAAACCACACATGGTGTCTAAATAAGACAAAGGAAAATTGTTTGGGCAAAAATAAAAAGGATCCCAAATCAATTATATAGAAAAGATTCCTTTATTAACTTTTGGTTGAGAATATGTTTGTATATTTTCAGAAAACAACTCCAAGACCATGTGGATTCCTGCAACAGAGAGGAATTAACAGGTCTGCTCCAACCACAAAGACAAGAGAAACATTCCAGAAATGGAAGACGCTGACGACACCTTGCCACACTAGCAGTCAGCAGCTGTGCTTCGTTGCAGGTTGCCTAGGACCAAACCAGAGAGGGTCGGACCTGCATTGCCACCATGTGCCCACCATCCAGATATCATTGCTGATATGTACACATAAGGAACTGTTGGACTTTGAAATTGGGACTCAAACATTTTTGGTTATTATATGTTTATTTCTAGTCTGCACAGGTAAGATTTTTTAAAGGAAAGAAATGGGAAAAAAACAGATACAGAGGCAAAGAAGCATTGAACAGACTGTCAAACTACAGCAGGAAGGCAGGGGAGGTTGCGGGGACGGGCGGGGGAGGGGGCTGTAAGAGATCAACCGGAGGACTTGTACGCATGCATATAAGCATAACCAACGGATACAAGACACTGGCGGGGCGGGGAGGGCAGGTAAAGGCATGTACTGGGGGGTAGGGAAGGCCTGGGGGAGGTCCATGGGGGGAAAGAAAGGAGACATATGTAGTACTATTTGTAATACTTCAAACAACAAAAAAAATTATTGTTAAAAAAATAAATAAAACTGTCTTATTAAATTTTTACAGTATCTGCGGAACAGGATATTAACATTTGTCAACATATTTATGCTATTTTCAAGACATAGTCACCTTGTAAATTAATATCATGTATCAGAATATGGGTATTATCCAAGTATCAGAATATGGGTATTATCCCCACAATTGAATGAATCCTTTGAAAAGACATAAATAAAGCCAATAATTTTAAATGTATACTAGGGAAAGAAAATAACTGATAACTATGCTTGAATATCTTGCTTTATAATTACAAACAGGGATTAAGTGCAACATAAACCAAAACTGAATCATCCATGTAATTAAAAGACATGTTTTATTATCATTTTAAATCCGAAATCAGTATGCTAATTTCACCTAAAATTATTTTGAAACATTAATTGGGTAAAAAGGAAAGCTTATAGTTTCCTAATATTGCCCTAGCCATTTATGTACAGATACCTGTTAAATACTGAGCAAGAGCCAGAAAAATAAACAGCAATGCAAGTAATTATGGATGATGAGACAGAAACCAGTAATATGCTATATTATTATATTACTGGCTTTAAAAAAAAAATAGGTCGCCCTAATTGGTTTGGCTCAGTGGAGAGAGCATTGGCCTGAGGACTGAAGGGTCCCAAGTTTGATACCTGTCTAGGGCATGTACCTTGGTTGCGGGCACGTGCCCAGTAGGGGGTGTGCAGAAGGCTCAATGTTTCTAATTCTCTATCCCTCCGCCTACCTCTTTGTAAAAGCAATCAATTATATATATAGTAGGTTAATGTCAAAATATATTAAAGTAGGTTAATGTCAAAAATTCAGTCAGGGTTATACTGCTATGCAGAAACACTTCATACAGCAGGTCTAAGACTGCTATCCTTAAAAAGTCCTACTTAAATGGCTACCCTTTATTTGGTGTCTGAAAACTTGAATCTGGGGAGAGGATTCCCACCTTTCCCTAAATGATAAGAGTGGCCCCCTGTGCCTAGAGTTGCACAAGCAATGGGGTTCATGCTGAATACTTGCTTTCCTCTGGGAATCTAGAATTTTGGTACATGCTATGGGGAAGACGCTTATGTGAGTAGTGTGTCATGAAAACCTTGCCACTGAGCCTAAGAAGACTGGTTGATAATATATTTCATATGTGTGGTCAAAATTTGACACTGGAATAATTAAGCATTGTCTGGTAACTCCCCAGGGAGAGGACTCTTGGAAGCTTGTGCCTGGTGTCCCTCACACTTCGTCACACACACATTTTCTCTTGGCTGATTTTGCTTTTATCCTTTCACTGTAATAAATCTCAGGTAGGAGCATAACTATATGCCGAGTCCTGTGAATCTTTCTAGTGAATAAGCAAACTTAGGTGAGGGTTTAGGAACCTCTAACACAATTTCACTATGTGAAATTTTTATAATTTGGGTTGATACATGATTACAGTCAGAACTTGATTTCACAGAATACCTTTCTTTGATTTTCTTCTGCTCCTTGATTGTTTTAAAGACTTCTGTAGATGAGTCACTATTGAAATATGGGCATGAAAGGGACGTCAGAAAACAATGTAAAACAAGCAGCAATTCTATTTACTCATAATAAAAGATACAGAATCCGAATGATTCACAACATATTCTATAATATAGAAGTTCCTCTCAAGAAATTGTCCTCACACTGACAATTTTCTCCAACTAAGCAAGCTTTAATTCCCTTTTGCAATAGTAGTTATGAGTCAATCAAATAACTGGAATAGCTACAGAAAAACAATAATTATCACATGTAGTGTAATAGTGTTCTGGTGCTTGCAGAGTTCTTTTTATTTGCTCCTAATCCTTTTCTTAATTTCTTATAAAACTGAAAGCATGGCTTGCCCATTAAAGGCAATTGTTGGCAGAACAGGTCAAAAAGTCAAAGAAATATTATCCAGAATGTAGGGATACCCATGGATATTCCACCAAACTCAACATGTATGGAAACATGCTAGTCTTTCCATTGAACTGTGGCTCTTTCCTGCGCATCTCTCAAAGTCCTGGTCTTCATGTCCACTCTAAATGCCAGTGCACTACCAGGAAACCTACAAATACCTTGTATTTTTCTTTCTCAGCCAAGGTTTTACATTGATTCATCACAAAATTGTATGAACTAGACATGGAAGCATTGATCAGACTGTCAAACCTCAGAGGCAAGGTAGGGGAGGGTGGGGGGAAGGGGGAGAGATCAACCAAAGGACTTGTTTGAATGCATATAAGCCTAACCAGTGGATACAGACAACAAGGGGGTTAGGGCATGCATATAAGCCTAACCAGTGGACACAGACAACAGGGGGGTGAGGGCATGAGTGGGGAGGGGGGGAGGTTGGGAAGGTAATGGAGGGATGAGGATAAATATGTAATACCTTAATCAATAAATAAATTAAAATGCAAAATAAAATTGTATGAACTAGACCTCTTCTCTGTCTCTGCTTTATTTTGCTACTGTCAACTACCCTAGTCAAACATGGGCTCTCTCAGGGGGGAAAATACCACCAACTATTATTGTTCGCTCTTAAATTAATATGATTTTATAAGCAGGAAAAATGAGAAAGACATAGACTTAGAAAAACAACAACATTTTAAATGGAATAAATTGAGCTTTCTGACTCATCTCTGCATGGATAGGTGAAACTTCATAATAGACTAATGCCAGCCCAAGGAGGCAAAATCTTCCTTTGTTTCCCAGTCTCTTTATGTGGTTTCCTTTCATCTATCATTTTCATGGGGTACCTCAGGAAATGAGGAACCACAGGCCCAAAACAAGCTGTCATCTGGTTTTGTAAAGAAATATATCACTGGAACACAGTCTTCCTATTCACTTAAAGATTGTCTAGGATTGCACTCACAGTACAATGGCAGACTTGAGTAGATATGACATACCACATGGCTTAAAATCACACCCTTTACCGACAAATCTTGTGGATACCTACTTCATATCACAACCAGAGGGCCCTAATCAAATCCAATCTTGTTATATTTCTGCTCAAAGCTCCAACTAATCCCCAGTAAATATTTCTAACTCCCTACCTCAGTCTCCATTCTTGCTGGAGAACCAATATCTCTCTTTGGACATTCACTCTCATGATACACAAAGAAGGTGGTATCTCCCAAGCTCCAAAAAGAGAAATAATTATACTGCACTCATCACAGTAACTAGTTTACCCCTAACTGATTTATGAATGATCATGCGCTGTAACCCAAGGCTAGAATATATTAGGGGAAGTCATATGCAAGGCATTCAGTTTTCTTCTGATTTAAAAAAAACATATAGGCCACACCATTGCGGCTCCATGGATTGAGAGTCATCCCAGGCACTAAGAGATGGCTGGTAGGATTCTTATTTAGGGCACATGCCCAAGTTGCAGGCTGGATGCCCAGTATGGGTGGGCAGGAGGCAGCAGAGAATTGTGATTGTTTTCTTGCTGCTATTTCAGTCCCTCTCTCCCTTCCCCCTCTTCTCTCACTAAATATAAATAAAGACATATTTTTTTAAAAAATAAAGGAGGCACATATCTCAACATCACTATTCAGGAAATGCAAATGAAAGCCATAATGAAGTACCAGCTCACTCCTCTCAGAATGGTTGTCATCAAAATAAAAATAAATAACAAGTGTTGGAGAGGATTTGAAGAAAAACGAAACCCTTGTGTCCTATTCACATGACTGTAAAATGGTACAGTCACTGTGTAAAGCAGCATGGAGATTCCTTAAAAAGTTGGAAATAGAACTGCCATTCCACTTCTGAATATTTATCCAACAAACACGTGAACACCAACTTGCAAAGATATCCACACCCCTATGTTCACTGCACCATTATTTACAATAACCAAGATATATACTAAGCAAACTATGTGTCCCTCTATAGATAAATGAATAAAGAAGATGCAGTATATATAATATTACTCAGACATAAAAAAGAATTAAATCTTGCTATTTAGAGCAACATTCATGGACCAAGTGGAGGGTTATGCTAAGTGAGTTAAGATTGAGAAGACAAATGCCATATGATGTCACTTACATGGGCAATCTAAAACCACAGAGCAAACAAAACAGAAACACACCCCATAGCTACAAAGAACAAACTGATGGTTGCCAGAGAGTAGTGAGTTGAGGACATGGATGAAATTAGAAGAATATAAATAAGAAGTGCAAAATTCTAGTTATAAGATATATAAGCCACAGATATCTATTGTACAGTAAAGGGAATGTGTCAATATTGTAATAATATGGCACAGTGATAGATGGTTACTAGAGTTATCATGGTGAACATGTCATAAGATACGTAAATGTCAAACCACTATGGCAGACACCTGAAAGTAATATATCGTGTGCCAACTAGACTTTAACAAAAAATTAAAATTGATCAAAGCAGTCCTTTGGTCTTCACATATTATCATGTGAGAATAGGATGCTTCAGAGCCATCACTAATTAGCTCACCAGGAAAGCAGACATAGCACTGACAACCTCACAGCTGAATAAGGGACAACACCTGGAATCCTGATGGCATCACTGAACAACCAAAACAATCCTGGTTCCTGTAGGTTCAGCCTCTGTAATTAGCCACCCATTATTACCTGAAGCTAAAAGCATTCTATCTGATAAATTTCCCAAAACCACAAGATAAGATCTAGTCCTTTCTGTGGTACTAAAGCCTTTCATAAGCTTGCCTTAGCTAGGCACTCAGCTCATTCCCAACCATTCCCATAGCACACATTTTGCACACTGAAATGGTAGTACTCATAAATCCCCCAAAGTTAACGTGCACATAGTAGCCCTTGGACTCATGTTTCTGTTGCCAAACATCACCCTTCTGTCCCTTTACCTGGAAAACTTCTCCTTCTGGAGGCTTAATTTAAAATCCCACCCACATTTTTATTTTATTTTATATTATTTATTTTATTTGTGTGTGTAGGTCAGTGGTAGGCAAACTCATTAGTCAACAGAGCCAAATATCAACAGTACAATGATTGAAATTTCTTTTGAGAGCCAAATATTTTAAACTTAAACTTCTTCTAACGCCACTTCTTCAAAATAGACTCACCCAGGCCGTGGTATTTTGTGGAAGAGCCACACTCAGCAGGCCAAAGAGCCGCCTGTGGCTCGCGAGTCATGGTTTGCCAACCACTGGTGTAAGTGAATTTTAGAGGATATTTATTATAGAAGTTGGGGATAGTGAAACAAGAAAGGGCTGGGGAAATGAGCCTAGGCTCACTAAGAAGTCAGGTTTAGAGGGTTTGCCCAGGATGAATTGCTAGTGGCTCTGGCTAGAGCCTTGTTGCCCTGGACCCCTCCTGCAGTAGCATAGAGTTTAGGTAAATCATCCCTGTGGAGAAAGAAGGGAAAGGCTTGGGTATGCAAGCATGTCTTTATTTTTTTAACACCTCTTAAACATTGATTAAAGAAAAGGAGAGAGTGAGAGAACATTGGTTTGTTGTTCCATTTATTTAAGCATTCATTGGTTGATTCTGGTATGGACCAGGATCAGGGATCAAACCTACAACCTTGGCCTATTGGTACAATACTTTAAGCAGCTGACTTACCGGCCAAGGCTTCACCACATTTTTAAAACTCTAATTCTCATCATGGACTTAAAGTCTCTGGCATATGCTACACACCAATCAAAAAGAATAAATAATGATAATGATAAGCTCCTAGTGCGTTCTACCACCTAGGAAGCACTGAATAAAGTATAGTAACTAAGAGAAATGACAATAACAAGCTCTTGGAGAGCAGAGACTGTGTTTTTAAAATATTTCTATTCTGCAACATCAGAATAGCAGTCAGTACCTAAAAGGCTCCTGAGAGTTAAATAGTAAACCAATAAGGAGACAAATTCATATCTGAATTTTGACATTTTCTTTGAAAATTCTGATGTGATAAACACAGAAATAAATCAGAGTCAGCTCTCATAGTCAAAATGATATTTCATCTTTGTATTTCCTATATGTTGCAAAACCAAGCTACACAAGTCTTCTGGTAAAAGTCTACTAAGTCCAAGGTGTCCTCATACAATTCAGATTCAGATTGCACAATGAAGTAGGTGCCACATCTGGGTAACACACTGGCATCTTTGTCAATGAGAAACACTTTTGTATTTTTATTATAATTTATTGAGTCCCGAGTTGGGCTATTTGTATATTTATTTTTATTATCTTTTGATCAGACCATCTTGTTCTAAATAAATTAAAGTGTCCTGACAATTATCCAACAAACAGAAGGAAACATCTTGTTCTAGTGAATCAACGTATCTCATTCTGTTCTGATTTCTGAAGAATGACGTTGATGATATGAGGCCTTTTGGGCATAATATGTATCCTATGATTCTCAACAGGTATTGCCTTTCTGACGTCTGTGCTATTGGTAGGTATTTTTAAAAAACAACCTCATTGGGCCCAGCCAGCATGGCTCAGTGGTTGAGGGTCGACCTATGAACCCGGAGGTCAAGGTTCGATTAGCTATCAAGGAGCATGCCCCCTTTGTGGGCTAGATCCCCAATGTGTGGCATGCAGGAGGCAGACAATCAATGATTACCTCTTATCATTGATGTTTCTCTGTCTCTCTCTCACTCTTACTCTCTGAAATCAATAAAAATATATTTTTTAAAAATCTCATTAGGATCTTTGCACTCTAAGTGTTGCAGTTCTTATTGTTTGCCATTTGTTTGTGGTACCAGAAAAGTATTGTTGAGTTCTCAGTTTTAGCTACTTTTTTAGTGAGACAAATCACTATGTAAAACAGGTTTCATTTAATGTAATCCATTGTCTGTAAAAACTAAACAAAAGGTCCATTCTGTATATACAAGTCCAATCTGTTACAATGTGAATATAGAGGGACATACAACATCCTAACTTAAAATCTTTTCTCTTTTTTACATAAAGATACCATTTAGGATTTTAGGGGTCAATACTAAATAAATGAACTTTTCAAACAATATTGGCCCAGACTTTAAAATTATCTGCAATTAACTTTTCAAATAATACTGAATACTATTCTCTTAAGAAAGAGATTAAGAAAACCTAGACATGCAACTTACACATTGTTTGTTTGTTTGTTTGTTTGCTTTTTATTGCTCCTTCATTATCAAAACTTCTTTACTCTTAATCCATCTATGGTAGGAGCACCAAGATTAATTCACTACCAGAAGTCTTACCAAGATTGTTACTTTCAGAAGACTCCAAAGGTCTTCTTTTTTCTTGTTTTTCAGAAGTTGATTGTTGGTTGCTGTGAATAAAAAATGGTGATAAATAATATTACTATCTTAATATAAATATAAAAATATTTCCCAAATATTGTAAATTCTTAGCGTAAGTCAGATAACATCAGAGTTAATATTCAAAGATTATTTATACTACACACTTCAAATTTGTAAGTTCTACAACTTCTTATGAAGCATGTAATTTTTAAAGAAAAGTAGCATGAAAGAGTCATGATTTGAAGGCAATCTAGTTCGGTGAATTAATTAGAGTTGGCTTGACATAATGGCAAGTCTCTTGAACTCAGACATCATAGTTCTATAAACGGCTATTTGTTCTCAAACAAGTCAGTTTTCTGTGGCTCAAGGTCCTCCTCTACAAAATAAGAATCTAACTGCCTAACAGGTTGCTAGGAGATTGAAATGAAAGAATACAGCACAAAAGAGATGCCCAGAGAAACAGTAAGGCAAAGAAAAATCTGTTATTGAACTTTATTTGTTGACACTGTTTTGGAATCCCAAAGAAATGCTAATGTGTTTTTTTTATATAGTTTCTAACATTCAAATGTTGCTCTTTTCAGAAAATGCTATTCGTTTTGATTATTACCTGTCCTTTCTTTGTGGTTTGTAATTCAGGGACTCTCAGTTACTGTATAACTTGCAACTAAATTTATGTACAAACATATTATCTCGTGAAGTCAGATAGCACAATACTCCCCAAGTTTTGTTTTGAATCATATGAACTGTAGAAAACGAATAGAAGTCAGGACTTCGCCTGGACTACTACTATCATTTCTGTACCTCCTCAAACTGTGAGCCAGCAGATCTTTATGAGACTGATGCTTAATCTCCCTGGCCACTCCCAATTGGCTTGGAAGATACAATCCTACTTGTCACACATGGATACTGATGGGTCATGCACCCATAGCAATTGTAAGGACCAATAACCTACTTTCGAATCAGAGCTTTCTGTTGACTGGCTTCCATGTGAGGCATAATTTAAAATATTTTGAAACCTGAAGTAAATTCAACTCAGTTGGGAATGTTTCATTATTATGGCAAAGAGATCAGTTGAGGGGCCAACCTCAATTTTGGAATCTCAGGCAAGCTGCTGCCTACTACTCTGCAAAAGGCGGTATGGGATCTCCCACTAACTACCCAAAGATTCTCTACAGGATATGGAGTGACCTTGGGATACAGAACTGGTAACAAAGCAGGAAGGAATGATTGTCTTTTCCTGCAGCATTATTTGAATCTCTCTGACAGCTTACAATGGTTCCAACTAACACCTGCTTCTTCTATCCTAAGGCCTTCCTTGTTTCACTGTCCCCAGCTTTAACAAATGTACTCTCGAATAAAAAACAAAGAATGAACAATTGTACCCTTCCTTCTGATGAACTCTCGAACATCTAGTTACTAAAAATTGCACCATTTTCTCTTTGTTTTCATATTTGGCAAGTGAAAGTGGTGTGAAGTCATCCTGTAGAGCAGAAGAAACAATTTATAAAATTACATATATCCAAGCTGAATATTAGAACTTATAAAAGATTCTCTGAACTTAAACATATAATGTAGAAAGTAAATAAAAAGCAGCCCCTTTTGCCCTGGCTGGTGTTCTCACTGGTTAGAGCATTAAACTGCACGTTGGAGGATCCAGGTTTGATTCCCATTCATTAGCACGTACCCAGGTTGCAGGTTTGATTCCCAACCCTGGTATGGGCCTATGGAGAGGCACCACACATAGATGTCTCTCTCTCTCTCTCTCCTTTCCCTCCTTCACTCCCTTCAAATCTCTCAAAAATCAATGGAAAAAATAGCCACTGATGAGGATGAAAAAAAAAACACAATAGCAACCCATTTCTTCTCACCCCTGGGCAGTCACTGGCTGCTCCTTCCCTTCATATTGTATTATCCTCCACTCCCTCTTCAACAAATTAACTGTAACATGATTCCCCAAAACTCACCTCAAACATTTACAATGCGGGTTCCAAGAATCTTTGTTCCTGTCATAGCATCTATCACGGTATACTGTCGTGATTATGTTGCCTGTGTACTGGGGCTTCCTCTTCCCACTTACGCTCACCCAGCTCCCCTTGCTAGGTATTAGGTCTCCTCTTCCCACACACCCCCAGCAGCACCCTTTTCCTAAACCCCTGTCAGCATAGCAACCAGTCCCCACCATCACTTCAATCCCCCCCCCCCCCCGCCTTCCCGGCCCATCCTTCAGTCCTTGGTGGGCTCTGAGCCTATCACCCAAGCCCAAGCCCTAACAGGAAGTTCTTCCTTCTGGAGTGGAAGGGTAGCGGGGAGGCAGAGCTTTGCCCCTTCCATGGACACTACATTTCTCCAGCCCCCTGACTGGGCTTTGGAGTTGTTTCCACGGTGACAGGGCCTGATATATTCAGTGTATGTATGTGAGAAAGGAAATGCTTGTTCCCAGCTGGTGTTGCTCAGTGATTGAGTGCTGACCTTGGAACCAGGAGACACATGTAGGGCTTGTGGGCTGGATCCCCAAACGGGGGTGTGCAGAAGGCAGCCAATGGATGATTCTCTGTCATCATTGATATTTCTATCTCTCTCTAACTCTCCCTTCCATTCTCTTTAAAATCAATAAAACATACATTTTTTAAAAGGCTTGAAACTGAAGTAAAAACATGTATTTCAAATATTTTGTAAATAAAGTGACTTGATCTATACCTTGTTTCTCACTTCGATATCTGCCATACAGGAAATTAGCTTTTCCACTATAGCTCTGTTGTGACCAAGGACAGCATAGTGGAGAGCAGTGTTGCCGTGGATGTCCTTCACATTTGGATCGGCACCGTGGTCTAGTAGAATAGTGGCACATTCTTCTTGCCCATATTGTATGGCCTGTCAGTATTATGCCAAAAAATTAATGATAAGTTTTTGAAATGCAAAGTAAACGTTCCACAAGTTTCACCAATGGCTTTTAGTTAAATGAGATAAAGTCATTGTTATTCTAAGTAATTAAATTAAACCTATCTCATGTTGACGTAGTTGGGGAGTACATACGTGAATCAGAGCTGTTTTGCTGTCAATATCCCAGAGGTTCAATAGGCAATGTCTGCGTACTAGCAGTCTCACCACTGCTGGATGGCCCTTGCCACAGGCCACGTGTAGAGCAGTCCTATGAAAGTGAGAGGACTCCTTAGAAACTTAGAGGGCACCAGATGAAAGCATACAATTGTCCATGTTATCGTAAACATTTCTCTATGCCTTCAAAACACATATTTATTTTTCTTCTGGAGACAGTACAATATTTGTTAGTTCTTGTTGCTCACCACATTAGTGAAGGAGAAGCCTATTTGAATAGAGAGGATGACCTGGGGATTCAGCTCAACTTGGTTCTGATCCTAATTTAATTGTCACTTAGTAGCTATCACTTCCTTTCTGTGCTCAATTTTTTCATCAGCAAAATGGGGATAAAAATAATAGATATCTCACAGGACACCATTGTTGGCTTTAATGAGAATCTGTGCAAAGTGTTTACTACAGTTCTTAGCCCAGAAAAAAACAACTCAATAATTGTTAGATAATATCAGTATTATTATTATTATTATTACTACCAATTTACAAAAACAACATTTCAATTAAGTAAAATGAGATCATTATACCTACTTTGTAGACCTGTTATAAGCATCCGAAAGAACATATTATTTCAGGGATTCTAAAATGCTTATTTTCTCACACTTGAACATCTCTGACATTGGGATCCAATTTTTAATTCAGAATGTCTTATAACCATTATTGGAAGCATTTAAAAAATTAATTAATACAAAAAATACTGACATCCTGACATCCACGGTACCTTACATTCAGTGAAATAATGGTAACTACAACTTTCCTCTTGCAGTTTTGTCAAGTAGTTGGCATTTAAATGCATTTTAATTCTTAATAGCTTTATGGGGGTAAAGAGGACAAAAAAGGAAATCAAGAAAAATTTTAAAGGTAATTCTTACTTTGATTTTTAAGAAAATTTATCTCAAAGGAAGGTCAGGATTCAAATATTTAGGATGGCTCATTTTGTTCAATATTTAGATTTATAGATTGTAGGGAAAGTAGATGTTCCCAATGATCAATATTAGTATAAATTATTATTATATGTTGTCAAAAGGCCAGTTAAAGGTTATCTTTTACAATCTCCTACCTTCAGAAATACTTCTGTTTGGAAGCAGGGAGAAAAAGCTTCAACCTGATGATGTCCTAATACTTCAATTATGAATTTCTCATTTTGCTCACATTGGGCAACATGAAGATTGTAAGGATGAAAAGGGCCTGAGAGTTGGAGGGAAAGGGTCCTGAGTAGAATATGTCTGCTACATAATAGGTATTCAGGTTATATTTCATCTAAAAATGGATTGAAAGAATGGGTACACATAGTGGAAGAGTTCAATATTTTTAAATAAATCTGTATAGATTAAAAAAACACTTCAGCATTAGTAATAATCTTTTACAATTTCTCTCTTTTTAAAAAATGTTTATTGTTGAGAGTATTACAGATGTCTTCCTTTTTTCCCTATTGTCTCCTTCCACCTTGTTCCTGCCCTGCCTCAGGCTTTCAATACCTGTGTCCATTGGTAAAATCTTAGGTTAATTTCTTCCTGCCTTCTCTGTTCCCCCTTGCCTCTGAGATACAGCAGTCTGTTTCATGTTTTCCATGCCTCTGGATCTATTTTATTCATTGGTATTTTTTATTAGATTTCTTGTTCATTTATTTTGATTTTTAGATTCAGTTGATGATATCTACACTAATAAAAGGGAAATATGCAAATTGACTATCTCCATGATGCCCACCAGTGAATTCAGGAGTATGTAAATTAACCCAACAAAGATGGCGGGTTAATTTCCAACGCAGGTGCGAAGCAGCCGGGTGAGGCCAGACACCAGCTATGAGGGGGCGGGGGGGGGGGGGGGTTGCAGTGTGAGCTACAGGAGCGCTGCTCCAGCCAGAGTGGATAAGACTGACAGCACCGGCCAGAGCAAAGACAGAAGGTGGCAGCCAGAGCAAAGGCCTTGGTCCCAGGTGCCAGAGGAAATCCGGTGCCAGCAGCCAGGGGAAGGAAAGCCTGTTGCATGAATCATCATGCAACGGTCCTCTAGTCTAATAATAAAAGCATAGTCTTGAAGGGGAAAGTGGATGTTATAAGAAGCTTGAAAATCTACAACTGCGGCAACCACCAAATAGCTGCGAGCCCCAGAAGACCGGTCCCCAATTGGTGCAAACACACGGATTCAGAGGAGCTCTACACTCCACCACAGAAAGGAGAGAGAGAACTACATAAGCAGACATCCGGAGAAGAGAAACCATGGGGAGACAAAAAAACAGCCCACATATGGAAGAAAAGCAGGCATCACCAGAAAAGGAAGTAAACAAAATGGGGCCAAGAAACCTGTCAGAGAAAGAATTCAAAGAAATGGTCATAAGGTGGCTGAAAAGAATGGAAGACAAATTTGACAATATGCGTAAGGACCAAGAGGAAAAGAAGAACCTAGAAGAAATGAAAAATGACATTGCTGCTATAAAGAACTCAATAAAAAACATCAATAGTAGACTAGAAGAAGCAGAGGACTGCATTAGTGAGCTAGAAGACAAGGTAGGAAAAATACCCATGTAGAGCAGCTTCTAGAAAAAGAAATTAAAAAGCAGGAGAGCCTAAGGGAACTTTGGGACAACACAAAATGAAACAACATCTGCATAATAGGGGTTGCAGAAGGAGAGGAAACTGAGCAAGGACTAGAAAACCTGTTTGAAGAAATAATGACAGAAAACTTCCCTGTTATAGGGAAGAAAAAACCCACACAAGTCCAAGAAGCTCACAGAGTCCCAAACAAATTGAACCCCAAAAGACCGATGCCAAGGGACATTATAATTAAATTGGCAAACACCAACGACAAAGTAGGAATCTTAAAAGTGGCCAGAGAAAGACAGAAAGTTACCTACAAAGGATCCCCCATCAGACTACCAACTGATTTCTCAACAGAAACACATCAGGCCAGAAGGGAATGGAAGGAAATATACAAAGTCATTCAAAGGAAGAGTCTGAATCCAGGAATACTGTACCCAGCAAGGCTATCAATCAAAACTGAAGGTGAAATCAGGAGCTTCACAGACAAAAAAAGGACTAAAAGAATTTATTACCACCAAACCAGCAATGCAAGAAATGCTAAAGGGTCTGCTGTAAAAAATAAAATAAAATAAAATAAATAAAATAAAATAAAATAAAATAAAATAAAATAAAATAAAATAAAATAAAATAAAATAAAATAAAATAAAATAAATATATATATATATATATGAAGGAAGAAGGAACACAGGGGTAAAGAATAAAAATGGAGACAAATAAGTACCTATCAATAATAACTTTAAATGTAAATGGATTAGATGCCCTAATCAAAAGACAGGGTAACGGATTGGATAAGAAAACAGGACTCATATAAAAAACCCACCTCAAAAAAAAAAAGATGCACACAGACTGAGGGTGAAGGGATGGAAAAAGGTTTTCCAGGTGAATGGAAATGAAAAAAAAAAAAAAGCTGGGGTAGCAATACTTATATATGACAAATTAGATCTCAAAGTGAAGGACATAACAAGAGATAAGGAAGGCCACTTCATAATACTAAAGGAAGCAACCCAACAAGAAGAAATAACTCTAGTAAACATATATGCACCCAATATAGGAGCACCCAAAAACATAAAAAACTCCTGGAGGATATCAAGGGAGAGATCGACAGCAATACATTCATAGTAAGAGACTTTAATACCTCACTATCACCATTGGACAAATTCTCTAAACAAAAAATCAGCAAAGAAACATCAATACTAAATGACGCAGTAGACCAGATGGAATTTATTGACATCTTCAGAACATTTCACCCGAAAGCAATAGAATATATATTCTTCTCAAGTGTACATGGGTCATTTTTAAAGATAGACCATATGCTGGGACATAGGTAAAGTCTCATAAAATTCAAGAAGATAGAAATCATATCAAGCATCTTCTCATCATCATAGTGGCATAAAACTGGAAATCAACTACAATAAAAACAATCCCAAAAAATCAAACATATGGAGACTAAACAGCATGCTATTAAACAATGACTGGGTTACCAGAGAGATCAAGGAAGAAATAAAAAACACATTATGGCAACAAATGACAATGAAAACACAACAATCCAAAATCTATGGGACACCGCAAAAGCAGTCTTGAGAGGGAAGTTCATAGCTCTACCAGCCTACTGCGAAAAACAAGAAACAATGGTAATAAATTACATAACCCTACAATTCAAAGAGTTAGGAAGAGAGCAACAATAAAAGCCCAGTGTGAGCAGAAGGAAGGAAATAATAAAGATGAGAGATGAAATAAATGACATAGAGACCAAAGAAACAATACAAAAGATCAACAAAACCAAGAGCTGGTTCTTTGAAAGGATAACCAAGAATGATAAATCCCTAGCCAGGCTCACCAAGAAGCAAAGAGAGAGGACCCAAATAGACAAAATCAGAAATGAAAGAGGAGAAATAACAATAGACCCCACCGAAAAACAAAGGATTGTTAAAAAATACTGCCAACAACTTTATTCCAACAAACTGGACAACCTGGAGGAAATGGACATATTTCTAGAAAAATATAACCTTACAAAACTCAATCAGGAAGAATCTAAACATCTCAATAGGCCAATAACTATGGAAGAAATTGAAGCAGTCATCAAAAAACTTCCAGCAAACAAAAGCCTGGGGCCAGACGGCTTCACAGGGGAGTTTTACCAAACATTCAAGGAAGAACTAAAACCTATCCTCCTCAGACTATTTCAAAAAATTCAAGAGGAAGTAACACTTCCAAATTCCTTCTATGAAGCCAGCATCACCCTAATATCAAAACCAGATAAAGACAACACAATGAAAGAGGATTACAGGCCAATATCCGTCAGGAACATAGATGCCAAAATCCTCAACAAAATTCTAGCAAATCGGATCCAGCAGCACATCAGAAAGATCATACACCATGACCAAGTAGGATTTATCCCAGGAATGCAAGGATAGCACAATATGCAAAAATCAATAAACATGATACATCACATAAACAAATTGAGAGATAAAAATCAAATATCATATCAATTGATGCAGAAAAAGCATTTGACAAACTCCAACACCCTTTCTTGATAAAAAATCTCAACAAGGTGGGAATGGAAGGATCATACCTCAACATTATAAAAGCTACATATGATAAACCCACAGCCAACATCATACTCAATGGGCAAAACTAAAGCCATTTCCCCTAAGGACAGGAACAAGATAGGGATGCCCACTCTCACCACTCCTGTTTGACAGAGTACTGGAAGTGTTAGCCATTGCAACACTTCCAGTACTCTGGAAGAAATAAAAGGCATCCAAATAAGAAAAGAAGAAGTAAAGCTGTCCTTATTTGCAGATGACATGATGTTGTACATAAAAAACCAAAAGACTCCATCAAAAAACTAATAGACTTAATAAATGAATTTTGCAATGTAGCAGGATACAAAATTAACACCAAGAAATCTATGGCATTTCTATACACCAATAGTGAACTTACTGAAAGAGAGACTAAAAAAGCCATCCCATTTACCATTGCACCAAAAAAGTTAAGACACCTAGGAATAAACTTAACTAAGGAGGTAAAAGACCTATATGTGGAAAACTATAGGATACTGAAAAAAGAGAGAGAGGAAGACATAAACAGATGGAAGAACATACCATGTTCATGGATTTGGAGAATCAACATCATTAGAATGTCCATACTGCCCAAAGCAATCTATAGATTCAATGCATTCCCCATTAAAATACCAATGGTATATTTCACAGACCTAGAAAGAACACTCCAAAAATTCATCTGGCATAAAGAAAGACCCCACATAGCCACAGCAATCCTGAGAAAAAAGAACAAAGTAGGTGGGATCTCAATACCAGATTTCAAGCTGGATTATAAAGCCACTGTTCTCAAAACAGCCTGGCACTGGCACAAGAACAGATATATAGACTAATGGAATAGAATAGAGAATCCAGATATTGACCCAAACCACTATGCTCAATTAATATTTGACAAAGGATGAATGAACATATAATGCAGTCAAGACAGTCTCTTCAATAAATGGTGTTGGGAAAATTGGACAGATACATGCAAAAAAATGAAACTAGACCACCAACTTACACCATACACAAAAATAAACTCAAAATGGATGCAGGACTTAAACATAAGACAGGAAACCTTAAAAATACAAGGGGAATCCACAGGCAGAGAAATGACAGACATATGCCAAAACAATTTCTTCACCAATACTGCTCCTAGGGCATTGGAAGCTAAAGAGAAAATAAATAAATGAGACTACATCAAAATAAAAAGCTTTTTTTACAGCAAAAGAAACCATCAACATAACAATAGGAAAGATCACTGTATGGGAAACATATGTGCAAATGTTACTGCTGATAAAGGTTTAATCTCCAACATCTACAGGGAATTTATACAACTTAATAAGAGGAAGATAAAAGATCCAATAAAAAAATGGGCCACAGACCTAAATAGCATATTGTCAGAAGAAGACAGAAGGAAGGCCAAGAGACACATGAAAACATGCTCAAAGTCACTAATTATCCAAGAAATGCAAATCAAAATGACAATGCAGTACCATCTCACACCTGTCAGAATGGCAATCATCAACAAATCAACAAATGACAAGTGCTGGCTAGGATGCGGAGAAAAAGGAAGCCTCGTGCACTGCTGGTGGGAATGCAGACTGGTGCAGCCACTGTGGAGAACAGTATGGAATTTCCTCAAAAAACTAAAAATGGAGCTCCCATTTGACCCAGTCATCCCACTTCTAGGAATATATCCCAAGAAACTAGAAATACCAATCAGAAAGGCTATATGCACCATGTTCATAGCAGCACAATTCACCATAGCTAAGATTTGGAAACAGCCTAAATGCCCATCAGCAGATCAGTGGATTAGAAAACTATGGTACACCTACACAATGGAATACTATGCTGCTATAAAAAAGAAGGAATTCTTACCATTTGCAGCAGCATGGATGGACCTGGAGAGCATTATGTTAAGTGAAATAAGCCAGGCAATGAAAGAAAAATACCACATGATCTCACGCATTTATGGAAAATAAAGAACATTATAACCTGATGAATAAGAATATAGATACAGAGGCAGTAAAGCACCAAAAAGACTGTCAAATTACAGCAGGAATGTTGGGGAGTGTTGGGGAGCGAGGGAAATAGATCAACCAAAGCACCTGTATGCATGCATATAAGCACACCAAAGGACACAAGATACTGGGTGGAGGGGGGTGTGGGATGAGGGCATGTGACAGGGCTAGGGGAGGCTGGGGGAAGGTCAATGGGGAAAAAAAGGAGATATATGTACTAATATATATAATACTTTAAATAATAATAAAAAAATTTAAAAAGAAAGAAAAAAAGGGAAAAATGTGTACAGTATAAAATCGTATATAATAAAAGCCTAATTAGCTAAGTGCCAGTCGTCAGCCATTCAAGTAATCAGAGTGTAATATGCTAATGATATGCTAAGGCCACTTAACCACTCGCTATGATGTGCACTGACCACCAGGGGGCAGACAGTTGAGTGGTCAACCACTTGCTATGATGTGTACTGACCACCAGGGGCCAGGCACTCTAACTGGTAGGTTAGCTTACTGCTAGGGTCAGACCTATTGGGACTGAGCAAGACAGGCCAGACATGCCCTGGAGCTCTCCCATGGCCCCTCCCCAGATGGCCAAACTCTTTTGTCCTTCCCTGGCCCTGATTGTGCACCAGTGGGTCTTTTGGCATGGCCTGCACCCTCTCACAATCTAGGACCCCTTGGAGGGTGTTGGAAAGCCAGTTACGGTCCAATCCTGCAGGCCAGGCCAAGGGACCTCACTGGTGCACAAAATCGTGCATCCGGCCTCTAGTCAAATATAAAAATGTTGTATATACTTAATTTCATTTCCATTATTGATATGTAGTTAAGTCACTTAAAGGTTGTCAGTAAAGAGCTCTGTAAGAGGAATTATGAGTGAGTCCATGTGTTTTTATTTTTGTTGCTCATAAATTTGGTCTGCGCACTAGACCCCAGGTCAGGTCTCCACCAGGGAGGTGCTGCTGGGCCCCAGAAAAGAAGTCAACCCAGCGCTCTGGCTAAAAGGAGGCTGTGCTCCACCTGCTGATAACTGCAAGGGTGCACCTCTCCCAGGTCCACCCACCTCCTCCCAGTGGACCCCAGACCACCAGCCTCCCAGTCCCTATTACCTGCTCATACTGTCCCTGTCATTCAGGCAACTTTTCCTGAACAATAGGATTTTCTTCAGTCTCCACAGGTTGCCCACATTGGCAGCTTTGTGGATCGCTCCCATATGCTCCTCTAGATACTGGGGCATTCTGGCTCCCAGGCCACTGCTTCCCAGACTGGTGGAGGAGTCCATCACCGCCACTCTGGGACTTCTCAGAAAAGGAAAATCCATGGCAGAGAGTCTAGGGCTTCAGAGAAGCCTCACCTTCCCTCTGCTTTTCTTGCCTCCTGAGCTGAATACGAGCTCTCTAGTCAACCACCTCATGCCACAGCATTCAAGCAGGGCACTTTGGCAGTTTAACATCTCCTCTCGGAATCATAGTAACCAAGCAACAGCCTCTGACATCACTACCCCTGTGCATAGAACCTTGAGGTCAAAGGTAGCCAGAACACATATGCAGAGCCCAAATATCTCAAATCTCAGAGACTGCCCTGGTGGGTATGTCCCCTAGTTAGACCTTCCACCCCAGCACCAGAGGGTGGCAGGTTCCATAATTGATCAAGAGCATGAACCAAAGTTGCAGATTAGATCCCTGGTTCCAAGTTAGGGGCATGCTAGGGGCAGTCAACTCAAGTTTCTCTCATACTCATCTCTCTCTCTCTCTCTCTCTCTCTCTCTCTCTCTCTCTCTCTCTCTCTCTCTCTCTCCGCCTCCCCTCCCCATACTCCCTCCATTACCTTCTTTCCACAAAGTAATAAATAAATATTTAAATATTTAAAAAGTGGGTGAAATATCCTCAGTGAGGATTAACAAAAATAAAAATTTTAAAAAATATATCAGTGATTGCCTGTGTGCAGGTCTGGGTTCTGCTCAAACATCCCTGGGAGTTGGCCAAGTGTTTCCAGAGGCTTGCAACAGTTACTTACCCAGTGAAAAAAAAAACAGTCTTTGCCTATGAACAGAGCTAGGGTGGTGTGGAACTTCAGGATGCTCAAGGAATTGTGTCCCAGAAAACTCCCCTTAAAAGACAATCTCTGCAACCAAAGGACTTGTATGCGTGCATATGAGCTTTACCAATGGACACAGACACTAGGGGGTGAGAACATGTGCTGGGGGTGGGAGTGGCCAGGGAGAGTCCGATGGGAGAAAAATCATATTGTAATAGCTATGTACAATCCAGGGAGGGTACTTGAAATATCAGGGGAACCACTCTGTAAAGTATAAGATTGTGTAAGCACTATGTTGTACACTTGAAACTAATCCTATATAATAAAAGGATAATATGCAAATAGATCAAACGAGGAACAACCAAACAACCGGTCACTATGACGTGCACTGACCACCAGGGGTTTTGGCAGAAGGTGGCAGAATGCAGAACATGGCATGTGTCAGCTGCGGTGGAATGGAGGAACAGGGTAGCGGGGGCGCCAGACCAAGGCGGGGTGCTGGTCACTGTCATCGGGGTGAGCCTTTGCTGGTTACTGAAAATTCTTTGCTCTCACATGCCTTGGTCCCACCTGGCACTCTTACCTGCTGCTGGCATCAGCTTCACTCAAACCCGCTGCTGGCACCTGGCACCAGCCCAATCAGTCGGCGCCCTCAGCGGGTGTGAGTGGCAACTGCTGGCCCTGATTGCCCCTGAGGGATTCCCACCTCCCCCTGCTCCTAAGGGGTAATCGGGGCAGCAACTGCAGCTTGCATCCACTAACAGTGCCAGCTCTGCTCACACCCGCTGCTGGCACTGGCCCCAATTGCTTGGTGCCATCTGCGGGTGCCAGTGGGGCCCGTGCTGTCACTTGGAATCCGTGGTGGCAGCAGCGGGGCTTCTGACAAACAAGGGACTGGAGGCCATGGCCAGAGGGGTTGTCCTGGGGCGGGAGGATGCAGCGAGACCTGCCCCTGTGCCCAACACAGCCGCGAGGCCCACAGTTTCTTTCAAGGTTCACAGATTCATGCACTGGGCCCCAAATACAGAATAATATTGAAAAAAAGGGCAGGGGTCGAGATATAGAATCCTGCCCAAAATCAACTGCAAGCACTTTATTTTAAAGTGTTCATAAAAGAGTGATTGTCAGAAACACTATTTTTTAATCTGACAAACCTCAAAGAATTCAAAACAGATGTGTTCTACTTTTATCCCTGGTAGCTACCCTCTAAAGCAGAGGTTCTCAATGTTTTTATTTCCAAAGCAAAATGGATTATGCTCACATGGGCACACCTCCATGGCTCCCTTGCCCTCCTCCCTAAACTGTATGGAGAAAATAAAACAAGTAGAGTTAAGGATTTTCTGGCTGGTGTTATAAGGGTACTTACTATCCACAAAAGAATTGTAGTACAAAGATCTGAGATCATTTTGCTGATATATCTTTTAAAATAATTCTACTGGCAAATATACCTTATAAATGACTTGGCAAACTTGTAAGATATTAAGTATTTTGTAATACATTATACTTTTACTATTTAAAAATTACCAATTTATAAAAATAAGTTTAAAATAAAATTCTAAATCTCCTTGTGACTCAGTTCATGTCTGTTCCACATCCATCTGGGCCCCAGCCAACCTCCAGGTAATTTAGCAGATGCAAAGACAGTAGGATGTTCTCATGGTTTCTGAGATCGTGGCAATAAGTGTCTGCAAGTACAAATTTATGAGAAACCAGTGCCCGTTCTCCAGATGGAAGCACCTTTCTGCATTCCTCTTATTCCTCCCCTTTTGGCCCACCTCTTACATTTATGTTTTATTTCCCCCAAATACATTTTTGATCAATCCAAGATTTATTTTTGAGCATGGTGTTAACGCTTAAGAACTTTTGAAAAAATGGCTATTCACATGTCCCAAACTACTTTTTCTCACCTAGTTTAAACTGTCACTTAGCGGTGCATTAAATTCTCAGGTTGTGTGTTTTGTTTTGGGGTTTTCTGTCCTACTCCATTGAATGGTCGACCTCTTTCTGCATCAGCACTGCACTATTTTAACTTCTTTATAAAATGTATCGCCAAGTATGTTACAGTTCCAATGATTCACTTTTTTATTCTTCCTTTTCCATCATCTCCTGGCAATGTTTACCTTGAAATTATTTGAGATGAATTTTTATTCAGTATTCTAAGTTTTTAAAAATCTTAGTGATATTATTTTAATTAATTTTAACTGACAATCTCTTGAATCAGTATATCCAGATACTTGTTATGTCTCTCAATTTATTTAAGTCCTGTTTTATGTTCCTCTTTGCTTTTGGTAGTTTTTATTTTAAATACATTTCTTAATAATATTCTTATTTATTTATGTATTTACTAGAGGCCTGATGCACAAAATTAGTGTAGGAGTAGGACTTCCTTCCCATGGCTGCAGGCACCAGCTTCCCTCTGGCACCTGAGACCCGGGTTTCCCTCCAGCCCTGGCTTTATCTGGAATGATGTCTGGTCTAATTAGCATATTATTTTTTATTATAATAGATGTATATACTAGAGGGCTGGTGCACAAATTCAGACACTGGTGGGGTCCCTTGGCCTGGTTTGTGGCGACCGGGCTGAAACCAGCTATCTGGCATCCCCCAAGGGGTCCCAGATTGTGAGAAGGTGGTTCTCAGGTGATGCACCCCAGAATCAGGATCCCTCCTCTCTGGTTTCAGATATATCACCTGAGACCCACAGCTGCCAAGTCACCGCAGCTTGCCAGCTCCTGCACTGAGCATCTGCCCCCTGGTGGTCAGTGCGTGTCATAGCTACCAGTCAGATGGTCGGATAGTTGGCCTGTCACTTAGGTTTTTATATATATAGATTTATGTATTTATGTATTTATTTAGATAGAAAGAAACATCCATTTGTTGTTCCAGTTATTTATACTTTCATTGGTTGCTTCTTCTACGTTCCCTGACTGAGGATTGAACCCACAACCTCAGTGTTTCCTCACAATGCTCTAACCAACTGAGCTTCCCAGCCAGAATGGTATTTTTTCTTTTTGAGATTATTTTTGTTGTTGTTGTTGACATTATTACAGATGTGGTACTTCTTTTTCTTATGTAAATCCTGCCCACTTCTAGACATATCAGGGATCTTTCAGTTTTTATTATAATGGAAAAATTTTTCATTATCATTATAAATGTTTATTGTATTAATATGTGTACATTTGACAACCAGACTGAAGAAAGCTGTAATTTTGTAACTGGTGAAGGAGTTGAGAGTTTATAGCAGTTTTTCAGGGAAGGCAAACTGGATGGTAGAGATTTCACCAGAAAGATGTAATATTGAGGAATGTTATGATGCAGATGAAAAAAAAAATAAAGTAAAATGCAAAGTTTTTTTTTATTGAAGAGTAAGATAATCACTAAAAATGAAATTATATAAAATGCCTATTTTTCCACAAATAGCATTTAGCCAAATTTTTCAGTAATTTGCTTACTGAACTTATCATCTTCACCATTAGGAAGCCTCTTGTGCTCCATACATGTTCCATATTCTTTAAGATTTACAAACTTAAAGTCTAAATACTCATTTTCCTTGCATCCTTTTTTTTTCTATCAACAACTCCTGTCTTTCCATCTTTATTCCATTTCTTAGGAAGATAAAATAGGTTGATTCCATTTTCCATAGAAACTGGTATAAACCTGTGAGTGCATACAGAGACTCCTTTTAGTGTAGTTCTTAATCCAGAAACCCCAATTGGACTATACCTGCTATGGTGGGTGAAACACACAGGAGCAGGACCTGGCTCACAGCAACAGCTATTGCAAACCCAGCTAACTCAGAACTCACCACATTCCTACTACATTTGCTAATGTTTTCAAGTGCTACACAATGAAAAGAAACAGAAACCAACACTGCACAAAACGCACCAGAAAAAATGTGAAAGTTTGGCAAAAACATCTTACAGAAAGACAAATGCCTAGGTTTTAATTTATTCTTCTGAGGCTATTTATTGCCATTTTGTTCTTTGTTGCTTGAATGGTTTGCAAATTGCTTAAAATGAAAACTTAGAAGATGAGTGCCTGGATCTTCAGCAGAAATGGCTGCTGGTGATGGATTCCCTGCTGAGGGATGAGTGCCTTCATTAGTAAAGGGACAATTAACAAAACCAACATGAAATTCTTAAGCCAAACATGTGTAACTCAGCCTAGCTATGCTAACTGTTTTTGATGTGTGTGAATGGCTTAAACTATGATCACCAAGCATTTGCCTCCTACAGCAGCCCAATTAGAAATTGTCTATTGCACCCTACTTGCTCCTCAGATTTATAGGAAAGGCTCTCTGTAGTGACATGTGAAGAGGAGGGTCTGACATTTCCTGATGCAGCCTAAAATGAGGATCTGAGATGTGACCCGGCTGCAGAGAGGTCAGAACCACACACCAGGACTCCAGGTCAGTTGACCCCACTGTTTCTCTATGGATCAGGGATACTCCAAGTACATGTTATGCCAGCTTTGAGTTTCGGTATTTCCTTGGCCAAACGAGCAATTGGAATTTAAATTTCCCATTCCCACATTTCTGTGGAAACTAATTTTGGATACAGAGCAGATGCCCTGTAGAAAGTTGTTGCTTGGAACTCTCGTGCTTCTCTGAGACTCAAATAATGCCCTGGTTCAGCCTCCCTGCACACTCGTTTAAGTTATGCTAATGGAATTAATAACGTTTACACTAATATCTCCTTTGTGATGAAAAACAACTGAGAGATGGATGCCTTACCAAATCTCTTAGCAAAGGTTTTCCAATGCCAGTTCAAAGGCTTTCATTAATGTTTTTCCTTGTAAGAGTAACCAAGAAACATGTGGAACACTTTTCCATAACTGATTCATTTGTTCTCTGGGATGTGCAAAACCAGGGAAAACTTGAACATGATCTGAACATTGTATGTACTTGTGAGCCAACACACAGCTCCATCAGCAGCGTGGAAGTCCTGCCTGATGTGGTGTGTAGAGAACCTTGGTCCAATTATTGGCTAAATGCTAAGCAATTGCAAACACAACAACAAACCTTAAGAAGCAAGATTTAATTAAAAAAAAACATATTTCATTGATTATTTTACAGAGAGGAAGGGAGAAGGATAGAAAGTTAGAAACATTGATGAGAGAGAAACATCAATCATCTGCCTCCTGTACACTCCCTCCTGGGTATGTGCCCGCAACCAAGGTAAAAGCCCTTCACCGGAATCAAACCTGGGACCCTTGAGTCTGCAGGACGACGCTCTATCCATTGAGCCAAACTGGTCAGGGCTAATTTTTTTTTTAAATGAACAGACACATGAATGTCTCCACCTTCAGTAGGGTCAAATTTCACAGATTTGCTGGAGGCAACTTATTAAACAAAACAAGAACAACCCTCACCAAAGAAAATCAATTCTCTCTCATCATTGATGTTTCTCTCTCTCTCTCTCTTCCTTTCGTTTCCTCTCTCTGAAATCAATAAAAATAATTTATTTTTGCAACACTAGCTGAAATACAATACAATTTGAAAGCAAATAAATAAGAAAATGTGACCCATACTAAGGAAGAAAATAAAAACTGTTTATCTCCTCCAGATGTTGGATGTCTCATAGACTTAAAAAAAGCTATTATGAACATGTTCCAAGAATTGGTGGAAGCCATGTTTAAATAAATCCTAAGTTTTTGGTTTTGTGTGTGTGTTTTTTTTTATTTGTTTGTTTTCCCCAAATAACCTATGTGCTCTGACAAGGACCTCCTGTCACTCACTCACAGCACCTTGGTGGTGTAGAATAGGTCCTCTCTCTTCACAGTGCCATCTGCAGTCTTCCCAAAGAGCCTTGCGGACCTCCACCTTGTTTTGATAGAAATATGCTGTGTCGATGTGATTGAAACCTACATAGATTGCCACTGTGGTGGCCTCAGCAGCCTTGCTCTTAGGAACCTATAAAATATGAATAAGGAGGGTTGGCAGTTGACCTGACTCAGAGAGAAGCAACTTATTTCCCTAAGAGTATGTTTGCCTGCTGTTTCTACATGTCTCCTGTTCCCCTGTTTGATGGGGCAAGCGCTGGCAACAAACCTGTACTCTGGGGCACAGATTAAACTCTAATATATCCTCTAATCTGAAATGAATTAGTGAAATGGACTTCACCAGGCAATGTGGGAAATTAAGTCATTCAATAAAGAATTTGTTCCACAGGCACACTCTCTCATCCTCACTCTATGTTTCCCACGGGGGGAATTTATGTTGCCTGTTTGCTCAACTTTAGCATCTGCCAGATTAAAGGACCTGGTTCCCAGCGGAGGAAACCTTCTCCCAGGTGACACAGGGAAGGGTTTCACCTACCCCAATGCCATGACTACTTCCTAGTTATTCAGGGTTCACATGCCAGGAAAGCCTGAGTTTAACAGAAGATTACTATATGAACAGTGGTACTTGATCCTGCTTTTTAGAAGAAGACAGAGTGGCCTCTATGTGATGGTGGCAGGGAGGAGAATGTCTGAAGTTCAGATAAATCACTAGGGTGGCTCTTGGTGCTTCTATGAGTGGTAATAACTATGAATGAAAAATGTTAGCAAGTACCTCTGGGCAAGAAAGGATGTGGTAACCAGGTGTTCAGACCTGTCAGTGATATGCCCCATTAGGTAAGCAACCTAGACCAGCAGAAATAGTGCCTGAGTGTGTCCAGGATCTAGAATGGCTGGCAGAGAGGGCAAGAAAGATTATAATGACTTTGGATCCAACTGGAGCAGTGCAGAGTGTCCATGTTATAAGTCTTGGTTTTATTGTAGTTGTTACTGCATTTATAGAGAGGTAGATAGATTACTAAATGACAGCATCAGGAATAATATTTTAACTTTACCCCAACTTTTTTGTTGTTAATATTAATCCTCACCTGAGGATATTTTTAAAATATATTTTATTGATTTTTTACAGAGAAGAAGGGTGAGGGATAGAGAGTTAGAAACATCAGTGAGAGAGAAACATCGATCAGCTGCCTCCTGCACACTCCCTACTGGGGATGTGCCCTCAACCAAGGTACATGCCCTTGACTGGAATCAAACCTGGGACCCTTCAGTCCGCAGGCCGACGCTCTATCCACTGAGCCAAACCAGCTAGGGCCTGAGGATATTTTTTAATTAATTTTTTTAGGGAGAGTGGAAAAAAGGGAGGGAAGGGGGAGGAGAGAGAAACATTCATGTGAAAGAGACACATGGATTGATTGTTTCTCATATGTGTGGGATCAAACCTGCAACCCAGGTATATGCCCCTTGACCAGGAATCAAACCCACAAAGCTTAAATGCATGGGTTCATGCTCTAATGAAATGCAGGCAGATAGGGCAGGAGTCCAGAGGAAAACAAAGGGAGGTGGGACACAGGCAGGGGCAGACATGGCAGTATGAACAAGCCTAATCACAGAAACCAATCAAGCAGAAATAATAAAAAGTTTCTGGACTCAAGGAGGGAGGCATGGGGAAAGAAGAGATGGCCTGCAGCAACCAGGTGTACAAATGCATAGAACAGCAAGTTCAGCATTGGAACAGAGAAGAATACATAGAAACAGGGCAAGTTCAGGTCTGTTGCTGGGCATGAATTGAGGGAATCAATCAGGTGATGACATGGATAAATATGGAAGCAGGCTTGTAGCAAATATATACCCCTGGACTACCAGGTTTTACGGGGCAGCCTATTATTGTGCCCCCTCCCCATGAAGGGAGTCTGAATCTGCTTGTAATAAATTTCCCAAACTTTTGCTTATATCTTCTGCTCTGCAGAGCTCATTCTTCGACCCTGTGAGACATGACCCTGGGAGAAAAACCCTTGGCTTACTGTTCCGGTTATCAGTACCACTAGGCAAGAAAGAGTAGGATAACCAGGTGATCAGTGATTACCCAAGAAAAGCCTTGGACCCAATTGGAGCAGTGTAGGAAGTCTGTGTTATAAGTCTTAGTTTTGTTGTTGTTGTTGTTATTACATTTATAGATAGATACATTACTGAATGAATAATCTATCATGATTAGCATCATGAATAATTTTTAAATCTTATTCCAACTTTTTTCGTTGTTGTTGTTAATTCTTACCCAAGAGGTTTTCATTAATTTTTAGGGACCAGTAGAAGGGAGGGGGAGAGACAGAGAAACATTGATGTGACAGAGACACAATGATTGGTTGGCTCTGGCACATGCCCTCACCAGGGCAGGGACTAAGCCTGCACCCAAGGTACATTCTGCCTCTGACCAGAATTGAACCCGCAAACCTTTAGTCCTTGGCTGATGCTCTATCCACTAAGCAAAAACAGCAAGGGCTGGACCCTACATCTTGTTCCTTCCCTGACCTGCAGTGAACTCCTAATAAGACTGGGGAGCTGCATTTGGAAAAAGAACTCTGATTAGGAACCAGAAGATTCTACGTATTTTGCTTTGACTTTTGTACTCACTAAGCAGATGCACATGGTACTTTTATTTTAAAACATGTTTTTATGATTTGAGAGGGGGGGGAGGAGAAGAAGAGATAGAAACATCTATCAGCTGCCTCCTGCCTGCCCTGGACTGGTGATCTAGCTGCAACTGGGGCATGTGCCCTGACCTGGAATCTAACTGATGACCTCTTGATGCATGGGACGATGCTCAACCCACTGAGCCACACAAGCAAGGCACATGTTACTTTTATTCTTGGGAGGGGATTGTGGGATCTTTTGTTCTATTCTCTGTCTTTAACAAGAGTAATAAAAGTTGGATATAGTGTATGTAAGACATACCATGTGCTGAAACTATAAAGTGGAGACATTGATAATTATGTCATTGAAAACAAACTTCCCTGTCTCAGGGCTACTGGTTATTAATATTTAATGCCATCGCTCTGACAAGATGGGATGACTTTATCTCTGTCATTTATGGGGACAATCGCTCCCAGGCAACCACAAAACTGCCAATTCCCCACCATGAGCAGAGTTGGACACTAAGAGCTTTGCAGTCCACCATGGGGACATGTGGGTAATAGATCTGATGAGAACCACAATTCTGTCTCCACTGTTACTTGTGACTCCTCAGATTTCCTTTCTGAATGCCTAACACTAGAATGATAGTGGCTTCTTGTAGGACTAAGGTTTCAATGACAGGAATTTCCTGGCAAATACTTCCAACCCCACAAACTCACAGATAAGCTGCCAGAAGCATCATGCTAGTTTCCCCTTCTCCTGGGCCCACTGCCCAGCAGGGATTCCAACAAAGCTCAGAGTGACTCTGACTGAGGGGGAGAGGGGTCCAGGAAGTATAGCAGAGCTTAGAATTTAAACAAGTAAGAAATGAGAAGAATCATAGCACTTTCCTGGGCTAGTTATTGAGGAATTAAATATAATGCATGTAGAGTACTTAAAATACATGGTAAGCATTCCATATATATTCAATAACCATAACAGTAATAATAATAATAATAATAATATAATCCACCCTCAGAATTATAGCCTCTCACTCTGACATCTCAGAGGCAACAGCTCATCATCCCACTGAGTACAAAGTCAGAGGTGGTGAAATGGAGGCCACATGAGTCCCTCCAAACCCTGCCTCCACCCCCACAAGTGTACTAGGCCCTGGTAGGGCTGTTTGCTTTTAACTCGCTGGTCCCCTGGGTTTGACTTACACCTTCAGAAGCAAGAGTGCCAAATCCAAGCACAGGCATGAAGTGCCCATCATTCAGTTTCACAGAATGAGAATGTTTGGGGTCTATCACTGTTTGCAGTCCTGGCTAAGCTGGCTGACTTTCCTTCCTTTCCCTGACTACAAGCCAAGTGGAAGGCGAGGTTCCAGAATCATTTATTTCTACCAACCACCAGCGAGGCGGGGCTGGGATGGCCACTGCCCAGATTCCACAAGGAAACCAATCAATCACTTTGTACTTCTTCCAGGTCTGGGCAGGCACAGATCCCAGAAAGAGCTATAGAACTGTCACACACACATTACAGGAGCTGGGAATTGTCTCCCCAGCATTGTTCACCCTGGACTCCTAAGTTAAAAAACAAGGTATAATTAAGATGGCAAGTTGTACTTGATAATCACAGCAGACTTACTCCATTAAAATGCACAATAGTCACTAGGCTGGTCATCTCTAAACACTCATTCTACTGAGAAGGCTAAAAAAGGCTAATTCCAATGTAACCCTGATACTTGGGGCTAGTGATCTGAATCCAAGCCAGCAAGCTCAGTGTACATTCCTGATAACCTACAATTAAGTCCCTCTCTCCTTCCCAGATACTGGTCTTGCAGAACCTGTTACTATGAACAGTGTACTGCCCCAGAGGGAGGGTTATTAACACTGGCACCAGGCCAGATCATCAGATATGGCCTGGGGATTCCCAACACCTGGGGACCTTCTTGAAAGGCCCTGGAAAAGGACTGGAAGCATAATCCATGTTTGTGGGACAAAGACCACAGGGAGGGAGATATAAAGGAAAGCCCCATGCATGTTCCTTCACTCAGATTTGGAAGGCTGTTCCCTGAGTCTGTCAGCGAATTAAACAGTGTCCCTCCTTTTTCTTAGAAGCATCTTTGGTCTTCTGCAACACTACTAGAGGACCTTAGTTAAGTTCCTCACCCTTCATTTGGTCAAAAATACCAGCAAGCCCTGGCCAGTGTTGCTCAACTATTACAGTGTCAGCCCAGGGTCTCAGATTTGATTCTGATAAAGGGCAGGTACCTGGGTTTCAAGTTCATCCTTGGCCCTGTGGGACTATATGGCTGGAGACAAGTGGCTGAGGTGGGGTGAAACCAATCAATGTGTCTCTCTGACATCAATGTTTCTCTCTCTCTTACAATCTCTCTTTAAAAAATCAATGGCAAAATGTCCTGGGATCAGGATTAACAACAACAACATACCACCAACAAAGACTTTATTCAGAATTTCTTGAAAAGAGCTCAAAGCCTGGTCTCCAGCTCACATGTCACAAAATTCTTTAGGAACCCCAGCACCCAATTTCACTATCTTTTGCCCTGCATAAAAACCCCACTCTACCTTCTGATTCTCTGTCTTTTCGTTTTAACTTTTAGGCAAGAAAAAAAAAATGTCTGATATCCAGGATGGATTTCCATAAAGAAATTGTGGAAATAAATTAGCCTTTGTTTCAGCTTTGCCTCCTTCTGGAACAGCCTACTCAAGCAGCCCCTTGTTCCCATCAGCTTTATGGCCCTGACTTATCCTGAAAGCATGTGCTCCTGTCTCTGGGATTATGACCTCCTGGAGGGGTAATGTCTCTCTCCCATGTGTCCTCACATTGTCACATTGTTATTGTCTATTAACACCATTCAGAAAACCCTGTTAGTGAATTACACTCTCAATTAATAGGAAACTTTTTCTAGAAAAAAACCCCTAAGTGAGAGCATCCTTAGCCTCCTGTGTTTAATGCTACCATTCCTCCAAGCTTCCCCCATGCTGTGTTTATTTGCGCATTTGGTGTTTTGGAACCAGCCACAGGATGCAGCATTGTAATGTACCTTGTTTCAGCCCATCCCTCTGGCTGGTCAAAGTCAGAATTCCCCCAGATGCCTGTCCCTTGCTGCGCATGCACCTTGCTGCCAGCATTCAGGGAGGAGAAGGAAGAAGTGGCCATTTTCCTCCATCACACCCTTTCTTGTTTTGGAGACTGAACTGTTAGGTCCAGAGAGCAGCCCTCCCAGGACTTTAATTAACATGGGAGAGGGTGAGGAGGAACCCTGGGCTTGGTAGGGGCCGGTTCAGTGGCCTCCTGCAGGGAAGGTCCCTAGGTCAGTGCGTTTTTCCATTCAGGCATCATGGCCGCCAGGGCCCTGCAAGTCCCCGCGTGACCCGGATGAGGAGGGTGGTGGGCCCATGAGGACAGGGGTCAGTATAGAGTCTTGGGCGTATTATTTCAGGTGTCTGGGTCCTGTGGGCACCAGGAACAGGAACACAGACTCCAGAGTCCTCCTTGGGGCCCTGAGAAGGGGGTGGGGGGGCGGTAAAGGAAGGGCCTAGAAACAGGAAGGTGGAGGGACTGCAGCTGCTGAGGGACTGCAGCTGCGTCCTGGGGTTTGCAGTGCGCCAAGCAGAGAGCCCAGGGCGAGGCGGGCACATTCCTATATCACCACTGGCGAGCTGTGCCTCCAGTGCCCACCAGCACAGGCAGCTTGCAGAGCCTCGAGCCTGTGGGTGTGATCCAGCTGAGCTCTTCTTAAGGGGGAAATGGGCCTCACCACCGGGAGGGTGGCAGAAGCCACAGTCAGGCAAGTGTCTCTCCAGCAGCATTTTCCTAAATGTCCTCATACACGGGGTCCAGCTGTGAGAGCAAACGTCGCCTTTGTCACTGACTTGAGGGGATGACCCTGCCAGCAGGGTCATGACATAACATCTTTGCAAGCCCATGTACTTGGTATGACCAGAAAGCCCATGCACTTAACTTTAAAAGTACTTTCCAAATTAAAAAAAGAGAAAGAAATCATTTAGCCATGAAAGCGGTATAGCTGTTCTTATAAGTACATTATCCTAAAACAAAATGCTCTACTTTCAGTATTAAATATGAGTTGGTGTGTAAGACCAAGATCCTTTTGGGAAAGAATACGAGGAGAAGATGAAGAGTCTCCCCAGCCCATTGAACTCATGGTTGTGAGTCCTCCAGTATTTGGTGTTGTCTGTTACCAAACATTTATTTTTCTGAAAGTTCTGTTTAAAGAAAATAGATAAAGTGGGAAAAGCTTCCATTCTGGTAAGGAGAAGGAAGCATTGATCCAGGAAAATTCTATAGGAAGGTTTCATTGTTTCAGGAGGATTCCATTCATTGGCTTCACACTGCTCCAATGTTGTAGTAAACTTTGGCTCATCTTATCTAATCTAATAATCTAATAAAATAGTAATATGCAAATTGACTGTACCTCCACACCACCCAGAAACCACACCCATCAGCCAATGAGGAGCAAGTATGCAAATTAACCCAACCACAATGGCTGCAGACAAAACCATCATGGTGGGGGCTAAGGCAGAGAGGGTAGTTGGAGGCAAGATCAAGCCAGGAGGGGAGGGACATTGTGGGAGAGATCAGGCCAGTAGGAGAGGGCAGTTGGGGGCAAGATCAAGCCAGGAGGGGAGGGACATTGGGGGAGAGATCACGCCAGTATGAGAGGGCAGTTGGGGCAACAGTGCTCTCAGGGGAGGGCGATTGGGGGTGAGATCAGGCTTCAGGGGAGGGCAGTTAGGGGCAATCAAGCAAGCAGAGGCAGTTAGGGGCAATCCGGCCAGTAGGAGAGAGCAGTTAGGGGCGAGATCAGGCTGGCAGGATAGGGCCATTGGAGGCTAGATCAGGCCAGTAGGAGAGGACAGTTGGGGGCAACAATGCTGGCAGGGGAGGGCAGTTGTGGGGGAGATGAGGCCATCAGGGGAGGGCAGTTAGGGTCAATCAGGCAGGCAGAGAGGTTAGGGGTAATCAAGCAGGGAGGCAGAGGGGTTAGGGGCGATCAGGCAGACAGGTAGATGAGCGGTTAGGACCCACCGGTCACAGATTGCGAGAGGGATGTCCCCAATTGGAGAGGGTACAGGCTGGGCTGAGGCAACTTGCATCCTACCTGCCCTCCTGTGCACAAATTTCATGCATTGTGCAACTAGTATCAATATATGACTCTAACAAGGTATATCCAAGGTGTACCAAAAGTAGGTTTACAGTTGGTCATATGGAGAATAATGTTATAATTAGTAAGTAACCTACTCACAACTATAAACCTGCTTTTCCCCATCCCATAGGGAAAAACTTATATATTATCAATATAATCCTATCTAATAAAAGGGTAATATGCAAATTGACCATCACTATAACACACAAGATGGCCACCCCCATGTGGACACAAGATGGCCGCCACAAGATGGCCAGCAGAGGAGGGCAATTAGGGGTGACCGGGCTGGCAGAGGAAGGCAGTTGGGGCCAACCAGGCCTGTAGGGGAGGGCAGTTGGAAAGGACCAGGCCTGCAGGGGAGGGCAGTTGGGGGTGACAAGGCCAGCAAGGGAGGACAATTAGGGCAATTGGGCCAGCAGGGGAACAGTAGGCATCGATCAGGCTAGCAGGGGAGGGTTAGGGGGTGATCAGGCTGGCAGACAGAAGTGGTTAGGGGCAATCTGGCCAGCAGGCAGGCGAGTGGTTGGGAGCCAGCAGTCCTGGATTGTGAGAGGGATGCCAGATTGGAGAGGGTGCAGGCTGGGCTGAGGGATACATACACCCCCCACCCATGGACGAATGTCATGCACTGGGCTTCTAGTTTAATAATAATGTGATTTGTAAAATCATTAACAGGAATATCTTACTAGGCAGTTGTGAAACAACTTTAACAAGAACTGGCTGATACCCAAAGAAAACTCTCTATGACAGAGGATTTACTGAAGGTTGAATCACATCATTGTATGTGTTCACAATACAAAATACAAGTGTTGAAGAAGGAATTAGATGAAAGCAGAAGTCAAGCATGTATGAAATTTAACATGTCATCAGTTAATCTATAGCTGGTTAAATAATATAGTGTTTTAGGATACTACTTTTCATGGGCAGCTTTCTTTTGTATTTTCATTGTGATTAATTTATTATAATTCTATTATCTTTATACTGCACTTATTTCTTAAACCCTGGGTTTAATTCTGCTATTTGTATTTTATGTATTTTCTTATAATGCCTGCCCTTAGGAAAATTGAGAATTATGCATCATTCTTCATAGAAGGCAAGAGGCTTTTTTCCCTATAAAGCAATATTTTTAGTGATGTCTTCATTATAATTTTGATGCAATCAGCTAAAATTAGAGGATAATACTTAATGGAATGTTTCAGAAAACTCTTTTATGTCTTATCTTGGTGAATGAATATTCTATAGGTTTCTGAATAACTTCTATGGGAAGGTCATTAAACAAACCAGCTAAAGTAGGCATGTACTTCATTTTCTCTCACTTAGAAATATTATGAAAGCAGGGAAATATTCGGGTATTGTAATATGGACATCCCTAATGGAAAATTAAGGAAATTAAATATAGATCCACTAATGGAATTTAAAAAAAACTGTATTGATATAATTGACATATCATATAATTTTCCAATTTAAATTGTATGATTCTATATTTTAAAACATATTCAGAGAGTTGTGCATCAAACTATAACCTCAATCAATTATAGAATACTTTTACCACTCTAAAACCAAACTCCACACCTCTTAGCAGTCACTACCAGCATCTTGTCTTGCCCTGTACCAGGCAACAATCAGTTTATTTCTGGATATTTCATATATATGCAGTCACACAAATTGCAGTCACTTGTGATTGGCTTCTTTCATTTGATGTCATGTTTTCAAGATTCATCCACATTATAACACATACCAATAATTAATTTATTTATTTTTATTGCTGAACAATATTTCATTGTGTTGCTAAACCACTTATCCGGTCATTATTTGATGGACCTTCCTTTGTGTTGTTTTCACTTTTTGGCTATTTATCATTCTACTATGAACATGAGTGTACAGGTGAGTGTGTGCACATACTAGTAGGTTTTCCTTTTCTTGCCATTGACTTTTAAACCTGTGAGATAACTGGGCTAATCTCAGCATCTCTCAGCCTTTACTCATGTGGTCCATTCTGTCTTCAGTTTCTGTTCCTCATGCCTAATCCATCTTCTATTTGGACCTAGCTTCTGATCTCTCCTTCTCTATGAAGTGTTCGCTGCCTGTTTGAACTCTCATTGACGTAATTCTTTTCAGCATTTGTCATCTTGTCTATGCAGATCAATTTAGCCCTTAATTTCACAATGTTTTAATTTTCTTCACCAGGGATAATCTTTTCTTTGTGAGTATAAATTAATCTGTGAAGTCTATTATTTGATATGAAGGTGTTTCTCTTTGTGCAAGTTGAAAATATTTGAATTTAACGATTGTTAGGATAAATTTAAATACTATTATATCTCTGGTGGTCTTGGGATTTAAACCCAGATATTTGATCAACACAACGTTGAGGTGAGGAGTCCAAATTAGCAAGAAAACACTCTTGTTTTCTCAAGCCTTCAAACAATATAGTTGAGTATGTCAGTGAAAAGAACTTCAGGAGACTCCCATAGGTCAGATCTCTATGGCATAGTAAATAATAATTGTTAAAGGCCAATAATTATATTCTGTTGCTTGTGAAAAACTTTTGCATTATAAGACAAAAATAAAACAGATAATGTTGGTCAACATCCTTAGGGTGAAATGCCCCCAAATTCAGAACATAACACTAGTACACTCAAAGTAACACCGATAAGAATCAACATAAAATGTAAAGATCAGCTATATACAAAGGTGGTTCATATAGTTCATGGTTTATGAGTATGTGATTGAAGATATTGTCTATGAAGAGCAACAAGTGATAAAGAAAAGTAGAAATGACCTCAGTAAAGGGGTTAAGGCTGGAAATGTTGATTAAGAAATGTGGTTTGCAGTGCTGAGATTTAAGTATCTCTTAAGAGAATTTTTAAAAACTAATAGGCTGCTCTCTCTTATTCTGTCTGTTTTGCTTGGTAGTTCAGTTTGTTCATTAAATTCCACATATGAGTGAAATCATATGATACTTGACTGATGGTGGTGGTGTTGATGTTGGAGTGTGGTGTAGAGATGGAGTAAATAAGAAAAAAAAAAAACTAGAGAGAACCCATGGACATGGACAACAGTGTGGTGATTTCTGGGGTGTGAGGGATTGGGTGGAGATAGAAGTGCCCATAGAGGAGATACATGGTGATGTAAAGAAAAAAAAAAGAGCAGTGAGGTAGGAAAAGATTTTTTTAAATCATGAACCTGGATGATGAACCTATGCAGGGTCAATTTAATATTCTATCTTCTATGGTTCCTGTTAGATATTTTTTATACTAAATGGTCAAAAAAAGATCTCTTTGTGTGACCACTTAACCTATCTGCTGCTGGCATGGAGCTCCCCTAATTTAATCTTCAGAGTAATGCTCTTCTACATATGTTTGGGATTTGATCTTATCAGTTTTGATCCTATCAGCTTTCTGTATTTTAGGGGTTTTTAATTGATGCTATTATCATTCTGTCTTTTTTTTTAATGTATTTTTATTGATTTCAGAGAGGAAGGGAGAGGTAGAGAGTTTGAAACATCAATGATGAGAGAGAATCATCCATTGGCAAACTCCTGCATGCCCCCCATTGGGGACTGAGCTCACAATCTGGGCATGTGCCCTTGACTGAAATTGAACTTGGGACCCTTCAGTCCATAGGCTAATGTTCTATCCACTGAGTCAAACCAGCTACGGCTCTTTCTGTTTTTAGAAATTCCTCCTAATTTCTGATATATTGATTATGCTAAGTCTATAATCTTTGGCCATATCTTTAACTTAAATATTCAAAACAAAGATCATCAAATTATAAAACAAGTTATTGAGTTTCTAACTTGTTATGTCTTCTCTCAACTTCAATGTAGTTCTAGTCCATGGCATTTAACAGGGTGAAGAAAAATAACCATGCTAATACTTCCTTCCCCTCAGAACAAGCAAAAATAAAAATGAAGATAAAAGAAATAAAAGGAGTAGAGTACTGAACATCATGGCTACTGTTTAGAAATGAACTGTGGTTGGAGGGGGAGTGTGTATGTGCTCATTGTTATCAGTTGCTGAGAAGTAAAGCATTAAAGGACTAAAAAAGATAACCCTCAAAATTTGTGAGTGCAATTATAGGATTGAAATTCAGATTCTTATGTAAAAGAAAAGAATGAGTGGTTAAAATATGAGTATGTGCATGAGACCTTGCATTAATGAATGCTAGAGTTCAATGGAAGGAGACAACAGAATGATAGAAAAAGCTATAAAAATCAAATAAAAGTTATGTTTTTATATAACAGGGAAGACACTATATTTAAAGAGAAAAGTGTTTAATAGAAAAGAAGAAATTGAAATGTGGAAGAAAGTTTATAGAGAATGAGAGTCTTTATCTCATCCTAAAGTCAGATTATCATCATATGTTAATGGGGACTGCATCAGGCTTTTTCAAAGATTACCTTAGTAAGAGGCAATTTAATAGAACCTAGAATATCTTGAACAATTGATTTAAATGTATTTAAGACATCTTTAGAAACTGAAATATCAATATAGCCTTAAAAAGTATTTTAGCACTTAGTATTTTATATATCAAAAGCTCTGTTTTAACAGATTTTGGCAATTTAAGTATCATAAAGAAAGTGGTGAAAATGTAAAGTCAATTTAAACTGCTATAAGAAGTCATTATTCTTGAAGTCTGTACTTATTGACATCTAGTTTATAAACCTGTCTACTACATTTCATACACTTGTCCACACATATTATTCATGAAGCCAGGAGAAATCACATTTTTAAGAAAGAAAAGCAAATCTCTGGATTTCTACAAATAATTTTCTTTAATTTTTGTCAAAGTCTCAGCATGAAAAGGAACAAAGAAACACATTGATTTAAATATATCTCTGCAAGAGAGCTTCCATCAAGCAATAAAGAAAAATGGTGATTTGAAAAAAGAGATTACCAGGTAAGCTTTTAATATCTCAGATCATTTCTACCATGAAGTAAGATGTAACTGTCACTTTAATTTATTAAAACCAAAATAAAAATTTATTTTCTATTTGTAATTTTTATAATTAAACATATTATCCTATTTAAAAATTGACTACAGAGACTCACAACACAATGTGAAACTGTTTTGAGGGCCATGATATTACTTACACTTTAATGATTCCTAAAACCATAATGAGGATGCCTTTTGCACATCCTATCAACTGCAAGTTTCACATCTACCTTGAATGCTTATTTCTGCAAGATATCTTCTCTGTCTGCTGATCATTCCTTCTTTTTATAGTATGTGTCCCATCAGCATTCACATAGGTTAATCTTGATTTGGCTTATGTTTCTCTCTCTTTCTTTAGTTATAAAAGATATCATACATACAAAAATGTCCGTATGACTTAAAGAAGTTGGGTAATCCTGTTTTTACCACTCATTAAAACACAATGACATCTTTCCCATGTCTGGGAAGCCCCCACATGGCTTCCTTTCTGTTTATTGGCTGCGTTCTTAAGTTTGTTCTCTGATTCTCATCATCAGTGCTTTTCCTCTCACCTAACTGTCTTTCTCTACATTGTTTCATATCCCTTTCATTTTGTTAACATTGTGCTAGCAAAGATCTCTTCTTAAAGCAGACTTGAGGGGACTGTTCTACATTATCTCTCTAATATCCCTTCTTCTAAAGCCCTGCTCCTTCCCCATTTCCCCTTCCACTCAGACTTTGAAGAGTTTTCTTTCCTGCTTCTCCTTCTATTTTGAATGATCTCCTTAGTGTTGGTACTTTACTTTCCTCCTTGTAGACTGTTGTCAGCAGGTACCAAAAGGTATGTTTGTGTCTTTTCAAAACATTCACATATCATTTTGCTTTCCTTCTTCACCTTGGATACTTATCTCTGATTTTTAGTTGATATTTGATAATAGGTTCATGTTTTATATTAACATAGTAAAATGAATATTAATAATAACTTACTTATAAGAACTCTATATAGTTACTATATTAACTCCATATCACACATGTCACCACTTGTTTTTCATCTTATTTATATAAGATTATAATTTAACTAGTTTGCTTTCAAACAAAATTAGATTGGGACAAATACGAGGATCATAATTTAGAATTTTGTTTATTTTATAGAACATAATATCTGTTTAAATAATTATTATTATTTAAGCTAAAAGAATTTGACATTCTCATTTTGTACATTTCTGCAGACTTAGGGAACATTTAAACATGATCAAAAGGAATTTCAATGAATGTGAAAATGAAGAGCTCAGTTTCCCCAGAGATTTAAAGCCAAGTCTAATTGAAAAGGAAATTGAGAATAGAAGGTTAAAACAGAAGGTAATTTTAAATCCGTTTTGGAACCCCAAAATCACCTAATTTGGGGAAATAGACATCATTTAATATTTTGAGCATTGAAATATAGATTTTTCTGTTAATATTACAGATTGGTATCAGGGAAAAAGACAGCTTTTTTCTTTATCACTTTTCCATAAAAAGGGCCTACTATTTTTTAGTGTGTGTGTGTGGGGGGGGTTATATCCACAGTTTTACATGTCTCCTTTTTCCCCAATTGACCCCACCGCCCCAGCCATTCCCATCCCAGGCAAGCCCCCACCGCCACAGTGTCTGTGTCCATTGGTTATGCTAATATGCATGTATACAACTCCTTTGGTTGTTCTCTAACTCCCCTCACCACCCATTTGTCTCTGGATGTATTTTTTGTTCATCAAATTATGTTGATCCTTATAACCCTCATATGAGTGAGATCATGTGATATTTATCTTTCTCCAACTGGCTTATTTCGCTTAGTATAACCCTCTCCAGTTCCATCCATGCAGTTGCAAATGGTAAAAGTTCATCCTTTTCTATAGTAGCCTTGTATTCCATTGTGTAGAAGTACCACAGTGTTTTAATCCACTCATCTGCTGATGGGCACTTAGGCTGTTTCCAAATCTTAGCTATTGTAAATTGTGCTGCTATGAACATATATCCTTTCTCTTTGGTGTTTCTGGTTTCTTGGGATATATTCCTAGAAGTGGGATTGCTGTGGCAAATAGGAGTTCCATTTTTAACTTTTTGAGGACACTGCATACTGTCTTCCACAGTGGCTGCACCAGTCTGCATTCCCACCAGCAGTGCAGGAGGGTTCCTTTTTCTCCACATCTTTGCCAGCACTTGTCATTTGTTGATTTGTTGATGATAGCCATTCTGACATGTGTGAGATGGCACCTCATTGTCATTTTGATTTGCATCCCTTGGGTGATTAGTGACTTTGAGCATGTTTGCATATGTCTCTGGGCCTTCTGTATGTCCTCTTTCGAAAAGTGTCTATTTAGATCCTTTGCCCATTTTTTACTGGATCATTTATATTCCTTTTGTTAAGTTGTATGTGTTCTCTGTAAATGTTGGAAATTAAACCCTTATCAGAAATATCATTGGCAAATATGTTCTCCCATGCAGTGGGCTTTCTTTTTGTTTTGTTGATGGTTTCTTTTGCTATGCAGAAGCTTCTTATTTTGATGTAGTCCTATTTGTTTATTTTCTCCTTAGTCTCCATTGCCCTAGGAGCTGTATCCGTAAAGATATTGCTACAATATATGTCTGCTATTTTGCTGCCTATGGAGTCTCCTAAGATCTTTATGATTTCCCGTCTTACATTTAAGTCCTTTATCCATTTTGAGTTTATTTTTTAGTATGGTGTAAGTTGGATATCTAGTTTCATTTTCTTTTGCATGTATCTGACCAAATTTCCCAGCACCATTTATTGAAGAGACTGTTTTGACTCCACTGTTTGCTCTTGCCTTCTTTGTCATATATTAATTGAGCATAATGGCTTGGGTCAATTTCTGAGTCCTCTGTTCTGTTCCATTGACTTATATGTGTGTTCTAGTGCCAGTGGCAGGCAGTTTTGAGAACCGTGGATTGGTAAAATAGCTTGATAACTGCTATTGTAATCCCTCCAACTTTGTTCTTCTTTCTCAAGAATGCTGTGGCTATTCGGAGTATTTTTTTATTCCAGATGAATTTTTGAAGAGTTTGTTCTAGATCTTTGAAATATGCAGATGATATTTTAATTGGGATTGCATTGAATCTGTAGATTGCTTTGGGTAGTATGGACATTTTAATGATGTTGATTTTCCCAATCCATGAACATGGTATGTTCTTCCATTTTTTTATATCTTCCTCTATATCTTTTTTCAATGTCCTGTAGTTTTCCAAGTACAGGTCTTTTATGTCCTTAGTTAAGTTTATTCCTAGGTATCTTATTATTTTTTTTTGGTGCAATGGTAAATGGGATTTTTTTTTTCATTTCTCTTTCTGTGAGTTCATTATTGGTATATAAAAAGTCCATAGATTTCTGGGTGTTAATTTTGTATCCTGCTACATTGCCCAATTCATTTTTTTGGTCTAGTAGTTTTTTATGGAGTCTTTGGGGTTTTCTATGTATAGTATCATGTCATTTGCAAAGGACAGTTTTACTTCTTTTCCAATTAGGATACCTTTTATTTCTTCTTGTCTGATCGCTATGGCTAGCAATTCCAGTACTATAACAGGAGTGGTGAAAGTGGGCATCCTGTCTTGTTACTGTTCGTAGGGGAAGTGAGTTTAATATTTGCCCATTGATTATGATGTTCACTGTAGGTTTGTCATATAAGCCTTTTATTATGTTGTGGTATGATCCCTCTATTCCCACTTTGCTGAGAGTTTTTATGAAGAAAGGGTGTTGAATATTGTCAAATGCTTTTTCTAAATCGATTGATATGATTATGTGACTTTTCTCTCTCAGTTTGTTCATGTGATGTATCACATTTATTGATTTGCGGATATTGTACCATCCTTGCATCCCCAGAATAAATCCCACTTGATCATGGTATATTATCTTTCTAGTGTAATGCTGAATACGATTTGCTAGAATGTTGTTGAGAATTTTAGCATCCATATTCATCAAGTATATTGGCCTGTAGTTCTCATTTTTTATGTTGTCTTTATCTGGTTTTGGGATTAGGGTAATGCTGGCTTCATAGAAAGATCTTGGAAGTGTACCTTCCTCTAGAATTTTTTTGAATAGTCTGAGGAGGATAGGTTTTAATTCTTCTTTGAATGCTTGGTAGAACTCCCCTGTAAAGCCATCTGGACCAGGGCTTTTGTTTGCTGGAAGATTTTTGATCACTGCTTCAATTTCTTCAGTAGTTATTGGCCTATTCAGGTTTTTTTTTTTATTCTTCTTGATTGAGTTTTGGGAGCTTTATTTTTCTAAGAATATATCCATTTCGTCTAGGTTGTCCATTTTGTTTGAATAGGTTTGTTCATAGTATTTTTCATAATCATTTGTTTTTCTGTGGGATCAGATATCATTTCACCTATTTCATTTCTGATTTTGTTTATTTGGGTTCTCTCTCTTTGCTTCTTGGTGAGCCATTTGGCTAGAAGTTTATCAATCTTGTTTATCCTTTCAAAGAACCAGCTCTTGATTTTGTTGATCTTATGTGTTGTTTTTTTGGTCTCTATGTTGTTTTTTCTGCTCTGATCTTTATTATTTCCTTCCTTTAAGAAGGGCCTACTGTTAATTCTCTATGTCTTGAACCCTGGTACCAGCTGCATATCAAAAAATAAATTTGGGGAGCAGCTTTATTTTGACATAATGAACATACCATGCAGTTCACTCATTTAAAGTGTACAGTCTAGTGGCTTTTTCTATATTCAAAGTATTACACAGTCATCATCACAATCACTTTGAGGACATTTTTATCCCCCTAAAAGGTAGCCCTGTGCCCTTTCGCAACCACCTTGTGCAAGTTTCCATTTCCCCACCCTTCCTAGCCTTAGGGAACCACCACTGTACTCTTAGTCTTTCTAGATTTGTCTATTCTGCACATTGCACATCAGTGGAATCATACAGTATGTGCCCTTTGTAACTGCCATTTTATTTAGCATAATATTTTTAAGGTAATTCTGTTTTGTACCATGTATCACCAGTACTTCATTTCTGTTTGTTGCTGAATAACATTTCATTGCATGAAGCAACCTCATATTTTTAAATCATCATTTGGTGAACCTTTGTGTTATTTCCACTTCTTGGTGTTGTTAAGAATACTGCTATGAAAATCCATGTCCAAATTTTTATATGAACATATGTTTTTATTCTCTTGGGAATATAATTATAAATGTAATTGCTTGATCATATATTTAATGTTCCGGGAAAATGCCAGACTGTTTTCCACAGTGGCTGCACCATTTTGCATTTTCACTGACAGTATATGAGGGTTTCGATTTCTCCACATTCTTGCCAACACTTGTCATTACCTGTTGTTTGATTGTAGCCATCCCAGTGGGTATGAAGTGCCATCTTTCATTTTCAGTTTTCTAATGATTAGTGATGTCGACCATCTTTTCACATGCGTGATATCCATTTGTATATGTTCTTTGAAAATCTGTGTGCTCAATTCCTTTGCCCATTTTAATTTCAATTTTCTTTTTATTATTGAATTGTAAGAGTTTTCTTTTATATATCCTAGATACAAAACCCTTGTTACATAAAAAATTTTCAAATATTTCTTCAATTCAGTAGCTCACCTTTTCATTTTCCTGATGGTCTCTTTTAAAGCACAGAAGTTTGTTGTTGTTTTTTATTTTGATGAAGTCCAGTTAATTGCCTTTTGTCTTTTGGTGTCATGTCTAAAAATACTCAAATTCAGTCATGAAGATATACACTTATTCTTTCTTCTAAGAGTTTCATAGTTTTAGCTTTTACATTTTGAGGTAATTTCTATACATGTTATGAGGTACAGGTCTAATTTTACTTACTTGCATGTGTATATCCAGTTGTCCTGGTATCAATTGTTAAAAAGACTATTCATCGCTGATTTAATTGCTTGGCACCTCTGTCAAAAGCACTTGGCCATAAAGGTAAGGGTTAATGTTTGGATTCTCTCTTCTACTTCATTGATGGATAAGTCTGTCCTTATGCCAGTACCAAATCAAATATTATGAGTACTTTTTGCCAGCTATCTTACATATTACCACTTGTTTTATATAATAATTAAAAGTCAGTGTAGTGGAATGTTCTTAACTCTACTTTTGTGGAGATTTTTTGTTTCTCAATAAAGCCTGTGGCCAGCTTTTGTTTTGCTGACACTGTGACATGACAGAAAAGTGGGCTTCCAAAGATAACACCTATTCCTTTTATTTCCACTCAAGCCTTTAACCTCAAACCCAGTGCCTCCCACTTCACTTCCATTTCCTTGAAATTCTGGTAACAGTATCTGCTGACTTAGCCATTTCTTCATTATGTTTAACTTATACTTCATAGACTCATCAGTAGGTTTCACTGCCTGGGGAGGAGAAAATTAAAATCTGGACTGTCATCATTCCTCTTTAGAGTTATCTCAATTTGAGCCTTAACTGGTTTGGCTCAGTGGATAGAGCGGGGTTGAATTCTGGTCAAGGGCACATACCTGGGTTGTGGGTTCCTCTCCAGCCATTGATGTTTCTTTCTCTTTCCCTTTCTCTTCCACACTAGGGGTGGGGGGGGGTAGAAGGGTGAGGGCATGTGCTAGAGGGGTGAGGGTGGCCTTGGAGAGGTCAATGGGGGGAAAAGGAGACATATGTAATACTATATGGAATACTTTAACAATAAAGAATTTTAAAAATTCAATGGAAGAAGATTCTCAACTAAGGATTAAAAAGTTATAAAAGAAAAAAATAAATGTCTCAATATGAAATCTCAATATCTTAAAACCAATTTATTTTCTGTAGAGTAACTTTGTGGTATAAAACACAAGACAGCTTTAACTAAGCCAGAGGAGAACTGGTATTTAAATGTTGCCAAAGGACACTGCATTGGTTTTACCACTGAGATTTAAAATTATTTCACAGTGTTCTCTGTTTTCTCACTGAGGAAAGGAAAACTTATGCCTAACCATGAAATGTTTCTCTGTGGACCTTGGCTGTTCCCTCTGAGCTCTTTGCTCTGTCCTTTTCATAAGAAATGACCTGAGCTTGCAGTTCTTGTCTCAGCCTAAAATTCTTCCCTGTAGATCATGTAAGACCCGCAGGCTTCTTTTTATTGTGAACTCTCTTGGTCTCCCTTTAAGAGTTCAAGCTAGCAGGCAGGGTTTATGCTACTGCAATTCTCATAGAAGCTTTGAGAATCCTGTGAATTTTATTGGGGTTCATGGCATTTGAAATGCACCCTCACAAATTGTTTTCAGATAAGCTCTTCCCCATGGGCTTCCTGGGGATGTTGTAGGACAGTGCCTTTAAAATTCTTACATTCTGAAAATCCTTAAAGTAATTTGAGGCACCACAGAAATGTTTCTGAGGCTTTGTGAAGTTTTGTAAATGTTGGCTTCATCCTGAGACCATGTTTTCCTGGAACACCCTCGGTTTGATGTTAGCCCAGAAGCCATTTCTTTATTTTAGCATTATTTGACAAATGGACAGTTGGGAGAAGCTATAAATGGGAAATGGATATTTGAAATCCTAAACCCAGGTTCTTTTATACTTAATTGTCTTTTGTTAGCTTATCTTTCTCATCAAATTCAATTTTAGCTGCTTCCTGGTGAGAACCCCTGTCATCCTTTCATTTCTTCTTGGTTCTTCTTCATTTCCCCTTGGTTCTTACTCATATTGTCGAATTTGTCTTCCATTCTTTTCAGCCACCTTATAACCATTTCTCTGAATTCTTTCTCTGACATGTTGCTTGTATCCATTTCATTTACTTACTTTTCTGGTAATGCCTGCTTTCTTTCATATGCGGGCTGTTTCTTTGTCTACCCATGGTTTCTCTTCTCCAGATTTCTGGTTATGTAGTTTGCTCACCTGCATTGATTTAAAGGCACAAAATACAACACAAGCAGGTACAACACACAAGGCACTGAACAGAAATGTATTCATGATATTAATAACCCCAAATAAAGGTGACCACCAGAGAAAGGCAAATAAGGGGATAGGAGAGAAAGAAGAAGAGAGGTAAAAAAAAAAAAAAAAAGAGTGCCAAAATGAAATTGGGAAAAGGAAAAAAAAAATAAGAGAGAAAAGAAAGGAAGTAAGAAAGAAAAGGGGAACAAACTATATATATGGGGAGAAAACTCTAATAGAACAGCCACTAATCCCAGCAACAAGTACCTGGAGATGAATATAAACTACAAACAACAACTAATATCAAGTGAGGTGAGGGAAAACAGATGCAAAAAACAAAGCAAACAAAAAAAAAAACAAAGGAAAAAATGAATAAGCAAAATAATCTGACAAATAAGCTTAAAAAAATTGATATAATCAACATTGAAGCAAACAACAATAAAAGGACAGAGAGAAAAACAATTTTTTGGATAGTGAAGACAGAGAAGAGAGAGGTGTGTATGAACTCGGAGTAGGAGATTGGAAACTTGATATATAGGTAGGATGAAATTTTAGCGGGGTTAAAAGAAAGAATAGGGAAAATCTAAAGCAGGAAAACGGTAAGAGAAACAGGACAACAAAAGGGCAAAAGTTAGGAAGAGAGTGATAACATAAAGGTAGAATTGAGATAGAGTAGAATGATGCTAAAGAAAAGATGAAAATAGAATGTAGAACACTAATCTCAAAGTCAAATAAAGAGAAAATAAAATGACACTTTTTTTAAAAAAAAGGTAAAATAGTAGTAGTAATAATACTGATTGAAAATAAAAAAATGTAATAATTAAAAAGGTAAAATCAAGTGAGGAAAAAATAAAAAAATAGTTTCTTAAGTAAAAGATGAAAAATAAAAAAAAATTAAAAAAAAATAAAATGTGCAGTAGTGAAGGTCATCCACTTCCTCTATTGTTCTGTTTGGCACACCTGTTTCCCAGTCAGGGCAGTATTGCAGTTCCCTGCGTTCCACTGCTCCTCAGTGTTGTAAGCCAGTCCTGATTTTTAAGCAGGCAGTGTGTCTTACTTTCTTATATTCCTTTATTTGTGATTACACAAGAGTCAGTTTGTGATTCATCCCCTGCGTGGCAGTGTTTCTGGATTGACCTCGGGTCTATAGGTCCTCTCTAGCCTATGCTTAGATCCTGCTTTCCCTGTGGCACTCAATACCGGTTTGTGGGAGTGGGCTGCCCCAGAACTGGTTCAACGGTCACTCCCCACTCTGATCCCCAGGTTCCAGAAAAACAACTTTCCCCTGCAGTCTCCTAGGATGTCCCCAACTGGGTGATCCTATGTATTGGGATCAGTAATCAGAATCAAGGATTCAAAGAGGAAAAAGCACAAGTGTGTGAACTCCGGGTCTGTGCGCAAGCCTGCACAATCCCCTTTTCCCCCTTGTGTCCAAGCAGCTGGCACACTCCAAAAAAATTTAGGCTGTCCTGCATCAGATCAAAATGGGTTGCTTTTCAGAGATCCCCTCTGTTAGCAGCTCTGAGGACCCCCTTCCACATTCACGGATCACGCCATCCCCAAGAGCCACGGATGTTTCTAGGCTCAGACTTCCCCTGGTCCTCCAGCACCCGCAGTACGCATGTTTCTCTGTCCTGCTGGGACCAGAGACCTTATCCCAGGCAAAATCTGACCTTTTCATGGTGGAGTGTAGAGCTCCTCTGAATCCGTGTGTTTGCGCCAATGGGGGAATGGTGCTCTGGGGTTCACAGCTGTTCGGTGGGTGCTGCAGTTGTAGATTTTCAGGCTTCCAATAACATCCACTTGCTCCTTCAAGATGGCATGGTCTCTGCCTCCGAGCCAGTGGCTCCGGGAGGGAACCCAGCAGCAGTGGGGGCTGCCTGGTCAGGGGAGCCCTGTCCAGCAGTCCCCCACCTTCTCCTGGAGTATAGCTGTCCCTTAACTCTCCAACAGACACTCCCTGTGTGACCCTCAGCTGTTCTTTCTATCTGCTCCAGGACAAGGCCTGGGACATGTCTTTCTATTCCACTGCCATTTTCTTTCTCCCCTCCCTGTCATCCTTTCAGTGTCACTTTTTTCACTTGCTTGGATGCTCTTGCTGTCAGCCTCTTCAGGGGCTATCAGGTCTCCACTCACCATTTCTCAGAGGCCCTTTCGGTTTTAATTTTCACGATTTCCTACATTATGTCAGGTTTCACCTATCTCCTGTTCAAAGGCAGTCCCACACTTGTATGAGTTTCTTTTTTAGTGTCAGCACTCTATTTTTAATATCAGTATCTGTGCCCATTACTGATTGTGGTTTAATAAACCACTTCCAAACCCTTATGTCTTTTTTTAATACAGTTTATTGATTTTCTACAGAGAGGGAGAGAGAGTTAGAAACATCGATGAGAGAGAAATATTGATCAGCTGCCTCCTGCACACTCCCCACTGGGGATGTGCCCATAACCAAGGTACATACCCTTGACAGGAATCAAACCTGGGACCCTTCAGTTTGCAGGCCGATGCTCTATCCACTGAGCCAAAGCAGTCAGGGCCCAAACCCTTATGTCTTAAAATAGCATTTACTTAGTTCACAAATATGCAGTGAGGCCAACTCATTTCTTTCCCACATTCCACCAGCTGGGACAACCTGAAACTGGGAAGGGGAATCATCAAAAGGCTTGTTTGTTAATGGGTTTGTCAGGTGCAGCGGGTTTTGGCTGGGATATTCGCTGGGGCAATCTCAGCAGGACATTTGTATGAGGACTGACCATGTGGCCTGGACTGCTTCCTTCTTCACAACATGATGGCTGGATTCCCAGAGTGAGCTCTGCTAGGGAGAGAGTCAGTGGCACCCAAAAAGAGCAATCACACAGCAGTCACCATATTCTATTCACCAAAACCCAGTTAGCATTGAGGCCAGCACCTATTTCATGGACAAGTGCCAAACAGTCTGGAGACATACTTCAAAACTCTGCATCACTCACCTTGTCTTACCAAACAATCATTATATCTGAGGGAAAGTAGTTCTTCCCAAGTCATTATTAGTGACATTCGAGCAAGTTTATTTTTGTAGATGATGATGTTTTTGTTTATATGCTCCCTCATTTTGTGGCATGTAACAAAAATTTTAAGATAGGACTATTGGATGAAGGTCCCCTCCCCATTTTTTTAATTCTGAAAAATGTAGGGCTCATCTCTCTAAACTTTTACAGTGAGAAATGTAATTTCTCAGTAACCCAGGAAAACATTTCATATTGGAATTCAATTCAAATATGCATCATATTGGAATTCATGCAAATTAGCATCAAACATTTGTAATTCAGTAAAAGATTTATGTTATTAGAATCCAAACTTATAAGATTCATTAATTATTCTCATTTTGAAAGTATTTTGGGAGGCATTAGGTGACTCAGTCTTGAATGCCTCAATATGATAATCCTAAAACATTTTTACAGATTATGAAATGTTAAGATGAGGGAAGAGGTAAGGTCAATGTATTAAGAGGCAATATATAGTCATTTTGTGGAGGAGAGATATGAAAAGGTCATGAAAAACAGAGTATAAAATCAAGTGCAGATGATGAAGACAATAAATATATTTTTGGGATTCCTGGTCGTTTTAACTTTGGTCTTCATTCTGAGTAATTCAGAGTTCCACATTTTAAGACTATCACAGTTCACAAAACATCTACACTAATAAAAGAGAAACATGCAAATTAACCATCACTCTGCTACACCCACCAGCCAATCAGGAGCAAGTATGCAAATTAACCCAACTAAGATGGCGGTGGCCATGGAGCTGGAGCAAGCAGGAGGCGTGGGTCGGCCCCGGCGATGGAGGAAGCCAAGTTTCCCGCCCGTCCTGGCTGGCCCTGGTCTCTCCTCAAGGCTACAAAGTTTCAATTATGGAAGATAAATAAATCCCAGATACCTGCTTCCTGCCTGCCCTGGCTTCTGCTCAAGGAGGCGCTGAAAAAAAAAGCCCCTTACCCAGGGTCGCCACACACCCATGGGGTAACGGTCCCTTCTGAGGGACTTGGCCAGCCTACAAACAGCCATTAGCCCCTCACCCAGGCTGGCCATGCCACCCCAGCGGGGATCCTCACCCCATGGGGTCAAAGCCGGCCTTCTAACAACCACAGGCCACTTGCTCAGGCCACCCTATGCCCCAAGTTTCCCCCCACCCTGATCCGAGACACCCTTCAGGACAAACTAGCTGGCCCCCACCCATGCACCAGGCATCTATCTATACTAATAAAAGGGTAATATGCTAATTAGACTGGGAGACCTTGCAGGAGACTTTCTGGGCATTATTCTGAACAAAGCCATGGTGGCGAGGCAGAGTTAGAGGCAGTTAGAGGCCAAGAGGTTAGGGTTGTTGTGGGTGATCAGGCTAGTAGCGGGGGGTGGGGGGTAGTCGGAGGAGATCAGGCTGACAGGGGGAGTTGTTGAGGGTGATCAGGACAGTGGGGTCAGGGCAGTTTGGAGTAAGCAGACCAGCAGGGGAGCCAGTTGGGGGTAAGCAGGCTGTCAGTGGGGGTCAGTTGGGGGTGATCAGGACAGTGCGGGGAGGGGAAGTTTGGAGTGAGCAGGCCAGCATGGGAGCAGTTGGGGGCGAGCAGGCCAGTAGGGAGGGACCGTAGGGGCAAGCAGGCCATCAGGGGGGGCATTTGGGGGCAAGCAGGCCTGCAGGGGAGGCAGTTGGGGGAGAGTACACTGGCACAGGGGGCAGTTGGGGGAGGTCAGGCTGGGGGGGGGCGGGCAGTTGGGGGCGAGCATGCCAGCAGGCAGAGTGGTTAGGGGAAATCAGGCAGGCAGGCCAGCAGGTGAGCACTTAGGAGCCAGCAGTCCGGGATTGCAAGAGGGATGTCCGACTGCCAGTTTAGGCCTGATCCCTGTAAACCAGCAGTAGGACATCCTTCAGGGGGCCCCGGATTGGAGAGGGTGTGTCTGGGCTGAGGGACACCCTGCCCCCAATGCATGGATTTCGTGCACAGGGCCTCTAGTTTTATTATAACTGAATTAATTTCAAAATGTCATACTGGTGTCCACACCTTCTTAACTAAACTCTATTATTTTATTCATGCAGAATGATGAGCTTATAGCAGCTTCAAAATGTGTACATCTGCCTGAAGAAAATAAACTTCAATAGGAGTTAACATTGAAAGAACTTCTAAATGATTGTGAAGGACTAGAGAATAAAGCAGAGTGTTGGGAACAAGAAGCAGAAAACGTCAGAACACATGGAAATGAATATGGCAGGACACTGTGAAGTAGAACAGGATCAACAGGAGACTGAAGAAAGAGCAAGACAGGATGTACTAGACAATTTAGAGCGAGTCAGTCAATTTTTGCAGATTCATTTATTAACCTTACTTGTGCTTTATTTCACTGCAAGTTACACTTTGGATACAGGCATTGTATGTGTTCCCCATTCTTCCCTCAATAGCAGCTTCTTCTGTAACTTCAGGAACGATGGGATATTTCTCCTTTCAGAATTTTAGTTTTCATCATTACCATCACTGAATTGATCTTGCAGAATGATTCTTACTAGAGGGCCATTTTAATTTTAAGATCAGTTGCTGTAAAACAAGACTGTTAGGAAGACAAGTAAAAATTGTGATTTAAGAATTATATAATTATATAATTATCAAGTTATATTGTTCAAGTCTTAACATTTTAAATTGATTTTATTATTCTTTGAGTTATCAGAAAGCATGAGTACTAATAAAGATTATATGCTAAGCAAAATAAGCAAGTGAGAGAAAAACAAATACCATATGTCAGAGAGGAGGAGAGAGGAGAGGACTGGAGAAAGGAAGGGGAAGGGATTAGCTAAAGAGCATATATGCTTGCACAGACAACAGTGTGGTGTTTGGCAAGGTGGGGCAGTCCTGGTGGCCCTGTGAACCCAGGATCTTATAAGTAAGCTTTTCCAGAAGGCAGCTTGATAAGTCCTCTACATCATTGATAGGCTCCCTACTTTAGATTGCTTGTTAGTTAGGAACCACTTCCCCCAACTCCTTAAAACGTAAGTACTTTTTTAGAACAATTTAGAACCTACACTTAAATATAGATGGTCTGCTTTAGCACATTTCCATTGCTAAAATGCTTTTTAATGGGAAGTTCCCTTTACTAATGTGGCTACTGAAAAGAATGCAAGTCACTTCAGGGAAAATAAAATATTAGCATTTGTTGTTTACAATCTTCACAGGTCTCAGAAGCAGCTAGCAGAAATCGGCACCAAACTTCTTTTAGAAACAGCAAACAGATCACTAAGCACTGTAACAAGAGCCCAGTTCTAGTGACACCTTGTGTTGGAAATCCTAATAACAGTTGTGTACACAAAAGGAAACTTGGTGATTCCTACTTCAAGAATCTTTTTTTATGAATTAAATAAGCTTATAATAGTAAAAGAATTATTTTCTATTTTTAAGTGGAAAGTTTTGTCATCTAACGTGAGAGAACATTCTTAAATGCTACTTTATTTACAGCATTTTTATTTCAGTTTTTATAAAATGTCTTGCTGACCGGTTGTACATTTTCTAAGTAGTAAAACTGAAGAAATATTTGCATTTTTAATTTACTGTTTTAAGTTTGCATTTTTAAATGAAGTTCTCTTATGTCTGTATATCTTCCACCCCTGAATGACTGATAACTAAGATGGCAGTGCTACGCAGTCTTGACATTGCCACTTGTTTTAATTGTGTATCAGTTATTAATATATCCATTCTTTATCCCACTTTTTAAGTTCTTTAGCTCCAGAATTTGTTTGGTTCTTTGTATAGTTTTCATCTCCTCGGTAAAGTCCTCCTTCTGTTCATTAATTTTGTTACTGAGCTCACTGAACTGCCTTTTGAGTGTTCTGTATCTCATTGAGTTTCTTCATGACTGCTGTTTTGATTTCTTTCTCATTTATATAAAAACCGTCTGCTATGTTGAATTCCTTTCTGAGAACTGTCGTTGTCTTCCTGTGTTAGTGTTACCTTGGTGGTCCATGCTGCTTGATGGGTTATTCCTCTGCTGGCGCATTTGAAGTAGTGAACACTTTTCTTATTTAGGAACATTTTGCTTTCCACAATTCAGCAGGTTGACAATTTGAGGTCTTTAGTTTTCCAGGAGATGCTGCTACAGTGCAGTTTCTGTTTTCTCTTACCTGTACTAACCACTTAAGCTTGGGGAGGGGATGCTTGTGACTCCAGGTGTGGAAGGCTTAACCTTGCAGGTGGGAGTGGTTGTGGGGTGACTAGGATAGTGGGTGTTGGTGCAGAATCCAGGTTGCCCAGGCCTCAGGGCACTACCGCCATGACAGGGGAATGTGGTCAGTTGAGGGGGGCCAGCTTGTGAGCCCACTGAGTTGCTGCCTCATTCCCTGTGGCCACAGGCAGCACTGTGCTGTGGCATGGAGGCTGGAGACTTGGCTGTGCTGCTGCTGGTGGTCTGTGACAGTGTGAGCACCTCTGCAACTGGGGAGGGATCTGGATTTGGTGAGGAGGAATGCTGCTGAGCTGTTGCCCTCTGCTGTTTGTGGTGTGAGGGCTGCACCCCAACACCTCCATCATTACTGTTTGCTGGGCCTGTCAGCTCAGCCTTGCTGCAGGGATGGGTCTCTCCCTGTTCTCCTCCCTGCTCAACCCACATCCTGCCTCTCCTATACATTCGAATACACCTACCTTCCAAAGTTCTGGCCTGTGGAACTTTTAGTGTGTGGTGCAGAGGAAACTTTGTTGGGTTCTGAATGTGGGACTAGCTGTAGATTTCAGGGGAGATACAAAGGGGTGTCTCACTTGGCCATGATTCTGTCACTCAATAAAATACCCTTCTCAATTAGTGCACCTTGACTTATGGTTTTGATGGTGCTTTCATGATCTTAATACAGAGAAAAATAGCACAGGCCTGCGCTAAATAAGGGAGGCTTCAACCATGTTTTCTCATTTGGCTTCATCGGATCACATCATAGAGGAGCAAAGCTAAGGATTTTTAGACTTCCCTTTGGCCAAATAAGGTCTAAATGCTTCAAAGTTGTGAAACTGGACGGCTGGATATTAAAGATAGAAAAAGAAAAAGAAAAGAATGTCAAAAACTTCTGTAAATTGGTAAGCATGATGCAAACCTAACATATTGCTGTTAGTTTTCACCAAGAATATCAGATCATGTCTCATTTTAAAAGATGAAGATGAAAGAGTATGTAAATGCAGAAGCATTGCAAGAGAAAGAGAAAAATATTTGGAAATTTTTCCTTTAATATTTTGGGAAGAATGTGGTGCGGGAGTTTTTGTTTTATAGTGTGTGTGTGTGTGTGTGTGTGTGTGTGTGTTTAAACTTAATGTTGCTTCCAAGGTATGCATAGTTTCCTTATGGGGCAGTGGTTGACCAAATTATGCTAGACTTAATAAGACAGAATGAAAAACAATCACTCAGTCAAGATATAGAGATAGACCACAAAATCCCAACAGATTTCCTTGAAAGATTTATACAGTTGTTGTTGGCAGAGTTCTTAGATTTAGGGAAAGAAGGTGCCTTCTGGAGTTGCTGGGAATTTCATTACTGCTACTAGGAAAACAATACTATGAGAGGTGGTACCATGCTATCTAAAATGAAAGAATGGGGTGATTTCTGGGATAGGGCATTATAATACAGCAGACTTCTAAAGGGTTTTAAGCTATGATTCTGGAGAGTCAAATGTTAAAAATGCCTTAATTTTGAATTTGTTTTTTAATCCCCTGTATTTGTAAGGTTTTGATATTTTGGATTATTTCTACCTTGTTTTTCCAACTTTAAGGGCAATAATTATAATAAGGCATCACGAATCCATGCTTTCAATTTTCTTCACTTTCAGAATATTTAAGATGTGTTGCTTCTCTCACCATTACATGAAGGTGATCCTTGCCTACTTGATTCTATTTAGTGGTATAGATAACTGCATATCTGTTTTGATGATTTTTATCTTTAGTGTTCACCTTATAATTTCATTTCAGGATGTTTATTTTGTACATCAGAAGTAAATTCAGTTTTATTCAATTTTGTTATTTAATGATATCATAAAATACAAAAGTTAAAATTAGCTTGAACAGATATATCACTATTTATATTTTCTTTTTTTCTCATCTGCACAAGAAGATATGTTTCTTTAATTGCTATTTAGTGAGAGAGGAAGACAGAGAGAGAGAAAGAAAGAAAAATGAATGGGAGAGAAAAACATGGATTGGTTGCTTCCAGACAGTTGATTGACTTCACAACCTAGGTATGTACCCTGCTGGGAATCACAGCTGGAGCCTTTTGGTGTATGGGATGATGCTCTAATCAACTGAGCCACCTGGCCAGGAACCACTTAGATTTTCTTATACATAGAAGCTTTTAGTAACAACTGAAAATTTGAAAATTTATTCTAGGCAGTTTTATACCAGATGAAATTTCTCTGGTTTCAAAATATTTTATGTTAAAGTGTTTTTCATTATTTGTGCTTCCAACACAGTTCCTGGCATAATAGTTGAGGAACTATCTTTGTTCTTTAAATATGTGTTAAATAGGAAGAGTCAATTTTATATTTATTGTTTTTAGACTTTTGGTCCCTGTCTGACACTTTCAGAAAATATTAGACTTGTAATGAATCACGTAAGTAATTTTTTCCATTTCTCAAATGTGTATTCAACAGTTTAGCAACTCTGTATACAAATAGATGAAAGCTATAAGAGTTCATATTCCTAAGACTTTAACTTTGAAAGTGTCACACAGAACGTTGAGTCAGATATCTTCCTGACTAAATATAGTCCTCAACTTTACATCAAGGCAGAGCCTTTCTACTGTGAATTTTAACTCTATTCAAACGATCACAGTGGCTCTGCTAGTTTCTCATAAGGCAGAGATGAGTTTAATAAGCCTGTTTATTTAAGTTGCTCTATCTAATTGCTCATGTCTGCACTTCACTTTGCTCATTTAGACAATTGTCCCTTAGTAATTTTGTCTTTTGAAGGTTACAGATAATTGTTCAACTTCTTCCTATTCTTTTTGTCATTCATTTTTTCTCTGCTTAACTTTTCAGCCCCTTGGTGAACAAATTTGTCCACATTTTTTTTTCAGCAAAATACATGTTTTTAATATTTACAAATTGCCCAGTGTATTTTCTTCATACATTAACGTATTCACAATTAGATAACGAAATGCAATGCTTGTAATGGCAAATGTACTTGATTTTATTTCATTTGATATTACATTTATTTCTATAACATTTAAACTAAGAATACTATAAAAATTTAACTTAAAAGTATCAGTAGTTACTGAAAATATATTAAATTTGAAAATGTATACATGAATGTGTTTTGTATGTGTGTTTATCAAATTGGTCTCAAAAAGGGAATGCAACATTGTTTTCCAACCTGTAATTTCAGATATAATTTAATGGTAGCCTTTCAATAAGTTAGTGTTGAATGAATGATCATCTACGTGTATTGTTTTGCTTTTGATGGTAGTGGCTTCAGCATAATTCCCTCTAAAACGTAACTTTCCCTTGGTCTAAGTGACGACTGCAGCTGAGTCCCAGGTTTCCGGGCTTATGGGTCTGTTGAGGACACAGCTGGCATGACCTATGTCAAGTGGCACCCACAGCGAGGAGGACTCTGCTCTCATCTATCTGAAGTCGCACCAAGGAGAGCACTTTAGACCCGAGGTCATCACCTATCCCCATCAGGACCAAGTCCTTTCCCTGGAGAGATGGGAACCATACTCTATTCCATAATCCTCATCTGAATCCACTGCCAACTGGCTATGAAGATGAATAAAGAGAACCTGGACCACTACCCAGTGGGACAACAGCACTGGTTTGGACCACAATCCGCACACAGAACAGTGTATGGGACCTTAAGCTGACTTCTCGCCTAGTGTAAAATGATTATAGAGTATACTGATATTCCATCTCTTTGCTTATGGCAGGAGATAGCTTCAATAAATAATTTAGGTTGGTCATGAAAAAATTAATTAAAATAAATACATAAAATGTAACTTTTCTGCTGATTAGAGTGGGACTTGATTTGGTCAATGTGCATTGTGTATAAATTCAAGGAAGAAGAAAACATGCCCGTAAGTGTTGTATAGTCATCTTTCTTCTTGGAGCTGTGGTGGCGTAGGTGGCAAATGACAGCCTTCTTTCTGTTCTTATATTAGAACATAAGAGTCAGGCAGATGGAGATGAACTTACAAACTTGGTTACTAACACATCAGAACAAACTGGAGGGCCAGGTTCAGATATGTGGCCACATTGGTCCTTCGAACACTTATCACTTCTGCTCACAGTTGTAACAGAGAAAACAAATGCTTTACACCTGTCCCTGCTGAGATGCCCACGGACAGTAATTCATGTACCTGTGGGCAGACACATCTTTTCCAAGAAGAGCTTTAATACCAGACAATTATTCTTCGTTACTTCTCTCAAATTCACCCATCAGGTACATCTCTTCTCTCAGGAGGAAGGTAGAGAGAGTCTAAGTCCTCATGTGGAGACTGGAGGACAAAGAACTGAAGGTACTCCTATAATTTCTGATGGGGTTAAATCAAAATTGAAATTAAGTTTATGTCCTTTGTACATACCAACTAAGGTCAAACGAGGTTGGACAGAAGTTGGCTGGTTGGTAAAGAAAATCAGTTTTGTGTTTTAAATTTTGCTACAGATAATTCACAACATGGATATTTAACCTCTTGATTGATTTGGGGGAAATGAATGTTCCTTTAAGGAAGACTTGCCTCAATTACAGCTTGCTTGGTTTAACTAAAGATTTTCTCCAAGTTCCTTGTCCTGTACTTAAAAGAAATGTTGTGCTTTATTATTTGAGTATATTCACTTCCACTAATGGGTGTTGTGTTAATAATTTCTTCCCCCTTGATATTTATTCATTACTTTAAAACTTATCATTTAGTTAGAAAGTTACCATTTTGGATCTCATGCCTAAACATTATGGTGCTACATGGCAGAGTTTTACATATTCATTTTCTCTGAGTTATAGTTTAAAATCTATGTATTTTCCTGAATATGAAGAAGAAGTAGCTGGCATAGAACCTTAGCTTCAGTGAGGAGATTTAGAGCCCACTTTGGCCTGTAGCTAATTGGTTTTGTGAACTCAGGCAATCTACAATCTCTGTGAGTTTTCATTGCCTTTTAAGTAAAATAGGGATTTGGATTAAATCAGTGATTTTCATACTTTAAAAGTTTTTTTTTTTAACTAGAACTGAAATTTGAAATTCTTTTGCATGAATCTGTATTACATAAAGCAGAGACAAACAGAGCAGCCTAACTAAAGGGGGATGGAGACTCTGAAGGTAGGCAATCCTACAGTTGTCTCTAGGGAAAACTTGGATTCCTGTGGATTCCTATTTGAGAATGACCAGTTATGAGAAAAGTTCTAATTATAAATCCTTTCAATGTAAAGTTTATGTTGCATTATCTTTAAGTACCTAGGTTTCTTTTTTTAAAATTTTATTTTATTGTTTAAAGTATTACACATAGCACTACATATTTCTTCTTTTTTTCCCCATTGAACTTCCCCTAGCCCTGCTTACCCCCATAGCATGCCCTCATCCCATCCCCACCCCCACCATCTTGTGTCCATTTGTTGTGCTTATTTGCATGCTTACAAGTTCTTTGTTTGAGCTCTTTCCCACCATTCCCAACACTCCCCAGGCTTCCCGCTGTAATTTGACAGTCTGTTCCATGCTTTACTGCCTCTGTATCTATTTTTTGTTCATCAGGTTATAATGTTCTTTATTTTCCATAAATGGTGAGATCATGTGGTATTTTTCTTTCATTGCATGGCTTATTTCACTATAATGCTTTCCAGTTCTATCCATGCTGCTGCAAATGGTAAGGATTCCTTCTTTTTTATAGCAGAGACCCGGTGCACAAAATTCGTACATGGGATGTGTGTGTATGTGTCCCTCAGTCCAGCCTGCACCCTCTCCAATCTGGGACCCCTTGAGGGCAGTCGGACATCCCTCTCACAATCCAGGACTGCTGGATCCCAACTGCTCGCCTGCCTGCCTTCCTGAATGCCCCTAACCATTTCTGCCTGCCAGCCTGATCACCCCCTAACCATTCCCCTGCCAGCCTGATTGATGCCTAACTGCTCCCCTGCCAGTCTGTTTGCCCCTAACTGCCCTCCCCTGCAGGGTTGATCACCCTGAACTGCCCTCTATTGCAGGTCTGGTCCTTCCCAACTGCCCTCCCCTGCTGGCCATCTTGTGGTGGCCATCTTGTGTCCACATGGGGTCAGTCATCTTTGAACACATGGGGGCAGCCATCTTGTGTGTTGGAGTGACAGTCAATTTGCATATCACTCTTTTATTAAATAGGAGGATTAGATAGGATAGAGGCATTCTGCATGGGTGGGGGCCAGCTGCTTTGCCCTGAAGGGTGTCCCGGATCAGGGTGGGGGTTCCCTTGGGGCATGGAAAGGCCTGGGTGAGGGGCCTGTGGTGGTTTGCAAGCTGGCCACACCCCCTGGTGACCCAAGTGAAGGCCCTGGTAGCTAGAATTTATTTATCTTCTATAATTGAAACTTTGTAGACTTGAGTAGAGCCAAGCCTCCTGCTTGCTCCGTGGCTGCTGCCATTTTTGTTGGGATTTATTTATCTTCTATAATTGAAACTTTGTAGCCTTAAGCAGAGGCCAAGGCCGGCCAGGGCAGGCGGAAAGCTTGGCTTCCTCTATTGCAGGGGAAACCCAAGCCTCCTGCTTGCTATGTGGCCGAATCCATCTTGGTTGGTTTAATTTGCATACTTGCTCCTGATTGGCTGTTGGGTGTGGCTTATGGGTGTAGTAGAGGTACAGTCAATTTGCATATTACTCTTTTATTAGATAGGATAGTTTTCCATTGTGTAGATGTTCCATACTTTTCTAATCCACTCATCTGCTGATGGGCATTTAGGCTGTTTCCAAATCTTAGCTATGGTGAATTGTGCTACTATGAACATAGGGGTGCACATATCCTTTCTGATTGGTGTTTCTAGTTTCTTGGGATATATTCCTAGAAGTGGGATTACTGGATCAAATGTGAGTTCCATTTTTAGTTTTGTGAGGAAAATCCATAATGTGCTCCATAGTGGCTGCACCTGTCTGCCTGCCCACCAGCAGTGCACAAGGGTTCCTTTTTCTCTGCATTCTCACCAGCACTTGTCGTTTGTTGATTGGTTGATGATACCCTTTCTGACAGGTGTGCGATAGTACCGCATTGTCGTTTTGATTTGCATCTCTCGGATAATTAGTGACTTTGAGCATGTTTTCATATGTCTATTGGCCTTCCTTCTGTCTTCTTTCAAAAAGTATCTATTTAGGTCCATTGCCCATTTTTTTAATTGGATCCTTTACCTTCTTTTTGTTATATTGTATGCATTCCCTATAAATGTTGGAGATTAAACCTTTATCGGTGATAACATTGGCAAATGTGTTCTCCCATAGAGTGGGCTTTCTTGTTGTTTTGTTGATGGTTTCTTTTGCTGTTCAAAAACTTATTATTTTGATGTAGTCCCATTTGTTAATTTTCTCTTTAGTTTTCATTGTCCTAGGAGCAATATCAGTGAAGAAATTGCTTTAGCATATATCTGAGATTTTTCTGCCTGTGGATTCCCCTAGTATTTTTATGGTTTCCTATCTTATGTTTAAGTCCTTTATCCATTTTGAGTTTATTTTTGTTTATGGTGTAAATTGTTGGTCTAATTTCATTTTTTTGCATGTATCTGTCCAATTTTCCCAATACCATTTATTGAAGAGATTAACCTTGCAATACTTTGATAAAGAGAAAAATATAAATAAAATTGCAAATGTGTTCTTATTATTGCTGGACTCATGCTTCTTCCACCACCTGCACACTATCCTTACCTAATACTATTTAATAAAGAGTGAATATGCTAATTTACCCTCACGCATCGCAAGATGGTGGCACCCACATCCAATAAGGAGGGAATATGCTTATTGACTGCCCTGCCCTCAAAGATGGCAGTGCCTGGTGCCCTCAGCTCCTCCAGGGCAGCAGGGGCATGGCACAGCCAGGCTTGCCCCCAGGCAGGTCAGGCCTCTCTGCGCTCCTGCTTCTGGAGTCCCCCAGTCCCCTCAGCCCCCCAGCTGCCCAGAGTCAGCCCAAGGTGCAGTCAAGCCTCAGATGGCAGCTGCCCAGCCTCCCAGAGCCACCTGTGGCTCACGTAACCAGGACCAGCCAAGGCTTGTGCTGTCGGCAGTGGCAGCAGCAGAGGTGTGATGGCATGTTGCCTTCCCCTGATAGCTGGGTTGCCTCCTACTCTTATGGGCTCCTGCACTGTGAGAGGGGGCAAGCTGTTCTGAGGAACTCTCACTCCAGTGCATGAATTTTCATGCACCTGCCTCTATTATAAACATAAATGCCACAAAAGTAAATATTTAGGAAAAGAGTTTTTTTTTTTGGGAAAAGATTATTAGTAGTTTCTTAATTCAAGTTGTGTAAAATGTGCTTTACATTATCCTATATAATGAAGAGCTAATATGCTAATTAGACTGAACAGCCAGATGATCTTCCAGACGAAGCTGGAGCTGTGAGGGCCAGCCAAGGTGGCGAGGGGCTGCGAGGGCCAGCCGAGGCAGCTGGGGCTGCAAGGGCCAAGCCCCTTGCACAAATTTCATGCATCAGACCTTTAATATAGTTTATAAAGGCTTTTGTCTTTATCTGGTAATGAGTTATTTATTTTACTAGGCTAGTCTAGTTATGTTGTCATATTATCCATTTAATCACACCTATCTATGATGTATTGTTCAAGTAGAGGACTGAACATCAGCATCCTGGAGAAGGAGCAGTCTAGCAGAGAGAACAACCAGAGCAACGGCCCTGAGACAGGCCTGAAATATGTGACAAGTAGTAAAGGGTTCACTGGAGCTGTGTTGGAGTCAGAGGATAGAGCAGTAGGAGGTGGAGGCAGAGATGTAGGGAGGGTGCACCTGGTGGCTCTTATAGGCTGTGTAAGGAATTTGGCCTTTGCTCTGTGTGACATGGCAGGCCACCAGGTACCACAAGGGGGAGTGCCTGATCAGATCTACTATGTAATCCCTTGGCTCTGGGAATAAAGTTGAGAAGCAAGGAGAACAAAGAGCAGCCACTGATTTGACATTAATATGAGCTTGTGTGTGTGTTGGGGGTGGGGGAAGGGAGGTTTATCTCTGCAAATACTATCACCGCTGATAAGTTTGTGATGCTTATTAGACATCCAAGTGGAGGTGAGTAAATGGATCTGTAACTCTTGCTCCAGGGCCTAGGTCTGGGTTAGAAGTAATCTAGGGGGATCAAGGGAGCCTATGTTTAGATGGTGTTGAAAGCGTGGGACTACATGAAATCACCAGGGATTGGGTATAGACATAAAAGAGAAGAGATCTGGGATTGAGCTTTAAGTCACTCCAAAGTTAAGAGATCAAGTTGAAGAGGAGGAACCTACAGAGGACTTGAGACCTCAAGATGGAATAGTGAGCAAGGGACAAGGCAAGAAAAGCTTTCAAGGAAAGCAAGTGTTACTTGAAGGAGAGTGTGGCCCACTCTGGTTTCAGCAAAGATGAGGTTGTGTTAACCCTGATAAGAGTGTTAGAAAAGTAGAGAACAAATGCCCAATTTGTGTGAATTCAAAAAAGAGGGAGAAGAGAGACCCTGGGGGCATAATTGTAGCCTGCTCCTAGAAGCTTTTCTATAAAAGGTGACATGCGTGGAGCCTGGGTACCTGGAAAGTGAGGTCAGCTCCACTGAGGATTTTTTTTTTTAAGATGACACACATTTGAATAACTTTAGGAATAATCTTGTGAGGGAAATACTAGTGATGTGAGCAGAGATGGGACTTAACCAGGTTTAGTTTAGATCAATGAGTAAGACAGGGAGAGAGAAGGGCTAGAGTGGAGGCACTATGCAAAGGATATTAATAAATTGACCCTGGAATTTAAGTAGCATTAGGACAGAGGGAACAAGAGGGTCACAGTGAAAAGGTGGTCTGAAGGCTTGAAAAAAAAAGATTTCCAACATGTTTCCTAAAGGAGGAAGAAAGAGAATACCTTACCCTTTGAGGATGGGAATAAGCAGGATTCTTTCCCTGTCCTGCTCCCTAGTGTCTATGATAAAAATGCTACTTACAAGGTAATTTTAAAATATAGAAGTTTACTTTTGAGGCCATCTCAAGTTTCCTTATTCTCTGGTGTCACCTGAAAATCAAAAACCTATCATAATGTGAGAAGAGCAATTTAATTTTCCTGAGGCAGTTACTCCCCAGACCTCACCTGACTATTATGACTTCATTGTCATGAGCCTGGGGGTCATTCTATGACAAAAATCATGGGAATTTTATACTCAGATAGTTTAGGTTTATAATTCAGACCACCCCCCAAGACTTCTGTGGGGTAGCTGTGGTTGTAGCAAAGGAATCCTAGAACTGTTTGAGCCCAATCCTCATCTCATTTAATGCCTTCATTTTGCAGCTGATGAAATTAAGAGATGATTTACCCAAGGCCAGGCAGTTGGGTTAGAAACCAGGATTGAGAGAAAACCTGCACCTCTTTAGTGTTCTTCCCAATCCCTTTGTTCCCCCAACCCTGTAACAGGTGGAACACAGAACAATTAAACATAACATTTCTATGCACAGAGTACAAGGAGACAAGTTTGACCCAATGCACATTGTGAGTCTCACCAATAACCACACCAGGGTAATGCTGTGCCATCAGTCCCTGCTGCCCACACTACGTACCTGGAATTTCTCTCAGATTCTTTAGTCCATGAAGCTTTTGGGAAGGACTACCACCTCCCATTGCAGCTGATAGTGTAGGACACCCTGAGCTGGGGTGCACTATTGCTTTTCAGCAATGAAATTGAACACTCAGTCCTCTAGGTTAACTGGGTAATTCTTGATAACCCTGGGAAGTAGGCAGAGTGCTTTGAGTCTGAGGCTGCATATCCATTTCACCAGGGGCTGCTCATTTGGGCTGGCGGAGGCTAGTACTGTAGACCCTTTCTCATTACCCTCTGGCTATCTCAAAGTCTGGTATTGATTCCTTTGGTAAATCCAAAGAAGGACAAGAGAAAGTAAGGCAGAAAGGGAAACTCATGGTTGTTTGTTTGTTGTTGTTGTTGTTGTTTTTTAATTTCTGAGAAATTTAGTAAAAAAGAAATTTAGTAAAAAATTGAATAAGTCAAAAAGACAGCATGGTTGGCTGAGACTGTGCAATCTTAAACGGGAGAGTGGATGTGATCAGCTGCTCAGCTTTACCTTTAACTGGGGAGAGCATGGATACCTCTTGGGACCCTATAACCACAAAGTCCAATGACCAGATGCCTCAGCTGCAAACCCACAAAAATTGAGACTCCAGCCTCCCTGCCATGAGCACCTAAAAAGTTGGTCCACAGGGAGTCAAGGTGCCAGCCATATACAGACGGATCCTACACCTTCTCACAGAGTAGGTAGAATGAACAGCTGAATCAAAAAACATCCACCCAGAATTTGCAAAATAAATACACTTGGTGAGGCAATGCATGGATGGAAAGGTCAGTGATCCCCTAGAGCAGTGGTCAGCAAACTCATTAGTCAACAGAGCCAAATATCAACAGTACAATGATTGAAATTTATTTGAGAGCCAAATTTTTTAAACTTAAACTTCTTCTAATGCCACTTCTTCAAAATAGACTTGCCCAGGCTGTAGTATTTTGTGGAAGAGTCATACTCAAGGGGCCAAAGAGCCACATGTGGCTCGTGAGCTGTGGTTTGCCAACTACTGCCTTAGAGAGATTCAACACAGAAGAGACAGAGCTACATAACCAGACACCTTGAGACAAATGAACATGGGTAGACAAAGAAACAGTCCCCATACAAAAGAAAAGGAGGAATCACCACAAAATGAAGTAAACAAAATGGAGGCAAGCAATATGTCAGAGAAAGAATTCAGAGCAAAGGTCATAAGGATGCTGAAAAGAATGGAAGAAGAATTCAACAATATGTGTAAGAACCAAGAGGAAATGAAGAAGAACCACGAAGATAAGAAGAATGACATTCTTGCAATAAATAACATGATAGAAAGCATCAACAGTAGACTAGAAGAAAAGGGCAACTGAATCAGTGAGCTATAAGACAAGGTAGGAAAAAATAGCCAAGCAGAGCAGCACCTGGAAAAAAAAAAGTTAAAAAACAGGAGGAGAGCCTAAGGGAACTTTGGGAAAACACAAAATGAAACAACATCTGCAAAAAAGGGGTGCCAGAAGGAGAGGAAACTGAGCAAGGAATAGAAAATCTGTCTGAAGAAATAATGACAGAAAACTTCCCTGATATTGGGAAGAAAAAGTCACACAAGTCCAAGAAGCACACAGAGTCCCAAACAAGGTGAACGCAAAAAAAAAAAAAAAAAAAAGCTGACACCAAGACATATTATAATTAAATTGGCAGACACTAACAACAAAGCAAGAATCTTAAAGGCTGCCACAGAGAGACAGCCTCTCATCAGACTATCAACTGATTTCTCAACAGAAATACATCAGGCTAGAGGGAATGGAATGAAATATACAAAGTCATGCAAAGCAAGGGTCTGAATCTAAGAATACTGTACCCAGCAAGGCTATCAATCAAAGTTGAGGGTAAAATCAGAAACTTCACAGACAAAAAAGGATTAAGGGAGGTTATTACCAACAAACCAGCAATGCAAGAAATGCCAAAGGGTCTGCTATAAAGAGAAGAAATAGGAAGGGAAGAAGGAACACAGGCACAAAGAATAAAAGTGGTAACAAACAACTACCTATCAATAATAACTTGAAATGTAAATGGATTAAATGTCCCAATCAAAAGATATAGGGTAGCTGAATGGATAATAAAACATGACCCATATATGTGCTTTTTACAAGTGACACACCTCAGAACAAAAGACTCAAACACTGATGGTGAAAGGATGGATAAAGGTTTTTCAGATGAATAGGAATTTTAAAAAGCTGGAGTAGAATATTTTTATCTGACAAATTAGACCTCAAAGGGAAGGGAAAAACAAAAGATAAAGAAGGCCACTTTATAATACTAAAGGGCACAATTCAACAAGAAGACACAACTCTGGTAGACATATATGCACCCAATAGAGGTGCACCCAAAAACATTAAAAAAAAACACAAAAAACTTCTGGAAGATATCAAGGGAGAGATTGACAGCAATACAGTTATATTAGGGAACTTTAATACCCCACTAACACCACTGGACAAATCCTCTAAACAAAAAATCAGCAAGTAAACATCAATCCTAAATGACTCACTAGACCAAATAGAATTAATTGACATCTTCAGAATATTCCACGCCAAAGCCACAGAATATACATTCTTCTCAAGTGTACACAGGTCATTTTCCAATAGAGACCACATATTGGGGCACAGGCAAACTATCTTCAAATTCAAGAAGATAGAAATCATATCAAGCATCTTCTCAGATCACAATGGCATAAAATTAGATAGCAACTACAATAAAAACAATGGCGAAAATCAAACATCTGGAGGCTAAATAGCATGCTATTAAACAATGATTGGGTTACCAAAGGGATCAAAGAATAAATTTTAAAAATCATGGCAACAAATGACAATGAAAACACAACAATCCCAAATCTACAGGAATAGTGGAAGCACTCTTAGAGGGAAGTTCATAGCTTTACAGATCTACCTCAAAAAACAAGAAAAAATAGTAATAAATTATCTCTAACCCTACAACTGAAAGAGTTAGAAAGAGAGCAACAAGAAAACCCCAGTGTAAGCAGAAGGAAGGAAACAATAAAGATCAGAGCAGAAATAAGAAAAATAGAGACCAAAAAAATACAAAAGATAAACAAAATCAAGAGCTGGTTCTTTGAAAGGATGAACAAGATTGATGAACCTGTAGCCAGGCTTACCAAGAAGAAAAGAGAGAGGATCCAAATAAACAAAATCAGAAATGAAAGAAGTGAACTAACAACCAGTCCCACAGAAATACAAAGGATTATGAAAAAAAAATACTGTAACAACTCTATTCCAACAAAAGGGACAACCTTGATGAAACGGACATGTTCTTAGAAAAACACAAGCTCCCAAAACTCAATCAGGAAGAATAAAAAATCTGAATAGGCAGATAACTACCAAAGAAATTAAAGCATGATCAAATATCTTCCAGCAAACAAAAGCCCTGCCCAGACAGCTTTACAAGGGAGTTCTACCAAGCATTCAAAGAAGAACTAAGACCGATCCTCCTCAGACTATTTCAAAAATTTCAAGAGGAAGGCACACTTCCAACTTCTTTCTATGAAGCCAGCATTACCCTAATCCCAAAACCAGATAAAGACACCACAAAAAAAGAGAATTACAGGCCTATATCCTTGATGAACATAGATATTAAAATTCTCAACAAAATTCTAGCAAATCATATTCAGCATTACTTTAGAAAGATCATACACCATGACCAAGTGAGATTTATTCTGAGAATGCAAGGATGGTACAATATCCGCAAATCAATAAATGTGATACATCACATAAACAAACTGAAAGAGAAAAGTCACATAATCATATGAATCAATGCAGAAAAAGCATTTGACAAAATCCAACACCCTTTCTTGATAGAAACTCTCAGCAAAGTGGGAATAGAGGGATTATATCTCAACATAATAAAAGCCTTATATGACAAACCTGCAGCCAACATCATATTCAATGGGCAAAAACTAAACTCATTTCCCCTAATAATGGGAACAAGACAGGGATGCTCCCTTTCACAACTTCTTTTAACATAGCACTAAAAGTGCTAGCCATAGGGATCAGACAAGAAGAAGATATGAAAGACATCCAAATTGGAAAAGAAGAAATAAAACTCTCCTTATTTGCAGATGACCATGATACTATACATAGAAAACCCCAAAGTTTCTATCAAAAAACTATTAGAACTAATAAATGAATTTGGCAGTGTAGCAGGACACAAAATTAACACCCAGAAGTCTATGGAACTGGAGAGCATTATGCTAAGTGAAATAAACCAGTGGTCAGCAAACTCATTAGTCAACAGAGCCAAATATCAACAGTACAATGATTGAAATTTCTTCTGAGAGTCAATTTTTTTACACTTAAGCTTCATCTAACACCACTTCTTCAAAATAGACTCACCCAGGCCATGGTATTTTGTGGAAGAGCCACACTCAAGGGGCCAAAGAGCCATAAGTGGCTCGCAAGCCATAGTTTGCCGACCACTGAAGTAAGCCATTTGGAGAAAGATAAATATCACATGATCTCACTCATATGTGGGATATAATGATCAACATAATTGGATGAACAAAAATAGATCCAGAGACAAATGGCAGGATATGTGTGTGTGTGTCTGAGGGAGGGTTAGAGAGCAACCAAAGGACTTGTATTGTGTGTATATTAGCATAACCAATGGACACAGACACTTGGGGCAGTGGTGGCTTGTCCAGGGTTGGAATAGTTGGGGTGGGGGTCAATGACGGAAAAAGGAGACCAATATATATATATATATATGTATATATATATATATATATATATATATATATATATATATATATATACACACATACACACACACACACATATATGATTGACCAAACTAAAAGCCAATAACCACTATCATAAAAAATAGGAATTTTGCTATTTCAATGAATGCTTTCAACTAATTCTATCAGTTTTGTCATGGGGCACTAAAAGGTGTGTAATTTATATTCATCTTAAAGAGATAAAGACATTAAAACCTACATAAGGAGTTACTTGGCCCATTTCCCACAACATTTAAGTGTCAGAATCATGGCTTAAGCTGGCTTTGTCACTCTTCAAAGCCAACCCTTTTAAATTTTTGAACATTTTTATTAGTAATGTTATTACTTAGTTGAGTCTTTATTATGTAGGCTAGGAAAAGGTTTGACAAAGCTGAATTATTCCTGATATCTCTCTTTAATTTCTCCCAGACAGTTACAAAAGGATCCCAGAAGCTATAATATTTATGATGGTTAAACCCATCCAAAAAAGAGAAAATAGCATTCAAGATTAAAGTAGAATAGGAAGATGCACATAACCCATAGGAAACATTCCTGAAGCTCAGATGATCTGAAAAATTGTGCCACTGCACTCAATGAGACACCTATGTCGTAAAGCCATCATAATAAGTTTGAGAATCATAGTAGATCTACTAAAACCAGAGACAAAATGGGGAGAAAAAGAATTATGCCCCAAGTGTAAGAACAAGAGAAATCCTCCCCAAAGAATTAAATGAAATGGAAGCAATCTAATTACAAGATGCAGAGTTTAAATGAATGGTTATAAGGATGCTCAAAGACCTTAGGAGATGAATCAATGATCTCAGTGAGATCATAAACAAAGAGATAGGAAATATTGAAAAGGACACAGAGCTAAGCCACTGTGGCTCAGTCATTGAACACCAACCCATGAAATTGGAGCTCATGGTTGGATTCCCAGTCAAGGCACATGCACCAGTTGCAAGCTCAATCCCCAATAGGAGGCATGCAGAGAAGGCAGCCAATCAATGATTCTCTCTTATCATTGATGTTTCTGTCAATCTGTCCCTCTCTATACTCCTCTCTGAAATTAATAAAAATTCTATTAATAAAAGCCTATGTGGTCATCATGTCCTCATGCCATGAAGCACTCACGCCGCAACGTGTGATCACCAGGAGGCTGCGTGCGCAGCAGGCATGTGCGGGTAGGCGGGGTTATATGTTCATGCAGGTGGGTGGGGGCTAAACACTGTGTGCGTGGCGTGGAGGTGTGGCCTACAGCTCCACGGAGTGAGGTCTGGTGATCCTGCAGCTCTGCACAGTGCAGAGGTAGGGCCCACAGCTACAGCCTACCTCTTTGGGGCAATCCATTGAGGATCCCCGATGGGTGAGTGGGGTCTACCCCTTTGAGGTGATTGATCGTAGGGCTCCTGCACTGGGAGAGCGCTCAGGCCAGGCTGGGGGGAAACCCCAAATGAACAAATTTTGTGCACCAGGCCTCTAGTATATATATTTTTTAAAATGACACAGAAACCATAAAAAAGAGCCAGTCAAAAATGAAGACTACAATATCTGAAATGAAGAATAGACTAGAAGGAATCAAGCAGAGGGTGGAAGCAATGATTTAGAGAATAATATAGCAATAAACACCCAAAAAGAGCATCAAAAAGAAAAGAGAATTTTTTTTTTAATGAGGAAAGTCTAAGGGACCTTTGGGCAGCATCAAGTGCAAAAGCATCTGCATCATAGCAATTCCAGACAGAGAAGAGTGTGAGCATGGGAGAAAAAATGGCTGAAAAACTTCCTAACCTGGTGAAGGAAAGTCACACAAGTTCAGGAAGGACAGAGAGTCCCAATCAAGATCAACCCAAAGAGACCTACATTAAGGCACATCATAAGTAAAATGCCAAAGGTTAAACACAAAGAGAGAATCTTAAAAGCTGCAATAGAAAAGTGATTAGTTACCTACAAAGGAGCTTCTACTCGTATATGGCTAACAGCTGATTTCTCAATGGGAAAATTTCGAGAAAGGAGGAGTTCACATGAAATATTTAAAGTGATGAAAAGCAAGGCTGACAACCAATAGTAGTCTATCCAGGAAGGCTATCATTTAAAATTAAAGGTGAAATAAAGAGCTACCCAGGCCAAAATAATGAAAAAGCTGAAGGAGTTCATTACCACTAAATCAGTACTACAAGAAATGTTAACGTGCCTTCTTTAAGAAGAAGAAAGATACAGCTGTAAAAAAGAGGGATCTCTTACCCTTTGGGACAGCATGGATGGACCTAGAAAATATCATCCTAAGTGAAATAAGCCAATCTAAGAAAGACAAATATCACATGATCTCACTTATTTGTGGATTCTAATGAACAAAATGAATTAATCAACAAAATAAGACTCAAAGCATGGAAGCAATGGAACAGACTGACATACCTCGATATGGGACTGGAGGGATAAGAAGAGATGAAACAAAGAACTTATATACTTAATAGAGGCCTGGTGCACAGATTCATACACGTTGAAAGGATATTAATTACAAAGTGGCCGGCGAGATGAGCTGGACATGATCTGGAGCCAACCTCTCGCAGTCCCTCCCAGGCCGGACACACTTGGGGTGGCAGCAGGGCTTGAAGGGTGTCTGCAGAGTGAGCAGGGTCTCTCAGGCAGGTGGGATCCCTCGGCCTAGACTGCAGGGATCAGACTGAAACCAGGAGTCTGATGTCCCCTGAGGGGTCCCAGTGTGCAAGAGGGTACTCTGCAGAGTTGCTGTTGCTCAGCAGCTCCTGTGTTGAGTATCTGTCCCCTGGTGGTCAGCGCACATCATACCTACCACTCAGTCAGTCAGCCAGTTGGCTGGTCAGCCAGTCGGCTGGTTGGCCAGTTGCTTAGCCTTTTATATATATAGATATGCCTAGCCCATGGACATAGGCAATAAGGTAGGGAAGACCTGGGAGAGTGGGTAATGGCTGGGAGGAGGAAGGGAAAGGGGGACAAATGAAAGCTATATATATTACTATCAAAAATAAAAAAATATATATTTTTAAAAAGAAGAAGAAAGGAAAAAGAAGAAGAAAGGAAAAGACAGAGACAACAAAAAGAAGCCCAGCGTAAGTGGAAGGAAGGAAATTATAAGGAATAGGTTTAAAAAATGAAATGGCAATAAATATTTACATATAAATAATAACCTTAAATGTAAACGGATTAGATGCTCGACTCAAAAGACACAAGATAGCTGAGTGGATAAGAAAATAAGGCACATATACATGCTACAAAAGACCCTCCTCATTATAAAAAGATACACACAACTAAATGTGAAAGGATGGAAAAATGTTTCCATGCAAATGGAAACAAACAAGCTGCGGTAGCAATACTCATATGAAACAAAATTGACTTCAAAACAAAGGCCACAGAAGAGACAAAGAATGTCACTACATAGTATTAAAGAGATGGATCCAAAAAGTAGCTCTAGCCCTTGTAAATATATATGCACCCAACACAGGAGTACCTAAATATATTTTTTAAAAATCTTGGTGGACATTAAGGGAGAGATTAACAGTAATACAGTCATAGTATGGAATTTTAACACCCCAGACATCAATGAATATATCTTCTAGACAAAATATAAATAACATATCAGTAACTTGAAGCAACACAGTGGAACAGATGACTTTAATTGATATTTACAGAACATTTCATCCCAAAGCAGCAGAATATACATTCTTCCCAAATGCACATGGAACATGCTCAAAGATAGACCACATGTTATTACATCAAATATGTCTTAATAAATACAAGAAGATTGAAATCAGATCAAGTATCTTCTTTAACCACAATAACATAAAGCTAGAAATCAACTACAATAAAAAGAAACAAAGAAAAATGTTCAAATATATGAAGGCTAAATAGCATGTTGTTAAACAATGAATGAATTAACAATGAGATCAAGGAGGGAATCAAAAGTTACCTGGAAGCAAATGAAAATGAACACGCAAAACCCCTAAATCTATAGGACACAGCAAAAGCAATCCTGAAAGGGAAGTTCATAGCTTTACTGGCCTACCTAAAGAAGCAAAAAAATCTCAAATAAACAATCTAGCTCTACATCTAAAAGAAGTAGAAAAAGAACAACAAAAACAGACCAGAGTAAGTAGAAGGAACGAAATTACAAAGATCAGAGAGGAAATAAATTAGATAGATATAAAAAAATACAAAAGATTTTTATGAGAATAACTTTCTAGAAACCACTCCTTCCCAGGGTCAAAGCCCAGGGTACTGTACACAGTGAGGACAATGTCCTTGGACTTATACAAGTCCAGCAGTTTGCTCTGGATGAGGTACAAGTGACACTCAACCTGCAGAAAGCCAAGTAGAAGCATTGGGTTTTAGAACTACCAGCACCAAATTTACAAGGAACATACAGTTCTGCATTGCATAGTAGCAAAAATATTTAGGAATATCAGTGACATGGACAAACACATGATTATCACTCACAGCTGTGTCACTAGAGCTTGCAGAAGCTTAACTCTGGCTACCTGCCAGAGATAGCATCACAATATTGGTTAATGAGCTCAGTGCTTGTATAAGACAAGTTCAGATGATGAGATCTCCTAGACGCTCTGACTGAAGACCATGGGGGTGTTCTTGGATATTCCTTGTGCATTGAAGCTTCTCCTGCCCAAGTAAACTTCCTCCAACCAATCAGCCTCCAGTTGGTAAAATTATATCCCCATTTAGAGCTCACATAATATCCAGGTTCTTCCTTAATTCTTCACCAACCACTCCAGTCAAAATCAACTTTCTTCCCTTTCTCTTAATTGGTGGTTTCAAAGTGGAAGTAAACCTCGCAAGGGACATGAAATAGAACTCTTATTTGTATTTTTATCTAAAAATGAGGAAAAACAAGCCTTACTAATATTTAATATATCGATTGACTACTATCCTCTCAGTTTGCATGGAAGAAGTTTAAAAGGAGATGAGATAATCCAGGGAGTGTGGGCCCTCTGCAGTGCAGAAGTCATTTCAACACTCCAGGTTTCTTCCATTATTCTCCAAGACAAGTAGTTGTTTGTGCTTCTCATTAAAGTGGGTTTATCTTAAGTAGCATATATACAGTGTGTGTGTGTGTGTTTGTGTGTGTGTGTGTGTATACACAAAACACAAATTTACCACTTAAACCATTATTTAGTGTACACTTCAATAGTATTAAGTACATTCACATTTTTTGGGCATGATTTTGTACTATCAACGGGCTCAATAGTTTTCTCATGGGACAGAACTCAAGAGTTGTTAGACTTAAAAATGAATCACCCACTTCTTTTACACACAAGTGTTCCAACTTTGTCGACCTTTTATGAGATAAGAAAAGTCAGTGGACTGAAAGTTCTAAATTTTTAGGACCAATCCCCATAACACCTTGTAGATCATACTCCAACCTGACCCTTACATATTTCATGTGTGTGTTTTTTTAATAGTGCGACATGGCCATAGTAACTGTCTCCAACAACTTTAAATAGAGTCTGTTGTCTTGAAGTAACTGATATCCAATGTTACAATACTTGAGAGGGAGTGCCATTGGTGACTTGTAGAAATGAGAAAAAAGGAAGCTGAAGAGGAGGGAGAAGTCACAGGTACATTGATGGGGCTCCTCTGATTGCAGACAGATTTGTAATTAAGTCATGGTTTGTTCAGGATCATCTCCAGCTGCTTGAAGTTCAAGTTGGACTTGGCCAATCCTGCCTGCTTACACTTCTCCAGGGCCTGGGGAGAAAGGGTTTGTGAGAGGTCATGTGTGTAACTGGCTAGAGAAGTATAATAATGGGAGCACGCTGAGATTGGGGGGAGGGGGAGGAGAGAGGATATGAGCCAGAGCAGGAAAGTCCTGAAAGGTTCAGGTGCCAATCAACAAAACAAGAATTGTCCAAGTGAGGAGAATAAAAACTAATATTAAAGAAATGCGCAAGAAAATAAGAATAAGAAAAGAATGCAAATTTCCAGGACAGAACTAAAGGAACCAGATGATTTTAGCTGAATACCTAGAAAAATCTAACTGGGCAAGGACAAAACAAGCACCAGGAGAGCAAGCAGTGGAGCTGCTGAAGCAGAGGGAACAGGTGGGTGGCCCCCTGTTTTCTCTCTGACCTCATTTCCCATTTCCTTCAAAAGCCCTCTGTTCCAGTCACACATGCCGTCTTGCTGTTTCTTGAACATGGGAGCTTCTCTCTCATCTTAAAAACTTTGCCTTGGCCTTCTTTTGACCTGTATCATTTTTTCATCTAAATATCCATATAATCAATTTCTTCACTTCCTGAAAGTCTTTGCTCAAATGTCATCTTCTCAAGAAGGTCTACCCTGTCCATTCTGTTTTGTTTTTGGTGTTTTCTTTAAAAATTTGTTTTTATTTATTTCAATGAGGGAAGGAGAGAGAGGGAGAGATATAAACATCAATGATGATAGTGAATCATTGATCCAGTGCTTCTGCATGCCCCCTACTTGGGATCAAGCCTGCAACTCTGGCATATGCCCTGACCGCAAAAGGAAATGTGACTTGGTTCATAGGTTGACCCTCATCTACTGAGCTATACCAGCTGGGCTGAGTTTTTGGTTTTCTTTTTTAATCCTCACCCAAGTATACATATATTATCATTGATTTTTTTGAGACAGAGGAAGAAAGCAGAGAGAGAGACAGAGACAGAGAGAGAAACATCAATGTAATAGACAAAAATCAATCAGTTGCCTCCCGTACATGCCCTGACAGAGGATTGGAACTACAACCCAGGTATGTGCTATGACTGGGAATCAAAACCCACCACCTTTTAGTGTACCAGACTACACTCTAACCAGCTGAGCCACCCAGCCAGGGCTCATTCTCTTTTCATTTGCCTATTGTCTCCCAACTTCCCACCCCCAACACTCTTCCACTCTCAATTCCAGTAGGGCCAGAGACCTTGGTTTTATTAACTGATGTCACTTCTGTACTAAGTACATCCTAGGCACTCAATAAGTATTTATTGAATTATTAAGTGGATGAATTGAGAAAACTGAGACAGAGGGACATTCAGGGACTTACCTGAGTCTACTCAGGTGTCAGAACTTAACTAGATCCACCTTTATTGAATTCCCATCTTTCCTTTCTCCCCACTGCCCCAGCTATACTCACCTTCCAGGTGGTACAGAAATCCATTGTGTCAAAAGGTTTTTCCCTCTTGTGTCCTTTGGGAAAATCCCCTCCCCAGGCTGGAAAACAGGCAAGAATGGGAGGGTGTATAAAGCCAGGTTTGACTTTACCCAAGCTGTTTGGAATCTGTAAGTCCTGAGGCTAATGGAATAATCTATTCCTGTTATTGAAAGGAATTTTAAGATTGTGATAAAAGGAAAGGGAGTATATTTAGGAAGTACACCTCCCATAAGTGTTTTTGACTGCTAAAAGTTTAATAAATATTGCATGTGTCAAAGACAACTGGAGACACCCTGGACACCGTTTTAGAGAGAGCCTGGCGTGGAGCATGGCTCAGCAAGCTCTTTTCTCCTGAGCTCTCCCACCTCACTTTCCACCAGGAGGTGGTCATATGAGAGAGCAACCTGTCCACCTCTCAAGGGCTGAGACTCTTCCTCTTTGGATTTCCTGGACCTCAACTGGCCTCCAGGTCAGGACATTCCTAGACACAGGTGGGCACTGGGTTCAGGTTCAGGCGCACAGGGGTTGTCTCTCGGGAGCTGAAATAATGAACTGAGATGGAAATAGTTGCAGCCAAAAGAATAGGGAATCTTAAAGTATTATGTATGTTTCTTCTCATTTTACAAATTATCTCCTCTCTATCATTCAGCTACAATATTTATATTGATAACCAAAGTAAAATAACTTTTGCTAACCTTCAAAGCTACTGGGAAATGAATAAAAAAAAGATCCACAAAGCTCAGCTGAGGTTTCCTCAGACATACTTCTGAGCCAGTTTGGACCAACTCTGGATGGAAAAGGTGCCCCAAAGCTGCAATGGTTGAAAGAGAAGGGTTGTGAGATTATTTCTTTAGGAGTCTTTAGGAGATATTTATAAAATAGTAAATAAACATCAACAACCATGATCTGCTTATAGTAGATGGGAAGTCCCAAGTCACCCAGTAAATCTCTTAAGTTCTTGATTATGATAGCCTATTTTCATATGGAATTAAGACAACAATGTGCCAAAAGGAAATATGGTCCTACACAGATTTTCTCAAATTTTAGAATCCAAAAGCATTATTTCTGTTGTTCATTAAAAACATATACCTGGTGTTACCTCCAAACATTATAAATTACAGTATCTGGAGACTGGTCTGGGAAATTGCATTTTAAATGGGAACTTTATTTTGGGGGTACTTCAGTCACCTCATTTTAAGAAGTAATATTCTAAGGAAAAATTAATCAAACTTATTAATGGCATGGAAACAAACAAATCCTATGAGAGGAGGATTAAAAAATGAGAGTAAGGAGATTATATCACATCTAAACACAGTCACATGGACAGATTCATATTCTGGGGCTTGAAGAAATATCCATTTACAGACCTGCATAGGATTCATTTGCATGGACCTCAACTCTCTCTTCAGAGCTACTTCCCTCAAATATGAATGTCTTTCATTTCAGCAGTCAGTTCAATGAAAACTATGGGAGATTCCTCTGGGGTTTCCTTTCCATTCTTAATTAAATATAAGGTGTCCCCCAAAAATGTATACACATTTCCACTTTGAATACTTATTAATTCTAATGGGTTAAATCAGAAAGGAAAGAAACATCAATTGAGCTATCAGCTGTTAAGTATATATACATTTTGGGGGGACACTTGTACCTAACCTCTTTTATTTTTGGCTTCAGATATGATGTCAGATATGGAGAATAAGCAAGAGACAATGTTTCAAGAGTTTTTTTAAAAAGCATTTAAATACTTTTATACACATTAATTTCATCCTCACAACAATTTTATAAGATTTTTTATACTTCATAAAAAAGAGAAAGAAATAAATGTTTATTGACATATAACAAGTTGAGATATGATGGCTAAGGCTAAGAGAGTTTAAGAAACTTTGTTTGGTTGAGAAATTTCACAAAATCAAATATGTAGAATATTAAAGAAGTAAAATTTGTTATTTGTTTCCCCAAATCCCCGCCTTCTGACTAAATTGCATGACTTCAAGAAAATATTAAGTCACTTTGTCAAAACTTGATTATATCTGAGTTGGAAAAGCTAAGTCCATTCCTGAATTAAAATATACTGTATACACATAACAGGCAGCTGCCTTCGCTCTCCAAGCCTGCGCAGCCTCCAGCTCGCAGAGCTCCAGCTGAAGGAGAAAGGGGTTAAGTAAAGAGGTCTCTGTACCATGGCTCTTGAGAAACAGACTGCCTTTAAGTCCACCAGGGGCAAAGCACCCAGGAAGAAGCTGGCTACCAAAGCCACTGGAAAGAGTGCGCCCTCCACTGGAGGGGAGAAGAAACCTCATCTTCACAGGCCTGGTACTAGGGCACTTTGTGAAATTAGACTTTATCAGAAGTCCACTGAACTTCTGATTCGCAAACTTCCCTTCGAACGCCTGGTGCGAGAAATTGCTCAGGACTTGGAAATAGACCTGCGCTTCCAAAGTGCAGTGATTGGTGCTTTGCAGGAGGCAAGTGAGGCCTATCTGGTTGGCATTTTTGAAGACACCAACCTGTGTGCTATCCATGCCAAACGTGTAACAATTATACCAGGGGACATTCAGCCAGCACGCTGCATACGTGGAGAACGTGCTTAAGAATCCACTATGATGGAAAACATTTCATTCTCTAAAAATATTTTCTCTTCTTCCTGTTATTGGTAGTTCTGAAACGTTAGGTGTTGTTTTTTCCCCCATGGGGTCAAAAGGTACCTAGGTATATGACTGCAAGTTGAAAATAGGGGACAGAAATCAGGTATTGGCAGTTTTTCTATTTTCATTTGTGTGTGAATTTTTTAAATATAAATACAGGGACATAAGGCATTAATGCAAGTCAAATGTTTCAGTGAACAAGTTTCAGCAGTTCAACTTTATAACAATATAAATAAACCTGTTAAATTTTTCTGGACAATGACAGCATTTGGATTTTTTTGAAACAAGTAAATTTCTTATTGTTGGCAACTAAATGGTGTTTGTGGCATTTTTATCATACAGTAGATTCCATTCATTCACTATACTTTTCTAACTTAGTTGTCCTACATGCAAGTACATGTTTTTAATGTTGTCTGTTTTCTGTGCTGTTCCCGTATGTTTGCGATTAAAATACATTAAACTATAATATATATATACAGTATATATATATAACAGTTATATAAAAACAGTATTTTTAGCATTTAAAATATAGTTAATGCCTTTCTAAAAGCTTTATCTGTACTATATAATAGTCATGAAAATCCTGTGAAGTAAATAATATTATCTTCATTTTATAGCTTTGGAACATAAAGTGTGCTGTTTAAAGAAGCTTAAGGTCACACATTTAATAAGATCAAATATAAGCAGTCTGAACAGAACTCACATTCCCAACCAGCATGTTCCCTGATGAGTCTTCCAAGGTCTGAGAGTAAATCAACATATAAACAATGAGAGGAGAAATTTGCCAAGAAACTATTCAGCTAAGAATGAGCTTCCCTCAGGTACATCTGAAACTCTACAGAGCACCTTCAAAGTGAAGAATATCTCATCTGTCTTCACAGTGCCGTTGACAATTTTCTTCCGGATGGCCCTCCCAATCTCTTCTTCATTTAGGTACATATAGGCCAGATCAATAAGTTGATAGTCTACATCAACTGCTCTCTCGATGACATCTTCCGCCTTACTCTTGGCAACCTAGAAGAGAATTAAAATAAAGGTCCACTTATTCAGGAGCAAATGACCAATCCCATAAGCAGAGTTAGTCCACAGAACCTCTTGCTTTTCTAAGGTCTAGGAGCTAGAGGTGAGGAAGCTAACTGTTGACATATAACATGTGATAAATGCTTAACAACTGATTAAAGAAGAGCCTTGATTTGTAGTATTTGCCAATTTCTTTGGTGCAAATACTCCCCCCATGCTTATTTCAAACTACCAATATGGGGACAAAATGCTCACAATTGAGTCTTGTGAGCCTGGAGCTGGCTCCCCCATGTTGCTGCCTTTAACCCCCTGCCTCTGGGTTTATAGTCTCTATGTGATCTATAGATTTACACAACCATTAAATTTAAAATTCCTAAATTAATCCACTCTATCTGAGATTATGAAGTTGATTCCAAACCAAATATCGAATGCTAAAAATTACCTATCAATGCAGTGAAGATGTAGCTTTAGGTGGAATACAATAGTGACTTAGCTATGTAAACTTGGAGAAACACTTCAAACAACACCTGAGGTAGGACAAAAAAGGTAAAAGAAAATAAACATTTTCACTCAAAAATATCTTATAATTTTTTTGCTAACTAAATTGGTCATTAAATGATTATTTCTGCTTCATAATTTTGTTATTTTTCTTAGCTATCCACTTTTGTCCTGGCCCACCAGACTAATCTTTTTAAGCTATCTGTAATTATTCCCTCTTCATTACACTCTTCTACCTCACTCTGTAATGAAAATATTTGGGGTGTATTTTTAAATTTTCAATTCCTGATGAGTTAACCACTCCCATGGAGATTAACTGACATGCATAGATAGAAGAGCCAAATCAAATTAAAAGCAATACTTTGTGGGTGGAGCCTCTAAATCTTCATTTCTAACAAGTTCCTCGGGTACTTTATAGCTATTAAAATTGGAAAAGCACAGACTTACTACCCAAAGTAATCTAACCTGGAGAGAAAGCATCCTATCGGTAAAGAAAGGGAGGCATATCAGAATTCCCCAAATTCAAGCAGTGACTAGTTCTGGTCAGGATTCTATCTGCTGCACCTCCATCTCCAAGGACATTATCACTACCTTTGTAGGAGCTGAGGTGCCAAATCCCAGAAGAAGCATGAAATCCCCCTCATTGCACACATCTCCTTTCACTCTTTTGCAAAACAAACAGATTTTGTTTATTAAAAGAAATATGGAGAAAGAAGAAAATATACAATTGCTTTTTTTTAACAGTTTTAATGAGGTATAAGTCACATACCATAAAATTACCTCCTTTTAATTATACAATTCAACAACTTTTAGAATATTCATACACTTGTTACCACTATACAACTTTAGATCATTTTCATCATCCCAAAGAAATTCACACTCATTAGGAACACCTTCCCATTACTCTCTCTGTCCAGCCCCCGGCAATTACTTCCTATCTCTAACTATTTATCTATTCTGGTAATTTTACATAAATATATTCATATACTTTGTAGCATTTTGTGACTATCATCTTTAACTTAGCATGTTTTAAGGCCCATCCATGTTGTACTTCACTTATCAGTACTTCATTCCTTTTTATGGCTGAATATTCCTTTGTATGAATATACCAAATCTTGTTTATCCATTCATAAGTGGTAAACATTTGGCTTTTTTCTACTTTTTGCCATTATGAACAGAGTTTCTATAAACATTCATGTTCAAGATTTTGTGTAGACATACATTCCAACTCTTCCAATGCATAAATGTAGGATAGCTTTCCATTTATTTGTGTCTTCAATTTTTTTCATCATCTTGTAAGTTTTAGTATGTAGGATTTTCACCTGCTTAGTTAAGTTTAGTCCTAAGCAGTTTATTCTTTTGGGTATTATTATAAATGGGATTGGTTTCCTAATTCTTTTTTCAGATAGTTTGTTGTTAGTGGATAAAAACAGAAATTATTTTTGTATGTTGATTTAGATGCCTTTTATTTCTTTTTCTTGCCTAACTGCTCTGGCTAAGATTTCCATTACTATGTTGAATAGAATTGGCAAGAGTGGGCATTCTGGTCCTCTTCCAGATCCAGATACTGTCTATGTGTCCCCTCAGTTCTGCCAACATTTGCTCTCTATATATTTAGGTGTTCTGATGTTAGACTAGATTGTTTTTATAATTATTATACCTTCCTATTGGACTGACCTTTTCATTGTTTTATAAAGCTCCTCTTTGTCTCTTGGGACAGTTTTTGACTTAAATTCTATTTTACCTGATATAAGTAGAGTGCTCTCATTTGGTTACTATTTGCACATTTTTCCTCTCCCTTTACTTTCAGCCTATGTGTGCTCTGAAATCTAATGAGAGACTCATATAGACATCATACAGTTAGGCCTTGGTATTATTTGATGTTTGTTTTAATTTACTCAATCACTCTGTCTTTTGATTGGGGAGTTTAATCCATTTATATTTAAAGTAATTATTGATAGGGAAGGTTCTATCCACTGCAGCTAGGTTTAACAACTCCCAGTTTATACCCCCCACTTCTCCGTGGCCAGCCCAGGAAGGCTCCTTGCAGGCCAGCGTTCAGCTGCAGAAGCTCAGCAACCAGTATTTCACCCATCCCCCCTACCCCCACAACCACTACATGCTGGATTTGCCCTCTGCTGCAGGCCATCAGATGAAAGGGACAAACCAGCACTTGTGAGATTGCACCTACAAACACAGCAACATGGCAGCAGCAGCAGCATCCCCTGCTAGGGTGGCAGCAGCACCCCTGGCAGCAGCACTACCTTGGGCAGTGGCACCAGCGGCAGCATCAACAAGCCCACCACTGTGGCCCATGTCCCTGCTGCATTGCTGCTGCCCAAAGTCATAGACACTGATTTCATGGGCGAGGAAGCACTTATGTCCTTAGTGACAGAAATGGGTTTGGAAGGCATCAAGGAGCTGTCTGAACTCTGGCTGGGGCAAAATGAATTTGATTTCATGATGGACTTCGTGTGCAAACAGCAGCCCAGTTGAGTAAGCTGTTGACTAGATGGAAATTGTGAAAAGAATCAAACCCTTCAACTTCTTTGGTGTGAATTAAAACACATTCCCTTAGACACTGTATCTCACTTTTCAAATCTTGAAAAGTTTGAGAACTTGGAAACAAACTAAACTATAAACTAGTACAAATTGGTTTAAAAAATTGCTGCCACTTTTTTTCCTGTTTTTGTTTCCTATTTATAGCCTTGACATTCACCTCTCTTGTGTAGTTGAAATATCTAGCTAACGTGGTCTTTTTTGTTGTTTGTTTTCATTCCTGATTTCCTCACATTCTTCAGTGCTCAACTGTTAGATGTTAATCTTGGCAAAGTGGATTTTGTAGATGGTTCCAAATGACTGAACTGCATTCAAATTTATGAATGAAATGAAAAATAGCACTAGTTGCTTGCATGAACTTTGAAGGGCAGATGCACAAACTCTGCACACTTTTTTTAACTATGCATTTGAGAATAGACTAAGTTTTAAAATATGCTAAAATGGAAGGTTAAACAGATGTGGGCCAAGCCATTCTGGATCAGGAAAAGTCATCCTGTTCACTTTCAAGTTGGCTGCCCCTCTCCCCCATATGTACAGACAATAGTAGGATGTGTGGGATGTGGTCAGTGGCAAACATTTCCCAGATTTTTTTTTTTTGAAAATGTAGACTTTTAATAACTGCTTTTATCACCAGGTTAACTCATGCAGTTACAAAGTACTTCAAATTACTGAAAGGATGTTATTGTTTAAAAAGAAAAAGCTCATTCTTACATAAATAATATCTAGCACTTCATTGGGACACTACTATTCGAAAGGCCCAGGCCGCTGTGGAATCTGTGTGGAAGGGGAGGCCTCTGGAAGGGGACACCAAGTCAAGGTGAGTTGGGCTACTACTGGCAATGCTCATAGCTGCCAGCCAGACTCCAAAGAGGGAGCCCAACTGTTTGTTGTTGTTGTTTTTTGTCTGTGTGTGTATTTTTTTTCCCCCTGGGACACTCTACTTGAATATTTATTCAAGCAGTCAACACAATAGACTTTGAAAAAAGAAGAGCAATTAATTTACATGAGGAGGTTACTGTATTATTTAGACTATATGTCATCAGTGTGGTTAATGAATTCTTGACAGGCTCACACAACAGAAATAGGCTCCATCATTTGCTATGCAATGACAGGAAAGAAGATAACTAACTCTCCACTGGGCTTTTTGTTTTGTTCGATAGCATAGTATTGATAAACTATAAATGACACTGTTTTATGTTATAAAATACTAGCTTTTTCATCCATTATGTTTATAGGCTTTCTCTGCTTAGTCAAAGTTAGGCTTAGTAAGTGATTAAAGGCAATTTTATTACAGCAACATGTACTTATTTTATTCTTGAAGAATAAAATGCATAAAGAAAAACAGCATTTATTTTTGTTTGTAATCTATAGAATTGAGTTCTTTTGCTGATACACCCAAATGGCTCTCTGGCATCTACTTTTTCTTTTGCTCATGATCCCCTAACTTTATTTTTTTTTTTTCTTAAGGGGCTCATTTGGATCTACCCATGATAATGTTGCCCATTGTCTAATAAGCAATGAGAGAAAGATCTGTGGTTACATGTAAACTTGTGCTGGTCTACGGATGAAGAGGTGAGGAGAGTAGTAAAGAAATCAGTGGCAATCCATCTGTGTGAAGGTCAAACCGGCTTCATTGTACACCTTGAAGACCCTCTCAATGGCATTGAACTAGGCAGTTGTACTCAGGTCCAATCCCAGGTTATATTTCATGGCTGTGCCCATGATTTCCCTGGACCCAGAGCTCCATGGTGTAGGCTGAGCCAGAGTACACAATATCTTTCTCAGATGCCCCTGACATCCTGTTTTGGAACTCTGATGTGGGTACAACAGAAGCAGTTCCACCGTGCTTTCAAAATTTCCTTTCCAAACTCTCCTGAACCAACATGAGCAAGTGGTAGTTAGAATCCCTTTCATATATGAAGGTCAAATGGCCATAGCTGGCATGATTTCATTTCTTCAGCCACACAAAGATACCATAACACACACACACACACACACACACACACCAGCATTTAGGTAGGGATGTAGAATACCCATGATGTTCTCTCCAGGAAAATCTTATCCACTTCTAGCATTGTTGGCCCATTGGCACCTTCAGCGATGATCTTGGCTTTGATTCTGGGTGCCCTGGACTTGGTCAGCTACTTCTCACTGGCAGCAGGGATCAGGAAGTCACAGTTGACCTCTAAGATGCTCCCTTCATAAAGCTCTGCCTTAGGGAAATCCACAATTGATCCATGCTGCAATTTGAAGTCTTCCAGGTCCTTTGGGTCAATACCATCTGGATTCCAGAGACCCCCATCAGATTCACCATCACCAACAAATTTAGCCCCAAAACGATGCAAATTCCTCATACAGTGAAGGCCCACATTACCAAATCCCTGAACAACAAATGTTTTCTCTCCAAACCCTGGTGTCATTTCTAAAATGCTCATGAAAGAAGCTTCATTGATGAAGTTTTTGATTCTACAGAAAACTCCCCGGCCAGGAGCAAAGATCCAACCCTGGACTGAGAGGCTTGCCAGTGACACAGGCATGGGCATTAGTATCCTAGTGACGAATGGTGCCAGCAATCCAGGACAACTCTCACTCCCAGTGCTCATGTATGGGGCAGGCACGCCAATGCCCGTACCAATAAAGCCCTTCTTTGCCAGTTCCATGTTAAACCTCCTTGTGATCTTTCCCAACTCATCATCGGTATAGTACTTGGGGTTGATCATAAGGCCAGCTTTGGCACCCCCAAATGGCACATGAACCACTGTACACTTATATGTCCTCAGAGAAGCCAAAGCTTTCACTTCATCTCCACTCACATCAGTGCTGGAACGAATACCTCCCTCCCTGGCAGGGCGTGCGGTGCTGGCGGTGCTGGACCTAGTAGCCCTCGGTGACCTCCCAGGAGCCGTCATGGCGCCAGATGGGGAAGGACAGGCGCAGCACATGGTTGCAGGACTTGGTGATCCGCAGGATGCCGCGCACCCACTTCTGCTTCTGCTCCTCGCTCTCCTGGGTCTTGAAGTGCTCCACCATCTTGTCCTCCATGATGCTGGTACGTGGTGGAAGAAGCTCTCCACCATCCTGAGAAGTCGGGTTGTCCTGGCGGTCAGCTGCTGCCTGGCTGTAGTGTCACCAGGAAGGTGGCAGGAGCCGTGGCTGCAGGGTGGTGGCTGCGGGCTGCCTGAGGGCCAGGATGGCCCAGGGACACAGCAGAGTCAGCTGCAGCAGAGCCCAGGACTGCAGCCTGATGCCTCGCCCAGGCAGTGGGACATGATGGGGGCTGAGGAGGAGTTCTCTGGGAGGCTGGGAACCATGGGAGGGAGGGGTGGCCCTGCAAGGGCTGCCCTTTTAAGCCACAGCTTCCTGCCCTCAGGAGCGGTCCCCTCCCTGGGCTCTAACTGCCTACCCAGGAGCAAGGACTTCGGGCTTCTGCCAACCTTTCCTCCTCCGTGGTCTCCCAGGCCTCCCTGGCGAAGGCGCATGAAGGACAGGCTGCAGGACCACAGATTTTTATCTGTTTCTCTCTTCACCATTTTTGACACTGTGCTAATAGCTATATTCAGTATTGAAAGCTTTTTAGGAAATTTTGACAGTATATTTGTACAAAACATTTTTTGAAAAAATACTTGTTAACTTATTCTATTTTAATTTGCCCAATTCTATAAAAAGTTAAGAAATTAAAAAAGAAAATGATGAGTCTCACTGCATGGCCTAAGTTACTGTGCAAGCCCAGTGGGGACCAAGCCCAGTGCCGAGCATGCGCACTTTAGTCTTGTCCTTGTCCTTTGCTGCGCATGCGCCTTGCTGCCAGCATTCTGGGAGGAGGAGGAAGGAGAGGCGGCCTTTTTCCTCCATCACACCCTTTCTTGTTTTGGAGACTGAACTGGTAGGTCCAGGGAGCAGCCCTCCCAGGACTTTAATTAACATGGGAGAGGGTGAGGAGGAACCCTGGGGCGGGTTCTGTGGCCTCCTGGGGGGAAGGTCCCGAGGTCAGTGCCTTTCTCCTCTCAGGCATCATGGCCGCCAGGGCCCTGGAAGTCACCGAGTGACCTAGCTGAGGAGGGTGGTGGGCCTTTGAGGACAGGGGTCAGTATGGAGTCTTGGGCGTATTATTTCAGGTGTCTGGGTCCTGTGGGCACCAGGAACAGGAACACAGACTCCAGAGTCCTCCTTGGGGCCCTGAGAAGGGGGTGGGGCGGCGGTAAAGGAAGGGCCTAGAAACAGGAAGGTGGAGGGACTGCAGCTGCTGAGGGACTGCAACTGCATCCTGGGGTTTGCAGTGAGCCAAGCAGAGAACCCAGGGCGAGGCGGGCACATTCCTATATCACCACTGGCGAGCTGTGCCTCCAGTGCCCACCAGCACAGGCAGCTTGCAGAGCCTCGAGCCTGTGGGTGTGATCCAGCTGAGCTCTTCTTAAGGGGGAAATGGGCCTCACCACTGGGAGGGCGGCAAAGCCACAGTCAGGCAAGTGTCTCTCCAGCAGCATTTTCCTAAATGTCCTCATACACGGGGTCCAGCTGTGAGAGCAAACGTCACCTCTGTCACCGGCTTGAGGGGATGACCCTGCCAGCAGGGTCCTGACATAATGACTTTGCAATCCCACGTACTTGGTATGACTGGAAAGCCCGTGCACTTAACTTTAAAAGTACTTTCCAAGTTAAAAAAAGAGAAAGAAATCATTTAGCCATGAAAGCAGTTTAGCTGTTCTTGTAAGTACATTATCCTAAACCAAAATGCTCTACTTTCAGTGTGAAATGAGTTGGTGTCTAAGAGCAAGATGTTTTTGGAAAAGAATACCAGGAGAAGATGAAGAGTCTCCCCAGCCCATTGAACTCATGGTTGTGAGTCCGCCACTATTCAGTGTTGTCTATTACCAAACATTAATTTTTCTGAAAGTTCTGTTTAAAGAAAATAGATAAAGTGGGAAAAGCTTCCATTCTGGTAAGGAGAAGGAAGCACTGATCCAGGATAATTTTATAGGAAGGTTTCATTGTTTTAGGAGGACTCCATTCTGTAGTTGCCAGTAGAAATATCCCTTTCACTCCTTTCTCCTAGCTTTTTTAAAAATTTAAATTCTTTATTGTTGAAATTATTACATGTCTCCTTTCTCCCCTATTGACCCCTCCCTGGCCACTCCTGCCCCCCTACTGTCTGTGTCCATTGGTTATGCTGATATACATGCATTCAATTCCTTTGATTGATTTCTTCTTCTGCCCTTTCATGCTCACCTTTCTTCCCTCCAAGGCTAGTTGGTCTGTTCATGCTTCTATATCTCTGGACCTATTTTTGTTCATTAGTTTACACTGTTCATTACATTCCAAAATGAATGAGATCTGGTGATATTTATATTTCCCTGACTGGCTTATTTCACTTAGCATAATGCTCTCCAGTTCCATCTGTGCTATTGCAAATGGTAGGAATTCCTTCTTTTTTTATAGCAGCGTAGTATTCCATTGTGTAGAGGTACCACAGGTTTTTAATCCACTCATATGCTGATAGACACTTAGGCTGTTTCCAAATCTTAGCTATTGTAAATTATGCTGCTATGAACATAGGGGTGCATAAATCCTTTCTGATTAGTGGCTCCATTTTCATGGGATATATTCTTAGAAGTGTGATTACAGGATCAAATGGGAGTTCCACTTTTAATTTTTTAAGGAAACTCCATACTGTTCTCCACAGTGACTGCACCCGTCTGCATTCCCACCAGCAGTGTATGAGGGTTCTCTTTTCTCCACATCCTCACCAACACTTGTCATTTGTTGATTTGTTGATGTTATCCATCCTGGCAGGTGTGAGATGGTACCTCATTGTTGTTTTGATTTGCATCTCTTGGATGATTAGTGACTTTGAGCATATTTTCATATGCCTCTTGGCCTTCTGTATGTCCATTCTCGATATGTGTCTTTTAGGTCCTTTGCTCATTTTTTGATTGGATTGTTTATCTTCCTATTGTTAAGTTGTATGATTTTACTGTAAATTTTGGAGATCAAACTCTTTTCGGAAATATCATTGTCAAGATGTTCTCCCATGCAGTGGGCTTTCTTGTTGTTTTGTTCGTTTCTTTTGCTGTGCAGAAGCTTTTTATTTTGATGTAGTCCCATTTGTTTATTTTCTACTCAATTTCCATTGTCTTAGGAGTTGTATCAGTAAACATATTGAGAGGAGATATGTCTGCTATTTTGCTGCCTATGGATTCTTGTGGGATTTTTATGACTTCCCGTCTTACATGTAAGTCGTTTATGCATTTTGAGGTTTTTTTTTGTATGCTGTAAGTTGGTGGTCTAGTTTCATTTTTTTGCATGTATCTGTCCAGTTTCCCCAACTCCATTTATTGAAGAGACTGTTTTGACTCCATTGTATGCTCTTGACTCCTTGGTCAAATATTAATTGAGCATAATGGCTTGGGTCAATTTCCGGGTTCTTTGTTTGGTTCTATTGGTGTATATGTCTGTTCTTGTGCCAGTACCAGGCAGTTTTTAGAACAGTGGCTTTGTAATATAACTTGGTATCAAGTATTGTGATTCCTCTCACTTTGTTCATTCTCAGGATTGCTACAGCTATTCCAGGGTCTTTTTTTATTCCATATAAATTTTTAGAGTGTTTGTTCTAGGTCTGTGAAATACACTATTGGTATTTTTTATGTATTTTTATTGATTTCAGAGAGGAAGGGTAATGGAGGGAGTCATAGAAACATCAATGATGAGAGAGAATCATGGATTGGCTGCGTCCTGCACACCCCCTACTGAGGATTGAGCCCACAACCTGAGCATTTGCCCTTGACCAGAATCAAACCTGGGGCCCTTCAGTCTGCATGTTCACGCTCTATCCACTGAGCCAAACCAGCTAGGGCTGCCATTGCTATTTTAATGGGGATTGCATTGAATCTATAGATTGCTTTGTGTAGTATGGACATTTTAATAATGTTGATTCTACCAATCCATGATCAGGGTATATTCTATCACTTGTTTATATCTTCCTCTATCTCTTTTTTTCAATGTCCTATAGTTTTCTGAATACAGGTCTTTTACCTTCTTAGTTAAGTTTATTCCTAGGTATCTTAATTTTTTTTTTTTGCCATGGTAAAAGATTTTTTTTTTTTTAGTATCTGTTTCTGTGAGTTCGTTATTTGTATATAAAAATGCCATAGATTTCTGGGTGTTAATTTTGAATCCTGCTTTGATACCGAATTTATTTATCAAATCTAGTAGTGTTTTGGTGGAGTCTTTAGGGATTTTTATATGCAATATCATGTCATCTGTGAATGACAGTTTTACTTTTTCTTTTACAATTTGGATGCCATTTATTTCTTCTTGTCTGATCATTATGGCTAGCACTTTCCAGTACTGTGTTGAACAGGAGTGGTGAAAGTGGGCATCCTTGTCTTCTTCCTATTCTTACAGGTAATGCCACAGTCTTTTTAAATGTATAAGGTAATAACAATATCCTTCATATAAATCTTTCATAAAAGGTTGAAGAAAAGAAGGAACAAAAATGTAGTAAAAGGGAAGTGTCAGGAAACATGTATGATGGTGCTCATGATAACATTGACAGTGATGGATTGAGTCTGCAAAGTAACAGGGAACAAACTGATAAGCAGCAACCAAATGATAAAATTAATTAAAACACAGTCTTCTTAATGGGTAATGTAATAGCAAAGCTAAATGATAAAGCCAAATGATAATAAGTAATGAAAACACAGTCTTTTTAATGTATAAGGTAGTAACAACATCGTTAATATAAAACTTTCATCAAAGGTTGAAGAAAAGAAGGAACAGAAAAGTAGTAAGAGGGAAGAGTCAGGAAACGTGTTTGATGTGGCCAATGATGACACTGACAGTGTTGGTGTGGGACAGAAAAGCAACAGTGAACAAAGTGATAAGCACCGGTGTCCTGTTGTGGAGAATGACGATTCTGATAGGTAAGCCTATAGCAGTATTTAGCAGTAGGTAATTATTCTTTTCCTATAAAACAAATTCCAAGTTGAGCTAATATTCAGCATTAACAAATTTTATATTTATACTAAAGTGAACCTTGCTTTGTAATCAGAGAATGCAAATCAACAAACAATAAGATAACATTGTTTTGAATTTATAATGATAATTATTGTATTTAAAAAAGAACACCAGTATTTTCCTATTGGAGGAAAAGGCATTCTCGTGCACTACTGTAGATGAAATTGGAACATCTTTTTCAAAGGGTAATTGATCTTCTTTCAAAATGTCAGGCCTAAACAGGCAGTCAGACATCCCTCTCACAATCCAGGACTGCTGGCTCCCAACCACTTGCCTGCCAGCCTGACTGATTGGCCCTAACTGGGTCTGCCTGCCAGCATGATCACCCCCTAGCCACTCCCTTGCCAGCCTGATCGATGCCTAACTGCTCCCCTGATGGCCCAATTGCCCCTAACTGCCCTCCCCTGCAGGCCTGGTTACCCCTAACTATCCTCCCCTACAGGCCTGGTCGCCCCCAACTGCCCTCCCCTGCAGGCCTTGTCCCTCCCAACTGTCCTCCCATACAGACCTGATCACCCCAGCTGCCTTCCCTTGCAGACCAGGGTCCCCCCCCGCACTGTCCTCCACTGCAGGCTTCATTGCCCCCAACTGCCCTCCCCTGCAGGTCTGATTGCCCACAACTGCCCTCCCCTGCTGGCCATCTTGTGTCCACATGGGGGCGGCCATCTTGTGTGTTGGAGTGATTATCAATTCTCATATTACCTCATTATTATATAGGATAACAGTTCATTTCATGTTGGATCACAGCTTTGATTGTGTTTAACTGCAGGTTAACCTTACAAAAAGAAAAAGAGAAGAGACAAAAAGCTGATCTGTTATATAAAAAGCATATGGTGCAGTTAAGAAAAAAAGAAGTGCAGCCCATGAAAGCAGTTGAAATGAACCCCAAAGTTGAAAACTCCATTAGAACACAAGTCATGGCCCTGGAGACTGTAAGAGGGAATAAGGTAAATTTATCTTTGGTAAAAAATGTCTTATATCTAACAGTATTTTGTGAATAGTTGTATCCCTTTGATTTAATGTACATTATTACATTTAAAACAAACACAAAATGATATCTTATTCAAAATATGAACTGTGACATTAATGACTAAAATTATTAATTTATTACTATCCTTGGCATGTAGTTGATGCTCTGTTTAAGTTTTCTTAATGAAGAAAGGGACCATAAATTGAGTTTAACCATTCACATCAATGTTAATTTTGGCTTTTAAACATGTTAACATACAGGCTACATTGCCTTGAGACTGTGATGGAATTACTCAAATGTTCATAAGCAAATTTTATTTCACAATACTGAATTTTGCTCTATGACTAATCTAGCTGTCACTTAAGTCAAAATTTGAGTTTTTCATGAAGACAAAAGATGCTTATGCTTTAAAAGGTTGCTTTTTAACAATTTTTTAAGGAGCTTTTCTTAAGCATTGAAATTTTTGTTAATGGTCTGTGATATAAAACTAAATGAACTGTGTCCCTAGGTTGTTGAAGAGCAAAATTACACTCAGAGGCAACTTTCTCAAGAACAGAATGCCAGTATATTACAATAATTATTGTATTTAAAAAATAAAACCAGAACTCTGGAATTCTGACCAAACACCCTTGCAAACCAAAGGAGATAGAAAGAGCGCATCAGAAAGTGAAATCTGAGGTAGTTTATTTAGTCATTTACAAATGTGTGTGAGTATTTGTGGGTGTGTAGATATGTGAAATCCAATACGGTACATATGGGAACTATAGATAATTTTAAAAACATATCTGTGTGTGTGAGAGAGATAGTGGTGGCATTTTGGGTCCATTGGACAAAATGATATTCTTAATTCAAATCCATTTAGCTCTCAAAGTCAAGAAGTGACATTTACAATGGACTTATCCTAAGGGGAGGCTTTTAATATTTTTGATAGAAATTAATGTATTTTCCATGATACCAACAACAGATGCTCCAGATTTTGGCAATCATTACATTTCCTTGATATATTAATAGAGTGGTTTGTTTTCATTTCCACTGGTGGTAAAGAGGAAAAGAAGAGCCGGATTTGGGGTAATATGCTAGATGTCATTCTGCCTTTGAGAAAAGTAACAATTTGTTCATAATAGTATCTCATTTTAACACAAGAGATTTTGAAGAGAATGCTATGCTGTAACGTATACTTAGTGACAATATATTGTAAGTCCATTTCTAGTAAAGTAATTCAGTGCGTTTCTACCCATTTCACATTTATTACACTAAACATTGTGAACAAGAAATAAAAGTTATTGCAGCAACATAATCTCATTTTCTAAGAAGAGCTCTGTAAATTTTATCTTACCATTACTTTTTTGACATATAAGGCATCTTTTGGGTTTCTATATTCACACTAGAGAAGAACTGTGGATTGGGTAAAGAGCAACAATTTTTGAGTCTGGAGACCTGGGGAAATCCATAAGTTGCTTATGTTTTTAAGACCTTCATTCCAGATTGTGATAACCGAATGAGTTCATACATGGGTGTAGAAGAGCTTAGGACAATGCCTAGATGAGCAGTTATTAGGAAAAGTAGTTTTTATTACTGAAAGTACTAAAAAAGTAGAGTATCTATGAAATAATCTTTGAAAAATATTTTAGGAAATGTAGTCTCTCCTAGTATATGCAGGGTTAATACTCTCAATGTGAGGTAGCTATAAATTCAATCTATAATCTCAATTTTTAAGTGTAGTTGGAGTTATTAATCTTTTCCTTAATGTATTAAGGGTTTGTAGTGATTCAGAAAAAGCTCTTTCCGATTCTGAGACTCTTAAACAGTAACTTGTGGTTTGTTTTTCACTTTAAAAAAATCCATCAACTTATATTACATTTTTGAAATTTGTAGAATGTAGGCTTGTATAAAGTTAGAGGTTTGTGTCCAATTCTATTTTTTATGAGATATATCCACCTATTGAACCTTTTTATTGTAAACATAAAGGTTTCTATAATTTCAGAGGTTATCATGATATATCATTTCAATGAGTCAGCTAAAAGTCTCCTTTGTTTTACTTTAGTTTCTGATAGTTACGAAAAACAAAAACATCAGTTACATGAAAATCACATCTTGAAGGATGAAATTGCCAAGCTAACACTGGAACTAGACATAGTAAAAAATCAGATCCAGGAAATGGAAAAGAAATATCTTGAGGACATTGTGATTGTCAAAGAAAAGAATGACCATCTTCAAAAGACAATAACAGAAACACGATTTCAACACAATGAGCAGCTTGAAGTTCTGAAAGCTGAGCTTACAATGCCAAGCACTAAACTGGGGGATGAACAACAAAACAGAAGAAGACTGGAAGCAGAAGGTGACTCATTCAGTTCCAGACCAGCTACTGTTACACAGGATCATGAGCATTGTCAGACTCCAAAAGATCTACAAGTTGCTTTCAAGATTGAAAAAGAAGAATGGTTTTGTTCCTAGGACAAAAAGAACTCTGAGATGTCTAACCTAAATTATAACATTGAGATGCTTTCTCAACAACTTTCTAAATTGGAAAGTAATTTCAATCACCTAGAAGTTGAGCTTCATCACACAAGAGATGCTCTCAGAGAAAGGACATTGGTTTTAGAAGGTGGAGAAGGAGACCAAAGCCAAACACAGAGTCAAAAGAAGGAAATTGAACATGTGCATCAAAAGGAACAAGGTAAAGTGAATAAAGACACTGGAAAGCAGGAATCTTTGCAGGAGAGGCTATCTCACCTGCAGAGTGAAAATAAGTTGCTTCAACAGCAACCGGATCAGGTTCACAACAGAGCTGACAGGAAAAGAAAGAGAGTCATTAAAATCCAAGATCAGTTTGCAGACACCGTAAAAATACTTCAAGCCAAGAGTGACAAGCAAGGTCTTCTGCTGAAGGAAACATGTAAGGAATTAATCAACGAATGGCATCTTTTAAAAGAAAACATACGTCACTATGAAAATGATAAAGCGGAAAGAGATATAAGTATCCATCTGATAAATATTTTTAAATTTCCTCAAAGAAAATTCAAAGCAATATTTGATGATGGCTAAATGTTGAATTCAGGTGAATATAAAAAAAATGTATAGATTATAAAGCTGTATGTTCTATTATTTTAAAAGCAGACATTGTATTCATCGAATGAACATTAGACCTGAGAAGTGCTTTGTTTGAGTAAAGACATTGTGTTGCCCATGTAATTTTAAGAGGTTAAGTTCCAGATTCCTAATGGATGTAGATTGAAAATACTTAAGTCTTATATTGATTGAATAATAATTTTAGTCTTTCTGTTACTGAATTTTAATATTGTTAGGAAGCAGATAAATGGAAAAGCTCTTAACTTAAATGAGTGTTTTTAAATTAAGATTTCATTGAGTTATCTTGACAATTAAGTTCAGATTTCCCAGATGAATTGAAGTGTAGATGTTGTACCCCATAGTACCTTTCATTCACTGGATCCTTATACATTTAGGTTGATATAAAGTTACTTTTATTCATGCTATTTGAATTAAATTTGGAAATATTTCAGTCTCAAGTAATATATTTATAGGACCTCTTGATCTTTCAAAGCCATCTACTTTTCATTCAATCATAATTTGTGACAAATGTGATGAGTTTTAGTAAATGCATACCTGATTTACATTTTCAAATACTATTTACAATTTTCTTTGAATATTTTTACTAAAAGTTTGTTCTTATCTCATGTTAAGGCCTAATTACTATCATTTGGAGTTGTTTGTCCAACACAGAGAGCATTGTAGCTCTTTATGATCTACTAATTTGGCATTGGATCTCCATTTCAAACTACTGAGTGGTGGCAGGGTTTATGTATAACCGGGAGGGAGGTCAAGGCCAGCTTACCTAGCGCCTTGAAGATCCTTGGAATGACTTCACTTTTCTTTTAAGATAGGAACCTGTTGGGAGAATTTGAGCAGGGAATTGAATGTCCAGGATCTCTGACATTAATTGAAACCTCTGGTTAAAAAAAGAAATAAAAAGAGAAAATGTTCCATAATGTTGAATTTACTCCCACTTGATCCACTTGCATACCCATTTTTCTTTGAGATGTCAGTAGATTCTAAAGCTTTGAGATTCCTGAGGGGAGCGGGAGGGGTTGAGCATGGGGCTGAGTCAGCTGTCTAAGTAACCTATTACTGATTAGCAGGAGGATTACATTTTCTGTGACTTTAACCTGATTAAGCAAATAGGAGCATGTCCATATGAGGAAAAGAAGGTGAATTGAGGTAGATAGTGATACTTTTAGTTACATATTATGTTAAATAATATATGACTCTAACAAAACACACCCAGGGTGGGCCAAGAGTAGGTTTATAGTTGTTTCTTTTGGAGAGTAATATTATAAGTAGTAAGTAACCTACTCACAACTGTAAACTTTCTTTTGCCCCATCCCATATGTGACTTTATCATTAACATAATTTAATAATAATGTGATTGATAAAATCAGTAACAGCAATATCTTACTTACTAGGCAGTTGTGAGACAACTTCAAGGAGAACTGGCTGATACCCAAAGAAAACTGTCTTCCACAGAGGCTTTACATCAACGTATGGATTCACAATATAAAATACAAGAGTTGCAGAAAGAATTGGATGAAAGCAGAAGTCAAGTGTGTATGAAATTTAGCATGTCATCAGCTAATGTATAGGTGGTTAAATAACATAAAGTACTTTAGGATAGTACTTTCTTTTATATTTTTATTGTGATTTATTTATTATAATATTATTTTCTTTATAGTGCACTTATTTCTTAAACCCTGGCTTCTATTCTGCCTTTTGTATTTTATGTTTTTTCTTATAATATCTGCCCTTAGGAATGTTGAAAACTATGCATCATTCTTCACAGAAGGCAAAAGGCTTTTCTTCCCTTACAAAACAATATTTTCAGTGATATCTCCATTATCATGATGAGGCAGCCAGATAAAATAAGAGGATAGTGCTGAATGAAATGTTCTAGAAAATTGTTTTAGGTATTGTCTTTACTTTGGTGAATGGATATTCCATAGATTTCACAATAACTTTACAGGAAGGTCATTTAGTAACCAATTGAAGTAGGCATATCCTTCATTCTCAGTCACGTGGAAATGAAAGCACGGAAATATTCAGATCATTGTAATATGTACACCCACAACAGACAATTAAGGAAATTAAATCTAGATCCACTAATGGAATTTAAAAAAATTCATTGATACGATTCACAGTAGAGGCCCAGTGCATGAAATTCATGCACGAGGGGCAGGTCCTCAGCACAGCCTGTACTCTCTCCAATCCAGGACCCTTTGGAGATCGGGCCTAAACCAACAGTGAGACATACCTCTCATAATCCTGGACCGCTAGCTCCTAAACACTCACCTGCCTGCGTGCCTGGTTGTTCCAAACTGATCCCCTCCCCCTGCTGCAGTCCTGATTACCCCTCACTGCCTCTGTGTCCCGTCCTGATTGCCCATAACTGCCCGCCCTTCTGCTGGCCTAGTCACCTCTCACTGCCCACATTGCCAGCCTAATTGTCCCCAACTGCCTCCCCCCTCCGCCAGCCTGGTCACCCCACGCAGCCTACTGTTCAGTCATTTGGTCATCCCTCACTAACCCCCCTGTTGGCCTGGTTGTAGGCAGTCATCTTGTGAGGGCCTGAGGGTTAATTTACATATTACCTCTTTATTATATTGGATAGCATATAATTTGCCAATTGAAATGATATGATTCAACATTTTAAAACACATTCATAAAGTTGTATATCTGTCTTCTCAGTCAATTATAGAATATTTTTATCACTCCAAACACAAACTTTACACCTCTTAGCAATCGCTACCAGCTTTTCATCTTCCCCTGCACCAGGCAACAATCAGCCTAATTTCTGTCTCTATTGACTTGCTTATTCTGGATATTTTATATATATATGCAATCACACAAATTGCAGTCCTTGATGATTGGCTTCTTTCACATGATGTCACATTTTAAAGGTTCATCCACATTATAACATATATCAATATTTTATTTATTTATTTGTATTGCTGAACAATATTTCATTGTGCTGCTCAACCACTTATCCATTCATCAGTTGATGGACCTTTGTGTTGTTTTCACTTTTGAGCTATTAATAATTCTACTATAATTATGAGTGTACAAATCATTGTGTGAACATACTTTTTCCTTTTCCTGCCATTGGATTTTAATCCTGTGAGATAACTGGGCTGATTTCAGCATCTCTCCACTTTTACTCATGCTGTCCATTCTGTCTGTCAATTTCTGTTCCTCATGCCTAATCCTTAATCTATTCAGAACTGGCTCCCAATCTCTCCTTCTCCATGAAGTGTACTCTGACTGTTTGAACTGTCATTGAACTCATTTTTCCGGCACTTGTCATCTTGTCTGTGCAGAACAAGTTAGTTCCTAATTTCATATTGATTTGATTTTCTTCATGAGGAATAATCTTGTCTTTCTAAGTATAAATTTGTTTGTAGAGTCTATTATTTAATATGAGGGTGCCTGTCTTTGTATACATTGAAAATATTTCAGCTTAACTATTGTTAGGATAAAATTAAATGCTTTTATATCACTGGTGGTCTTGGGATTCAAACCCATATATGTGATCAACACAATGAGGAGGTGAGGGGTCTAAATTAGCAAGAAATTAGCTCTAGATTTTTAAAGGCCAATAATTGATAATTTATCACTTGTGGAAAACTTTTGCATTATAAGAGAAAAACAAGACAGAGAATCTTGGTCAACATCCTAAGGGTAAAGGCACCCTCAAATTCATAACATAACACTATTATACTCAAAGTAGCACCAATAATAATCAACGTAAAATGTACAAGATCAGCTATCTACAAAGATGATTGGTATCGCTCATGGTTTATGAGTATGTGGTTGAGGATATTGTCTATGAAAGCAAGAAGGGAGAAAGAAATAAAAAGTACAGGTGATCCTAGTAAAGGGGTCAAAGCTGGAAATGTTGATTAGGGAATCAGGTTTGAAGTGTTGAGGTTTATGGATCTCTGAGTGGATTTTAAAATATAAATAGACTGCTCTCTATCTATAATTCAGTCTCTATTTTGCATGGTAGTTCAGTTTGATCATTAAATGCCACATATGAGTGAAATCATATGGTGCTTATCTGCTGGTGGTGTTGGGGTGTGGTGTAGGGATGGAGTGAAAAAGAATAAAAAACTAGAGAAAATTCATGAACTTGACAACATTGTGGTGATTTCTGTAATGTGAGGAATTGTGTGGCAATGGAAGAGGCCATTGAAGGGGTACATGTGGATGGAAAGAAAAAAAGTGAAGTGACATAGAAAACAAAAGAAAATTGTGAATCTGGATGATAAACTATGGAGGATAATTACAATATTCTATATTATTCTGTTTCTGTTAGATATTAACTATAACAAAAGGTTATAAAAGGATCCTCTTAGGTGACCACTGTCTCTATCTGCCGCTAGACTGGGGCTCCCCTAATTCATTTTTTCAGAGTTTTCCTCTTCTACATCTGTCTGATATTTGATATCAGTTTCAATCTTATCAGCTTTCTGTATTTTAGGGATTCTTAAATTGATGCTATTATCTTTCTGTCATTTAGAAAGCCCTCATAATTTCTGTTGTATTGTTTATATAGTTATTTTCGTATGACAAGTATATAATCTCTAGCCATATTTTTAACTTAAATATTCAAAACATCAGATTTAAGTTACTAACTTAAATATTCAAAGACCATTAGATTATAAAACAAGGTATGGAGTTTCTGAAACTTGTTACTTCTTACCCTCAACTTCAATGTAGTTCTCGTCCATGGCTTTCAACAGGTGAAGAAAAATAACCAAATAACCATGCTACCACTTCCTTCCCCTCAAAACAAGCAAAAATAAAGATAAAGATAAATAAAAAAGGAATTGAAAGAGTTGGGGACTGGACATCATGGTTACTGTATAGAAATGCACTGTGGTTAGAGGACCAGAGGGAGCATGTGTATGTGGTCATTGTTATCAGTTGCTGCTGAGAAGTAAAGCATTAAAGGACTACAGTAAAAAAGATGACCCTCAAAATTTTTTAGTGCTATTATAGGATTGCAATTCAGATTCTTATGTAAAAGCAAAAATGAATGGTTAAAATATGAATATGTGGATAAGACCTTGTAGTAAAGAATGTTAGAGTTAAATGGAGGGAGACAATAGGATGATATAAAAAGCTTCACAAATCAAGTAAAAGTTATGTTTGTTATATAATATAAAGAAGATGCTTTATTTAAAGAGAAAAGTGTTTAATAGAAAAGGAGAAATTGAAACCTATGGAAGAAAGTTTACAGAGAATGGAGTCTTTATCTCATCCTCAAGTCAGATTATCATCATAAGGTATTGGGAACTGCATGGGAATTTTTCAAAGATTGCCTTAGTAAGATGTAACAATAGAACCTGGAGTATCTTGAACTATTGGTGAAAAAGTATCTAGGGCACCTTTAGAAACTAAAAGGTCAATGTATCCTTAAAAAGTATTTTAGCACTTAGTATTTTATATATCAAACCTCTGTTTTCACAAATTTTGGCAATTTTAGTTCCAGAAAGAAAGTGGTGAAAATGTAAAGTTAATTTAAGGTGCTGTAAGAAGTCATTATCCTTGAAGTCGGTACTGATTGACATCTAGTTTATAAACCTGTCTACTACATTTCATAAACTTCTTCACACATATTATTCATGAACCCAGGAGAATTCTTATTTTTAAGAAAGAAAAGTAAATCTCTAGATTTCTAAAAATGATTTCCTTTAATTTTTTTCAAAGTTACAGCATGAAAAGGAAGAATCAAAGAAGTACATTGATTTAACCATATATTTGCAACAGAGCTTGCACGAAGTAATGAAGCAAAAGAATGATCTAGAAAAAGCGATGACCAGGTAAAATTATATCTCAGATCATTTCTAGCATGAATTAAGGTTTATCGGTCACTTTACTTATTTAAAACCAAAATAAAATTTTATTTCCTATCTGTAATGTTTATAATTAAGTAAATTGCCCTGTTTAAAAATTGTCTGCAGAAACTCACAGCACAATGTGAAACTGTTTTGAGGGCCATGATATTACTTACACTTTAATGATTCCTAAAACCATAATGAGGTTGGCTTTGCATATCCTGTCAAGTGCAAGTTTCATGTCTACCTTGAATGTTTATTTCTGCAAAATATCTTCTCTGCTGATCTTTCCTTCTTTCCATAGTGTATGTCCCTTCACCATTCACATAGGCTAATATCTTGATTCAGCTTATGTTTCTCTCTCCTTTTTTAGTTCTAAAAGATCTCATACTTTAAAAAAATGTTCATGTGACTTAAGGAAGAAGTTGGGTAATCCTGTTTTTACCACTCATAAAAACACAAGGGCATCTTTCCCATGTCTGGGAAGCCCCCACATGGCTTCCTTTCTGTTTATTGGCTGAGTTCTTAAGTTTGTTCTCTGATTCTCATCATCAGTGCTTTTCCTCTCACCTAACTGTCTTTCTCTACATTGTTTCATATCCCTTTCATTTTGTTAACATTGTGCTAGCAAAGATCTCTTCTTAAAGCAGACTTGAGGAGATTGTTACACACTATCTCTCTGATTTCCCTTCTTTTAAAGCCCTGCTCCTTCCCCATTTCCCCTTGCACTCAGACTTTGAAGGGTTTTCTTTCCTGCTTTCCTTCAATTTTGAATGATCTCCTGGATGTTGCTACTTTACTTTCCTTCTTATAGACTGTTGTCAGTAGGTACCAAAAGGTATGTTTGTGTATTTTCAAAACATTCACATATCCTCATGCTTTTCTTCTTCACCTTGGATACTTATCTCTGATTTTTAGTTGATATTTAATAATAGGTTCATGTTTTATATTAACATAGTAAAATGAATATTACTAGTAACTTATAGGAACTCTATACAGTTACTATATTAACTCTATATCACACATGTCATGACTTGTTTTTCATCTTATTTATATAATTAATCTTATATCGGCCCATTGCACAAAGATATGTGCAATAGGCCTTCCTTCCTCTGTCTGCCGGCACTGGTTTTCCTCCAGAACCCAGGACCCAGGCCTTCACTCTGGCCACCACCTTCCATCTTTACTATGGCTGGAGCCTTCAGTCTTCTCTACTGAGGCCGGAGCGCCGCTCCTGTAGCTCCCTCTGCCCCCCACTCTCCCAGTCATAGCAGGCATTCTGCCCCACCTGCCACTCTGCCCTTGTGTATGCAAATTAACCATCATCTTTGTTGGGTTAATTTCCATATGCACTCTTGATTGGCTGGTGGATGCCACAAACATATGGTCTATTTGCATATTTCTCTATTATTAGTGTAGATAATTTAGCTAGTATGTTTCCAAACAAAATTAGATTGGGACAAATAAGAGGACCATAATTTATAGATTCGTTTGTTTTATATGAAGGAACATAATATCTATTTAAATAATTATTGAATATTTACGCTTAAAGAATTTGACATTTTTCTTTTGTACATTTCTGCAGATTTCAGGAACCCTTAAACGTGCCAAAAAGGAATTTCAATGAAGAGCTCAGTTTCCCCAGAGTTTTAAAACCAAGTCTAATAGAAATTGAAATGGAGACTAGAAGGATAAAATTGAAGGTAAATATGAATCAGTTTTGAGACCCCAATATCACCTAATTTGGGGAAATAGATATTCAATGTTTGAACAGTGAAATATAGATTTTTCTGTTAATTTTATAGACTTGTCATCAGAGAAAAAAACAGCTTTTTTTCTTTATCAATTTTCCATAAAAAGGGCCTACTGCTAACTTTCTATGTCTTAAATCCTGGCACCAGCACCAAATCACAAAATTTTAGGAAGCAGATTTATTGAGACATGATGAACATACCATGCAGTTCACTGATTTAAAGTGTACAATTCAGTGGCTTTTTCTATATTCAAAGAGATTTTTTAAATTTCTTTATTGATTAAGGTGTTACATACCTGGGTTTTGGGCTTCTCCCTGGCCACTGTTTCTTTCCCTCTCTCTAAAACAAACCAATGGAAAACTATCCTTGGGCGAGGATTAAAAAATATTAAAAGAAGAAATAAATGCCTCAATATGAAATCTCAAAATTTTAAAGCCAATTTGTTTTCTGTGGAGAAACGTTGTGGTATAAAATACAAACAAGCTTGAAGTAAGCCAGAGGAGAACCGGTATTTAAATGTTGCCGAAGGATGCTGCACTGGTTTTTCCATTGAGATTTAAAATTATTTCACAGTATTCTCTGTTTCCTCACAGAGGAAAGGGAAACTTATTCCTAACCATGGGATGCTTCTCTGTGGACCTTGCCTGTGCCCTCTGAGTCTTTGCTCTGTCCTCTTCTTAAGAAATGACCTATGCTTGCAGCTCTTGTAGCAGCCTGCTTCCTCCCTGTAGATCATCTAAGACCCACAGGTTTCTTTTTATTGTGTACTGTCTTGATCTCCCTTCAGGAGCTAGCAGGCAGGGTTTTTCCTACTACAATTCTCTTAGAAGATTTGAGTTTCCTATGAATTTTACCGGGGATCATGTTGTTAGAAGAGCTATCTTACAACTTGTTTTCAGATAAGCTCTTCTCCTGGGGCTTCCTGGAGGTGTTGCAGGACAGTGCTTTTAAAATTCTCACATTCTGACAATCCAGAATTTGAGGCACCATGTAAATGTTTCTGAAATCTAAAGTACTTTTATATGTTGTGGCTTCATCCTTAGACCATGTTTTCCTGGAACACCCTGGAATTTATTTCTTTATTTTTGCATTATATGACAAATGGACATGTGGGATAAGCTATAAATGGGAAATGGATATTTGAAACCCATAAATCCAGGTACTTTTATATTTAACTAGAGGCCCAGTGCACGAAATTCATGCATGGGGGGGGGGGGGTCCCCCTCAGCCCAGTCTGCAAACTCTACAATCTGGGACCCCTCGGGGATGTCCAACACCAATCCTGGGGATCGGGCATAAACTGGCAGTTGGATAACCCCTCTCACAATCTTGGACCGCTGCCTCCTAATTGCTCACCTGCCTTTTTGCCTGGTCATCCCTAACTGCCTTCCCTGCTAGTCGGGTCACCCCTAACTGCCCCCAAACCCAGCCAGGTCACCACCAACAACACCCTCCCTGCCAGCCTGGTTGCTCCTAACTGTTCCCACTGCCGGCCTGGTTGCTCCCCCCCTGCCGGCCTGCTCACCCCTTTCTGTACCCCCTGCTGGCCTCGTCGCCTCCAACTGCCCCCCTATGCTGGCCTGGTTGCCCCCAGTTTCTCCCCTTTGTCAGCCTGGTTGCCCCCAACTGCCCTCCCCACTGGCCTGGTTACCCACAACTGTCCCTCCCTGCCAACCTGGACGCCCTATGCAGCCTGTTTGTTCAGTCATTTGGTCATCCCTCACTAACCTCCCTGCTGTCCTGGTTGCCCCATGCAGCCTATTTTTTCAGTCATTTGGCTGTCCCTCACTAACCCCCCTGCCAGTCTGGTCATAGGCAGCCATCTTGTGAGAGCATAAAGGTTAATTTGCCTATTACCTCTTTATTATATAGGATTGTCTTTCTTTAGCTTATTTTTCTCATCGATTTCAATTTCAGCTGCTTCCTACCGAGAATCCCTGTCATCCTTCTTTAAGGGTCACTTTATTCACTTGCCCAGGAACCCTTGCTCTCAGTCTCCTCAAGAGCCATGACGGCCCCCCTCAGCATTTCTTGGAGTCCCTCTTGGTGTTCATTTTCATGCTTTACTACATTATGTCAGTTTCCACCTACCTCCTATTCAGAGGCGCTCCAATAAGTGTGTGTGTTTCTTTTTTAGTGTCAGCACTCTTTTTCTATCAGTATCTTTGCCATTTATTTATTGCTGTTTATTAAACCATTTCCAAACCTCCGACCTTAAAATAGCATTTACTTAGTTCACAAATCTGCAGTAAGGCCACCTCATTTCTTTTCTACTTGCCACCAGTTGGGATGACTTTAACCTGGGAAGTGGAATCATCCTGATACTTGTTCAGTCTCCAGTTAGACAGTTGCAGAAGACTTTGGCTGGGACGTTCACTAGGGCAGTCTGAGCTGGACACCTGTATGAGGACTGACTATGTGGCCTGGGCTGCTTCTTTCTTCACAACATGGTGGCTGGGTTCTCAGGGTGAGCTCCCCTAGGGAGAGAGTCAGATGGCACCCAGAAATAGCAGTCACACAGCAGTCACTGTATCCTATTCACCAGAACACAGTTAGCACTGAGGCCAGCACCTATTTCACGGACAAGTGCCAAAGAATCAGGAGAAGTGCTTCAAAATCTCAGCATCACTCACCTTGTCTTACCAAACAAGCATTGTATCTAAAGGGAAGTAGTTCTTCCCAAGTCATTATTACTGACATTCCAGCAAGTTTGCTGTTGATGATGATGTTGTTTTTGTTTAGTGTGCTCCCTTACATGGGGGGATGTAACAAAGAATTTCAAGATAGCACTATTGAATCAAGCCCCTGCCCCCATTTTGTTGATTCTGAAAACTGTAAGGCTCATCTTGCTGAAGTTTTACAGGGAGAGATGCAATTTTTCAGTAAAGCATGGAATCATTTCATCTTTGAATGCAATTCAAATTAGCATCAAAAGTTTGTAGTTCAGTAAAAGACTAATGACATTAGAATCCTAATATAAAAGATTCATTAATTATTCTCATTTTGAAAGTGCTATTTTGGGAAGCATTTGGTGACTCAGTCCTGAATACCTCAATATGATATCTCTAAAACTTTTTAAAAATTATGAACTGTTAAGATGGAAGAAGAGGAATGGGACTTTCTACTAAGAGGCCATGGATAGTCACTTTGTGAAGGAGAGACATAAAAAAGTCATAGAAAAAAAAGAGTCTAATATCAAGTGCAGACATTTTGTGGCAAAGACAAGGACAGTAAATATATTTTTGGGACTCCTGGTCATTTTAACTTTGGCCTTGATTCTGAGTAACTCATGGTTCCACATTTTAAGACTCTACCACAGTGCAGATAACATTTTATTGCAATTGGATTTGTTTCAGAATTTCATGCTGTTAAACTATAAGGAATTTAAATTTTAAAAAATCTCACACAGGTATCCACACCTTCATAACCAAACTATATTCTTTTATTCATGCAGACTGATGAGCTTATAGCAGCTTCAAAATGTATGCATTATCCTGAAGAAAATACAGATCACCAAGAGATAGAATTCCAAGAACTTTGAAAGAAATGTTACGAAATGACGACTAGAGTAGAGTGGTGAAAACAAGAAACAATAAGAGTCAGAAGACAAATGGAAATTAAGAGGGCGGAGCACCAGGAAGAGGAATGGCATCTAGAGAGGATTGGAGAATGTGCAAATCCTTACCTAGCATACAGATTAGAACAAGTCAGGCAATCCTTACAGGTTAATTTATTGATCTTTAATATGCTTTATTTCATTTTACTGCAAATTCCACTCTGGATACAAGCAATGTATGTGTTTCCCCTTCTCCCCTTAATAGCAGCTTGTTCTCTAGATTTCAGGAAGGAAGATGGCATGTTTCTCCTTTCAGTATTTTAGTTTCCATCACTACCATCACTGACTTGATCTTGCAGCATGATTCTTACTAGAGGATCATTTTATTTTTAAGATCAGATGATGAAAAACAAGACTGCTAGGAAAAAAATAAAAGTCAGGATTTAATATTATACAATTATTAAGTTATATTGTTCAATTTGAAGAACTTAAATGGATTTTGTTATTCGTTGAGTTATCAGAATGTGTGAGTACTAATAAAAGGAAGATTTTTTGCTAAGCAAAATAAGCAAGTCAGAGAAAGACAAATACCATAGAAACTCCTTAATAATGTGTGCAATCTAAGGAACAAGATAAACTGATGAACAAAATAGAACCAGAGGCATGCATACATGGAACAGCCTGGCAAATGTCAGAAAGGAGTGGGGGCAGGGAGGATGAAGAAAGGAAGGGGAAGAGATTAGCTAAAGAGCACCTATGCATGCACACAGACAACAGTGTGGTGATGGGCAAGGTGGGGCAGGCGTGGTGGCCCTGTGGAATGGGGTCTTATAAGTACAGCCCTCCCAGAAGGCAGGGGGTATTACCTGAGAAGCCATCTACATCACTGATAGCCTCCCCACTTTGGATTACTCCTTAGTTAGGAACCCCATCCCCAACTTACAAACATCAGTATTTTTTAAGAATAATTTAGAACCTACACCTGAATATAGTAAATCTGCTTTGATACATTTTCATTGCTAAAATGCGATGTAATGGGAAATTCCCTTTACTACTGTGGCTACATAATGAATGCAAGTCTCTTAGGGGAAAATAAAATACTAAGCATTTGTTGTTTACAATCTTCACAGTTCTATGAAGCAGCTAAGAGGAATCAGCACCTAACTTCTCCTTGTTTCAGAAACTGCAAGACAGACCACTAAGCACTCTTAATAAGAGGCCCTTCCTGGGTACACCTTGTGTTGAAAATCCTAAACAGTTTTGTATGCAAAGAAAACTGGCTGATTCCTACTTGAGAATCTTTTTTATGAATTCAATAAACTTATACTACCAAAAGGATTAATTTCTCATTTTAAGTGAAAAGTTTTGTTATCTTTTTATGTGAGAGAATATTCTTAATTGCTATTTTACTTACTGCCTTTTATTTCAGTTTTTATAAAATGTCTTGCTGAGTAGTTGTACATTTTCTAAAAAGTTAAACTAAACAAATATTTGAATTTATAATTTACTAGAGGCCCTGTGCATGAAATTCATGCATGCATGGAGAGGGTCCCTAGGCTTGGCTGGCAATCAGGGCTCTTGGGCTGCCAGGTGCAGCCTGGGCCTCCCTTTTCCAGCTCTAGCTGCTGGCCAGGGCCTTCCTTTGTTCCATGCCGCTCCCTGGTGGTTAGTGCCCGTCATAGCTCCTGGTCAAACTCCTGGTCTCCCAGTGGAACTCCCCAGGGGACACTTTGCATATTAGCCTTTTTTATATTTAGATTGTTTTATATTTGCATTTTTAAAGGAAGTTCCCTTATGTCTGCACATCTTGCCAGCCCTTGAATGACTGATGACCAAGATGGCAGTAATAGGCAGTCTTGATATTACCTCTAGTTTTCTTTGTGCATCAGTTATTAATATATCCATTCTTCATCTCATTTATTGAGGTCTTTTGCTCCAGAATTTGTTTGATTCTTGGCATAGTTTTCATCTCTTTGGTAAAGTGCTTCTTCTGTTCATCAATTTTATTTCTGAGCTCATTGTAGTTCCTTTTGAGTGTTCTGTATCATTGAGTTTCTTAATGACTGCTGTTTTGATTTCTTTCTCGTTTATAGAAAAATCGTCTGCTACTTTGAGTTTATTTCTGAGAATTTTCATTGTTGTCCTGTGTTAGTGTTACCTTGGTGGTCCATGCTGCTTGGTGGGTTGTTCCCCTGCTGGCCTATTTGAAGTAGTGAACACTTTTCTTATTTAGGAACATTTTGCTTTCCACAATTCAGCAGGTTGACAATTTGAGGTCTTTCTTTAGTTTTCTAGTAGATGGTAGTTTTGCTTTCCAGCATAGGGCAGTTTTTGTTTTCTCTTACCTATACTAGTTAATCTTGAGGAAGGCAAGGTTGTGAGTCAAGGTGTGGGAAGTTTAGCCTTGGACATGGGAGTGGTTGTGGGGTAACCAGGGTAGTGGGTGTTGGTGCTGGATCTGGCTTGTCCTGGTCTCAGGGTACAACAACCATGGCAGGAGATGGGACCAGTTGAGGGGAGCCCATTTGTGAGGCCAAGGGGCTGCTGCCTCATTTCCTATGACCACTAGCAGCACTGTGCTGTTGCTTGGGGCCTGGAGACTTGGTTCTGTTCCTGCTACTGGTCTGTGGTGGTGAAACTGGGGAGGAACCTGCATTTTGGGAGTGGGGGTGGGGATGGGAGTGGGATAGGAATGCTTCTGAGTCTTTTCCCCTTCCCCTGGTCTGTGTTATGAGAGCTGTACCCTGAATCCTCAATCACTACTGTGCTTGCTGGGGCTGTAGGTTCAGCCTTGCTGCAGTGATGGATCTGTCCCTGGTCTCCCCTGTCCCTTCCACCCCCTTCCTTCCTCTCCTACACATTCCAAAAAGACCACCATCCAAAGTACTGGTGTGGGACCTTTTAGTGTGTGGAGCACAGGAACCTGTGTTGGGTTTTGAATGTCCACAAGTTGTAGATTTCAGGGGGGAAACAAAGGGGTGTCTCCCTTGGTCATGATGCTAATTCTCACTAAAATACCCATTTCAAGTCAGTGCACGTTGGCTTAGAGTTTTGATGGTGCTTTTAGGGTCTTAATGCAGAGAAAAAAAGCATAGGCCTGTGCTAAATGAGACTTCAACCTTGTTTTTCCATTTGGCTTCATCTGAATACATCATAAACTAAGGATTTTTTAACCACCCTTTGGCCCAATAAGGTCTTTGTGCTTCAAAGTTGTGAAATTGGATGACTGGAAACAAACAAAAAAAGCAAAACAAAACAAAAAAAAATGGGGGTGGGGGGTGGGGAAAGAATGTCAAATACTTCCATAAATTGGTAAGCATGATGCAAACCTGAAATATTCTTATTAGTTCTCACCAGGAAAATCAGATAATGTCTCCTTTTAAAAGATGAAGTTGAAAGTGTTTGTAAATACAAATGCTCTGCAAGATGATTTTTGTAGAAAATTTTTTCTTTAATATTTTGGGAAGAAAGTAGTGTGGGCTTATCTTTTTTCCCAATATTTCTAGATATATTGAAAAAAAATAGCTTATTGTAAAGTTAATGTTGGTTCTAAGATACGTATAGTTTCCTTATGGGGCATTGATCAGCCAAATTATGCTAGACTTAACAAGAGAGAGTAAAAAAGCACCCTTCTATCTAGATACAGAGATAGGCCACAGGTGTCTTCTGGAGTTGCTGGGAATTTAATTACTCCTAAAGGAAAACATAAAGTAGTACTATGAGACATGGTACCATGCTGTCTAAAATGAAATAATAGGGTGAGATCTGGGATGGGGCATTACAATACAACAATTTCTAACGGTCTTTAAGCTATGATTCTGGAGAGTAAAATATTAAAAATGCCTTAAGGTTGAATTTGTTTTTCAATCCCCTTTATTTGCAAGATTTTTTTTGGACTATTCTTACCGTGTTTGTCCAACTTTAAGGACAATAGCTATAATAAATATTACTCTAATCTGTGCTTTCAGTTTTCTCCACTTTCAGAATATTTAGATGTGTTGCTTCTCTCACCATTACATGAAGGTTAGTCTTGCCCACTTGATTCCATTGAGCGGTATAGAGAACTGCATATCTGTTTTGATGATTTTTACCTTTAGTGTTCACATTCTGCGGTGTTTATTCTATATATCAGAAGTAATTTCAGTTCTATGTAATTGTGTTATTTAATGAGATTATAAAACACAAAAGTTAAAATTAGCTTAAACAGTTATATTACTTGTTAGATTTCCGTGGTTGGTGTTTTTAATCCTCACTCGAAGATATGTTTTTTTAAATGCATTTTAGAGAGAGAGGAAGGGCAAGAGGAACATGGATCGGTTGCTTCCAGACAGTTGATGGACTTCACAACCTAATTATGTAACCTGCAGGGAATCACAGCTGTAGCCTTTTGATGTACAGGATGATGCTCTAACCAACTGAGCCACCTGGCCTGAGATAGTTAGGTTTTCTTGCCCATAGAAGTTTTTACTAACAACTGATAACTTAAAAATTTATTCCAGTCAATTTTTTAAATATATTTTATTAATTTTTTACAGAGAGAAAGGGAGAGGGATAGAGAGTTAGAAACATCGATGATAGAGAAACATCGACCAGCTGCCTCCTGCACACTCCCCACTGGGGATGTACCCACAATCACGGTACATGCCCTTGACCAGAATCGAACCTGGGACCCTTCAGTCTGCAGGCCGATGCCCTATCCACTGAGCCACACCTGTTAGGGCTATTCCAGGCAATTTTATACCAGATGAAATTTCTCTGGTTTCAAAACATTTTACATTCAATTCTTTTTCAATTCCTGGCATCACAGTTCCTCAATCATTGTTCTTTAAATCTTTGTTAAATAGGAAGAGTCAATTTTACATTCATTGTTTTTGGACTTTTGATCCATTTCTGACACTTTCTGAAAATATCAGGATTCTAATGATTTATTTAATTATTTTTCCCCATTTCTCAAATGTGTATTCAATAGTTTAGCAACTCTGTATACAAATACATGAAAGCTAAAAAAGTTCATATTCATAAGACTAACTTTGTACATGGTACACAGAACATTGTGTCTCAACAGAATGTTGAGTCAGATATCTTCCTGACTAAATACAGGCCTTAACTTTACATCACCAAGGCAGTGCCTTTCTTCTCTTAATTTCACCTCTGTTCAAGCTATCACAGTGGCTCTGCTAGTTTCTCATAATACAGATATGAGTTTATTAAACTTGTAAATTTAAGTAGTTCTATTTTAATTGCTCATGTCCCCCACTTCATTTTGTTCATTTAGGTAATTGTCCCAGAGTAATTTTATCTATTGAGGGAAGACAGATAACTGCTCAACTTCTTCCTATTCTTTTTATCATTCATTTTCTCAGTGCTTTACTTTTCAGCTCCTTGGTCAACAAATTTGTACTCATTTTTTTTTTGCAGCAAAATATGTTTTTAACATTTACAAACTGCTCAGAGTATGTCCTTTGCAAATTAACCTATTCACAGTTGCATAATGAATTGCAAAGCCTTTAATGGACAAATACACTTTCTTTATGACATTTTACATTGCATTTATTTCATTTCTTAAGAATGTATTTTTATTTATTTTAGAGAGGAATGAAGAGGGAGAGAGGGATAGAAACATCAATGATGAGAAAGCATCATTGATCCTACATGTCGTACACTGGGGATCAAGTCTGCAACCAGAGTATGTTTCCTGGCATGGAATCAATCTCTGACCTCCTGGTTCATGGGTCAACATTCAACCATTGAGCAACACAGGATGGGCTTGGATTTATTTCTATACCTTATAAAATAAAAATGCTCTCAAAATTTAACATAAGCAGAGACTGTGCCATCTTGAAGGGGAGAGTGGCAGTGATCTGAAGCCCAGCCTTAACTTCAACCAGGGAAACCCTCAGATACCTCCTGGGACCCTACAACCACAACCCTCAGTGACCAACTACTTCAGCTGCGAACCCAGGAATACCAAGACTCCAGCCTCTCCAACTGAGAGCACCTAGAAAGTCTGTCCAGGAGGAGACAAAGCAGCATGAGGAAGCAGAAGACCCCTGTGCCTTCCTCACAGAGCAGAGAGAAGGAACAGCTGAATCAATTAATATCCACCCAGAATTGGTGAATTAATTCACAGCTGGTGAGAAATCCATGGACGGTGAGGAAATCCATGAACAGAAAGGTCAACTATTGCCTAGGGAGTGGTGAGATCTGGGTCCAGGCTGGAGGGAGAAACACATGCGAAAAGTGCGTGAAACATGCGCACAGTGGGAATTAGAGTCTCAAAGTAAGATTGTGCCCCACAAAATATGTGCTGTTAGGGTAAGTGTAACCCTAAAATGTGGAAGGGGGTCCACATGGCTGTGGGCAGAAGGAGACTATAGAAATTAACCCAAGGCAGGGCAGGGCACAGGAGGGCAGTCTGGAGTTCTGCCTGTGCACAGGCTGAGGAGTGCCAGGGGAAGAAGACAGGCTTCTGTGAGCATTCTGTGACTTTTTTTTCTTTTTTAAATCCTTGCTTCTGATTACTAAGCCTAGTGCATAGGATCTTCCAATTAAAAACCACTTGCCAAGACTACAGGGGAAAATTGTTTTTGTGGAACCTGGAGAACAGAGTGTGGAGAAACAAACAGAAAACCAGCTCTAGGGCAGTCCATCCCTCTAACCAAGCATTAAGTGCAGCAGGGAAAGCCATCTAAACTCTGGGTAGGGGAGAAGCCTTTTAGCCTCAGATATCAACACAGAAATACTGCCACCCAGGGGTTGACTCTTGTGTGAATGCAACTAAAGGCAGGCTAAGAAACCAAGAGCTCCCAACTGCTTGAGAAAAGGATTGTAGTTTATGACTCAGAGGAGCTGTGGAGCGCAGGGAACTTTAATACTGGGCTATCTGCCTGACAGGAAACATACCTGCCAAATAGAACAGTAGAGGAAGTGAATGGCCTTTACTACTTCACATTTTTATTTTTTATCTTTTAATTGAGAAACTAATTTTTTCTTTCTCACCTGATTTTACCATTTTTATATTTTTGTTTTTAATTACTATTGTTACTACTGTTATTTTACCTTTTTTAAAAGTTTTATTTTTTCTTATTTTATTTTGGGATTAGTATTCTATATTCTATTTTTATTCTTCCTGTATCATTAGTTTATTCTATCTCAATTTTTTCTTTATACCAACACTCTCTTCACTCTCTTCCTGCACTGTTTCTCTTACCCTGTTCCTGCTTTAGTTTTTTCTCTATCCTTCCTTTTAACTCCCTGTTAAAAATTAATCTTACTCATATATCTAATTTCTGCCCCTCCCCCCCCCCCCCCCCCCCGTTCCAAGGCCATACACACTTTTCTCTTCCCTTTCTTCACTATCCAGATTTTCTTTTACTTCCCTTTTGTCTTTTTCTTTTGTTTTGGTTTTTCTTTTTTTTAATTATTTGCCTTTTTCTTTCTTCTTGTCTTGTTAGTTTTTGATAGTTGATTAGTTTGGGTTTTATTGCTTGTTTGTATTTGTTTTTTGGATTTTTTCTTTTGTTGTTTGTTTGTTTTTGTTTCTGTTTTTTTGCTTCTGTTATTCCTTCCCTCACTTGTTCTCTTCTTCTACTAAAAGCTTAACTAATTACAATCACAAACTCAGGCCTAGATACTTTCTATTATCCTTTTCCAATAGTAAACATCTATATAGATAGATTAAAGAAGGGTAAAAGTTTTATATATATATATATCTTATATGTTTTTTTTCTCTTTTTTGTATTTAGTTTTTTTTTATTTTTACTTTTCTTCTTATACACTCATTTGCTTCCTACCTCCTCTATACTGAATTGTGGCTTTTTCCCCATTCATTCAATACTTTGACCGTACCTTCTGGAAATAAGCTCTGCTTCCTCAGATTCATCTGAGTGTTTGTTGATTGAGGGTTTGTAGTTTATATATTTAGGATTAGTTCTTATTTGTAGTTTGCATTCATCTCTGGGTGTTTGTTGTTTGCATTTTTTGGATTATTTGTTGTTTTATTGGAGTTTTATCCCCATATACATACATTTACCCCCTTCTTTTTTCTTCTCTTTCTTTTCACTCTTAATTTTTTCCCTTTTCTTAATATCATTTTTGCACTCTTTTCTATCCCCTGACTCTCTGTTTTCTGGTGGTCACTTTTATTTGGGGTTATTAATATTGTGAATACATTTGTGTTTGGTGCTCTGTGCGCTGTGTCTTGTTGTGGTGTATTTTGTGCCTTTAAGTCAACGCAGGAGAGAGAGACAGCTACATAACCAGATATCCAGAGAGGAGTGATCATGAGGAGACAAAGAAACAGCCCACATACAAAAGAAAGGAGGCATCACCAGAAAAGAAAGTAAATGAAAAGGAGGCAAGCAAAATGTCAGAGAAATAATTCATAGAAATGGTCATAAGGCCAATGAAAGGGTTGGAAGACAAATTCAGTAATATGTGTAAGAACCAAGAGGAAATGAAGAACCAAGAATAAATGAAAAATGACATTGCCGCAATAAAGAACTCAATAGAAAGCATCAACAGTAGATTAGAAGAAGCAGAGGACTGCATCAGTGAGCTAGGAGACAAAGTAGGAAAAAATACCCAGGCAGAGCAGCATCTATAAAAAAAAAAAAAAAAAAAAAAAAAAAAAAAACAGGAGGAGAGCCTAAGGGAACTTTGGACAACATGAAATGAAACAACACCCACATAATAGGGGTGCCAGAAAGAGAGGAAACTGAGCAAGGAATAGAAAACCTGTTTGAAGAAATAATGACAGAAAACTTCCCTGATATAGGGAAGAAAAAACTCACACAAGTCCTAGTAGTTTACAGAGTCCCAAACAAGATGAACCCCAAAAGACCGACATCAAGACACATAATAATTAAATTGGCCAACACTAACGACAAAGTAAGAATCTTAAAGGCTGCCAGAGAGAGACAGAAAGTTACCTACAGAGGATCCCCCATCAGATTAGTGACTAATTTCTCAACAGAAACACATCAGGCCAGAAGGGAATTGAATTAAATATACAAAGTTAAGCAAAGCAATGGTCTGAATCCAAGAATACTGCACCCAGCAAGGCTATCAATCAAAATTGAGGGTAAAATCAAGAGCTTCACAGACAAAAAAGGACTAAGGGAGTTTATTACCACCAAACCAGCAATGCAAGAAATGCTAAAGGGTCTGCTGTAAAAAGAAGAAATAGGAAGGGAATAAGGAACACAGGCATAAAAAGTAAAAATGGCAACAAACAAGTACCTATGAATAGTAACTTTAAATGTAAATGAATTAAATGCCCCAATATAAAGACATAGGGTAGTTGAGTGGATAAGAAAACATGACCCATATATCTTCTATCTGCAGGAAACCCACCTCAAAACAAAAGACTCACACAGACTGATGGTGAATTTAAAAACTCAAACACCTGGAGACTAAATAGCATGCTATTAAGCAATGACTGGGTTATCAAAGAAGAAATAAAAAGCATCATGGCAACAAATGACAATGAAAATACAACAATCCAAAATCTATGGGACACAGTGAAAGCAGTCTTGAGAGGGAAGTTCATAACTCCACAGGCCTATATCAAAGATCTAGAACAAACTCTCCAAAAATTTATCTGGAATAAAAAGTTAAAAAAAGACCCTGAATAGCTCAGCAATCCCGAGAAAGAGAAACAACGTTGGAAGGATCACATTATCAGATATCAAGCTATATTACCAAGCCATGGTTCTCAAAACTTCCTGGTACTGGCCAAGAACAGACATATAAGACTTTGGGTGAGTACCCCTTTGGCTATGCCCCTTGTCTCACATACATAGAGGTGGTAAGACTTAATTACATCTGGTAGCACTAGTTGGGCCATCGTCCTTGCTCTGCTCATGTCTGTCTAACTGCCTAATATATCCCCTCAAGGATCTTGGCTCTGAATTGTTTTAGAGAAAATGGACATTGGTGGGCTTCTCTGACTACTTCCATGCTGAAGAGGGATGGAATATTTTTCAGAGCCAAGAGATCCTTGCTGTCTGTCAGAAGGACAAAGAGGCCTGGGCACAGAAGGAGGTGGACTTGTGACTTGACAGAGACAAACTGTATTATAAAATTTAGTATTATTGAGCACTTAGAATAGCAAGAGTTATAACAAATGGTCTGGTGGAAGGGAAAGAAAATATTTCAGTTCTAACAACTTCTATTGAAATAGAATTTTTCTCCTTAAAATCACCCTTATGTTTATTAAAAGAGCTAACTTAAGACCAATTTGTCTGTTGCATTCAATTTGCTCTGATTGTTTGCATAAACACAATAAGAATGGTAACTGACTATCGAAATTTCATGATTGAATCCTAATGTGCCCCATAGGGCCAGGCAGCCAAGCCATCCAGCTGCTGTCAAGCCTGCCTGCAGTATCTGCTGAGTTAGGTGAATTCCTCACCTGCACTGGCTCTACCCGGGCCCATGCCTTAGGCTTTAAGGCCCGTCTCAGTAGCCCTCCTACTCCTTGTGACCTAGAGTATGTGGGGGTCCCACACGGATGCAGAGACGCTTTTATTGCCCCTCTTCTACTCTGACCAACTACCAGCAATGGCAGGGTTTGGGCCTGATGCTCCAGTGCCATCTATTTTCAGGGCTACCAAGCAGGATATCTTGCTTTCTCCATGGCACTCTTATTAGATTCAAGTCTTCAGAGTTCAGACAGGGCTCTTTAAAACATGATACTCCAGTCAAAGTTTCCAGTCAATAAAACCACTATTGGAAAGTGGTCTTATTGAATTTATGCAAAGAAATGTATTGCCATCACTTATTTATTAAGAATTGCCAAATTTTGGAGGAATTGTATAAGGAGAACAATATACTGACCTGCTTTAAGATCTGATTCTCCTTGCCAGTCCTTTAGAGTAATATTTTTCTAAATGCATTATAATAAAACAGTAACTGTCTTCAAATGTCAAGAAGAAATTAAAAATGTGTCTATATTCAAATAGATAGTCACAGCTGTTCCTATAGTAGGGTTCCCCCTACTTGACTTGTCCTTAAACTACATATGGTCTCTGGGAGGGGTGACACACCCTCTCAGAATGGACTAAGGGAGTTTTATCCCTACACAGGGTCTCACATGTCACAGGACCTCACAGGGTCTGTAATTCCTGTGACAGAGGGCTGGTACTCACTACTTCCCTCTGTTCCACACAGGCCTCCCCCACTTTCCTAAAGTTGAGGTTTGTGCCACCCCTGACATGGACATGGTCACACAGGCCTTCAAGGCAGTACCCAGGCTGCCAACTGTCTTTCAATAGAGACTAAAACCTGATGGGTATTTTTCCTTGCCCATTTGGGCACCTGCTCTTTTGGCAACTGCCTAATCTGTAAGAGAATTAAAGGTTAATATAACATATTAACATAATGAAGTACAATATTGGCACTGTGGCCACTTCAGGCAGCCAAATTTTCTGCTACCAAACATGACACAAGGTAGGGCTATACAAACATATCAGGGAGGTGACTGAAGTCCATTTTTTACATTCCCATACAAAGTAAAATTGTCCTTGTTTCTCCAGAGTTTTGTCCATGAAGACGCAGGTATCATCTAAGTCTATTACACAGTTTTTTGCAGGCCACTATCAGCTGCAGTTGAACTGCTGAATTTTTAACCCTTTCATCACACTTGCAAATGGGAAACTTGACCAACATCATCCCAGCCACTTTTACATATCCCAGGAACCTTGCTTGTCTCCTTTTAACCAGAAAGCCAAATGCTTAAGTCTTTTATTATAGGTTGTAAAACACTCATAACTCACTGGGCGGAAACTTGGGTGTCAGGTCACTGGCCTATATTATTTAATTAATTTCCTTTTAACATTTCTCTTTTCCTTTTTACTACATACACAACCTTCATAAATTTCACACTTTCAAATTAGCCTTTAAACCTTCTTTCTATGTCTTTCAAAAATGCATAACCATGCCTCAGTAATTATATTATCTCTACTCTAACATTCTTTCCTTTCTGTCATACTATTAGCAAACTCTAGACCTTTTCTTTCCTTTTTTCCTTTAAAATGTTTTAGAATTCTTTACTCTTACTTAATTCTTTAATGATTACCAAAAAGCAAACAGCCAATATTTCTTAGATTAACATTTATGAACACACTTTAAATGTACTTTTACTTTCAAAAAATATATACCTTTAACAAAGTAAAAGAGACCTTCCTTCTGAAATAAAACTAAGAGCAGGTAAATTAAAACTTGTCTTGCAGTTAACCTTTCAGTTTAAAAAAAAAAATTAGATATTTACCATTTAAGCCAGCAATGCCCCAAAACCTTTACATTAATTAAGAAAATTTTTATAGGAGCAGGCTTGGATTTAAACTGCAACATTCTTCTTAGAGATAACATCTAAGGTTACTTCTGTGGCTTCTGTTTCTGGCCCTCCTGGCCAGCCCTTCCCTAAGCCACTTGTTCTACAATTGTGAACATCATGTTAGTTTTCTGGTTTTGCCTTTTTTATTTTACGTACATAGATATTCTGAGCTTCTTTTAACATCTTTTCTGTACTTCTAAGGTACCTGGGTGCAGGTGGGCTAAGACCAAGGCAGGCATCGGCGAAGAGAGTAGAGAGAGAGAGGTTTTCATTGATTTTTGCTGGCTTCTCTGAAAAGCCCCTTTGCCCATCTACCCCTCCACTCCCCCAAAAACAGACTTGGGGGCCTAACAGAAAGACATGGGGCCCCCCTGAACCCATCCCCAAGACAGGATTCTCGACTGATGTCTCAGTGAGAAATTATCAGAGAAGTTATGACTGCATCCAGTCTTTCTTCTCAGTAGCAAAATGACCGGTCATACAAACAAGCAAGCAGGAAAATAAACTTGAATTTACTTAATCAAATTTACTCACCTCTGGAGGTTTGTTGTTGTTGTGTTTGTTTGTTTTTTTACTCCAAAAGAATGCAGGGGCATGTCAGGCACCCTCCGTCTGGCTGCCAGAACCACTAAGGAGTGTCTCCGGGGCCCTGAAAGCTTTTCAGGGGGCACCTCCCCTGGAGACCTTCCCGGGGACCAGCAGCCAGGCCAGGGGAGGCCATCAGCCCTCAGCATCTCAGACTGAGTCCTGGTAAGTGCCATCTCCCTGTACGGGCCACCAAATGTTATATGGTAAATCAGCGAGCCGACGTGAGATGCCTTAATCAATAAGCCAAATTAATTTGGAGTCTTGTTTTATTGCACTAGCACTAGCAGGCTCAGAGTAGAATATCTCTGTCAAATTCTGGGCCCCAACATGGTGGAAGTCTTTCCTATTTATACTTTTTCCAGCTCTTTGTCTTCCAAATTTGGAATGAGACTTCTGAACCTTTTGAGAAAAAAAGTTCTGTGTACTGAGACAGCCATGAGACCATATCTCAAGGCCTGGCCTGGTGGCATCACTGACAACTCTGTCTGGGGCATAGTTTATGGCCTCTCTGGAATGGGAGTAGTCTTATTTTTCCTTATTATTTAAGCAAGCAAGCATTTACAGAAGCCAAAATAGCAGGGTTAAAATTTCAAACAGCAGTTTTTACACAAGATGGAGGTTACTATGCTTCAGTTTCAGCAAATATTGGAGATAAAGGTCATGGTAGAGTGAATGCAGCTTCATCTATTTAGTGGGATATTTTCCCAGGGCATTCGAGTTGTTTAATGTCTTCATTTGCCTAGACAGGAATCCTCCCTCAGCAATCCACAGAGGGGCTTGGGGCTACCCCATTCACCCTTCAAAGAGGACATGGAACTTCTCTTTATAGTCTTTTGGCCAGGACCACTTTCCTTAAGTCCAACTGAAGTCCTCTGAAATTAGCTTTTCTTAGTGATACAGGATTTTTGGACTGGAAATGCGTGGTGTTCTCCTGGGCAGGATGGTTCCCAGGTTCTTGTCCAGTGGAGTCCAAGAATGACACCAGGGATGAAAGGTGGTATAGCAAAGGTAGGAATTTATTGAAAAACAAGCACAGACTCTCATGTGGAGAGGGGGAAAGAGTCCCACTGAGTCCCTTTTCCCTACAGTTTATAAAGGCTGCAGATCTTTGTGCCTTGATATCCCCTCTGATTGGTCACTATAGCAACTCCAGAGCTCAAAGGTCAAACCTCACATGGGACATGTGAGGCTGTCTTCCTTGCCTTTCTTATTGTTTTCCTATCCCCTTTGGGCTTTCTTCTTCTCTCTTTGAATAAGGGGCTTCCTTCCCTCTATTCTGTAAATGTACAGCCTTCTGCAGCTCCTAAGTCCCCTTATTCTATGGAAATGTGCCTTCTACTCTTTCCAGCTCCCTTATTCTATGGAAATTCACCTTGTGCAACTCTATAGCCCTGTGTTGTTTCCATGGACCTCTTAATTTTTAAAACTTCCTTAACCTGCCTATTTCACACACACCCCAAACTCTTATTTTACCCAAAAAACTCCTTTCATTAGCCTGTCCTAAGTGAATGACAGGTTGGGGCACTCTATAAGACAACCCATGGCCAGAGGGATTCTGACAACGAATCACAGATGCAGCAGGATACATTAATGTTTTTACCAAGAAACATATACAGCCCTTCAAATCCCTCAGAGGAGCTCAATGTTTTGAAGATGGCATTTTACTTGTGGAGTACAAGAGTAGGTGATAACTGGATGACAACATTCATCACACAGTTGTTGAGCCCTACTACATGTCAGGCACTGTGCCAGGGGCTGAGGACACCACAATCAGCAAGATGTAGCACCTGTCCTCATAAGGGACAGAGAGAGAGAGACAAGTAAATAGGAAATTACAATAAAGTACACCAACTACTAATGTTAGGGGTGAGCATGGTAGCTAAAGGGACACATCAGAGGGGACCCTATCTAGTCATGGGCTGTCTTGGGGAGTTGCCTGAAGGAGGTGATACCATAGCATTATACTGAATGACAGGTGGATGTTTATAAGCCAGACAGAGGAACTTTCCAGGGGTGTGATGGAGCATAGTTTATGTGGGGAACTGTAAATCGTCCAATACGGTTAGAAGGAATAGAGAGCACAAGAAATAATGCTCAAGAGGTGGATGGTAAAGGAGCTGCATACTAAGGAGACTGGACTTCTTGAGGGCACTGGGAAGCCAGTGCAGGACTAAAATAGAAGTCCTTGTTTGGGAAGGATAGTCCGACTGCTGTGTGGGTATAGATTGGAAGAGGTTAAAGATTGGAGACCTGGATACTAGTTAGGAAGCTTCTGCCCTTGGAGAAGATATGATGGTGAGAAAGGGCATGTAATAAAGAATAGAGCCACAGTTGTCCTAATAATTATTCACCTTACTAACTATAAATATGCTTTCTTACAGACCCTGGGAAACTGGAGGATGGAACAAGGCTGAAAAAAGATTAGATGCCTCGATTCGTCCATTACTCAGAAAAGAGATACATTTTGATAACAGACCAAGGATAGGACATGCTTTCATTTGGTTGCTGGGCCCAGACCATGACCCCCTCTGGGAGTTTTTCTCGGGAAAGCTGACCAATCTCTGGTCCCAGGAACTGGATGAGCTGTTTATAACATCATAGAAGTTTAGCCACCTGTTATCAGACTTTGAGCTCCTGAAGGCCCGACTACAGACCCTCCCCTCCCCTTTCCATGTTACACTTGCAGCTCATAGCTGCATGTAGTTATCTTCTCCCCCTGTGTGTATATGATCAGCCACCTTGCGAGGGGAGTCAAAGCAGCATTTTCAGGGTGACAGACAGCTTTCCCTACACTGCTGGCATTATTGCAATAATGCTCATATTTGATTCAACCCTGTGTCTGCTTAATTTGGTTCAAGTAGTGGCAGGCAGGCTCAGACCCATTATGTCCAGTTTCAGATGTACACATGTTGTAGCACTATCTGTTGAAAAGACTATCCCTTCCCCTTGAATTACCTTGGCACCTTTATAGGCAATTAATTGACAATACACATACCCACCTGTTCCTGGAAACTATTCTGCTCAATTGGTCTATATGTCTATTTTTTTATTCTGTTGCACTGTCTTAATTACTATACCTTTATAGTAGGTCTTGAAATAAGGCAGTTTGAATTCTCAAATTGGCCCTTTTTCAAAATTGTTTTCACTATTCCAACTACTTTGCTTGTCCATATAAATTTTAGAACTGGTTTGTCAATTTATTTATTTAAAATAAAAGGTGCTAGGATTTTTAGCAGAATTGCATTAAATCTAGAGAAACATTTTGGAAGAACTGATGCCTTAGCAATATTGAGTCTTCTGATCTATGAGCACAATATATCTTATCTAATTAGGTATTATTAATTTATCTCATCAATACTTATCAATACTCATCAATACTTGCACATATGTTTAGATTTGTCCCTAAATATTTTGTCCATGCATGACAAATTGTTTCTTTAATATATTTTAGATTTGTATTTTTATTTCCTTTTTTAGTCTATTTTTATTGATTTCAGAGAGGAAGGGAGGGAGAGAGAGAGAGAAACATCAATTATGAGAGAGAATCATCTATAGGCTGCCTCTTGCATGCCTCACAGCAGGGATGGACCCTGCAACCCAGGCATGTGCCCTGTTGATGCTCAACCACTGAGCCATGCCAGCCAGGCAATATTTTATTTCTTAATACAATAATAAAGGATGCTGTGTTCTTTTTTAATTCAATTTCTGATTGTTTTATTGCTAGTATATAAAAAAAACCATTGATCTTTTAAAGACTGATTTTGTATTCCATGTTCATACTAAACTCACATATTAGTTTTATTAGTTTAAACATTGTTGTGGGGCTCAGTTGCTGTGACTCAGTGGTTGAGCATCAACCCATGAACCAAAAGGTCACTGGTTGGATTCCCAGTCAGGGCACATGCCTGGGTTGCAGGCTCAATCTCTAGTAGGAGGCATTCAGGAGGCAGCTGATGGATGATGTTTCTCTCTCATAGCAGTTTCTATCTCTCGTTTCCTTTCCCTTCCTCTCTTTCTAAAAACAAGTAAAACGCATATTTTAAAAAAAATTGTTTATGGAACTTACTGTATTCAGAACATGTCATCTATGAATAGAACCTGTGTTGTCTGTCTGTTTCTTCTAGGTATCATATAAAAAGATTTTGCTTTTTATCCATTCTATCTCTGCCCTTTGGTTTGATTTTATTGGATTTTTTTTTTTTTTGGGAAAGAGGAAGGAAAGGGAGGGAGAAATATTGATTGGCTGCTTCCCATGCACCTTGTCTGGGGATTGAGCCCACAACCTGGGCATGTGCTCTGACCTGGAATTGAACTGGTGACCATTCAGTGTGCAGGACTATGCTCAATAAACAGGGCTCTGCCTTTAAATAGACTGTTTAAACCATTTACATCTAATGTAATTACCATGCTTGGGCTTAAATTCACCATTTTGCTATTTGTTTTCTATTTTTCTCATCTGTTCTTTATTTTTTTTCTCTTTCTCCGTTTTCTTTGTATTAACACTCCATTACTTGTGTATTTATTACTGTCTTATTAGCTTACATCTTTTAATCTTTTTCTGTGTGTGTGGTTCCTCTAGATTTTAAAATATTAATCTTCTAGAGCCTGTACTGAATACCATGGGTGCTCCAAAAAAATTCTTCACTGGCTGGTTAGAACTCAAACATGTCTTAGCTCCGTGTCATCTCTGGGAACTGTTCAACTAATAGCTCCCTCATCTTATTTGTGTGGCTTTGTGGTGTTTCACATTTCAGTATTTAGTCACATAGTCAAGAGGAGTCCTACACACATTACTGGGATTCTGTTACTACTAGCTCCTGCTTCCTGGGACCTGCCATACAATATCCAGCTTCCTTAGCCTTCTAGTGCTATGATTTCAATCTGCTTAACTCAATGAGACTGATGTGCTCTGCTTGGTTTTCCCTCCCTGCACCTCAGAAAAGCCAGATTTTCCAATTGTTGGGCTCCCCTGGCAAAGCATGTTATAAACAACAGATGGCAGACCATTGGCACTCACATTCCTGATGTTGGCTGTGCCATAATTCACAGCATAATCCTTGAACTTCTAGGCTGGATTTGGGAAGGAGTTTACTCCTGGAATGAGGGGCTTCAAGATCCAGCTATCAATACTCCTATGTCCTTGTTTCAAAGAAGGTTGTTCCCATTTAACTGTCAGGGAAATATTTAAGGATACAGCCCTGCAAAAGCAAATTTCAAAATTCTTAGACTTGTTCCTACATGCATGACCTAAAACAAATAAAATAAAAAATAGGAACAGTGTTTGCATGTAAGAGAGAAATTCAGCAAATACTTGCTGAACTGAATCCTGTTAGGACATGTGATTATAGCCCCACCTGGGCTAATCCCAACTTTTGGCAAATGTTACCTGACTCTTGTGAATGATAAAGAAGGTTGGCAGTTCCCCAGGAGCAAGTTTTAACATACTCTAGTTACGTCACTCAGTTCACACCCTTACACTTAAGAAATCCAATGTTCTGGACCCATATGCAGGGAATACAGAAGAAGGCTGCATTCAGCAATGCCAATTTAGGACACTGGGCCAGGAGCAGCTGAGTTGACTGATGATACTGCTGGCCCTCAGACCCTTTTTAACCCTTCATTGAGATCGCAGCTGGGAGGGCTTCCCTCTGTAAACTGTATCCCGGCTTCCCTGTCTGCTGGTTGGCAACTGGATTTGGGAATTGGGAGGCACTGAGGGGAGGATTAGAAATGGAGGGAGGTGTTTGGTGTTTTCCCTACTTTTTTGAGGAAGGCAGCAGCAGCTTCTATCTTGTCAGTACTTCTAACTCTCACCCAGAGGGCCCACCATGCCTGCAGCCCCTGCCAGGGATGCCCCCACTAGCTCTGGGCTGAAACTGTCCTGTTGCTTACTTTGTCTCAGCTACATGAGCAGCAAGCAGTGGCTGCTTGTTTCTGCGAACCTCTGGGTGGCTCCATCATTGTCTGGTGGGCTTCCCAGATGCTCCCACAATTTGAATATCAGTTCCCCACATTGCATTTCCCCCCATTTACTAGTAAATAGCATGGTTTCTTTCTTCTTGGCTGGCTCATGGCTGGAGCTGTGCCCTCAAAGTGTCTCCAGCAATCTTGAAATCTCTTTAGGGCTATTGTCTCGCACATGTTCATGTTGCCTCCCTGTGGACGCTTGTCACGCCAGCCTGCTGTGCTGCTGCTTTCCTTGTGATTAGATATATCACTCAGCGGGGCTGGGTTGTACCTGCTGAAACTGTCACTGCTGTAATCAATAGGGCCTTGAGGGGAGGGATGAAAATTGCTGTTACTCTGATCCTATGTGAGATGGGCCTGTCCGTTCCCCAGAGCTGAGCACAGTGTAGGATACAAGTTTTAATAAGAATTTAGGAACAGTTTGGAGTTCACAGAATCTCAGAACAGGGAATAACAAAACTAGCCTTAGGGAGCGACTATAGGGTTAAGCCTCGGACTGACCTGTTGACAAAGCCACAAATAAGTCCCAGTTTAGAGGGCACAAGCCTCTTAGCATAATTAAGCTTGACCTTATGAAGGCCCCTAGATCCTATCTGGGTAGCTAATGGGCTGTGGGAGCTGCAGCAAGTGCTGCCAAAACAAGTGAAACTCACAAGAACATTGTAACTATGGTGACCATGACCTTGTTTACCTCTGGCTATAAAATAAAGGCTCAGCTTGCCCTCTGGATCCCTCTCTGTGGCCTCAGCCAGGCACAGGAGATCCACCTACACCCAGCTTATTCTCTTTGTCTGTCTTTTCTGTAATCCTTTGCCGCTATCTACCCCCCTTCCCCCCCCCCCTCCACCCCCTCGTCCCCCCGGCTCACTGAATCCTTGGCTGTGCTGGCCAGGCACACTAGCCAATGTGACTATGCTCAGAGGTCAACCACATTCACTCCACAAATATTTATCGAGCACCACCTACGTGCTGGGAGCCTCTCTGGGTGCAGGGGTTAGTGTTGGATGATACTATATGCTTGAAAATATAAATGGGTAGATAAGACCTCAGAGTGGCAATTGTGCTGAAGAAATTAAAACAGGTATGAGATGAAGAGGTGCTACTTTGAGTAGAGTGATCCAGCAGATAAGACCTCTCCGAGGAGGGGACCCTGGAACTGAAACACAAGTGGGGCAAAGGATGGAGTCCCATGCAGCTCTGGGGGATCCTCAGCTGGGGGTTCAAGTCTTGCATGACTCAGATGGTCTCCTAGCTGACTACTTGGCAAGGGCCTTGTCATAATGTTCCAGCGGCAGCGAGTGTGCATAAGGAGACCCCCTGCTGAGCTGCAGCCTCTGCTTGCAATGGAAGACTTGGGAGAGGCAGCCAGAGGCCCAGAGTGGGAGGCCTTGGCTGTTGTGGGGCCTGGCTGGGGAGTGAGGGCAGAGAGCAGCCACAGAACAGAAACAGGGTGCTGAGGATGACCCTGCCCCTGTGGGCCAGTGAGAAGGGGCATGGACTTAACCAGATTCTTCAGGGGTCATGTTAACAGCCTGAAGGCCACCTTTTTGTCTGTTCTGTTCATATGGGTGGTGAAGTCAAGTTGAAATGGTTCTGAGTCTATCCGTGAAAGTTACTTTTTATTGTTTCACAATGGATTCCCACCTGTACAGGCAGGATTCTGCCTGTGTGTGACATTTTATTCCCATGAAAGGTACATTCATATCTTTCTCATTACCCTGAGTCACTGTTTGCTTCTAATTGAACTAATTGAACTTTGTCCTCTCTTCAGTTAAATCTCCTTTTAGAATAACTTGGACTGCATCCAATTCTTCTTAACTTTTGTTTCAATTATTGTTCTTCCCTTTCAGCAAATTTCTTGAAAATAATCCTGCCTTTTCTCAGATGGTATTTGAGACAGAAGGGCTGGGACACCCGTTCCTCTTGCGAGGTAACTGACTCAGCGTGGAAAAGAAAAAAAACCCTCATTTTATCGTCCTAGCTGCTGGGCCCTGAGAGAAAACTCAGGAAGCATCTCCCTCCATGCTGCTACAGGATGATGTTGACAAATGGTATTCACTCTGGGGGGAAATATGCCTTACTTGGTCCCTTAAGGACTTGGGTACTGTTGTTAGCAGTTATTATTCAGTCCTGGCTTTCATGGGAAGGAGTAAGTGAGGGGGAGAAAAAGTGCACCAACATCCAGAAAAATGAGAAATGGTATGTTCTCAAAGGAGGAGGAAGGTTAGGAGTCTGCTATACAGTTGAAGAAATAGCAATGCCCTCGCTTCATACTTAGCAAAGATCTGTACTAGTTACTTCTCTCAACCAGTGTTTCTTATCATACAACATGATCTTCATTCTCTATATTAATTAGTTTATTGTCTTACTAATGGAATGTCATCTCCACAAAGGCAGAGATTATTTTGTCTTTTTTTTTCATAATGCCTATAACTGTGTCTTGCACATTATAGCTACCCAGTTAAATATCTATTTAAATGAAGTACACTTTCATACAATTATTGAATAATCAAATGTCATTATAAAACCATATAAAGGCCATTGTAAAAGCATCTCTAACACACTTGGGATGGCCTACCTGCCTTTTATCACATGGTCTCCTAGGAATCTTTATGTCCTATCTTCTTATGCTCAATTATAACTGCCATTTAACCTGTCTCCCTGTATCAGTTTCAAGTTCCTAATTTTGTAATAATTTGTTAGGTAGCATGGCACAACTGAGCTGGATCCTCTACTGAGATTCCTCAATGCGCTGCAGTCAAGGTGTCAGCCAAAGCTGGGGTCACATCTGAAGGCTCAGCTGGGGAAGGGTCTGCTTCCAAGATGGTGATGGACAGAATTCAGTTCCATGGGGGCTGTTGGCATGAAGGCGTCAGTTGCTTGCCGGCTGGTGTTCAAAAGCAACCCCCAAATTCTTGCCATGTAGGCCTTTCTAACATGGCCCCTTATTTTAACCAACTGTACAAGCTGAGAAGCAATAGGGTTTATTAGCCTTTGAGAAATCTTAGAAAATAGGAGAGGTATTATCTTTTCAGTTGCAAAGGGAAGATGGATTATTCAAACCATATTGTCAGGAGTGATATCAATCTCTAAAAATGTTTTAGGATGATGTTTAAATGCAAGTTTTATGAGAACTTTTTAGCAGAGAAGTAGGGAGCCTAGGAGGCTGGAAGGACTTTACTAAGGAAGAAATTGACACATAAGTTCCTGGGCTGTTGAATCAGGAAGTAAGAAGAAACAGTGTCTCTGCACTTCAACAAGGCATTTAGTGCAAAATACAGGTAAATAATGCAAGGGGGAGGGATTAGGCTAATTGATAACCTGTTGAATGGTGTTCTCAAGGCTATTAACATCAATAGAGAGCACTTTCTTGTGACCTGACACAGAACTTAGGCCTAATTTTACAATGAAAATATAGAAAGTACACAAATGTATAGTTTTGATAAATACTGAATACATGGAATACTAGAATCTGGTGGAATTCTGACTTTGACCAGCCAGAGGGATGGGTTGAAACAAGAAACATTACAATGTTGCATCCTGTGGCTGGCTGCAAAACACCAAATGCACAAATAAACACAGCATGGGGAAGCATGGCGGAATGGTAGCATTAAGCACAGCAACACAAAGGATGCTCTCGCTTAGCGGTTTTATCTAGCAGAAGTTTCTTATTTGTTGAGAGTGTAATTTCACTAATGGAGTTTTCTGAATGGTATTATTAGACACTATAACAATGTGAGGACACATGGGAGAGAGTGATTACCCCTCCAGGAGGTCATAATCCCAGGGACAGAGCACCTGCTTTTAGGATAAATTGGGGACATAGGACGGATGGGAACAAGGGGCTGCTTGAGTAGGCCATTCCAGAAGGAGGCAAAGCTGAAACAAAGGCTAATTTGTTTCCACAATTTCTTTATGGAAATCCATCCTGGATATCAGACATTTTTTTTTTTCTTGCCTAAAAGTTAAAACGAAAAGACAGAGAATCAGAAGGTAGAGTGGGGTTTTTATGCAGGGCAAAAGATAGTGAAATTGGGTGCTGGGGTTCCTAAAGAATTTTGTGACATGTGAGCTGGGGACCAGGCTTTGAGCTCTTTTCAAGAAATTCTGAATAAAGTCTTTGTTGGTGGTATGTTGTTGTTGTTGTTGTTAATCCTGATCCCAGGACATTTTTTCCATTGATTTTTTAAAGAGAGATTGTAAGAGAGAGAGGGGGAGGGGGGACAGGAATGTGAGAGACACATAGATTGATTGCTTCTGCCTCCACCTATATACCCCTAAGGGTCTGGGGATGAACTTGAAACCCAGGTATGTGTCCTTGACTGGAATCAAATCCTTCAGTGCATGGGCTGACACTCTTAACTGTTGAGCAACACTGGCCAGGTATTTTTGACCAAATAAAGGGTGAGGAAGTTAACTAAGGTCCTCTAGTAGAATGGGTGTTTAGAGATGACCAGCCTACTGACTGTTGTGCATCTTGTGCAGTAAGTCTGCTGTGATTATCAAGTACAACCTGACATGGTTAATTGTGTGTTGTTGTTTTTAATTTAGGAGTCCAGTGTGAGCAGTGCTGGAGAGACAGTCCCAGCTCCTGTAGTGTGTGTGACAGTTCCATAGCTCTTTCTGAGATCTGTGCCTGCCCAGACCTGGAAGAATTACAAAGTGATTGATTGGTTTCCTTGTGGAATCTGGGCAGTGGCCATCCCAGCCCTGCCTCGCTGGTGGTTGGTAGAAATAAATGATCCTGGAGCCTCGCCTTCCACTTGGCTTGCAGTCAGGAAAAGGAAAACTCAGCCAGCTTTGCCAGGACTGTAAATGGTGATGGACTCCAAACATACTCATTCTGTGACACTGAATGATGGGCACTTCATGCCTGTGCTTGGATTTGGCACTCTTGCTTCTGAAGGTGTAAGTCAAACCCAGGGGACCAGCGGCTTAAATGCAAACAGCCCTACCAGGGCCTAGTACACTCGTCGGGAGGAGGGTTTTGGAGGGACTCATGTGGCCTCCATTTCACCACCTCTGACTTTGTACTCAGTGGGATGATGAGCTGTTGCCTCTGAGGAGTCAGAGTGAGATTAGATAATCTGAGGGTGGATTATATTATTATTATTGTTACTGTATGCTTATTGAATATATATAGAATGCTTACCATGTATTTTAAGTACTTTACATGCATTATCTTTAATTCCTCAATAACTAGCCCAGGAAAGTGCTATGATTCTTTTTTAAGTGCTATGATTCTTCTCATTTCTTACTTGTTTAAATTCTAAACTCTGCTGTGCTTCCTGGATCCATCTCCCCCTCAGAGCTTTGTTAGATCCTCTGCTGGGCAGTGGGCCCAGGAGAAGGGGAAACTAACATGATGCTTCTGGTAGCTTTGCTGTGAGTTTGTGGGGATGGAAGTATTTGCCAGGGAATTCCTGTCATTGAAACCTTGGTCCTACAAGGAACCACTATCGTTCTAGTGTTAGGCATTCAGAAAGGAAATCTGAGGAGGCACAAGTAACAGTGGTGACAGAATTGTGGTTCTCATCAGATGTATTACCCACATGTCCCCATGGTGGACTGCAAAGCTCTTAGTGTCCAACTCTGCTCATGGTGGGGAATTGGCAGTTTTGTGGTTGCCTGTTGCCTGGGAGGGATTGCCTCCATAAATGACAGATATAAAGCCAATCCAGAAGAATAGCTAAGAGGAGAATCCAAGATGGTGGCGTAGGTAAACACCTAAACTGCTGCCTCGCGCAACAATTTCAAAAATTCAACTAAAAGACAAAACGTCTATCACCCAGAACCACGGGAAAGCTGGCTGAGTGGAAGTTCTACAACTAGAAGGAAAGAGAAAGGAGCATCGAGACGTGCACGAGCGCTGAAAAGCTGAGGTACGGAGGCGCGTGATCCGGGCTGGCTGCGGGCGTTGCTTTTTTCAACCCAAAGGGAGACAAGCCCCCGATTACTCTGAAATCCAGTCTCTGGGGAGACGTGGGGGACCCAAACTCCTACGGGGAGAAGCTGGACTGTCTGCCAGTGAGGGGGGCTTACTTGCAGAGCTGCGTGCAGGAATACTTGTTTACTGCACTGGGGCACGGGACTCCGGGACACCCTTGGGGACACAGAGCCGGCTAACTAGCAGCCATTGCTGTTTGCCACGCCCTAACCTAGTGACACCCTGAGACCCCGCCCTGAACAACCTACAAACCCACCCAAGCTCCAAGCAGCAGCGTTAGCAGAAGAAAGCCCCGCCCTATTGCAGCTTAACCTAGCAAACTTGCAGCCTGTGTCAGACAGCTCCAAAACCTCCAAACCCCAAGCAAAGAGGAGAAAACTGTAGCTCTCACTGTAGCTCCTGCTGGATGGCCTCAGACAGTAGCTGACCTGCACCCCATTGGAGATCCAGAAGCCAGTATACCTAGTGGTCAGAGTGAGACACCAGATTTCAACTCCTCACATCCATAAGTGACACATTCAAAGGCAGACTCAGTGAGCACCACAGCCCCACTGAAACAAGTCCTGCCCCTAAGTGTGTCTTCAGCGCAGCAGTTCTTCCATTACAGACACAGTGAGTGCTCACAGCTAATTGGCCTGGAGGTCAATTCCTCCCAGTATACCAATAGCAATTAAGGCTTTAACTGCACCAAGTCTTTGCACTCAGTCCACAAAGGGGTGTACCAAGAGTGTCCACATCAGGTGATTGGGGAGGCTGAGCTACTGCCCCCTATAGGTCACCTACCACACAAAGCCACTCCATCAACACAGGGAAGCAGCCAAAATGAGGAGACAAAGAAACATGTCACGAATGAAAGAAACGGAGGAAAGCAAACTACTGGATGACATAGAGTTCAGAACCACATTTATAAGGTTACTCAAGAATCTTCTTAAAACCGCTGAGAAACTTGATGAGACCTTCAAGGAGCTTAATGAGAATGCCAAAAAAATGGAAAAGGATCAGTCAGAAATGAAGCATACACTGTCTGAAATAAAGAATATACAGAAACTCAACTGTGGATCAACGTACCCCAAGAATCAAACCAAAGATCTGAAATATGTGGAAACAAAAAACATCCAACCAGAAAAACAAAAAGAAAAAAGAATCCAAAAATATGAAGATAGTGTAAGGAGCCTCTGGGACAACTTTAAGCGAACCAACATCCGAATTTTTGGGGTGCCAGAAGAAGAGAGAGAGCAAAATACTGAAAACCTATTAGAAGAAATAATGACAGAAAACTTTCCCTGCATGGTGAAAGAAATAGATGTACAAGTCCAGGAAGCGCACAGAACCCCATACAAGAGGAATCCAAAGAGGACCACACCAAGACACATCATAATTAAAATGCCAAGGGCAAAAGACAAAGAGAGAATATTAAAAGCAGCAAGAGAAAAACAGTTAATTACCTACAAGGGAGTACCCATACGACTGTCAGCTGATTTCTCAACAGAAACTATGCAGGCCAGAAGGGAGTGGCAAGAAATATTCAAAGTGATGAACAGCAAGAACCTACAAACAAGATTACTCTACCCAGCAAAGCTATCATTCAGAGTTGAAGGTCAGATAAAGAGCTTCACAGACAAGAAAAAGCTAAAGGAGTTCATCACCACCAAACCAGGATTACATGAAATGCTGAAGGGTATTCTTTAAGGAGAGGAAGAAGAAGAAAAAGGTAAAGATAAAAATTATGAACAACAAAATGACATCAAATACATACCTACCAACAAGTGAATCTAAAAATCAAGTGAATAAAAAATCTGAAGAACAGAATGGACTGGTGAATATAATAGAATCAGGGACATAGAAAGGGAGTGAACTGATGATTCTCAGGGGAAGCAGGTGTGAGGGGTGCGGGAAGAGCTTGGACAAAAATCTTACTCCTATGGATGAAGACAGTGGCGGGGGTAAGGGCATGGGGTGGGGTGGGGAATCAGGTGGAGGGGAGCTATGGAGGAAAAAATAGAGGAACACCTGTAATAATCTGAACAATAAAGATTTATTTAAAAAATAAATAAATAAATAAAGCCAATCCATCTTAGTAGAGCTATGACATTAAATAGCAATAACCAATAGCCATCAGACAGTGAAGTTTGTTTGCAGTGACATAATTATCCATGTATCCACTATTATAGTTTCAGCACAAGGGATATCTTACATACGTTATATCCAACTTTTATTACTCTCATTAAAGACATAATAGAACAAAAGATCCCATAATCCCCTCCCAAGAATAAAAATAACATGTGCCTGGCTGTTGTGCTTAGTGGACTGAGCATCACCCCAGCATCAAGAGGTCACTGGTTAGATTCCTGGTCAGGGCACATGTCTGGTTGCAGCTACTAGTAGATGCCCAGTCAGGAGCAGCTGATGCATGTTTCTCTCTCCTGTTCTCCCTTTCCTCTTCCCCTCTCTCTAAAATAAATAAAAACTTGTTTTAAAATAGAAGTAACGTGTGCATCTCCTAAGTGAGTACCAAAAATGCCAAGTGAAATATATAGAATCTTCTTTTGCATACTAATCAGAGTTCTTTTTCTAAAAGCAACTCCCCAACCTTATCAGCAATTTACTGCAGTTCAGGGCAGGAACAAGAAGTAAGGCCCAGTCCTAGCTGGTTTGGCTCAGTGGATAGAGGGTTGGCCTGCGGGTTGAAATTTGTGGGCTTGATTCCAGTCAAGGGCATATACCTTGGTTGCAGGCTTGATCCCCTGCTCTGGTGGGGCATGTGTGGGAAGCAACCAGTCAATGTGTCTCTTACACATCAATGTTTCTCTGTCTCTCCCCCTCCCTTCTATGCTCTCTAAAAATCAATCAAAGGGGCACTTCCTTCTGCGCTTTCCTATAATTCTGGTAAGGACTAGGACTTCCTCTGATTCCCATAAGTCTAAGGCTAGTTTCTTAAAGTTCAAATCCTGGGATGGTTGTCAAACTTACTTGATCAAAAGATTATATATAAAAGATACAATTTTCCTTTTAACAAAATGAAAAAGGACTAAACAAATCCCACATTAAATGGGTGACATTTTTTTGTCAGAAATCCTTGTTCTCTGTCAGAGGGACGATGAGGCCTGGGCACGGAAGGAGGTGGCAATAGTATTTAAAGTTGGTAGTCCCTGTGTGCAAATAGGGCTTGTAACCTGGTGGAGACAAACCAAACCACAAGAATGATGGCAAGTGGTCTAGTGAAAGGGAAAGTGTTTTAGTGTTCAATGATTCCAAGGCTAAGGAGGGAGAAACATAAGTATTGGTCTGGAGAGTTGTAGCTAAACGTCCAAGAAAACCAGACAATTTAAGATTCAGCTTAGTTCATGAGTATAAGATAAAATTTTGAAACAATTAATTGGAATCAACTCACAATTGTGTATTATGGAGTCTGTTGAAATATAATCTTTCTCCCCAAATCACCGTTATTCTTATTAAAGACCAATTCATTTATTGTAAGTAAGTCCAGTTTCAATCTGGCCTGATTGTATGAATACAATAAGAACAGTAATGAACTGTATAGACTCCTTTAATATCTGTTTTGCTGGAATCTCATGACCGAGCTTTAATGAGCCCCTCAAGGCAAAGAAGCTGAGCCACCCAGTTGCCTGCAATGCAGATGTGGGTGAATTCCTCAAGCTTTTGAGGTTCCCAAAATGTCTTGAGGCTCCTTTCTTGCTAACTCTCAGGAAAGCAACCTTGTTTCCTTACCTGGAAAGACTGTCATTGAACCATGTGACCAAGCAAGATACCAGGGTGTTCTCCAAGGTGTTCACATTGGCTTCAAGTCTCCTGGTGACATCCAGAGTCCAGGCATGTCTCTCTCAGACATGACACTCCAGCAAAAGTCTTGGTTAATAAAACTATCATTGGACACTGGTCTTGCTGAATCCATGCAAGGAAACACATTGCTATGACCTATTTATTATAGATTGCCAAATTCTGGAGGGATTAGGTAGGGAGAAAAACATATAATTTACTAAATTGTTTTGTTTCCTTGTATCTGAAAAACAAAGCCCCAAATTAGGAACACCTTTAACAAAAATCACAAAATCTGAATTTTGTCTTCTCACATAAATGAATTTATATGAGCGACCTTGACTGTATTGTGAAAAGCCAATTTATCAAAACAATTAAAGTGTGCATCTTTATTGAAAAAGCAAAGTAAGTAAACATCTGGCAAAGTAAGTAAACATATGAAGAAGCAAAGTAAGTATACATCTGGCTCATGAAGTATACTAGTAGATGGGCCTCCAACCAATCTGAAGAGCAGTCTGGGTGAGGGTCCAAGGCATTACACTGAGTGGCCAGATTATTATGATCTCTGAACACATAATAATCTGGCCACTCAGTGTGTGTGTGTGTGTGTGTGTGTGTGTGTGTGTGTGTGTGTGTGTGTATTGGAGGCCCAGTGCATGAATTTGTTCATGAGTAGGGTCTGGCCAGCCTGGCCAGGGGGAGAGGACATGGGCAATTGGCCAGCTTGCCTGCTGGTTGAACTCCTGGTCAAGGGGACAATTTGCATATTAGCCTTTTATTATATAGGATATACACTGAGTGGCCAGATTATTATGCGTTCAGAGATCATAATAATCTGACCACTCAGTGTATATACCTGTCTATAGATCTCAAAAGTGCTCTGTTGAATATTCTGGTACAGATCAATTCTTAAGATTCCCTGTGTTTTTTTTTTTTATGGTCTTTTCAAAAATCATGAGTGCACCTTTACCTTGCCAAGCCTTGAGACTGCAGGCCTCTGTGCCTAGGGAGTAAAATGGCCTTTTTTCTTTTTCTTTTACCTTCACCCCTCCCTTTCTATAGGGAGGTTTTTAAAAGTTGTTGTTTTTAACCATTTGCTTTGGGTCCTTAGCTGGGGAAGATAATGGTTTGTTAGTTACAAACTGGTTGCAAATTGCCCACATTGTTTGGCTTTGATCTTATTTCTATTTAACATTTTTCCTTATAAACCTTTTATAATTTTCACAAACCTTTTTACAACTTTTAGGAATAGCTAGTTTTCAAAATGCGTCTTTATGCATCATACCTTTTATTACCTAAATCATATAATTTCCAATTAATGATTCTTAGAAGCCTCAATTCTCAATAAACAAGAAAAGAAAACAACCAGCATTCCTTATGACCCTTATGAACATATTTTATATATATTTTATTGATTTTTTTATAGAGAGGAAGGGAGAAGGACAGAGAGTCAGAAACATCGATGAGAGAGAAACATCAATCAGCTGCCTCCTGCTCACCCCCTGCTGGGGATGTGCCCGCAACCAAGGTACATGCCCTTGACCAAAATTGAACCTGGGACCCTTCAGTCTGCAGGCCAATACTCTATTCACTGAGCCAACATATTTCAAACATACTTAGTTTCAAACCATATTCCCAACAAAGCAAAAAACATTATAACAGCTCCAAATTCACTTTACAGACTTTTAGCAACAAAGATGAAAGCAGATGATCTAGCAGTCAAAGCTGAGTGTAATGAGTTAATTTGATCTGAAACCGTGGCCACAAACTTGTACTTTTGAAGATGTCCCAGACTAGTGTTTTTGATCAGGTACTTACATTCAAAGGTCCAAGGAACCACAGGGGAGCACTATAGAAAGTGCTGAAGGGCCTAGAGCACTCCTGTAAACCCGAACCCTGCAGTCCTCCTCCATCCTGTCTGGTGATCTAGTGCTGGTTTGATGTGGAGAGGTTGAATTTCTGACTGAGCCCCCAAAACTGATAACCAGAATGGTGAACTGAGGGTTTTTCTCCTGGGGTCATATCACACAACGCCGAAGAATGAGCTCCGAAGACCAGAAGATTTAAGCAAAAGTGTGGAAAATTTATTTCAAGCAGATTCAGACTCCCCTCATGGGCCTGGGGGTGGCTAAGAGGGGTAATAATAGACTGCCCCATAAAGCCTTATAGTCCGGGGAATATATTTGCTACAAGCCTACTTCCATATCTATCCGTGTTGTCACCTGATTGATTCCCTCATTTGTTCTTGCCCAGCAACTGACCTGAACTTTCCCTGTTTCTATGTGTTCTTTCTCTGTTCCTATGCTGAACTTTCTGTTTCTGTGTGTTCATACACCTTGTTGTGGCAGGACCTCTCTTGTTTACTCATGCCGCCTGTTTTGAGTCCAGAAACATTTTATTATTATTTCTTCATGGTAGGTTTCTGTGATTAGGCTTGTTCAAACTGCTGTGTCTGCCCCTCCCTATGTCCCACCTGCCTTTGTTTTCCACTGGACCTCTGCCTATCTGCCTGCATTTCATGTTAACCCTCTCAGTACTTGCTAACATTGTTTATTCATGGTTATTACTAGCAACAGAAGCACCAAGAGCCGCCCTAGTGACTTGTCTGAACTCCAGACATTCTGGTCCCTGCCACCATCACATAGAGGCCACTCTGTCTTCTTCTGAAAAGCAGAATCAAGTACCACTGTCCATATAGTAATCTGCTTTTAAACTCAGGCTCTCCTGGCATGTGAGCCCAGAATGACTAGGAAGTAGTCATGGCATTGGGGTAGGTGCAGCCCTTCTTGTGCCACCTGGTAGAAGGTTTCCTCCACTGGGAACCAGGTCCTTTAATCTGGCAGATGCTAAAGATGAGCAAACAGGCAACATAAAGTCCCCCCGTGGGAAACATGGACCGAGGATGAGAGAGTGTGCCTGTGGAACAAATTCTTTATTGAATGACTTAATTTCCCACATTGCCTGGTGAAGTCCATTACACTAATTCATTTCAGATTAGAGGATATATTAGAGTTTAATCTGTGCCCCAGAGTACAGGTTTGTTGCCAGCGCTTGCCCCATCAAACAGGGGAACAGGAGAAATGTAGAAACAGCAGGCAAACATACTCTTACGGAAATAAGTTGTATCTCTCTGAATCAGGTCAACTGCCAACCCTCCTTATTCATATTTTATAGGTTCCTAAGAGCAAGGCTGCTGAGGCAACCAAAGTGGCAATCGATGTAGGTTTCCGTCACATTGACGCAGCATACGTCTATGAAAATGAGGTGGAGGTCGGCAAGGCACTTCGAGAGAAGATTGCGGATGGCACTGTGAGGAGAGAGGACCTATTCTACGCCACCAAGGTGCTGTGAGTGAGTGACAGGAGGTCCTTGTCAGAGCACGTAGGTTATTTGGAAAAAAACAAATACAAAACAAAAATCTCTGGACTTGGTTTGAATAATTTCTTTATCTCCTGACATTGTAAAGTCCCATTATAGAAAAACAGAAAGAAGAAAAAGATTGCTCTGCTGGGATTGTATTAAGGGTGGGACACAGTTGCTCAGACTCTTGGAACAAGGGTCAGCATTCCTATGTAAAACACGAATAAAGACACTTAACTTCTCCATCTTGCTTGTGGATTGACTGAGCCACTGCAGAGTGGGTCCACTCCTTTCATCCTTCAGCAAATTCTCTCAGCACATATCCAAGTGTGGTTGACATATTATCCTGAGAGGGAAACCAAACTAGGAAAGACTGTTTTCAAGTCAGCACTGAATTTTCTGAAATTTGTAAAACTTTTCTTAGGTGGAAAACCCTGTTTCCAACACAGAGAGCTGAGGTCTCTACAGAATGGTCCTATGTGTGTCCACATCAATGATGATTTGTTTTCAGAATCAGCGGTCCTGCTTCCAGGCATTTCCTATGTAGGGCAATAGAGTCCGTGTCCCGTTGCCTGACATTTCTTGACTCTCCTTTCAGAAATGAGTTTGCTAATCCTTTAAACATTTAGGTTGCTTTTCCTGGCTCATCTACATTTTATTGACAGTTTTCTTACAGTCGCTGAAATAAATCTCAGTATCCCATTAAAAGCCTCATTTACAGTAAGTAACATAAATTTAGCCCCAGAACTTCCTATTTTGAGACCACCACAGTGGTTGGTTACTCACTGCTCAGTCTCTTAACCATGAAGTTTAATTTCAGTTCCCAAATGTGTGACATCACAAACCATTTAAAAAATATATTTTTGGTTATTGCAGCTTTGGTCTACTTTCTTTCGACCAGAATTGGTTCGACCTGCCCTGGAAAGATCACTGAAGAAACTTCAACTGGACTATGTAGATCTATTCATCATTCATGTGCCAATAGCTATGAAGGTCAGCTTTTGTTTTCCTTGTTATGCCCAAGAGTATTTCACATCAAAGAGTCGAAGACATTGCCCTCCATGTCTAAATGATGTGCTCCCCCTTATTGAAGAGGGTCTCAAGAGAGCTGAGTTACAAAGATAGTAGAGACACAATGAAAGTACACACTTCTTTAGGGGGAGGGTCTCTTACACATGGAACTCTCAGCCAGGTCAAGAGAGAAGCAGTGTAGGGTGGTCCATATTGCACACTGGCCTCCTTTGAGTGTCACTGGTCCAGCCTCTCATCACAGTGGACATTTTCTGAGCACATACGGAGTTCTCACTATCTCTGAGTTGGGTTAGCATAAATTGGAACTAAAACACATTCTTAATAGTAAAGGGAAATCCCATCGACCAAACAAGCCTGTCCTTGGGAAACAAAATTAATTCTAACCGTAGAGGAACTCATTCTTAGTGGAATTTTGGAGGAGTGTGTTGGACAGGAAAGTGGAGGTAAATGGGAGAGAGTTGCTTTAAATGATTTTGATCTTCCTTTCCCCCAATGTCTTCTCTTACATCACTCACACACACACACACACACACACACACACACACTGCTTAGTAATAACAGCGTCTTGAAGGTTGTGTTACCAAGCTACTTAGGCACGAGGAAGATCATTCTTAAAAAATTCTTTCTTCTCCCCTCTTTGTATTCCAGCCTGGAGAGGAGCTTATGCCTAAAGATGCCAATGGGAAAATTATTTTAGAGACAGTGGACCTGTGTGACACCTGGGAGGTACGTACTGCTACTGCCACCCAAAGACAGTGGGATAAGATGGAAATCAGTGCATGGGGATCAGAAAAAATGGGTTCTGGCTCCATCCATTCATTGTCTGTCCTCAGACATGTCGCCAAACTCCTCTGTGGTTTGGTGTTCTCATCTGTAAAGCAAGAGTGTTGAATGGGATCACAGCTAAAGTTTGCTTCTTTAAAAAATGTTTTTATTGATTTTTATAGGGAAAGGGAGAGGGAGAGAAACATAGAAACATCAATGATGAGAGAATCATTGATTGGCTGCCTCCTGCACACCCCAGACTGGGGATTAAGCTGGCAACCCAGGCATGTGCCTTGATCGGGAATTGATCCGGTGACCTACTGGTTCATAGGTTGATGCTCAACCACTGAGCCATGCCTTCTGGGCTGTAAGGTCTTCTTTTAATGTAAACTCTGTGGTTCTAAGTAGGAGTTTCTTTGCCACACTGATCGGGTTGAGCTTGTGAGCTTTAAAAGGGGCGTGTTCAGAAGCAAACTCCAGAGGAGTTAGAGCTTTATGCCTGGACAGATAAACACACCAGAGAGGGGGAAGCTGTTGCCTGCTTAGCAGGAGGAGAAAAACCTGCCTTCTACACCCCATTCCATACACTTATTTCACCATTCAGGAAAGAGGAAGCAGAAAAAACTGACTAGTGGAAAACCTAAGCGTTCCTCTTTGCTCTTAACTATGACACCATGTGTTTACATGCATTACACACCATGGAAGAGGCAGGGAGATAGGGGAAATTAAAGGCATCTTAATATCTATTTATTATCCTGGGTGTGCATGTCACAGACTCAAGGACAAAAGCTGTGTGTACATTGCAATAAAGTACACTAGGAAAAAATATGTCCAAGTGATAAAACTGTTTGGCTCAGCCACATTATTGTGTATGTTAAGACAGATTTCCAGTCTTTAAAAAGTTCACTGTCAAATGAAAGGGCTGAACTATAGTAAAGATTTGCCACCCATGACCTTCCTCCCTAGGCTCTGGAGAAGTGTAAGGATGCAGGTTTAACCAAGTCCATTGGGGTGTCCAATTTCAATCACAAACTGCTGGAGATGATCCTGAACAAGCCAGGGCTCAAGTACAAGCCCGTCTGCAACCAGGTGAGTGCATGACCACGGCAACTGTTTTGCTTTCTGCCCTCCACATCCTCTTTGTTATTTCAAGAAAAGATGCGTATTTTCATTGATTCCAGAGAGGAAGGGAGAGAGAGAGAAAGATAGAAACGCCAATGTTGAGAATCATTGATTGGCTGCCTCATACACGCTCCCTACTGGGGATTAAGCCTGCAACCTGGGCATGTTGCCTGACTTGGAATTGAACACAACCAGTGAGCCACACAGGCTGGGCCACATCTTCTTTCTTCGTCCCCAAGTTTTTGGCTTGATGCCAATTGCACAGATAATTGTTCTTTTTATAACAATAGGGAATTCCAGAGAAGGAACTGGTTGAGTGGATTGGGGAAATCATTACTTCAGTTATTCAGAGGTGGGTTGGAGGTTCCCCGGAGACATCTAAGTAGAGATGCTGAGTTGGTAGGTGGTAGTGTTGGTCTGGAGCTCAGGCGGGCTGTCAGTGCTAGAGGAGAGGTCCATTTTTGGAGCCATTCTTTATGGGTGGCAATCAAACTCAGAGAAATGTATCCCTTCTCCTAAGGACCTTCAAAGAATGAACAGGAAGAGGGCAGGAAAGTCAACATTTAAAGATTAGGCAAAGAGCCCTAACCGGTTTGGCTCAGTGGATAGAGCGTTGGCCTGAGGACTCAAGGGTCCCAGGTTCGATTCTGGTCAAGGGCATGGTCAAGGGCATGGTCAAGGTCATGTACCCTGGTTGCCGGCACATCCCCAGTAGTGGGTGTGCAGAAGGCAGCTGATTAATGTCTCTCTCATCAGTGTTTCTAACTCTCTCCCTCTTCCTTCCTTTCTGTAAAAAATCAATAAAATATATTTTAAAAATTAAAAAAAAATAAAGATTAGGCAAAGAGGCTCTGGTGAGGGGATTGAGCAGGAGTTGGCAGATAGGGAGGAAGAAAATGAGCCCATGTGGTGTCAAGGAAACCAAAGAAGACCCTTGAAAAGGTTTGCATGAGCCATGGGTGGATCCTGATGGGAGCAGCCAATCCAACTAGGGATAGAAAAAGTATTGGGGTTTTATGACACAGAGTTCATGGGAAACATAGCAGGATCAGTTACACAGTGGTAAGGGGAAAAGCCATAAAGAGAGTAAAGCAGTGGAAAGTGAGGAAGTGGATTACTCATTTAAAGAAATAATTTTTAAAAATAACAATGCTGCCAATGTTCAATCACTATGATATTATAAAGTTGTATATCCCTTTTTTGAAGCAGTTTGAAAATCATTCAAGAAACCAGGCAAATATTTATACTCTTCATTTTACTTAATTACTTCTAGGACTGTATTTGTAGAAAATGATTCATAATGTATAAAATATGTCTCTCACTTCAATATGTAATTGTGAATTCATGAATTTCAACAAATATTGTTACTTTTGTATGGATGATAGAATTGTCATAATTTTAATCAGAAGATGCTCTGACACTTCATGTCTTTCCTATCCTCTTTGTTTTCTAGAATGAAATATGTCCTAGGCTCAATTTGTAGCTTTTCTGCCCAGTATTGGAACCAGCCATTTTTTTCTAAGGAATCTTAGTTTCTTTCTATAGGAAATAACATGTGGAGGTCACAGACCAGGTATAACAGTCTTTAATAATTTCAAGCACTAATAAAAAATAAGAAAAGTGTTTTATCACATCTGAAAACTAATAGCATTTGAAGGTATTTCAGAAGATGCATGAGAAAATGACCAATCTGAAAAATATGGTACATATATTAGATATTCATTCAAAGGCTTTTCAAATTTACATGATATTGGTTCATGTATTCTGTCTGATACCTCCTCGTCTTGGCAATTCACAGGTGGAATGTCACCCGTATCTCAACCAGAGCAAACTCTTAGAATTCCGCAAGTCCAAGGACATTGTTCTTGTTGGCTACAGTGCCCTGGGGTCCCAAAGAGACCCAAACTGGTAATGAGAATATCAGAGTTAACCTCTGTCAGCAACTTTATTAGTGATGGAGGACTTTTTAAAATTAAGCTTTCTTAGGGGCCTAGGTAGGGGCTGGGAGGAGGCTGGTAAAGTAGGGTGAGGGGAGATGGGAGACATCTGTATTATTATAAACAATAATGATGCACACACACACACACATATATAATAAAATAATTAAATTAAGCTTTAACATTTTATTATGGAAAACTTCAAACATAAAAAAGCCAACACAATAGTGTAGTGAGGTCCCATGTACTGTCACTGAACTTCCACAGTCATCGCCATTCCTTCATTCTTGTTTCATGCATACTACAAATCCCACTCTAAATGTTATTTTATAATACAATTTACACAGCTTGTCAGGCATAAATATTGGTGATACAATGTTGACAAATGGATGCACTGTACTGCACACTTTTCTCTTGATTATTTTGGGAATCTGGGCCAAAGGGAACAGCACACTTTAAATTTCTGGTCCTACGCCCTTCACCTCTACATGCTCTGGTTTTGTTTTCAGGGTGGAAAAGGATAGCCCCACTCTGTTGGAGGAGCCGATCTTAAAGGCCATTGCCAAGAACCACAATAGAAGTCCCGGTCAGGTGGCCCTGCGTTACCAAGTGCAGCGAGGGGTAGTGGTCCTGGCCAAGAGCTTCAATGAGAAGAGAATCAAAGAGAACTTCCAGGTACAGGCTGGCCACTGTCTCTCCAGAGTGAGGAACGGGTGCTGTACTGGGGGACATCTCTCTTGCCTTTCAGCATGCACCCCTGTTCATTCCTTTCCATGCATCTCTCCCCTGTGCTATGGGGGCAGCTTGGAAGGGTGGGAGAGACAGCGCTGGCCTCAGTCATAGGTTTTCTGGCCTCTAGGCCTGGCTTTGCTGCTTCCTAGTTGTGTGACACTGAGCACACATCATTGCTGTATTTTTCATACAGTTTTAGGAGTCCTTCCATGCAGTAAAGGACTTTTAAAACCCTGATTCCTCTTCATCTTCTCTACTGAACAAACTCCTATTTGTATTTCAATATCAAACCCAAATAGGATTAGCTGCTTTGTTAAACCATTGGGATACCCGAGCACAGATGTGGGTCACCATAGCACTTGGCATAGTGCTGTTAGTGATTTTTTTCCTTATTAAACTAAAATTGCTTGCTTATATGTCAGTATGACCTCTAGACTGGGAGACCCTAAATGCAGTGACTCTCTCTGGGTCTTTTAACATATTTTCCCCAGAAGAGCACATGGCAGGTAGGAAACTACATAGAAGTTTATAGACTGACCAAATTAATAAATGAATATATTTTTTAAAATGTATCTTTATGAATATTTCTCCATAAACTCTTCCTCATATATCTTCTGGTCCCTTGGATCAATCAGTGATCTTCAACTTATTTCGCTGTGAACTTCATGAGAAACTATGTAAATTCTATTGTGTTTTAAGATGACAGCTAACAATTTCATCATGAGTTGAATATTTGCAAAATATGACATTTAGAGCATATTATTTATCATGCATTTGCTTCAAAACATTGAAGCTGTATATTTAGTTTATTCAGTTTATGCAAATATATATATAATGACAACCAAGTCACTTCTGGAGTACATTTTTAACATGAATAAAAGATGAATAGATAGATAGTGGATAGATAAAATAGGTAGATCTAGATAGATCTAATATTTCTTATCAAAGATGTGTATGCTTTGCTATTAATTGATGCTCCATTAGGGGAGTGTTAATTATATCATCAAACTAAGACAAATTGGACTTAAGTAAGAGATACTTTATTTGAAAGGAGGCCTTTCTGGATATTGGGACTATAAGTGTCTCAAAGATAAATCAGAAAGATTTTTCTTTTATAGGGAAGTAAGCCTGACTAGAGAGAGAATGAGCAGGTGTGTGGTTGAGTAATTGATCAGCAAAAACTTTTCTTGAGGTCAGTAGCTTCTTGAAGAGGCCTTTATAGGGGTTTGCTCTTCCAAAGCTTGCTTAAGTTTGAGGCTGTGTCAAATTTTAGGGTGTTCGTATGGCAGGGTGGAGGCAACAACTAAAGTTTGATCCAGTCTTCAGATATTCTGTCCAGATTATTCAATTATCTGTTTGTTTAGGAGGAAAAAGTTTATTTCTGTTGCAAACAATTCACTTAGAGAGATTTGGGGTCGATGATTTATAAAAGTCTTTCTTTTGTGGAGTAGAGCAGAGGAGGAGAGGGAGTGGGACAGGAGCCATGGTGAACCCAGGAGGGGAGTTCTCAGGCCAGTACACTTGGAAGTGATGGCAGCGGACACTTCCCCTGGTGCTCTCCTTGCCTCTCTCCACCAGGAAGTCCTCATGTTCCCAGGTGGATGCTCCCTGTCTTAGAGGAGAGTTTAATGTGATTCTTGCCTTCCTTCCAGGTTTTGGAGTTTGAATTGACTCCAGAAGACATGAAAGCAATTGATGGCCTGAACAGAAATTTCAGATTTTTTAAATTATCATTGTAAGTGACTTGTAGGTTGTTTTTCCTGGGTTCTTTCCTGTAATATGTACATTAGCAGAGGGACTCAGCTTCCTTAATAGGAAAGATGGGCCTGATTTCTACTGCAGAAGTGAATCTGGAGCTTCCTGGTGACCTCAGACCAGGTTCAGTCTCTGAGCCAACAGAAATGTGAGCAAGGCCCAGAACAGACCATAGGTAAATGGCCAAAGTTTGCATCATGGTAAATACATGACTTTTATGCCCTCATTCCTGTGCCTGGTATACATACCCCCACTAGATCTGACTTACCCCATTTGACATAGAAGGCTCAGTGCCTACTGCTCACTATACTTTAGGGGTGCTGATCCTATCTAATAAAAGGGTAATATGCAAATTGACCATCACTCCAACATACAAGATGGCCACCCCCTATGGACACAGTATGGCCTCCACAAGATGGCTGGCAGGGGAGGGCAGTTGGAGGTGATCAGGCCTGCAGGGGAGGGCAGTTAGGGGGGACCAGGCCAGCAGGGGAGCAGTTAGGCATCAGTCAGGCTGGCAGGGTAGTGGTGAGTGGGTGATCAGGCTGGCAGACAGAAATGGTTAGGGCCAATCATGCAGGCAGCCAGGCAAGTGGTTGGGAGCCAGTAGTCCTGGATTGTGAGAGGGATGTTCCAGATTAGACAGGGTGCAGACTGGGCTGAGGGACGCACACACCCCCATGCACGAATTTCATGCACTGGGCCTCTAGTCTTATAAAATAAAAGGGTAATATGCAAATTGACCCTAACCGCAGAACCACCGGGAATGACATGCACTGACCACCAGGGAGCAGACGCTCAATGCAGGAGCTGCCCCCTGGTGGTCAGTGTGCTCCCACAGGGGGAGCTTCACTCAGCCACACACCAGGCTCACAGCTGCAAGCACAGTGGCAGTGGTGGGAGCCTCTCCTGCCTCCTCAGCAGCGCTAAGGCTGTCTGACTGCAGCTTAGGGGAGCGGGCCTAAATCCGCAGGTAGACATCCCCCCCAGGGGTCCCATACTACGAGAGGGTGCAGCCTGGGCTGAGGGAACCCCTGAGTGCATGAATTTTCATGCACTAGTTCTCTAGTCTAAAAATAAAAGGCGTTCAAAGTAAGAGGGAACAAGTACTTGTTGAGATCAATACGAATAGCTAATGGGAAAACATTAATTTAGATAGAAGCCCCAATAATGTTCAGATTGGTAGACAGAGGCATTGGGTATTTATAAGAAATGGAAGGAAAACAATAATTACATCTCCAGAAGGAAAGCAGTGATGTTAATTCTAAAGAATGTTTTTAATTTGTATTCTAGTAGTCATCAGTCCATTACTCAAGATAACTGTTTTCTTGTTATCCTCGCAAACAGTTCCCCGAGACAGCATTGCCTATGCCAAGTCAAAAGGATATTTTGCCCTTTTTAACATTCCATAAGTGTGAGAAGTGTGAGGCATAAGACATGCTGTGGAATTAGTCCCTCTGGCTTGGCGGCTCTGGCTCTATTTTAAAGTGGTCCCATTTATAGTATTGTTTAGAGGAGCCTATGAAAATGTTTCATCTTTAATGCTTTTTAAAATCAGGAGGAAACATGGTTATATTAATGATCATGTAATAATGAATCCAGCAGGGACTCTATTCATTTTTGTCCTAATACAACTATAAAATATAACATTAATATTTTTAATGGAGGACGGGCCCAGGAAGGCAAGTGTATGTGGGTGTCAGAAAGTCATCCTTGGACCCGCTTCCACCTCTTTCTGGGAGGGTCAGTGGCATTTCTCCTTAACTGGGTGTTCCTTTTCCAAGGCATTGTCCATTTCTTCCAAATTTCTCCTTCCGTTGGCCTTTTATCCTTATCACAAGCCTCATTTCCTCAGTCATATAATCTCACCAAAATGTATAAATGGGTCACAAAATTAATTGCCCCTAGTGACTGGTGTGTCCACCCAGGGGCGTACACCAACATAAGATCCTCTGGATGTCTCTGGTTTCTGGATTTCAGACTTGCTCAGGGTCACCTTTGTCCATCAAGAGACTAGCCCCTGGCAGCCCCTGACTCCTTGATTTCAACTTATTCACAAACATTGCCGGCCCCTTGTTCAGTTACTGCAGGAGGCTCTCAGGATTGAAGAGAAGGAAGACTCATCAAATGAGAGGAGTTTGTAAGGGAGTTTGGAGATAAGGGAATAGAATTTTAGTTATAGAATTAAGATTGGTTTAAGTCCTAACCAGTTTGGATAGAGTGTCGGCCTGTGGATTGAAGGGTCCCAGGTTCGATTCCAGTCAAGGTCATGTACCTTGGTTGCGGACACATCCCCAGTGGGGAGTGTGCAGGAGGCAGCTGATCGATATTTCTCTCGCATCAATGTTTTTTTTTTTTTTTTTTTTTTTTTTTTTTTTATTTTTATTTATTTTTATTTTTATTTTTTTCTTAATTAAATCTTTATTGTTCAGATTATTACAGGTGTTCCACTTTTTTTCCCCCCATAGCTCCCCTCCACCTGATTCCCCACCCCACCCCATGCCCTTACCCCCCGCCACTGTCTTCATCCATAGGAGTAAGATTTTTGTCCAATCTCTTCCCGCACCCCTCACACTTGCTTCCCCTGAGAATCGTCAGTCCACTCCCTTTCTATGTCCCTGATTCTATTATATTCACCAGTCCATTCTGTTCTTCAGATTTTTTATTCACTTGATTTTTAGATTCACTTGTTGGTAGGTATGTATTTGATGTCATTTTGTTGTTCATAATTTTTATCTTTACCTTTTTCTTCTTCTTCTTAAAGAATACCCTTCAGCATTTCATGTAATCCTGGTTTGGTGGCGATGAACTCCTTTAGCTTTTTCTTGTCTGTGAAGCTCTTTATCTGACCCTCAACTCTGAATGATAGCTTTGCTGGGTAGAGTAATCTTGGTTGTAGGTTCTTGCTGTTCATCACTTTGAATATTTCTTGCCACTCCCTTCTGGCCTGCATAGTTTCTGCCGAGAAATCAGCTGACAGTCGTATGGGTACTCCCTTGTAGGTAATTAACTGTTTTTCTCTTGCTGCTTTTAATATTCTCTCTTTGTCTTTTGCCCTTGGCATTTTAATTATGATGTGTCTTGGTGTGGTCCTCTTTGGGTTCCTCTTGTATGGGGTTCTGTGCGCTTCCTGAACTTGTAAGTCTATTTCTTTCACCAGGTAGGGAAAGTTTTCTGTCATTATTTCTTCTAATAGGTTTTCAATATTTTGCTCTCTCCCTTCTTCTGGCACCCCAAAAATTCGGATGTTGTTTCGCTTAAAGTTGTCCCAGAGGCTCCTTACATTATCTTCATATTTTTGGATTCTTTTTTCTTTTTGTTTTTCTGGTTGGATGTTTTTTGTTTCCACATATTTCAGATCTTTGGTTTGATTCTTGGGGTATGTTGATCTACAGTTGAGTTTCTGTATATTCTTTATTTCAGACAGTGTATGCTTCATTTCTGACTGGTCCTTTTCCATTTTTTTGGCATTCTCATTAAGGTCCTTGAAGGTCTCACTAAGCTCCTCAGAAGTGTCATCAAGTTTCTCGGCAGTTTTTAGAAGATTCTTGAGTAACCTTATAAATGTGATTCTGAACTCTATGTCATCCAGTAGTTTGCTTTCCTCCGTTTCTTTCATTCGTGACATGTTTCTTTGTTTCTGCATTTTGGCTTCTTCCCTGTGTTGATGGAGTGGCTTTGTGTGGTAGGTGACCTATAGGGGGCAGTAGCTCAGCCTCCCCAATCACCTGATGTGGATGCTCTTGGTACACCCCTTTGTGGGCTGAGTGCAAAGTCTTGGTGCAGTTAAGCCTGAATTGCTGTTGGTACGCTGGGAGGAATTGACCTCCAGGCCAATTAGCTGTGAGCACTCCCTGTGTCTATAATGGAAGAAGTGCTGCGCTTATGGGGCAGGACTTGTTTCAGTGGGGCTTTGGTGCTCACTGAGTCTGCCTCTTGAATGTGTCACTTATGGATGTGAGGAGTTGAAATCTGTTGTCTCACACTGACCACTAGGTACACTGGCTTCTGGATCTCCAATGGGGTGCAGGTCAGCTACTGTCTGAGGCCACTCAGCAGGAGCTACAGTGAGAGCTGCAGTTTTCTCCTCTTTGCTTGGGGTTTGGAGGTTTTGGAGCTGTCTGACCGGGGCTGCAAGTTTTCTAGGTTAAGCTGCAATAGGGCAGGCTTTCTTATGCTAATTGAGCTGCTTGGAGCTTGGGTGGGTTTGTAGGTTGTGTGGGGCGGGGTCTCAGGGCGTCACTAGGTTAGGGCGTGGCAAACAGCAATGGCTGCTAGTAAGCCCGCTCTGTGTCCTGGAATCCTGTGCCCCAGTGCCGTAGACAATTATTCCTGCGCGCAGCTCTGCTAGCAAGCCACTCTCACTGGCAGACAGTCCAGCTTCTCCCCGTAGGAGTTTGGGTCCCCCGCGTCTCCCCAGAGACTGGATTTCAGAGTAATCGGGGGCTTGTATCCGTTCGGGTTGAAAAAAGCAACGCACCCAGTCGCCCGCCGCCAGCCCGGATCACGCGCCTCCGTACCTCAGCTTTTCAGCGCTCGTGCACGTCTCAATGCTCTTTTCTCTTTCCTTCTAGTTGTAGAACTTCCACTCAGCCAGCTTTCCCGTGGTGCTGGGTGATAGACGTTTTATCTTTTAGTTGCAGTTTAAATTGTTGTCGGAGGCAGCAGTTTAGGTGTTTACCTATGCCGCCATCTTGGATTCCTCTCTCGCATCAATGTTTCTAATTCTCTATCCCTCTCTGTAAAAAAGTCAGTAAAATATATTAAAAAGAAAAAAAGATTGGGTTTCAAAAGAAAGATCTCAAAACTCTCCTTGTTTGTAAAGCTATGTTGTGAATTTGAGAAAAGACATTATAAATGAAAAAATGTGGGAACTTTCTATTCCCAGGGCTTTAAAGTCAAAGTGTGTGATCTTTATCAGGCCTTTGATTGTATGCACCTGTCTTCCTAGACCTTGGTCAACACACAGGTCCTGGCACACACGATTTCTCAGAACGCACTCTTTAATGAAATCAAGTCAGAAAGGACAAATTTTAAAAGGAAAATAAGAACCTGGACAAGTACTTCTATAAATTGTGTGAAAGCAATAATTTCATTTGGCAGGTATACATATTAGCTCTTCAAGAGAGTTACAGGAGGACCCTGAATTGTTGAATGAATTGGTTAAAAAGAGGAGCAGAATTCTCACTGTGAATGTTTTAAAGATCTAGGGACAAAAGTGACACGTGGGCTGAAACAACCTCCACATTTCAGCCCTGGCTCCTACATCCTATGGCAAACTCTAATCTAAAGCAAACTACCTGTCACTTGGCTTTTCTACCACATGTGAATGTGGAATTGAGCACATGGACCAGGAGCTGCATGTTTATGTGTTGAGGCAGAAGGAAGAGCATGGTTGGAAATGCAGAGGTTTTAGCCCATCCTAACTACAACCACAGAGAACCCCTCTCTTTCACAGCATGGGGCTGAGTTAGTAAGTGATTATCCCTCTTTCTCTTTCAGTGCTGTTGATCACCCCTATTATCCCTTTTCTGAAGAATATTGAGGTCAGCTATCCACCATGAATTCTCCCCAAATCTCCTGCTTCCAGGGGTGTAGAGGATTTCTGCACTTGAGGGAGGTGATTAAAAGCAGTTCTGTAGTTTCACGCTGCTTCCCTGTCTTCTTTTTTAAAATATTTTTATTTTGTGAAATAATAAATACTTCCAAATAAGAATGTTTGTTTTTATTGAGAATTAAAATAATATATTCAAATGACAGAAAATTGAGACAATAAAAGGGAAAAAAAGGAAAGCAAAAATAATCTGTACTTAGCATATTTACAAATTCTGGAACTTGGGAGCATTTTCATTCATGATCTCCCTATACAAAATGTATGTGCTCATTTACAACATTGAATTAATCCTCAACCTACAGGTTGTATATTTTTTTCTACTTAGCATAAGTATTTTCTCCAAGTAACCAAATATTATTTAAAAATTCCAGTATTATATTTTGCTGTTACAAAGCAGTACATCTTATTAATTAATTAAATTTAATTTAATAATCATCTGCCTACATCTTTATGATTAGTTCTCTCATATTTTGCCATTCATTCATTTATTAATTCAGCACGCCTTCATTGAACATCCTTCATGTGCCATTGTTTTATCAATAAATAACATAAACAAGAATTAAATTCAAATAAGAAATGTCTTGAGGCATGTAGTTGGAGCTGCAGGGCTGTGAGGGAGATGAGGGTAAGAAGGAGGAGAGTGGGGGCGCTTGAGGGAGAAGGGGGCTCGCTGTGTTTACACCAGCCACAGGTTTTAAGCGCCCTCCCCAGCCTGAGGCTCCAACTCTTGTGGAGGAGAGTGAGACTATTCTGGGTCCAGCTGTGGTGCAGCAGGAGTCTTATCTGTTTGGGTTGCTGGAGCTCTGAGAGCCTATAGGGAAATTAGTGGTGTGTTTTTCTGGAGACAGCATCAGTGGAAGAGCTGAGAGCCTGAGTATGTGAGGGAGCATTGAGCTCAGTGGACATGAGGACCTACTGGCTGCACTGCATGTCAATGCTGGGCTTCCTCCTGTCCCTCTTCTCGCTACAAGTGTGAAGCATTGAGGGGGTTTCAAGATGGCAGTGGAGTAGGTGGACCTTTCTTGCACCTCCTCCCAGGCCAGCTGGGGAACATTCACCAGGAATTACTGAGGACTAGCTGGAAAGGAATTTTTTAATAAGGGAAGGCAGAAATCACCTGGAGAGTTGTAGGAAGGGCAGGGTTGTGAGAGGTGCTGGCCCCGCTCCCACCTTGGGGCAAGCCAAGAGTGAGGAGGGATATCTTGAGTCTGCTTGGAGGTGGGGTTGATGGGTGGGGGTAGACAGGATCAGGGGTGTGTGGGGTGGGGTGGGGTGGGGGCGGGGAGAAGGGTTCTCTGGGAGGAGCAAAGCCTGGACTCAAGGCTGGGCACCCCAGCCCAGAGTGCTAAAGCTGAGAACAAAGGCCCACATAACATCCAGCTGTGAAAGGTGGTGGGGTTTCTGACTGCCAAGGAGAGGCAGAGTCAGTTGGAGATAAAGGCTTTTTTTTTTTTTTTTTTTTACTCAGAACACAAGATTTTTGTTTACAGCCACTCTTCTGAGTAGGTTTCAGTGGAGGGAGAGGGGTGCAGACTGGATTTGCCTGAGGAGAGGCTGGGGTGGGAAGCATTGTGGGGAGAGTGGAACAGTGGCAGCTAGGAAACCTGCAATCTGTTGTCCACCTAACACTGCAGTGACCATTTTTCCAGTGCGGTGCTGGCCCCTCCCAACAACCAAAGCTTAGGAAAAGGCAAATATCCTGCCCTGGAGGATACAGCTTGCTCCACTCTGCATCTCAACCCCTGCTGAGGAGATGGCAGCAGAGTCCAAGCCTACAGGTTTGAACAGTATCAGGGAGATTTAATGACTGGCTTTGGGGTTGGCCCGTACTCCCCACTGTCCCAGAAGTTGACTGGTACTTCCTCCTACAGGAGAGCTAATAGAAACTCCCGGCTTCCAGCAGATACCACTGGGCTGCATATGAGGGGATCCACCCAGCCAAGGGAAGGGAAATATTCTTAAATAGTCTCAGAGGAGTGACTCTTTGATGTGGGAACACACTGACCATCTTCCCTGAAATTTGAACTACCCCTCCCCTTCATGGGAAACCAAGAGACCTCATACAGCCAATTCAGCCTAAAGCCCTTTGAGAAACAACCTTTTCAGTGACTAAGATGATAGTTGGCCAGCAGAGCGAGGTGTGCATAGGCAGAGATCCAGCAGCCTTGGGACATTTGCTGGCCCTTCCCTGGACACCATGCTGATAACAACATGGACCTAGAGCTCGACTTGGCCCCTCCCACTCATAGCCAAGCCCTGTAGAGACAGAGACACACTGTGGATTGCTTGAAGCTTTGAACAGGTTGCTGATGACCAAACACGGATAGCTTCTGATAGTGGCTAGCAGCACTTCCCAGGAAGCCCAGAAGTGGCAGACAAAACCAGAAGTCTCAGTCAACATGAGAGCAAAATCCAAAGGGAGCTCCAAGGAGGCACTAAATTCTGCGGAGATGAATACTACTTCACTCTTCTTCCCTTTCTCCTTCCCCTCCTTCTCCTCCTCCTCCTCCTCCTCCTCCTCCTCCTCCTCCTTCTTCTTTGTTTTCTTTATTTTTTCTTCTTTATTGCTTTGTTATTATTTTTGTCTCTTTTTTCTTTCATATATTTTATTTTTCTATTTTCTTTCCTTACACTATTTTTTCTTTCTTCTCCTTCTTACTTTTGTTTCATTTTCTTATTTTTTGTCTTTCTTCTTGCACCTCTTTTTACCGTTCCATAATTTTTTCTTCCTCTTCTTCCTCTTTTATTTTATACGGTTTTCCTTTTCCTATTATTTATTTTTTCTCTCCCTTCTTTTCTTTCATATTTCTTTCTATCACCCACTTTTTTTTTCCTCATATTTTTTCTTTTCTTTTTTTATTCCTGTTCTCTTTCCTAATTCTGTTTCATTTTGTGGTTGATTTTGTTGTTATACGGGCCTTTTGCATGTTTTTGTTTTGTTTCTGAGTTTGTTTTGTTTTGTCAGCAACTGGACAACAGCTCACACAACGTGTTTGGGGTTGAGCCCCACAGTCAGCCAGCTTGAGAGGCGATCCCACCCACAAATGGGACACTAACAATCAAGACGCAATTGGAACTCCCAAAACCCACACAAGGGACATTTCTAGGGCATCTAGCTCATGAGATCAAAGGGACTGCACCACTGGGTATCACAGAACACTAATACATAAAGCCACCCCATGAAGATGAAGAGGCATAACAGTCCGATCTAATACATAGAAACAAATACCAAGGGACAGCAAAAATGGGGAGACAAAGAAAAAAACTCCAAATGAAAAAAGAAAAAAACTCCATGAAAGAGCTAAACAAAAAGGAGGCAAGCAATTTATCAGATATGTAAGATTAAAAGTAATGGTTATAAGGATGCTCAAGGAACTTAGTGAGAACTATTAGGATAATAGTGGGAACTACAAGGCATGAAAAAGGAAAAGAAACAATTAAAAAGAACCAGTTACAAAGGAAGAATACCATATCTGACATCAAGAATATACTGGAAGGAATCAAAAGTAGATTGAACAAGGCAGAGGATCTAATCACTGATTTGGAAGCAAGGTAAAAAAAAAAAAAAAAAAGCACCAAATTAGAGCAGCAAAAATAAAAAATGAATTGAAAGCAAGAGTATAGTTTAAGGGAAAATTGGGGTGATATGAAATATAAGAACATCCACATCATAGGGGTACCAAGAAGAAGAACATGAACAAATAATAGAGAGAACCCATGTAAAGAAATAATGATAGATAACTTTCCTCTGTGAAGGAAAATGTCACCTAAGTTCAGGAAGCACAGAGAGTTCTAGTCAAGATGAAGCCAGAGAACTACAGCAAGACACATCATAATTAAAATACAAGCATTAAGAACAAAGAAAGAGCCCTAACTGGTTTGTCTCAGTGGATAGAGTGTTGGCCTGCAGACTCAAGGGTCCCAGGTTCGATTTCGGTCAAGGGCATGTACCTTGGTTGCAGGCACATACCCAGTAGGGGGTGTGCAGGAAGCAGCTGATTGATGTTTCTCTCTCATCAATGTTTATAACTCTCTATCCCTCTCCCTTCCCCTGTGTAAAAAATCAATAAAATACTTTTTTTTTAAAAAAAGAAGAAAGAATGTTAAATGCAATAAGAGAGAGACAGAAAGTTACCTACACGTGAGTACCCCTTAGAATGCCAGCTGATTTCTCAAAGAAACACTTCAGGCCAGAGTGAATGGCATGAAGTATTCAAAGTAATGAAAAACAAGGACCTGGATGCAAGACTACCCTATCCAGCAAGGCTATTATTTCAAATTAGTGGTGAAATAAAGAGCTTCCCAGACAAAAACAAAAAGGCTAAAGCAGTACGTTAACACCAAACTAGCATTGCAAGAAATGTTAAAGGGACTGCTTTAAGAAGAAGAAGAAATCAAGAGAGAGAGAGGAACACAGGTAAAAAGGAAAAAATGGCAATAAATATGTACCTATCCTATCCTATATAATAAAAGTGTAATATGCAAATCACAGTACAGTGGAATGACAAGTCAGTGGGAGGCCGGGCTGGCAAGCAGGCTGTGCCAGGCAAGCCAAGGCATGTGCCAGCAGACAGAGAGAGAATGGCGATGGGGGTGAGGGCAACAACTAGCAGTGGTGGAGAACTGATGGGGGTTGGGGGGGGCACCATCCCCTGATCGCCTGTCTGGTTACCTCCCACAGAGGGAGGCCAGACTGCGGCTTAGGCCTGCTCTCCCAGGAAGCGGGCCTAAGCCATCAGTAAGACATCCCCTGAGGACTCCCAGACTACGAGAGGGCACAGGCCAGACTGAGGGACCCCCTTCCAGTGCATGAATTTTTGTGCACCAGGCCTCTAGTCAACAATAACTTAAATGTAAATGGACAAAATGTTCCAATCAAACAACATAAGGAGGTTGAATGGATAAGAAAATATGACCCATATATATGCTGTCTACAAGAGATCCACTTCAGAACAAAAAATTCACACGGGATAAAAATGAAGGGATGGAAAAATATTCCATGCAATTAGAAATAAAAAAAAAATTAAGGTAACAATACTCATATCTGTCAAAATAGACTTCAAAACAAAGACCATAAAAGACACAAAGAAGATCACTACATAAAACTAAAGGGATCAATCCAACATGAAAATATAAACCTTGAAAACATACATGTACCCAACATAGGAGAAAATACATATATTAAAAAAAACACTCTTGGAAGACTTTAAGGAAGAGATTAATAGCAATACAGTCATAGTAGGGGACTTGACCACAGCGCTGATATCACTGGATATACCTTCCAGACAAAAAGTCAAGAAGAAAATAGTGACCTTAAATGGAACACTGGATCAGATGAATTTAATTTATATTTAAAAAACATTTCATCCTAAAGTGACAGAAAATACATTCTTCTCAAGTGCACATGGAACATTTGCTAAGATAGATCACATTTTTGGACACAAAATAAATCTCTACAAATTCCAGAAGGCTGAAATCATATCAAGCTTCATCTCAGTTCACAATGGCATGAGCCTAGAAATCAACTACAGTTAAACACACTCGCACACACACACACACACAAAACAAAAACTAAAAAACAAACACCTCAAAGACATTCAAACACAGGAAGGCTACATAGTATGTTATTAAACAATGAATAGATTATCAATAAGATCAAGGAAGAAATAAAATAAAATAAACCACTCCTGGAAACAAACATATAACAACCTAAAATCTATGGGACACAGTGAAAGCAGTCCTGAGAGGAAAGTTCATAGCATTACAGGCTATGCAAGACATAAGAAACAGCTCAAATAAGCAATCTAATCCTAGAACTAAAAGAATTAGGAAGAGAACAACAAGAAAAGCCCAATAGAAATAAAAGGAAGGAAATAATAAAAATTCGAGGGGAAATAAATGACAGAGAATAAAAAAACAATACAACATATCAATGATGCCAAAAGCTGGTTCTTTGAAAAGATAAACAATATTGATGAACCATTAGCCAGACTTATCTGAGAGAGAGAACCCAAATAAATAATAAGATCAGAAATGAAAGAGGTGAAGTAAAAACTTACTTCACAGAAGTACAAAGGATTGCAAGAAAATACTTTGAACAACTATATGTCAATAAGCTGAACAACCTGGGCAAACTGGAAAAATTCCTAGAAACATATAATATTCCAAAACTTACTCGGGAAGAATCAGGAAACCTGAATAGGCCAATAATAACTAATGAAATTGAAGCAGTAATTTAAAACAAAACAAACAAATAAAAAAACTCTCAGCAAACAAAAGTCCTGGACCAGATAGTTTCATAGACAAGTTTTACCAAACATTCAAAGAATAATTAATACCTATCCTTCTCAAACTATTCCAAAAAATTCAAGAGGAGTGAAGACTTGCAAGCTCTTTTCACAATGCTAGAATTATCTTAATTCCACAACTAGAGAAAAACACTGCAAAGAAAGAGAATTGCAGGTCAGTATCCCTGATGAACATAGATGCTATAATCCTCAACAAAATATTAACAAATCAGATCCAGCAATACATTAAACAGGTCATATACCATAACCATGTGGGATTTATGCTGGGGATACTAGGTTGGTTTCAATATTCACAAATCCATAAACATGATACATCATGTAAACAAAATGAAACATAAAAATCACATGATCTTATCAATAGATGCAAAAATATATTTAACAAAATCCAGCATTCATTTATGATGAAAACTCTCAGTAAACTGTAAATAGAGATATCATACTTCAACATAATAAAGACCATATATGACAAATGTACAGTGAACATCATACTCAATGGGCAAAAACTAAAAGCATTTCCCTTAAGAATAGGAAGAGGACAAGGACATCCTACTTCACCACTCTTACTCAACATAGTACCCAAAGTCCTAGTCACAGTGATCAGATAAGAAGAAGACATAAAAGGCTTCCAAATTGGAAAGGAGGAAGTAAAACTCTCATTATTCTCAGATGACATGGTATTGTACATAGAAAACCCTAAATGACTCCACCAAAAAACTGCTAGATTTATTAAGTAAATTAGGCAAAATAGCAAGATACAAAACTGACATCTGGAAATAGATGGTATTTTTTTACACCAATATTCAAGTCTCAGAAAGAGAAACTAAAAAACAGTTGAATTTGTCATCACAATAAAAAAATAAGATAGCTGAGAATAAACTTAATCAAAGAGGTATTGGATTTGTACTAAGAAAACTATAGGGTGAATTTTTTTAAACTTAATTTAAAAATTTCCATTGCCATTTATTCCCTCCATTACCTCTTCCATCTCCACCCAACCCTTCCACCCCCACAATCACTATACTTTTGTCCACGTCCATGAGTGCTTTCTACTTTTCTACTTTTTCCCCCTATTTTGCTCAATCCCTCCACTCCCCTAATACCCCCACCCCCAAGCTGTCTGCCTGCTCTCTATTTTTAAAAACAGGCTCCTATTCAACTGGATATATCTTTTGTGATGTGATGTCTGAAATTGCTCTTCACAGAGCCTAAGGATATTGCTCATACACAGAAGGGAGGACCAAGGTAATATCAGAGATGGTCTTGACCTCCCATGGATGACACCCAGAGCTCACTAGCTCTTCCTAAGGACTTCTTGTTGAACTTAAACCAGTTTGAGATAGCTTTTCTTGGCCTGGTTATATCCTAACCAATGCAGCTACCAAAGTTAGTAATTTTCTTTTTACAACTCTCCTGTACTTTGCACCTAGCTGGGTATTTCAGAGTCTGTGAAAACTGCTGATTCATTCTCTAAGCATGAGCTCCAGTGGATTCTAAGAATTTGATGATAGTATTGGTTGCTATTAAAATTTTTAAAAAATTATACAGAAAAGGCAGAGATCCCCCAACAAGCCTCAGCTTTCTCCTTCCCTCACTTGAGGACACATTTGGAACATATATTGGTCTTCAAACAGAATTCTTGCCATGACACAACAGTGAATGTACTGAATTTTACTCAAAATTTCCTGGGTTATGAATGCCCTCAAACAGCATAATTAAAACTTCATAAACATCTATTTAAACATCTCTGTCCTTTTCTCCCCAAGTTCCTCCCAGGACAACAACAGTGTTTCACATCTTCTCTTGACACCCTACTCCCTTTCCTGTCCTTCCTATAATACAGATTCTACTATCTGCTCTATTTCCCAAAGCAATGCAATACCTACCTTTGGCCTGCACAGCCGCTCTGCACCCTCACTCCCCACCCATTCACACGAAGGCCCACAATAACCCCAATCTCACCATAGACATTTCATTACATAAAAATAGGTCACTTCCTAGGGACAAAAACTGTTGCCAACATATTTTATTTTTTTAACCATGTCAAATATTTGCTAAGGAAATATTTGTTGTTCTCTACACTGGCAATTCTCTTCTAGGGACTAAGGAAGGAGAAAATAAAAGCACTTGTTGCATGTAAGCATATATATGTATAACTCAAGGAAGCCCTTTCCTCTCCTTCCCTCTCACTCCCTCCCTCCCTCTCCTCTCCAGTCTGTCATTCCTGCTTTCCTACTTTCTGCCTTCTCCCTTCCCTACGCCCCTTCTCTCTGTCTGCTACAGGACTGGAAATCCTGAGGTCTCTTGACACACAGTTTTCTTGTTCAGCCTGATGTGTACAACTGGAGAAAGTTTGAATCCCCACCAACTCTATTAACCCAGACTAGTCATGCAAAAACCACCATAGACCAGATAGTTTCTCTAGTGAACCTTGGGGGAAATGGTGCCACTTTCAAACAGAGCTAGCCAGTCCTAAGCCTGCTTTACCCTGCCTTTCCCAATCTTTCTCATGGAAGTCACACTGAAGTCACTTGCCTGTAGTTCTGCTCTCTACCTCATGTGACTGGCCCTGGTGTGTCTCCTGAGTGGCCACATAAGACATGTTGTGTTACCCCAGTAAACTGTGACTACAAATGACCTTTCAACTTCCCAGTTCTCTCTCTCTCTCTCTCTTGATCTGTGTGTGATCTTATTATAACTCACTCAAGGTAATGTGTTTAAAACATTGGCAACCATGGCCTAAATGAACTAGAAACCTAAATGCCTCTTTTGAGGCAGAAGAGAGCAGTGAATGGAGAGAGGGCTGACTAATGGGCGGGAGGCCATGTGTCCTCAAAGAGCTGTAAGGAAATTGTATGGTGAGTCTCTGATCACACACTGCAGTTCTCAGTCTCATAAGATGATGGACTCTTCTATGAGAGCCAGCTCCAAGGAGAGAATCTAAAACCCAGCACATTTCAGGTAGCCACCTGGACTCAGGTCAGGCCCCTGCACTGCAAATGCTCACCAGCACAGTGCTCTTCAACAGGCGTGCTGACACTCTGGTCCACGGCAGTCAGGTTTGGGGAACACGATAGCACTGAAGCTAGAATATGGGAACCCTGGCACCTGTAGACGTGTGGTGTCTGTGCTTCAGCCCAATGCTAAATTCTGGGCATATTCATGAGAGTGTTGCACATGTGAATATGACATAGCGTTAGGAAAAGTCTGGGAATTACCAGTGCTTTAGCCATATCTTTTATAAAGTAAATGGTGGAAGAGCAAATCTAACATAGGCTGATTCACTGATACTTCTACTTAGTCTCCTATAGTATTTCAAAGTGTGGGGAATCCAACCACCCCCAATCCAAGAGGCTACAACCCATTGCTGTAGATATGGAGGGAAGAGAGAGAAGAAGAAGGAAGGGATGAAGGCTCTTCAGGAGGTCAGGAATGAATCATTAACTATAGAAATAACTTATTTTTCTCACCATTCATGCACCTGATTCACATCATGATATCCATAGTCTTGATTTCATAAATTATAGCCCTATTGTATCTGTATTAGACAGTCAACATTCTCCAACTGGATACCTTGCCTGGATAAATTCTGAATTTCCAAATCAAACTCAGACCTCTTTCTGAAAGACAGTTACACTGCCGAGTTTTCCCACCTTTAAAAGTATTAGTGTTTGTCGTGAGGAACAGCAGAGGTGGTTTTGTTTCCTTTTTCTAATGTTTAAAATTGTTTTGACCATTTCTTCTTTGATTACAGTACATAATGTGCTCTATGACTTTAATTGTATCATAAGACAGAGGTGTACAAAACAGTACCCTGGCAATCAACACCTACTTGTTTTGCAAGTTTCTCAATGCAAATATTGAATGGCAGGTTGGGGTAATAATAATATAATAATAATAATAATAATCACAGTATCTACTGGGCAACTGTCATCTCTGCTTTCACTTGTGCTTTTCATGTTCACAATTGGACATGACCTAGGTATCCACTTTACATACAGGAAATCATCCTTAATGTCAGGTTTCTCCCTTTTTCACCACGGGAGCATTCCCAGTAACTCAGAGATAAATTATAATGCATCCATCCTGGTCTTTTAAGGGGTCATATTGAGTGCTATGTCTGTAAGTTGATATTTCTATTTATTTATTTATTTTAATTTCTTTATTGATTAAGGTATTACATATGTGTCCTTATTTCCCCATTCCCCCCCACCTCCCATTCATGCCCCCACCCCTTGTTGTCTGTGTCCATTGATTAGGCTTATATGCATGCATATAAGTCCTTTGGTTGATCTCTCTCCCTTACCCCCACCCTCCCCTACCTTCCCTAAAGTTTGACGTTCTGATTGATGTTTCTCTGTCTCTGGATCTGTTTTTGTTCATCAGTTTATGTTGTTCATTATATTCCACAAATGAGTGAGATCATGTGATATTTATCTGTCTCTGCCTGGTTTATGTCACTTACCATAATGCTCTCCACCTCCATCCATGTTGTTGCAAATGGTAAGAACTCCTTCTTTTTTTACCACAGCATAGTATTCCATAGTGTAGATGTACCACAGTTTTTTAATCCACTCATCTGCTGATGGGCACTTAGGCTGTTTCCAAATCTCAGCTATGGTGAATTGTACTGCTATGAACATAGGGATACATATATCCTTTCTGATTCATGTTTCTAGTTTCTTGGGATATATTCTTAGAAGTGGGATCACTGGGTCAAATGGGAGCTCCATTTTCAGTTTTGAGGAAACTCCATACTGTTCTTCACAGTGGCTGCACTAGTCTGCATTCCCACCAGCAGTGCATAAGGGTTCCTTTTTCTCTGCATCCTTGCCAGCATTTGTCATTTATTTGTTGATAATAGCCATTCTGACAGGTGTGAGATGGTACTGCATTGTTGTTTTGATTTGCATCTCTCTGATGATTAGTGACTTTTAGCAGGTTTTCATATGTCTCTTGGCCTGCCTTCTTTCTTCTTTCAAAAAGTGTCTATTTAGATCAGTTGCCCATTTTTTGATTGGGTTGTTTATCTTCTTTCTGTTAAGCTGCATGAATTCCCTGTAAATGTTGGAGATTAAACCCTTATCGTTGATATCATTGGCAAATATGTTCTCCCATGCAGCGGGCTTTCTTGTTGTTTTATTGATGGTTTCCTTTGCTGTGCAAAAGCTTTTTATTTTGATGTAGTCCCATTTGTTTATTTTCTCTTTAGTTTCCATTGCTCTAGGAGCAATATCAGTGAAGAAATTGCTTTGGCATATGTCTGAGATTTTGCTGCCGGTGGATTCCTCTAGTATTTTTATGGTTTCCTGTCATATGTTTAAGTCCTTTATCCATTTTTAGTTTATTTTTGTGTATGATGTAAGTTGGTGATCTAGTTTCATTTTTTTGCATGTATCTGTCCAATTTTCCCAACACCATTTATTGAAGAGACTGCCTTGACTCCATTGTATGTTCATGCATCCTTTGTCAAATATTAATTGAACATAGTGATTTGGGTGGATTTCTGGGTTCTCTATTCTATTCTATTGATATATTTCTTAATTTAACCTCTTTACATGTAAAGAAAACTTATAAATATATAATTTTAAATGAATACATGCTTTCTGGTTGAAATTTTCCTTTTTCCTTGCGTTCATCTCTAACTTTTCTTCTGCACTTTTTTCAGCAACTCCTCAAAACAAAATGGCAACCAACTGTTAATGAGTATGAACAGCTTAATGTGGACTTTCTATATGCTCATATGTATATTATGTGGAAGTATCTGTTGTGGTTTAAAAATGGATCCGGATAAGTAGTCCCCCCCTTATCCAAAGTTTCTCTTTCTGCTGTTTCAGCTACTGGCAATCAACTGTGGTCCAAATATATTAAATAAAACATTCCAGGAATAAACAAGTCATAAGTTTTAAATTACACACCATTCTGAGTAGCCTGATGAACTCGTGTCATCCTGTTCTATCCTGCCCAGAATGTGAATCATCCCAGCATATCCACCTCACTTCATCTCATCATGTAAGCACTGTATCATCTCACATTATCACAAGAAGGGTGAATACAGTGCAGTATAACTTTTTAAAAATATATTTTTTATTGATTTCAGAGAGAAAGGGGGAGGGAGAGAGATAGAAACATCAATGATGAGAGAGAATCATTTATTATCTGTCTCCTGCATGTCCCCTACTAGGGATTGAACCTGCAATGTGACCTTGACTGGACTCCAACTCTGGACCCTTCAGTGTGCAGGACAATGCTCTATCCACTGAGCCAAACCAGCTAGGGCCAGTATGATATGTTGAGAGGGGAGAGAGAGACCACATTCACATAACTTTTATTGCAAAATATTGCTATAATTGTTCTATTTTATAATTAGTTATTATTATTAATCTTTGACTATGCCTAATTTATGAATTAAACTATCATAGATATGTATGTATAGGAAAAAACATAGTATATATAAAGTTTGGTACTATCTTCAATTTCAGGCATTCACTATAGGTCTTCAAATGGATCCCCCTTGAATGAGGGGGCGTGACTGTGCACACTTTCCTATGTTCAGCACATGGAAATTCCTCCAAGTGCACTACTGTAGCAAATCCTACATGGGATGAATGCACCATAATTATTCAGTGATTTTTGACTATTCACTTGGTTACCAGGGTTGGCACTAAGCATCCTATATAATAAAGAGGTAGTACACAAATTGACCATCACTCCAACACACAAGATGGCCACCCCCATGTGGCCAAAGATGGCCACCACCATGTGGACACAAGATGGCCAACAGGGGAGGGCAGTTGGGGGCAACCAGGCCTTCAGAGGAGGACAGTTAGGGGTGACCATGCCAGCAAGGTAGGGCAGTTAGGGGCAACCAGGCTGGCAGGGGAGGGCAGTTAGGGGCAATTGGGCCAGCAGGGGAGCAGTTAGTTATAGATCAGGCTGGCAGGAGCGTGGTTAGGGGGTGATCAGGTTGGCAAGCAGAAGCAGTTAGGGGCAATCATGCAGGCAGGCAGGCGGGCAGTTGGGAGCCAGCAGTCCTGGATTGTGAGAGGGATCCCAGATTGGAGAGGGTGCAGGCTGGGCTGAGGGACACACAACCCCCATGCACGAATTTCATGCACCGGGCCTCTAGTGTTTATATAAAATAGTAGCTTTGCCAAGACTGGTTTGGCTCAGTGGATAGAGTGTCAGTCTGCGGACTGAAAGGTCCCAGGTTCGATTCCGGTCAAGGGCATGTACCTGGGTTGCGGGCACATCCCCAGTAGGGGGTGTGCAGGAGGCAGTTGATCGATGTTTCTCTCTCATCGATGTTTCTAACTCTCTCTCTCCTTTCCTCTCTGTAAAAAATCAATAAAATATATATTTTTAAAAATAGTAGCTTTATACATGTACCGTTACACAGAAACTTTTATTCTGTGGAATCAGGATCCATTAGTTAAAGGGTATATGAACTTTTAGTTTTAATAGTTGTTATCAGATTCCTTTTCAAATTCAGTTTCACACAACTAGCTGCAATATATGAGATTACTTTCTTATCCACACTCTTATCCCCAAGAGATAATATGACTTAAATTTTTGCCAGTCCGGTGGCTATATATGTAAATCTCTTTGTTACTCTAATCTGCTTTCTCTTAACTATTAGTGAATCTAAATGCCTGTACTATGCTTGTGGCATTGGAATTGTTCTGTGTATGTTTCCTCGTAATCATAGTCTAATTTTTACAACTTATTTGTCTATTTTTTGGTCAATTTTTAAGAGCTTTTTTAGGTTATAATATCAGCTCCTTTCATCTGGTTTATAAATATTTTCTAAATTTGTCATTTGTATACTAACTCTAACCACACAAAAGTTTAAGTACTCAAATATATTTCTTTATTCTTTCATAGCATTTAATTTTCTGCTCTATTTATATCAAGGTTTTCTCTCACACATGACTGTGCATTGTTGTTTCTTGTATTTTTCTCTTCCCTTTTCACACTTTATATTACTTACATATGTGGAATTTATTTACATATAATATGTGAGAGGGGAAATCCAATTCTATTTTCTTTGTGGTGGATAGCCATTTTGTTCCAGCAATATGTATGAAATAATTCATTATTTTTCTCTGAATTAAATGCCCTTTTAATCATATCTTAAATTCTCATATAAATGAAAACTAATCCTAAACTTTCTATTTGTTCCATTGGTATTTTTGTGTAACCTGATGCCAGTGATATTGTTTAGATTATATTGGCTTTGTAATAAGTTCTAAGGTCTAGTAAAGGAAGTCTCCTTCATAAATTTTCTCTCCACATTGATATTTTTATATACAATTTTTATCTAATTTAAAAAATTCTGTTGAAATTTTAAGTATAATTGCTTGGAAGTGTATATTATTTTATAAGAATTTAAATTCTAATGTACTATCCAAAAATTTATATACATTTTTATTTATTCAGATATTATTTTATGCCTTCAATGATATTTCATAGTTTCCCCCCTATAGAAGCTGTATAATTGTTGTGAAATTGATTCCTAAGTATTTTGAATTTTTTATCATTAGAAAAATGGTGATATTTTACCTGTTTCCATTTTGAGGAGCTTTGGCACAAGTTTTGTCAATTTGTCTTGGATCCAGTCAATGACAAAAGTTCTAGTATACGCTAGTATTTTTTTTTTTTACTAGAAACTCTTGTGTTTTCTAGTTGTGTCAACATTTCCAAGGTTTCACCAGATTGTTCTTTTTTGGCCCACCTCCTGCCAATGGAAGTCACAGTCCTCCCTGTACGTGGTACACTTTCCAAGGGCTGGGCTTATATTCAGTTTCCTGCCTACATAAGCAGAGAAGTACATATCTCTATTTTATAACCTGATGTCAATATAGAAGAAAAATTACTCATATACATTTACCTTCCGTATTAAAATCAGTGAGAATTAAGTGATTTTTATTTTTGTTCATTCTTTTTAAAATAAAACATACACATTTTAACTGTCTTTTCCTAAGCTCATCTTAATTTTATTTTTTTTTCAGTATAATTATGAATGCATAGCTTTTCACAGACTCAACTTTTTTTAATTAACAAGGTAGCATGACTAGCATTTTCCAATTGTCAGGGCTTGTCTGGCAGGATTCCCTCAGTAGGTGCCTTTGTTTTTCAGAGTTGTTCTGGCAGCCACTGGGATCAGCCTTGGGTGCTGGCAACAACATTTAGTTCTGTCTTGAATTTCCTGATGCAAGATAAAAATAGTTACTCTCTAAGAAGATAGATTTTTTTTCCTTTTTCATCTCATATTTAACATTTATTTACTAAAGCCTGCCTGTTGGGTACTATGCTGAGCAAAGAAAATGAAACTAGGTGTTTTAAAAACTGTCAAATCATACCTTGATGTGCTATCCTTTCTGACTCGAGCTGTACAGTGCACTTAATTGATTTTTCTGAAATACCACTTTGTTGTCTTCTGGTGAACTTTCAGTGATTCCCTCATCATCTACATATTGTCCAGACTGCTTCCATCTCTTAATCTCACCCTCCCCAGCACTAGGCAGGGATTCCTAAAGGTTTGGTGCTACATTTTAAGGCCTCAGGGAGTTGCGCCAGGCACTGCTCCCATCCACCCTCTCAGAGCCTGCTCTGCCTCAGCTGGATTTCTTTTAGAATGAAATAGGGTTAGGGACCAACTTTTGGTCACTAGTATTGCCTGTGAAAATTGGTGATGGGTGAATGTGCTCCTAGATACCATTTACCTCCTTTAGGAGAGGCAGAGCTAGTCACATTATATTAAAGGTATGACTTCACATTATTTTTTCAATTTAATATATTTTGTCTCTTACAGTGTAACATATTGTCAACCACTAATATTTTCTATGTCAATGGTGACTTTATTTTAAGGAAGTTGTTTAAAGAAAATGAAAAGAAAATGGAGGCATCAGCAGACAAATAGGAACTTGGGGTTGAGAATAAGTATTGAGGGGGGTATTGCAGAGGGAAGGAATCAAGCTGGCAGTCTGTATTGATGAGTGCAAATTACCAAAAGTTGTTTCAAATTGCACAAGCCCTGGTGTTATTGGTGCCACTCACCTAGGTGGCTTTGTGCAAGCTCAAAGTTCTCAGAAGCATTTCTAAATCAGCAAGACAGAGACTGAAGCATTCCTAGCCAGGGGGGCCGAGATCAGATGCCCAAGTGAGAGGGCAGAAAAAGGCCTGAACAGAGGTCAGTGGCAAACAAGCTGGGAAGGTGGCATTTTAGGAATCTAAGTACACGGAGGCTGAGCACATGCTGAGAAGTTCTTTGTGGCAAATTGTGCAATAAAGACTGCAAATCCAGGTAACTTTAAAATAAATTGTAATCTGTTTTTTCAAAAGTAATATATTTTCACTTAGAAATCTTAAAAATTGGCTTATAGATAAGAGAACAAAATCACAATGAAGCAAGTATTGTAGCAATTGTCAACATTTTGGAGTTTCACACTCCTTCTTTGCATTGTTTACAAAGTTAACTCTGCTTCATTCACATCTCTGTACTCCATACTTTTATGTAATTAACAATGTAATAATTTCCCATTTAATTATAAAGTCTGCATAAACACCATTGGTATGCATTATGTTTACTCTTTGTACATTACTCTATCATTATGCTATAATACATTACCCATGCATTATAATTGCTGTACTGAATTGTAGTGATTTTTAAGTCCTTGGTCATTAAACTACTCTCCAGCTTTCTCCATTACTAGCAATACTGCAAAAAGCATCTTTGTATATAAAAAGTTAGATAATTTAATTAGGATAGAATTGCAGAAATTAGATTGTTCTGTATCAAAGATATGCTACATTTTGAACTCTTCTCTGATATTTCCAAATCAATTTCTCAAAAGGCTATGCCCCAGTGTTTACACTCTGGTCAACAAAACAAGAAAATCCCTGTCTCATTGAATCTGTAACAGCCTTGGAATATCTCATTTAAAAATGTCTAAACAGACTGATGAAATTAATACTTCATTTCTTTGGCACAGAAACTTGATCTTTATTGAGGTATAATTGATATAAAATATTAGTTCAGGTATACAACATAGTGATTAAATATTTTTACATATTGTGAAACAATCCCCACAATAAGTGTAGTTAACATACATTTAATGCATATTTCATATATGCAAGTGAGGTTGAATACATTTAATAGTAATTTAAAGTGCTTTTTCAGGGAGTGGGGTATGTCTTAATGCACCAAATCAGGCATGAGATGGAAGGGATTTGAAAGATTAAAACAGAGCTAGTTAGAATCCAGAAATTAATCTAACAACATTTGTCAGCGCCTTTTCATGAAATCTCCTCTAATTGTTAGGGATAATGCATGGTGGAAAGGAATTTGACAACCCCAATGCATTTATATTATTCTAACATGGTCTTAGAATGATTAATCTTTGATTATTTTCTCCATAAGCTATTTAAAGAAGTTCTAACCCTGGGCCCACCTACATTTCTAAGTTTAAATTATAAATCAAAAGAGCAATTGAAATCCAGGCATAATTTGCCTCACAATGTGATACAATAGGAAGTAAAACACCCATTTAAAGAGTATTTTTGAAAAATAGATGAAAACAATCTAACCAAGCATTTAAAGCCAATATCCATTTACAGGAAATTCAAGGGATGGAGGGGGAACTTCAGGAAAAACACAAAGGAACCAATAAGACAAATCCAGAATGTGGAATTGAGGCAGGATAGTAAGAAGCTAGGACAATTCCTTGGCAAGTGGAATGGGGTAACTGAAACAAAATAATTAAACAAGGCCAAACAATTTGAGCAATTTACAGTCAGCTAACAAATCACAAGGTCTTATCTTTCCTAACCAAGGACACTTAGGAGCAAATGATTTACAGATTCCAAACCCTGCCAGGGCAGACCTGCATAAGTCCCTGTCCCTCTTCAATTACATTTGTCTTTAAAGATGAAACTGACCAGAGAATGAGCCTGACCCCTGAAAAAGTAATTTTGATGAATCAATATATTGAAGGACTCCTCTGGAAAACTAAAGAATATTCTGTTACGACAACGCCCGTTCCGCAGACTGCTCCTAGGATTCCTGCCTAAAAAAGAGAGATAAAAACCACAAGACAAAGGACCCAGTGTGGGCTCTCTCTGGAGCAGGTCCACACCTTTTCTTGGGCATGCACTTTTTACTCTGGAGTTTGCTTTAAAGTGCACCAGCAAAACAAAAGCGAGAGGGAGGTGGAATAATATTGGATAATATATTGTAGCATAATGATAGAGTAATGTAACTGTTGAAGCAGGGTGATCGGTATATTGATGGAGATTCACTATGTTATTCTCCATTTTGTGTATGTTTTTAAATGTTCTATAATAAAATACAAAACCAAGCATTAAATAGCAATAGAAAACCATTTCTGGAATGGCAGAATGAAGACATCTAAAATGTGATCCCCACAGGAGCAATGAGAGCATCAGATAAAATAGTCAAAAGCTATTTTTAAAACTCCTTCTAGCTGGTTTGACTCAGTGGATAGAGCATCAGCCTGCAGACTGAAGGGTCCTGGGTTTGATTCTGGTCAAGGGCACATACCTCAGTTACAAGGTCCCCACCATGGTGGGGGCACGAAGGAGGCAACCAATCCACATGTCTTTCTTACATCAGTGTTTCTCTCTGCCTCTCCCTTACACTCTCTCTAAAAATCAATGGAAAAAGTATCCTTGAGTGAGGATTAAAAAACAAAACAAAAACTTTGTAAATTAACTAAGCATTCAAGAAAAATCACTAAACATTATTAAGAGTGAGTTTTGTGGCGTTTTAAGTTGCCATATCCCCATCATTCTATCTCCAGCTCATCAAATTCTCCAGAACTTCCCAAAGAACTAGCAGTTCCTCACCAGGAGCTCTGATGGGTCTGCCACAGTCTAGCCACCCAGGGTAGACAGAGATGGTGGCATGGGCTAGCAGATACCATAGAACCTCCCTCTGCTCAGCACAGAGTGAGATGATACAAAGCCCCAGCTCTCAGCTCCCCCTGGAGAAGAACAGAGTTAATCTATGCATCCTGCTCCATATTCTCTGTGGCTGACCAAAGAACTAGCATCTTCCTCACCACTCTTGAAATTCTGATGGATTTAGCACAGTTGAAATAACAATATTGTATGTAAGCTCCAAGGTTATCACACACACACACACACACACACACACACACACACACACACACACACACAATACCTATAGAAGTTACACAAAAGAAAAAGAAGTCAAAGGATATCCACTACAAAAAAATCTACAAAACATGAGGAAGACATCAAGAGAGGAAAAGACAGATGCTTGAAACTAATACAAAATAACAATAAATGTAAACTGTAATTGAAATATATTTTTTTAAAAAAGGAGAGAGGGAGGAAAGAACAAGATTAACAGAAGACAACTATCAAAGTGATATAGTAGAACCTTCCCTATCAGTAATTACTTAAATATAAATGGTTAAGATCTCCAATCAAAAGACAGAGTGACTAATTGAATTAAAACAAACTAACAAGCAAATAACAAATGATTCCAAGACTTAACTATATGCTGTCTATAAGAGAATCACTTTAGATTCCAGAACACAAAGCACACATAGGCTGAAAGTCAAGGGAGAGAAAAAGTATGCAAATAATAACCAAAGGAGAGCAAGGGAGGCTATACATATATCAGTCAAAATAAACCTTAAATAAAATACTATCCCAAGAGACAAAGAGGAGCATTATAAAACAACAAAAGGGCCAATCCACCAGGAAGGCATAGCAATTATAAATATATACTGACCCAACACCAAAACACCTAAATATATAAAGCAAATGTAGGCAGAATTGAGGGGAGACATAAATAGTATCTGTATCTGGAACAAGACAAGGATGCCCATTCTTGCCAATTCTATTCAATATAGTAGTGGAAGTCTTAAAGCAAGAAAAAGAAATAAAAGTAATCTAAATCAACAATCATTTGTGTTTTTATACACTAACAGTAAACTGTTTGAAAAAGAAATTAGGAAAACAATCACATTTATAATAGCACCAAAAAGAATAAATTGTTTAGGAATAAATTTAACTAAGGAGGTGAAAATCCTGTATACTAAAAACTACAAAATGATGAAAGAAATTGAAGACACAAATAGATGGAAAGCTTCATGTACTGCAAGAACTGGAAATGTATGTCCACAGAAAAACTTGTACATAAATGTTTATAGAAGTAACCTATATAATCCTATATAATAAATAGGTAATATGCAAATTTACCATCACACCCTAACAAGATGGCTGCCTACAACCAGGCTGGCAGGGGGGTTAGTGAGGGACGACCAAACGACTGAACAAGCAGGCTGTGTGGGGCAACCAGGCCAGTGGGGGGTGGGAGTGGGGGTGACCAGGCCAATGGGGGGGCAGTTAGGGGCAATTAGGCTGGCATGCAGAAGCAGTGAGGGGTGATCAGGCCAGCAGTGGGGGGAAGTTAGGAGTGACAAAGCAGGCAGGCAGGTGAGCAATTAGGAACCAGCAGTCCAGGATTGTGAAAGGGATCATGCCTCAACCTGCAGTCGGACATCTCCCAAGGGGTCCCGGATTGGAGAGGGTGCAGGCTGGGCTGAGGAGAACATGCCCTCCCCCACCCCCTTGCACAGATTTCATGCACTAGGCCTCTAGTTATTCATAACAGTCAAAAAGTAGAAAAAGCCAAATGTTCATCAACTGATGAATGGATAAGCAAAATGTGGTATATCCATACAAAGGGATGATATCTATACATAAAAGCCAAGTGACCAGAATGACAGAACAACTAGAATGACCAGAAGGACGGGTTGCTATGACAGGCACTGGGGAGGCCAACCAGCCCTATCAGGGCCCCAATCAGACCCGTCAACTGCCTGTGGCCCCTCCCCTGGCCAGTGCCCTCCACAATCAGCCTCTCCAAACTTGATCGGGAGCAGGTCCAGCCAGCCAACTGCCAGGGGCCCCTCCCCCCAGACAACCCCACCACAGATTGACCCCCCCACCAATTGGGGGTGAGGTTGGCCAACTGGTGGAAGTCCCTTCCTGAGGCTGGCCCTGTCCCTGATAGGCCTCCACCCACCCCAATCAGGGCAAAGCCAGCTGGCCAACCTCCCTCAGCCCCTTCTCCCGGCTGGCCCTGCCCCTGATTGGCCCCACCCACCCTGATCGGGGCAGGGCTGGCCAGCCAACCTCCTGTGTCCCCTCCCCCCCCACCAGCTGCTTCAATTGACCCTCATTGGGGAGGGCTGGCTGGACCCTTCCTGTACACTTATTCGTGCACTGAGCCTCTAGTTTAGCCATAAAAAGGAATGAAATACTGATAAGTGAAGTATAACACAGCTGGACCTTAACATGCTAAGTGAAAAAAGGTAACCACAAAATGATACAAAGGGTATGAATACATTTACATAAAATGTCCAAAATAGACAAATCTATAGAGATAGGAAGTAGTTGTCAGGGGTTGGAGGGAAAGAGAAATTGGAGCTGTTTCTAATGAGAGTGAGTTATCTTTGGGGATGATAAAAATGCTCCAAAGTTGTATAGAGGTAGCAATCCTATGAATATACTAAAAGCTGCTGAATTGTGTAATTAAAAAGGGGTGATTTTATTATATGTGACTTTTACTTCATTAAAGCTGTTAAAAATAGCAATTATACTGTTTTTTTCTCTCTGCAAATGACTTTTAATAAAGAAAATCTGTTTGTTTAACCGAGAGGGTGAAAGGAGATGCGTGCAATGAGACACTTTTCTGTGAAGCTGAATGATGGGCACTCCATGCCTATTCTGGGATTTGGCACCTCAGCTCCTACTAAGGTAATCATAATGGCCTTGGAGATGGAGGGGCAGCAGATAGGATCCTGACCAGAACTAGTCACTGCTTGAATTTGGGGAATACAGATGGGCTTCTTAGTCTTCATTGGTAGGACGCTTTCTCTCCAGGTTAGGTTACTTTGTGCAGTAAGCCAGTGTTTTTCAAATTTTAATAGGCATAAAATATCTAAGGATCTTGTTAGAAATGCAGATTTAGATGCTCTACCCACAAAGTTTCTGATTGAATGGATCTTGGAGAAGGCTCAAAGTTCATATTTCTAGTGAGCTACCAAGTGATTCTGCTTCTGCTTGTCCAAAGATCTCAGAGTAGCACTGTATCAAGGGAGATGAAGAGTGTCACCTTTCAGCAGTTCAGGGGTCGATAAGTCTGTTTCTCACCTGCTGTCCAGTTGTAGCCATTTCACAGTATATTGGAATAAATGGAGTCCAGTTATCTTGTTACCACAGGTCAGAGACTTCACAACAAGCTTGCTTGTGATGAAGTTTCTCTGTAATTTCTAATGTCCAAGTTGCCCCTGTCCTTCACTATGCAGAATATTGAGAAATCTCAGTTACAAAAGGACCTGGAGGAAGAGAGACAAGATTGATGATAGATTTTTGGTGGTTTGGGAAAATAGTCTCTTAAAACCAGGTTGTTAGTACTGTGCCAAGGGGAAGGCCAAGTGGCACTTGGAAATTCTCTCTCTTTTTGGAAGACTATATTTATTTATTTATTTATTTTAACATTGCATTTATTGGGGTGACATCTATATATATAAAAGCCAAATGACCAGAATGCTGGAACGACTGAACCACCAATCACTATGATGTGCACTGTGGCAGGCCAACCAGCCCAATTAGGAGGCAGCCCCTCCCCCTCCCTCCCCCCTTGATTGGGGGTAGGGCCAGCTGGTGAACCTCCTGCTTCCCCTCCCCCTGGCTGGCCCAGCCCAATTGGCCCCAATCTGGGTGTGCTGGCTGGACACCACTTGTGCATAAATCCATGCACCAAGCCTCTAGTCCTATATAATAAAGAGGTAATGTGCAAATTTAACCATCACACCCTTGCAAAAGATGGTCGCCCCCATGTGGTCACAAGATGGCCACCACAAGATGGCAGGGGAGGGCAGTTGGGGGTGACCAGGCCAGCAGGTTAGGGCAATTAGGGGTGACCGGGCCAGCAGGGGAGGCCAGTTGGGGGCAATCAAGATGGCAGGGGAGCAGTTTGGCATCAATCATGCTGGCAGGGGAGTGGTTAGGGGGTGATCAGGCTGGCAGGCAGAAGCAGTTAGGGGCAATCAGGTAGGCAGGCAGGTGAGTGGTTGGAAGCCAGCAGTCCTGGATTCTGAGAGGGATGTCCCAGATTGGAGAGGGTGCAGACTGGGCTGAGGGACAAACCCCCCCCCCCCCCAGTGCACAAATTTTATTCACTGGGTCTCTAGTTGGTTAATAAAATTATACAGGTTTCAGATACACAATTCTATACTACATCATCTGTATACTGTATTGTGTGTTCACCACCCCAAATCAAGTCTCAGTCCATCACCATTTATCCCCTTCTTACCCATATCTACCCCCTCTTCCCTCTGGAAACCACCATATTGTTGTCTGTGTCCATGAGTCTTTTTTTTTTTCTTTGCTTAATCCCTTTATTCTTTCCACTCAGCCCCCAACCCCTCCCCTCTGACAGCTGTCCATCTCTACTCTGTATCCATGAGTCTGTCTCCATTTCTTAGTTTATTTTGTTCATTAGATTCTACATATAAGTGAAATCATATGGTACTTATCTTTCTCTGACTGGCTTATTTCACTTAGCATAATACTTTCCAGGTCCATCAAACACCTTGCATGTTTCTGGTTCAAGCACTACAACCTTACAATAACTCAGCTTTACTGTTTCCGGGTGGGTGAAGTTTATGGTGGTTTTAGGAAAGCTGTAGGATAGGTTCTCGAGTGTGAGAGCCATGTGGTGTGAATGTTGAAGACTGCAACAAGGACACTGGTATGTATTGCTTTTCCTTTGATTTCGCTCTTCAATCTATCCATAGCCAGTTAATCTCCATGGAGATAGTTAACTCATCAGGAGTTGAACATTTTAAACTATACCCCAAGCCTGTTCATTATAAAGTGAGATAGAAGCGGGTAATGGAGAGGGAATAATTACAGATAATTTAATAGGTTCAGCCTGATGGGCCAGGAGAAAAGTAGGCAGCTGTGAAAAATAACAAAGCTGTGAATCAAAAATTATCACGAAAAAATAATGATGAGGTATTTTTGAGTGAAAAGGGAGTTTATTTTCTTTTACAGTTTTGTCATACCTCAGATGTTGTCTGAAGTGTTTCTCCAAGTTTACATAGATAAATCACTAATGTATTCCATCTAAAGTTACATCTTCATTGCATTGATAGATAATTTTTAGCATTGGATTTCTGGGCTGAAACCAACTTCATAATCTCTTATCGAGTGACTTAATTAGAAATGTAAATCTAAAGGTTGTGTAAATCTATAGATCACATAGAGAGTATAAATCCAGAAGCAGGGGGTTAAACACAGCAATGTGCTAGGGCCAGCTCATGGCTCACAAGATTCACTTGTGAGCATCTTTCCCCCATGTTGGTAGCTTGAAATTAGCCATTGGGGGGGGGGGAGGGTAGTATTTGCACCATAGAAATTATCAAATACTAGAAATCAAGACTTTTCTTTGGACAGTTGTTAAACATTGATCACATGTTATAAGTTATAGCTTTGTCGCGTCTAGTTCCTAGACCTTAGAAAAGCAAGAGGTTCTGTCAACTAGCTCTGCTCATGGAATTGGTCATGTGCTTTTCAATAAGTGAGTCTTTATTTTTTATGCTCTTCTAGGTTGCTAAGAGTAAGGTAGAAGAGGCCCTTGAGAGAGCAATTGATATAGGCTATCACCATATTGATTCAGCTTATATGTACCTAAATGAAGAAGAGATTGGGAGGGCCATCCGGAAGAAAATTGCCAATGGCACTGTGAAGAGAGACGACATATTCTACACTTCAAAGGTGCTCTGTAGAGTTGCATATGTACCTAAGGGAAGCTCATTCTTAGCTGAATAATTGCTTGGCAACCCTCTCATTGGTTTCATTTTGACTCACTCTCAGACTATGTTAGGAACATGCTGGTTGGGAATGTGAGTTCTCTTCAGACTTCCTATATTTGAGTCTTACTCAATGTGTGACCTTGGACTTAAACTTACTTAAATTCCATGCCTCAGTTTCCCAAGTTGTAAAATAAAGATGATATTATTTATGTCACAGAATTTTTATGGGTGTTATATAATAAGTACACATAAAGGTTTTAGAAAAACATTATATATATATACACACACATATATACATATATGTACATATATACTTATATACACAAACATATATATATATATATATACTGATTTGTACACACACACACACACACACACATATATACTAGTGCCCTGGTGCACAGATTCATGCACATTGAAAGAAAATTAATTAGAAGATGGTCGGCGGGATGAGACTAGGCAAGAAGGCTGAACCTGCCCTGGAGCCAACCTCCCATGGTCCCTCCCCAGTGGCCAGCCACACCTAGGGTGGTGCTGCAGCTCAAAGGTGTCTTTGGAGTGAGCAGGGTCCCTCTGGCAGGTGGGATCCCTCGGCCTGGCCTGCAGGGATCAGGCCGAAACCAGCTCTCTGACATCCCCCAAGGGGTCCCAGATTGCAAAAGGGCAGTTCTTGGGTGATGCACCCCGGAACTGGGCTCCTTCTTCTCTGGTTCTGGGGTGCATCACCCGAGAACCGCCACTGTCAAGTCACCACAGCTTGGCAGCTCCTGCGTTGAGCATCTGTCCCTGGTGGTCAGTGAACATCATCGCTATCAGTCAGAAGGTCAGACGGTCGCTTAGCATTTTATATATATATATATATATATATATATATATATATATATATATATATATATATATATATATATATATATCTCCTTACCAGAGGACATGCTTAGAACGAGGAAAGGAGAGAGAGAGAGAAACAATGATCAGTTGCCTTCTGTACATGTTTCCGACTGGGAATTGAACCAGGAAACTTTTGGTGCACAGGACAAAGCTCAACCAGCTGAGCCACTCCAGCCAGTTTCTCCTAAAGACTCTTTTTGTTCTTGTTGTTAATCCCTAAAGTTTTTTGGGCTTTTTTGGTTGTTGCTGTTAATCCTCACCTGAGGACATTTTTCCATTGATTTTTAGAGAGAGTAGAAGGGAAGGGGAGAGACACACAGAGAGAAACACCATTGATTGCCTCCCACATGCGCCCCAACCAGGACCAGGATGGAGACCAGGGCCCGATGAAACCTGCAACCAAGCACATGCACTTGAATGGAGTTGAACCCAGGGACCCTTCAGTCCATGGGTTGATGCTCTATCCACTGGGCAAAATAGGCTAGGGCTGAAAGACTCTTAAAGAAATAATCTCACACCCCTTCTTTTTCAACCATTGCAGCTGTGGGGCACCTTTTTCCGTCCAGAAATGGTCCAAACTGGCCTGGAAGTATCACTGAAGAAACTTCAGCTGAGCTATGTGGATCTTTTTCTTATTCATTTCCCAGTAGCTTTGAAGGTTAGCAAAAGTTATTTTACTTTGGTTATCAACATAAACATTGTAGCTGAATGCAAGAGAGGAGATAATTTGTAAAATGAGAAGGAACATACATAATACTTTAAGATTCCCTATTTTTTTTTTTTTTGGCTGCAACTATCTCCATCTCAGTTCATTATTTCAGCTCCAGAGACAACCCCTGTGCTCCTGAATCTGAACCCAGTGCCCACCTGTGTCTGGGAATATCCTGACCTGGAGGCCAGTTGAGGTCCAGGAAATCCAAAGAGGAAGAGTCTCAGCCCTTGAGAGACTGACAGGTTGCTCTCTCATATGACTACCTCCTGGTGGAAAGTGAGGTGGGAGAGCTCAGGAGAAAGGAGCTTGCTGAGCCATGCTCCATGCCAGGCTCTCTCTAGAATGGTGTCTTTGGTGTCTCAAACTGTCCTTGACACAAACAATATATATTAAACCTTTAACGGCTAAAAACAATTCTAGGAGGTGTACTTCCTTTCCCTTTATCCTAACCTTAAAATTCCTTTAAAAAATAAGGATAGATTATTCCATTAGCCTCAGACTTTTAGATTCCAAACAGCTTGGGTAAAGTCAGACATGGCTTTATACACCTTCTCCTTCTTGCCCGTATTCCAGCCTGGGGAGGAGATTTTACCAAAGGACACAGATGGGAAACTCATTTTTGACACAGTGGATCTCTGTAGCACCTGGGAGGTGAGTATAGCTGCCCCTGTGGGGAGACAGGACAGATGAAAATTCAGGAAAGGTAGATCTAGTCCAGTTCTGCCACCTGTGTAGACTCAGGGCAGTCCCTTAATGCCCCTCTGCCTCAATGTTCTCAATTCATCCACTTAATAATTCAATAAATACTTATTAAATGCCTATGACGTACTCAGGCAACATCAGTGAATAACACCGAGGTCTCTAGCCCCATGGGAACTGAGAGTGCAGGGGTTGGGACACAGATTGGCAATTAAACACAGAATGGGTAGGATAGGTCTCTTTGAGAAGATGACATTTGACCAAAGACTTGCAGGAAGTGAGAACATTGATTATATGGATATCTGGACAAAGAGTGATACAGGCCAAAAGAAGACCAAGGCAGAGTTTTTAAGATGGGAGAGCACTTACTATGTTCCAGAAACAGCAAGAGGACATGTGTGACTAGAACAGAGGGAGTATGAAGGGCAATAATAGGAAATGGGGTCATAGAGAAAAGAGGGGCCACCCTCTTTTTCCCCATGCTTATCTGCTCCACTTCCTGTGGCTGATTGTGCCATCGTTTCATCAAATTTTACCTGGTGTTCGGCTAAAGATCATCTGGCTCTTTTAGCTCTATCTTGCCCACTTGCCTTCTTTTCTTACTTACTCTTACATTCTTACCCATTTTTTTCTATTATTTTTTATTCTCCTCCTTTGGCCAATTCCTGTTTTGTTCATTGACACTTGAATCTTTCAAGACTTTCTCTCCTGCTCTGGCTCATATTCTCTCCCATTCCCACCCCTTACTCTCATTGTGCTTCCATTAGGCTTCTCTAGCCAGTTACCACATGACCTCTCACAACCCTTCCTCCCCAGGCCCTGGAGAAGTGTAAGGAGGCAGGATTGGCCAAGTCCATTGGTGTATCCAACTTTAACTTCAAGCAGCTGGAGATGATCCTGAACAAACCAGGACTCAAATACAAGCCTGTGTGCAACCAGGTGAGCCCCATCAATGTACCACTGACTCTCTCTCCCTCCTCTTCAGCTTACTTTTTTCCTCATTTCCTCAAGTTTCCAAGGGCACTCCCTCTAGTGTAAAATTAAGGGAGAAGCTGGATATTTCCTGAGTTCTAATGGGTGATAGTGTTTGGCCAACTTGAGGCTGCTTGGTTGGAGAGAGTTTACATGAAGAAGACCCAAGAACACCACCATGGCCTCCAGCCTGAGAGTTGAGAAGATCTGTTCATCTCACCATCGGAACTCGTCTTCCACAGACTTACTGGGAAACCCCTGGTTGTGCTTGTGCTGCCTGTTCCCGGGTCCAATAACGAAGACAGGGTTGAATCATACAAGGCATTTATTGAGAAGGCCAGCCAACCGAGAAGACAGGGACCCTGACAAGCATCTAATCCTGCCTTCCAGCAAGGTGCAGGGGACAGGATTATAAAGGGGAAGGGTCTGGGGTGAGGAATGCAGCTATGTGCAGATGTCAGCTATTGTAATTAGTCATCAGGCAATGAGATGATGTTGATGAGATGATGGTTTGACTCCTGGTGGGTCGGCCTGACCATACTTATCAGTTCTGCTTGCATGATTCACAGCTGAATCACCTCCCCAAACTCTTCACACAGGCCTTGAAAAGGACACTTGAAGAAAAACTTAACCCCCTATTTACATAAGTATATGTGTTCTAAGATTTAAAATGGTATGGTTACTTTTCAGATTAATTCAGGTGCTCTATCTGTTAGATTTAGGTCCCCCCTATCACAAGCACTGAGCTCAATATTTTGATGCTATCTCTCGGTAGGTAGCCAGAGTTGAGACTTGGGAAGCTCCAGTGGCACAGCTGTGTGTGATAACCATGTGTTTGTCCATGTAGCTGCTATTCCTAAGTATTTTTGACACCATGCAAAACAGCACTGTATGTTCCTTGTAAACTTGGTGTTGGTGGTTCTATAATCCAATGCTTCTGTTTGGTGTTCTGCAGGTAGAATGTCACCTGTACCTCAACCAGAGCAAACTGCTGGACTTCTGCAAGTCCAAGGACATTGTCCTCACTGCATACGGTGCCCTGGGCTCTGACCCCGAAAAGGAGTGGTAAAAAAGTTATTCTCTAAAAAGTTATTCTCATCCTAGATGCCATTCCTCTTGGAGTCCTCTCTTAACTGTCTGGGGGAAATTAGTAACTCATCTTTGTCAACCCTTTCCCTAGGCTACATTGTAAAGACTCTATAAAACATCCTATATAATAAAAACTTAAAATGCTAAGTGTCTGGTCATCTAATTGGTCATTCAACCAATCAAAGCGTAATATGCTAATGATATGCTAAGACCACGCAACTGCTTGCTATGACGTGCACTGACCACCATGGGGCAGAAACTCCCACCGGTAGGTTAACTTGCTGCTGGGGTCTGGCCAATTGGCACTTGGCAAGAGGGCCAGACACGCCCTGGAGCCCTCCCATGGTGCCTCCCCAGCTGGCCAACCTCCTGCGTCCCTCCCTTGCCCTAATCATGCACTAGTGGGGTCCCTTGGCTTGGCCTGCACCCTCTCACAATCCAGGCTGAGGGACCCCTCCCCCACCGAGTGCACGAATTTCGTGCATCAGGCCTGGTGCATGGAATTCCTGCAAGGGTGGGCGGTGTGGCCCGCTGTGGGAGCACCACTCATCCAGGTCAGCTGAACAGCTGTGGACCTGCCCTCTGAGCGGCTGCTCCCCAGTCCAGCATCTTCTGTGGAGCTGGAGCACTCACCTCTCCAGAAGACCTGGTTGGGGTGTACCCAGGGACAACTGCACTGAGAGGCAGCACAGTAGGCCTCAGTCCTGCGGTGGCCATGAACCCACCTCCCAGCCTTTGGGTTCAGTTCTGTGAGCCTGGCTGCAGCACTGCATGGCCTGCAGGCATCCAGAGGCGGCGGCAGAGAGCAAGGAGGAGGAGCCTGGGGTGAGGAGGCTATGATTACAGCCTGGGTTCCTGCTTGTTGGCCCGGGGTTCACAGCAGGAGCAGCCACTCATCCCGGTCAGCCAAGCAGCACTCCCACTATGGTAGCGCACTGACCACCAGGGAGCAGCTCCTGCATTGAGTGTCTGCCCCCTGGTGGTCAGTGCGCGTCATAGCAACTAACTGGTGGACTGGTCATTCTGGTCGTTCTGCCATTCAGTCTCTGGGCATTTATTATATAGGATAACATTATGAGTAAAATGTTCATGAATTCCAGGGTTGGCTATGAAGAGTGAAAAAACTAGCCCAAACCATAATTCTGACACTTAATAGTTGAGTGATGTGATATAAGCGACCCCTTCTGCAAGTTTCAGTTTATTTCTTCAAGAGCAATTTAAATCATGCACCTTTTAGTGCTGGATGACAGAACTGAGAGAATTAATTGAAACTATGTTTTTGAAATAGCAAATTCTTATACAATAGGTAGTTATTTTTTGTGATGGTGGTTATTGGGTTTTAGTTTGGGCAACCATTTTGTCTTTTTGACTTATTCAAACTTTTACTAAATTTCTCAGAAAAGTTTTTTTAAATATACCTGGTTTCCCTTTCTGTCTTACTTTCTCTTGTTCTTCTTTGGAGTTACCAAAAGAAGCTAAACTGGACCGTGCGGTAGCCAGAGGGTAATGAGGATGATTCTAGAGGACTAGCCTCTCCCAGCCCAAATGAGAAGCCACCCCCCCGCCCCAACCACCATGAAATGGATATGCAGCTTCAGACTCAGAGCACTCTGCCTCCTTCCCAGGGTGACCAAGAACTACCCAGTTATCCTGGAGGACCCAGTGCTCAACGTCATTGCTGAAAAGCACCAGCGAACCGCAGCTCAGGTGGCCCTGCGTTACCAGCTGCAGCGGGGCTTGGTGGTCCTGGCCAAAAGCTTCACTGAGAAGAGAATCCAAGAGAACTTCCAGGTACAGGGTAGGGCTGTGGGCAGCAGGGACTGACAGTATAGCATTTCCCTGGTATGGTTATTGGCGAGGCTATCAACGTGTATTGGGTCAAATTTGTCTTCTTGTACTCTGTGCATAAAAGTGTTGTATTTAATCATTCTGTCCTCCACCTGCTGCAGGGTGAGGGGGTGCATGAGGGTTGGAAAGAACACTACACAGGGTCAGTTTTAGTCTCAATACTGATTTCTAACCCAAATGCATGGCCCGGGGCAAATCATCCCTTAATTTCTTCAGCTATAAAATGAAGGAGTTAAATGAGACGAGGTTTGGGCTCAAATATTCCTAGGATTCCTTTGCTACATCACCACAGCCACCCCATAGAAGTCTTTGAGGGTGGTCTGAATTGCCAATCTCAACTATAAGAGTGGAAAATTCCCATGACTTTTGCCAGAAAATGACCCCCAGGTTAATGACAATTATCTCATAAAACCTACATAAATTCCTACTTCAATTTGTGTGTCTGCCTGGGGAGAGAGAAGGTGGGAGCAATTGCATCAGGGAAATTTAATAGTTCTTCTCACATTTCTACTAGGTTTTTGATTTCCAGTTGACACCAGAGGATATGGAAACTCTAGATGGCCTCAACAGGAACCTTCGCTATTTTAAAGACACTTAGTAAGTAGCTTGTTCCATTGTAGACGCTGGAGAGCATGACAGGGAAAGAATTCTGCTTATTCCCATCGTCTCTGCCCCCAAAGTGCCCTCAAAGTGGATATGAACTCTTCAAAGTGGATATGAACATCTCTGCCCCCAAAACCTACTGCTCTCCCCTCTGACTCCATCCAACACAGCTCCAGTGACACATTGCCTGCTTGTCTCATATGCCAGGTTGGTCCTTTGCACTGGCTCTTTTCTCTGCTAGAATGGTTCTCCTCCAGGTGGCTGGGTGTTCAGTCCTCCACCTCTTGACGTCCTAACTCAGGTGTCACCTCTGTAATACCTTTTCTGTCACTTTATCTAAAAATGCACCCCTGTCCAGTGTTTTCTTTCCCTCTACCCTATCCCTAACTTTTCTCTTGGCACCTATCCCTAATTAACATGCCATATAGTTCACTAACCTATTTGGTTACTTTTTGTTGAGCACAGAATGCTAGGTCCTTGAGCATGTTTTTATTTTATTTTAAAAATGTATTTATTATTTTCAGGGAGGAAAGGAGAGAGAGATGGAAACATCAATGATGAGAGAGAATCATGGATTGACTGCCTCCTGCAAGTCCCACACTGGACACAACCTGGGCATGTGGCTGAAATGTGACCTTCTGGTTCACAGATCGAAGCTCAACCATTGAGCCATGCTGGCTGCGCAGATCCTAGGGCAGGTGTTTAAGTAAGCTACTCTTTTCTTGAATAATCAATAAATATTGGTTGAATGAATAGGTAGAAGGGTAAGAGGAAGAGAGAATAGGGAAACAATAATCAGTAATTATTCAGTGATTTAGCATTTTCTTTTTTTATGATTTTAGAGAGAAAGGAGGGAAGAGGGAGAGAGAGAGAAAAGAACAACAACACTGATCAGCTGCCTCCTGCATGCTCCCCTCCATGGATCAAAACCTCGGCTCAGAATTGAACCGCAACCTGTTGGCACACAGGAGAACACCCAGCCATCTGAGCCATATAACATTTTCTATCTCAAAAGTTATTATGTGTGTAGTGCTTGCTAACTGGATGCTCTCTGTAGAAGTGACTTATTTTATAATCATTGTATCCATCTTTAGGTCTAGTATATACCTTCCTGAGTGCTTGGAAGAAATTGAACAACAGTCAATTTTTATCACATTCCTCGTCATCAACTTGAAATGTTCATTAACTTCATATATTTAACCAGATTAACATTTTTTTAAATGTTAATTTAAAATGTTAATTTTAAATGTTAATTTAACATAATTCATTTCTGCCCTTTTGGGAGATTAAAATAGCAACACCAATAGTTTTATCTCCTTAATTTGTAGAATAATATACCTGCAAAAATAGAATATAATAATTTATTTTTGTGTAGCTGTTCAAGTGCAAGTAAGTATATTTGTATTTTACAATGTATGTATTACATTGTAATGCAGCAGCACATGGTTATTATAACACTAGTTGGGTTTGCACTTCCCAATAAAGAAGATTATATTAATTTTCATACTTAAGCCAGTTTAAAAGAAACCTCTCTTTTCAGCCCAGAAACAGCAAATTGACTAAGGCTCTCCTTTTACCTTTTAGTTTTGCTGATCACCCAGATTATCCATTTAATGATGAATATTGACAACAGTGCCAGAGGGTGCTCCAGCTTTTTATTTTGGTTGCTGATTGGAGAACATCAAGGACAAGAAGATGTCTGGTTCATTTTGTGCCCCTCAGCTCGACCAGTCACAATATGGCTTGAGTCCTTGGACCAGGAAATAAAAGTGTCTAAACTTGGTCTTTTCCCCCCTGGAATAAATAATGATACAATTTGAACAACCTAAGCTACCACTGCTTTGGCTATTTTTTTTGTTTGTTTTATTTTGTGTTTCCCTGTGTCACTGAGGTTGAAATGCTGACATCCCAGGAAGTAACCAAAGTGGATATGAACTCTCAAAAAAAAAAAAAAAAAACCCACAGAAAACTAACCATTTACTATACTTGTAAATGTTCAAAGTTCACTTTTTTACTTGTCTGTAGTTCTTGTTTTATTTTCTCTTTTGTTCTATGAATTTGCCACACCATACAACTTTATGAGACATTTTAAGGAGATCTTAAACTTAACACAAATCCGTGAAAGGTCCAGATTTCAATTAAAAATTACTCACAATACCAAAAACAAGGGAGATGCCAAATTGAATGAAAGATAAGCAACAGATTCATGCACCAAGATGACTCAGATATTAGAATAATCTGACAAAGGTTCCAAAGTAGCCATCAATGGGAGGAGGTTGGTAAAAAGGGGATGGGAAAAATCTGTAATACTATCAACAATAAAAACATTAAAAAATAAAAATAAAGGAGAACGATAGCATTGTATTGTGTATTACATCTTAGAGGAATCAGTATAACAAAGCACAGGGCAGGAATGGATGTGTACTGCTTCCTGGTGCTTCCATCTAGATGGTCTCATTTTACTTCAGAGAAGAAGAGATAGATTAAGGTGCAGGTGAGCCCCAGAGCGACCTCTTAAATGTCCGCTGGGTAGGTGGCCTAAGCCCTCATTAAGTAGACCCAGGTCTCATAACACAGTTGAGGAAAAGGCCCTCACTACCTAATTTCTGTCTTTTTACTGCTTTCTCCACAATCTCCTGTTTCACTTTATTTGCCCATTGTCTATAAGGCCTGTCCACAACTGGCCACATCTCATGACTTTGCTGAGGCTGTTTTCTTCCCTGCTGTGTGTGCCTCTCATTTTCCATGTATCTTTGGGTTTCCCATTCCAATGAAAGGAGAAAATGCGCAATGGGACAGGTATCCATTGCGATGAGCATTCCCACCCCATCCCATTCCCAAAGTCAACAGGAACACAAATCAGCCATCGGACACAAGTAGGCTCCTTGAAGGGGACAGGTGTCTACCTTTTCTCGCGGAGTCTGTGTCTGCAGGCACTTGGGTGGGAAAGAACTCCCACAGAAGTCAGGTTATCCAGAGAAGAGCAGGGTTCCAGGGGAGGAGGGCTTGTGAGACGAGCTGCACAGAGCTTTTCAAGTACCATGTGTAGGAAATTGATGGAGAATGTGACTCTGTGAAACTTCCTAAGCTTTATACTGTATTTTTCTGTGTATAAGGTGCTATTTTTTTTCTAAAATCGTCAGACTGAAAATCGAGGGGTGTCTTATACACAGAACTAAGCCAATGAGGAAGCCATGCAGGTATGTAGCTGCCCATACCTTGTCAGACAGGCTTCCTCCAATCACAAGCCTTATTGTTACTGAAGGCAGCTGATGCCATAATTGGAGGTGGAGGTGGAGTTTGTGCACAGATGCAACAGAGAACGGAGCGTTCTGAGCCCATAAAGATGTCAAAAAATAAAGAGATAAATACTGGTAAGCAATTGTCTTACTCTGCAAAATCCAAACTGAATGTAATCAGCTATGCAAAAGAGCATGGAAACAGAGCTGCAGAGAGACAATTTGGACCTCCTCCCACAGAGTGTATGTTCAGACAGTGGAGAAGACAGGAAGAACAACTCCTTAAGATGCTAAAAAAGAAGAAGGCCTTAAGAGGAAAACCAGCCAAATTGGCAAACTTGGAGCAGAGGCTTAAGACTTGGGTTATGGAGCAGCGCCAGAGTGGCTTATGTGTGTCAACCAAGATTATTCAATGTCAGGCAAGAATGTTTGCAAGCGACATGAACATTGTTGATTTTACAGGAAAGGCAAAATGGTGTTCAATTTCATGAAGAGGGAAGCGTTGGCCATGAGAACATGAACAAAGTTAGCTCAGAAAATTCCACCAGTTTATGAGGATGATCTCACATATATACTAGTAGACAGTGACTCAGAAGACAGCAGTGGTACAATAGAAATTGGAGAAATCGATATGTCTGGAACTAATAGTGATGAAAAAGAGAGCAGTGATGCAACAGAGGCTGAATAAAATGGTATGCTGCATAATATCATAATACTGGTATGTAAACATTACCTGAGGTAATTAGTAAGCAAAAAAGTGTTCTGTTTTATGTTTAAAATATTGATTTATTAACTTTGGGTTGGAAAAGTGGAGAGCATCTTATACATGGGGGTGTCTTATACACGGAAAAATATGGTAATTCCCTTATTTTTGCTACCTGTTGTTTCTTTACTCACAATGAATCACAAAGTGTTTAAAAATAAAAACAATAACAACAAAAAACCTTAAAAATCTAACAGGCATTGCAAAGGCACCTTCTGCAGGGAGAGCCTCATTGAGCTTGAACATTAGTCAGTCTCTGACGCCACCTGGTGGCAAATGTACCCAACAGCTCTGATGCTGGCTGGGAAATAAATTGTAAATGCGAAGACAGGGGATGCATGCATTATTCAGGATTCCATATTTGAGTATTTGCTTACAGGCTAAAATTTATTTGTAATACTTAAACCAACATTCTTGGGGCTTCCCCGATCACTTTCAGACAGGTATAGTGCAACAAAAATTGGGGCCCCCTGAGCTGATTAGCACTGGGCTGCAAGGAGGTACTGCTGTGCCTCTTCAGCTCTCACTGTGTCCCTTACAGGACCTGTTTGGTGCCAAGTGCTCCTCATTTGTATGATTCTTGTTGGTGATTTTACTATTTTAAGTGGTCTTAGTAGAAAAGCTATTTAAAAGTTTGTAAAACCGTTTCTATAAAAGATAAAGTGATTATAAAAGTGATAGCTATTATTACAACATGGTACCCAGACACAGTATAGCCTCTCCACACTTGTGTATGTCATCAGCATCCAAGCTTAAAGTATAAACATGTACATTCTCTCTCCAGCCTGCAGGGTCTTTGAAAGGTGTCAATCATTTATGGCAATTATACAGTGTAACATGTGGAGATAATTTAGATGATACTATGATGAGTTAAAATTATGTAGTTTACAACATACAAAATTAAAGGCTCCATGATTTTTATTGATGTTGCTTATCAAACTATCAAGTGAACAGTTGCATGAACTGTATGTCCAGTATGTGTTTGTCTTTTTAAAAAGAAAATTACAAATTACATGTTCTTTGTGACTGGTATATGAGATATGTTTATGCACATTTATTACATATTTTATAAAACTGATCTATCTCTGTATGGCATAGACATGAACAAAGATTAGAAAGATCCACTACAGAAATGATTATTCTTGAATATTGGTATTTTAGGCCACTTTTATTTTCTTTCATTGAACTTTTCTGATTTCTTTGCATTGTGGATCAAGTGGAATGATTTAGTTAAAGAGAAAAAAATTGTCAGTGTTAATAAAACACTCTATTAGGCAATTGTGCAGAACTTTTCTTATACTTAACATAAAGAAGAAACATCTGTCAATGAATTCATGAAAATGAGCCTTTTTAATCTAACATAATAAAGTATTTTATAGCAGCTTAAAAATGTCCCCAAAGTAGTGCTGAAGTGCTGCCTATTGTTCCTAAGAGCAGGGAGGCTGTGGAGTGTTTTATGGGAAAAATCAATGTTAGATAAGCTCTGTCCAGGCGTGAATCACAGTGCTGTTGGCTGAGTTCAGTGCTAATGACCCAACACTGTAAATGCAAAATAAGGTGTCTTTAGATAGAAGCACACATGGAACAGGTGATGTATGATTGGATGATGAAAATGTTGTGACCAGAGACTCAAAGCAGTAGTTTGGTGCCTGCGAGTTCTGTGTTTGCGGTAACTTTGTAGAACACAACCACAGTGGGTGTTACTGGTGAGACAACAAGACTTGTCTTCTTGAAGGAAAGATTTCAATAAAGAGACTATGTGTAGCAAAGTATATAAGAATTTACTGGCTGCAGCAAAAATATGCGTAGGACAATGAAACAAAGAAGGGCAAACAGGAGAGCCTAGGCTTGGCTGCTTTGGCTCACTGGGAAGTCAGAGAAAAGGGGGTCTGGAACAGGTTCAGGAGGTTAGCCCAGGAGGAGATGCCCCTGCCCATGGCTCCCCTGGTGGTAAGTCACCTGGCATCCCTTAGAGGAAAGAAGGGAGAAGGAAATGGTATCTGCATGCTCCCCTGGGGAAGGGCTCCTCCTGTGTCCTTTGTGTCGAGCATATTTCTCTCTCTCTTGCAAGTGGAAATCTTAGGGGAGATTTCAGGGGAAGGTCTCAATAGAATATGCATCAGCTTTCCAGGTGTGCTCTTTCAGGGTCATGGTCTCCACTGATTGGTCAGCACCAAGGCAGGGGGTCATTAGTCAATGCAGCTGGTCCTGAGTCACCACAGCCACAGTGTCGCTTGTCTGGTTTTGTTGCTTTTCTGGGCTGGAAGCTGAAATACAACTGAGGCCTAGATGCTATCTTTAGGGAGGGAAAGGTCAGGGCTTCCAAACCGCATGACCAGCAATATGCTAGGGGAGGAAAGGTTACTCTGGGGCCAAGGTCCTTGTTTTCCTGGTATTGCTCCTTGCTAGGGATCCGGGGCTTTCTGCCCTGGTGAGTTTCTGTACCTGGCCCATAGTCCTTGCTCTGCTCATGTCTGTCTAACTGCTCATAACACGGGTAATGAGAACCTGCTGTGCCTGAGGATGGGCTGAGACACGGGCCTCTGTCTCTCAGAAACAAAGACCCAGACACATAGCAGAGCCACCCTCGCCTCCGCAGTCACACACTCAGGACCAAAAGAAGGGAGACCACAGACTTTGTCCGTGACACTCCAGTAGAGAAAGCTTGTTTTCCTATCACTGATGTTTTTATGTCCTCTGGGTGTCACACATCAACTGGAAACCAAACAGAGACTCCTAGACTGTGTCTATGCCCCCACCCAGGAAAAGGAAAGGGGTCTGGGTGGGTGGGTGGGGTCCCTTTTCCCGTGAGCCCAAAAGGAGAACCCAAGGCCCCAAACAGACAAGCAGAGTGAAAGCACAGGCAGGACGTGCGGGCCACACCTTTAGGCCTTGAGGACAACCATGACTTGGTTGGACCAAACACTTGTTCCCCAGATAGACCAAGCCCAGTGTCTGCTGCTTAAGCCACAGGTCAGGCCAATAGTGAGCTGGGGAGGAGCCAGGAGACTGCAACTTTGCACAATAGAACCTGGGGCATGTGCTGCCTGTCCCTGTTCCTGGCACTCTAGACCACCCTCTGCCTGTGCTAGAAGTGTGTCTCCACCCCACCAGGGGCATCACACCCAGGCTGTGTGGGTGGGAGATCCCGGGGACTCTGGCCCTGGACCCTCTCTGGCTAGTTGGCCGCAGGAGCAGATACAGACAAGCTCCTCTACTGCTCCTGCCAGAGGCTGGGGGTTCAGGGCCACATGTCAGCTCCCTGACTAAGCACTGAGGCTTGAACATCAAGGGGGTATGGGTGGTGCACTGAGTCTTGAGAGCACTCAAAACTGCAGGAAGGATGGCCTCACAAATGAGGAAGACCCCGTGAGAAACAGGTAGAAAAATGTCAGAGAGTCGGAATTTTTGAGCACTACTGAGGCCGTGGACTATGCCCCAGATAGAGTTGTCAGTGCTGACACCAGTCCTTGAGATACGGTCTCATGGCCCCTTCCCAGCACGTAGGCCTTCTTTCATAGAACACTGTCAGCTTTCTGAAGAACAGGATGACCCTGTGAATAACATGGTCGTCAATGGCATGACTCTGACATTGCTTGGGAAAAACTGTTTTGTCTTGGGTTGCCTGCTCTGAAAAAACAGGATGTGGTTAATGTGCTTAAAGTGGTCCTACACAAAGGGTGGGGGCTGCTGCTCTCTGGACTCCCTGAGTGGAGAATGGCAGAGCAGTCGCCCAGCTGGCTAATAAAGGCTCTTTGCTGTTGCATTGGACTCGGCTCCCTGGTGGTCTTTGGGGATCATGAAATCTGAGCATAACAAAAACACGTCAAGTCTGTGAATGGCTGGCCTCCAAACAGACAGCTTCACCCCTGGGAGAAGAAGCCCCAGCACTGGGCTTGGATGGTAGTCTGAGGTGAGGGTGTCTGGGGCAACAACCAGGAGTAACTGACTCCTGTGGAGGCACAGTCCTTGGAAATGCCTAGCGGGTCAAGTAAGTCTCATCCTTGGAGATGTGTGTGAGAGTAGGGCTTGGAGCTGGGCAGGAAGTGTGGTGGAGATGCATCCAGAAGCCCTGGCAGCAGGTCCCAGGGGGTGGGAGCTCCTGGGTCAAGCTGGAAGGAAGGTGCAGGGGGCAGGAGTCACACACTGCCCTGTGTGGTTGTAGGAGCAGGTCACAGTCACAACCACCCTGTCCTTTCCTAAGAGGGCAGCACTCCTGCCCCAGATCCACTCCACTGTCTTGGACTGAACACCAAGAGCATGAGCAGAAATGACCACATCCATCTCTGGTTTGTTTTCACAGGTTTATGCCTGATTAAATCTGATTTCCCAGAAACCTTTCTCAAACATTAGTGTTTTAAAATTAAAATTTAGATTGTAAGTAAGAAAAAAGGCCTCTGTTGAACTAAGACAGCTCACCACTTTCACCCAGTCTTTCTTTCCAGGTGTGAAGGTAAGGATTTCACTGTAAAATCATCTGGGGGGACTGGTGGGCGGCAGAGAGGAGGGGCTCATTGCTGAAGCGGAGTAGCAGCTGTAGAGGTTCTTCATGCTGGTCTCCCAGTACTCCGTGGGGCAGCACGCTCTCAGACGCTTCCTCCTTCAATCTCACTGAGTCTGATGATTTCTTGGGGAGCTTAGCCTCCGTCCCTCCCATTCCTGGCCAGTGGCCAGGCTGTCTGTGCCTTTGAGGCAAAGACCTGTGCTGCTGGACTGGAGCCCTTCCGCCCTGGATTTGTTGGGCAGTGCTGGGAAGGGGGAAGGAGGAGGGAGCGGGAGCCGGCTCAGTACTCTATGTGGAAAGGGTAGTCCTTGTGATTTACAGCTCTGGAAACGGGGGAACAAGTCAAAGACAAAAACAAAGAGGGATTACTATTTTTAAGAGAAACATTTTTAAATGACACAATTATATATTTGTATACTCTCTAGCATCTAAAATTCATCTTCGGGTTCCCTCGCCAGCCCATTCCCAAATAGGAAAGAATTCTGAGATGATTTCATAACCTAAAACATATGATAAATATCCATCCAGGAACCAATGGCTCAATCTGAATATTGCTTCCTCTATTTCCAGAGTAGTGAAAGAGCTGTTCTTACGTGGAGAATTTAGTCAGTCGGAAGTTCCTGTCCAGGCTGAAAAGGGCATTCATATCCTCTTCCGGTAATTCAAAATCAAACACCTGGAACCAAAATAAAACGTTCATGAGAATGTCAGTTCAGTGAACTCCTAACCGTGCACATATCACCTGCTGAGCACTGTGCTGGGCTTGTGGGGGACACTAGGATGTAAAAGAAACACTTCATGTGGCACCTGGCACGTTCCCTGGCCCTCAGCCTCAGTTCCCAGGATGCACTGGGACTTGGGCCATTTAGGCTACAGCAGGGACCCTTGGAAAGATGAGATCTGTGTTGTGTTCGTCCCACAGGAGTGAGGAGCATACCAGGACAGTCAAAGGGTGCAGTGAAGAATTTTTCCCAGTGCTCACAAAACACACAAAAAACGAAACACCACAAATCCAAAACACAAACATGTGATCCACATGCCCCAGCAGTGAGGGAGAGTCTGGCCCTCAGAGCATTAACTCTAATAATAGCCGTAACAGGTAGGGAGGCTCCTAGGGTCAAGCCTCGGGCTGACCTGTGGCAGGGCCACAAACAAGTCCCAGCCTGGAGGGCAGAGCTCTCATAGCATTGTTAAGCCTGACCTTGTAGCCCTCCCTAGTTCCTTCCTAAGTAGCTCATGGGCTGTGGGAGGTGCAGCAAGTGTTGCCAAAACAAGAACATTTGTATACATGTTAATCTTGTTATAATCAGACTATAAAATAAACGCTTATGGCTCTGGGTCACTGTCTCTCCATCAGAGGACAGCTGTCCCACCTGGTCCCAGCTTTTTCCTTCTATCTCTGTGTCTGTCTCTTTCTTTCATTTTCTCAATCCCCAGATGCCTCTACTCAGGAACCGGACCGCTCTCTCTAGCCGCGCTGGACGCGGAAAAAAGAGAAATATTTATAGCAACACACTGTACTTTTGAGCACACACTTTCTGTTCCTTCTAAAATGTATTCTAAGCTGCCCCCTTACGTGGCCCCTAACAGGCCTGAGGACTGTGACCTGCTCCAGCAACCACAGCTTTTCACATGGGAGAGCCAGCCCTGAACCACCACTAAGGACCAGGAAAAAGGTGCAGGGTGTGAGTCCATCTTCACTCAGGAGGGGACAGGCCCCGACCCGCCCCTACCCACCGGAGATCCTCCACGGATGCCTAGCAGAAACCATGGGTTCCCTGTTAGCAGTTCTGCCTGGAGGGGGAGCTGGCCCTGGGCAGTGTGGGTTAAGGGGAGAAGCGAACGATCTGGGAGGGTCTCTCTCATCAGGGTGGGCAGCCCTGGGACAGCACTAGTGAGTGTTGCTGGGCGCAGAGCAGGCACTGGGTGGCAGGTGGCCAGGCTGGCACCCTGACCCTCATCACCTGTCCTTCCCCATTTGATCTTGTCTGCATCTCCAGGTGGGTGCCTGCCAAGCACAGCTTGGAGTCTCCTGGGTGTGGCCTGTGCTTCCCCGCCCCTCTGCTGTGTCAGAGCCTCGAAGGCCGGCCTGCTTGCTGCAGTGTGTAGCTTGCCTAGCTCATACATGACCCCAAACCCACTGATGTCAGAGAAGGAGAACACCTCCCTGGATATTTTCAAGAATCCGCTTCGGGTTAACGGATTTGGGGATGGCGATCACATTCCTCTGGATCTGAAACCGGATCAAAATCTGCTGGGGAAAACGGATATTATGAGACCAAGGGAATCAAGTGGAGTCAGAAGCCAACTGCTTCCCCTAAGGGTCACGTTTCACTGTGCAGGGAAGCCCATGACCCGGGCAATAGGCACTGTAGGGGGTAACAGTCCTTAGGAGAAAAGTGGTATTTCTGCACTGTCCCATAGAATGTCTGGAGGGATGGCCGCTGGCCCCAGGAGCTCAGAGGACCTGTTAACACCTTAACAGAGTTCGCTATCATGTCCAGTCCTATGAACCGCTGGACATTAGAGCAAGGAAGAGAGTCCTAAACTCCTTGGGGGTCCACTCAACTGGTGGGCTACGGGAGGAAGCCTGGGATCACGACATGTAGAGAATTGACTTTGGGCCTGAATGAATGGGACCACAGCGTCCTCAAAGGGCTGGAGAACACCAGACAGTTCTATTAGTCACCTGCTGGGCCACAGCAAGGCATCTGCTCGTGCCCATGCATGGCTCCTGCAGTGAGCAGAGAGGGGCCCTCCGAGCCCACCTACCTGAGCTGCGGACTTCTGGTGCTTCTGTGCAATAGATTGGATCACGGGGTTGTCCATCAGGTCCACACCCCCACTAGGGAGAACATGGCAGGGGCTGTGAGACCAAATCTGTGCTCCTCCTTCTTTGAAAAAACAAGACTTTCTCCAAAATGGAAACTCTAGATCTACTTTTGTCTGATCATGCTACTTGCTCAGTGTAGGAAATCTAAATGGTGCAGAAAAGTTTGCCACCAAATCCACTGTCTAGTGATAACCACGGCTGACATTTGGGAGGATGCAGCCGAATGCTTGGCCTTTACATCTATTCGGTGCTTTGTCTGGAGACCCAGGTGGCAACATCGGAGTGTCTAAAGCACAGGCTGTCCGCTGTGCTGCGCCCCTGGGACTTCTGACCTCTTCTGTAGAACCTACAGTATTGTCTACAGCACCATCAGAAGGAATGGATAATGGATAGCATCTCAGAAACGTCCACCTCAAATCCCAAGAGAAAGCTGAGACAGTGGACCTGTGCAGCCTTTATGCAGAGACTGTGAAGACTGACCCTGGGTCTGCCCTTCCATGATGTCAAGCAGCCAGGCCCTAAGCCCTGGGAGAGCTATTGTTCTTAGTGAACATTTTTTAAGCAGTTGCTGTGTTTCAAACAGTTACTGAGATAAAAACTATCCTCAATGTCTATGAAGGGACCAAACAGAACCCACCCCACTTGGCTGTGGGACATCGGCCACCTCCCTTCTATCACGTGGCTCCCAATACCCACTCTCTCACTGGCTTCCTCCACCCCAAGCTCAGCTGTGAATACAACCCAGATGCTAGGAACTCCCTCACTCTACCAACTTCACACACATCTGCCCCACTGCCCCACTTCACATGGGAAACACAGGCAATAACAGTCCAATAATCTCAGCCTTTCCTGGACCACTAATACATCCCAGGCACTGAGCTAGGGGCTGGTATGAGAGTCATGACTTAGATGCAGTCCCTACAACTCAAATAGTTCTGACAAGTAGAAGAGAATGAGAAGAAACTAATGACAAGATAGTGTGATAAGGGCTGTGGATGCAACACAAATAAGGGAAAATCGGGAGGGCTTCCTGAAGGAGGTGGTGCTGAACTGAGCCTTATATTAGAAACTGGAGTAAGCCAGGTTAAGAAAAAAGATAAGAAGATTTCCAGGTAAAGCAAACTGTATTTGCAAAGGCACAGAGACTAGAAAGCAGGAGCTCCAAATAGTTTCAGATTGTTGGTGCATAGCATGATACAGGAATAGGTAGAAATAGGCAGACGCCAGACCAGGAGTTGAAGGATATGTAAGCAGGAGAATGACACAGTCACAATGAGATGGCTCCTTTCAGCTGTTGTGTGAATAGTGGCTGAGAACCAGGCAAGCCCGGGAGGTGTTAAGAGGCTGCTGTAATCACCGGAGAAAATTCATACTTAATGAAGGCATTATGTGAGAACAGAGATCAAGAGATAGAATCCAAGTTTCCTGGCAAAATAACCAGTGCACCTTGCTGTCAAGTTGGATTGAGGTAGGTGGAGAGATCAAAAAGGGAATAAATTTCTGGTCCACGTGGCCAGTGGGTGGTGGTTCATCTGCTGATGTAGGGGACACAGTACACAGTTTGGGTTCTGGGAAGATGATTCTGTAGAGATCAGGATGTCGATGACCCATCCCTAGAGAGCTCTGGCCGAGCACGGGAGGTACCAAGAAAGAGCTCAGCAAAGAGGTTGCTTCCTGCTGGTTATGGCCCTTAAACGTCACTGCCCTTCTGGAGGCAGCCACTGAAGATGACTGTCCTATGTGCACCAGCTCCTCCCTCAGCCCAGCCACCGAGGCCAGGGTGCTGGCAGTCCTACCTGCTGGGGGTCTGTGGTCTTCACAGCCTGCCTACATCTTCCTTAAACCTAACTCTGTAGATGAAACGGAGGCATGCATCCATTTCCTGCCACAAACCCCTACCTGGAACCCCCAAGGGGCTGGTAGGCAGTCACGGACACATCTCTGGACTGGCAGAAGCTGATCAGATTCTTCTGAGCGAGATATGGGTGGCACTCAATCTACAAAGAGAATCACAGCTGACCAGAGACCATTGTGACTAAGAAGGCACTATAAAAGAGGACCCACATCAATGCCCTGGCTCCATCACTGATGAGCTACGTGGCCCACCTTCAGGCTTGCGTGGCCACGCCTGGGAAGTACCAGGGTGAGTTGAGGGGTCTCCGAGGGACAGCCCGCTGTAAGCAAGCTCGAGAACACCTTTCCCATCTGAATGCTCAAGAATCCCTGCTCAGCAAGCCTCTCCCTGACCGCTTGAGGTAAAAGTGCGGCCCTCCCACCTCCTCCTCGCCTTTACCTTACACTGTAGCATGGATCATCAGCTGACATCTTACATGTTGTCATTCTTTGCAACTGTCTAGTATTGCCACTGGGGCATAAGTTCCATGAAGGCAGGGATCTGGGTCTGATTTTCTTTTGTCAAGACACGCCTCCCCCCCAGACAATGGTAAGATATGTACACATATAATACCTTAATAAAAATTTTTTTTAAAAAAAGACATGCCCCGGACCTCTGGAATAAGCTAGGCATAGAACAAAGCTCAGCAAGCGTTGAGTAAATGAAGGAAGCTGGGGAGTTACGTGTGACAAACACGTGCTACAGCTGATTCCAAAGGATGGTATAAGAAAATCAGGAGCAGATTCCTGTCTCCTCCCCACTCTCTAAATTCTCATGTATGATTCCAGGTTCCGTGTGAACTCAAAGTAAGTACTAGCCTAGTAGAAGCGGACCAGAAGTGAATTCATGACCAGGGACAGTGCCCTCGCTGGTTCCCAGCTGAGCTGTCAGGACCCACAGGCAGAGCTGTCAGGGACCCCAAAGATAAGCCACTGGCTCTCTGAGAACTCCTCTGAGGGTGCATTCCCAAAGGGTTCCCCAGGGTATTTAGGAAACAGAGCCTGCAGCCCCTCCTCACCCCACAGACCAGGCCACACCCCTCCCCATGATTTAAAGTGCCACTCAACAAAAGTCAACACAGAACTGAATGCTTATGCACAGACAGGAACAGTCTGTGAGGTTTTAAAGCAGGGGAGCTCAGCGAGGCTGTAGGTTAGGACACCGACCACTCCTCATGGGGGTCCCAGAAGAGCTTCCAGAAGGCTGCAGACTTCCAGCTCTTGCCCTGGGTACTGAAGACTTGAGTCGGTCACTTGTGGAAATTCACTGAGCTGTGTCCTTTAAGATTCGTGCACTCTTCTGTACTTGTGTTATACCGCCATTGAAAAAGTTTATTTATAAAAAGAATAGGACATGATGTTCTATTATTAATATCCCTTCACTGGAAATGACCCATGTGCCCATCACCAACTGACAGGATAGTCACGGGGCAGAATACCACAGGGAAACAAGGATGGGCTAATCACTCCTGGATACAGGAGGACCTAACCCATACAATGCTGAGTAAGGAAAGCCAGATGCAGAAGAGCACATAGCGTGTCACATCCTATCTCATAAAAGAGTAATATGCAAATTGACCATCAGACCAAGACACAAGATGGCCACCCCCATGTGGTTAAAGATGGCTGCCCCATGTGGACACAAGACAGCCACCACAAGATGGCCACCACAAGATGGCCTACAGGGGAAGGCAGTTGTGAGCAGTTAGGGGTGACCAGGCCAGCAGGGAAGGGCAGTTGTGGGGGGACCAGGCCTGCAGGGTAGGGCAGATGGGGGGGGGGACCAGGCCTGCAGGGAAGGGCAGTTGTGGGCAATCAAGCCAGCAGGGAGGGCAGTTAGGGATGACCGGGCCAGCAGAGGAGGGCACTTGGGGGGGGGCAGTCTTGTAAGGAAGAGCAGTTGGGAGGGCAGGCCTGCAGGGGAGGGTAGTTGGGGGGAACCAGGCCTTCAGGGGTGGGCAGTTGAGGGGAACCAGGCCTGCAGTGGAGGGCAGTTGCGGGGGGGACCCAAGCCTGTTGGGAAGGACAGTTGGAGGGGACCAGGCCTGCAAGGGAGGGCAGGGCAGTTGTGGGCAATCAGGCCAGCAGGGATGGCAGTTGGGGGAGACCAGGCAAGCAGAGGTGGGCAGTTGTGGGAGACCATGCCAGCAGGGGAGGGCAGTTGGGGGGGCAGGCCTGCAGGGGAAGACAGTTGGGGGGGACCCAGACCTGCAGGGGAGGACAGTTGGGGGAGACCAGGCCAGCAAAGGAGGGCAGTTGTGGGGACCAGGCCTGCAGGGGAAGGCAGTTGGGGGGGGGGCGGCCTACAGGGGAGAGCAGTTGGGTGAGACCAGGCCTACAGGGGAGGGAAGTTGGAGGGGGGACAAGGCCTTCAGGGGAGGACAGTTGTGGGGGACCAGGCCAGCAGAGGAGGGCAGTTGGGGTGGACTAGGCCTGCAGGGGAGGGCAGTTGGGGGGGGACCAGGCCTGCAGGGGAGAGCAGTTGGGGGAGACCAGGCCTGCAGGGGAGGGCAGTTGGGAGCCAGAAGTCCCGGATTGTGAGAGGGATGTCCAACCACCCATTTAGGCCTGATCCCAGATTGGAGACATCCCTCAAGGGGTCCCAGATTAGAGAGGGTGCAGGCTGGGCTGAGGGACACCCCCCTACACACACAAATTTTGTGCTGCACAGGGCCTCTAGTTTTCTATATAAAGTCCAAAGGCCAATCTGTGCTGTCAGAAATAGGAACAGTGACTGCCCTTGGTGAGGAGCGGGGACTAGAAAGCAGCAGGGTGGGGGATCTTAGTTGTTTCTTCCTCTGGGTCAGGGGTGGGGAACCTTTGTTCTGCCAAGGGCCACTTGGATATTTATAACATCACTCGAAGACCATACAAAATGATCAACTTAAAAATTAGCCTGCTGTATTCGGTCAAACATTTAATTAACTCACCCCTAATGCCTTGGCAGGGCCAGACCAAATGATTCCACGGGTCTTATATATCCCGTGGACCAGAAGTTCCCCACCCCTGCTCTGGGGGCTGGTCCAGAGTTAGGTCCAGTTATGAGAACTTATCAAGCTCCATTCTTATGTGTGCACTTTTTTGCATGTACGGTACACAGCACATTAATAAAAGTTTAAGTAAAATAAGTGACCCTTTTTACATAGGAAGGCAGCTAGTCTAGAAAACACTGTAACCCTTTCCTCACAAGTCATTTCTCAGCATTAAAGTCTCACAGAAGCTGTGATCTTGCAGAGGGAGGGGAGGGTCCCTGGTGTGGCCCCAGGAAGCCAGCACCACCTCTGACCATCATTAACGAGAGATCAGGACCAGCTGGACCCTTTGCCACTTCTGAGCATACCTGGTGATCACCCCACGCTGAAGTGAAAACCCTGCCTTCCAAGGACTCCACCTCAGCGGACGAGACTTTTTAAAAGGTCTTGCCTGTACACCTGCCATTTGCCTAAGTGCTCCATGGTCATGACTTGCTTTGTTGTTGTTGTTAATTCTCATCTGAGGATAGTTTTCCATTGATTTTTAGAGAGAGTGCAAGGGAGAGGGAGAGACAGAGAGAAACATCAGTGTGAGAAAGACACATTGATTGGTTGCCTCCTGTACGCACCTTGACCAGGACCAGGAACCTGCAACCAAGGTATATGTCCTTGACTGGAATTGAACCCGGGACCCTGCTTTATCCACTAAGGCAAAACAGCCAGCGCTGTAGTCGTGACTTTTGACAGTCACAGGAGAAAATGCCTACTTCATGCTCCAGTGTAACCATGTGGAGGCAACAGCTGAAAAGCCGACTCCATCCTTTCAAGCCGCTTAGCCATCCACACTCACCTGGTTAGTCAATGGCTTGAACCTCAAGTTGGGCTTATTCAGAAGCCTCTCCAGCTGCTCGTGATTGAAGTTGGACACCCCAATGGCTTTCACCAGCCCGGCAACCACCAGGTCCTCCATGGCCTAGAGAGAACGATATAATTATTTTGGGTGCATGGGCTCTGTCTACTCCACTAGTAATTCGTGACCCCCAATCCTTCGCACAGTATCCTAAAACTGGCTCCGCCAAAAATCTTAAAGTATCTTAAAATATTTGACTTCATGTGTTATAAGCATTTCTGTACTTGAAGTTTCCCCCCATTTCATCATTATATGACCTCACTAAGCCTCAATTTTCTCATCTGCCAAGTGGGTTACAACATTACTGTGTCACAGGGCTAAGGATTACATCAAATAAGGAACACAGGGCATTTAGCTCACACTCAGCATGTACCTATTATTTCTGTTACTCTGAATGTCTGCTGATACGATATCGGCAAGGATGTCCACTGCAGACTGTATCTGTTCACCCACTTTCTACCCAAATGACCATCTTCCTCAGCATGATGATGCACCATCATTCTAACTCACCACCTTTTACCCTGTAAGGGACTTGAGGGCAGAATCCCTACTCTGTGCTGTCCACTGGCCAGCAAGCCAGACTAGCCCTCAGATTCAGGAAGAGTATGGCCTGGTGCCAGGCTAAGTAGTCAGCATGAGTCCTAGTGGCCACAGGGCTGGCGGCCAATGTCAGTGTGCACTGAACGGTCACTCTGACCTCACTCATGCTACAAACAGCCCAGAGTTGCAGCCATGCCTTTCAGGAAAGGCAGTGTCTGTGACCCTGTGACCAAAGGGTTGCAGCCCCCGGACACTGTTCCCAACAGATCAGACACCTCAGTTAATCTCTGTGAAGTGAGGTCGATTCGCCCATTTAGAGGACGGCGTGACCCAAGAGCTCCTCCCAACTGTGCTCCGCTCCTCCCTCTGCCTGGATGACCTCCGGCACTCCCACCCCTGCACCTGTCCATCTCACACCAGTGGCTCCAGCATCTCGTCTCCCTAAACTCAGCAAGTTCCAATGTGAACCTGCTTTCTTTCCATGCCTCACACCCACCCTCATGTTGATTTGTAAGATTATAGGCACCTGGTGGGCTGGGCTAGAAGCCAGAGTCAGCAGGAACCTCCTCTCCTCCTGCCACACCGTCAATTCACTGCCACACCTCACACCTGCCACTTTCCCTGACTCCCATGCTCAACATTCTACTTCAGGCCTCATCACTTCCTGTGCGGACGCTGGCAGCAGGTTAGAAATGTGGTCCATTCCTCCATGCATCTCTAAGACACACCCCAGTGTCACCATCTGTCAAAGTTTTCATTCTGAAATGCTTACAAAAGAGTTAAAGGAACTATAAAGTACTGGAAGTGGCCATGGAAAATGGACTTCTGATTTTCTTTTTATACTCTTCTGTAGTTTCTGTAGTGACTATGTGATGTTTTTCAATACAAAAATAAACATTTCAGAATAAAGGGAGGTCTGGGTTAGATATCCTTAAAATACACGTTTCAGAGAGATGAACAAGAGGAAACTGGGCTCTGAGTCCCGCAGACAGGTGTCCCTTCGTGCTGCACACCTGCCTTTTGAGGAGACAACCTGGTATCTCTGAACGCAAGGAGCTCAGGTTCCCCGGCTTCCCATTCGAGGCCCATCAGTAGGAGGAAGATGCTGCTGGCCAGCTCAGCTTACCTCCCACGTGTCCAGGTAATCAGTGTCACTGGGAATCACCACGCCACTGTGGTCCAGGGGCAGCTCTTTCCCCCCAGGCTGTCAGAACAAGAAGACAGGAGCTTAGTGGAGGCTTATTGGTAGTCACCCTCTAAACAGGAGATGGATGGTGGGAGAATCAAGCGACGGGGAAAGAATGCTAGGCCAGAAGGTCTGGGTCTGAGCACAGCCCTCACCATGTGACTTCCCTTCTCCATGCCCTACCTCCACCTTTATAAGACCGAAGGTTAAGTGGACTCGGTGGCCAGCAAAGTTCCCCACAGCCTGGAAGTTCACTGCCCACTTCTCACATGTCAGGAAAGAAGGACCTAGGATCCTTGCCCATTGTCAGAACATTGTTTAGCAATTTCAGGTAAAAAAGAGGGAAAGGAGTCTTGCCTTTTTATCCTAAGAGCTCAGTCAACTTTCTCCCAAGTCCACGGTGAGGCTCTTCTCTGCTTTTCTTAGAATCCACATCATGGTGAGAGATATTGAAGCCAGAATACAAGGGGCTTCAATAATTCTCTTAAGCGATAGTGGGAACAATGTCTAAAATTGCAGCTTGATCCACATTTTTTAGGAATTTTCATGATGAAGCAACTAAGTGTCTCATGTCAAAGCAACCTCCCATGTTGACATATGCCCAGACCTCTGTACAAGTGCTACCTGGCCTTGTCCTTGAGGGCTGCCAACCACCAAGAGCCATTCAGGGATCTGCTAGAAGGTGAGGGCCAGGCAGAGTAATGCATGTCTGACTGAGCATCTACTTCTGGGCATCGATAATGACACCAAGTCTTTCTGTGCCTCAGTTGTACCCTCTGTGCAATGGGGGTGTTAACAGTACCTGCCTCACATAATTGTTGTGAGGATTAAATGAACAGTACCTATAAGGTGCCTGAAAAAGTGCCTGGTTTGATGCTAAAAGAACACGGACAGCGGACAGTAAGTGTGACACAGCTACTGTCAACACTTACCCATTAGTCTCTGGGTGCACAGACAGCTTTTACAGACAGAAATCATTTCTGAATCATCCTTTCTCATTTCACTTTCTGGGCATCTTCTCCCCTAGCGGCATGACTAATGTGCAGTTGCTACGTCCTTTATTGAAATTAAATACAAAGAAGCCTGAAAGTAAAGCTGTACTAGGAATGAAGTGGTTTTTGTCCTTTAATCTAAAAAGAAACCTGTCAGCTCGACACACACCATGAGCTACTCAAACAAGGTGCGCACGTGGGAGAGTCCAGTGCAGCCACCACCCACTCCAGTGTAGGGAGAGCGTCCTCTTTCAGGGCTTGCAGTGTGCCTGAGCCCTTGGTCAGGCAGGATGTCATCTAGGCCTGGGGCAGTTGCATAGGGACATCCTGGCCAGCACTAAACTGCGACTGAGGTTGGGAAAGCAGCTGAGCAGGGTGTAAGGGCGGGGGGGGGGGGGGGGAGAGGGTGTGAGACACTATCAAATGGAGAGAATAACACCAAATGGAGAAATAATCTCCCTCCAGAACCCTCTGGACCTGCTGCAGGTGAATAAGCAGGCGTCTCCCATATGGCAAAGCAGCCTTCACTCCCCAAAGAGATCATAACCTGCATGAAGAGACAGGGCCAAGGAACTCCCTGGGACCTGGGAAATGACATGAGCAGCAGCTTTGAGTAGCAGTATGTCCTCTGTCCAGATACCTGCTTTTACTGAAAGACCTATGGAAAAAGTGGGCTGCTCTGTTGGCTTGGAGAAGAAATGACTGGCTTAGAAGCAAAAACCATAGTTGGTTAGAGGACCTCGAGGCCAAGCCTCTCCTAAGTTGAGGCCCAGAGATAACTGAATGTGTGTGTGTGGCCAGCGCAGCCCTGGAATCTCTGTGCCCTGGCTGCTGGCCCAGCTCTTTACACCACCCACTGGGGCATGACCAGGAAAGAAGCTGCCAGTGGGGGATCTCACCAGGCCTGGGCAGTACCTTGAAACCCATGGGCCAGTGTATGAGGTAGAGGTCCAAGTACTCCAACTGCAAGGCCTTCAGAGTGTTGGAGCAGGCTGGTCTCACCAAGGACTTCTTATGGCAGGTGCACCAGAGCTACAAGGTAGAGGAGAAGCGTGACAATCGGCCACAGAGCCAGTGTTGACACATCTGCCCCTGGGTCCCACAAATCCAGTATCTGAAGACAAACAACATCCCAGACCAGGTGGCCATATATACAGCAGGCCATGACATTATTCTCCAATGGTCCAGGGTGTCCACAGGGAGGGAAAGCTCAGCTCCTCCTACCTGGTTTCTCCTTAGGGAAAGTGGGAAAGTGGGAGGAGAGGGAGGAACACTGTGAAATTATTTGATGGGAGAGCTGTCTGGTTATTTAGATCCACTGAGACAATACACACACACACACACACACACACACACACCCATGGGCAGAAAAGATATGAGAAAATATCAGAAGAATTTATATATTGAGTTTCCCACTTGAACAGACTCTGTTAAATGTTCTCTGTTATAAAGGCCTCATTATCCTGCAGATTACACTAGGTAAGTAAGTTAACACACACGGCCTTATACTTAGTATTTCCATCCACACCCTTTGTGAAGTAAAAAGTTTGTAATTTGTTTTCTCCTCATTGTTTCCTTTATTATACTATTTAGGCACCATCACAGCAAGAGCAAAACAAACAAACAAACAAACAAACAAACAAATAAAAGAAAGAGGATAAAATATATGAAACCAAGTTACAAGTACAGTATGTTTACAGAAAAGAATCTAGAATACATCATATTGTTAACAACAGCACTTTCTAGATGGTGAGTATATCAGTGATTTTTTAAAAAATTATATTTCCAAGACTTTTCTAAATTTCAGGAATAATGAGCGCACATCCTCTGCTGGCTATGATCCAGCTGGAAGCAAACGTCCCCTCTGCTGGCTAGCCACAGGAACCCCAGGTACCCACCTCCCTAACTGGAGAGATTTGGGTCCCATGACTAAGGTCACCTGGGCCTTCAGTTACAGCATTATATCCAGGTAATATAAAAGCACCGAAGCTTGCAATTATGGAAATTCATCTATTTTTAAAATATATTTTATTGATTTTTTACAGAGAGGAAGGGAGAGGGATAGTTAGAAACTCGATCAGCTGCCTCCTGCACACCCCCTACTGGAGATGTGCCCGCAACCAAGGTACATGCCCTTGACCGGAATCGAACCTGGGACCCTTCAGTCCACAAGCCGACTCTCTATCCACTGAGCCAAACCGGTTAGGGTGCAATCACGGAAATTTAGATGTGGCAATCACCCGGGAGATTGTGAAATCCACTGCCTCCTCTTCCACGAGGGATCCGGGTTCCTGAGCCAGCCTCGGGAAGGGCAGCTGCCATGTGACTCACTGCTTCTGGCCTAATGGCCTTAATATTCTTCTTAAAAGTCAAAAGCAAAGGAATTCTTTAATTCTCCACTCTCTTGGTCTGTCGCCAGCATTTCTTACAGGGCCCACCTCCTGACTGTCTTTCCCAGACATTTCCTTGCCATCTGTCTAGTGCTGTCCCAAGGCAGGCTATCACCCCTCCCACTGACACTGCTGTTAAGGTCTCATGCCTTCTGCCTCCTGTTTAAAGGCACTCTGCTTTCACCTTCACAATCTCCTCTATACAGAACAACTCTTGCTCAACAGAAGGTAAAACCTTCAGCGGTGCTCCTTTGTCTGTGAGAAGAGAACTCCTGAAATGGTGATCAGGTCTTTTGTGATCAGGCTCGTCCACGGCTCCAACCTCACTGGTCCTTCTCTTCGCTGCCAACACTGCTCAGTCCAGGAACACTAAGCTTCTCAAGGGTCCCAACACCCCTCCCACCCCCCCGCCGCCACCACCACCACCACCACCACACTGCCCCATGCCTCCTGCCTTTGCTCTAGTTGCCCCTTCACCTGCACCACTCCCAGCACGTGCCCAAAGCTGCAGAAGCCCTTGTCAGGTCTGATTCAAGTATGAATGAAGTCAGCAGCTCTATGGGAGTCTGGAAAATCATCCCCGTGCTATGTCAGCTATCTCAACACCCAAGCCCCGAGCAGCCTGCACCTCCTATCCCTGCAGGCAAGTCCCACCTTACTGACGATGAACAGGTCCTCTCGCCGAACCACGCCCTCCTGGATCTTGCTTTGGATCCCGGCTCCGACCTCACTCTCATTGTGGTACAGGTAGGCGCAGTCAAAGTGCCGATATCCCACATCTATTGCCACCTTCACTGCCTCTGTCACTTCCCCGGGAGCCGCCTGCAGAATGAAGAAGACACAAGGAGTTGCCCGGCTGACCACCTGCAGCAGTAATAAACTAGGTGCTTGTAAGCCACCCAGCTTTTGTGGTTGGTGGTTATACAGCACTTCGTGGGCAATAGATTTCAATGGCATATTTGTAATCTTACAAGATTAAAAATAAATAAAACGAAGGCTTTGCATTGATCAAGGAAAGGTGATTCGGATTAATCCAATTCTATACCACTGAAGTCCAACAGCTTTCGCAGCTTTTCCTTACCCTGTGTACAAGAACGTGTGGACTCCTACACCCGACTGTGTGCAGAAGACAGAGTGCATACAAGAATTAAAGTCAAGGCAGTTAAATCCATAGAGTGCTTATTGAACGGCTGCCAAATGCATGGCCTTGGCTAAATGCTGAGAACCACCAGTGAAACCACATACTTGGCCTCTAAGAGTGGTTAAGTACATAGAGGAAATAATTTAAATAATACTTAGGGGAGTGGGGGGGGGTGTTGATCATTCTAATTTCTACTCTAATAATTTCCTAGGTGACTTCTTAAAGGAACATATTTTGTATCAAAGACTACATTAAAAAAGAAGAAGAAGAAGAAAAGCAAATCGGAAAGTTAGTGCCAAGTCTCAAAGCACTAACAGGTCAGAAAGCCAAAGTAGAGGAAGTTCCCAAGTTCAAGGTGCTCCACTATCAGGTTTTACACAGGAGAGACACGAAGTGACAAAGTTCCTGTTTAAAGCCAAGATGACAATGACAGAATTCCTTTATTTTTTTGATACTGACAACTTTCCAATAACAGTTGCCTCTGATCTAGTTAGGTGACTGCCACTCTTTCTGTCTATATGCAAGCCTGACTATCTTTTCTTCAGGGCTTTCCCAAACATTATTTCTGAATAATTATGATTTGACTTCAATATGCAATATCAGAGAGACAACTCCCATTTCCAGATCATCTGCGATCCACAAATTCCATCTTTCAAACACAGGAAGCCTCCCAGGGAGTTACAGGTGACTAGTTGGGCTGGGGGCTGCAGGTGTCCCCGCGGGTTTCTCCAGGGCGTCCAGGTAGGTGACCCCCAGGTTGTCCCTGCGGGTGTCCACTCCACATCAGTGCGAGCCGCGGTAAGGAAAGACGCCGCCTCTCCTGGACCCCAAGGCCGCCTCACCTTCCAGGTGCCCAGACCCAGAACAGGAATCTTCTCCATTCTTCGGAGCGGCTTCTGTGGCTGCCTTGCAGCTCTGGAGGTGAGCCACCGCGGCGGACTCCAGATTGGCTGGCGGCTCCTAGGTGGCCGGTTAGTAGACATCTCAACTGGGGGGGGGGGGGGGGGGAGGGCGGCGCCTGCGGCGGGAACCGCGATTGGCCGGTGGCTCTAAGGTGTCCGGGTAGCAGACCACGCCCCCCTGGCCAGTGGACACGCCCACATCACTGAAGAAAGTTGGAGGTTAGGAAGCGGGGTGCGCGCGCTATGCATTGAGTTGCTAGCAGGTCCCAGTCCTCAAGCCAGGCGGATGAGCAGGGGTCCCCAGGGTCCCAAGGTCGCCAGAGCCACCCCCAGGGAGCCCGGAGAGGACCGAGGACCGGGTCTAGGGCGCTCTGTGCACCGCTCTGGGCGCCTGGGACTAGGGTAGGTCCTGGCCCCCACCCCATGGGGAGGGGCATCTAGGATAAAGAGGGAAGGCCTGATTCCTCCTCTACAACTGGATGTGGTTAGGGCGGGGACTCTTGAGGGTTCCACGGGTCCTTAGGAGTGTGCAGTGTTTTGTTCCCATCGATGACCTTTTGCTCTGAGGCCAGTAATGCTTTCTACACCCTGAGGTGCTTGGGACAGGGGCGGCCTGGAGGCCGGGACAGGGCACTGGGCCGCTCCTTGGGGGACCCGGGGCAGGAGCACCCTTGCTGGAGCCTCAGGTCCTCAGGTGGAACTGGGCGTAGTCATTGCCCTGGCTGAGCAATGGAACTGGGCACCCCACGACCAGGACAATAGACGGAATCTGGGGGCATAGAGTATTCCAGTTCTCTCTCATTCCACCCCGCCCCCTCCACCCAAGGCCTGGGACCCCACTGCCTGGATGACTCCAACTAATAGTGTGTTTTGTTGTTTTCAGCTTGCGGATGCAGTGCTGGGGCTGACCACCAGGAGGCGGACGGGCTGTGCCCACTGGGCTCAATGGAGAAACTGGGGCAGGGAAGTGGTCAGTCATTCTGGGCGTGGCCCTGCCTCTGACCCACCTGGTACCTTTAATTATTAGCTTCCATCTCCTTGATGATGTGAGCTGCTCAGAGGCGGGAGAGGGCTGTGAGATCCTCTCATTGATTTATTCAGTTACTGGGGCGGGGGCGGGGGGGGGAACCACCCATAAAATTACTTTTTACTTGTGGGAATATCAGAAAATTCTTTATAGACTGCTTTCACTTCACAATATGGCCACAAGTATTTTTGCATCTGGTGCTGTTTATATTGTTTGATCCATTGCCCCTCTTTTGTCCTACTCCAGCCTGAAAATAAGTCATCCCTGAACCTGGATGAGACTTGCAGGGTGGGGACTATGCAGGCAGACACACTGCAAAAGCTGGTAAAGTACCCGGTGTCTGCCCCCCAAAGCAGACTACTGTGTCCCGCCTCCCTGTCTATCCACTGAAATTTCTCCGCACCCAACAGGTCACACCTGCTGCGGAAAAAGGTGGGTGCTTCTCCCCCACTACAGCACAGTGGTTACTCTGCCACCTCCTAGCTGGATGTCTTGAGAATGTCACTTCACCTCTCTGAGCCTCAGTTTGCATGTGTGAAAACTGGGGTGCTATGAGGACCAAGCTCGAGGGCTATTGTTGGGACTAAGTGGGGTAAGCCATGGACAGTGCTGACCCTGTCTGTGCCTGGCCCTGTGGAAAGGGCTGCTAAGGGCGGTGGTTTTACTTATTATTTCTCTCTTCCCTATGAAGCTCTCTGCCTCAGCCTTACTTATTCTGTGGCCTGGGGAAAGCTGCTTCCCATTTGTAAAGGAGGTGCCACATTCTATCTGGGCGGTCCCCTGTGCTGGGTGTAGCCAGAGCAAAGACTCTTAGGGGCTTGCTGAGGGGCCTCAGGTACACTCAGATATCTGAGAAGGTTCATTTATTAACAATAGATCTATTAAGTGCCTACTGTGTGCAGGCCCCTTTCTAGACACTTGGCATAGCTCAATGAATGGAGCAGACTAAAATCCCTACCATCCCTTGCTTCCATTTCAGTTGGGGCATCAGCCAGTGTCACTGGACATCACAGCAGGTAGAGGACACAGGATGTTCAATGTGACACCTTGCTGGCCTTCTCTAGATATGGATTCCTCTGCCCTCATTGTCAGAAGGATGACAGACCCCAGGAACAAACTAAAGGAGTGAGTGGGCTTTGGGTCAAGAGAGAGGGCTCCTGTCTCCATGGTGGGGGACATTTGGGGCTGAGGCCAGTGGGGGGCAGCCTCTGGAGGATGTGGACTTCATTGGCCTAAACCAGTTTATGACTTACATGCAGCTCAGCATGCCCAGCCCAGACCTGGAGCACCGTGCCTACCTTCTTTTGACCCAGCTGGATGACCAGGAACCCACAGAGGCAGAGCCCTAGGGTAGTGTGGATGCATGTGAGCATAAGAGGAATGTTGGTGCTGGCGCTACTCAGGGAGAGCTGCCAGAGGTTGGTGTAGGGACAGGAGCAGAGTAGCCTCAAACCACCCATTAGGAGAACTCAGCCTGGGAAGACGTCCTTTTCTGGAAAATTCTGGGATACATTCTGTCTTTGGAGAGGCATGTGGGTGACCTTTCCTCCTCTTATAGCTTAAGCACCATCTCCAGAGTGGCTCTGGCTCCAGCATCAGTTCCTGTAGCATCTCCAGAGCCAGATCCAGCTGTGTAACTACAGGACCCAAGCCTGCGTAGAGCTGGAGGCACTATTGTCATTAGATTTGATGCCACCTCCAGCAGCAGGTCCAGAGCCAGAGCCAAGTATACGACCAATTCTAATAGCAATTCCAGAGCTAGAGACTGCTCCAGAAGAAGCTCAGAGTGGACTTGTCTTCCCACATGTGGAACAGGAGCTGCACCTGGGGCCTCCCTCCACGCCAGCTCCTGAGATACTCAGCACCAGAGCTGGCCTCCTCTGCCTTCTGGTGGTAGCACTTTTTTTTTTTTCTTTTTATATTTAAATTCTTAAAAACATTTTGTTAAAATTTAGATTCAGTATAATGTAACCTTTTAATCATTTTAAACTGCAATTTAGAGGCATTAAGTACTTCCCTGTGCTGTGCAGCCAGCCCCACTGTCTAATTGCAGTCTGTTTTCATCTCCCCAAGAGGAAAGCCCATACCCAGTTGCTGGAAACCAAGATCAACAGTAATTAATGTAAATGTGAGAAGTCCGGCAGAAGGCTGTTTGGACTCCCCTTTGATATTCACAGGGTGAATATTTGCATTTTATTACTGCTGACTCATTGGCCTAAAGCAGTGGTTGGCAAACTGTGGCTTGCGAGCCACATGCAGCTCTTTAGCCCCTTGAGTGTGGCTCTTCCACAAAATACCATGGCCTGGGCAAGTCTATTTTGAAGAAGTGGCGTTAGAATAAGTTTAAGTTTAAAAAATTTGGCTCTCAAAAGAAATTTCAATCGTTGTACTGTTGATAATCTGACTCTGTTGACTAATGAGTTTGCCGACCACTGGCCTAAAGCAAACTTCCCACAACTTGATAATCTTACTGTTTACTATAAATATTACCATTGATATGTCTGCTTGCATTCCTAAAAGTCAATTGTGTATTCTAGTAAATAAAAGCAGTTGGGAAAAGGAGACTCAGTGGAACTTGACTGCTATAGTTGAATTTGCCCTGGCCTCTCCCCATAATAACAAAATTAATCTTGTCTTGTGTGTATCATTTGTGTGTCAGACCTTTCTCCAAGCCTTTGAACCGGAAAGCCACACTGGCTGTGGCCTTTCACACCCAGTGGTCACTGCCTTCCCTTAGTCCCCAGCAACAGCTAACCTGTTTTGCCTGTTTCTTTACCGAGTCTGGATTATTCATATAAATGGAATCATACTATGTGGCTTTTTATGTATGCCCACATATTTTAAAAAGGACTCATTTTTGGTTTTCTTAAAATTTAAAATAGCACTTTTTATTTAAAAGAGAAATCCCAGATGTAAGAAAAGATTATATGTGAAAACTGAATTCCTTATAGTATATACTAGAGGCCTGGTGCATGAAATTCATGCACTTGGGAGGGTTCCCTCAGCCTGGCCTGCACCCTCTCGTAGTCTGGGAGGCCTGGGAGGATGTCTGACTGATGGCTTAGGCCCACTAAGCCATCAGTCAGACATCCTTAGCATTGCCACGGAGGCAGGAGAGGCTCCCACCACTGCCGTTGCGCTTGCCAGGCGTGAGCCCAGCTTCTGGCTGAGCGATGCTCTCCCTGTGGGAGCACACTGACCACCAGGGGGCAGCTCCTGTGTTGAGTGTCTGCCCCCTGGTGGTCAACATGCATCATGGTGACTGGTCATTCCACCATTCAGTCATTTGCATATTGGCCTTTTATTATGTAGGATACACTGTAAATGGGGCCCCCTAGAACCATAAGAAATGCAAAAAATTCACTGTTAACTCATTCTCAAATTGCCCCCACTTAAAATCGAATTGCCCCCCTGTGGGGCATGTGCCGCACCTTGGGAACCACTGGGCTTGACACTTTTCCTCTCTGAGCTTCATTTCTGAATACATATGCATATACCATGGGAATTGTAATCTCTTCTCCACCTACCTCACTGGGTTGTCATGAGGAGGTTCTGAGCTAATAAACCTAGAAATGTTTCATCAAGTAAGTGATGTCTAAACGGGAAGGGATTGTTATTTTTAAGCTCATGGGTACCCTCGCAGGTAGCATGTACTGATTAGGGGAGGAGGGCATGCTTGTTTCCTGGGACTGTAGCAATGGAAGCTTTGCAGAGGGTTCTGCAGGCCTCAGAGGGACGGGCTCTGGCCAGCAGCCCTGTAGTGGTGGTCATCCCTGGAGGTGCTTGCGGGGGGCAGGGAGTTAGAGGGGTGCTAGGGGGGCGGTGAGGCCAAAAGGGGAGTAACTGTCAAACCTTCCCGCTTGGTGCCATCTTTAAATTGTACGTGGCTGTTTCACAGCTGTACCAGCTCAGGGCAGGGCTCCAATCTCCTGGAGCCAGGTGGGCTAGGAGGGTGGGTTTAGCAGCATTCCCAGTGAGGTTAGCATGCTTGCTGCAGAGACAGCGCTGCTGCTGTTGGGTGTGGCGGGGAGAAGGGTCTGACCCTGGGAGGCTGCTCAGGCTTGCCTCCACCGGGGTCTGCAGTTGTAGGTAGGAGAGGCGTGCCCAGCTGCAGCAGGCCTTGGGCCCTGGGTGCCTTGGGGGCGCTGATGGGTAGTTGCCAGTGTGCTATTGTGGGCGCCCAGGGGTGGCAGAGGAAGAGATTGGGAGTCGGAGGTGTGGGCTGCAGTTACCACCGAGGCTGGGTCTTCTCCCCAACCAGTCAGCCTCCCCATCCCCCCACGGGTGCGAAGGCTGTGGTAGGCTGTCCGTGCAGGGGGATTGGAAGAGCTGCTTCCTCTTTCTTCTTTGCAGTCTGGTTTCTTGTCAGGCGCTCTCCTCAGAGCCCAGGGAACTTGGCTCCAGCCTCCCACCCCTTGCTGTGTGTGCATCAATATGCAAATAGGTCATTACTGGGACACTGTAATGGCAATTAGCATATTAACTCTTTATATATATAGATGTTCAAAATCTGGGGGTGGGGGGGATGGGGGAACTACTGTTCTAAGTGTCACCAGGAGCCAGGAACCATAAAGACACAGCTGGCTCTTTGGTGGCCATCTGAAACAAGGAGAAAGACAAATGGAAACTCTCAAAAATCAGTTTAATGAAACATGCTGTGCAAACGAGAAGCAGGGCACATAGCCTATGTGCCAGAATGCCCACCTCCCTGCTGAGGACACACACTATTAGATAGCATGTCACCATCACTAGCAGGTTTTATGTCGGGTGATAACCAACTTTGGGGACAATGTGAGGAAGCAGAGGCCCCACCAGATCCCCTGGAGAGAACTGTGAAAGGACACTAATCTCTGGGAGGGTGCATAAAGTCCCACAGGTACAAAGGTACAATCTTTACCTAGCAGTGCTGAGTCTAGGAATGTATCCAGAAGAAGTGCCTGCATAATTCTACCAAGCTATATTTATAAGGCTACCCTTTACAGTCCACACAGTCTATTCATTTCACTGGTCTTGGTCCCATCCATACCCCTGTCCTTCTTACCCCATAACCTAGCTTCTGAGCAGAACAGTGGGTCTACTATCCGGGACAGATGGGGGAAATGGCCTGGCTGCCTGCCTGCTCCCTCTTCTTCCAGGCATAAACCCCTTCCTCTCAGGAAAGCACATCAAGGTCGAGCAACAGGGCTGACCTTGAACATGTCTAAGGGTTGGTGGTCAAGGGCATGTCGAGCTATCCCTTCCAAGATGAAAGATACATTGCTGCACCTGACCCCTCCTCCTACCAGAAAAGGCACAACCCTAGTGGCCTCTCAATTTTGGAGGCAATGTATTTCTCATTTTGGTATGTGACTCTAGCCCATTTACCCATTGAACTGAAAAGCTGCTGGTTTTGATCTGGGCCCAGAACAAGAGAAGGCTCTTCAATAGTCCCAGGCTGCCATGCAGGCTTCTCTGTCCTTGGGCCATGGGCTCCAGCAGGTCCAATGGTGCCTGAGTGCCAGGGGCAGTCAGGCTGCTGTGTGGAGCCTTTGGAAGCTCCTTTGGTGAGTCAAGGAACAGGCCCTTGAGATTTTGGAGCAAAGCCTTGCTATGCTTTTTAGATAACTATATCTATAAAGAGGTAATATGCAAATTAGCCAGGATGCCTTAAGGCGTCACTACCGGCTCAGGAGGAGGCTGCATCACAACCGGCTCAGGAGGAGCCTTGTGGGTAGATGGGCAGGAGGGGACTGCGTGCTGCCCCCAGCCCCAGAGGCCGCGGGGAGGCTGGGGCTGGGGGCGGGCTGGAGTGGAGACACAACACCAGGGGTGGGTGCGTGCTCCGAGCTAAGCTCCCTGTACGCCACCATTCGCAGTGTTCTTGGTAACTTGTGTAATAAGAATCCAAGAAGGTGATCTAGTGTTTTTCCACCTCACTCCTGGAGGAAAAAACAAAGGTCTGCTGCTGGAGGGGCTAAGAAATGTCATATCCTGCCCTAGCTGGTTTGGCTCAGTGGATAGAGCCTCAGCCTGCGGACCCAAGGTCCAGGTTTGATTCTGATCAAGGGCATGTACCTAGATTGCAGGCTCCTCCCTAGCTGGGGCTCAGGTCAGGGCTCATGCAGGAGGCAACCAATCAAGTGTCCCTCTCACATGAACGTTTCTCTCTGTCTTTCCCTCTCTCTTTCCCGCTCTCTAAAAATCAATGGAAACATATCCTCAGGTGAGGATAAAAGAAAAAAAGAAAAAGAAAGAAATGTCATATCTTATGAAAGACACATCTTGAAAATGACTAAAGAAAGTTGTCATTTTTTCATGGTGAAGGGACTGGAGTTCATGTTGATGAAAACACCTTGGCAGCTGTGGCGGCTGGCAGTGGCAGCAGCAGCGGGGTGATGGGGGTGGCACCTTCCCCTGATCAGTCCGGTCACCTCCTGCCCCAGGGGGAGCGGGCCTAAGCCATCAGTAGGACATCCCCTGAGGTCTCCTGGACTGTGAGAGTGGGCAGGCCAGGCTGAGAGACCCCCCCCACCCCATTGCACGATTTTCGTGCACTGGGCCTCTAGTATTATATATTATATAATATGTAAAATATTAATGGTATACATTACTATGTTATAAACAAACTATTAATATGTATAAATATTTTAAACACAGTATTATATATAATAATGATATCCTATATAATAAAGAGGTAATATGCAAATTGACCATCACTCCAACACACAAGATGGCCGCCCCCATGTGGACAAAGATAGTTGCCACAAGATGGCCAGCAGGGGAGGGCAGTTCTGGGTGATCAGGCCAGCAGGGAAAGGCAGTTGGGGGGACCAGTCCTGCAGGGGAGGGCAGTTGGAGGGACCAGGCCTGCAGGGGAGGGCAGTTGGGAGGGACAAGGCCTGCAGGGGAGGGCAGCTGGGGGTGACCAGGCCTGCAGGGGAGGACAGTTAGGGGTGACCAGGCCAGCAGGGGAGGGCAGTTATGGGCAATTGGGTCAGCAGGGGAGCAGTTAGGCATCGATCAGGCTGGCAGGGGAGTGGTTAGGGGGTCATTAGGCTGGCAGGCAGAAGCAGTTAGGGCCAATCAGGCAGGCAGGTTGGGAGCCAGCATTCCTGGATTGTGAGAGGAATGTCCACTGGGATCAGGCCTCAACGGGCAGTCAGACACCCCTCAAGGGGTCCCAGATTGGAGAGGGTGCAGGCTGGGCTGAGGGAAACCCCCCCGCCCCCGTACATGAATTTCATGCACCGGGCCTCTAGTATATAATGTATATATAATTAATATGTATATAAATGTATAATATATTTATAAGATAGTGTATATGACTATACACTGCATAATACATGATATTTATATACTACTAGAGGCCCTGTGCATGAAATTCATACACTGGGGGGTCCCTCAGCCTGGCCTGCACCCTCTCGCAATCTGGGACCATTGGCTCCTAACTGCTCGCCTGCCTGCCTGATTGCCCCTAACCACTCGCCTGCCTGCCTGCTTGATCACCCCTAACTGCCTCTGCCTGCCTGATCGCCCCTAACTGCTCGCCTGCCTGCCTGATCACCCCAACTGCCTCTGCCTCCTCTGCCGTGGCTTCGTCTGGAAGGACGTCCAGAATGACGTCTGGAAGGTTGCTCAGCTGTCCGGTCTAATTAGCATATTATGCTTTTAGTATTATAGAGCCCTGGTGCATGAAATTCGTGCATGGGAGGGAGTACCTCAGCCCAGCTTGCACCTTCTTCAATCTGGGACCCCTGGCTCCTAACTGCTTGCCTTCCTGCATGCCTGATCTCACCTAACCCCTCTGCCTGCCTGCCTGATCACCCCAAACTGCTTCTGCCTGCCTGCCGGCCTGAAAGCCACTGTGGTTTTGTCCAGAAGGGCATCCAGATGGTCGTCCAGAAGACATCCACCCTAATTAGCATATTACCCTTTTATTAGTATAGATTGCCTAGTTGCTCTGACTAGAACTTTCCATATTATGCTGAGTAGAAATTGGGGGAGTGAACATCTTTGCCTGTTCTTGACCTGACAGCAAAAGCTTTTAGTTTTTCACCACTGAGTATGCAATTAGATGTGGGCTTGTCATGAAAGGCCTTTATTATGTTGAGTAAGTTCCCTTTTATTCCTAGTTTATTGAGTATTTTTGTTGTTAATACTCACCCAAGGATATTTTTCCATTGGTTTTTAGGGAGAGGGAGAGGCCAACATCCATGTGAAAGAGACAGAGACACATCCATTGGTTGCCTCCTGTATGCTCTCCAACCAGCACCGGGGATCAAGCCTGCAACTGAGGTACATGCCCTTGACTGGAATTGAAATGAGGACCCTTCAGTCTGCAGGTCAGTGCTCTATCTACTGAGCCAAACTGGCTAGGGCTTGTTGAGTGTTTTTATCATGAAAAGTTGTTGAATCTTGTCACTTTTTTTGTTGTTTTTTTGCATCAGTTGAAATGATCACGTAGTTTTCCCTTTTATTCTGATAATGTAGATTTTTTGGCATGTTAAACCATCCTGAGAATAGACTCCCTCATGTTTGGCTTCTGTCCTGACGCTGGTGAGATTTACAAATGTCTGTGTGGAAGTCTATACTACTGTTTTGCATGTCATTCCTCACACACTACCTTACTGCCTTGATCACTGTAGCTTAAGGAAAAGTCTGAGTAGCTGGAATTGTGTGTCCTCTAACATTGTTTAAGATTGTTCTGTTTACTCTTGGTCCTTTGTATTTCTATATAAATTTTGAAATTAGCTTATCAATTTCTACAAAGATATCTGCAGAGGTGCTTTTTAGGGATTGTATTGAACCTATAAATCAAATTGGAAGAATTGACATTTTAACACTATACCAGGGAAAAAGACATGAGACCTTAAAAAGAAAGAAATGATAAGTTGGGAACAAATATTTGCAACTCATATCTTAAGCAAAGGACTAATGTCCCCAATAAATAGAGAGATACTAGAAACTGATAAGAGCAGCCACACAATAAAAGTGGACAAAATACCTCAAACACTTCACAAAAATAAATACTTTATATACATGAAATATGCTCAGTCTCAATTATTTGACAAAATTACCAAATCTAGAAGATTGAAAATATACTATGAAACTGTGCAGAAATAGAAACTCTTATCATCAGTGGTGAAAATGCCAGTTGCCTTCAATGAAGGCAGTTTGACCACATTGATCAAACTTACAAATGTATTTACTTCTTAATTCATCAGTCCCAGGTTCAGGGAATTTATCGCATGGAAAACACATCCACACTTGACATATGTACATGGTCACCCATCACAGCCTTCTTCATATAAGAAAATATTGGAAATAACCCAATTTTCTTCATTGTCTCTCAGGTTATATGAGTAATGGCCATCCCTGAGATGGAATACAATGTAGGTGGGGAAAAGATCAGGAAAAAAGAGTGAAGAAAGCAAGCTACTAATTTGCAAAGGTCTCTCTCTGGTGCTGATTGCTCACAGGGATGGCCCTTACTGTTCTGCCCCACCCACGTCAAGCTGGCTTTTTTGAGCACCTAGAAACATGACTTTACTAGTGTGCCACCAATGCCAGAGTCTTTGTGGCCAATGGGGGTTAAACCCAGGGATCTGGGCCAAGTGTGGACAATGACCAGAAGGATCCCGGTCAGTCTCCTGGAAGACATTGCCCAGTTCCCCTGGTAAACTCAAACCCCAGCTTCTGGGTTACCCGTGGGAAGATAGATCACAGGGATTTCTTTGTCATATAGGATCAAGAAACACTTCATGGAGGAACCTAGGAATGGTTTCCTCAAATGATCATTTTATTTATTTATTTAAAAGTATTCTTATTGATTTCAGACAGGAAAGCAGAGAGAGAGATAGAAGCATCAATGATAAGAGATAATCATTCATCAGCTGCCTCCTGCACACCCCCTACTGGGGATCGAGCCTGCAAACAGGTATGTTCCCATGGTCGGAATCAAACCTGGGACTCCTCTGTCCACAGGCTGACGCTCTATCCACTGAGCCAAACCAGCTAGGCCCAAATACCCATTTTAAATATGACAAACCTGAGGGCAGTTAAGGGAATGGCTAGATGGGATCACCAATAGCATGGGTGCTCAGACCAAGGGCCCTGTCCACATATTCTCCAGTCTCACCAAGGTTGGTTCTGAGTTGCTGGACAAGGACATGTGTATAACCCTGATCCTGGAAGCTGCTCCCAAATGAGCTGGGATGGCTTGACTGTGACCCACATTTCCTCTTTTCCTCTTTAAGCCCTGCTCCAGTCTGTTTCCTCTAGTAGTACCTAGTAGGCACTTACATATGCACTGAATCAGTGTAATCCTCCCAATAAGCCTATGAGGTGGTTGCTTTCATTTTACAGATGAGAGACCTGAGACACAAGTCTTGGGTTGATTGGCTCATCACTGATGCACTCAGCTCCTGTGTACTGCTGCCTGTAGTATGGAAGCAAGTGGAATATAGATGTGAACTCCAGACACCTTCCCTGCCCTCAGAGCTCACAGCACACCAGGTGGGACAATATCTAACCCACAGCCAGTAAATGGAGGCTCCAAAATTATGGCCACCTCTAGCACAAGGTTGTACACACCTGTGGAGTTAGCTAGACCTAGCTCTGGCACTGCCTATACAGCTAAATCTAGGACCAGCTTGAGAGTTATAGCCCGTTCTGGTTCTAGATCCAGGCCTAAAGTAATATCCATAATTCATTCTCTCACCAATTCTGGTACCAGTGCCAGAATTAGAGTCAGCCACAGAACTAGAGCCACTTCTAGAACCAGCTGTAGCAGCACTGCCTGAGATAGAGCCTGCTCCAGCACCAGCGCTGGCACCAGACCCTATGCTAGTTCCATAGTCAAAGCCAACTGCATGTCTAGCATCAGCTTTCGCACAGGCTCCCGTGCTGGAGGCACCCTGGCAGCTCCGTCAATATTGGCTCCTGAGCTCCAGCCAGCGCCCATGCCAGCATCAGAGTTGCCCTTCTCTTTCTTGTGATAACTTTTTAAAATAATTTTCTTTTTCCAATTCATATACTATATGGTTTACTAGATTTTATGTTTTAGAATTTAGGTACAGTGAAATTTTACCTTTTAATCACTTTTAAATTTGAAAACTCAGTGGCATTAATATCCTGTGCAGTCATCAACACTCTATTTCTAGAATGCTTTTACCATACCCAACAGTAATGCTGTATACATTCATGCAGATGCCAGACTCTGCCAGGCACTTTGGACCTGTGTTTAGCGTGGAGGGCCCCAGAAGTTCTGCTCAGGAGCTGGGGAAACTTGGCTCCTTCTGTGGGTGCAGAGTGGGAAACACTGGCATCAGGAAGGGTCCCAACCCCCACATCCCTCACCTCCCCCCCCCCACCACTTACGTCTTTCTGTTTCTATGCAATTCCTTATCCTTGGCCTGTGGGCTCCTCCTAAGCACAGCTGACCTTCCCTCTGCCCCTGCCCCTCCAGAGCTAAAATCCCCTGACAATGCCAGCCTGTTCTATACCATGCAGCCTCCCTCTCATGAAGCAGATGGGGCCCCAGAGTACAAAGGACACCTTCTAATTGGTCCCTCATGTTGGCCAACACAGGGAGGGCCATATCCCCCAGGGACTGGCTAGTCAGGGAGCTAAGCCACATACAGAACAGTGTCGCAGACCAAGTGGACATCGCCACCCAAGTCACCCCAGAAGTCCAGATTCACCTTGAAACTCTCCTGCTGTAGCCTCAATGCCTAACCTTCAATGGGCTGGCTTGGCCTCCCCTTGTTCACACACGGCCCTGGGTGTCTTCTGCTCTTTGGGAACCAGATTAGCTGACACTTTCCAAGGAGCACTGGCAAGGAGCATAGTAGCATCCTGCCCACCTCAGGACACTGCCCTCTGTACACTTCCCTCATGGCCACTGGTGCGCAGGGACTATCTTACCATCCAGCCACAAGGGTCAACATAGCTTCCATTCCTAGTCCTCAGACCAGCTCAAACATGTCTCCTGTCTTAGCAACAGGGATGTGCTTAAGTGCTCAGCATGCACTGAGTCAGCTCTTCCAATCTTATGGGAAAAAGAACAAGGCAAGCTTTCCTGGGGTTCCCATTGGCCAGGACATGAAGTTCTCACCTCGCCCCATTTTCCTGATATATATTATCCTTCTCAGCCTCTCCCTTCCCAGAAGCAGGCCTGGCATTCATGAAAGAGTCTGGCATCTGTGGCTCTTGCTGTCCTCACAGCTCTGGGGGCCAACATCCCCGTTATCCCCAGGTCATCCAAGCATAGGTCGACTCCCAGCAGCTCCTCTTTGTCTTCAGCTTCCACCACATCTGTGGCCACTTTATCAGCCTTGATATGGACAACAGCAACATGCACAAGAGCATCCTGGTGAGCTGGGCAGGTATAGTGTCCCCTTGGTTCCCTCACTCAGACCTGAGTATATTCCTCTCCTGAATGGCTATTTTGAAAAGTAGCAAGCTCTGTGATTTCTAGGCATCATGGCATCCCTGGGAGGAGGCAGATGGCCACCAGAGTCCCCCACTGTACACAGGATGTCACTAAGGCAGGCTCATCTTGACCTAGTCAGGTCCCAAACCAATTGCAGTGTTAGAACCAGGGCCAGATACAGAGCTAGAACCACCATAAAGCTTGAGGAAGAGCCAGTTACAGTACTAGTTCTAGTGTCAGTTACAAAGTTAGAGCCTGTGCCAGCACCACCTCCTGCACTAGCTTCACAGCCAGCTCTGGCACCAGCTCTTGAAGTAGAAACAGCTCCAGTGTCAGCTCTACCACCACCACCAGAGGGAGAACCAACTCCAGCAAGAGCTCTAACACCAGCTCTAGAGTTAGAGGTCACTTTGGTCTCCTGTGCCAAATCCAGCAACAGTTGCATCACCACCTCTGGACCTAGAACCTGCTCCAGATTCCAGAATTAAAGCAGTCCCAGGCTGGAACTGGGAGCAGCACTCGTTTCAGAGGAAGAGTCAGGTTCAGAACTGGATATGCTGTATGGGAGGGCCAGAACTGGCTACTTGTCAAAGTCACTGCTCGAGAGGTCTATACCCAGAGAAGTTAAAGTGAGGGGACCGCCCCACCCATGGATATCACGAGGGTGCTCATGTCCATGTTGCTGTTGCATTCTCTGACCTAACAGGGATGAAGCAGTACTCCTGGATGTGAATCAACTGCAGGGAGCTGTGGTTGCAGACCACGGAGGCACCATGCTTGTGGCTCTGTGTGGCAGTCAAGGGCACAGTGCAAGCTGACAAGAAGATGCTGCTGGAAGTTGAATCAATGCTGTGGATTTGGGAGGACTAAGTGGAGGTCGATTCCCAGAACAGTGGGGGATGGTAAGGTCAGCAGAAGTTCCAGACTCTACAGGGGATCCCATGCCAGGGTGCAGCTTCCAGGAATTCTAGGAACTGGGACTTCTTGACTTTTTCATGGGTGCAGATTGGGGAACATGGGGCTTAGTAGGGAGGTGCTGTGGCAGTGCTGACAGGGAGAAGGGGAAGGCACTCGCCTTCTTTTCTTGGCCATCACAGAACGCTAGGAAAAAGTTCATGTTGATCTCCTTCAGTTCAGAGCTGGAGGAGCCAGCTGAGCGTTCACTGAACACACCAGCAAGTGCCCTCTGTGAGGTAGAACTGTATCTGTAATGGTCACAGGACTTGGAGTGGGAGTTGCCGCTGGTCCTGCTCTCTCCTTTGGGGCCCTTGTGTCTGACTGTACAGCCAGCCCCACTGGGAAAGTGGGTGTCCCAGGTTGCCCTTAGGCACAGGTGGCAATGACCACACCCAATAATACACAAGGGAATTGCACAGAGGGCAATGACAGGTGGTGGGGAGGGGTCCATGCCAGCATTCCTTAGCAAAAGTAATTTGTCTTTTAGATCCCAGAGAGCAGAAGATACCCAAGGCTTTAAGTGGTCTCTGGGAGAGGTCAAGTCAGTGGTTGACCAATTAGGAGGTAGACAACTACCACAGCCCTCCATTGTACACGAGGACACTGAGGCAGCTCTCTTCTCTTCCCTGGAGAGCCATTGGGGATCTACGCTTTGGTGGGGGTAGATAACATGCCACACTCAACTCTCTCCAGTTCTCGGATGCTTATAAGACTACCTGGATTATTTATCTTACACCCCCCCCCCCCGGACTCCTTGCCTGGTATTCAGAGCCCTGTGTGGCCTGGTTCTTTCACCCTCCCAGTGTGCACTCCTCCCCCCACTCCAGCCTCCCTAGAGCTTTCTCACCTGGGGACTCTGCAAGCCTGGGCCTGCCTCACAGCTCCCTACCTGGAGTGCTCCCCATCTATGATGGACTCACCTCCAAGGCTGGGCTCAGGGGTTACCTCCTTGGGCTTCTGTTAATAGCACAGCCTTTGGGGCAGATTGACCTGGGGTGGTGGTACAGTCCTGGGACAAGCAAGATATGAGCTTGCAGAGCCTCAGTTCAGCTGGCCTTGGTCACTTACAGCTGGGGACCTTGAGCTCTGGTACTACTGCTCATTTCTAAAACGGGGTGGACTCACCGATCACATGGGTTCTCTAATAGCAGTAATTACTCCAAATACTTACTCTACTCTCATTTTGGGGCCACCTCCTCCCAGGATTCCCTCTTGCCCCATTACACCAGCCAGGGACAGGCAGGAACTCACGTCCTGGGCTCCTGCCAGAGGAAACAGGGAGGGGGCATAAAGGAGGAGGGTGAAGGGCAGCCTGAATTTCTCCCTGTCTGGACTCAGTGTCCACTGCCTCCTCTAGGACTCCTGTCCTAGTCATGCTCAGAACTGGCCCCTCATGTAGTGTCTGGGAACAAGGACAGTGGGACAGGGGCTATTCCACAACTCTCATGTCCCCAGGTCTCTGGCCCAACTGGCTGGAGTGGGGTAATGCAATGGTTCCAGAGGTTGTGGGGTCTCAGAGCAGTGGCCACTGAGGTCCAGTGGTACTGGCAGGGCTGAGAACCATTGGTACATTGTGCATACCATGAGGTGGCATTTCATGCACACACTGTCCAAGACCTTGTGTGTGCCCCGCCATGGACATGAGGCTGGCTGCTCTGCTCGAGTCCACATGTGGAGGGAAGCCATGTGCCCCTGAGTGTTCCCTGCCACTCTCACCCAGAGGCCAGGTCCACTTTGAACTGGGCTCATGTGGTTCCCTGTCCAATCCTCATGGGATAATCGTGAAACTGAGGCCAGGAAAGGTAGGAATTGGTCCAGAGCAAGAGGTGGGTGTCCATATGGGAAGAGAGGGTTCCAACCTCCTAGTCCAGGGATCAACCCTCCCATGAGGTTGCTTTGGGTATGAGAATACCTAAGATCCAGGGGCCCCCTGACTACTTTTCCCATGTGGGGCTGATTATTCTGGCTATTCCCACACAAGGGCACGTGCACACACACACACACCCCATTCTAACTATCCATCTATGTGCTTAGTATGCCTAGTAATATATAGTGTAGTACTTCAAGCTTGGGAACCACATGCGGACTTTAATTTGGTTCTCCTGCGCTCTAATGGTCATTTCTCAAAATGCAGACAAAGCTGTATTAGGGGAAACATTTGAAACTATTAATGCAACACAGGTATGTGAATCCTGCTTCAAATTTTAGATTTTTGGAGTAGATGAGAAACTTAGAAGAGTTACCTGGGGAACTGAGCAATGAGGTAGAAGACATAAATACATTTTGAATATTGTGAGGCGATTTTTACAATATACAAATAATTTTTTTAATTTCCAAAAATAGTTCATAAATTGAAGCAATGTGAAAAAAAAGTTTTATATTTCTTTGAGAAGTTAATAAATGTAGGGCTAATGTGTTTTTATAGACATCATTTAAAAATAATTATTTTATTGTTGATTATTTATAGATGGATACAGAGAAAATTGGCAAATTGTAAACTAATACCTGTATTTAGAATGTGCTTCACCTAAGCTTGAGAAATATTTTGTGACTGTAAAGATGGATTTATTTATTTAGGAAATACAATTGAGGAAAAATAATTGTATGATTAAAAATAGTTACTTATTAGTTGAAAATAATCCTTCTAATATATAGTGTAGTACTTCAAGCTAGGAAACCACACATGTGGATTTTAATTTAGTTCTCCTGCCCTCTAATGGCCATTTCTCAAAATGCAGACAGCCATATTTTAAGGGGAAACGTTTGAAACTATTAATACAACCCAGGTGTGTGAATCCCATTTCAAATTTTGGAGATTTGAGGAACCTGAGAAATTTTCTCAATCAGTTTCCTCATTTTAACTTTGCAACATAAACACTATACCTCAAGTACATACTCTCTTGAGATTCCAGGCGTAAAATTGAATTCTGGCATCTCTTGACCATTTGACTAGTAAATTATCCAAAGCTACAGTAATTTTCTGTAAAATTTTTACATAGATAGTATAATCTTAGACCTTATAACTACTGCACAAAGGGTAATTGCAAATAAATAAATAAATGAAACACTTTTAAATGTACTGTTTCCTACTACTAAGTCCTTTATATACTGTATTTTTTCCTCTCATAACCACCACATACACATTGTAAAGTATATACAGTTTTATTCAGATTTCATGAAGAAATAAAGTAATACTAAGGAACTAATAAAACTTAGGAAGTGGTACACCCAAGCTTGAAACACTGAGTTTGGTGGCTTAACATTCCTCCTCCTTTTAGAAATATATTAATTAAGTTTGAATTAATTTTAAGTTATTTAACCAGAATAACTTGGTAGTGTACTTCAATGTTTTAATGTATTAGTTTAAGCAACATTTATGTATCATATTTTTTCATGTTAATGTATACCAGTCTCAAAGATCTAGGTTCTTCTCTAAATTTTAAGAACCAGACCCCATTTTAGAGAAGGTGAGTTTTTAGGAAATCTAAAAAAGTTTTGTTTTTCATTTTTCAACTGAAGAATTTACATACAGAAACTGAAGTTTAGTGTCCTCTTTATGATAGACAGCAAACAGATGCTTGTGGGCCAAGAAAAAGTTTACCCTGGAGAAGTTACATTGTACAGAATTGAGTATGATTTCAGATAAAAAGGATTGGCTTCAAAAAGATTTTTCACTGATACACTTTTAGAGTCGTTTGTCTACAATAGCTTCATTAAAAAAAAATCCCTTGGGCATTTCTCTGATAGCCAGTTCCAAATCAGTTATTTCTGAATTAAACTAGTAGTTATCTACAGACAGGTCACCCTGGTAATTCTAGCCAGTAATGACTTTTCATCCCTTGAATTTCTGTGACATTTTGTTTAAGCTGCTTACACAGTACTAAATTCATACATAAGAACAATGGGACGACCCCTAAGAACAAAAGAAAAAGAATCACTCCGTAAGAGTTAAGCACAAAAAACTCATACATAACAAGCAAGGTTAGCTGCTTGTAAAATAATCAGAGATGTATCTGGAAATGTGTGATTCTTCACAGGTTCAAACTGACTGAATTTCTTATAATTAATATATACACACACACAGGTAGATAGAGAACCTAGAGCAGTGGTTCTCAACCTTCCTAATGCCGCGGCCCTTTAATACAGTTCCTCATGTTGTGGTGACCCCTAACCATAAAATTATTTTCGTTGCTACTTCATAACTGTAATTTTGCTACTGTTATGAATTGTAATGTAAATATCTGATATGCAGGATGTCTTAGGTGACCCCTGTGAAAAGGTCGTTCAACCCCCCAAAGGGGTCACGACCCACAGGTTGAGAACCACTGACCTAGAGTTAAGTCTCAGGGAGGCAGATCAGAAACTCAGCCATAAATAGGAAAGCTCAAATCTAAAGCCAGTTTTACTTTCTCCTGTGTGAAGAGATTTTTAAAATATTCATGAAACCGTTTTTATGTTAATTTAATAACAGCATGTGACATAATTAAAACCCAACTGTTCTGAATATTAATTCAAGCAATTCTGGCCCTCACCTCCAGGAGATGGGTATTCTTGTTAATCACACATTTATGATGAATAAACTGAAACACAGACAAGTTCAGCAACTCTCAGGATTCCAAGTGATGGAGCAGGAGTCTTTCCTGGGTTCCAGGGTCAGCACACATAAACACCCCACTCCATGCTGCTTCATTAAAGATGATGTATCTTTGTGATGGTTATTTTTATGTGTCAACGTAGTTGGTCTGGATATTTGGTCAAACATTATTTTGGGTGTTTCTGGATGAGGTTAACATATTAATAGGCAAAGTAAAGCAGATTGCTCTATCTAATGTGGACAGGTATCATCCAACCACTTGAAGTCCAAAAAATTAGCTGACTTTCCAGAGTAAGAAGATAATCCTTCTGCCTGATGGCTTTTGAAGGGGGACATTGGTCTTTTTCTGACTTGGACTCAGCCTAGAATTTATACTATTAGCTCTCCTACTTCTCAGGCCTTTTTTTTTTTTTTAACAGAGGAATAGAGTTAGAAACATCGATGAGAGAGAAACATCGATCAGCTGCCTCCTGCACATCTCCTACTGGGGATGTGCCCGCAACCAAGGTACATGCCCTTGACCGGAATCGAACCTGGGACCTTTCAGTCCAGAGGCTGACACTCTTATCCACTGAGCCAAACCGGTTAGGGCTTCTCAGGCCTTTGGACTCAGACTGACACCATTGGCTCTCTTGAGTCTCCAGCTTGAGTGTTAATATTGGGACTTCTCAGCCTCCATATAATTGTGTGAGCCAATTTCCTATAATTAATACACACACACACACACGTATATAACCTAGACTAATACAGATTTTTGCCTTGAGAATGGGGCGATTACACATGACACCCTCATGTGCTGTAAGCTCTCAAGAATGGGGACATGCTATCTTTCCACTATATATCCAGCACTTGTTCTAATACCTGCTGCAGTACACTCCCCAGGTTAAGCATGTTTGCTGGGGAGGAGAAGTGTCCAGATAGCAAGGATTTGCCTTTATTCTTTTCATATAGCACTGTCAGGGAAAGAAGGGGTTAGATCCTGGGGAAGAGGAAGTATTCTTTTATTCATGTACCAGGCACTCAGTGTGAACACAGTATATAGTATAAAACACATCTTGTTCTAGGTGAAAGAATACAGAGATAAAATACACAATTCCTGCTCTCGTGGACCTCTCCCTTCTTACGATGAAAAGTAAAATCAATATGGATAAAACCAATTAATCTTAAACGGGTAGGCACCCAATAAATGGAGCTTCAAAAGACATGAATCCAAAGCTGATAGAGCTAAGCTAAAGAAAAAATAGAACCATAATCATAATTTCAATATGCTGATGACTAACCGATAACAGATAGCAAATTAGTAAGGAGAGAGAACACCTGAACAACTTCCTCCACCAACAGGGCAATACTGGCATGTACAGAGCGCTGAACCCAAACAAAGCTGCACGTTCTTTTCAGGAGCATATGGAACACTCACAAAGACAGACCGTGCACTGGGCCATAAAATGAGTTTGGGTATGCTTGAAACGATTGGAATCCAACATTTGCATCCTCTCTGGCCACAAAGCGACAAACCCTCCACTCTTGAGTGCAGGTGGTGAGAGCTCGGAAGGGACAGGGTTGCATTCAGCGGCGACAGGCAGGAACTGCGTGCCATTATACGGACCTGAGCGCAACAATGTCAGACAGCGCGACGGCAGAGGAAGACTGTGAGTTATGCGGAAGAGGAACACAGGTCTCGACCCCTAGTAGTGACGTGTGAGGAGAGGCGTGTCAGGCAGGAGTCGTCCCCCGGTTTCTGGCGTGGGTAACTGGATGATGATTCGGATTCCCAATAATATAAGCAAACTACAGACCCCGAAACTAGAAGTATCGCTCTAACTCATCTTCCCTCTCAAGCCCCGCCCAGTTACCAAACGCTTTGGAGGGGAATCCACCGACTAAAGCAGCCGTAGAAAGCGCCACGGAGTTCGGAGTAAAGGAAGTAGATTTTACGGTAAGCCGTAAAGTAGGGTTTACGGGGAGCTGTAAAGCACGTTCCTTTCCGGTTCACGACAGCAGCGCCGACCGTCTCTGCCGGCCTTCCTCCGGTAAGCGCCTCTTCCGATCCTCGCGAATTCAGTTCTTTCCTCTTTCGAGCCCTTCCCTACTGTCGCCCCCGTCACCTTGGATCATGTTCAAGAAATTTGATGAAAAAGAAAATGTGTCCAACTGCATCCAGTTGAAAACGTCAGTTATTAAGGGTATTAAGAACCAGTTGATAGAACAGTTTCCAGGCATTGAACCATGGCTTAATCAAATCATGCCTAAGAAAGATCCGGTTAAAATAGTGCGGTGCCACGAACATATAGAAATCCTTACAGTAAACGGAGAGTTACTATTTTTTCGACAAAGAGAAGGGCCTTTTTATCCAACTCTAAGGCTACTACACAAATACCCATTTATCCTGCCACGACAGCAAGTTGATAAAGGAGCCATCAAATTTGTGCTCAGTGGAGCAAATATCATGTGTCCAGGCTTAACTTCTCCTGGAGCCAAGCTTTACCCTGCTGCAGTGGATACGGTTGTTGCAATCATGGCAGAAGGAAAACAGCATGCCCTGTGTGTTGGAGTTATGAAGATGTCTGCGGAAGATATTGAGAAAGTGAACAAAGGGATTGGCATTGAAAATATCCATTATTTAAATGATGGGCTGTGGCATATGAAGACGTATAAATGAGCCTCAGAAGGAAAACACTTGAGATAAATATGGACATTGTACTGTGTCTGTGTTTGTGTCTGTGTGTGACAGCATGAAGACAATACTTTGATGGTTATGCTGAATAAATTCAGCAGATGCTACAAAAAAAAATAAGTAAAGATTTGGAACGAGTCCATGTCTGTATCTGTGTCATTGTGTGCATGTTTGTGTGAGTATGTATGCCTATGAATATGTCTGCATATGAGTGTGCGAGTGTGTGTGTGTGTGTGTGTGTGTGTGTGTGTGTTTGCAGAGAGATAATTAGGTTTGCTCTTTTGTCTATTCAGGCAGATGGCAGTTCAAACACAGGTAAATAACTTCTTGCAGAAAAATAGGTTCCTATGTCAAGAGATACCGTTGGTAGACAGACCCAAAGGTGTGAGTGAAGAATTGGGAAGAAGAAAATGACTGGAGAAGGGCCCTGAACAACTCTACCAATATGAATATTTAAGGGATAAGCAGAAGATGGGAGGCCTAAACAATTTTAATGGAAGCAGAAAATCCAGTGAAAGGTATACAGATGGCATCATTGGTTATCCACCCAACAAACATTGCCCCCTTCTTGCTGGCAGAACTCTGGCATCCCTTTTCTACATGAACCAGGTAAATGCTGATTATTCTGGGTCCACATGATGGTCTATTTCCCAATGAAACTGGTTAATTTATACGTAGGCATGGATCCTATGGACAAATAGAACTTTCTCTATTTAGGAACCCTTAAAGAAAATAGGTATCTCTTCTCCCTTGTCTTTGAACCATTCATAGGTGAGTATGTAATCTATATTATTAGGGGCCATGAAAAGATGTCTGGGGAAAATTTTCAGACTTATAAAAAAGATTTATTGTTGAAAGTATTACATATGTCCCTCATTTTTCCCATTGAATGGAAAAATGAGGGACATATGTAGCCCGCCCCTGCCCCCCCTGCACCTCCCCCCAGGCCTTCACTACACTATTGTCTGTGTCCGTGGGTTATGTATATACGCATACAAGTCCTTTGGTTAATCTCTTCCCACCCACCCATCTTTGCCTTCCCCCTGAGATTCCACAGTCTGAGAAAGATGCATGGGGAGAAACATCTCTGAATAGATGTTGGCATGTACAATTTTGCTCTTGTAACACACACACAACCTTGATGTCCAACATGTCCAACGATGGTAAAATTAAAAGTGAAAAGCAACAGTGTCCTTGATTTATGAACTGGTGATTAACAGCCACGGAGATGCCACCATATATTGGGCATCTTACTAAGGAGTGTGGGTAGGTTATGTGAGATAATAAAATTCCCTTATAGGTTACTCCCTTTTTACTTGAGGTTTCTGAAATTGAAAGCCGAAGGAATTCCAGTTTTTATAGAATGACATGGACACCCAACTGAAAAATTAAAGGAGGATAAAATAGGCCAAGTGAAAGTTCATCAGTGACTTTCATATGAGCTGTTTCAGTGTAATTCTATTAATGCAAGATAAATAGTAGTAGATTTAGGGGTGAATGGAAAGTTAGAAGCTAGGATGCAGAAGTTTAGACTTCATGTTATTCCCTACAGAATTTTAGTTGTGAATTAAAATATATTGATATAGAGGAAGGTTATAATTAAGATATTTTGTTTTGGAGTTTAGATTATTTTGCTGTTATTTTATTGTTTTTTGGGTTTGTTTTTTTTTGTTACATGTTTGTTAATGAGATTTCTGAGTTTGTTTATATGCTGAGGAGGAAAGAGGGAATACTCGCCCTGGCCATTGTGGCTCAGTTTGTTGCAGCATCATCCTGTACACTGAAATGTCACAGTTTCTATTTCCTGTCAGGGCACATACCTAGGTTGTGGGTTAGGTCTCCAGATGAGGTGCATGCTGGAGGAAACCAATCAGTGTTTCCAATGTTTCTCTCCTCTTCTCTCCTCCCTCCCTCCCTCCCTCTCTCCTTCCCTCCTTCCTTTCTTCCTCTCTCCCCCCTCTCTCTTTCTCTCTCTCTTTTCTCTCCTCTCTCGCCTCTCGCTTCTCTCCCCCTCCCCTTCCCCTGTCTCTAAAAGAGGTGTAAGGACAGCCTTTTACCCTCATGTGGATTATCTGTTTTCTCTATAGTGTTATAACAATTCTTAAGCACTTTCCTGAAGAACACTTTTTTCCTCAGAAGGTTAGGGCTTTAGTCCCTATTAATTCTTCACCTCAACACTATTTAGTCTGGACATCGGTGGATACCTATGGAGGACCTCTAAACTTCTCATAACAATGTTCTGGAGCACCAGTGACTCTGACAGTCAAGGTAAGCAACCCTACAATTCTTTTACTTTATCATAACCAATTATCTCTATCAAAAGTTGAAAGAGGAACCCCATGGATCTATTCTAAGCTTTCTTTCAGGTCTCTTCATCTGTGCACACTACCCTATCTTCCATTCCTTCCTGGTTTACCTTGACCCTAGCTAAAGAGTAATATGACTATGACTACTGAGTCACAGGATCTCCAATGCTGAATTCAGTACTATTCCCATGGAGGGCTTTGGAGAGTTTGTTAATTGAGAGGAACAGGCAGCATTAATTCATGTTGAGAAGCCTCATTCTTCTCTGCAGGTCCCTAATGCCCGTTCCCCTCAACTCCTGCCTCAGCTGCTTTAGAGCAAAGCTCAGTGAACTAGGCCAGTTCAGTGGGATAGGAATGAAGGTGACCAGCCATCCAATTTGCTGGGATTGAGGTGGTTCCTGGGAACCTGAACTTCCAGTGGAAAAATCAGGAAAGTCCCTCGGGAAAGTCTGGGCATGCAGGTATGAGCAGCTCACTCTAGGAGGAGCTCAAACTTGACTGCTGTTGTGCAGAGGCCCAAATCATCATTCTACTTTGTCCTATGGGGAGAGCAATACTGGGAGTAGGGTTGGCCAAGAGTGCTAAGGGCAAAAGCAAAGTCCCTGCGTCCATATGCATGGGAGGGGCTGCCAAATGAGAAAACGCCCCTGGTTGCTCCAACCATTCACAGGCTAGCTTCTGCCACCTTTGAGTAGCAAGGTAGACATCAGAGCCTCCTGTGGCTATTATAGCCCCTAATGCACAGGTGTTAAATTCTTGATCTGTGTTACCATGATGGGGAGAAACACCTGAATTCCACTGATAGGGTTTGAGAAAAACCCACAAAGAAAGAAAAAATGGTAAACTATCAGCTCACTGAGGAAGAAATACATAACTAAAGTAATTAAATTTGTAGTTAAAATTCTTCAAAGAAAACTCCTGACTTAGAAAGTTTCACTGGTGAATTCTACCAAATATTTAAGGAAGAAATAAATATTTTACAGAATTTCTTCTACAATGAAGAAGTTTTGGGGACATTTCCTAGTTCATTTTATGGGGAGAGCATTACCCCAAAACCACAACCAAAGGCATCATAAGAAAATAAAAGGACAGAGCAATAGTCTTCATGATTGTAAACATAAATATCCTTAAAAAATATTGGCCAAGTGAATTCAGCAATATGTAAAAAGGTAAAATGTGGGGTTTATTCCGGAAATGGAAGACTGGTTCAATAGTCAGAAATCAATCAGTATAATAAACCATTTGTAAGGAAAGGATATGGTCATTTCACTAGATGCAGAAAAAAAAACTTTTGGCACAGTTCACTATTCATGCAATAAAAAAAGTCTTCCTTAACCTGATGAAATAGATGTACAAAATACCTATAGCTAACATCTATTGGTGAAAGACTGAATGCTTTCTTCCTAAAATTGGAGCAAGACAGCAAGGCCCCCAATAACTACTTTTATTAGTCAATGTAGGTAGTGCAATAATGGGAGAAGAAATAAATAATAAATACAGCTTGAAAATAGAAAATACTGTCTTTATTCACAGACAACTTAATTGTCTAAGTAGAAAAACCCAAATGAATCTACAAAAAAAGCTATTAAAATAGATAAGTGAAATTAGCAAAACAATATTTTAAAATCAAGTGCACGTCTGTATGCTAGCAATGAACAATTGAAAATTGAAATGTATATATAGACCATTTTCAGTAGTATCAAAACACTTGAAATAATTATGGCTCAATCTAACAGAATATGTGCATAATCTGTTTGTGGACACCACAAAAACACTTATGAGAGAAGCGCCAATTAAAGGAGACATTAATGAACATGGTAGTGTGCTCTTTTCATGAATTGGACAGCTCAATAATGTGATAATGTCAATTCTCCAATAATTAATGCATAGGTTTTAAAATGTAGTTTGAATAAAAATCACTCTGGATTTTAAAATAAGAATTGACAAACTATTTCCACAATTTTAATGGCAACTCAAAGAAACAGAATAACCCAAGCCATTTTTAAAAAGGGAGAACAGAATTGGTGGGTCCCCACTACCTGTTTCCAAGGCTTATTACAAAGCTGAGGTAGACATGTCAGTGTGGTATTAGCAAAAGGATGGACACATGAATCAAAGAACAGAGAAAAGTCCAGAGATAGAGCCACTAAATGTTGTTGATTGATTTTCTACAAAGTTGTAAAGGTAATTCAGTAGAGGAAAAAGTGTTTTCAACAAATGGTCCAGGGGTCTTCCATGTGTAAAAATACTGAACTTTGGCCCATACTTTGCAATGTAGACAAAAATTAACTCAAAATGAATTATTAACCTAAATGTTAAAATGCATCAAATTTCTAGAAATAAACATAGGAGAAACACTTTGTGACTTCGAGTTCAGAAAAGATTTCTTAGGCATAACACCAAAAGCACTACTCTTAAATAAATAAATGAATAAATTTAAATACAGGTGATGGAAAAAATAAGAATTTTTAAAAATAAAAATGAAAAAAGAACAGTTTTGAAAGACACTATTAAAATGAAAAGCAAGACACTATTAAAATGAAAAGCAAGACACTATTAAAATGAAACTAAGAAAATAACAGCAAAACATATTAAATAAATAATTAGCATTCAGAATACATAACAAACTCTCAAAATTCAATGGTGAATAAGCAGGAACAATAAAAAGAACTGGCTGAAAGATTTGAAGACTCACTTCACCAAATAGGATATTTAAATAGCAAATAAGCACATAAAAAGATGCTCAACAACTGTAATCATTAGAGAAATTCAGATTAGACCACAATGAGATACCCCTGCATATCTGTTAGAATAAACAGCAATGAAAAAGACTGGCCACATAAAGTGTTGGCAAAACTGAGCAGATGGAACTCTTACCCTTGGCTGGTAGGAATGCAAATGGTATGGCCACTTTGGAAAAAGAAGTTTGTAGTAGATTTCTTTGTAATCCTCCCACCCCCAACTATAAACACATAAAGTGGCATTGCTACCATTGTAACATATTTACCCACTCTCAATCTTTATTTTTCTAGAAATCTTTTATGGTAAGCACATTGCTGATAATGACCAATAAGGACTTAAGATATTACAAATTGAGCTTTTCAGATTCTGAGGATTAATGATAATGTCCATGTTGGCACTTTTTTTTTTAAACTTTGGTGCACTTTCTCTTTCTTTTAAAAATCAAAGTCTACATTAACCCTAGGACTACAGTCTCTTTAGTTCATCCTCGCATGATAAACTTCAGGAAAACTTAAAAACATTTACAAAGAGCATGATGGCAATTCTTGCATGCTTTTCAGCAGACCTAAATTCAGGATATAAATTATTTCCTTGAAAAATTCAGTTGGCTCAACATATTTTTGAAAGAGGAAATTCCAAGGCTTTGAAAAGCACATCTGTGTTACAGAGAAAACACTTTCTAAGCAGAACAAGTCTTTCTGACTATGCAAAATATCAAAATTTCAATTTCATGTTTTGAGATTATCTGTCTCTAAAGACTTTTTCCTTCAGTCAAAATGGTTCAGAAACGTTGACAGGCAAATTACGGTCATGTCAGAGGCTTAGCCAAATAACTATGAAAACCAAGTGCTATATTAAATTATTTTCTTAGGGCAAATAGGTCTTTTCAAATTAAGATCTTCCATTCCCAAGTGGTGAGGATTTGAGTTGAAGATGACTGTGCCTTTCCAAAGCATTTGGAATTAAATGAGAGACAAATCAGGCAATTGGGGATTAAAGTATTCATTACCACACAAGTTGTCAGAAAACGTGACTATTAAAATATTCATTACCACACAAGTTGTCAGAAAACAGTTTTGTGGCAACAATGTTTTTATATATACCATGACCCACAAAATTTAGTGTAAAAAACTTGGAATTAAGGCTTCAAAACATTTGAACCCTAGTGATTCTGGCCATATCATATGTCCTTGTTTGAACTTCAATTTCATTATCTGTAAATAGAAATGAATATAATACGAACCCTACAAATACTCCGATAGTTTTATTTTGTAATCCTCAGATGAGGATATGTTTTTATTGATTTTTTTAAAGAAAAAGGAAGGGAACGATAGGTAGAAACATTGATATGGAAGAGAAATGTCAATCAATTTCCTCCCAACACTCCCGAACTGGGGATCAAATCCACAACCTAAGTAAGTGCCTTGATTGGGGATTGAACCTGAAAACTTTTTGGTGTATGGGACGTTGCTCCAACCAACTGAGTCACCAAGCCAGGACTCTTGTAATTGTTTGATGGACTATTGATAACATGTGAGCACATTCTATGTACTTTTATGTGGTGTAGACATTTTATTAATTATTAGAATAGCGATAACACACTGTACTATCCCTGAGATGATGTGAGACTTACTAACTTAAGAGACTGAGGGCTGCTGGCTCTAGGGCACTTTATGCACCAGGCACTCTCTCAATGTATACTTCTGTGACAAAAGTATAGTTCCAGATTTTGTACCTTGAATACATTTATGTGTATTTGCTGATTTTTCTTCTGTGTTTTAGTCAGCCATGCATTTGAGTATCTTTCTTCAACTCATATCAGTTTATCATATTGTATAAAGAGAATTCATCTGGGATAACTTCAGTTTTTTCAAAATCTGACCTAAATGCATTTGCTCAGCTAGAAAATATTTCATTGTCATGAATACTCTGTCTCCGTCACCCATTTTATCTTCTATTCTGTTTATTTTGAACTTCAGTTTACTAGGTGGTTAGGTAAGTTCTGATTTTAGGAGCAATTGCACCCCCTTTCCCTTCCAAACAAAAAAACAGAATGTTCTGTAGGCTGGTGTGTATGGAAAAGGCCTGTGTGCGCTCTTGTACATGTGTTGAGTTGAAGAAATAACGTGACAGCTATGGGAAAGCTGTAACATTCAATTTTAGATTTGCATGTGAATTTGAAGATAGATGTTATAAATTAAGGTGTAGTTTTGAGTATCCTCAATGCACACTTACTATTTCTTTGCTTTAAAGGAATCACTTTCCAAGGCTTATCTACTCTGATAGCTGTGTTGTTTGGGCCTACTGATTCTCTACTTCCCTCTTTCTTCATAAATGTACCTAGATTTTTGTTCCAGGATTTCCCCATCCCTCAAAATTGGTGTGTTCCAGACTCCCCTGCAGGTCTGAGCTCCTCAGTGCAATCCTGCCCTGCCCCCAGCCTCCTTCAAACACATTATTTTAGGGATTTGGGCAATTACTCCTATTTGGTGAGGAAAACTAGGCAGCAGGCTTGGATGCCAGCAAGCAGATTGGAAGTTAGCCTGATTGAAGCCCAGTCACAAAGGGGATCAGATCCTGCAAAATAGAACATGCAGAATAGGGCTCTGGTGCAATTGCGTTGGAAGCCTGAACTTCTACAGACCTTACACGTCCATTGCTTTCCTTTACAGCTTCAGCCAATTTGATTTGTAGCCGACAGATTACATTTTTGTTGCATTGATACATTTGCTAATATAACTGACTCATGAGGTGGAATTTAAAGATTGCACAAGATATTCGAATCATGCAGTTGCATCATATATTTCTAACTGTATGCAAGAAAGCTTTGGCAATTTTATCTGAGAACTACACACTATTAGGAACCTCTAAAATCATATAGTTCAACCCCTCATTTCATAAATGAGAAACAGGTCATCAAAAATAATTGAAATTGTCCAATTTAATAGACTTGGATAATGACATAGGATTAAAAACTAGTTCTCTTCAGCACAGAAATCACTTCTTCCAGCTCAAGCATTTTTCATTATGTTTTCCATGAACTGTGCAAAAGCCCAGTGCAGGTAACCAAGCTAAGCCAGCTAAGAGAGCTTGCGAAGGTGAGGGCAGAGTCGGGCATCCTCAATCAAATCCAGAGCAGAAGTTCAGGAACAAACTGTGAAGGGGAGTCACGATAGTAATCCTAGTGCTCAGTGGTGATACGGTGCTCACTCAGGGTCAGAAGTTAGTGTTGAAGATGGGGACTTCCCTGGTTGTGGTACTGAAGGCCTCATGGTTTTAGTAGGCATGGTAAGAACTCACAGAACAGCCCCCCTGCTTCTGCAGCTTTTCCCTTGGTCCCATGGTTCCTGTGGCTAATTTTAAGTTCTGAAAACATCTGTCAATCTTGTTACTAATATGAATATGAATTTCTAGGAAGTAGGTAACCCGTAACCCACCAATCAAGGTTTATCGAGGCCCAAGGCCAAGCTACCAGGGCTGATGTGGGAAAATGATTTGAAATAGTGCTTGACATTCATGAAATCAGCTAGAAATGTCAATTGCTGCTTGAGGTAAACATTTCTAGGGTAAATGTTACAGCCTTTGCATTTTATGATCACATATCATTCAAGCACTTGTCTAAAGGACAGAGATACATCTTGGAAATATCTTCCATTCCTAATACATATTTGTGTTTAACTATAAAACCATTTAACCCACTAACTTATTGTAATTGTCAAAACAGAAAACATTTCTTTCATTATAAAAATAAAACAAAACCAAGTTCTTTTCTCTGCGTTAGCATCCTTTTGAATACTAATGCATAAAAGCCCAAATTAAATTAATATCAGTTGTCACAGTCACACTTGGCAAATGAATCATAAAATAGTTTCCTCTTCATATGACAAGTTGTCCTTGACAGCAAATTAAAATCTTAATAAGGGTTCCTGGAACAAACGTGCGTATATACATGTATAATCTCCTGTTGCGAGTGTCCCACCCCCCACATCCCGCATGGTTCAGGGTTCAGGCTCTGGAGGAGACTGCACACAAATGAAAGAGACTAGAAAATATTAATTTGGAAATATTGGGGGCCAGACCCCACTCTGGCTGTGCTATCCCTTTTATTAAGACTATGGGATATACACCCATAGCCTTTAGGCAGGCAATTCCAATAGTAGCCAATCAGCAAGGATTTACATAAGACTAAAAGGTGGAAGTTGCTTTAGCTCCCTTTGTCTCAACTAGACTGTGGGTGGTTGGCTCTGACCTTTCAGAGCCTTCAAGGTTAACCAGGTTCCTTGTCCACACCTCTCTGCTAGTGAGGACAATGGGAGGCTTCCAACAATCTCCTTTATTGGAGCTCATTGTCACAATGCAAATTATTTTGCTTTGTATTTCAGAAATTGTGAATTTTAAAGAACATCTTCCAGATCATTTTATTTCAAATTATCTATACACTTGAATACCTTTTACTTACCTATAAAATAATTGCTTTTGAAATCTTTTTGTTTTTAATTTTTTATTTCTTGTTTTGGACATCTTGCTAGGGTTGTTAGATAAAGATGTTTTTTTAAATCACATAACAATCATTTATTAACTGTTTACTTAAAAAATACAAATATCAATGGTATAATTCTCTGCCTCCTACCTTCCCTGAAGATCAGTGTGTTCTTTGTGGTAGTGGTGCAACATAGAGAGGTCAGAGGACACTTATAGAGACAGGCCTGAGATAGGAAAGTGGAAGAAAGACACACCAGAAAATGGGTGGAGACTTACAGCTTCAGCTCTGACATAGGAAGAGCTTGGAAGTTATCATTACTGTCCTCACAACAAGACAAAAGCTGAACAAACTGGAAAAAAATTGATGAGGCCTCAGGTCTAGGCACCACTCCACAATCTTGAGAGAAAGGAGAACCTGAAGAGTCACAGCTAAGATCTGCTTACCTGGAACAGAAATCACTGGGATTAAACTGGGATAAACACTTAAATGGTAATTCTGATGAATTGCTGGAGGCAGAGTATGGACCTGCATGCTAGAGAGAAATTGGTAGGATTTTACCTCCAGAAACTCTGTGGAGAGCCAAGGAGAATCTCTTTGTGACTCTGGCAGGGAAGAGGGAAAAAAGTCATGGTGAAACACACCCAAGTCTTCTCCATAACAAAAACCTAGTCTGCGGGGAAGATTTTACCAGGGCCCCATTCTACCTAAGAGAAACCTCATGCCAGCCCCTCCAGGTTTCCTGAAGGTAAGTAGCACCCATGGGGATCCCAGCCTAGGAACACAGGCCATTAAGATCCTGAGAGTTAATCATAAGGAAATAGAGCACTTCCCACCCCTAACACCATATCAATGGGCCCCCCATATAATTACAGTACATTGTAACAGAGCTGTGACATTCCGATTCCATCTAAGGAGGAATTCTTAGGGAAGTCCCAAAGACATCAGGGAAGACAAAAACACTGAAACTAGAGGAATTTGAAATATCTGGCATATACAGATAAAATAAACATAGCCCAAAGCTCACATGAAAAGTCTATTTATCTTAGTTCCAATTGCCCAGAATGTCATGTCTGGCTTTAAGTCACAAGATATGCTAAAAGATGTACAGTCTGGAAACACAAGTATCAGAAACCGGTATGACACAGATTTTGGAATACTTAAAAATCACTACAATTAACATGTTAAGGGATTTAATAGAAAAAGTAGACTACATGCAAGAAGAGACAAATAATGTAAGTGGGGATATTGAAACTATATGATGGATAGGGGAAACAATCACTGAGTTTGAAGCTATGCCAGCTGAAACTTCCAGACTAAAATGCTGAGAGAGAGAGAAGAGAGTAGGGAAAAATATGACTGGTATTTGGATTTTATAACATTTCTGGTAATTTGGGGATTGGAAAAATACAGGGCAAAGGTCTAGTCTAGATCACATAATCCTGGAATATTTAATAGATGAGCAGATGCCTAAAGAACCAAGGAAGCTGGGATCTGGGTAGTTCATGCCCAGTTCAAAGGGGCAATTTTTAAAAAAAATGATTTATATATTAGAGAGAAAGAAACATCAATGTGTTGTTCACTTATTGATTGATTCTTTTATTTCTTTTATGTGCCCTGACTTGAGGTTGAACCAGCAATCTTGATGCATCAGGATGATGCTCTAACCAACTGAACTACTTGGCCAGGATAAAGGGGCATATATATATATGTTTCTAACTCTCTATACCTCTCCCTTCCTCTCTGTAAAAAATCAATATATATATATATGTGTGTGTGTGTGTGTGTGTGTGTGTGTGTGTGTATATATATATATATATATATATATATATATTGATTTTTTACAGAGAGGAAGGGAGAGGTATAGAGAGTTAGAAACATCAATGAGAGAGAAACATCGATCAGCTGCCTCCTGTACAACCCCCCACTGGGGATGTGCCCGCAACCAAGGTACATGCCCTTGACCAGGATCGAACCTGGGACCCATCAGTCCGCAGGCGGATGCTCTATCCATTGCGCCAAACCAGTCAGGGCAAAGGGACATATTTTAACTGAAGTTTACATAAGATATTTTCCTCCCCATGTAACATCTTCCTTAATTTCCTGACCTCCATCCTCTCCTCTAGTGTCCAGGAGGTAACATGATGTACTAACTAACATTACGTGCTGTACAATTCAGCCTTATTAGTTTCCTGGCACTAACATCCAAATTATAAGTCTGCATGGGGAGGATGGCCTGGCAACGTTTTAGTGATTCTAATAGTTATAATACTGCCTGCATATCTGGGACAATTAGAAACAGATTGTAGCATGGCTGGTTATAGCTCAGAGGTTGAGCATTGACCCCATGAACCAAGGTCCCTGGTTCGATTCCAGATCAGGGCAAATGCCCAGGTTGCAGGTTCAACCCCAGTAGGGAACTTGCAGGAGGCAGCTGATTAATGTCTCTCTCTCATTGATGCTTCCATCTCTCCATCCCTCTCTCTCTAAAATCAATAAAAACATTAAAAAAAGATTGTAAACTGTTCTCAGATCAATTTTTCTCTGCTTCAGTCTTACAATATTTTTATATTTTTAAAAATAATGTCTCATTTGAATATATGCTTTACGTGAGAAATGTGCAATACTTTCAAATTTGTTATATTTTTAATAGCAAATATTGTATTACTAGAGGCACGGTGCACGAAATTTGTGCATGGGGGGTTGTCCCTCAGCCCAGCCTGCACCCTGCACCCTCTTCAATCTGGGACTCCTCAAGAGATGTCTGACTGCCTGTTGTGAGAGGCAGCCAGACATCCCTCTCACAATCCAGGACTGCTGACTCCCAACTGCTCTCCTGCTTGCCTTTTGATTGCACCTAATCACTTCTGCCTGCCAGCCTGATCACCTCCTAACCACTCCCCTGCCAGCCTGATTGATGCCTAACTGCTCCCTGCCAGCCTGTTTGCCCCTAACTGCCTTCTCCTGTAGTCCTGATCACCCCTAACTGCCCTCCCCTGCAGGCCTGGTCCCCCCCAACTGCCCTCCCTGCAGGCCTGGGTCCCCCCCCCCCCCAACTGCTCTCCCCTGCAGGCCTGGGTTCCCCCCAACTGCCCCTCCCTGCAGACCCAGTAATCCCCAACTTCCCTCCTCTGCCAGCCAGGTTACCCCTAACTGCCCTCCCCAGCAGGCTTGATCGCCCTCAACTGTCCTCCCTTGCAGGCCTGGTTCCTCCCAACTGCCCTCTCCTGCTGGCCATCTTGTGGTGGCCATCTTGTGTCCACATGGGGCCAGGGTCTTTGACCACATGGGGGCAGCCATCTTGTGTGTTGGAGTGATGGTCAATCTGCATGTTACTCTTTTATTAGATAGGATAGAGGCTTGGTGTATGGGTGGGGGCTGGCTGGTTTGCCCTGAAGGGTGTCCCGGGTCAGGGTGGGGGTTCCCTTGGGGTGTGGGGCAGCCTGGGCAAGTGGCCACACCCCCCTCCCCCCCTGGCGACCCAAGCAGAGGCCCTGGGATCTGAGATTTATCTTCTGCAATGGAAACTTTGTAGCCTGGAATGGAGCCAAGCCTTCTGCTCACTCCTTGGTGGCAGCCATTTCTGTTGGGATTTATGTATCTTCTATAATTGAAACTTTGTAGCCTTAAGTGGAGGCCAAAGCAGGCCAGGGCTTCAGAAGCTTGGCTTCCTCCATCGCTGTGGGCAACCCTAGCCTCCTGCTCTCTCCAGCTCTGTGGCTGCCGCCATTTCTGTTGGGCTTTATTTATCTTCTATCATTGAAACTTTGTAGCATTGAGTGGAGGGCTGGGCCAGCAAGGGCAGGCGGAAAGCTTGGCTTCCTCCATTGCCAGGGAAACCCAAACCTCCCTCCTGCTCTCTGTGGCTGCAGCCATCTTGGTTGGGTTTATTTGCATATTTGCTCCTGATTAGCTGGTGGGTGTGGCTGGTGAGTGTGGCTTGCTAGTATAGTGGAGGTATGGTCAATTTGCATATTACTCTTTTATTAGGTAGGATTTGCACACTCCCATTTTGATTTACACAGGCTTAATGCCTTGTATTTTCCATACTTCCCTACAGAATTGAAGTTGGTACTTGATGATTAGGCTTACTTGAAGAGTCATCAATTTGGTCTTATGATGATTGAAGTTTTAGATGGAGTTTTTGACACTTTAACTATTTCCGTATGTTAGCCTTGATGATGTTTGGCTCACCCTAAATCAGTCTAGTTATACATAATCTCTAAAAAATAAATTTGTGGCTAAAGTTTTATATCAAATTTTGCTTTAGTTTGCAACCCTGAAACATTATGGCCTTTGCTGAGAGGTGGTAAATATAGTAGGGTTGGAGGTCAGGGGCTCTATTTAAGCTTGCTGGGTTGGAATCCCATCTCTGTGCCTTAGAGTCTGTGTAACCCTGGGGAAGTAACTTAAACTCTACATTGCTCTGTATTTTCATACGTAAACTTGAGATAAAAGTACTGATTACCTTATTTACTTCTCATGGAGATTAGAGGAGTTAATATACATGTCATCAGAAGAGTGACTCAACAAGATGCTCAAGGGATATTTGCTGTTATTTTAAAACTTCCTTGGATAAGGATTATACTGCTCTGGGAGTACATGGAAATGTTGTTAAAGCCAACTGTTATATTTGGTAAAATAATTTTAAAATATAGATGCGTATTTGTAGTCCTCCCAAATACAGCAGTGTTTGACTCACTGGTGTTTCCTTGCCCCCATGATGCAAATTTGATCCCCATGAACAAATGCTTCCCTTCATAACTGCCATTATTGTACCTTGAAGATTTTTCATGTCTTTATCATAGAGTCCTGTCCTTCTATCTTCACTCATCAGCAGTATTTGCTGGCGCACTGACTAAACACAGCGATTCCTAAATCTCTCATCTGAAGATCTAGAATGTGGCACCTCACAATCTATTTTTAATAAGCACCTCAGATATTTTTAATGACTAGCTCAGTTGGAGAAATATTGGTCTAAATATTTACATAATAGTTGATTTCTATGCCTCAAAAAGAGTTGGAAACAAGCATATTTTCCATATATATTGGAAATCATGTTAGAAAAATTAATCTCTGAGGTTATTGAGAACTTTTTCTCTTTTGTGATATAATGATGTGGTTTAAGTTGACTCTCATTTGATAGCACAATGCATTCTTTCACATAGTGTGAGTGTGGTTGGCAGAATAATGCCTACCTCCCCACCAGAAATCCACATCCAAATCCACAGAAACTGCTACTAGGTTATGTCAGATGGCAAGAGGGAATTAAGGTTGCCCGTGAAAGTGAGATTGCTATTCAGTTGACCTTAAAATAAGGACATCCTCCTGGATTACCTGGGTGGGCTCAATCCTATATAATAAAGACGGCATATACATATTGACTGTCACTCTGCCACAGAGATGGCGGTGCCCACAGTGGAGGCAGGGTTTCCATAACACAAGATGGCTGCACCCACAGCGGAGGCCAAGTTCCCATAATGAGCCTTAATGAGCAATCAGCAGGGACATGAGGCTGCATGCGCCCCCCCCCCCCCCCCACCGTGGGACTTGACAGGGGACCTTAGGCTGCACCCCCCAACCAGCAGGGCTTGACGGGGGACCTTAGGCCATGCCCCTCCCCCTGACAATAGGCCGGGGGACCTCAGGCCATGGCCCCCACCCTGCAGGGCTTGACGAGGGACCTCAGCTCATGTCCTCTGCCCTGGCACCCGGATGGGGGACATCAAGCTGCGCTCCCTGCCCAGCAGAGACTGACGGGGGTCCACAGGCTGTGCCACCCACCCAACAGGGTTTGACAGGGGACCCTGGCACTAGGCTGGGGGACCTGAGGCCACACCCCCTGCCTGGTGGGGCTTGACGGGGGACCTCAAAGTGTGCCCTCCAGTCTGGCACCAGCCTGGGGGACCTGAGGCTGTGCCCCTGCCTGGTGGGGCTTGACAGGGGACCTCAGGCCGTGTTCCCCGCCCGGCAGTGCTTGATGAGGGACCTCAAGTTGCAACCCCCCACCCCAGAGCTGGGCCAGGGGACCTCAGGCTGCTTCCCTTGCCCCAGACCAGGGTACTTCTGGCTGCACCCCCTTCCCAGCGGAGCTTGACAGGGGACCTGAGGCTGCCCCCCCCCCCGGCAGGGCTTGATGGGGGACCTCAGGCCACGCCCCCTGCATGGTGGGGCTTGACGGTATCTCAAGCAACGTCCCCCACTCGGTAGGGCTTGACAGGGGACCTCAAGGCACACCCCCAGCCCTGGCCCAGGCTGGGGGACTTCAGGCCGCACCCCCACCCCGGTGCCAGGCCAGGGGACCTGAGGCTGTGTCCCCTGCCTGGTGGGGCTTGACAAGGGTGTGACCAGCCAGGTCTGGATCTAGCCCAATGGGGTGGGGGGCGGCCAAGTCTGGGTCTCATGTGATTTTGAGGTGCATGTGCATGGGCAGGGACTTGACTCTGTGTCCCGTGGTGCACCCCAGACTCTGACAGGAGGAAGATTTTCATATACATTTTACTAATTTTCTTTCATCTCTGACCTATTATAGAGAAAGGGCAAACAGCAATATTAAAATATTTCCTCTAATTAATCCCCTTTTAATGTGCATGAATTTTGTGCACCAGGCCACTAGTATAATTATGTGTCCTTTGAAATAGAAGAAAGAGACAAAGAGAAGGGCAGAGTCCGAGACAAATTTTAAGATGCTTTGCTGCTGGCTTTGAAGATGGAGGAAGGGGCCATGAGCCAAGGAATGCAGGCAGCCACTAGAAGCTCGACAAGGCAGAGATACAGATTTTTCCCAAAGCCTTCAAAGGGAACATAGCCCTGCTAACCTGATTTTAGCTCAGGGAAACCACTTTTGGACTTTTGTCCTGCCAAACTGTAAGATAAATTTGGAGAAAATTACTTGACCTTCTGTTTAGTGATGAATTTCTACAGCTAACACTGAAAGCATGATCCATTAAAGAAAAAGATTGGTCTCTCTATCTTCCTCTCTCTCTCTCTCTCTCTCTCTCTCTCTCTCTCTCTCTCTCTCTCACACACACACACACACACACACACACACACACACACAATATGAGAGATAAACCTTAGTATTTTAAGCCTTTCAGATTGAAAGTTATTTGTTAACCAAATCAAAAGAATAACCTCATCTCTTTTGATTTGTAAGAGCTAGAAGAATCCACCCTGTAGCATGTAGTGTAGAATCACTCAGGAGCATATATGGGACCAAACTTCCTTCTGTCACCTCAATTAGTAGACCCTGACCTTTGAAATACTAGTAGGGGAAATAGACCCTACGATTAAGATGTCATGGAGGGATGTTATGTCATTTGATAATATTTTATTTGGAGATGAAAGGCAAGAATGAACTCTCACCATGGAGCACTCAGTTACTTTTAGCTGTTACTCCATTATTATATTCACTAGTGGCCCAGTGCACGAAATTTGTGCATGGGTGGGTGTCCCTCAGCCTGGCCTGAACCCTCTCCAATGTGGGACCCCTCGGGGGATGTCCAACTGTCAGTTTAGTCCCACAGGGATTGGGCCTAAACCACAGTCAGACATCCCTCTTGCAATCCGGGACTGCTGGCTCCTAACTGCTCACCTGCCTGCCTGCCTAACCACTCTGCCTGCTGGCCTGATCACCCCCAACTGCCCCCCCTGCTGACCTGCTGTCCCCCAGCTTCTCCCCTCCCCCAGCCTACTTTCCCCCAACTACCCCCCTGCTGGCCTGCTCACCCCCAACTGCCCCCCCTGCCAGCCTGCTTGCCCCTAACTGCCCCCCCCCACTGGCCTGATCACCCCTAACTGCTCCCCCCTGCTGGCCTGATCACCTCCAACTGCCCCCCTGCCAGCCTGATCACTCCCAACTGCCCTCCCCTGCTGGCCTGATCGCTCCCAACTGCCCTCCCCTGCCAGCCTGATCACCCCTAACCATCTCTGCTTTGGCCCTGCCACCATGGCTTTGTCTGGAAGGACGTTTGGAAGGTCTCCTAGTTTAATTAGCATGTTACCCTTTTATTAGTATAGATATGTTGGAAGGAGGATATGAGACAAATGAATAATAAAAGCAACAAATTAAAAAATAAACTTTAACTTGAATTTTACACAGCACATTCTGGGGAAAATACTGTTCTTAACATTATAGTTATAGTAGAGGCCCAGCGCACAAAAATGTGCACAGATAGGGTCCCTAGGCCTAGATTGTGATTAGGGCTATCTTCCACCAGCTTGCCAGTCCCCAGTCCCACCCCGCTGCCTCGACCCACCCTGGTTTCCCGTGGTTCCCCATTTTCCATCCAGCAATCAGAGCCTGGGGGCTGGAGGGAGGGACCAAGAGGTGGTCAATGAACCTCATAGTGACTGGTCAATAGGTTGTTCTTGTTGTTATGCCATGCAGTTGCTGGCCTTTTATTATGTAGGATACAACTTTAATGTGCATCCTCAGCACCTGGGAATCTTGTTAAATGTAGATTCTGATGTAGTAGATCTCAGGTAAAGAGTAAGATTCCACATTCACAAGCATTCCATGTGATGCTTAGCCATGGACCACACTTTGACAACCAAGGTGTAGAATACACACATGTAAATAGAATGTTTTTATTTTGTTTGAAGGTATAATTCAAATTTTAGAAAATAAAACTGACCTAGGCAGGTAATTATGGTACTTGTAGTTTCTCCAAATATGATGAATTAGCCAGCTAAATTAAAATTCTTTGTTTGCTACCAATTTTCTTTGAATTATCAACATTGACTTAATGTCATAATATATAATTTCCACCTGGCTCAGAAAGAATTCCTAAATGAAAACTATTATTGCAGATAAAAACAAAAAGAGGAAAATAATAATGTCAAAGTATAAATTAAGAAAAGCATAATCTTAAAATGAATCAGGGTAATTCTGTTTTATTTTACTTTGTTGGATGGAAGAAGATACGATATTTTATATTTACCAAAAATTTAGAATAAGGATTTGGAATATTACAATTTATTTTCTAACCATTTTTCTTTGAGCATTAAATAAAATGCTCAATGGAACAAGTTCATATTCAATTGTAATACTAATGTTCATGCCAGGTTAAAACTCAAACCCAAATGCCAAGACATTTAGAAAATGAAATTCTTAGCTGTTATCTCAGTACTTTTTATTTTGCCAAGGAGAGAACATTGTTATTGGTGCTCTGACCTTTCTCCCAGGTCCCAAACTCAAATGATTGTTTAAAAAGCAGCATTCTTACAGTCAAACTTCAAATTAAATTATTTTTTAATGTTCCTTAGCAAATCTCTCTTTTATAGATTTTTTTTTAGATTAAAAATGTTTGTTGACTATAAAATCTGTTGTTATTTTTATTTATAGAGTGGAGAATAGAGGCAAAAATCCTGAGACATCCAGTATCACACTGACAGTTAAGGAAAGCTTAAAACAAAGATCAGGTGCCCCTTCAAGTACTTATTTTCCAGATGAGTCATATAAAACCATATGGAAAGACTAGAATCAGACATATTTGATATTGAGTTTAAGTGTATTTTCTTGATATTCCAATTACATATATGTTACATTCTTTAAAATTGTCCCTCCATTCTCTTTTTAAAAATTCTTTGTTGTTTAAAGTATTACATATAGTATTACACATCTCCCCTGTTTCCCCCCATTGATCTCTCCCCAGTCACCTCCAACCCCCAGCACATGCTCTCACTCCTCTACTGTCTGTGTCCATGGGTTATGCTTATATGCATGGATATAAATCCTTTGGTCTCTTACTCCTCCCTCCCCACGCACTTTGCCCCCACCTTCCCTCTGAAGTTTGACAGTCTGTTCGATGCTTCTCTGTCTCTGGATCTATTGTCCCTCCATTCTTAAGTGTTCTGTTTTTTGTTTTGTTTTTTTTTTTCTCTCCTTGCATTTCAGTTTGAGAAATTCCTGTTTGTGTGTCCCAGCTCTCTGACTCTTCTCAGGTATATCCTGTCCACTGATGACTCCTTGGAAGGCATTCTATATGTCTGTTACTGTTCTTTATTTCTAGCACTTGTTTTTTGTTCTTGGAGCTTCTGTCTCTCTGCTTACATTATCCATGTGTTCTTGTATGCTCTCCACTTTTCCCATTAGAGCCCTTAACATAGTAATCATTGTTATTTTAAATTCCCTATCTGATCATTCCAATATCTGTGTCACATGTCTCTGATACTGATGCTGGCTTCATCTCCTCACATTGTATTTTTTCTTGTCTTTTAGCATATTTTTTTTGTTGAAAGCAGGGCACATAATTTGGTAATGGGCACCAAAGTCAATAGGTTTTTAGTTGGAGGATATATGGTCACCCTGCTGAGGGCAGCTGTAGCTAAATGTGCCTGAGGGTTCAGATTCTCTAGTCCCTTGCTTTCACCTCCCCTTTGACTTTGAGGTCCACTAAACAGACCTCAGAGACAATCTGTGTCTTTCTGCTCTTTCAGGGATAATTCACTTATGTTAAAGGAACCCTATGATTTTTTGGTAACACATGGGTGAGGGTAAGTGCTCTACAATCTTACGACAATATCTCAGTGTCTTGAGAGCCTGCATCTCTGGCTGTGACCTTCATGAGTGTTTTTCTGGTGGTTTCTCCTGGAATGTTCCCCCATCTCCCTCCTTTTCTTGGCTTTAGAGATCCCCATCCATTTCCATGCAGTTCTAGTCTGACTTCTGTAGTTTTTGTTTTCTCCCCTTGTGTGAAATATAAATCTTACAGGGAGCTGGAGCAGAAGAAAGACCTTCCCCCAGCTGAGGTAAGGCTAGCAAAGTCTTTTCTCCTGAAGGGTAGGCCCTGTTAAAGAGAAAAATCTGGGTTCCCCTTGATTACTCTGCCCTCTCCTTGGCAGAGCCACAAGGTGGTTTTTTGGGGGGGTTCTTTACCACAAGTGCCTTATGGGTTATATTGAGGTTTGGCCAGGGAAGTGTGGGTCCCTAACCATCAGGGCTTTGACTCCTAGGAGTTTCTTACTCTCTTACAATTCCACACTTATTTTCCAGCAATTCATAACATTTGTATTTCAAGTGTTACCGCTTGTTTATGGCTCCAGAAGCTTCTGGTCCAGAATTTAGGGCGGCCCTGCAGCCTCAGTTCTCTAGTGCTGTGGTCGGCAAACTGCGGCTCACGAGCCACATGCGGCTCTTTGGCCCCTTGAGTGTGGCTCTTCCACAAAATACCATGGCCTGGGAGAGTCTATTTTGAACAAGTGGTGTTAGAAGAAGTTTAAGTTAAAAAAATTTGGCTCTCAAAAGAAATTTCAACCGTTGTACTGTTGATATTTGGCTCTGTTGACTAATGAGTTTGCCGACCACTGCATTCTAGTGGGTCCAGCCAAAGTCATTTGTTTTCAGTTTGGCTAGCTTTCTTCTTGTTGCAAAAATGGGACTGATGGCTTCTAAGCACTTTTCCTGTCAAAACTGAAATCAGAAGTCGGGCATTAGTTTCTTCCATAAGTTTTCTCTAAAACTTCTAATTTGCGCTGTAAACAACAACAAACAGTTTTATATGACCAAGTAGTGAATGCCCATAGGAATGTTTCAGGACAATGGAGATAATCAACAGTATCTTACATGACTAGTGGTTGAAAAACCTTCGATGTTTATCCATTTATAAAAAAAAAAAACTCATGAAGGAAGGTGGGAACATTGCAGCGGTCCTCAAATATTTGAAGGGCTGCCTTGAAAAAGCATAATAAGATTGATTTGTATGATAAATTGATTAAAATATGTGTAAAAATATTGCTCAGAAATAATTCATTTCTTTGGCATTCTAAAGTTTATTTAGAATGCCAAAGGTCATGCACATGCATAATTTTCCTGCTCTGGCTAATGCATCTGTCAGACTGTGTTCAATATTCTAAGCTACCTATCACTGTTAAAGTTTCTTTGTTGATGAACTTAGAGCTACTCAGTGCTAGGTATACACACAAGCTCACAGTAGAATCTCTGGATCCATTATTTTCTGGATTCGAGAGGCAGAGTCACTAGGCTCTGGAGAAAGAATCCTGGACAGTGGATGACTATTCAAGCTGTCCATCACCCTCCTAGTATAAGCTGTCCATTTGTTCTGCTTGCAGCACTTGGTCTTCTGTTTCTGGATCTTTCCCTAGTTCTACTAAGGACTCAGCTTCCTCTCTTCTACTAAGTTTCCACTGTCCCTCTGCTCTCTCTCTTTCAAATAGTTATTAATGTTTCCCACCCAGTAATGTATGATGTTTGTGAGTTTATATATTTCTATCATTTTAGTAGGACTTATAGAAGGAGCAGACTTAGACAAGTATATATTTAACCTACTGCAGTTAACCAGAATTCCTACAATTTATTTGCTTAGAAATGTTATGAAGCTTATTTCTAAACTAGAGGCCCAGTGCACAAAATTCATGCACTGGGGGGTGTCACTCAGCCCGGCCTGCACCCTCTCCAATCTGGGACCCCTCAAGGGATGGCTGACTTCCAGTTTAGGCCCGACCCCTGTGGGCAGTCGGACATGCCTCTCACAATCTGGGACTGCTGGCTCCTAACAACTCGCCTGCCTGCCTGCTTGCCAGCCTGCTTGCCCCTAACTGCTTCTGCCTGTCAGCCTGATAGTCCCCTAACCATTCCCTTGCCTGCCTGATTGACACCTAACTGCTCCCCTGCTAGCCTGATAGCCCCCAATTGCCCTCCCCTGCTGGCCCGATCACCCCCAACTGCCCTCCCCTGCAGGCCTGGTCCCCCCCAACTGCCCTCCCCTGCTGGTCATCTTGTGACAATGTGGGGGTGGCCATCTTGTGATGATGTCGGGGGGCCATCTTGTGGTGGCCATCTTGTGATGATGTGGGGGCAGCCATCTTGTGATGACATGGGGCAGCCATCTTGAGGCAGCCATCTTGTGGCAATGTGAGGCTGGCCATCTTGTGATGATGTGGGGGTGGCCATCTTGTGACTACATGGGGGAAGCCATATTGTGACATGAGGGTGTGAGGGTCAATTTGCATATTACCTCTTTATTATATAGGATCATATGACAGCCATAATGTATTATTAATAGAGCAGAACCTTATGTTTTACGACTTTATCATTTATGCACAAGTAATGGAAACTGAAGGAGACTAGATATTAAAATGGTTGAGGCTGAAAAATGTCTAATTTGTGGAATTTGAGAATCTTTCTAATTTATGATTCGTAGGATAACAACTAGAATTTCTCCTTGTGGCCAATCCTTTCCTTGTTCTGGGATAAAATGATTTGGTGATACAATTTCATACATGCAGTAGAGTTTCTGTATGAATTCCTGTGGAATTAAGGTAGCTGATCATCTTGGTTAGTAAAGGGGACTTGCCCAATACATTTTCTTCATTGTGTGATGCTATGCTTTTATTTAGAAGCTAGAGGCCCAGTGCATGGATTCATGCACAATGAAAGTAAATTAATTAGAAGGTGGCCGGCGGGGCATGACTGGGCAAGAAAGGCCGGTCACACCCTAGAGCCAACCTCCTGCAGTCCCTCCCAGGCTGGCCACACCTTGGGTGGTGCTGGGGCTCAAAGGATATCTATGGAGTGAGTGGGGTCTCTCAGCCTGGCCTGTGGAGATCAGGCCAAAACCGGCTGTCCAACATCCCCCTAGGGGTCCTGGTGTGCAAGAGGGCACTCTGCAAAGTTTCTGTTGCTCGGCAGCTCCTGCGTTGAGTGCCTGCCCCCCTGGTGGTCATTGTGGATCATAGCTACTTGCCCGTAGGCTGGTTGGCCAGTCAGCTGGTCTCTTAGGCATATATATATATATATATATATATATATATATATATATGGATATTGGTTGTATAAACAAGGCACTCCCCCTGTACAAGTAGAACATTTTAAATCTAACTAACTGGATTAACACTAATGAAAAATTAGGCCCTTGCTTTCAGAAATTTGGGGGCCATGCAACTGTTAGAGGACATGTCTGCATTATTTCCACTCAATCCTCTTTGGAGGACATTCCAAGACTAGGAACTGGCTTGGCTGGTATCTAACTATAGTTCCTCTCTCACATTTCCTTCTAGTGATGTTGGAGAGAGCACAGAAAATTTGAGGGTATGGCTAAGGGGAAGGAGAGTCAAGGATTCACTTAATTTGGGTTTAGTGAGAGGTATTTATGTAATTCACAGTCACTTATTAACAGTTCTGTTGTGGAAATGGCTGTTAGGAGTGTTTTTTTTTAAGGATCTAAAACTCATTTCTTTAAAATGTCATCATCTGGAAGAACAGGTCCTCTGTCTCCCAGTCTCTGTGGGAGGATAGACTCCTAACTTTGATAATCACCATCCAACAGACACAGCTGATTAATCAACATTTGCGTTGACCAACCTTTTGTGATTTTCCACTTCCCTGACTCTACTGAGGACCTGATTGCCTCTTCCCCAACTCTCTCATTCTCTTTTTTTAAAAGAAAGTTTTTATTGATTTTAGAGTGAGGAAGGGAGAAGAAGAGAGAGGTAAGGACACCCTTTGGCTACCTCTTGCATGCCCCCTATTGGGGATCGAGCCCAAAACCCATGCATGTGCCCTGACTGGGAATCAATTGGCAACCTCCTGATACCTGGGACTATGTTCAACCAACTGAGCCACACCATTCTTGCTTTTAAATGCTCAGTTACCTCTGAAATTGAGTTCAGTTTATGCTGGACCTTCTTCCCTATTGCAGTAGCACATTATTGATTAGAATTGTCATTCTCCTTTAACTTCTGCCTGCTTTATTTATCTGTGATAGTCCCAAACCCTCTTAGTCAGGCATCTTGTCTTCACAAAATCTCAGACTGTATGCATCAGCTCAGACTACAATAAACATTCATAGACCAGGTAGCTTAAACAATAAACCTAGAAGCCCAAAGTCAGTGCCAGCATGTCAGGTTCCTGGTGGAGCCCTTTCCCTAGTTTGCAGAGGGCCATCTTATAGTATCTTCACATGTGTGATCATCTCTCTTTTGTCTCCTAATCACATCATGAGGGCCCCCCCTCACGACCTCATCACCTTCCCAAGGCCCTACCTCCTTAAACCATCACACGGAGGATTTAGACTTCAACTTTTGTGTTTTGGGGGGACTCAAACATTCAGTCCATAGCACAAAGTATTAATCAAAACAAGTGTTCCAGTAACACTGTGCAAGTACAAGAGGCATCTGATTGCACAGTTTGTATCTTAGTACAACATTTGGTTTGTTATTATGGATGTCATAATTTCAGATTAATTTTTTTTTCTTTTTAGAATTTTCAAATGTTACATAGAATAGAAAATAACTTGTTGATTCAGAATATTTACAATTAGTCACTGTACAAGAGTACTCAGAATGCTCTGAAATATTACAGGTCGTATGAGAAATAACCTTAACAAAGCTTTCCTTAAATTTGATAAGAATACTAAAAATTCACACAAAATTATCAGCCATGAGTTGTGAAGGTGACATGAAATTTTCAAAATGATCTAAAATAAGAACTCAAATTCTGGCCAGCCTTGCTGGAGGAAAAAATCCCCACAAACACTTGAATTATTTTTTTGTCTTTTTATATGAAGTATATGTTACAAAATTGTCATATGAAGAGATGATCAAAGAGAATGTAGTAAAAATTGCAGGGAAAGCATTATAAAGGTATGTTGGGCAGCTAATTGATAAATTCTTTCTAGGTGTGATGCTTGTGCCACTTATCGTCTTTTTACAAACTTATAATTTATGGAGTTATTTATTATCATTTCAGTCAACTTTCATACATATTTTTATAATTTTATCTTTTTAAATTAACTTTTGAGAGAGAGAGAGACAGGAGAGAGAGAGACTATGGAATATCTCCTTACCTTCCTCTCAATTTTGTTGTAAACCTAAAACTGCTCTAAAAGAAAAACAAGTCTTTAAAAAAAAAGGGCTCACATAGAGCCCACCCAGAGCATTTATTCTTTTTTGAGAGAAAAAGAATGAGTATATGGAATATCTCATTACATTCTTTCTTTCTCTCTCTCTCTTACTTTCTTTGATTTATAAAGAAGAGAAAAAATCTAAAGGTGATTCAAAGTCTCAGTAAGGATTGAACCACTTGCATATTGTCCACTCTCTTCACTTTCTTTTCTTCTCTGGAACTTTCTCAGCCAAAAGCATCATTTATAAGAAGCAAAAACAATCTAATCTTAATATTAGGGTGTGTGCAGAGAGAACTTGGTTTACAAAGAATTTGTTTTATTTCCTGCTTCCTGTAGATGGAGCTAAATCCTCAAGCATATGTTTACACATTTTAGAATTTACTGGGAAGTTCTTTGAAAGACAATATTAACGTCTGCTGCTCAAGGCTCTTAATTTCTTTTTTTTCCCTCTAAGTAGTGCTTACAGTGTACAAGATTTGGTGCTAAAGAAAAACACATTGTGAGACACTAGTTCTGTGTCTGTTTTTGAACTGCAATAGCCAACAATGCTGCTACTGTTTTGTATTTTGTCTAAGGTCATGTTTGAATTTTTGTTTTTAAATGTAACTGTTAAACTGCCCATAATCCATTGTCCTTTCTCACGGGTGTTTCCTGTGTACTGGTCTTGTCCCTTGCTTTGTATACTTGAATGACCACATATAACAATTCGTAATGAGCTCTCAGTATTTCTCTCAGTCAGTTAATAAACACTGCGTATCTGTGGACAGAGAGATGCCTTTTATTATTTCCCCATATGGTTTCTAAGGGATGTGAGAACACAATGTGACAAGCCAACAGGAAACTTAAAAAAAGAAACAGAAAGAAATGTTTTAAAGAATCTGATTGTGTTTCTACCAAGTTGCTCATAGCACTGTATTTGTTTATTCCCAAATCAGGAAGAGATAGTTTATACTTTAAAAAGAAAAGAACAAGCCAAATAATATCTAAAGGATTTTAAATATCAATATCAATATAAAATATATTTTTTTATTAAGTGAATTTACCTATGTTTTAGAAACTTTTGAATTTATCCAACAGAGCATTGAGTGCAGTTTCTTTTCTGAAATAAGAAAAATTCTTTAAATAGTTTTTAAATTTTAAAAATTCTTTCTTATTAGCTTCCAATTTTGTAGCTGTATGTTAAGTCCTAGGTAAAACAAAAATGAGTCAATGATGTTAATCATAACCTGAAATATGACCTTGAACCAAGATATATAATTATTTTGAAATTCAGGAAATGAGAGCTGTTCCCAGCAAAGCAAATTTCATACTCCACATTTTTAAGCTGCATGTTAGAATCTTTAGCACTCTTGTGTACATTTTAATTCTCTAAAGCTGTGATATTTTCAATGATAAATATATCCTTTTTCTGTATTCATATATGGATTAGCACTTTGGGTTAATTTTATTAATATATGAGTTTTATATTTCAAATAATTCTCAAAATATTGAAATACTCAATTTTATGTATTGGCTAGCATTCAGATGTATCATACCATTGGTTTTTATAATTTAAAGGATTAAGGAAAGAAACATTGATATTAAAGAGGTAAATTATGAAATTTGTAGTTCTTATAACAACATCCAGGATTATCCTTTTTAAAGTGATATAATTGTTTCCTCAAAGTTACATTTACTATTATACAAATAATCCCTTGTTTTTGATTTATTAAGGAGACATTAAAGGCATATTCATTTTTACACACTTTGCTTAAGACTCCTTAAAACAAATGGCTTTCCGGTCTATGCCCTCTTCTGGGTCAGCTAGCAATTTTATATTGAATCACAGAAGGAACTCCATTACAAAAACCTTTTGTAATTACCTAAATTCCAGTGGTTTAGGAAGCTTATGAGACCTACAGGAATAAGCCAATTTCCATAATGGTGAAATACAATAAATGCTTGTCTGTTTACTCAGCTTGTATGTGAGTAAGTATATAATTCGTTAATTTTTTTAAAAAAGTAAAAATAATGTTAACCTTGAGTTGTAATGTCATTTTCTACATAAAAAAGCAGATCACTAGTGATTATAGTTTTATTTCCCTGTGAGAACACTTCATCCAGTGTCTTTAAGATGGAACTAATAAATCAGAACTGATACTTAATGTGGTGCAGAAATTTACATTGATTTATATACTATTAAATTTATAGAAAGATTAGTATCATGTAAGCACACTAATTGACAGGTATTTGTAAAGATCATTGATATATTTTTAAAAAAATATATTTTATTGATTTTTTTATAGAGAGGAAGAGAGAGGGATAGAGAGTCAGAAACATCAATGAGAGAGAAACATCGATTAGCTGCCTCCTGCACACCTCCCACTGGGGATGTCCCTGCAACCAAGGTACATGCCCTTGACTGGAATCGAACCTGGGACCCTTGAGTCCACAGGCCAATGCTCTATCCACTGAGCCAAACCAGTCAGGGCTGTAAAGATCATTGAAGGCATTATTTTTGAATAGGTATGGATAATGCATTCACTAAAATTGATACCAAGGCCTGGGGATGGAAGAGATGAAAAGATTTGGTCACAGAGCACAAACTTCCAGTTAGATGAGTAAGTTGTGGGGATCTAATGTACAGCACAGTGATTATGGTTAGCAATAATCTACTATCCTATCTAATGAAAGAGTAACATGCAAATTGACTGTACCTCTGCTACACCCACAAGCCATGCCCACTAGCCAATCAGGAGGGAATATGCAAATAAGTCCAACCAAGATGGCTGCAGCCACAGAGAGCAGGAGGGAGGCTTGGGTTTCCCTGGCAATAGAGGAAGCCAAGCTTTCCGCCTGCCCTTGCTGGCTCAGGCTTCCACTCCAGGCTACAAAGTTTCATTTATAGAAGATAAATAAAGCCCAACAGAAATGGAGGCAGCCACAGAGCTGGAGAGAGCAGGAGGCTAGGGTTACCCGCAGCAATGGAGGAAGCCAAGCTTCTGCAGCCCTGGCCTGCTTTGGCCTCTACTTAAGGCTACAAAGTTTCAATTATAGAAGATACATAAATCCCAACAGAAATGGCTGCCACCAAGGAGCAAGCAGAAGGCTTGGCTCTATTCCAGGCTACAAAATTTCAATTGCAGAAGATAAATAAATCCCAGATCCCAGGGCCTCTGCTTGGGTCGCCGGGGGGCATGGCCAGCCTTCAAACCACCACAGGCCCCTCGCCCAGGCCGCCCCACACCCCAAGGGAACCCCCACCCTGATCCGGGACACACTTCAAGGCAAACCAGCTGACCCCCACCCATGCACCAGGCCTCTATCCTATCTAATAAAAGAGTAATATGCAGATTGACCATCACTCCAACACACAAGATGGCTGCCTCCATGTGGTCAAAGATCCTGCCCCATGTGGACACAAGATGGCCACCACAAGATGGCCAGCAAGGGAGGGCAGTTAGGAGGAACCAGGCCTGCAAAGGAGGGCAGTTGGGAGCTATCAAGCCTGCTGGGGAGGGCAGTTAGGGGTGACCTGGCCAGCAGAGGAGGGAAGTTGGGGGTGACTGGGTCTGCAGGGAAAGGCAGTTGTGTGTGGGGGGGGGAAACCCAGGCCTGCAGGGGAGAGCAGTTAGGGGCAAACAGGCTGGCAGGGTTGCAGTTAGGCATCAATCAGGCTGGCAGGGGAGTGGTTAGGGATGACCAGGCTGGCAGGCAGAAGTGGTTAGGGGAAATCAGGAAGGCAAGCAGGCGAGCAGTTGGGAGCCAGCAGTCCTGGACTGTGAGAGGGATGTCTGACTGTCCGTTTAGGCCCAGTCCCACTAGGATTGGGCCTAAATGGGAAGTCGGACATCCCTCTAGGGGTCCCAGATTGGAGAGGGTGCAGGTTGGGCTGAGGGACACACCCCACCCCCATACACAAATTTTGTGCACCGGGCCTCTAGTTATATAATAAAAGCCTAAGCGACCGTTACAGCAGAATGACCAGAACAACCAGAACAACTGGTTGCTATGTTGTGCACTGACCACCAGGGGGCAGACACTCAACTCAGGAGCTGCCCCCTGGTGGTCAGTGTACTCCCACAGGGGGAGTGCCGCTCAGCCAGAATCTGGGCTCATGGCTAGCAAGCGCAGCAGCGATGGTAGGAGCCTCTCCTGCCTCCACAGCAGTGCTAAGGAAGGAGCAGTGAGCTGAGTGGTAAGGAGCAGCGAGCAGGCGGGCAGTAAGGAGCACGGGGTTCTGAACTGCGAGAGGGATTTCCCAATGATGGCTTAGGCCTGTTTCCTGCCAGTAGTGGGCCTAAGCTGGCAGACAGACATCCCCTGAGGGGTCCTGGACATCTGCCGAGGGGTCCCAGACTGCGAGAGGGCATAGGCCGGGCTGAGGGACCCCTCCACCCCCAGTGCATGACTTTTGTGCACCAGGCTTCTTGTCTATTACATAGTTGAAAGCTGTTAAGAGAGGAACTCTTTAAATGTTCTTACCACAAAAAAGAAATGGTAGTTATGTGATATGATAGAGGCGTTAGCTAATGCTATGGTGATAATCATATGGCATTATGTAAGTGTATCAAATCAACATGTTGTACACTTTAAACTCACACAATGTATATGTCAATTATATGTCAATACAGCAGGAAGTAAAATAATCTTTTAATTTAAAAATATTTGCCTTCTTCTGGGTTAGATGTTTGCAAGTTGACCATGCTCAAATCTGTTATTTCCAATTCCCCCTTGCTTAGTGCTCTCTGGAAGCCAAGGGATCTAACTGAGTTAGGGCAATGGGTTTTCTCTTGGCTGTGGCCTCATTTAATAAGGCATGGCTTGTGCAGTCACTAGCTGGATTCAATTATGTCCCTTCCTGACATTTTCATTCATTTGATTTCCCAGTCCTACCGTGTTAGGCAAGATGAGGTCTGGGGTCAGGATTATTTTCAAAGAATCAGTGCTCATCAGATTTAAATATTTCTTTCCACCATCTATATCTAAGGTAATTAAATATTTTCCCATAAAATGTATGAAAGCTCCTGTTAGTCACACATTCAAACCTGCTGCCTCAGTTACAGATGGAGACATGGGAATGCAGATTTCATTAGATTGTTCTGGCATAGAAGTTACTGTTATCAATTCAGGAGGCTTGGCATGTGGCCCTAGAAAGGAAACCGGCTTGAGCATAAGGGCCTGTGATGAATGTCTCTTTATTCCCCATCTATCCATTAGTTCTGTAGCCCTGCTGCAGTTTGCTTAATGTCCCTAGATAGAGGGGGAGGTGGAAGGGAATGAGGAAGAGATAAAGGAAATCACAGTGAATCAGGGTGCAGGCAATCCAAATTGCCTAACCTTACTTGTGCTGTGATGTATTCCAAGTGTGCAAAAATATTGGTTTGTATTTGGAAATCCTGCGCACGTCCTCCCTCACCTGTCTTGTGGTCAAATCACAGACTGCCATGAACTGAAAGGCTTTCAAGCTAGAGAGCTTTTCCAGGGGGAGCCCCTGAATGCTTTTGCAAAACGCAGCCATAGACATGATGTTACTAGCTCTCCGTGAGCTAAACTAAAAGATTCAATTTTAAAACACATTTGTTTTGCGTGTCATGTGTTCTTTGTTCCCATCATATATATCAGCAGTTTCAGTGTTTAGCTGCCTGATCACTTCCAAGTATTGCAATTTGATTGTGTAGCGTCTGTCAAATTTGGATGATCCCTTGTGCCCTCTATTCAAAGACAGGTTTCTGAATTCAAAGACGCCTTCCTTGTTACCACTTTCAGTGCACTCAGCTGACCTGGCCTGAGGTAGCACTTGAGCAGTTCCTATGATCCACCTGCACTGGAGACTTTCCTCGTGGAAGCTCTGTAAGTCTGCCTCATGCAAAAGATGATGGAAGAATTCCATTAATTTTTTCAATATTAGAACCTTAGAAAGTCTCTAAAGCTGTACTAGTCTTTCTGTTTACTCTCAAAGGGACACATTCTGCCTTCTTTAGAAACTTAATTACAACATCCTCAAGGCACCTCTAGATTGCTGAAGAAGACAACTTCAAGAACTTTGAAAGTGGTGAATAATGGAAGATTCCTTTATTTATTCTTCTGATAAATCTATCCAAAGTGCATTTTTCCCAAGAAGATTTCTTTGTTCTTTGTTCATGAACAAATCTTTATTCATCATAATGTGGAATCAAATTGTCCCTTTTCACAAAGCCACTCACGTTCTTTCCCGTTCCTTGGCACAATGAAGTCATGCATATGCATGAGACCTCACGAAGTGTCATTCTAGGAAAGGCTCTTACTGTATGTGTGGGAAGAAATCATTAGAATGTGGTAGCCATGGAGCCACTTCATTTTGCAGACTTTGGCTGCCTCAAGAGAGTCCAGGGCATTGTAAATACTATGTGTTAAAGTGCAAATATTCCACTTATTATACCAACAAATTCAATCTAGACATCTTATTAAAAAACGGATTTATCAGTACCTCTTTGGAGAAACGTGACAAAATGTATGAATAAAAGCTCATGATTTTATATTATTTTAAACTTTTATAACTAGTTTGGCATTTATATTTACCTTTCCAGGAGATCAGAAAGCTTTTAGGAGTAACAAAGGGAATAAGGAGTTTTACTGTACCATTAAAACTCAGAGACACTGGTCATCTAATACAGTAGACAACCTCAGAACTACCAGCAGATGGCACAACAACCTATTTTATAGTCAGCGGGAAGACTTTCATTATCAGAAAATAACCTAAAATGGCACCCTCTCTGCTTATTAATTCTTAATGCACTAAATGTAATGACTTTAGTAACAATAAAAAGTAAAGCTGTAAGCACAGAAACTATAATATTTGTGTTACAGTGATGGTAGGATTCTTATTATCTGATTTTTATTTTATTTTTTTAATGTAAAAAAGACCTCAGAGCTCTCTGGTCTAATTCCTCTGTTTAATAGTGGAGGAGACTGAGGTTCTTAACCTTGAACTTAAGCCCCGAGTGGGGAAGGTCTTGATGAGCCTCCTGGTCACATCGCTGAGTCCAGCACTCATGATTCAGTGACACTGCCCCTCGGCCAAATACAATTTTTAGTCCAATGATTATAATTTGGGGGTATTTGGATCATTGAAGTCAATGAATATTTTTCAGCTGGTGTTACCTGTATAGACTCTTTAGTTCTCTTGCAGGAACATTCATCTTTTCAGAGAAATAGCATTTTCAGGAGGAATATGCTATTCTATCACATGTTTATCATTTTCTAAAGCATCTCTGTTTCCAGTGTGAATTGGAAATGCCATTTTGCAAAATGCTTCCTTCCCAACCTCTGTCTATTTCTGAAATAGAAGGAAAAGCATTTCCCACACGTTTTGTTTGTACTAAGAAGCTATTCTGATAGAGTCAACAAATATACTAACAGGAATGATTAAGGAGACCCAGCTTCTGTCCTGTTGCCAGAATGCTAATGGAAATGCACACCAGTATTCAAAAAAATAGTGTTTGACATAAAACTGCATTATTGAATTATAAACAAAAGAGCACTGAAAACTTGAGTTTAAAAATAGCACAGTGCACCCAAAATACAATCGCCTTTCTTGAAAATGACAAGGACAGAAAATTAACATACAGTCATGGATTTCTAAAACATTGAGTATTTTAAATTTTACATTATTTTTGTTGTTAATGTTGTCAAATGGCTTAGAAACTGGCAGGACCATAAGTGATTTATGCTAAAAGTAAAGTATTAGAAGCTTTTGTTGAAGAGGTGTGGAAAGATAAAGTTTCTGGAAAACCAAGATGTCCTACAAGATCTGTCTATACTTGTTTCCTTTTATAAATGGTTATAGTTTTAACCCTAAACAATGGAGATAGTAGTTTAATAATAAAATAATTTTCTATGTGTTATAACTAGAGAATACAAGGTAAACAACACTTCAATCAAATATCTGATTGGAAAAGATGAGTTACTTGGCAGAATTCTTCAAAATATTATTTTAAAATACGGTTTTACGGTTTCCTTTTTTTTTACAGTTTCCTTTTGAAAATGTCTGGAAATCAAATTGCCCAGATCATTACACTAAGTTTCAATTTGACAAAGGCTGTCCATTGGGACATATTGTTTAGAAACAAGATTCAGTGAGTGAATGCAGAGTATAGCTCTTTTCCCATTGTTTGACTCAAATAGCTTGTTACTATTAATATTATTGCTATTTTTGCCATTAAAGTGCAGCAAAATGGGTATCCAATTTTTGGCATCCAATTTATGAGCAGAAGAAACTATTAAATAACTGAATGTCCAGGCCTGGTGTATTCATAAAAATAAATGGCATAATCAGATGTTCTCTTGGAGACTACTGAGATTGAACATTCGCTGATTTTACCATCTTGTTCCAAATAAAGAAGAAGAAGAAGGAAAAAAACCTCTTTGATTTTATTGTCAGAGCTCTGTATGGACAACTGTGTCAAACCATTTGGCAACATTATGGGAAAATTTGGTAAGACAAATTTGATTTGTAATACCTATTTGAATTGGAAATTATATCTTAAGGGACATGACTTCCCTGATGCTTACTTCATTAAAAAATATCCTGAACCAAAAGCCTGGCAAAGTATTCTCTTGGGAGCAATCCTACATTATTTAAAAGGTCTAACAATTTATCTCCTTAGCCAAATTGAAACCATTTTGCATATTACATGTTTTCTTTTGGTTAATGTTTATCTTAGCTTTTCTTTTTAAATCCTCACCCAAAGATGATATGTTTATTGTGTGTTTGTTTGTTTGTTTTGAGAGACAGAGAGAGAGAGAGAGAGAGAAAGAGAGAGAAACATTGATGTGAGAGAGAAACTGATCGGTTCCCTTCTGTACACTCCCTGACTTGGGATCAAACCCAAAACCTAGGTATAGGCCCTGAACAGGAATCAAACCCTCAACCTTTTGGGTGCAAGGGATGACACTGCAACCAACTGAACTACCCAGCTAGGGCTACCTTAGCTTTTATCTTTCTTAAATGAATAGAGGTTTGAACAAATAGAAAATGTACTGATGACTTTCATATGAACCAAGAAAATAATTTGAACCTAGTAATAATGGCAAAATATTGCTTATAAATTGACTTGTTAATACATTTTTTTTCTGTCACTGTCTCTGCTTGCTAAAACATTGCCAAATTATTAAATCTATGAATTATTACATACAAATATGTGAGGCCTAGTTCTGTGAACCATCCCCATAATCAAGCATTTTAAAGTTTATGCATCCAGTGCCCTGATTACCCACAGGTTAGGTGGAGGTACTCTGAGACTATGAATAGTTTCTCCTCCATTCAGGTTAGCTGTTTTGACTAAAGACATTATGAAACATCTTCTTTGTCTTTTTTTTTTTTAAACTATATTTTGGATTTCAGAATTGTAGATAAATTGTGAACCATGGAGCTTACCAATTAAAACAACACAAACAAAGTAAAAGTTGTGATAATTCTTCCCACCATAGTGGGGATCCTTCATAACAGGATAGACACTTGGCTTCTACCCTCCACTGATGTCCATTTTCAAGTGCAGGTGGATGGAAGTTCACATCTGGGGAGGGCGTGTGCTTGAGTGGTGGGGGCATACTCTGTCAGTATTTACTTTGCTGGTTCCATTATAAATTTCACTATCTTCGGTGCTTTTTTTGTGTGTGTGGCAATACAAACATATGAACTAACTGGGAAAAAACAAAAACAAAAAACAACTACAGCAAACCCTAACTTATATGAATTTTGCAGTTTAGTAAGGGAGGGGAGGGGGCAAAACAGAGAGAAGCTGGCAGTTGTTGATCAAGTCCTGGCCTGTAGGGCTGGTTGCTGCAGAGGTTGTTGGTCAGAGTTCTGTTGTCATAGATGGTCCAACTGTTGTCTTTTTTCATATTCAGTCTCTCAGTGTAAAATAGTTCTAGAATTTCTAAAAAGGAGACACTCAAAAAGATAATTTTATGGAGGGAGAGTCTCGGAGACTTATTATGAAGCTCTACTGTGTGTGGAAAACTCCCTGGCTGTCTGTAGATTACTTGTTTGCTTGGAATGGCTTTGAGTAGGACATGCTGGACACAGCAAGGTTCCTAAGGTCCCCACTGCTTTCTGTAGCTCCACAGCTGGGGGTACCTTCCTGTGTTAAATTTATTTTATTCTTATCAGGGAGCTGACATCAACTTTCTTGATGTCATCAAGCAAAAAGGCTCTCAGAATAGGCAGGAATTTCAAATCTTAAATAAAACATTCCCTTTCTGTGAAAGATTCTGTTCTAATGAAGTACGCTAACTCAATGAATTGCTTTGCAGGTCTCTGGGAAGTCACTGAGGAAATGATGAATAGAAAGAAAAGTGAAGGAATTGTAAGACTGAAAAGAGAGATGGGCCAATGAACTTCTGAGTCACTTGAACAAAATCAAATACTAACTATGGAAATTAACCATTAGTCAAACTAATTGATTTATAAGATGAATAGTCATCTCAGAATCAAAATAATGATATTAAATGGCAGAATAACTGCATTTGAGGTTATTGAAAGGGAAGAAAACCTCTGCAGTGACTAAAGTTAATGGCCTGCTGTGCTCTAATGTCAACTTCCCCCTTTCAGAATATATACATATTTTTCTCTCTCTCTCCTATCCGTGGGTTATTCATATTCATATGACTATGGGATTAGTTCATACATCACAATAAAACAAGATTATGATGTGAATATTACTCTCATATTTTGAATACTCCCTGAAGTGCTTTTTGGGTAATTAGAGTGATTTTTCATTTAGAATGGGAATATACTGATTTTAATATGAAGGATTTCTAATATATAGCATCTAAATGCATATTATCATTTTACATTTTTATAAAGATGCCCATTTGAGGCTTCCAAAGCCCATGGATAATTGAAGTTTATTTCCTATACAGCCATATGGCTGCTCTGAAGACACATGCAGTGCAGCTCTTTATGGGAACTGTCAAGAGCTGGGAAGGGCCAAGGTATTTGCCCAACTTGCAACAGACAAGTTACGCTGCCACAGTTTTGTGGAATCTCCCAAAAGACATGAGGCTACTGCATCAGAGACAAAGGACTTGATCACTCATGGTGCCACAGCAGCTGAGCTTCCTACCCACCTTGTTAGTCACTGAGTCTGACTCAACCCACCCTGAAATGAAAGTATCAGGTTAGACACTCACAAGGTCTCCATTGTTCAGGCATGCAGGCAACAGACCCCCAAATCCGGGCATCTCTGGATGAAGGCTGCAACCCTTTGTCAGAAGATCTATTGATAAAGTCCATCAGTCACAGAGATTTGTAGTTCAAGGGGTCAGTAAGGTTTGGGGCCCTAACAGTACAGAGTAGATCCCAGTTTGCTGAACAGTTTCTAACACAACTTGCTGATTTGAACTCCTTTCAAAGGGTACTGATTTGTATGTTAGCTAATAAAAATGCCTCATGGAATGCCCAAGTGAGGCATACACTGAAGAACCCAAAGAGTTTTATAAGGTGATGATGTCCTTTCTAGTGGTGGTGGTTGGTGGAGGAGAGAGGCAAGGAGATGGCAGTGTTGAACTGGATGCTGGTGAGATTGGGAGCTGTGAATATATCTACATGTTCCCAAGAAACAGTATTCTATGTTTAAGCCCCTGAATTTCATATGGATTTCTCCTTGGCAATGGTATGACTATTTACAATCAGGGCCATTGAGGCTTCTGACTTTCCAACCAACAGTGAAACCTTTAACAAGAGCTAACTTTAGTACAAGTGTCACTGGTACTAAATCCTAACCCACCTTCTAGTAGCCAATGACTAGGGAGTTTGTCTAATTAGCACTTCTTTACCTGTGGCTCTTCCTGATGGAGGAAATCCCCTTTTTGCTTATGGGACTGGGGGTTCAAGCATATGATATTTCAATTACCTATTATACATTCAGATGTAGATGTGACATCAGCACGGTACTGCTGTGCTCGAGGGTCCCATATTCTTCTCTATTGAGAACACTGCTCTACCCCATCAGTTGAATTTGGGGTTTTCTAGGATCAGCTAGGGTGGAGACTTGGGTGATAGTATTCATCCAGCAGAGATGCAGAGCTTTGGACTCACTCCTTCCTGTTCTTCAGCTACTTGGATGGGTGGGCATGGTCTTCAGTCCCACTTGGGGACCAAGAGACTTTGGCTCCACCCCTAATCATACTAAGTTGCTTTAATACAAGTTTAAGGTGCTGTAAATGCAGCCACACTCTGCAGTTAAAGGATCCTATATGCATAAGTAGAGAATAACTAAGTATTTACCAGTCTTTTAACCTAAATATTCACATATGAGAACATATATTTTAGATTTTATGTTTCTCAGGACTTTTTAAAGGAGTCCTGTTTGGATCATTACCTTCTTACACTGATTGCTAGTAATAGTTCACTGATCCAACATGGCAAAGTCCTGGCCTGGCCTATCTCCTCCAGGGTCCACCATGTTTTCTACTACCTGTTCTAAGTTCTACTTTTGGTCTTTATGAATTGACTATTCTATGTGTCTTATATAAGTGGAATCATACAATATTTGTCCTTTTATGACTTGCAATATTTCACTTAGCGTAAAATCTTCAAGGTTCACCCATGCTGCAGCCTGTGTCAGAATTTCCTTACTTTTGAAGATTAATATTCCTGAAATATGTTTTTAAACATACGTTTTTCATTGCTATTTTCAATTTGAATTTATCATGTCCTATCACCCAGGTTTTCTTATTCTTTGGAAGAATGTCTTCCTTTGGAAACTTAGGGACTTTTGAGAAAGTAAGATAGGAATAAACTATCTAAAATATGAACCATAAATAAGGATACATCGTATTAGTGAGAAGAAATTTGATTCTGCTGACTAGTACTAAAGTTTGACCTTTGTGATCATCTCTTAATAAAAGAAAAATAGAATACTGCACTACGAAATGTTTATTCATGGATCAACAGAGAGAAGAAGACCTTGATCTCAGAGGAAGGTCTCAGAAGTTATGTCTGTCAATGTTCTTATGGGTCTTAGGGAGCAACAATAGCTATAAATCTGCAACTCAGAGAATTTCAAGCTACACACATCTAGCCTTTACTGCCATTGTTCACTTGATCTCTTTATTGAATTTTCCCACCCACTTGCCAATGTCACCTTGTTCTGATGTAGGCTGTGCTTTAGCTAGCTTAAACCTCATTAGCGCATGAGGGAAATCCATATAAGGAGAAAACAGAGACCTATTAAATGGAAAGACCTTGCCCCCCAGAGCAGAAAACTAGGTGTGGAGCAAGACTAGAGCCACAGATGTTCATTTCCAGCTCCTTACTTCCCGTGGGAGTAACATCCTTTCATGAATCAATCAACATTTACCTATCCGTCCCCTGCAGCAGTTTTGCAAATCATTTTTAAAAACCATTAAACCACTACCAGTTTATCCACTCTGCAAAATATACACAGCCTCTTCTCATAAGCAGCAGGGTTATTCCCCTCTTGGCTACATTCAGCTCTTTTAACTGCTCCTGATTTCAATAAACAGAAAATATATACACCTACCTAGGAAAATCACTCTTACACACAATTGCCTCATATTTACAAGTCTATAAGACCTGCAAACACACACACACACACACACACACACACACACACACACACACAACACATGGAAGAGCAGAAGTTCAGGCTTTCCCCAAACTTAAACCTATCTGTCTTATCCTATATAAGAAAAGGGTAATTTGCAAATAGACTGAACGACAGAACAACCAAACAACCAATCAAAGCATAATATGCTAATGATATGCTAAGGCTGCTCAACTGCTCACTATGATGTTACTGACCACCAGGGGGCAGACAGTCAACTGATCAACCAGTCGCTATGACGTGCACTGACCACCAGGGGGCAGATGCTCTGATCAGCAGGTTAGCTTGCTGCTGGGGTCCGGCCAATTGGGACTGAGTGAGACGGGCTGGACATGCCCTAGAGCCCTCCGTGGTCCCTCCCTGGCCTGATGGTGCACCAGTGAGGTCCCTCAGCCTGGCCTGTGCCCTCTTGCAACCCAGGACCCCTCGGGGGATGTTGGAGAGCTGGTTTCTGCCCAATCTGCAGACCACTCCCCTTGGGAGGGCGCCAGATGCAGGGCTCATGGCTGGTGAGTGCTGCTGTGGATTGGGACTGATTGGGTGCAAGTCCACTGCAGGCACAATGGGGTCAGGATGAGCGGGTGTGGCAGGTAGGAGCTGTAGGCGGCGTTGAACTGTAGGTTTTGGCCCGATCCCTGCAGGCCACCCAGGGGACTGTACCCATGCACAGATTCATGCACTGGGCCTCTAGTAAATGGCAATGGCTAACACTGCTTCCTCCTTAGGTGTGACCCTCAGCTCCGATGACATCACCAGCAAAGATGCTCTACCTACCCCTTGACTTCTATCTATTCCAGAGCTTCAGATGCATGCAGGGTCCCAAAAAGTGCATCCCCTAGACACCTTAATCTTGAGATAAGACACAAGGGTAGGAGGCTCCCTACACATGCAGTTGAGTAAAGCTAGGGGTCATGGTGCCAGTGCTTCTATAGATTATGATCTTGGGCAAGATTATCAACATAACTTCACTTTTCTTATCTGCAAAATTAAAATAGCATTTCCTCAAGGTGTTTAATCCTCCTCATTTTGTTTTTATGTTATTTAAATTTGTATGAGGTAATATATACTACCTATTATCATAAATTGGGCCAAAGAAATTGGAAGTAAAAGCTAGTATATACCTTTGAATAAGAGATAAAAATCTACATTTTTCAGACAGACCTACACAGTTTAGTTGTCAGTAATAGAGTTTTTTGGTTAGTTATAGTAGTTAGAGGGCACCAGGAGAAAAAAATATTCATAGACATTCAGCTTCTAGAACGCCCACATTACTGGGAATGAGAACAAGTAATCTCTGACTTCCAGTGGGACAATTAGGGATAAAACGATAAAATAGGCTACCAATACAGGTCAATAGCCACATACCCTCACAAAGATTTTCAACAAATGTAATCCTTCACAACCAGCTACAGAGTGTGTGTGTGTGTGTGTGTGTGTGTGTGTGTGTGTGTGTGTGTATGTACAAGGTGTCCCAAAAGATATATATACACTTTAATAGCTGATAGCTCAATTTTGAAAAATAAATGGATTTCAAAAAATTTTGCCTTTATAATTATTCAGAGAGTGTGTATACATTTTTTGAGATACCCTATATATCCCAGTACACTAAAATGTATATAATTTGTATCATGGTAATTAATATATATTATTTGAAACTAATTTTGTTTTATATTGGATTAATTCTTGTTACTTAAAAAAACACACACATGGTGACAACATATGATATATTATATACTAGTGGCCCAGTGCACACAATTCATGCATGGGGGAGTGGGGTGTCCCTCAGCCTGGCCTGTACCCTCTCTAATCTGGAGTTCCTCGGGGGATGTCTGACTGCCAATTTAAGCCTGATCCCTGTGGACAGAGGGGCAGTCGGACATCCCTCTCACAATCCGGGACCGCTGACTACTAACTGCTCACTTGCCTGCTTGCCTTATCACCCCTAACCACTCTGCCTGCCAGCCTGATCACCCCCATCTGCCCCCTGGCTGGCCTGCTTGCTTCCAACTACCCCCCTGCCAGCCTGCTCGCCCCAACTGCACCCCCTGCCAGCCTGCTTGACCCCAACTGCCCTCCTCTTCCAGCCCAATCTTCCCTAACTGCCTTTGCCTCAGCCCTGCCACCATGGCTTTGTCCAGAAGGAATTCCAGAAGGTCTCCTGGAAGGTCTCCCAGTCTAATTAGCATATTACCCTTTTATTAGTATAGATATCCCACTTCTTTTTTTATTTAATTTGTTGGAGTGACATTGGTGAACATGAACATATAGGTTTCAGGTGTGGGTTTCTATGTTACAAGATCTGTATATTGCACCATACCTACCACCCAAAGTCCAATATTCCCCCATCACCATATATTAGGATTCCCTTCTCTCCCCTCTCCCTTCCCTCTAGCAACCACCACTCTGCTGTTTGTGTTCACCAGTTTGACTCAACCCACCCCAATTGTATTATGAACCCATATGAGTGAAATCATTTGGTTCTTAGCTTTCTCTGACTTATTTCACTTAGCATAATGTTCTCAGGGTCCATCCATGTTGTTGCAAATGGTGCTATTTCATCTTATATATATATATATATATCCCCTTTCTACTCAGTCTTCTGTTACAATAAAATTGTACTTAATTCTAACATAGCATATCTATTTTTGTAAGTAGGCACAATCTGCTATCCCAGCAAATGCTTAGCCTCGCTTTTCACCATCAAGCTCTGCATCCAGGCAGGTGTACACAGTGAGATTTTTTCTTGTCAAGACCACTGTGTATCCCTGACAGTGACTCTCTTCTGCTGCAATATTTCATTGGAAAAAAAATCATAGTGGCATAAAACAAAGAGCACCTTTTCCTTTTTCATGGGACTGCAGGTCAGTTGCAACTCACCTTGCTATGCTGACCTCCAGAATTTGGACTAGAGGTTCCAGAATGCAAGTTCATTTCAAGGGTATGCCATGTATTTCCTCATCCTCTGAGGACCATGAACTATTTGTAACATCTCTTTTCATGGCAGTTTATATGAATGCAAGATGGCTAGCTAGACGTGCATGCAAGTCTAAAGATTTTTGTTTATTCCATTGCAATGTTAAAGTAGTTTGCATGATGAAATTTAACATCAGTGGGGCAGGAACATCCACTTTGTATTCTACAACGTTTCATGGAGGGGGAGATATAACATGTGATCGGTAATAATAATGATAATCCAACCCACTGCAATGGGGCACTCTATAAGTTGATAGAAATTCCTTTAGTAAAGAAAGGTAGAGAAACTAGGTTGTTTCTGTTGAACTCAGCTATTTGATAAAAAACTTGGAACATGGAAGAAATAGCATCTTGAAAACCTACCAAATAAGGAATACCAATTTATGCTAATGCATTAATTATTCAGGGAAACATCCTAATTATTCCATTAATTATTTACTGATCCAGTACACTAAAATGTGAACATCTGGGACAGATCAATAAGATTGCCCTACTCTTTTATCCTTTTTCAGGACTTAGAATGATTTTGGAAGAGGATATGGAATAGTTTTATTTAAAAATATTTTTTAAAAGTAATATACTTTTGCTTTAAACATTAAGTAAATTCTTTATTTTAAAATGTATTACAAATTGGCATACCAAAATGAACTTGCTGTATCTACACTATAAAAGAGAAACATGCAAATTGACCATCTCTCCACTATGCCCACTAGCCAATCAGGAGTGAGTATGCAAATTAACCCAACAAAGATGGTGGTGGCCATGGAGCTGGAGTGAGCAGGAGGCTTGGGTTGCCCCTGGTGATGGAGGAAGCCAAGATTCCTGCCCGCCCTGGCTGCCGCTGAAGGAGTGGCTGGGGGCCTGGGTCCCTGGGGGATGTGGCCAGCCTGAAAATGGCCCTCAGCCCCTTACCCAGGCTGGCCACACCCCCATGGGGTGAAGGTCCCTGCTGAGGGGGGGGGGGGGTTGGCCAGCCTGCAAACAGCCATCAGCCCATCACCCAGGCTTGCCAGGCACCCCAGTGGGGACCCCCACCCTGAAAGGAGTGTGGCCAGACTTCCAACAGCCCTCAGCCCTTACCCAGGCTGGCCACACACCCATGGAGTAAGATTCCCTGCTGGGGGGCATGGCCAGCCTGCAAACAGCCATCAGCCCCTCACCCAGACTGCCCCATGCCCCAAGGGAACCCTCACCCTGATCTGGGACACCCTTCAGGGCAAACCAGCTGGCCCCCACCCATGCACCAGGCCTCTATCTATACTAATAAAGGGTAACATGCTAATTAGACTGGGAGACCTTCCAGGAGACCTTCTGGATGTTCTTCTGGACAAAGCCATGGTGGCAGGGCTGATGTACAGGTGGTTAGAGGCCAAGAGGAGAAGGCAGTTGTGGGTGATCAGGCCAGGATGGGATGGCAGTTGTGGGTGATCAGGCTGGTGGGGGGGCTATTGAGGATTATCAGGCTGGTGGGGGGGCAATTGGGGGTGAGCAGATCAGCAGGGGGCCAGTTGGGGGCAAGCAGGCCATCAGTGGGGGGTCAGTTGGGGGTGATCAGGACGGCAGGGGGGCGCGGTTTGGGGTGAGCAGGCCAGCAGGAGCAGTTGGGGGCGAGCAGGGCAGGGGGGAGGTCAGGTGGGGGCGAGCATGCCAGCAGGGGGGCAGTTGGGGGCGAGCACACTGGCATGGGGAGCAGTTGGGGGTGATCAGGCTGGCGGGGGGGCATTTGGGGGCAAGCAGGCTGGCAGCGGGGGGTAGTTGGGGGTGAGCAGGCCAGCAGGCAGAGTGGTTAGGGGCAATCAGGCAGGCAGTCAGGTGAGCGGTTAGGAGCCAGCAGTCCCGGATTGTGAGAGGGATGTCTGACTGCCGGTTTAGTCCCGATCCCTGTAAACCAGCAGTCAGACATTCTTCGAGGGGTCCCAGATTGGAGAGGGTGCAGGCTGGGCTGAGGGACAACCTCCCCCACTGCACAAATTTCGTGTACTGGGCCACTACTTTGTATATAATAAAAAGTAGAAAGTAGGTTAGCTTTACTTTTTAAAATACGGAAGTAATAAATTAGACTTTCAAATGTTTAGAAAATAGTAGTTCATATTTTTCATTTATTTATTCTGTATATTTTAGATCAGAAATGTCAAGTCTAATTGAGTTTTACAATACTTGCTAAAAATAAAAATTCTAAACTGATCTGTAGAATTTAGAAGTAAATTGTATGACTTTTATTCATCCTTACATATTTTTTAAAAAAATAGCTATCTTCATTAGTATTCATATCTTCCCTTCTAAGAAGAACTTTTTATGTAATTATTATTCTGATATAGTTTTAAAAATTGTTTTAACATGATATAGTTTAATTCTTAGGTACTAGCTGAAAAAGCCTCTTAGTTCAGATATTATTTTTTACCCAGTAGCTTTTATAGTATAAGCTTGAATTTAAAAAATATGGTCATGCTTAAAATAAGCTGTTATTTATTGAGTATAAGAAAGAGTTCAATAATTCAAGTCCTATATTTATCTTCTCAGAGTAACTTGCTGTCAGGAAAGGCAGATTTATGCAAACACATTTAACAAACAATAGCGGGTTTCAACATCTTTATGTCATTGTTGCAGAAAGTATCCATGAAATTCAAGGAAAATAATCTATATATATATAAAAGCCCAGTGACCAGAAAGACCAGAATGACCAGTGGCTGTGATGCAAAAGCAATCATGGATAAAACTGCTGATGGTTTAGCATGAATCAAAACAGTGGCAGAACACTATACTAGCCATCAGTTGTGTTTCTCACCATCAGCACAGTAAAAGAAAAAAAATGTTGGCTTTACTTAGCACATTCCTATTGTGGCAGTAAAACATATTAATTTTATTAAATTTTACTCTTTAGTACACAATTTAAAAAAATGTATTTTTAAAATTAATTTAAGAGAAGAAGGGAGAGGGAGAGAGATAGAAACATCAACGGTGATAGAGAATCATTGATTGGCTGACTTCTGCATGCCCCTGACTGGGGATGGAGCCCACAACCCAGGCATGTGCCCTGACTGGGAATCGTACAGTGACTTCCTGGTTCATAGGTCAATTCTCAACCACTGAGCCACACTGGATGGGCAGTATACCACCTTTAATATGTACTAAAATGGGAAATATGCATTATTCACCTTTAGTTATCAAAATAGCGTAATTATCATGAGGAAAAGCACATGCCTCATTGAGTTGTGAGGTGAACTAGCTTACTTTTCCATGGAAAATCTTTTTTATTTCAAAGAATTATTGACAGAAAATTTCTGATCATTCTGACTTGGGGAGCTAGCAGATATTTTCTGAAATGGAATAAACTGAGCCACCATTTCAAGGAAAACAGCTGACACTACTCGTTGCCAATACATTTTGAGCTTTCAAATGATACAATTTGGAAAAATTGCATCCATCACAGTGATCTTGCAACTTTCTAGTGCTTACATACTTTTCTAATGAGCTCAGTGGTGATAGTGTAAGTGTGAATTTTTGGTATTATTTATTGAGATATGTCAATATATGAAAGACTTTAACTGATATTTCCAAATGACAAATGAATGATGTTATGGCCTTGCATATGGGTAATAGATTAATTTGAAAGTGCAAGATAAACTCATAGATATTAATGTCACAGAGTTGGGCTTCAGATTGCACATGACAGTTTTCACATTGAAGCTTATAAGAAACTCCCACTTGTTAAATTTTGGTGTGATATCCAAAAATATCATAGTTATCTGAAAAGGCTATTACAATATTCTCCCTTTTTGAAATACATATCTTGTATGAGGCTGAATTTGTTTTATGTACCTAATCCAACACAGCATATTTCAACAGAATAAATGCAAAAACAGATATTCAGAATTCAGATACTCCAACTATGTTCTAAGTCAGATATTAAAGAGATTTTTACAAAAGTAAAAAATGCCTCTCCTCACTTTTTAAAAAGAACATATTATTCTTCTTTGAAAATATGTTAATAGGGTATGGTTTTATTATTGTTGTTATTAAAAAGGAATCAACAAGTAGTTATCAAATTTTTCTCAATTTTAATTTTGAGTAACATAAATATTTATAGATGTAACCCACATGATCCAAAGCTTTTTGTGATTCTCTAAAATGCTTAAAACTGTAAAGAGATCCTGAATCCAACAAGTTTCAGAGCCACTGTTGTAAAATACTAGAGGCCCAGTGCACGAAAATTCATGCACAGGGGGTCCCCTCAGCCCAGCCTGCACCCTCTCCAATCTGGGACCCTTCAGGGGATGTCTGAAACCAGCAGTCGGACATTCTTCTCACAATCTGGGACTGCTGGCTCCTAACTTCCCCCCCTGCCAGCCAGATTACCTCTAACGGCCTTTGCCTGATGGTCTGATTGCCCCTAACTGCCCCCCTGCCAGCCTGGTTGCTGCCAACTGCCCCCCCTGCCAGCCTGGTCACCCATCACTGCCACCCCCCTGCTGGCCTAGTCTCCCCCAACTGCCCCCCCCTGCTGGCCTGGTCATCCCCAACTGCTCCCCTGCCAGCCTGGTCACCCCTCATGCCCCCTCCACCCCCACTGGCCTGGTTTCTGCCAACTGTACCCCCTGCCGGCCTGGTTGCCCCTCACTGCCCCCTCTGCCAGCCTTGTTGCCCCACACAGCCTGCTGTTCAGTCATTTGGTCGTCCCTCACTAACCCCCCTGCCGGCCTGGTTGCCCATGCAGCCTGCTGTTCAGTTGTTTGGTCATTCCTCACTAACCCCCCTGCCGGCCTGGTTGCCCATGCAGCCTGCTGTTCAGTTGTTTGGTCATTCCTCACTAACCCTCCTGCTGGCTTGGTTGCCCCACATAGCTTGCTGTTCTGTTGTTTGGTTGTCCCTCACTAACCCCCCCTGCTGGCCTTGTCGCCCCATGCAGCCTGCTGTTTGGTCGTTACTGTGAGGGCATCCTAACCAATTTGCATATTACCCTTTTATTAGTATAGATAGGGGTAAACAGATGACATAATACTTAGTGGCTCCATCTGTCCTAAGGGACTACTAGTCTTTTTTGTGAGAATATAATATTTGAACCCCAGGGTTGTAACTTTTGGTCTGAGATATCATGTTGATTTAGTTCCTTCAACCAAAAAGAAGAAATATCAATATTTGTGTGAAAGCCTTATCTTTCCTTCAAAATGGGATAAAAGTTGTCAAGTCCTGTTATTATGTGGACATGGTTTTATTGTAATAGAAAAGGGTGTTTCCTTCCAAATACTTCATACAAAATGTTCACTTACATCATCTGTTAGTAAATATAGATAGCAGTCCAAAAAGGCACATCAACCCTAAAAAATATTAATAAGCTGACTAATGCCAGAATGTGACAGTCATGTTATGACTGCAAATGTCTGGAATAGAGACTTAACGATTTATGATTGTATATAACAAAGGCAGGATAATTGTTGAAGGTTGTCTCTTAAACACAAAGAAAAACAGAACTTTATGTGGATTGAAAATGGTTAGTATTTTTCTTATTTTACTCTTTCACTATGCTTTATGAACCCTTGGAAGGCACATTATACATAAATAAATGGCTGATTTTCACTTAATTTTTCTTTTATTTTATGTTCCCAACTGTCAAAGATCTGTTCATGTGTGAACTAAAAAAGTTGGAGTATTATTCCTCAATGCTAAGTTTTTCCCATGAAAACCCCCTTCTAATTAAAATTTCCTTGAAAATTTCACCTCTTAACCTAAACTCTTAAATGGTATTTGTTCATATTGCTATATACTAACTACACAGTTTTATAAGTTAAATACCAATTATACCCTAATCTATACTAATATTAGAGGAATATGCAAATTGTCCAGGATGCTGTCACAGTAACAACTGAACAACAGGCTATGTGGGGTGACCAGGCCAGCAGGGGAGTTAGTGAGGGACGACCAAACGATTGAACAGGAGGCTGCATGGGGTGATCAGGCTAGCAGGGGAGCAGTTAGGAGCAACCAGGCCAACACAGGGGCAGTTGGGGGCAACCAGGCCAGCAGGAGGGGCAGTTAGGAATGACCAGGCCTGCGGGGGGAGAGGGGGCAGTTGGAGGCAACCAGGCTGGTGGGGAGGCAGTTAGGGGTGATCAGGCTGGCAGGCAGAGGTGGTTAGGGATGATCAGGCTGGCAGGAGGGCAGTTAGGGGCAATTAGGCAGGCAGACAGGTAAGCAGTTAGGAACCAGCAGTCCTGGATTGTGAGAGGGATGTCCAACTGCTGGTTTAGGCCTGATCCCAGGGTTCAGGCCTAAACCGGCAGTCGGACATCCCCCAAGGGGTCCTGGATTGGAGAAGGTGCAGGCTGGGCTGAGGGGACCCGCCCTCCATGCACAAATTTCATGCACCGGGCCTCTAGTTAGAAATATTTATCTCTGAAAAGGTATTAAATATCTCTACAACAATATTGACCTAGTGGTAATATCTAGTTTTTAAATATGCCTATTTACCAAAAATACTTTTAAATAGAGACACCATTACTTCCAAGATAGAGAGGAAGCAAAAGTGTTTTTTTCTTCTTTCTAACGTTCCAGGAACACTCACATGTAATTTTGTATCCTGAGAAAGGTATTGTTACTTACAGGGTTAAGAAAAAAATAGGTATCTTCAGATGGCTATTTTTCTTCCCCACTAGCAAATATTTACTGTCATCTAAGTGCCATTAACTTTCAGGGTATAGGGGCAACTGAGTAAACTCATGTCTATAAATATACTAGTTTTATTTCATGTTGCTCTAATTCTGAATGTGTCTGTGATTTGCTCACCCTGGATCCACCACTAGTATTTGTAAGTACCAAGAAGGGAGCTATGATTTGTACCCACATTTTAGTATTGATTCTTATTAATGGGTACACAGAAACATTCCTTCAAAAATTTTTTGTGTGTGTTCAATAATTGTTTTGTCTTCACAATAATATTGTAGCCATTTTATTACCTCTATTTTCAATATTGACACATACGATCTATAAAAATATAATCAAGGGAATACATCTAAGACACTGTTATGATCTAATATTGTAATAGTTTCATGATGGCAGAAGTCATAATTCAAAAAATTACTTAAGTTGATAATTTTTAAAAAATTCCTGAGGTCTATGAGCTTTGTCATAGCATATAAAATGGAAACTTCAAATCAGTACTTACAAAAAATCACTAGTGTCTCTAAATTACCCAAAGAAATTAAAAACTGAGAAACAACATCACTTTGTTATGACCTTAGAAGCAACTTTAACCATCAGCACACTTGAAGTAACTTTCTGGCACTATTGGCTAAATGACTCGATTATTCCTCTCATTTATGTATAGGTGCATTACTGGGATCAGCATTTGTGAGCAATGAGCGATGTGAAAAAATACAGAATGTAAGGACATAAATCTATACTGCTTTTAGAACAGAGGATGAATCATAGTGAACTTGAGTCATGATTATGATTTTAGATTTGTGTGGCCCAATGTAGCAGCCACTGGCTTCCTGTGCCTCTGGATACATAAAATGTGGCCAGTCCTGACTGAGATTTGCAGCGAGTGTGCATGCCCACCCAATTCCAAAGACTAAGGAGGGAAAAAAAAAAAAAGAATGCAAGGTGTTTTATTCATAATTTTTATATTGCTTGCACATCGAAATGATAATTTTTGAATATTTGGTTTAAATAATATATATTAAAGTCAAGGTAGCCCAGTTTTCCTTTTTAATGTGGCTACTAGAAAATTTTAAATTACCTATGGGCCCTCGTTATATTTCTATTGTCGGCACTGATACAGGCAACTAATGAATGCAATGTATGGATTAAAAAATATCCATAATTCTAGATAAAACAACAGTTGCTTACAAATATGTCAATATCATATCTAGCATTAATCCTTCTAATGTGTTTGCAACTAACTTAGTTTTTTAAATCTATTCTATGTGATTAATTTCCAAATTGTTAGTAATGGAATGTAACAGCTATTTACTGAAACAACTTAAAATTTTCAACATCTATTTTATTTTATTTTGGCATTCAAGTGATCATGTTCTTTAAACTATATTTTTATTGATATCATAGAGGAAGAGAGAGGGAAAGAGATAGAAACATCAATGATGAGAGAGAATCATTGATTGGCTGCTCCTGCACACCCAAAGGGAGTTGAGCCTGAAAGCTGGACATGTGCACTGACCAGGACCTCCTGGTTCACAGGTTGCTGCTCAACCATTGATTCAGGCTGGTTGGGCTGAGTGATCATGTTTTTGATGAATACCAAGAAACTGTCCTTAAAGGGCCCTCACCTGAAAATATAAACAAAATTAAAGCATTTGAGCAACTTAGGACCCCATGGAAATATGTTGACAAACAGATAAATTGTATAAAAAGCCTGAAGAATGTCTATGACATCAAAAATCCTATCTGATTTGCAAAACACTATCTTATCTCTGAACTGATAATAGTAAATTTCTTTTTAAAAAATATATTTTTATTGATTTCAGAGAGGAAGGGAGAGGGGAGAGAGAAATAGAAACATCGATGATGAGAGAGAATCATTGATGAGCTGCCTTCTACATGCTCCCTACTGGGGCTGGAGTCCGAAACCAGGGCATGTGCCCTGGCTTGAATTGAACACGGGACCCTTTAGTCAGTAGGCTGGCACTCTATCCTCTGAGCCAAACCAGCTAGGGCTGATGATAGGTATCTTATTTTGTACTTCTTGCTAGGTATTCTTTCAAATACCTAGCCCTGTTTTTACCTCAATATCAAGACCGCTTTGCTATGATAGTGACTGAAGGCATTAAGGACCTACACCAAAAGAACAAGTTTACTGTTCTGTAGTTTAGTTTACTACATGACTATAGGCCAAAATTCAAGTTGGACTTTGGTGATGACTAGGTGTTGGGAAAGATACAAAGTCAACTGAAAAGAGGGAGAATGAAGGATCTCTGTCTCTGTTTCTCTCTCTCTCCCCTTCATCTCCTAGAAGTTAACGAGCATTCAGATTTTAGGCAATCTGCATGCATCTCTCTCCAGATTGCATTTTTTGCCCCCAGTAAAAGCCCTTTGTAGTTCCTGCAACTGTAAAATGGCCCAGGATTTTGTTTGTCTTGTTTTATACCATATCTACTTTTTGGCCTACCTTATTTCTCTTTTTAAATCCCAATATCAACCTGAATCTCTGTGCAAATCCATCAAGAATTCAGAGCTCCTAAAATGCTCCTTCAAAACTGCCAGCCCTAACAACACTTTGATCTATGGCTCTTCCCTGATCCCATCCCATCATAAAAAACCATGTTTTCTGAGCACAGCTCTGAAAAGTGACTCAGAGACCTGATTTGATGACATGATTTGTATGAATATAATGGATGCGGATGGCATTGTGTATTTGCCTCCAGGTAACATACTCCCAGTGACCTGCTTAATATATATCACTTTAATAATAATACAGAAGATTTATGACAATACTTGGTATGGAATATTTGCTATAAGGTTGACCTTTAGAATCCCTTTAATTAAATAACAGTCATGATTAATCTGTGTTGCTTTTATTCCTCTTACTCAAAATTTATGGAACTATCATTTTATCTTAGTCATTTTTGAGACTCACTGCCATCCTTTGGATGATAAAAATCTCATTCAGTCCCAGGAAAACAAGAGAGAAGCCTTAGTTAATAGTGATGAGTTTTGTTATTATTTAAATAATTTAAAATAGTTAACATAAATTTTATTTATTTAAACATTACATATGTAAAACATGTATGTATATATGTTTTCTACATAATACTTATATGTAGAGATTTAAATAAAACATATGCATAACATGTATGTGTGTGCTCTATAAAAATAGATAGAACAATGTTCCCAAGTTCACAAAGACTAGGATATAATAGGAAGAAGTTTCTAAATCAAGTTTTCTGATTCTAGCGCCTAAGCTTTGGGGGATGGTATTATTTTTGTATTCTTAAACCCAGACCCAAGAACAAAGCAAACAAATAAAAGATAAGAAAAGTTAATAAAGCGCATACAGTTTAGTGTGTCACTAAATCATTGAAAAATTGGCAGATTTTTCCCAAATTTATAGAGTATGTTTGGGACAATCTGCCTTAGAATATAGGCCATTTGGGGAAGATAAATATCCACATTCACTCTTGAATGGAAAAAAGGAAGAGAACTTAAAGAGATGGAGTCAGATCCCAGAAAAAAAACACTGAAGGACAACTGTCACCAAATGGGAAAGTGTGGTTTGGGGGTCGGACTAAATGCTATAGACAGAATTTGCTTTGTGGAGTCCTGGATGTAGGGCTCAAAGAGGTAGAAGATCCTTACCCTCTCCAGGGCAGCCAAATTGCTGTTTGGTGGAGCTGAGAACCCTGATTATCAAGAGATGGACCCAGCTACTCAAACAGCAAAAGCAACAGCACAGTCACGCCGGAAGCTGTTGCAGTGACAAGCAGCACTCCCATTAGACCTGCTGAGGCAGTACCATTGGGAAAACTGGTGAGGAGTAGTAGGGTGTCCACTTCTCCTAGGGCAGCACACAGAGATACAACCTGAAGCCAGACTCAGACACAATGATCTGGGCATTGTGATCTGGGCAATGATGTGGGCTATGAGGCATTTAAAAAGTGGATAGCGAAGCACAGACACCTCCCAAAGCCTTGTCTCCTGACTGTTCCTGACAGCAGAAGCCTCTTCTGGTGTGATTGATGGGGAGGCACTTGGGGGCTGGGGTTTGCGTCCTGCAATTGTGGCTGTATGTCACCAACTATGGCTGTATGTCATGGTAAACTTGCAGGAGGAGTTGCATCATCAGTGTTCATGGTTGGGAAGGCACCAGCCCCAATTCTGGCATTATCTTAGGGTGGATCAGAATTTACTGACTTAAACCATGGGGGCCTACAGGAGGCTAACTCTCTTGTTGGGATTCCAGATAGCAGCAAAAAATCTTGGACAAGTCACCCTTGACCTCTCTTAGTGTCTTTATAGATAAGCTCCGTTTGATCATCAAAAGGGCAAATGTTTGGGAAGAAACTGTTGATATGCAACTAAGCTCCTTCTCATGTAGCAACTCCATAGGACATAGTCCAGCCAGAGTGAATGCTGGACTTCATTCAACAGAGGAAACTTGGTAAAGTACTGATCAAAATTGTCCCTTGAATAGTCTTTTGTAGGAGTAGAATGCTGGGCATTTTCAAAGTTCTAGAAAGACTCATGTAATGCTTTTTCCAAGTTTGTATGGCTTGCAGGTATGTTTCTAGTTTCAAGGGTTAGATATACCTTTGACCTAGACTCACTATTATCTACTTTATGTAAGCACCCTACTTAGAAGTGAAGCTGATTGTTACATACCACTTGAAAATTTACATGTCATTTATATTTTTATTAAATTGCTCAGAAACAAAGGAAATATATTTAAATGTCTATCCCAAGTATAAAAATAACTTTCAGAGCTGAAACCTCTTTTTTAAAAATTCCAATGTTACTATTTTCCTATATAACAAAGAGTAATATGCAAATTAATCCTCATGCCCTCAAAAATGGCTGCCTACAACCAGGCCGGCAGGGGGTTAGTGAGGGACGACCAAATGACTGAACAGCAGGCTGAATGGGGTGACGAGGCTGGTGGGGGGGGGGCATGAGGGGCACCCAGGCCAGCAGGGGGTGCAGTTGGGGGCAACCAGGCCAGCAGAAGAGGCAGTTAGTGGTGACCAGGCAGATAGGGAGGGGGCAGTTAGGGACAACCAGGCCGCCAGGGGGAGCAGTTAGGGGCAATCAGGCCAGCATGCAGAGGCAGTGAGGGGCAATCATGTCAGTGGGGTGGGGGGCAGTTAGGGGCGGCCAGCAGGCAGGCAGGTGAGCGATTAGGAGCCAGCAGTCCAGGATTGTGGGAGGGATGTCCAACTGCCGGTTTAGACCTGATCCCTGGGATCAGGCCTAAATCGGCAGTTGGACATCCCCCAAGGGGTCCTGGATTGGAGAGGGTGAAGGCTAGGCTGACGGGACCCCCCTATACACGAATTTTGTCATTGGGCCTCTAGTGCTTAAATAAACAATATAAAAATAACCAAGATATGTTAACTTTAAACAATTAAGAAACACCAATGAATTTTCAATAAAAGATGATCCTTACAAATTTGTGAATTATTTCCTACATTTAAAATTCATATCCTGTTTGACTCAAGAACTTTAGGATTGGATTAAAATATATGATTAAGTTCCTGAGAGCAATGTTGCCAAATGTTTATCATTTATCTAAATTACTACCTTATAGTCTCTTCAAAACTTTGTGATTATTGAGGAGTTTCATTTCAAATATATTAAGAAAAATAAAAAATGTATACATTTTCTATTGTATACATAACAAATATAAATTTATAAATATAAAATAAAATTGAAAATCCAGAGACAATTTTCTATACATGAAAATGTAAAATTTTGGAAATTTATTTTTAAAGTAGCGTATAATTTACTGAAAACCATTAACTGATAAAAATTAATGCTTCTACTTTAATGCCACTTACAAAATGTGCAATATTTTCTTGTAAGTCCCCTTGAAATCAACTACATTCAGAACAATGGCTAAATTTTAATGTATCTTAAAAGTCAGCTTTGGATATTTCATTGGAGTTTTGAACTTGCAAGATAAGGTAATTGAAAAATAGATTAACATTTTACTTCCCTAATCCACAGTAGCCATATTTCCATGACTATATTAGAATGTCATGTTCCAAAAATGCTGCATAGAAGCAAGATCTTTTGTAATATAGTGTATTTGTGGATTTCTATTCTATCCAGTCCAAATCTTACCTAATCTTACCTAATAATAGAGAAACATGTAAATTGACGACTGTATCTCTGCTACGCCCACAGCCAATCAGAGTGGGTATACAAATTAACCCAACAAAGATGGAGGTTAATATGCATACATACCTGGGTCACTCCCAGCAGGCCATCAGAGGAGTCCAGCCTTGATTGGTGGGGCGGGGGCGGGGTGCTTCCCAAGCCTAAAGTCTGGGGCTTGGGAAGGGGCCCAGCCTGCCACCAAATGCAGACCACCTGGAAGTCAGCACTGGGTTGCCCAGCTGCAGCCTGGTGACCCAACACTGACTGCTCAGGTGGCTGACACCCAGAAAGTGAGTCAGGGTCTGATCTGCAGCTTCAGTGGAAGCTGTTGATCAGTGTACTTACCTGTCTCTCTCTCTCTCCCTCTTTCTTTCCGATCTTCTCCAGCAGCCAGGCTTTTCTTTCTCTCCTGGCCTGAGGGCAGGAGTGGGGGGAGCTTCTGTTAAGCCTGGCCTCTTTGATCAGGCCCAAAGATAGGCCTGGAGATGCTGACTGGCATAGGAACCAACCAATCAGAACCAAAGGTGGGTGCTGTGGGGAACCAATGGCTTCCTAGAAGGTGGAGCTTCTGATGCTGACTGGCATAGGAACTGACCAATGAGAACCAAAGGTGGGTGCTGTGGGGAGCCAATGGCTGCCTAGGAGGCGGAGCTTCTGACACTGACTGGCATTGAAAGTGACCAATGAGAACCAAATCTGGGTGCTGTGGGGAGCCAATGGCTGTGTAGGAAGCAGAGCTTTTGATGCTGACTGGCATAGGAACTGAACAATGAGAACCGAATCTGGGTGCTGTGGGGAGCCAATGGCTGCCTAGGAGGTAAAGCTTTTGATGCTGGCATAGGAACCAACCAATCAGAACCAAATTGGCCAGCAGAGGAGGGCAGTTGGGGGCGACATCATGCTTGCAGGAGAGGGCAGTTAAGGGTGATCAGGCTGGCAGGCAGAAGCAGTTAGGGGCAATCAGGCAGGCAGGTGAGCAGTTAGGAGCCAGTGGTCCCAGATTGTGAGGGATGTCTGACTGCTGCTAAAATGGCAGTCAGATATCCCTCACGGGGTCCCCAATTGGAGAGGGTGCAGACTGAGTTGAGGGAATCCCCCCTCCGTGCACGAATTTCATGCATGGGGCCTCTAGTATTTGTATATTTGGGAATATCACATACAATATTCATGTGGCTGTTAAAATATGTGAGTCACCTTTATAGTGAAATTGGTATAAAGACCTACAGTTTGACCTGATGTCAGAATGAGTCATCACAGAGAATATGTAGTCAAAGCAAACAATGAAACACACACAAACCCATGGAGTCCAGAGAACTGATGACACACACTGAGTAGCTAGACCCTGAACTGTAAAATAGATATCTGTTAGAAATTGTTCTAGGGCAAAGACAATCAGGGAGAGTCACTGCCCTTCATAAACAGCTCTTTGTGGAGGCAAACTGCCAAGAATGTCCTGTGATTTAGACAGCTCTCAGCCATGTGGGAGCCTTTATTTCTCTTTCTATGGTCAGAATGTTCACTAATGATACCTATTTAGGTAAATATTATCTAAGGCTTTGATCTCCTTTTCAACATTTTCTAGACATATTCTTATTGTTAATTTCAGTTTGAGACTCAAAAATGTATTACATAAAACCACAAGAAAACTGTATCTCATTGGTTAATTCTCTCATATTACTTCAAAAAGAAAAAGGTTTTGAGCTGAATTCACATTATGTCAAGACAGCCTAAATTTTTGTTAATAAACAAAACATCCATGCACAGCGATTTTTACACAAAATAAGATTGTAAAGATTAACCAATGAATGTATATGCATATACGCATAGCCTTTGGACAGACAATAGTGTGGGGAAGGTCTTGGGAGGAGAAGGGAGTAGGGTGAAGGGGGTCAATGCAGGGTGTTGGGGGATTTGTAATACTTTCAACAATAAAGATATATTAAAAAAAGAGATTGTAAAAGATGGATGAATGAACACACTTCCATTGCCTCCTGATTTCCACTTAGACACTAGGACTCTATGGCTCAGCCCTACTCTTGAGTGTGGCCCTCCCTCATGGGCCATCCCCCTGCCCAGTGTTTGGGCTGGTGAGAGAATTCCCTTCACACACACACACACACACACACACACACACTGAGTGCCCCCCAATACACCTGAAACCTGCACAGAAAAGGAGCAGACACTGCCATATCCTATTCCTGAGACAGTAACTGAGTGGGGAGAAATAGAAGGGCCAGGGTGCCAGGCTGTAGGGGAGTGGACCCCTGAAAACCCATCCCCAGCAGGGTCAAGTGGACCTCTCCTGAGCCAAGGTGCCAAGCCCTGGAGCATGTCCAAGGGCCCATTGGACTTCACCTGCAAAACACAGATTGTAAGATAAAATTCCTACAAATTTCAGAATGGCAACTACAGAGCAGTCACCCCGATGCATGAGTCCCCAAGCCTGGCCCTGTGTGATTGTACTGGCCAACATTTGTGAGGCCAGCCTGCTGGCCCAGCCCAGCAGGCACAGCACTACTGCTGCTGAGTGTGGAAGGAGAAACAGTGTACTGGGTATCCTCTCCTTCTTCACTTTGGAACTCCCTACCTGCAGGAAGCAAGTATTTCTATGCTGGTCCAGACACCAGCTTATAGGAGCAGCTCCTCATTGGGAAGGCCTGCCTAGGCAGCACTGCCCACACTGTGCTTAATTCCAGGGTCAGTGCAAGGGAGCCCCTCATCCCCAAGATAAGCCATATCTCCCCCTGTCGGCTTAACTAAGGGTAGTATTTTGGTCTCTCATCGGTATTTTGTTTTAATTTCTCAATCAGATCAAGGACTGGACTCAGATGGAAAGTGCTATTGGTTGAGTCCCTAGAATCCCATTAAGAGTAGGTTTGGTTCTTATTTAGATGATCTGGCCTGGTGCAGAGGAAGAGACCTAAGGAACTTCTCCTTCTCCACCCTCCATCTCCTTCTCCACCCTCTGGCCCACTTCGTGCTCTTCTGCAGAGATGTGCAATAATCATACACAGGGCTGGCCAGTCCCCTCATTTCTTCCCTTGGGACCAAGGTGCACATGCTCCCCAATTTTAAACTAAAAAGGAAAGGAAATTCTGAATGAATCATTTGTGAAGCATGTTCCCTTTTACTGTCTTTCAATAATGAATGAGTAGCAGAGTCAATAAAAGCATAGATGCTATATTCAGATTGTAATTATAGGAATTCATTCAATATCTGGTTTGTACCAGCCTGTCCACCCTATTAGTTTATGTTCTGGCCACTCTGGAGGGCCCACACCCACATCCACAAGGGGCTGCTTCTTACTTTCATATTTTACTCAGTGCCTTCCTTACCTAGCTCATTTCTGTGACCCAAATCTTAGATTGCAGACCTATCTTATAGGGAGCCTTTCTGAATCCCTCAGAATCTCCCTTCCCCATATTCAGTAGTTTGGGTTCTAAGGCCATGACTTAAGTTATTATAATATACTAGAGGCCTGGTGCACGAAATTCATGCATGGGTAGGGTCCTTAGGCCTGGCCAGTGATCAGGGCCAAGCAGGTTCCCTACCTCCCTGCCTCCAAGCATCCTCCTTCCTTCGCTCCCTCAGCACCCCACTGTCGCCGCTGATCACCCACCATGTTCCGTCCCACCCCCTGGTGGTCAGCGCATGTCATAGCAAGTGATCAAACTCCTGGTCTCCTGGTCGAACTCCCGAGGGGAAACTTCGCATATTAGCCTTTTATATATATATAGATTAGGACAGTCTGTGACATTTCTATCTTTTCCTACTAGATAAAAGCTATATAAGAACAGGAATAGTATCTTATTTACTTTCTAAGAACTGTCCTCTGACACAGAGCTTGGAATGGAACAGTATCTCTATAAATATTTTTAAAAATTAAACAGAACATTACAGCCTTATATTTTTCTAAGGGTCTCAGAATAAATCTGATAATTTTTTAAATGGGTATCTGTTTGTTTAAAATGATTTTTATGGAAAAAGACTGACTGGACACTATTAGCACCAAAACTACCTTTTAAACTATTTATTGTCATCTATTATGCCCTCAAGTGGCCCTCACTAGATTTAGTGAGTTAATTTTGAAGGATCAACTGTCTTACCGCCTACATGTCCATTTATGCCTGGGTTACTTTGCTTGTGAAATTAGAAATGATAATGACAACTGCTAAGCAGTACTGATAAAAGATTCTTGATTGAAAGCTTCATAACTGAATGCTGGCAAATAATGATTTCAAGCATATTTTTCTAAGATTCTGATGATCATGTGTATGATCAAGGAGAGGAAGAATGAGTTTTCAATTTGATAATTTGGTATTTCTAGCTCTCAAATCAACTTGGCTGAGTTAAATATTCTGGTCAATTTTAACCTATGCCTCTTGTTTCCAAATTATTCAGCAATGTCATGGAAAATAATATTTGCTTGATCCTATTATTAGATAGTATTCTGACAGGCTTACAAAATGACATGATTTTTTATTTCAATAAACCACATTTAAATCATTATTGTATTCCTTATCTGTCTACTCAGTGGTAATTTGCTTTACTGTTATCAATGTGAACTTTATATTTTTTGACTTTTCACTCAAAATTTCTCTTATCATCCAAATTGCATCTTATCATTTATTCCCTAAATAAAATATAGACAGAGATAGCATAATATTAAAGAGAAATGTCAAAGTAACACAAATAGTTTAGGGAAATAGTGAAAGAAAGTTTGAGGCGGCCACTGAAAATTGGGATTTGCCTCACATCGAGGGCCTTACCACATCCTTTGGTGTTAACACAGATTTTTCATTTATCCTTTTCCCCACTTTTCAACATTCATGCAGTTACAATGTTCACCCCTTTGCAGATAAATTCAGACTTGCGAAATTGGATTTCTCACTATTTTTATAATCTATTTCCTTTGTATATCTCAGTTTTGGATATTTCAAATTCCAGTGAACTAGAATAGACCAAAAATCAGGTTGACATTTAAAATTTGAGGGCTAGCATTGTTTATTACTAAGTCAATAAATACGCAGTACAATGTTTACACAAAATAAGATGATAAAAGATGGATTGAGTGAACGCACCTCTGTTACCTCCTGTTTCCCACCCAGTCAGCAGGGAATGGGCACCTTTAGTCTTCCTTCTACCCAGATGACACAGACTTTGCAAAACTCAAGGCTCTACCCACAGTCACAATTGCAACCTCCCTCTGCCTTCTGTTGCTCATGGATCTGAGGTCCTACATCAGGTCTGAACCTGGCCCACCACATCCTGCAGAGAAACTGAATCACACTCAGAATAGAAGTCATCATCTCCTTGAAACCAGACTCTTTCCTCACAATGACCAGTGGATTATTGCCATGAAGTTGTAGTCACAGTGACTTGGGTGTATTGCAGGTAATCTTCCTATTTATTCTTCATCAAATCAGTCTATTTCATGACAATCTATTCTCCATAATAATTTTTGGCTATGTCCTTTATCATTTTAGCACATAACTACCCAAATAAGAATTGATTTGAAAACTATAATGTGGTCCTTCTATCATCTCCCCTCTACCTGTTCATTCATCTGTTCTTCCAATATCACTTTTATTTATTGCTTTTTGAGTAGACTTTTGCAGCACTCTGTGGTTGTCTCTACAAGGCTCAGTTTGGCCCTTCAGAGTCCCACCATTAGTCTCCAACATTGACTGATGCCAATGTCTCAATGACCTTGCACTGAAGATGTTGGCTGCTACGCTCCTGGGAGCTCAGCTTTCCACCAGATGCTTTCCTTCCACATGCCCAACCAGGTGACTATGTTGGCATGGTTTTCCATTAATGAGCCCTTAATCTCTATAGCACAATGGCTTTGCTTTTGTTTTACCTGCCTTGGTGGAGCACATGAAACAGGGATTACTGCTTAATTTTCTCACAATACCAAGTAGAGTTTCTTCATGCATTTGAGGCAATGTGCCCCAAATGTTTCAGGCAGGATGGTGTTTTCAACAGAATTCCTCCCCAGTGTGAAAGAAATGTAGAGCGGGGAATCAGGTGGGACAGGGAGCTAATTTCCTGGTTTCCTGACTGATGAAACACACCAGGTACCAAGGCAACCTGTGACCTTGAGTGCTGTCTCCAAGCCTACTGAGGACTGAGACCACAGTGGGGCAAGAAAGAGCAGCAAGCACTTAAGATACTCCCAGTTCTGATGAGGACTGAGGACTGAAGCTGAGCCTGCAGGGTCAGCTGGTACTCAGAGAGGCTTTTAAAAGTCCCATTCATACATTTGGTTAATGTGCTAGTTGAGGATGCAGTAAATCAACATAATACAAATCAAGGCTATTTTAACTTTTAAAATGTGCTTGGCATTTTTGTATATGGACATTTCAAGAGTTGTTCCCATTCATTAATATTGATAATCAATAAGAGATGTCTTTCTTAGGCACACTGAAATATTTTATAGAGGAAGGATCTACACCTTAGATTAAGATTGCAAATCTCAGTAGAGAAGATTGAACAGATAAATATTCTGATTTGTTTTACATCTCTGAGCTCTTTGGAAACAGGCTATCAAAAGATTTGTCGTTAAATTGGTTATTTGGAATTTTTATGAGATTTGGGGTAGGAATAAGGGGAATGCTAATATATCCCTTCCTGAAATGTTACATTTTTCTATTTCTTTATTGTCCCTCCTGCATAACCCCACCAACACCCATGTCTACTTTGTAACATTAACAGACAGGTGATCTTTAAACACTGAGCAACTAGGGAGCTTTCTGCACCCCGTGGTGACAGATTAGGACCCTGGGCTGACTCTCCCTCTGAAAATAGCTTACAGTATTGGATAAAGCATGAGACTAGGGGAGGGAAAGAAGAAAGAAAAAACACATAAAACAGATCAGATAATGGAAAAGAAAAAGAGAAAATGTGAAATGGAAAGAGAAGTGGCAAATACTTTGAGGCAAATAAACTTTTCAATAATTAAATAATTAATTATTCTCCCCCCAAAAAGACCACAAAAGGAAAAACATCCATTTGGCAACATATCAGGAGCTTGGCAGTCCAGATCTTTGTTTTGTCAATTCCCACATAAGTTTGAAAAAGATTAATCAGGGAAGTACTAGGATTCCTTTCTAAAAACATATTGATTTAATTTATTATTGTGGGACATTTCAAAGATACACAAGTGTATGAAGTTGGAACACCTTGTATCACTGAACCTCCTGGACCTGTCCTGTAATTTCAAGGTCAAGTCAGTGCCCATTTTGCTTCACCTGTAGCCCATTCTTTCCCCACCTCCTGGATTATTTTGAAGCAGGTTCCAGACATATAGCAACTGCAAACAGTGCTTACCTGTAAAGATAAGAGGTTTACAAAGTATAACTTTAACACCACTATCACATCTTAAAATATAATAACTCCTAACATCTAATATCCAGTTGGTGATCAAACTTCCTCAATTGTCTCCAAAGTTTTCCAATATTCAATTTTCACATGCTAAGGCTGAGCTCAGTTTTATTCATTGGTTATGATATAAACAATATTCCTTTTGTTTCTACATCTCTTTAGAATATCTTCACTGAGTTGCCCAGCAATCTTCCAAGGTCTTTATTGCTTAAAAATCTTCACACTGTGGTTCATGGCAAAATTCCCAGGAGACAGTTTGGCCAATATGTAGCAGAGACTGACCACATCCCCACAGATTAGTTTTGAGAAGAAGGGTCTTTTATTGCCAGGAGACCATTCTAACTCAGCCTCACATACTGTTTATGAATCAATGTGTGCAGTTGTGCATAAGCGTCCTCCCAGTTCTCCGCCTTGTGCTTGCCAATTATATTATGAAGACATAAAGTCCTCTGGAAAGTAAACATCCGTAACCTATTTGCAGGCTGCTTGGCAGCATCTACATGTATTGCTCAACTTACTACACATGCAAATATCTATATTAAAGCAGACTGTTTATGGCACTTTTATACCAACAGTCTATGGCCATTCTGAATGGGGTAAGAGCTACGCAAAACTCTTCTGCCTGAACTTGAATCACAGGATATGATTCAACAGGAACAAGGAAATAATAATTGTTTGGATGAACTCTTATAAAAACACTCAGCAATGGCTTTATCCTTTTCCTTGTTTTAATGATTAATCCTAAAATTCTAAAATCCTAAAATCTTATTATTTTACTAAAAGTTCCCAAACTACTATAATAATAATAGTCTATTAAATTTTGAAATCCAAGTAAGTTTGTAGTAGGTCATGCTTTATAAACCATGGTCTTAAGAGGCTGTTGTAGTTTGCTAAATACTTCTAAAATCCAGACAAATAAGACAACTGGCAAATATAAATTTAGGAAAGTTACTGCCGTAGTTCATGAGGAAGATAAATGGAGAAAATTTTGAGGGAGCAGACAAATACACCCTTAACTCTATGTGGGATTTGCCTACAAAACAGCCACTTCTTCTCAAATGTAGTCAGTTATAGAAACTGGTGGAACAAACTGCTTGTCTGTGTAATGGGCTGTGTCACAGTACTGAGTAAGAGCCTTTCTCCTTCCATCCATCCCCACCTCAGGAACTCTCAGGTATAAGCTATTTGGTGGGCTTCGTCCCCATTTAAAGGCTATGAGTAGTGCATAGTCATTTGGGCAAGAAATAATAATTTTAAATGGTTATAGAAATAAAATATTAATATGAAACCCAGTCACAGAAGATGGAGTTGATTCTAGAGACATTAAGAGCAAGCAATTAAATTTAAATTTCTTGTAGGTGCTTCAAAATCCATGACTTATTCAAATTTTCATTTAGAATGGGATATAGTTCTAGCCTTCTATTGATTCAGCTTCTCCAAAATGGAGACCTGAATATGTAAATGAGTAAATATTATAAAATGTACAGAATTCATAAATTGGTCAGATTTTTTCAAATATGAACTGATTTAAATTAGTTGTTATTAAAATATTACTTATCTTTAAGTAATCTTTCAAAGTGAATGTATCCTTTTTCCCAGATTTCTTTTTTTTTTTTATTGAATTGCTGTAGGGAAAAGATAGAATTTTTACTATTTTATATTCTATCTATTTCTCTTTAGAGAGGAAGGGAGAGAGAGAAATATCAATGATGAGAGAGAATTATAGATCAGCTGCCTCCTGCATGTCCCCTACTGGGGGTTGACCTTGCAATCTGGGCATGTGCCCTGACTGGGAATTGAACTGTGACCTCCTGGTTCATAAGTCCATGCTCAACCACTGCACCACACCTGCTGGGCTATATAATAAAAGGCTAATATGCAAATTGTCCCCATGGGCGGGAGTTCTAATGATTGGGAGTTAGATGTGTGCTGACCACCAGGGGGTGGCACAGAACATGGTTGGCGTTGGTAATGTGGCGCTGGCCGCCGCGGTAGTGGAGGTGCTGCCAGCCCCGATGTGTCCCGAGGAGAGTGGGACCACGGCAGGATGCTGGAGCAGATGAGTGGGTGGCACCAAGCCAAGGCCAGTGCAAAGGCAGGCCCCAGCCGGTGGTAATAGCAAGCAGCTGGGGGAAGGGAGGCCGGCAGCTGGCAGCTGCTAGAGACACTACCCATGCACACATTTTGTGCACTGGGCCTCTAGTCCTATATAATAAAAGCCCAGTGACTGAAACAGCAGAACTGCCAGAACAACAGGGGTCTTTCGCCCTGGCTGTGCCCCTTGCAGTGGGAAACCCCCACTCCGATCAAGGGCATGGCCAGCCTGAAAACCAGCTGTGGCTCCTCACTCCAGCCAGCCATGCCCCCCAGCGGGGACCCCCACCCCAATCTGGGGCCTTTATCAGGGCAGGCTTGCTGGCACCCACCCATGTACTGGGCCTCTAGCCTATATAATAAAATGATAATAAGCAAATTGACCCTAATAGCAGAATGACCAGAATGTCCGCTCGACCAGTCACTGTGGGTCTCACTGACCACCTTTTGGTTTCTTTCCCCAGCCAGCAGGCTCTGATCGCCCAATGGTGAACAGGGAACCAGGGGTGGGTGGCGGCGGGGGGTAGGGCCAGCTTTGGGCAGCTGGGGAAGATGGCTCTGATTGCAGGCCAGGCCTAGGGACCATTTTGTGCATGATTTTCGTGCGCCGAGCCTCTAGTTTTTAATAAACTTTTAAGGTTATAGTCAGTAAATTTCACTCTTCTTTTGTGTAAAGTTTTATGATTTTTGATTAAAGTATAGAGTTGTGTAATAATCACCATAATCAAGATATAGAAGAGTTCCTCACCCCCAGAAAAATTGCTTAATGATGGCATTTAAGGTTAAACCTTCTATCCATTTGTCTGTGTAGTTTTCTCATTTCTAGAATGACTTACAGATTAAGGTTAAATGAGGTCATGATGATGGGTCCTGATCCAATAGGATTATTGTCCTTATGAAAAGAAAACCAGATTGTGAGTTTCCTTTCTCTCATGTGTACACAGAGAACAGTCATGTGAGCACAAAATGAGATGGAGGCGCCTGAAAGGCAGAAAGACATCTCACTAGAAACAGAATTTGCTGGCATCTTGGTCTTGGACTTCAAGTCTCCAGAACTGTGAGAAAATAAATGCCTCATGCTTAATCCCACAGCGTGTGGTGTTCTGTTATGGCAGCTGAGCAGAGCAGTGCCTTCACTGTATTTATTTCTCATCTAAATACTTTTTTAATATTTAATTTTAACATATCTATTTTTAAAAAAAACAGAACCTCTTTTCAGTATTTTTAAGTGGTTGATTAAGGGACTAAAATATTACATTTTAAAATATGCTTAACATTACAATTTTCTTCAAATGGAAAAATCTTGTATTTCCCCAAAATTTTACCAATAATGCAAATATACCTTATTTATGGCAATTAGCACATCCTATATTTTAGTCTAATTATGTCCATTTACATATATTATGTACCTTAATAAGCTCTAAGATCTCTTAAAACAGAGAGCTGTGTCTTTATTTTACTGCAGTTTTCATGTTGTAGTTAGGATCTTCCTTATACCTGACAATCAATAGATATTCTGTAGTTAAATAATGACAAAAAAAGGGAGCTATTCAATGACAAATTTATTTTGATATTATAAAAATTCTTTCCTTATCTCACTCATGTTCAAAATATTATCATATAACATATTCTTATTGGAAAGTGTTTTCCTCATTAGGGTAATATGAGTAATTATCCATTGTAAAGTCACAGTTAAAAAGGCAGAAATTGGATATATGTGGCACATTTCATAGATAAAACTCTTGTCATATTCTGCAATCTTTTAATTCTCTAACAAAAAATACTGTTAGATAACAAAGTGAAAAATATTAAATTGTCTGTCCTGAAATATACTTTGGCCATCATCAAAGCTATAAATTAAAATCCAACATCAGAATCTTTAAAAAATATATTCCTTAATAGGCATTCACAGATATTTTCTAGTTTTAATATTTAAAAAAATGAAATAATCTGAAAAATTATTTGTTAATGTTATTAAATAAAGTCTGAAGGACCTTCATCTTGCTTTGATTGGGGGCTAGCTTTCTTCTATAAATATTTATGTCTATGATCATCTTGACATTCACCTTGTGTTATCATGTGACACACATGGTCATGGATATTGTATGTCCTGCCCCAAGGATATCCCTGGTGTTATGCTTGCTGGCAGGTGTGCAAGACAAAGAGAAGGTGAACAACAATTTGAGTAGGAGGGTCTCTGAGTGATCAAAAGATTCCCATTAGGCTCAAAGAGGGAATTCCAGTATCAATCAATTATTGGCCAAGAATTTAAAAATAAAATAGAAGGCAGTGAAAAGAAGATCTGAAATTCCCAGGGGCGTAGACCAGGTTATTTATGGTAAGAACCAAACATGAAAAAACTAGAGAACATGTATTTAATGGAGCCAGTTTTTTTTTTCCCTCCTTAGTTTTCCCCAGATGTTTTCTTTTTTTATTTATTTATTAGGTTTCTTTCTTTATTCTTAATGCTCACCAGAGGATCTTTTTTTTTTTCAATTGATCAATTTTAGAGAGAGAGGGGAAGAGAGAGAGAGAGAGATGAGAAAAAAAGAAACATTGATTGGTTGCCATCTGTATGTGCCCCGACCAGGTATGGAACCCAAAACCTAGGTATGTGCCCTGACCCGAATCGAACGGCAACCTTTTGGTGTATAGGCCAGTGCTCCAACCAACTGAGCCACCTGGCTAGGACTCCCCAGATCTATTGACTTCTTTTCCTTTTTCTCCTTTTGAGTCATATTCTTTACACACACACACTATAAACACATCCATTCAGTGCCTTATTAGCTGTACTACCTACTATCAACAATCCTGGCAGTCGATATATTGATCTTCAACCCAAGGAGACAAAATGAAGATTTTAGTAAAATTATAAGCAAAAAAACACACAAACAGAATTGAGAATGAGATATCCCAGCAGAGCTCCCGTAAAGGATTTGGATATTTTATGCTATTTATTATAAATTTGAAATGTCTAATCTGAGAGCTCCATTAGTCTGCAGCTGTTGTAAGATCTCACCTCTTGGTCAAGATTCCAGTGTGCTTCAGGAAACTTCCCCAGAACCCAATCTAACATAAGTGCTGCAAAGAGGCCAGCTTGACATGTACAAAATGAACTAGCAAATTGAGTCAATTAAGAGGCTGATTCAGGATAGAGTTGCCATGCATTTTATGGGACTATGTAGACTGTGGAATTGGTAGTATGCTAAATTGTTCCTCCATCAGCATGCAAAACAAGAGTATAGCCACTTCATTTAGAGGAAAATGCATGGTGTGTCAGCCTCCCACATCCAAAGCCTGAGCCAGCCAGGCACCTTTAATACTGCTTGAGAGACACCATTTTGCCTTTTCCAGGCCCCATTCTCTCAGCAGATCTGCAGATCTGTCAATGTCTCTTCCAATCTCTAGATTGTGGCTGGGTGACAGCCCCTCCTTCACTTTGAATTTTACTCATTCTTTGTACCTGACTTATCAGAATGGGTGGTTTCTGAGGCCACCTTCTCTCAGAATGGTGCCTTTGCTCTCAGTGTTATACAGGAAGCATTGGGTAGTTTCACCCCACCCAGTCCAGGCTTTGCCCCTGGACCCAGAGCCTCCGCCAGATACACAACCTTCACGTGCTTTGAGAGTGGTGTTCTAATATCAAATGTTACTCATTTCTATTGTGTAAATGGAAACTCTGAAGTTGGCAAGTCATATTTAACCTTAAGTGTAGGCCTCCTGACTCAGCCCAGCACACTTTACCCAACACAGACTTGTCCCCCACTATGGCCCTGAGTAAAGAGCTCTTGGCCATCACAGCCCTTCTCTGGGCCACTGTTGAATTTAGGGTCATGTCAGCACCATGATGCTTTTTGTTCTTTTAAAATATGTTTTTATTGATGGAGAAGGAGAGAGAGAAACATCGATCAACTGTGTACTGCACACCCCCGACTAAGGGTTATTTAGTGAGATAAGTATTACAAATATTAGTACATATGTCTCCTTTTTTTTTCCCCTTTGATCTCCCCCCGACCTCCCCTACCCCCCAGGACATGCCTTCACCTGCCCACCCCCCCCCTCCCGCCCCAGTGTCTTGTATCCATTGGTTGTGCTTATATGCATGCGTACAAGTCCTTCGGTTGGTCTCTTACAGCCCTCCTCGCCCAACCACCCCTGTCTTCCCAATGTAGTTTGACAGTCTGTTCAATGCTTCTTTGCCTCTGTATCTTTTTCCCACCATTTCTTTCCTTTAAAAAGTTTTGCCTTTGCAGACTGGAAATAAACATATAATAACAAAACAAGACAAAACAAAAAAATGTTTGAGTCCCAATTTCAATGTCCAACAGTTCCTTATGTGTACATGTCAGCAGTGATATCTGGATGGTGGGCACATGGTGGCAATGCAGGTCCGACCCTCTCTGGTTTGGTCCTAGGTAACCTGCAGCGGTGCACAGCTGCTGACTGCTCCCATGGCAAGGCGTTGTCAGCGTCTTCCGTCTCTGGACTGTTTTTTCCTCTTGTCTTTGTGGTTGGAGCACCTGTTAATTCCTCTCTGTTGCAGGAATCCATCTGGTCTTGGGGTTGTTTTCTGAAAATATACAAATATATTCTCGACCACAAGTTAATAAAGGAATCTTTTCTATATAATTGATTTGGGATCCTTTTTATTTTTGTTCAAACGATTTTCCTTTGTCTTATTTAGACACCATGTGTGTTTTTAATGGCCGTCTTGCTGTTAGCATTGCAAATGAACCTTAATTTGGTAAAGTAAAAATTTTCTAGATGTAATTTACTTATAGGATATTTTTCCTTACATGATATTGCCCTACTATCCCCCCCCCTTTTTTTTTAATGGAGGTTTTTGTAAATTTTATAATGCAGTCTTGATAACTTTAAATTAAAAAAAATTTTTTTTTTTCCCCCACACATATGACTGCTTTAGGTTCATTGCATATTCAGGAATTTTACCATGAGATGAACTACCAATAGAAATTTTAGTTATTACTTTAAGAATAGCTTTTTGTCCAGTACTTGAATATTCACTTATTTCAATTAGCCTATTTAAATTAATCTGAAAACTCGATTACTATTTTACTGTCAAATTTAATACTCTACCAACAATCTTAGTTTACCCTGTAAATATTAGTGGGAAGGATTATTTGCATTCTTGAGTGGGCCCTGAGCATTCCAAATGCTCAGCTGAATTTAGATATAGGGCAACTGCTGTCGGCCAAGTCTCTTGTCTGCTACCTGGGTCCCGATCTGAGCTGGGCCAAGTCTCTGTCTGTCACCTGTATCTCGATGTGAGCTGGGCCGGGTCTCTTTCTGTTGCCTGGGTCCCGATCTGAGCTGGGTGTGGGAAGCGCGAAGCAGCCATGGGGGTAGGAGACCTCCTTTAGAAGGGGGTGAGGGTTCAAGCCCCTGCAATGTTGGGGGGGTGAGGGTCTCTGCCCCACTTCTGTTGGCCCCCCCAAGTTCTCTCCTGATGGCCCCTCTGCGACTGTGCCTGTCTTAGGTTGTTCCTTCCTTGAGGAATCTTACCTGTCTCTGGCTAACCAGCCATCCTCCGGGGCCAAGCAGGGTGCTGTGAGGTTCAGTTCTGTCTCCTTGGTAGCCTATGACCCCGTGGCCTCCACACCCAGCACCTGCCTTGGGAACCCCTGGCCTGCTGGCAGGGTCCCGGTGCTGATCACATATCTCGGGGAACTCGGGTTTCTTCTCCAGTGAGGGCCCAGCTCACACAATTGGATGTGAGACAGATCCCTGGTACCAGCCCCCGGAAGCTATACAATATTTAGAGTCAATGATATTCATTATTTTAGTAAATATGTCAATTAATATTGGTTTCTCAAATATTCCTTTATTTCTTCTATGACTTTCTTTGTGTTAAACTGTGTACACCATAAGATGTGTTAGTTAGTTTCAAAATAAATTTCCACAGCATAAATATCAAAATCAACAGACTTATATTTTTCCTTGAACTTAAATATATTTAAAATTCACAAGCTTTCTTGTAGTAACAGGAATAAAAAAAGAACATCAAGCCCTTTTCCATTTTTTTTATTAGAAAGGGAGACTTTATTTAGCATAACAAAGAGGATCAATACTTGATCTTGGTAATGAATTTGCTATGTGAATTTTAGTAAGTTTATTAACTTTTTGTGCCTCAATTTCTAATATATAAGTTTTCCAACTTTTTCACATTTTTTCCCTTTTTATTGAATTTATTGGAGTGACATTGGTTAAAAAAGTTATACAGGTTTCAGGGGTATAGGCCCACAGCACGTCATCTATACACTGTACTGTGTGTTCACTACTCCAAGTTAAGTCTCCTCCCATCACTATTTATCCACCCTATACCCTTTTCCATCTTCCTCCATCCTTCCCCACAATCACTACACTGTGTCCTTGTCAAAGAATTTCTCTCTTTCTCTTTTTTTGCCCAATCCCTCTACCTCCTCCACCCAACTCTGCCCCTAACAGCTGTCGGCCTGCTCTCTATCTATCTCTATTTTGCTTGTTAGTTAATTTTGTTCATTAGATTCCACATATGAATAAAATCACATAGTATTTATCTTTCTCTGACTGGCTTATTTCATTTAACACAATAATCTCCAGGTTATCCATGTAGTTGCAAAGGGGATGATTTCCATCTTTTGAATGGCTGAATAGTATTGTGTTGTATAAATGTTCCACAGTGTTTTTATCTATTCATCCACTGATTGACACTTGGGCTGATTCCAAATCTTGGCTATCTATATATATAAAACCCTAAAATGCAAATAGACCAAACAGTGGAACAACTGAAAAACCGAACATATGATGTGTGCTGACCACCAGGGGGCATGTGTGGAACATGGTGGGCATTGGCTACAATGGGATGGTAGAGCAGGTGAGTGGGGGCACCAGACCAAGGCGGGACACTGGTCGTTGTCATCAGGGCGAGCCTCTGGTGGTTACTGAAAATTCTTTGCTCCAGTGCACCATGGTCCCACCCAGCACTCACACCTGCTGTTGGCGCTGGCCCTGCTCACACCTGCTGCTGGCACTGGAGCCACCACTCACACCTATGGCCAGTGCCCAGTGCCAGTTCCGATAGCTCAGTGCCATCAGTGGGTGTGAGTGGCAGCTGCCGGTCCTGATTGCCCCTGGGGCTTCTCCACTTCCCCCTGCTCCTGAGGGGTGATTGGGGCAGCAGGTGTCACTTGACATGCTGACGGCACTGGCCCCACTCGCACCCACTGCTGGTGCTGGCCCCAATTGCTCCATGCCATCAGTGGGTCTGAGCGGGGCTGGAGTCATCAGCACATGAGAGCAGCAGTGGCAGGAGTGGGGCTGCTGGCAGAGATAGGACCGAGGTCATGGAGGATGGGCTGAGACCTGCCTCTGTGCCCACTGCAGCCTCACAGTCCACAGTTCCTTTCAAGGTGCACGAATTTGTGCACTAGGCCCCTAGTTGTAAATAATGCTGCAATAAATAAGGAGTACATATATTCTTTTGAATTAGCTCTTCAGGTTTTTTGGTTATATTCCCAGAAATGGAATTGCTGGACCATGAGGCAGTTCCACTTTTAATTTTTTGAGGAAACTCTATACAGGTTTCCACAATATTGCACCAGTCTTCACTCCCACCATGAGGACTTCCTTTTCTTCATATCATTGAAAGCACTCATTGCTTGTTGATTTATTGATGATTGCCATTCTAATAAATGTGAGGGGATATCTTATTGTGTTTTTAATTTGCATTTCTCTGATGTTTAGTGATGTTGATCATCTTTTCATATGTCTACTGACTATCTGTATGTCCTGTTTGGAGAACTATCTATACAGATCCTTTGCCCATATTTAAATGGATTATTTGATTTTTGGTGTTGAGTTTTATAACTTTTTTTGTAAACTTGGATATTAACCCTTTATCAAATATATCACTAGCAAATGTGTTCTCTCATTCAGTGGGCTGTCTTTTCAATTTGTTGATAATTTCCTTTGTTGTGAAAACACTTTGAGAAAGAATAGTAGAAACCTCCAGAAAAAAGGAGCTATATGAAAGGAGGCATGCAATTTGTCAGATATAGAGTTCAAAGTTATGGTTATAAGGATGCTCAACAGAATAAAAAAGGATATAGAAACCATAAAAAAATAGAAATAATAATTCAATATCTGGAATGAATACACTGGAAGAAATAAACAGTAGGTTGATGAAACACAGGATTGAATCAGCAATGTGAAGGAGCAGCAAAAAGAAAAAGAAGAAAAAAAATGATAGTTTAAGGAACCTTTGAGACAACATGAAGTTAACAACATCCGCATCATAGAGGTACTAGAAGGATAAAATAGAGCAAGGGATCAAGAACCTATTTGAAGATATAATGACCCAAAACTTCCCTAACCTGGTGAAGAAAAAAGATACACAAATCCAGAAAGTTCAGAGAGTCCAAAACAAGATAAACCCAAAGAGGCCCACACCAAAACAAGCAATAATTAAAATTAAAATGGCAAAGGGTAAAGACAAAGAGAGAATCTTAGAAACTTTAATAGAAAGACAGTTAGTTACCTCCAAGGGAGCTCCCATATGACTGTCAGCTGATTTATTAATGGAAACATTTCAGGCCAGAAGGGATTAGCATGAAATATTCAAAGTGATGAAAAGCAAGGACCTACAAGCTAGCAAGGCTATCATTTAAAATTGAAGGTGATGCCAAAACCGGTTTGGCTCAGTGGATGGAGCGTCAGCCTGCGGACTGAAAGGTCCTGGGTTCGATTCCAGTCAAGGGCATGTACCTGGGTTGCGGGCACATCCCCAATGGGGGGCGTGCAGGAGGCAGCTGATCGATGTTTCTCTCTCATCGATGTTTCTGACTCTCCCTTCCTCTCTGTAAAAAATCAATAAAATAAAATAAAATAAAATTGAAGGTGATGGTTACATCAACAAATCAACTAATGACAAGTACTGGTGAGAATGTGGAGAAAAAGGAAACCTAGTACGTTGCCAGTGGAAATGCAGACTGGTGCAGCTACTATGAAAAACAGTATAGAGTTTTTTCAAAAAATAAAAAATGGAACTGCCATTTGACCCAGCAATCCCATTCTGGGATATCCTAAGAACCCTAAAACACCAACCAGAAAGAATATATACACCCTTATATTCATAGCAACACTATTTACAATAGCTAAGATTTGGAAACAGCCCAAGTGCCCATCAGTAGATGAGCAGATAAAAAAGACTTGGTAAAAAAAAAAAAAAAAAAAAAGATGGGGTTCATTTACACAATGTAATACTATGCAACTGTAAAAAAGAAGGATATCTTATCCTTGAGAGACCTGTAGAGTATTATGGGAAGCAAAATTAGCCAGTTAGAAAAAGGCAAGTGTCACATGATTTCACTTATATGTGGAATCAAAAAAACAAAATAAACTGACGAACAAAATAGACCCAGAGACATAGAAACATGGAACAGACTGATGAATCTCAGGGGGAAAGAGGAGGAGGGGACAGGAAGATTAACAGAAGGACTTTTCTAAAATCATACTCTCATGCCTGGACCATGGAAGATGAAACTTATCATCAGTCTGGGTCATGCACACCATGTGTGTGTAAACCTGGGTGCACCTGTTTAGGGAAGGAGAGTTCTCAAAAGGATCAAAGCACAAAGGATGGTAGGCAAAATAAAGCATTTGATAAAATTTCAGAGGCAAAATCATTGTGTAAAATCCTCCTTTAATAAATCTATTAAACTTATAAATAAGTTTAATAGATTTATTAATATTTTTATTTGATATAATAAATGAAAAAAATTAGGTAACTGGAGAATTCCTCAACTTTCCAGTCACTTTGTTAATAGTTACCCCAGCAACAAAAGTATACTTCTTATGGCCCATTCTAAAACCTTACATCCACTTCTGAAAATAGTATAATGGAGCATTTTTAAAGGAAAGGAAGTTAATTGTATTAATTATCTATTTGGTTAGGACTTACATGTATGTACGTGCTATTTCTCTCTACCTCTGTATTCACCTTAACTCAAGTGTATATAGGTCACTTGAATCTAGTATATAGGTCTGCGTCTAATGTCCATTCCTTCCGTACGTGGCTCGGACCAGCGACCATCGTCTCCTCTCCTGATTCCACTGGGGCCTTCGAGCCCTGGGCTGGGACAGGGAACCAGGGGTGGGTGGTAGCAAACACAACCCCTTTCCCAAGAGGGCCAAGGGCTGGTTCCCTACTTGGGGATGCCAGTCAACATCCCACATTCCCTTCCCCTGGCCCTCCCCATGGCTGGCAGGCCCTGATTGGCCCGGCCCCAAAAGGCTCTGATCTCCAGCTAGGCCTAGGGCCCTCACCCATGCATGAGTTTATGCATCGGTGCCAGAAGCCAATTCCAGCATGTCATAATTACAAGAGTTTCATCAAAAGGTTGATGAAACTTGGGGGCTCAATAAGGGCTGAGTCACATATGTAATCACCTGTTGGAATGGCTGAAAGGTACTTCCCCCAAACCTGAACAGGATCATTGTTTGCTGCTAGATAGCTCAGGGCATCTCAATCTACATGTTATTGCCTCCTGTTGGCAAAACACCTGAATAGCTGTAGGCTATTCCCCAACCTGACAATGCTTCTGTACCCTACCCTTAGAAGTCTATTATCTCCACCTTGCCTTAGGATAAATTGTGTTAATAAAAAGCAAGGGTCCTTTAGCTAAAGCTCTTCTGACCCCCAATGCCTTTCAAAATTATCTTTTGTCTTTGGACTCCTTCTTAATCTACACACAGCCTTTCTCCAGATTGCGGAACCCTTTGTAATGCTGGAACAAGAACTCTGGCACACCGGACCTCTAGTTTCAAATAACGGAATATTTTCCCAGAGTAACTCCTGATTCTTTCAAGCCCAGACCCCAAATGAAGAGATAAATAACATTTTAAGATATACATCAGCATCCTATCTATGTGAACACAGAAACTTATAGTGCAGAAAGTCCCTTCTAGATGTCAAAGGAAGATTCTATCAACTCAACAGCATCATCTGATTTTGTTATTGCAACTTTGAAAACCTCTAGAGTTTTCATAATATTATAAATGTGTGTAGGGATAAACATATGTCCATATATAAATACACTTACATATGCATATATGTAGGTATTTATGTATTCATTAGAGGCCTGATGCATGAAATCCATGCAAGAGTAAGCCTTCCTTTCCCTGGCTGCCAGCACCGGCTTCCCTCTGGCACCCGGGACCCTGGCTTCCCTCGCAGCCCCGGCTTTGTCCAGAAGCTCATCAGTTTAATTAGCATATTATGTTTTATTTTTATAGACATGGCAAGAGGCATAAATATGCTATACACCCAAAGCTGCTTGTTCTCTTGGGGAATGCTACAACAGACAGAAAAACTGTGATGCCTTCCACAGGACATCTGCTAACCTACCAGTTGATGGAGCACAACATTCTTGCCTCTGGGGTCAGGTAAAAAAGGATTCTTTGCAAATTAGAGAGCTAAATTGTACAGAAGTGGCAACTCCTTGCCACAGCGGTTTACTTAGTATGTCCTCATGAAGAGCACGTGAGGTTTTTCACATCTCCCTTCATTTCTGTTTAATATGTCCTTTGGACATTTTGAGGAAGGTATTTAATTTCAAAATTTTCTAAATATGTTTTTTGACAAATATGCTGTTTGAAAGCATGCCACTTTGAGTGACAGATGTCTGTGGACTACTTACTGGCAGACCCAGATTTTTTTTTTCTGTAACAGTTTTATTTCAGCAGAAAATATTATACTGTTTCTGAATAACTAGTAAATTTATATATGATGGAAACTAACTATATATTATACAAACTGACAATATCAAATTTTGGCCCTGCACATTTATGAAAAAATAATATGACTGATGGATATTTTTCTATCTCTTCTTTAGGGTAAAAACCTAACATACAGAGATATATATCTCCATAGGCTTTTCCTCTTTACATAAGTTCCAAATAAACTTTTTAAATTATTATGTCAGCATACTTCAGTTGATTGTCAGGGAAACACAAAACTAAAATGGTGTTGGTAAACTGACGCTGAATTGGGAATCAGAGGTCAAATTCCTGGGGGACTTTATCAGCAAAGTAGGTTACCTGTCATTCCATTTATATATATTTGTATTTTTCTACCTCCACCAATCAATCCACAGACATTTTATATCTGTTCTGTAAAAGACACTGTCTTCATCCACATAGGAGAGCAGAGAAGTATAGAAAAAGTCCTGTTCTCATGGAATTTATAAAGGAGATGGGAAGATACAGGTACAGCCCCAGGACGTGTCAAGGTTTGTAAATGTTTTCACCAGGTAATCCTGCTGCCAAATACACATATGGGTTAAATACAGTATAATCACGACTTGGTGTAAAGCTACATGCAATTTGTAAATAACAATAAATGACAGAGATAATTAGTGTTATATTATCTCAGAGTTGTAATATTCAAATTAATTAATGTAAGATGTCAGACATGATCTAAGCTTCGTGGGACGTGTGGGATGTTTTAAAGGTAAATGCTGATGTCATTCTGCCATCTCCATCAACATTACTCACCATTGGTATTTACATTTCCATAGCACTCTGTTAGGTATTATTCTAGAATGGTTTGTTTCAGGAAGGTGAACTGAATTAATAATGGTTGTTTTTCAGTTTTAAGCACCTGACCAGTTTTTTTTTTTTAATTTTATTTATTGTTGACAGTATTACAGATGTCCCACATTTCCTCCCACTTTGCACCCCTCCACCCAACCTCCACCCCACCCTAGGCCTTCACCACATTATTGTCTGTGTCCATATGCATATATAATATGTTCTTTGGTTAATCTCTTCTTATTCCCTTCTCTCCCCTCCCCTCTGAAATCTGTCATTCTGTTCCATGCATCCATGCCTCTAGATTTGTTCATCAGATTTTTTGCTCATTAGATTCCACAAATAAGTGAGATCATGTGATATTTGTCTTTCTCTAACTGGCTCATTTCACTCAGCTTAATAACCTCCAGGTTCCATCTATGCTGTCGCAAAGGGTAAGAGCTCCTTCTTTTTATAGCTACATACAATTCCATTTGTAAATGTACCACATCTTTTTTATATACTCATCTCCTGATGGTCACTTGGGCTGTTTCCAGTTCTTAGCTATTTTAAATTATGCTGCTATGAAATAAGGGTGCATATATTCTTTCTGATTGGTGTTTTGGGATTCCTAGATATAATTCCAGAAATGGGATCACTGGGTCAAATGGCAGTTCCATTTTTAGTTTTTTGAGGAACTGATCAGTTTTAATATGATGACTCTATACTCTTCTGTATTACCCTATAAACTTGTTTATTTACTTAAGGAAAGAAGACTGAGCAAAGACAGATAGTCACAGAATCCTACTTCCTAAAGCTTTGCAAGGATAAGTGTGACATAAAAAATGCATATTTTGCCTCTGCCTCCTGTTCCTGACACAGAGGTCCTAAACCCTTATAATTTCTTGACTTTGTAATACAGAACTGTCCACCAACATTTAGCAGAATCCATGAGAGGGGTTATAAGAGTATCTTACCCAGAGCTCCTAAATTCCTAGGAGGTAGGAGAATCTTTTGCTCTAATGAGGTGACACTTGGTGGCCTCTTGGATAAGGGCTAATCACTAGCCATGATTAGAAGCTTGGAGCTTTCAGTCCACCCCCATCCTCTGGAGAAGGAGCAGGAGCTGTAAGTTGACTTAATAGTCCATCATGCCTACATGACAAAGCCTCCATCAAAATCCCTAAATTGTGGGGTTTGGAGGGCTTCAGTTTGGTAAATACATCCTCATGTGGGAGGGTAGTGCACCCCAACTCCATGGAGACAGAAGCTCCTGCACTCAGAACCTTTTCAGACCTCACCCTTTGTACCTCTTCACCTGGCGGTTTCTCAAGATCCTTTATCAGATCCTTTGCAATAATCCAATATATGTAAGTAAATTGCTTCCATGTGTTTCATGAGCACTTATAGCAAATTACCAACACTGAGGAGAGGGTTGTGGGAACCCCCCTATTTGTAGCCAACTCAAACAGAAATATGGATAACCTGACATCTATAATGGAGGCAGTTTTGTAGTGTCTGCACCAACTCTGGTTTGATGGTGTCAGAATTGAAATAAATTGTAGGACACCCAGTTGGTATCAGCAGAGAAATGGAGAATTGCTTGATGTGGAAAACCCACACATATGCTGTCACAAGCACTGCAAGTAGGGAAACAGTTTTCCTTTAGCGGGAAAGTAAAATTTGCAATACAGAACTGTCTACCAACATTTATCACAATCCCTAAGAGGAGCACCTGTAGGTGCTCACAGGGTGCTATGACTTGATCCCTCTCTGCACCCTTCTCCCAGCTCTCTCTTCTCCACACTCCCTTTACTTCTCCCAGGACTCTACTCTTTTCCAACCCTTCAAAAATAGCCCAGCCTCGGAGCCTTTGCACTTCTAGTTACCTCTGCCTGGAATCCTCCTTTCCAGGACATTTCCAGTGCCCACTCCTTCACCGCCTTCAAGTTTGGCCGAAACATCACTGCCATGGAGAAAACTTGCTTTACCTCTCTCTTAAAGACAGCAAATGGTTCCTCTGCCTTTTCCTTTCAGTTGCTGTCAACTGTCTCCACTCTATTTTTCTTCATTGCATTATTGAAACCTATTTCTTCATTGCATTATTGAAATACAGTATACTAGTATTTTATATCTAATGTGTATATGCTTATTTCTCATTCATCCCTCCCCCAACCCACTCCATGCAAGAAACCTTTGTGGTCAGGGATTCTGCATTCCCACTGCTCTTTCAGCAGCACCTCACACAGCACATACTGGGCTCTCAAAAGTATTTACTGAGTAAATAAAGTACAGGAAGTAGGAATCACAAAGCACATCCATTGTGGGTTGTGTGTTTTTCTAAAGCATTTAAACACTCAAGCTCAGAAAGCGAATTGCCATTTGCCTGTCTTATGGTGAGATACTTAGTTGAAATCTGTGATAAGGACAGCAAATCTAACCCTGGGTTATTTTGTGTGTATGATGCTCTCAGTGATGCTACATGGAATTCAACCATGTATCCGAAAGAAGGTTAAGTCATACTCTATAACACCGTAGGTGTTGTTGTTAAATCCATGGAGATGACTTCTAAATTGGATTTATTAATGTACTATTTATATAAAAATTGTTTTAAAATCTTCTCCTGACATTCAGGACTGCTCTGGTTTCCCTCACAACTTCTAAGTCTCTCTGCCTGTTTTCTCATTTTTGGCCCTTCACTCCAGCTGTCTTAACCACCAGACATTATTCTTCCAAAGAAAAATCACTTGAGAGGGATTTCTGTGAAATACTTCTGAACACCCTATAAATAGTCACAAGTAGTTTTGACTTCCAATTCCTGCCCATTTTTAAACCATTTTTTAAATGGAATTGTAACAACAACAAAAAAATCTAGCCTATCTAGAGATGTTACTGCTCATATGAAAAAAAAAAAAAAAAAAGCCTATGGAAAGCCAGGAAATCCTAAAATTAAAATTATATTATTATATTCATGTATTCATTCATTCACTCCACAAATACTTATTGTGTCTCTGACATGAGTCATGCAGCATGGTAAGTGCTGATGTTGAAATATGGATAAGATACAATCCCTTCTAATAAAGTAAACCATTGTCTGAATGTGGGTGGTACTCTGTCTGTCCTAATTTTCCTCTTTATTGTAACATGCAGGCAGAAACCCCACAAAGTCATCATTAACTTTGCCTTCTTTCCTTTTCTTAAGAACTGCACTCCCCAACCAAGTAATTACTTCTCTCTTGTTGCCTCATTGTAATTTTAGATTTTTTCCCCCACTCGTTATTGACGCACACTTCTTTAAGTCGTACAGAGCCCTTCTTTCAGCCATCTCTTAAGGTTCAGAGCAATCTGATGACCCATTCAGTTATTATTGGTCAAAGTTGATGTATTACACATCCATAGATATGATCATTACTATGGATTTCCCTCAGTACTGTGCTGAGTCCCAAGTAGTGCACTTTAGTTATGGAAATTTGGGGACTTCTAGAAGACTGTTACATATAGTAATTTCAGATGAGAGGAGCCCCATCCTGAATATAATTTATACCTCAGCCCCACAGGGGTAATTTCTCTTATGAAACAAAGAATTATTTTCTCATTGAAAACGTGAGATAAATAATGGGTATTACCTAATGATACTGTCTAGCAACAGCTCCCCCCCCTCCATCTTATCCACGTGGATGTTTTCACCTCTCTTAAAAGTATCAAATAAAGTTTCTCCTCAGTTTCCAGAAGGCAAAAAGATTGTTGAAACTGATTTCAAGGCGAATAATAATAAACAAAAATATAAGGTTACATAAGCAGTTTCCCTGCTAAGGCAAAATCCACAAGGGATAAAGAAAAAATTAAAGCTTTCAAAAAGCCTTCTTATATTCATCTTTTCTTATTTTCAAGAAGGAAGCTGAATAGGAAACCTACTCCATAGTGGAGTGTACAGTTTAACTTTTACCATAAGTAGAATAATCAGGTAAGGTTTTGGGATGTGGTGGAACGTTAGAAAGCCCCTTTATGCTTCATCCTTATCACTTCTTCTAGCTGAGACTGAAAATTCATTTCTCTACCTCAATTATGAGCCAGAAAGGCATGGTGCATTAATGTAAACAGCTGATTTACAGTGTGAGTTAAAGAGCTGATTAAAATTTTAACCACAAGAAAACTAAGTATATGGGCACCAGTTTATTGGAGAGAAGAATGCTCCCTAGCAATAAAGAATCTAGAAGATAATGATAAAGAACATTCAAGAAAAATAAACACTCAGAAAAGTTGCTTTAGACTTTTCTAACTCATTTGAAAAAGTAACTTAATGAATATATTAAATAGGGAGTGGTACAATTTTAATGCCTTACTCAAACAGAAGCTAAGATGACCCACATTTAGATGCTTGTACTGCATTTTCAAAATGATAAAAAAAAAAAACATTCCCTTCTGTTGTCAAAGATATTAGTGCTTAAGTTCAGAATGGACTGATGCCCGTCAGTCCATTGAAGTACATTAGCCAAGTGATTATTACTACCTTAACCCAGACCATATGCATTTTAGCATGCATTATTCAGCTCAAATGAGTTTTCATCCTCACACATTCTGACTGTGATCTGATGATTAAAGTTTAATGATACATTAGAGTAGATGCTTTAGATTTATTCCTATAACTATCAAAGTAAGCCTTGGTTGAATGAATCTGTACATTATCTTTTGGGGACTTAACAAATATTTCTATTATTTCTATTATTATTTCTGTGTGTTTGTGGTTATCAGAAAAAAGTAGTTTCCATTGGAATTTGTTATTTGTGTGTGTGTGTTGTAGGCTGCAAAAATATTTTACTTATTTACATAGGGCACAGATAGATAAATGTTTGGCTGTTGAAGTCTAATTTTTTATAAACTATTCTAATACAGCTAGACTGCTTTCTCTAAGGCTCACTCACCATGTTTCAATGAATATAAAACAAACACAAACGCCTTATATTCAGAAATATTCTTTCATGAATCAGTCCAAAGCTACTTGATCACTCCTTGGTTGTTCTTACATATTTACTACAATAAAAATTTTAATAGCTTTCTGAAATCTTTATTATAGTCATGACTACATGACTAAAATAATGAGATTAGTTCTTAAATACTGCCTGACATAGAAGGAGTCTAATTCACAGCACCTATTTCTTATTACTTACCCTGTGCTAGACATGGGCCAACACGGTCTGGCACGAAGGGAAATTGCAGTTCATCTGGCAATTATTTGTTGGTTTTCTTGTTGGGGTAGTGTCTGTGGGTGCATATGACTACAGGCTTTCAATAATGTGTATGTGAAAACTGTGCATGCAGAAGATAGATATAGAAGAGGAAAATATATTGCGTTTTAGACTTTATTTTCCTTCTCTCACACCTGAACAAGGTGGTTTAGGGAATATTATTTCACCAGGTTAAATTAGCAGTTGGAAATTTGCTCATCTTATGGATATCCTTGAAATCATCTCATTAGATGTAAAGAAAATGATAGATGGGATCAATTAAACATCAGTTTAATTTCCCATAGTGAACCCATCATTTAAACAAATAGGTAAGACACATTTTTGGCCTAGATTAGTCATATATTTATCATGGTTTTCCCTTTCTCTTTATACTTTTTCTGGATGTAAAATTAAAAATAACACATATCATATACATCTCTATATTTCTGCCAGACTTCATAATACTCTGTCCTCTTCAATGCTGTGCACTATTTTCTATTTTATCATATTGTTATTTTTGCATGCATATTTTTATAGTGTTTCTTAAGAGAGGGTCAATGTTGGATTTAGTTGGGATCTTTCTATCACAAAGAGCAGAGCACATAGGCAACAAATACTAAATATAGAAATAGGTTGCTTAAAAACTTTTTCTTTAATGAAAACTATGTGTTAGGCTCTGAATGAATTAACAAATATATGTAATACTATATGTAATATTTTAAACAAGAAATAATTAAAATAAACAAACAAATATAAAATTCAAATTGGAAGCTTAATTATGACATTCTTTCTCTTGTTATTGAATCCATAAATAAAGAATTCATCAGGAGATGTAAATCAAAGTAGGTCCTGAGACTCCAACTCAGAAATTCTTCCTCTGAGAATATTTTCCCCTGCAAATCCACATCATTTGCATCACCCCCTGAATGAATAACTTAAGGGCAAAATACAAGGTACCAGAGACAGACTTAATTATCTCTCTGTTAACTATTACATTTGATCAGTACATACATCCTGATATTTTTGTGAAATTAATTCAAGTGACCTGTGAGCCTTTCAAGGAAATCAATGGAAAGAGCGAATTAGATTTCTAAAGGAAATTAATATAAAACAAAACAGTTTAGAAATAGTTAACTATATATATATATATATATATATATATATATATATATATATATGTATATATATATATTCGCCTAGCTCTTTAAAAATCAAACTTGAAGAGAAACTCTTACATTTTTTAGTTCAGATATTTTAAGGGAGAAAAAAATTCCATAAATTAGTTAAAAATTAACATAACATTTTGCTATGCCTTCACATCATTTGAAAAATATTCAGGAGATCCAATGTAGCTTAAGCTATTCCTTTTTTTCCAAAGGTAAGATACTTTGCTAAAGGTGAATGAAAAGCACTGTATCTGATTTTAATGTAAGCTTCTAGCATGCCCTCAAGACAAAATTAGCAATAGCTTATGAAGTATGTAGGAGAGGCAGTGACGGGAGTGGTCCTAGGAATAAGAGGAGCTAGGAAGGAGGAAGAGAGGAGAATAATTTAGTAATGAATGCATATTCCTGATAGTTATTGTCTTAAGTGTTGTGGGTGTATTAACTAATTCAATCCTGCCTACAGTCATGGGAGATAGTATTTTTATTATCCTCAATTTACAGATGAGGACACAGGCTGAGAGTGCGTGGTAATTAACTTTTCCCAGGTCATATGGTTGTCCAACCTAAACTTTTTTTCAATCTTCAGCCTCTCTCCTTTTCCAGCTGGTTGTTTTATTTGAATAAATATGGCAAAATAATTTACATTGAGGTAAGTGATTATCAACAATGCAGTCTTCCCTGGGTGACTTTTACCTGAAGGAGTAAAATTCTAATGATCACATTTGTGTCAAAGCTTTGAGAAGGTAATATCTTAGGAGGGACTTTATAAAAACCTGTGATTTCACACTCTAGAAGCAGCTGACCAGTTTTTTTATGATCTTTTTAAAAAAATATTTTTTTTATTGATTTCAAAGAGGAAGGGAGAGAGAGATGGAAATATCAATGATGAGAGAGAACCATTGATCAGCTGCCTTCTGCACACCCCCTACTGGGGATTGAGCCCGCACCTGGGCATATGCTTTGACCAAGAATCAAACTGTGCCCTCCTATTTGACTCTCAACTACTGAGCCATGTAGACCAGGCTGACCAGTTTTAACTAGTCATTGGCTGTTAGACTTTGTAGGCAGAAAATACTAAGAAAATGAGACCAAAAAAATCTCTTTTCTGGTTTAATTTTCAGGTCATAAATATTGCTATAAATTGAGTGTTTTTGTGCCCCCCAAATTCATGTTGATGCCCTAATTCCCAATGTGATGGTATTTGGAGATGGGGCCTTTCGGAGATAAGTTGGATGAGGATGAAAATGGAAGCCCCATGGTGGGCTTGGTGCCCTTATAAGGGGATGAAGGGCCCAAAGTTCTCCCCCCGCCATGTGAGGACACAACAAACCAGGAAGAGGGCTCTCAACAAGAACAGAATCACGTGGCAAGTTGAACATGAACTTCCTGGCCTCTCGAACTATGATAAACGTTTGTTGTTTAAGCTCCCACTCTATGATTCTGTTATAGCAGTTCGAACTAAGATAAAGGTCTTGAGCATACTATATAAAAATGTTTATAGGTACTTTAAGTTTTTGGTAGCTATTTTGAAATACTATTTATTTGAATTAATTTTATTAAATATTATTTGTTATTGTTATATAGTGTAAATTTTACTGGTGTATTGTAATATTTGTATATTGATCTTTAGCATAAAACTTTTTAAAAATTCCTTTTTGTTTTAACTGCTTATATAATCTCTTAAACATTCTGTGAGGATGATCCTGTGAGTCAGCGATAATAATTTTATTTCTTCCTGTATTAGTGATTTTATTAATGACTGTTTGTCTTCTGTTAGAGCAAGCCATTCATTTAATTTGTCCCATGATATATTCATTTCCTGAGCTGTTTATAACAGAGTTCCAAATAGTAGGTAGATTAAAACAGAAATTTACCCTCTCATAGTTCAGGAGGCTAGAAATCTGAAATCAAGATGTCAGCATAGTCATTCCCCCTCCAAGGGCTCTAAGGAAGAATTCTTCCTTGCCACCTTCAGCTCTTGATGGTTGTTGACAATCTTTGGTGTTCTTTAGCTTGTGTTAGCACAATTCCAAACTCTGCCTCTGTCTTCAAGTGGCCATGATCCTCTTGGCCATGTGTATCTGTGTCCAATTTTCCCTTTGTATAAGGACTCCATATATTGGATTAGGGAGTGCTGTAATTTGGTATGACCTCATCTTAACTTGATTACACCTGCAAAGACCTTTTTTCCAAATAAGGTTACATTCACAAGTTCAAGGTGGAGATGAATTTTTTTGAGGGGGTCATTATTCAATTCAGTAGAGTGCTCCCCCTAGGGCCCCCCAAATTCATGCCCTCCCATGTGCACAGCATTATTCACTCTATCCCGAAAGTCTTAAACCATTCCAGCATTAACTCTAAATCTAAAACCTCATCAAATATTACCCACTCAAAAGAGTTCCAAATTTCATTATCTAAATTATCTAAATTAGGTAAGGGTGAGACTCTTGGTATGATTCATCTGGGCCAACATTTCTTTCCATCCACAGAGCGATGAAACTAGAAAAAAAAAGAAGTTATCTGCTTCCAAAATACAACAGTGGGACAGGCATAGGATAGATATTTATATTTCAAAAGGGATACAATGCAAGGAATAAAGGGGCTACTGATCTAGAGCAAGTTCTTAACCCATTGAGATAAGGTCCATTAGGCTATAAAGCTGAGAACAATCCTCTGGGCCCTTCAGGATGACAGCTCTGCCTTGTCTGGCCTTTGGGTTCACAACTCTGCCTTTGGAGTAATTTTTCCTTCCTTTCACCCTAGCTTTGCCCCTTTCAGTCCAAGCTAAAAGTGTTTCTGCTAGTATAAAGTTCTGAAAAACCTTGTGAGTCTCCCATAGATGTCAAAGGGATTCACACCATTAACCATAAGCATTCTACATAGATCCATCCTGGATAACCCCATCTCTATTCCTGACTTCTGCTGAGATGGTTGCTTGGATCCATGAATCACACATCTAGTTTCTTTAGCAAATGGTTTTTCAGTCACACCCTTGGCCTTGTTTCCAGAGCATGACATCTGGAAAGAGTGAGAATTTTCCAAATCATCAGGAGCTCGTTCCTTTAGACTAATAATTCATTGCTCAATTTATCTCTTTCTTTTAGCAAACAGCAAGGTTACATCTTCCAGTTCTGCTTGGAAATCTCATCTGAATATCCAGGTTCATTGATTACAAACTCTACTTTCCACCCAGTGGTAGAAAATTTTATGGCCAAATTTTCTGCCCCTCTATAACAAGGTAGCCTTTTTTCTAGGTCCCAATAACATGTTCCCCATTTTTGTCAAAGATTCCTGTGCCTGTCTGTTGCTTCTATTTCCTCTTCCTTGCTTTTCTATGTTGTAATTTTCTAAAGTTTATCTTTAGTGGCACTTGTTGTTCAATGTGGCTTGTGTTGTAGAATGTTCATAAAATGTGATCTTTTATTTTTATATTTGTTTACTGCTTTATTTTATTACTAGAGGCCTGGTGCATGAAATTTGTGCACTGGGGGGGAGTCCCTCTCCTCCTCCCCCTGACCTCTGCCCTCTCACTTCTTACCACCCAGTCTGGGACCCCTCACTTCTTACCACCCAGCTGCTTGCTGCTCCTCAGTGCTGCTGCAGAGGTGGGAGAGGCTCCTACCATCACTGCTGTGCTCGCCAGCCGTGAGCCCGGCTTCTGCCTGAGTGGCGCTCCCCCTGTGGGAGCGCACTGACCACCAGGGGCAGCTCCTGCATTGAGCATCTGCCCGCTGGTCACCAGTTGTTCCATTGTTCGGTCGATAGGCTTTTATCATATAGGATATTTCCCATTATTTGCTGATTGCACAAATGGTATGCAATCTTTTAAAATTAAAATTTGAATTTTAGTAGTTGTTTTGTAAATTTCCTAGCATACTTTGGTAAAGAATCATGTCATCTTCTTCACTGTGCTTCAGTCCTTCCTAAAGATCTGAATTTCTTCCTGGCATATTATTTCTCTTTATTTGAGGAATTTACTATAGTATTTCTCAAGTGCAAGTCAACCAGTAACAGGTTGTCTTTGTTTTCTTTTATCTGAGATTTTCTTTCTTTTATCTTCATTTTTTAAGGATATGTTTGTTGGATGTGTAATAGTGATTAGAGAGTTTTTTCTTCAGCACTTTATATTGTTCCCCTATCTTATGATCTCTAAAATTTTTTACAAGAAATGATAAAATATTTGAATTAATTATTTTGATATGTGGGTAATGAGTCATTTTCCTCTGGCTTTTAAAAATATTTTTATTTGGTTTTCAGTGTTTTAACTATAATGTGTTTATTCATTTTATGTCCACTAACTCTGAAGATTCACTAAGCCTCTTGAGTCTATAAATTATATATTTTACCAGACTGATAATTTTTCAGCCATTCTTTTAAAAAATATATTTTTATTGATTTTTTACAGTGAGGAAGGGAGAGTTAAAAACACCAATGAGAGAGAAACATTGATCAGCTGCCTTCTGCACACTCCCTACTGGGTATGTGCCTGCCACCAAGGTACATGCCCTTGACCAGAATCAAACCTAGGACCTTTGAGTCTTCACTCTATCTACTGAGCCAATCTGGTTAGGGCCAGCCATTCTTTCTCAAAAATTTGTTATGTCTCATTTTCTCTATTCTTTGCTTGTGAGACCCCAATTACATGTTTGTTGGAACTTTAGATAATGTTTCACAAGTCCATGAAGCTTTGCTTATTTTGTTTTTTCAAACTCTTTTTTTTTGTTCTAATATATTTTTATTGATTTCAGAGAGGAAGGGAGAGGGAGAGAGAGACAGAAACATTACTGATGACAGAGAATTATCTATCAGCTGCCTCCTGCATGCCCCACACTGTGAATCAACCCCACAACCCGGGCATGTGCCCTGACTGGGAATCCAACGATAACCTCCTGGTTCGTAGGTTAATGCTGAATTCACCACTGAGCTACGCTGGTTGGGCCAAACACTTTTCTTTGATCTTCAGATTCAAAGAGTTCTATTGATCTGTCTCCAAGTTTACTGACTGCTTCTTTTGTCAGCTCCATTTAGTCTTTAAGCCCAATCAGTAATCATTTATTTCAATATACTGGTACTGCATTTTTCCATTCTTGAATTTTCATTTGGGACTTTTTCATAGCTTCTCTTTTATTAATAAACCTTCTTACATTTTTACTTAGTGAGAGAATATTTTCCTTTATACTACTAAGAAGAGTTCAATTAAAATTCTGCCTGCTTATTCCAATATGTGTACATTGTGAGACTGGTTTTCATTGATTGCCTTTTCTTGTAAGAATGGGTTAAAAGGTCCTCTGTCATCACCTGTTGGCTGAATTTGTATTGTTTTCTGAATATTCTGAAGATGCAGAGATTCTGAATTCTGTTGTATTCCTAAGTAGAATGCTGATTTTCTAAAATTTAGCAGGCAATTATCCTTTACTCATAAACATTTTTCTTTGCTGCAGCTTAAAATTTGTTTTGAAATGTTTTGAATTTGCTGTGTGTGTGCATGTTTCAAAATCAGCCAGGAAGTTGGACATTTTTTTAACTTTTTTTTTTCTTTGGGATTTGGGGGTCCACTGTTCTGGCTTCCTTTCTTTTGGAATATCTCCCTAACTTTCTGGTGGCAGTGATTATTGCAAACTTTGTCCTTCTGTTCTGTAGGCCAGAAAAAGTATGGATTTTCCACCAATGTTTTACCCAGCTTGCTGCTAGGCTTAAGTCATTTAAAAAAACACACAAGAAAATCACCCCATGCCTTTCATTCTTCCGAATTGATTCTCTGCTATAATCTTCTTGCTTTTGTTCACTCTGTGCTACCTCCAGGCAGTTTAATTTTTTTTTTTTTAATCCAAGTTTATAACTGTTATTTGTGAAAAAATTGATCTGGCTGGAGTTTCCTTGGCCATGCCTGAAGTGGAACACATAAAAAGTGACTTTGCATTTTCAGCCACCAATATTTCATCTTCTCCAAATATATTTTATTTTAGTTTATCAGCTTGGTATTTCCACAACCCTTTGATAATATTAGTTTGGTCTATATAGTTGTGTGAAGGTCCAACTAGGAGTTAATTTCTTACAAGCCCTCCCCCCACCCACCCATCCCCGCTCCACACACACACACAAATTAAAGTCCTATGTAGATGGGGTAGTTCTCTTGAAGTATTTTTGGCCCTGTCTTGGGGCATGTTCTAGAATTCTTATTATGAATAGTATTCCTTCAATAGTCCCAACATTTTACAAGTATCTACATGAACTTCCCAATCTTGCATAAATAGTTTAAGGCATTGACTATACTCTTCTCACATGTGTGTTGAAACACCAAACATAATACACACTTCTTTTCATACCAAGGAAGTTTTCTTACACCTGGTGGAAGGAAATAGAAAAGTGTTATAATAGTTATCAAGGTAACTATCTTACAAAGGAGACTTCTTGATAAGCAAGCAGGAAAGGTAGTTCTTGCTTAATGATGCCACTTACAAAGTGATGCAATGACGTATTTTCTGAGGAACCAGAGCAAAAAACTTCTAGATTCATTAGACAGACAAGCCCCACTCACATAGAGTTTGTGAATCTTGCTAAAAATAATGACGCATTTATAACAGCAGAATCACTACCCTATGCATAAGTGACTCCCTAATATCAAAGAAAGAATAAGCCAGATGGTAACCAAATGTGTATTATGACTATTTAGTTCATGAGCAAGTGATGATATTACTTATTGTATATTTTGATTTTGCTTAAAGAGAACTAAAATATAATGTTTATGTAATAATGAAAATATTTTGGAAACATCAATTGATAGAAAATTGTTTGCAAATAAAATCCCTATAAGAAAGTATGGTAACATTAAGAAGAAAGTTATTCTAAGAAAATGACTCATGAAAGAGTGTTAAGTGCCATATGCTTAAATTCCAAGAAAATGTTAGGATTTGGAACATTATTTTTATTACTGGTTTAGTGATATTTTTGAAAATCCAAATGTATAATTTAAATAGCTAAACGGAAAACATAAAAATAACTAGAGGCCTGATGCACAAAAATTTGTGCAAGAGTAGGCCTTCCTTCCCCCAGCTGCTGGCACCGGCTTCCCTCAGGCACCCAGGACCCAGGCTTTCCTACTCTGGATGCCTGCAGGCAGCCAGGACATGGGCTGGCTTCCCTTGGGCCCTGGCTTCATCAGGAAGGATGTCAGAAGACAACCGGTCTAATTAGCATATTACCTTTTTATTACTATAGATAAGTAGTTTAGGCATTTACTGTGAGCTGGATATATTTTGATAAAATGGCTATCAGTCTATTATTTTCTTACGAAGTCTAGGCAGTACCAGCACTTGTTTATGATTTATGTATTCCAATAATATTGAATTCTTTATTGAATATAGTCTGTGGCATAAAGGACAATGATTTTGCCTCTGGCTATTACCTAAAAAGGCAACTAGAAAAATATTATCTGTATACTTTTTAAAAAATATATATTTTATTGATTTTTTACAGAAAAGAAGGGAGAGAGATAGAGAGTTAGAAACATCGATGAAAGAGAAACATCGATCAGCTGCCTCCTGCATGCCCCCTACTGGGGATGTGCCTGCAACCCAGGTACATGCCCTTGACCGGAATCGAACCCGGGACCCTTCAGTCTGCAGGCAACGCTCTATCCACTGAGCCAAACCGGTTTGGCTATCTGTATACTTTTAATTGGAGAAATCCTTAAACAATTTTGAACATGAGTTCATGCGAGTTCAGATAATCAGGAGATGCATTTATCACTAATGTTATTTTCAAAACCAAAGCCAAATAAAAAAGAAAATGAACAGATTGACTTTTGAAACCTGACTCTGTCAATCGCTGGTTGTGTAATTTTAGACAACTTATTTAAGATCTCCATTTACCTAATTAGTATCATGGGTATCTTTTCTATTAATGTCTTCAAAAGATTGTTGGAAGTAGGAAATTATTTGATATATGTGAAAATGCTAGACACGGTATCTGGAACATAGTAATAGAGGCTGTAGATATATTAGTGTGTTTTTTTTAGCCCTTTGTCTTATATTCAGTTTGTACATTTTAAATACATTGTTTTTCAAAAGTAAACCATGGGATTTTATGATACATTTGATTCCCTTTTAAATGGATCTTAACCACAAGGTTGTTTGAACAATACAATCCATTAAGACCAAGCAGAATAAAATATGAATTTGAAATTTCATTGTGAAATGCACTAACAAGGAATTCAAAGATATAAAAATAAATCTATTGTGAGAAATAACTAATTCAAGTCCTTTTGGTTTAAGTGCTACCTGCAAGTAGAAGAGAATAAGCTACTCTTTCTCACCTAGTAAAAGTTTATCCCATGGGACAAACAGTACCTTTTTTAATGAAACCAGGAGTAGCTTTCTCTGCCTGCAATCAATAGAGCCAGAAAGATGACTGCCAAAGATGTAGCTCTCCCAAGGTTAAGAATGGAGCTTGCTTCTTTAGTATAGTTCCAGAGTGATGCATGTGCTTCTCAATTAAAAACTTCACATTTAAGGCTATTTTCTCTCATTCTGATAAATTCAAACAAACAAACAAACAAACACTTATTTATCAGTTTGCAAGATACAGACATGGGACATCAGGGGATGACAGAGTAAATACTTCTGAGAACCCTCTGCTCTATAAAAGCAATGAGAGCATTGGCAAAAATGATCAGAAAATACTTTTTCAGATCTCAGGGAATTAACTGAAGTTAACAATCCAGGGAGTGTTTATTCAATAAAAACTGCTTATTCTTGGTAAGAAGACCAAGTTTTGTGGAGTTTTAACTTCCCCTTTCCCATCTCCCATCTCACCCTTCCAGCTCAGTGGTAGCCTTGGAAAAAGCTTGCAATCTTGGGGAAAAGCAGCATCCTGGCAGCCACTGATGGTACAGGCCCAGTTCCCAGAGAACAGACATTATTTTAATTGTCTGTCATTCCCAGAAGGCCCCACTTATCAGCCTTGTCTTTATTTGACCTGAGCTCATGCAGAACAACAGCCCTTTTGCAGGGCATTTGATGAAATCAATCAGTGGCAATGTTTTACTATTCCAGTGGTCCTAAGTGGACAGTAACAGTAGGGTAAACAATAGCCAAACAGAATGGTTAAAAGCAAAAGCTGGAGGGAAGGCTATCTTGAGGGGGATTTGTGAAACTCTGACATATTCCTGGGAATCTAGATCACATGCCTGCATAGAGCTGCATGCATGCCCAGGGCTGAGCACATGCTTAGAAAAGGTTTCTAATTGGCACCAATAACATCAACATGCAAAAGAATGAAATTGGATTTCTACCTTACACCTTACTCAAAAATTAACTCATTAGAAAATGCTCAAATGACAAAACTTATAGAAAAAATTAGATATAATTTGTTGTGATTTCAGTATAAGTGATTTCTTTAAATATAACAACAAAACATAAGTAACGGAAGAAAAAATTAGGTAAAATAAAATTCACCAAACTAAAAATGTTTGTGTATCAAAGGGGACTACTGTTAAGAGACTGAAAGGACAACCTATAGAAATGTGAGAAAATATTGACTATTATCTATCTTTTAAGGAATTTGTGTTCTGGATGTAAAAACTTGCAACTCAATAATAAAAAGACAAATAATAAAAAATGGACAAATTATTTTAATAAAGATGCTCCATGTAAGATATATAAATGGTCAATAAAACATATGAAAAGATCTCCAGTCATTAGGAAAAGTCTATCAAAATCTCAAGTGGTACCACTTGACAGCCATTAAGATAATTATAATAAAAAAGACTTGCAATAACAAGTGTTTACTAGGGGAAAAAATCAGAACACTCATACATTGTTGATGATGATGTAAAATGGTATAGCTGCTTTAGTTACTGGCAGTTAGCCAAATAACTAAAATAGATTTTTCATTTGACCCAGCAATTCCACTCCTAGATATATACTCAAGAGAAATGAAAATGTGTGCTTAAACAAAAAACGTGTACATAAATGCTTACACTAGCACTTAAAAATAATAGCCCCAAAGTAGGAAAAAAACAACAACAACCCACAATGTACATGAATTTAATGAATGGATGAACAAGACATTTTATAGCCATATTATAAAAATGGACAAATGATTTTAATAAACATTCTCCATGTAAGATATGTAACCTATTCAGCCATAAAAATAAATGGAATTCTGGCATATTCTAAAACATGGATGCAACTTGAAAACATTATGCTAAAAGAAAGAAGCCAGAAACTTTAATATAAAATGTATAGAAAATATAAACCCATAGAGAGAGAAACTAGATTGCCAGGACCTGAGGGGAAGGGAGAAAGAGAGTTACTGCTAATGGGTATGTGATTTCTATTTTTGGTGCAAAAATGTTTGGGAATTACATAGTAGTAATGACTGTACAACTTAGTGAATATACCGAAAATCACTGACGTCTACACTTTCAAAATGTGAATTTTATGTTATGTTTTAATCTCAATTTTAAAAAATGTATGAAATGTAGAAATAGACTTTATCACACACATATACATATATATATAATATTCACATATATATGTGTATATATATGTATGCATATATGGCTTATGACTAGAAATTGACATATCTAGACATAGGAATTTTTTTCACAGGAGCAGTATAAGCACTAATTTCCTCAATTACAAGCAACCAGAACTTTGTAACTAAACCCACAATGGCATATATTATGTAATTGTTGGTGTGAAAGATGCTGATTTAATGAAGCCAATGAGTCTTTAATTACCACTTATTCATGCAGTGGTCATGAAATATCAGCAAAGCCTTTTAGCCTTAATCATTATAGCATTTGACATTTTTAGGCAAATCTTTATATACTTTTCACATTTCATTTTATTCTTTTAACACCTTTTCAGTTATATTCACGCACTTATGTTCTCATTGTATTATGAAGAGCCCATAAAACTGAGCATTTAAGGATTATATTCAAGACTTCATAATAAATCAATGATGAAGGCAGATTGAGTTTCTGAAAGCCATTTTTAAATTATTTCCAAAACACATAGAAGGGAGAACTCACACAAAGAAAATTGTCCACTTTAAGCATTTAGTGAGAACATTTTCCTACTGACTTAAAAAAAAAAATCAAGCCAATATGTAGTTTCATTTTAGTGAGTGAAATGTTCCTTCCCTTCATTTAATGCTGCCCTTTGAATGGCTTGAAGGACCTTTAGGAGCTATCAGTTCTACACTGTGAAATAGAATGCTCATATCACAATGTTGCTCTTTAAAAAGACATTTTGCTCTAGATAGTTTATAGATTACAATATGTTAACATACTGGATGTTAATCCTTATTTACAGAAAATACCAAGACAGGTGGAGAAGTCATTGTGGATAAAAATAGGTCGATTGCTCATACAGATTCCTGAACAGTGGCATTTAGAAATCAACAAGGAAACTGAAAACACCCGGTGAAACCTAGCCCAGTGAAATGACTCCCTGTCCTGAAGTGACAAATAGCATATTGACAGGGAAATCTGTTGAAGCCAGAGCATATCTACACTGGACTTCCACTCATTTCTATTATCGGCAGTGTTTTCTGTGCCACCTGTATTTCCTTGGCTGTGCTGTCGGAATCTCTGACTATGAGATGAATGAACACAGCATTTGTTAGAGTCCTGACTTCTGTTACTGGATCCACTGACATCACCCAGTGAGTAGAACTGTGTGAAGGGCTTGGAATTCTAACTCCACCCTGAGTCAGAGGTGGGTGCTCACATGACTCACGCAGCTGCTATCTGCCCTCTGGAGTGTTTACTTCTCATGGTTACTTTGTCCCTGCCACTTTTGAGTTATTTTGATTGACTTAAAAATGAAAGGTAGATAGAAAGAAAGGAATAAAGGAAAGGAAGGAAGGAAGGAAGGAAGGAAGGAAGGAAGGAAGGAAGGGAGGGAGGGAGGGAGGGAGGGAGGGAGGAAGAGGGAGAGAGAAAGAGAAGGAGGGAGAGAGAGAAAGAAAGAAAATAAGGAAGAAAGAAAGAAAGAAAGAAAGAAAGAAAGAAAGAAAGAAAGAAAGAAAGAAAGAAAGGAAGAAAGAGAGGAGAGAAAGAGAGGAGAGAAAGAAAGAGGAGAGAGAAAGAGAGAAAGAGAGGAAGGAAGAGAGAATTTGCCCCTTCTCTGGAAAATTAGGATCATTGGGGAATTATATGTAGCTTCCATAGGCTGGTCTGGCACTTGAAAACCCAGAAAACAAGGACAAAAGTCACAAATGTGAAGGAGGAAGAATCAAAGCAAGGCTACTTAGGATGGTATAAGGGGCAGTCACTACCATTGTAGTATGTGTGCCATTCTTAAATAGGAAGGTATTCTAAATGATATCAAATGATTTCCTTCAAGCTTTTTCTGGAAAAGATGGCTTCAGGTTAACCTTTTTATCAAAAGACATTTTTGAGAGCAGTTTAAATTTCACAGGAAAAGTGAGAAGAAGGTACAGAGACTTTCCATATACGCCCTGCCCCCACACATGCACAGCCTCACCCACTATAATATTCCCCACCAAATGGTACATTTGTTATAATCCATGAACCTGCAATAACAGGTCATCATGACTCAGAGTCCATAGTTTACATTAGGGTTCACTCTTGGTGTTGTACATTCTATGGATTTGGAAAAATGTGTAATGACATGGATCTACTACTATAGTATCACTGCCCTAAATCCTCTGTACTTCATCTATTCATCCTCATCTCCACTCCGAACCCTGGCAGCCACTGATCTTTTTACTATCTCCATCGTTTTTGCTTTTTCCCTTGACTGGGAGTTGTCCAGGAGTTCGACTAGGGGGTGGAGCTGGCAGGGGGAAGTGAGAGAGACCCCTCTGGTGGCAGGTGGCCAGGGGAAGGAAGGGGATACCTGGCAGGCAACTGGCAGCTGCTGGGGACCCTACCAGTGCACAGATTTTGTGCACTGAGCCTCTAGTGACAATTTAATTAAGAGGTTTCTTCTAATTTAGCACTTTATTATTGTAAAACTACATTTTGTTTGGATAACAAGTTTTATTTATTTATTTTAGCTATAGCAGTACTTACAGAAAACTATCAGCATGAGCAATATACATCCATATGAATGGTTGAGTGTTCCCACACATGGATTCATGGAGACAAACTGAGGCTGAGTTGAAGAGGAGAAGGTAAAGGTGGAGGGTGTTGCTGAATTGCTTGATTTCAACAAGATTTTTAAATAGACTGGATCCCAACACAGCCATGCTCTCCACACCAGCTATTCTCAAAGTAGTACACACTTCAATTTGTTTCAGGTGCAGGAGTTCAAAGGCACTAAAGAACGTTGGCAAACAGAGTGAGCACAAAAGGTACTCTACATGTCAGCCAGAAGCAGATAAGAGAAATGAAGCTATCTGGCTGAAAATGGGACTGTTGGTAGGAGCAGGGACTGAACTGGAGGCAAGCACACTGAAAACAACATTAAAGGGGAACATTCAGTAGGTTGGATCATTCAGAGTCTGCAGTGTAGGGTTAAAAGAAAATATGGGACGTGTAATCCCGGTGTCTTAGGGGGCAGTCGGCATCATTTGTGGCTGGCAGGGCTTCCAAGGAGGTGACATGTAGGAGAGAAGCTCAGGAGCTGCCCCTGGGAGCTGAACTGTTCATGTGCAGTGGAGCCTTAGGATCCCACACTTACAGCTTTGCCACCACATGCATGCTACAAGCTAATTCTTCCTGAGAAATTAGAGAAAACAAAAGGAGAACCACAGAAACTGGAACAAGCCAGTGAAACTACTTCATTGCAGTCTGCTTATCAACACACTGGCCACAGAGTAGGAGAGACTTATGCTATGGCTGTGGATTCACTTTAATACGACAGTGATTTGTATAATCACTGCTAGATGTAGACTATAAAGTGTCTTTCTATACATATGTCTATCTGGTATACACCTTTGGTAAATTCATTGACAATGAGATATTGCAAAATTGTTTTCTTGGTCACTTTGTTTGCAAAACCCTGTGTTTCCCTTCAGAGTAATAGGAGCAAAATCTGGTTGTTTTGCATCAGGTAAGGCAGTTTATTTGCCATAAAATGACTTTTGTACTTTGAGTCATGTATTTTCCTTGGAAATTCGATACCAGAGTTTGGCTCTTAGACTGACTTGCATTAATTACCCTGTCTAACCCGTCCCAGTTCATTCCTGTCGGTTCATAGTCCTGTCAGCCCATACGCCCTGATTCTCAGTGGTCACCCACAATTCAGAGGGAGCGGGAGGGAAGGATGTGGGTGGAGAGAGAGAGAAAAAAAAGAAAGATGGGAGAGAGGGATGAAGAGGAAGAGAAAGCAGGGGAGAGGAAAGAAGAAGAAAGGGAAAGTGGGAGGATCATTTTTATTTTATTTTTCCCCCAGGCTATTTAGTTCCTAAACTACTACTGTTAATATGGCTATTTCAGTTTAGTTATAGGTAAAACAAGACTGTTTATCCCATTGCTTATATTTTTCTTCAAAAAGCACTTGTAACTGAATTGAGTGCGAATGGCTAAGAACATTTCTAAGAAAGGAATTTGGCTTCAGTATCTCATTGGCTGTAAATAAATTGCTGTGAGACTGTAGATCTGAAGACTTCATTACATCAAAGCCAGCTTTGAGGAAATGCTGATTTTCATAAATAATAACAAAAAAATAAAACCTTGGATTTTATTTTTTTGTCAACTTCTAAAACAAATTGGAACTTCAAATATCTCTAAAATGAGAAAAAGTTTTACCAGCTGTAGAGTTAAAATGAGACGTTAGTAACAATTTGGGCTCTTTATAAGAAAACAACCTGACAAATGCAAAATAATTTATAGGAGAATATATGTGTGTGTATACTGTATAAATGCTATAGATACTCTACATATGCATAGTATATATGGCATATGTACATCCTATACAGATACTGTACATACATAAAACTACATGTAATAAACACACAAACATACATTTAAAAGTATATATACAATAAAAGTATATATGTAAAAAATATATAAAATATATTAAAGTGTATAAAATAACATTAATCATATATACTAAATATATATTCTTATATACTTTCAGTATATACTATACCATTATATGCTATGTTACTATATACTATTTTATTTTTTTACTATATACTATTGTAATATATACTCTTTTACATATACTATAACATGTGCTGATATATTTTTTAAAAGTGGAAAAAATCAATTTCTTTTCTATCTGTGTTCCTATGTGTGATGTTCATATTTGTCCTTAGCTGTGATAAAGATATCCTTTAATTCTAAGTGCACCTTTCTCAGAGTGTAGTCTGAGGGTCCTCAGTTTCAGTGTTTGAGGAGGAAGTTCAAGATTTCTCAATTTGAGGAACAACTTGTCTCCCCAGGAGATGCAGACTACCAGTAGGTTGAGGCTCACTGGATATGCACTTACTGAAAATGGACAGTAGGGGGCAGAGATGTCCACATTTCTCTGATGTGTCTACTGGGATTGTTCCTGGCTGAAGGGAACCTTTGGGCTTCAGGCCTTTACTAAATTTAGAACTTTCAGACAGAGATTGATGGTCTGTTCTCTTACTGTCCAGCCTCCAAGCAAACACTAGTAACTATGTATTAATGTAGGGGCAATATAAAGGTATAAAACCACTCAAATTCTCATCAGCAAGAAATAAATATTTTGTTATTTGCCTGTATACTTATTTGTGCATATATATATATATATATATATTTATACATATATATATACACATACACACACATATACAAAATATAATATAGAATGTACACAATACATAAAATAATACATAAAAACCCAACTGCATATGTTATATCATATATAACATTGTATATATCATATTCATTTATACATGTATAGTTTTCAAAAATGAAGGTTACTTTGAAATATTCAATTATTAATTCTGTTTCTTTTCTCACTTAAATAATACTTCTCCTGAGTTTTGGTAGTGCACAAATAAGCTTAATTACAAAATACACCAAGCTTAGCTACTTTACAAAGGGATTAAGTATTGTACTGAATGTGTGCTGTGAAAGAAAAAGGTGTCTCTCATTTTCTTCAGCACATCTGGGTCCAGAGACCAAGGCATGAATTCATCACAAACTCACATACCATCATACCTTGTCACCGTTAAGTTTTGTTGCAAAGAGTTTTAACTAGTTCAAGGATGTCAAAGCACATTTTCTTTGCATATTTCCATTGTCCATAAGCTCTCCTTCCATGCATTATAATATCATGCATAATGTATACATTATAACATAATGTATAATCTGTATTATATTATATATTTATACATTATATGCATGTAAGTAGTACATGTTTTATGCTTTAGAAATCTCCATCTTGAGATTTTCTAGCCTTTTTCAGACATGTTTTCTGTAGTATTTACTGTCAATCATTTTAGTTCTCTATGGTGTAACTTGATAGCTTGACTAATCTCTCAGATTGCCAGGTTTTAACAATCAGAAATTAAATCAGGCAAGTTTACTCTTTCTCTTAATACATATTTTGTGAGGTCCTACTACAATCTAAATAATGGAAAAATGGTAAGCAAGACTGGCTCTGCCAACTTTCTACCCTCTGCCTGAGATGTCACTCTTGAAAATGATGGCTACAAAGTTTTTCTCTATAACTTTTATGTACATTAATAAAAACTTTATTTTGAACATTTCCAAGTCAGGCATACAAACCCTAGAGAATTTTGAGCAGAATCTGTGATACTGCTCAAAATGCTGGCCTTGTGCTACTTGGGTTCATTAATGATTTATAAGGCCTTCCCATAATCTGTGGTCCAATTAACTTAAAGTCAACTTAAATCAGTTAACATCAGGTTATGTTAGATAATTTGTTAGATCTTGTGGATTAAAAAAAAAGATTTGCTTCTCTTTCAATAAATGTTATTAGAAATTGGGCATCCATATGGAAAATGATGATATAAAAATAAGTTTTACTTAACATGGAACTAAATCTGAAAAGCAAAACTTTAATGTACATAACAACATTTAAAAATCTCTTTTATGTCTATAAGTGAGAAAAGAATTACTTGAATAAAATCACTAGGGAAAACAAAAGCCATGAAGGCATTAAATACATACATACTTACATATAAAAATTTAATATATTAAATATTTGATCTAATATTATATAATAAAAATGGCAAAGAAGCCACAGATGGGAAGAATAAATATATTTACATTGTATATAATTTATGAAGAATCTGCAACAAATCACTAAAGAAACCCTCCCCGCCAAAAAAAAAAGTGAAGGATAAGAATAAGCAATTAATAGAAGACTAATTTTTAATGATCAATAAAGAAATGTAGTAGTGTTAAATAAAATAGTGAAAAAATGTAAATGAACTCAATGTCCATTAGCAGAATAGATGAATATATTTTTGGATAGTTGTAAATTAGAATATATTATCCCCTGAATTTTTATATTCTTGATATTGTTCACTAAAATAGTTTTGATCTCTTTCTAACAATTTAAAGGAGCCACTAAATGGATCTGCTACTATTCATATAAATTAGTTTACATTCCAATGGATATAATTGGATTAAGTATAATTTTGTTTACATCTTCTCAAAGCACTGTGTGTTTAAAAATATACTAACTGAACTAAATGAACTAGACTTATATGAAAGAAAATGGCTGATTTTGCTGAATAGCCTGGTGTACCTGAAATCTTAGTTATCTTTGTCTGAGATAAAAGCAATCTAAATGGAAATAAAGTTACTTTCTAGTTGTAAATTTGTAAAAGATGATCTATGAATATTGCAGCGTTCATAGAGTACTAAGACATGAAGAAAGATAATTCATGGAACAAAACAAAAACATGAGCCAGAATGAATGTGCCAAATGATATCAATACCCAGTTTGGAAGATTAGCAAGGTGGCCAAGTTTAAGGGCTCTGAGGAACTGTAATAGAGGAAAGGAAGTAAGTAGTCCAGTCTGCAGAGTGAAGAAGAAAAAGAAAAAACAGCCACCTAATGTTGACACCAGCTTCCAAAAATATTGACCTGATCTCATTCCCATTTAGTAGCTTTTGATATCTCCCAGTTACCTATATTTTTGACTTCATGCTCTTTCAGTAGCAAATTTGGCAGAATTGAGATATTATCACTATAATTCCAAAGCTTTTGCATAGATCATTCATAAGAGTTTGACCTGTCTCTTGCCTCCTCTCAGGACTTTTCTCAAGCTATTCCAGGTATGCAAGGAGTAGAATGGACTGAGAGCAGCAGTGGCAATAAGATTTAGTTTAAATTTAAAATAAGTCCTTATAATTAACCCATAGGTAATTCTTTAATACCTAAAAATTCATATGAAAGATTGTGATCTTGTATCCTGTAGATGACTCAGTGTTATGCAAAGCCTAACACCTCAGGGTGGGGCCAGCAAGACCTCCCTCCTTGGTGACAATAGATGGAATTTCTTAATCTTTTAATCACTGGTTGTGAAACAAATTGATTGCAAGAACACCCAATCTTTTATGAGTTACCATGCTATTGTGTTTGTGAGCTACCACCAGAGGCAACCTCATAGAATCTCTGGTGCTCTTAGTGAAATTGTTGAGATTGCTTTTCAAGATTATTTTGTAAAGTTTATTTATTCATTTGTTTTAATAACATTGATCACATGAAAATGATTATTTGGTGCCATTTAGTAATCAATTGTGTTTCATTTAGATGTTTTTATATTATAGACAAATAATAGAAAAAAATGAAACATCTTAATCAACCTAGTCACCTATAAAATGATATTGAATGAGATGCTGCCCTAACATGACAAAAAATTTAAGAGTAAAAATCTATTAAACTTGTTTTAAAACATATGTGCATGTATTAAACAAGATGTGAGTGTTATGCCCAGATTTCGGGGTCCCCAAATTCAACCACCAGGGAGCCACTTCCGATGTAAAAAAACAAAAGTCTTTATTCAAGCCCGGGCTTGGCTCCCAGCCTCTTTACCGACGCAGCGGCGAGACGAGAGAGCGAGCCCCAGGGGAACAAAGGTTATATAGGGCTAGTCATTTGGGTGGGCTTAGGTGGGTGACGTGGGTTACAGAGAGTGGTCACTTTGGTCAGGGTTTTTCTGCAGGGTTTTACGGCACAAAGGTCAGGAGGTGGCCCCAATACATTCCAAGGTCTGAGCCATCCCCCTACCTTTGCTTCTTGATAGCCTTATTAGGACCTTAGCTACATTCCTGGAGCTTCACTGGTCTACTCAAGCAGCGGTTGGGGGAGTTAGGACAATTCTGACATTCCTGTGGTGACCCCCAGTGGGGAGGGTCACCTGAGGATCTAGCTCTGCAAGATGGGAGATAGTCAGTTCTGCTTTCTTCTTTCATTCCCCCCTTGTCTTGGAACCTACGGCTCAATCATGAGATGGACTGCATCTTCACCTTGTCCTCTACTGCCAGAGGCTGGTATTGGGCTTGTAAGACCATTAACTGAACTACCCCTATGCGTTCTTTGATAAATTGGACTAGTCTGTTAATAATACAAGGGCCAAAAGTCAACAACAGTAGGAGGATTACAAGGGGTCCTATGAGGGCAGAAACAAGAGTGGTTAGCCATGGGGACCAGTTAAACAAGGACTCATACCAAGACTGAGATTGCTCTCTCTCTAGCTTTCGCTTCTGCAGTCCTTCCCTTATGAGGGCCATGGATTCTTTGACAACTCCTGAATGGTCAATGTAAAAACAACATTCCTCCCCTAAGGCTACGCATAAACCCCCTTGCTGCATGAATAGTAAGTCCAATCCTCTTCTGTTCTGGAGTACTACTTCAGACAAGGAGGTGAGGGATTCTTGTAAATGGGTGATGGATTTTTCAATTCTCTCTATGTCTAAGTCAATGGCTGCTCTTAGGGCTCCATAGTTCTTGTCTTGTATGACAAGCGAGGATATTCCAGTTCCCGCTCCTACTAGTCCTAGTCCCAAGATGGCTGCCATAGTCAGGGCAGTAATAGGCTCCCTTTTACTTCAGGGGTTAATGGCGCCTATTTTGTTAAGTACTTCTTCTCCTGAGTGGTATATTAACTTGGGGATTAACTGCACAAGTACACAGAAGCCCTCCTTTTGGGAATTAAGGACTAAGGAGTGAACACAAGGAGTGAGGCCACTGGAACAGGCCCACCATGCATTCTCAGGGGGAAGTAGATATACTGTCTTTTTGGGAATAGTAAGGGCCTTATTGCAGAGATGCGACTGTTCGGGGGGCACGTGGCCTATGCAAGTGCCCTGCCCTGTCACTATCTGGAGGGTTAGTCTTGCAGCAGACTGCTGCCATCTGCAGGAGCTGGAATTAATGGCTGTGGTGTACTTGCCGCTAAGGGCAATACCTTCATAGTATGGTAGCTAGATATCTAGACAGAGCCAACAGGACTCAGTCAGGTCAGGCCTTGAAGCATTTAGAACATAGTATGCCCTGACAACCATGCTCCACAAGGGGTCCGCATCAGGCAGAAGGCCGTGAGTCGGGGTAGGAGATGCAGGCGATGTACTCCCGGCGGTGGGAGTGGCCGCAAGCAGGGTTACCAGAATTAGGCAGGTTGAGAACGTCGCAGCTTGAGCTTGAGCGGGTTGCGTTGGTCTTGGTCGATGTTCCATTGCGCGATGAAGTCCTTCTGGATTGCTGAGGGGCTGGCTGGGCGAACGTGGGTGTGGTGGATCCAGGTCGTGATGCCGTCTACCTTGAGAGCGGTGGGTGTAGTCAGCACGACGACGTAGGGGCCCTTCCAACGTGGTTCGAGGGTCTCCCGGCGGTGCCTCTTGACGAACACCCACTCTCCTGGCTTGTACCGATGAGGCGCTGGGGTGGGGCTGGCCTCGTAAATGGCACGGAGGCGCGGCCAAATGTCCTCGTGTGCTCTCTGCAGTCCTCTTAAGAGAGAAGATATTTCTTGATTTTCAAACTCAGCAAGGAGTTCAGCTTTGAGGTTAGGAATGATAGGAGGGGGTCTGCCAAACATGATCTCGTAGGGGGTAAGACCCAGGGTGTAAGGGGAGTTCCTCACCCGGTAAAGGGCATACGGAAGGAGAGCCACCCAGTCCCCGCCAGTCTCCATGGTTAATTTGGTAAGGGTCTCTTTTAGAGTTCTATTCATTCTTTCTACTTGCCCTGAACTCTGGGGCCTATAGGCACAATGTAATTTCCAATCTGCCCCTATAACCTTGGCTATTGCTTGGGTTACCTGTGAAATGAAGGCTGGTCCGTTGTCTGACCCTATCATAGCAGGAAAACCATACCTGGGTAAGATGTCTTCCAGTAGTTTCTTGGCCACCGTCTGAGCTGTTTCATGCTTGGTTGGGTATGCCTCTACCCAGCCGGAGAAGGTGTCTATGAACACTAAAAGATATTTATAACCATACTTCCCTGGTTTAATTTCAGTGAAGTCGACCTCCCATTGTGCTCCTGGTTTGGTGCCCCTGAGCCTGGTTCCTTCTCCACCTGACCCGGCTCTTGCATTTGTAAGCTGGCAGGTCTTACAGGAGGTTACAATTTGGTTTGTTTTGGAGTCTTGTTGGTGAATCTTGATCCTGGCATGCTGGAGTAAGTCCTTTAATTTCCGGGCCCCCAGGTGGGTAGACCGGTGCATGTGTTCTAACACTGTGACCCCAAGCCAGTCTGGTAGTATGAGTTCCTTATCTGGTGTGTACCACCATCCCTTCACCTCCTGGGCGAGGGGAAGCTTCCTGATCCGCTGCAGCTCTTCCTGGGAGTACCCGGGCTGGTCTGGTAAAACTGGGTCCCCGGGGTCTGGTAGTTGTAGGGCCATGGTGGGGACCGAAGTGAAGGCCGCTGCTTTGGCTGCCTGATCAGCCTTTTGGTTACCTCTTGCCACTGGGCCATCTGCCTTTTGGTGCCTTTGGCAGTGGATAATGGCTAGCTTAGCAGGGAGCCACAAGGCCGCAAGCAGGTCGAGAATTTCCTGCTTATTCTTTATTGTCCGTCCCTCTGCTGTCAATAGCCCCCTCTCCTGATAGATTGCCCCATGTACATGAGCCGTAGCAAATGCATAACGGCTGTCTGTGTAAATGTTAAGCCGTTTCCCAGCCCCCAGTGTTAGTGCCCTAGTGAGTGCAACGAGTTCAGCTCGCTGAGCTGATGTCCCAGGGGGCAGGGCCTCTGCCCACACGGTGTCCGTTTCAGTGACCACTGCTGCTCCCGCGTACCTGCACCCATCCCGCACAAAGCTGCTTCCGTCCGTGAACCAGGTGGCCTCTGCATCAGGAAGGGGCCGATCGGTCAAGTCCTTCCAAAGTCCATGTACCTGCTCTAGGATTCCCGCATAGTCATGTAGTGGGGCATCTAAGTCAGGGTCAGGCAGCAGGGTAGCGGGGTTGAGGGCCGCACTGGGATGGAACCGTACTCTAGGAGGGTTGAGCAGCAAGCTCTGATAGTGGGTCATATGTGCATTGTTCATCCATCTATCAGGAGGCTGTTTTAGGACCCCCTCAATGGCATGCGGGGTTGTGATCCAGATTTCCTGTCCCAGAGTCAATTTGTCGGCGTCCTTGACTAAGAGCGTGGTTGCCGCAATGATTCTCCGGCACGGTGGCCAGCCGGCGGCTACTGGATCCAGCTTCTTAGACAAGTACGCTACCGGGCGGCTCCAGGGGCCTAAAGCCTGAGTCAAAACCCCTTTCGCTATTCCCTTGCGCTCATCTACAAAGAGGCGAAAGGGCTTTGTAATGTCCGGCAGGCCCAAGGCTGGAGCAGCTAAAAGGGCTTTCTTTATCTGATTAAAGGCAGTCTCTTCTTTCTCAGTCCATTCAAACGCCTTCCCCTCCTTGGTCGCTTCATATAAGGGTTTGGCAATCTCAGCAAAACTTGGTATCCAGAGGCGGCAATAGCCAACCGATCCTAGGAATTCCCTTACTTCCCTCCGGGAGGTGGGAGTAGGGATTTTCAGGACTGTCTCTTTTCTGGTATCAGACAACCGCCGCTGTCCGCCCTCTAAGATGTATCCCAGGTAACTCACCCTCTCTCTGCATATCTGAGCTTTCTTTGCAGATGCCCGGTACCCTAAGGTCCCTAGGGTGGCCAACAGATCTCTGGTCCCCTGCTCACAGTCCTTGGCATTGTTGGCAGCAATCAGGATGTCTTCTACATACTGGAGGAAGGTGAGACCGGGGTGCTCTCTCCTGTACTCACCCAGATCCTCATGCAGTGCCTCGTCAAAGATGGTGGGCGAATTCTTGAACCCTTGGGGCAATCGCGTCCAGGTTAATTGTCCACTGTAGCCCTCCTCCGGGTCATGCCATTTGAAAGCAAACAAGGGTTGGCTTTGAGGCGCCAATGGCAGGCTGAAAAAGGCATCCTTCAAGTCCAACACGGTATACCAGACTCTAGAGGGCGCCAAAGAGCTTAAAAGAGTATATGGGCTGGGAACAGTCGGGTGTATATCCGTGACTCTCTTATTTACTTCCCGGAGATCCTGTACTGGTCGGTAGTCATTTGTGTGAGGCTTCCTGACTGGCAGGAGGGGGGTGTTCTAGGCAGATTGGCATGGGACTAGTACCCCTAGACTTCGCAGCCTCCGAATGTGAGGCTGGATCCCTTTCTGGGCCTCCTGAGACATAGGGCACTGCTTGACTCTTACTGGGCCTTCTCCTGGTCTCAGTTCTACCAGGGTTGGGGCCCTGTGGGCGGCTAGTCCTACTCCCCCCATTTCTGCCCAGGCTATGGGGAATTCTTGCAGCCATCTGTCCATGTTGCTTTCTACTGGGGGCGCCCCCTGGTGGAGGCGATACTCATCATCCAGTCTCAGGGTCAGGACTTGGATGGGGTGGCCTTTGCCATCGGTGACCTGGGGCCCCCCTTGTCTGAAAGTTATCTGGGCTCCAATCTTAGTTAGCAAGTCCCGTCCTAGTAGGGGGTAGGGGCATTCTGGTATTACCATGAAGGAGTGGGATACCCAGCCCGTTCCTAGGTCGACCGTTCTTCGGGTAGTCCATGAATACTGGCTCATGCCAGTTGCCCCTTGTACCCAGGACTTTTTATTGGCTAGCTTCCCCTGAGGTGTACGGAGAACTGAATGTTGTGCTCCTGTGTCGATGAGGAAATTGACTGGGGTCCCCTCCACTCTGAGAGTTTTGCTCGGTCAGTCTTGCCTCCCTTCCCGTCGACCTTCCTCGGGCATTCTCGGGCCCAGTGCCCTATTTCCTTGCAGTAAGCACACTGGTCCTTCTGCAGTCTCTGCCTCCCTCCCCTGGTGGCCTTCTTACCTTTTTCCTGGTCACCTGCCAGCTGCCGGAGAAGCCGGTTCTGTTCCCCGAGAGAGTCCGCAGTGGTGGCCAGCAGAATCCTGGCCAGGTCTCAGGTTTGCTTACTGCTGGCAGCCACCATGGCGCGGGCCTGCCTATCTTCAGGAGGCTCTCGGTTGTTGTACACCTTTTCAGCTACTTCCAGCAAGTCCTGCAGACTTTTCTCTCCTAATCTATCTACCCTCTGCAGCTTCTTTCTAATGTCTGCAGCCGATTGGTTTACAAAACTCATGATCACAGCTGCTTTACTCCCAGGAGCTTCGGGATCCATGGGGGTGTAGGTGCGGTATGCCTCCATGATCCATTCTAAAAAGGCAGCTGGGGACTCATCTCTTTCCTGCTGCACATTCCCTACCTTGGCCAAATTGGTAGGCTTCCTAGCAGCCATTCGGAGACCCCCCCATTAGAGTCTGGCGGTAGACCCGGAGCCTCTCCTTACCTTCTGCTGTGTTGAAATCCCATTCAGGCCTGGTTAAGGGAAAAGAAACATCTATCTGGGCCTGGTTGGTGGTTGGGTTCTCGTCCACGCCTGGAACTAGCTTCCGGGCCTCACTAAAGATCCTCACCCTCTCCTCGGTGGTGCAGAGGACTTGTAATAGTTGCTGACAGTCGTCCCATGTAGGCTGATGAGTGAAAAGAATAGAATCTAACAAATCAATGAGTCCTGCTGGCTTCTCAGAGAATTTAGGATTCTGAGCCTTCCAGTTGTAGAGGTCACTAGTGGCGAAAGGCCAATAGTGATGGAGCTGATTGCCATCCACATCTGGGGGGCCCGCGGCTCTCAAAGGCAGAGTCTTAATAGTGGAGTCGGGGGCTGTGACAGAGAGCTCCCTCTGGGTCCTTTGTCTAGTAAGAGGTGGGCTTCCCACCGGAACTGGAACCGCGGCTGCTCCCGGAACTCCGCCCCCAGCCGCTCCAGGAACTCCGTCAGCTTCTCATGGTGGGAAAGGATCCAATCTCTCCGGTGTCCTAGGGAGCTGATACGGGGGAGGAAAAATTAATTCTTCTCCGGTTCCCTCCTGCAAAACCGGGTAGAGGGGAGCCGGAGCTGACGGCATGGTGGCTTTCTTCTCCTCCTTCTTCTCCACTTTCTGCAAGGCAAGAATGGGTTCCCGCTCCTGGGGGCGCGGGGCTAGAAAGGGCTTAAGCCAGGAGGGCGGGTCCTCCACGAGGTCCTGCCAAGTAATAATGTAAGGGAGTTGATCGGGGTGGCCCCCCTTCAGCCGGGAAACAACTTCCCTGACCCGGCGAATGGTGGGGAGATCGAGAGTCCCCTCTGGCGGCCATCCGACATTAAGAGCCGGCCACTCGCTGGAACAGAAAGTTTGCCAACGGCCCTTTCGCACCTCTGCAACTAAGGTTGTTAGCCCTTCCCTTAACCTCCTTAAAATGATCAACCATAATAGTTAAAGGAGTGGTCTGAGTCTGTCCCATGACGTCCGTCCAGTGAGTCCACAAAAATAGACAGAACAACACAGATAACAGAAAAACAAAGACACCCAAGAACAGCCTTCCGACCCCGCGGAAGCAAAACCAAAAGCTGGATGATGGCCGTGCGCCAACCGGCAGGAGCGACCCGCCTCGTCCCAGAGTTTCCAGGGGAATCCAATCCCCCCTTGAGGGGTTTCCATATCCCTCCTGAATGAGAATTGGAGCGTCCTCCAAATTCCCCTGCCCGTGGTCCTCCAGTGCATCCACCTAGACCGTTTCAGGCACTACAGATTTCAGAGATGTGCTCGCACAGAACAGAACACACAACAACACAGACACCTACCGCGGTTAGTCAGACTACGGATCAGGGTCCCTCGTGGGCTTTGGGGATCCTGGGCGAGCCCCCAAATGTTATGCCCAGATTTCGGGGTCCCCAAATTCAACCACCAGGGAGCCACTTCCGATGTAAAAAAACAAAAGTCTTTATTCAAGCCCGGGCTTGGCTCCCAGCCTCTTTACCGACGCAGCGGCGAGACGAGAGAGCAAGCCCCAGGGGAACAAAGGTTATATAGGGCTAGTCATTTGGGTGGGCTTAGGTGGGTGACATGGGTTACAGAGAGTGGTCACTTTGGTCAGGGTTTTTCTGCAGGGTTTTACGGCACAAAGGTCAGGAGGTGGCCAATACATTCCAAGGTCTGAGCCATCCCCCTACCTTTGCTTCTTGATAGCCTTATTAGGACCTTAGCTACATTCCTGGAGCTTCACTGGTCTACTCAGGCAGCAGTTGGGGGAGTTAGGACAATTCTGACATTCCTGTGGTGACGCCCAGTGGGGAGGGTCAGCTGAGGATCTAGCTCTGCAAGATGGGAGACAGTCAGTTCTGCTTTCTTCTTTCAGTGAGACAGTTTATTTCTCCCACTACCTAGCTACAAATTTCTGTTTCATTTTCTCTTTTTAATTTTAAATATGATTTTGTTGATTTCAGAGACAGGAAGGGAGAGGGAGAGAGAGATAGAAACATCAATGATGAGATAGAATAATAGATCTGCTACCTCCTGCACTCCCCTTACTGGGGTTTGAACCCAAAACCCATGGAAATCAAACCAGTGACCTCTTGGTTCTGGGGTTGATGCTCAAGCATTGAGTCACACAGGCCGGGCAGTTGATTAATTCTTGTATGTGCCCTGACCAGGGATCTAACCCTCAACCTTAGCATGTAGGGATGACGCTCTAACCAATTGTGCCAGGGTCTTTCCACATTAAGGGTTCAGGAATCTGGAGAAGGGCTGTGCATAAATGGGTTGAGAGACTAGAAATATAAATTTGGAAGGCATGGGGGAGCCCACTTTCTAGTGAAGTGGGCTCTCTGAATCCCTGGACCCATATCCTTTTTATTAACACATTTTTTCCCTTTAGTAAAGCAGATATACATATCAAAGGTAAGGTTTGGTAAACAGTAAAGGATTATCAGGTTAGGGGAGTGGTTGGCAAACTCATTAGTCAACAGAGCCAAATATCAACAGTACAACGATTGAAATTTCTTTTGAGAGCTGAAAACCGACTTCTGTGCATGGGCCACAAAGTTTCTATTGCACTGTACGTGTGCGCCTGCACGTGGTATTTTCTGGAAGAGCAACACTCAAGGGATCAAAGAGCTGCATGTGGCTCGAAAGCCGCAGTTTGCCAACCACTGGTTAGGGGAATTGCCTTCAGTTGTTCCAGCAGCAGATAACAATATGCAGTTTTTCAGCCCTGCTGAAAGAGTCCATTCAACCTTTTGAAGACTCCTTACATTTATTATGGCCCACTGGACTTAGCCTTCAGCACCATTGAGCTACCCAATCAGGGTCTCATTTTTTAAATTTACTTTTTATTAATGAAGAGTCTTTAATTTCAAATTCTAGGTCTAAATTTTTATATAATTTGTAAAAGGAAATTAGCAAATAAATGCTGATGAGAGCAATAGCTTTATTTCTCCAGCGCCTCTGTTATGTTGCAAAGACTGAGCTTAAAGGGTCACATTTACTTGCATGAGATATCATCAGTCTCTCAAGACCAGTTTGGAATATATTTTGTCTCCTAATCTACCTTATTATAGAAACAGAAGACTAGACAGGGGATGTTAGGAGAATAGGCTCTGGCCATAATAAAGTATTACAAGCTGGCAGTCCATAGGAAGAAGATAAGCAAAAGAATGAAACAAGCCTGTGGAACGAAGGGTCCCAGGTTCGATTTTGGTCAAGGGCTCGTGCCTGGGTTGTGGGCTCCATCCCCAGTGTGGGGAGTGCAGGAGGCAGCCAATCAATGATTCTCTCTCATAATTGATGTTTCTATCTCTCTCTTTCCCTCTCCCTTCTTCTCTGAAATCAATAAAAATATAATTTTTTAAAAAGAATGAAACAGGAGGAGCTAATCCACATAGGATTAGCATAGGAAAGTTGTACCAGACAGTCATGATGCTTTTGTTTATGTAGATACTTACTCCTAAGTAAGTTCTTTAACCTCATGCTGAATAAAGAGTTGCTATGATTGGTTTACCTCTTGTGTATCTATTTCTACACATTTCACTAACAAATAGGTATGTGAATATTTCAGTACTGACCTAAACCTTTACTTTTTATACCTCCATAGTCTTCTCAATAAACTGGTGGTTTGAAACCCTAGGTGGTAATGTGGGTGTTGGATTGTGTTTGGGCATTGGTCAAGTTATAGCAGGAATGACTAAATATTAAATATAAAACCTAATAGACTTTTAGAGTTTTCACTGAAACACCCAAAAGCACTGCATTATATTCTCAATCCTAAAATAATGCCAATGTTAGTATGGCATAGGAAGTTACAGCCAATTTTTCCAGTCACTCCAGGTGTTTTTTTTTAAACTTAAAATTTTCATATTCAGAGCAGTTTTAGGTTCACAACAAAATTTAAGGTAAAGTGCAGAGATTCCCATATACCCCCTGGCCCCATACATGCACAGCCTTCTCCATTATCAGCATCCCCCACCAGATGATACATTCGTTACAGCTGAGGAACCTGCATTGACAGATCACCATCACTCATAGTTCATAGTTTACCTTTAGGGTTCACTTTTAGTGTTGAACATGCTATGGGTTTGAACATTGAAACATGACACATGCCCACCATTATAGTATCATACAGAATGTTTTCATTGCCCTAAAAATCCTCTCTGCTCTACCTGTTAATTCCCCCTCCCCCACACCACTGGCAACCACTGATCTGTTTACTGTCTCCATAGTTTTGCCTTTTCCAGACTGTCATAAAATTGGAATTATACAGTATGTAGCTTTTTAAAAAAATCCCCACCTGAGGATATTGTTATTGATTTTAGAGAGAGAGGAAGAGGAAAGAGAAGAAGAAAGAGAGAGAAAACGAGAAACATCAATGTAAGAGAGAACATAGATTGGTTTGCTTTCTGTATGCCCCCCAACTGGGCATGGAATCCTCAACCTAGATATGTGCCCTGGCCCATAATCAAACCTGCAGTCTTTCAGTATGGAGGTTGATACACCAACCAACTGAGCCCCACTGGTCAGCGATAGTATATAATCAGGGATAGTGATATGCATTTAAGGTTTTCTCATGTCTTTTCATAGTATCACTAGAATCCTGGTGCACAAAATTTGTGCACCCAGGGGGGGCATCCCTCAGCCCAGCCTACACCCTCTCGCAATCTGGAACCCTTCGGGGGATGTCCAACTGCTGATTTAGGCCAGATCCTTGAAATTGGACATCAGGCAGTCAGATATCCCTCTCGCAATCTGGGACTGCTCGCTACTAACTGCTCGCCTTCTTGCTCACTCCTAACCACTCTCCCGCCTTCTTGCTCACTCCTAACTCCTCGCCTGACTACATCATAGCAACTTGTCATTTTGGTCATTCCGGTTGTTCCACCCTTATGGTCACTTAGGCTTTTATATATATAGATAGTTCATTTATTTTTAGTGCTGAATAATGTACTATTATTTGGATGTATCAACTCTATCCATTCACCTACTGAAGCACACCATGGTTGCTTCCAAGTTTTGATAATTATGAATAAACTGCTGTTAACATCTGTGTGCAGGTTTCTGTGTAGACATAGTTTCTAACTCCTTTGGTTAAATACTAAGGAACAATCACTCCAGTTTTAAGAAAGAAATGACTCAGGGCCTGGGAGACCAGAGTAAAATAAAAAATAAATTGAAAATGTAAGCTGAAATGGAGCTCATGGATTGTGCAATATGTTCAGAGCTCTAGAAAGTAGAATAGAATGATAATCCAGAGAGCTCCTCACCCATGAAATGAGCACTTTGTGAACAGGTTAATCTTTACCTTCTGAATCAGATTCTGGATTAGTCATACACTTCAGGTAACAGATTCTCCAAAACATCAAGACTAACACAAAGAGTGCATAGCCTTGCAAATACAAACAGAAAACAAACATCTTTCCAGAATGCGCACATTTACTTTCTTTCCAATGAATGAACTTCTGCACTGTATGTTCACCTAAAGCATCAAGCTTGAGAGGGAAAGTGATGTAGTATGTGCAGCACTATTATTTTCATGTCAGAAGACTGGTTACAGTGATAGAAAAGTTTATAATGTGTCATGCTTTCCAGCATAAAACCACCTTTTTCCTAAAGTCATTTAATATTTCATGCAAAGAATGCTCAATGATGTAAAAAAATCTGAATCCTTTTACTTTTTGGTGTAAAAGTGAGAAAAAGAAAGCATTGATTTACATGAAAACCCCACTGCTGTCACTTAAACTCAAGTAGTGGGTAATATAAGCTGGCAGCCATCACAATACTCAGTATTTTTATGATTCAGTAAACATCACATCAGGTTAAACAAATAGTATTTTTTATTACATGTCACTCACTCAATCCCAGGGCTGGTTATTCATCTGTGTCCCACTCATAGACTCAAACACTGTAGTTACAATCAAAAGGCAGTTTAAGTTTGAAGCTTGGAATTCTGTCAGCAGTCAGTCTCACTATGGAAGTAAAGAAACAAAGAAACAAAAAGGAAGCAAATGTTCTGATAAGAAGAAGACAGAAACTTTTGTGTTGTGCATGTAAGTAAAGCATGTACTTTCTAAAGCTTTAAATTGGATGGCAAAGAAAACTATGAGTTCCTCCTTGGTCTTCCATTTCAGAATCCATTCATTTTCTGCATAGAGAAGAAAATAGCATATATATCTCATGGTGGATCGAGTGTGAGCTCAGGGCAATTTTACAAATAGTAAGGCAAGCAATTTCCAGTTATTGAAAGCCCCATCATTCAGTGAGCTGGAGCACAGGGCAGACAATGGTTAAAGCAAGCGATACTGATGCTGACAGCACATGTCTACCAACAAGGATGAAAATCCCCACAAAGTATAAGCTGTGTTCCGCCCACCGCCCGCCACCCCCAGCACACAGCCCTCTGGCTGTCCCTTGAGCAGGCTGTGCCTTTCTGGTCTGATCATCTATATTTTAAGCTTAGACATTAGGTTCCACAAGGTATACACACTTTGTATGCACACTTTATCTCACCACCAGCATATAGTACTATAAGTATTAATTTGCTTTGCTCTAAACTATAAAATCCTTGAAGGTTGGACCTGGGCTTTGCACCCAGTGGTACTCAATAAATATTCCTTGAATGAGTGAATATGTGTACATAGTGGAGTAAAATTCATTTAATTTTGCTACTTTTTTTTTCTTTTTAATACTAAGGATGTAGATAATACAGTTGAAACTACCAAACTGCTACCCTGTAAATCATGACTAATACTAATTGGTATCTTTATTCCTAACACTCATTTGTATTCTTATTGTTTCCAAAACTAACAAAGATCAGGCTCCAGGGAAATTTGCATTTTTTAAAACAATGGTGTGGGAACACCTGTACATTTCCACTTCAATCAAGAGACTTCCACTATAAAACTAAGCTGTGTGCATTTGATTATGAAATCTGGAAAAAAAATATCTGTCATATCAGGACCTGAACTGCAGTTTAAAAGTTTTAATGGATATGAGTGTTAATACCATCATTTTTGAGTCATATATATTTTTTAACTCTCATCCTGTTCAATGTTGACACTTCCATTGGGTTTAGCAACATTGTTGGGCAGATGGATGGATTTAATAAATTTTGAATCACAAAACTGTGGTAAGTTACCTAGAACACCTACTAAATACACCCTCCATTTTAAGTAAATCATAATAATTTTTATATTACAATCTCCTCTCAGACCTCCAATAATTACTTCTAATCTACTCCTTAATATCTAGCATTTTTAAAATTTTACTTATATATGATTTTCTATAGATATAACATGTTTTGAAATTTGTTGCCATAAGCAAAATTGTGGTCATTTAGATAAAATCCAACATGCTACTTTAAAACATTCATTCCAAGAAATAAAAATAGCAAGTAACATTCAATGGAGGATATTTTATGTATATTATATATCTTAAATTGCTGGATGTGCAGTCAGAAATTAACATAGTTGTGGTGTAATTTCCCTGAGTCAAAGATACCAACCTAGAGGTAAGGAGAGATGAGGCTGCAGATAAACGAGCAATTACAAAATTACCTTCCTAATGAAGAATCAGTTTATGCCTGCTTTTTGAAGTTTGGCAAATTATTTCACAGTAGTGATAGGTATCAGTAGTTTTGAATTTCTATATTTAAAAAATATGCAGTATCTCCATCAAATTTGTTGTAAAGGATCCAAATTTGTAGAGTTCTTTATAAATTTACAATGATGGACGAGTGGCTCTAATTCTCCTGGGCCTGATGTCTGGCTGACCACCGGAATGACTGACCTGTCCTTCTCCGGGTGTAGAGGGAAGGCGGGGGGAGGCCTGCTGTCATTGACCCTCCCCAAGGGTCGCTGCCACCATCTGCACATCCACAGCTTTGCTTCCAGGACAGCTGCCTGTGCCATTTTCTAGAGTGCTCCCTGCTTCATGTAGGGATGAAAAAAATGTAAAGTGATGCTGCCTGACTTCTGAAGCCAGCTCCTAGAAGGCAGGCACACTTTCTCTCTCTCTCTCTCTCTCTTTCTTTCTCTCTCTCTCTCTCTCTCTTTCTCTCTCTCTCTCTCTCTTTCTCTCTCTCTCTCTCTCTCTCTCTCTCTCTCTCTCTCTCTCTCACTGTTTGACCCCTAATCCCCAACCTTCCCCATCAGCTTCCTCTTAGAGACTGTCCACCATAGGCTGAGGAAGCTCCAGTCATGTGGAGTGACCAGGTGCAAAACTAACATTGTGTCTATTAGTATTTCTAATATGTACTTAGTCCTGACAATGAAATATAAGTGGGGTGGATAGATTTCCTCCCTGGGTACAACAGTGAAATCTCCATGTTTCTCTCTTTTCTTACAACAAAGGATGGGTATGGCTGGGGCATATTTATAGGGTGCAGCTAATAGATGGTAGTGTTTCCATTAGCCTGGGTTCTTGAAAGAGCACAGGCAAATATATAAGCAAATCCTTGGTTCCTTTTTCTTTAATTCTTAGGTTTTTAAAGAAAGTATACAGAAATGTAGATGAATGTATTAAAATTAGCAATGCAGTCAGAATGAAAACTTTAGAGCCCTTCTATCTATTGGTATCATGTGGCCACACCCTTATTCTCTGAGACAACCTGGCAGGTTTGCTGGAAAAGTGCTGGGCACTTAAAGCCATCGAGGAAATTGATTTTTCTTCATGAGCATATTTTTCTTTTTATATTTTATTTTCATTTTTATGTCTATACAGAAGATAAATTATATGTTAGACAGGTTTTCCATCTTTTGGTCATCTAAGACAAGGATAAAAATATTGAAAAATTGGACTGTCTTCCCATTGCCGGGAATGGAATGCATTAACATTTAAAATTCACTAATTCTATTGATCAGCAGTTGGAGAACATTTTTAATTGTTCCACTTGACATCGATACAAGTGGGAAGCAAACTGCTCTTTATGTGCAGGATGAAAGAAAGAGGGGTAGAGCCAGCACTGCCTGCTTTCTTTTATCCTAATTTCTCCCTTTTTCTTTGTTCTTTTTTTTGTCTTTGCTAAGGAAATAGTTATTCTCCATCCTCCCTGCCCCCATCTTGCACATAACATATGACCAGCAGTAGAGACTGTTGCCCTCCACTGGATCCCTGCTAAGAGAATCTAGATAAGCTTCTAATTTTTATGGGACTGACTTTTTAGCTCTATTAAGACTGATGACAAAATAACTATTTTTGGTGCCTCTATGAAAAAAACAACAACCCAGAGCCTGTTATTTTCAGTAATCCTGCTGTTTGGAGAGAAAAGTGCCAACAAAGCCACTCTTCATCAGATAGCACTAAATTCTCTCACCTCTATGGATTTGCTCTTTCTCTACCCACTGGAACAAAAGTGTAACACATCAAGGTGAATGAGCCCTGCTGGTTATCTGTCTCTATCAAAAAATGGAAGCAGGGCTGTATTGCTCCTTTGGTCTGCCCAGATTATGCATCTTTAAAACATTTTTATTTTATTTTTAAAGTATGTTTTTATTGACTATTTTAGAGAGAGAGGAAGGAAGAGGGAGAGAGAGAAGCATCATTTGGTGGCCTTCCACATGTCCCCCAACTGGGGATTGAACCTGCAACCTGGGTATGTGCCCTGACCAGGAATCTAAACCAGCAACCTTTTGATGCACAGGATGTCACTCAACCAACAGAACCACACTGGCGAGGGGCAAACATTTTTATTTTTTATTTTCAAGTGTTCATGCAGGATGTCATTGAGTGTCTCATTATGGGAAATAATTAAGAAATGTTATTCCCTCTATGCTCCTCAGTCTCTGTTCTCACAAACACAAAACACTCTTGCATATTCAAATCAAGGTTTGACTAACTTCAAGCAAGTAGAGGAGAAGCCCTCTGATGCCAGAGCAGTACTATCTTTCATAGACTCTCCCTACTTATCTGTAAGTCAACAGTGTGCATTTTCCAATAGTGAACATGGCCTTTGTTAGCTGTTAATGAAGACTGTGCAAGAAAGAGGGTGCACAGGCGAAGTAGCCTGGTGATGAGAACAGTCAGTGAGAACTGAATGAACATATAGGAAATCTCTAGCATATTCTGCACGATGCATGTGAACAGCACATGGAAATATAATTAAGGTAATTTGCAGAATAATTTATGTCAATTCTGAGAAAAGAAGTTAAAAATAACTGCAAGGTTTTAAATTTGGATGACTAATAGAATGTAATGCCTGCAAATAGAAAAGCCTAATAGAAAGAGATTTAGAAAGATACAGTATAGGGAAAAAAAATGAGATATGTTAGATCAGACAAGGGAAAACTAGTGATAGGGAATGATAAGTGTCTAAGACAAAATATTTGTATACTGAAATGGAGAAAATGGTGAAGGTTAGTAGCCTTTTTTTGGTGTTTCTATAAAAGAGTGATTTAAGAAGAAGAATACGAAAGTAAGGCATATGAATAAAAAATTTTTAAGTATCTGTTCTAGCAAAACAATGAATTGTGAAGTCTTGGTAAGGTTTTGAGTGCTTGTGGTGCAAGTTAAGCTCATGGTCTCTGAAGGTGTGAGGAGATTCTTGCTTACTGTGGGAAGTATATATCATTCGTACTCCTCCTAGCACTTCTCTCACATCTGCCCGTAGACATCATCTCATCTTAGATTTAAAACAGAACATATCCTTCTGGAGACCTTTGATTTCCCTCCATTTACTGCCCCATGCTTCTGCCCCCCTTTAGAGCAAAACTCCTTGCTAAGATGATCTGCTTTTTTCTTCCCATTCTTTCCTTAGCACTCTCACCCCACCATTCCACCAAACCTGCTTCTTTTTAAATATATTTTATTGCTTTTTTACAGAGAGGAAGGGAGAGGGATAGAGAGTTAGAAACATCAATGAGAGAGAAACATAAATCAGCTGCCTCTGCACACCCCTTGACTGGAATCGAACTTGGGACCCTTGAGTCCGCAGGCTGACTCTTTATCTACTTAGCCAAACCAGTTAGGGTCAAACCTGCCTCTTGTCAGTAGTATCTTCAACCTCCATTTTGCCACATCCAGCAGTCAATTATTAGTTTTTTTCTTCTTTAACTTCCTGTTCCTACAGTAAAACTGTTTTTTGTGTTTTGTTTTTTTTTTGCTTCCTGCTCCTTCTTAATCTATTTTCCAAAATCCTCCTATTTACCTAACTGTTCTCATTCCTCAAGGGGCTCAGCTCTGAGCCCTCTTTTCTTGATATACATAATTTACATGTCAATTTATCTCAATAAAGTTGCTTTAAAGTGAAATAGTTTGTTACATAGAAATAGGAAATAATACCTGGGCCAATAGATTATGGATGTTATTGGTGTAAAAAGGATTGTTGGAAAGACAGAGAGGATATATTTAAAGCATCAAAATTAAAATTTTGGAGGTGATGCAGCAATGCTGATAAAATAATTGGGTATGACCATAAAGAAAGATACTGAGGAAAGTTGTAGGAAAAAAATAATTTAGCAGAACCCCAGGTTATAAAACAAAACAAAACACCCGTGGTACTGAGGCAAAGGAAAGACTGTGGTATCAATGTTTGGCTTCTTTTCCCTCCAATGCTGTCTCCACACCCTGGAATCCTAGGGAGTTACACCCGACTCCCTAGTCCCTGTTAGATGTTATGGCTCATAAGCTTTCATTGTCTTTCCCTGGGCAAAACTTTGGTTTTCTGTCCTTCTTAAAGAAGTTTTTTCAGATTAACTTAATTATAACAATTTGCGTATTTATTTGCTTTATCAAACACCTTGAAAATGAGATAGTATATTGTTACTCCTGGTTATCCAGTGATTAACAAGTCTTTGTCATAAGGCTGATTCTGCTGTCTAGTCCAAAGCCAATGTTTATGAAAATTATAATCTATATATATAAAAGGCTAACATGCTAAGTGTCCCTCCGCACATCTGACTGGTAGCTATGATGTGCACTGACTACCAGGGGGCAGATGCTCAACTCAGGAGCTGCCGTGACACGCGCTAGCCATTTACAGAGAAATGGCAGAGTGGACCTAGTGCCAACAAAGCAACACTCGGCTTCCCCCAAGTGGGACACAGGCCCCACCACCATCCCAGAGCGACACCCCACCAAATCGCAGCCAATGCTGCCATGGTGCAAAATGTGGCCCACAGCTTAGCCCAGCCCAGAAAGAGTGGCTGTGGGTGCTGGGTAATGATGTCACGTAGCAACGTCTGGCTTCCTCTCCCTAGTGATGATTAGCCTCCTTGCAATTTCTTCAGCCCAGGAACATGACTGGCTTCATAGCCAGGTGGAAACATTTCACACTTCAACCAAATATCTATGAAGCGTTTTTCTGTGCCTCATCTCATTTGATCCTCAGAGAAGTCCTAGAATAGGTAGATAGGAGACTCGATGGAATCCTATTTTCTTTTCATTAGCTGGAAAATGGAGATTTAGAAAGCTTAGAAACTTGACCTGACTGCAAAGAAATAAGAAATAATGGACCTTGCAAATGACTTTAGGTTTTCTCACTGCACAGAATATTGTCAAAAATATTTTACCCTTTGTTCTCCCTGCATGATCTGCAATAATAATCTGCTTTGTGTTGATATTTACTGCTTTGTTGCTGACAATTACTTGAAAGAGAAGTTGGGTTGCTTCACTGGGCTGGAAAAGTTTAGCTACATCAGAAAGCAGGTCTAATTATGCAAGTTTATTCTATATCTATAAAAGGCTAAGTTGAATTGTGCATGCACGATACATATAAAGCTCTCACTGGTGCCAATTGCACGTGTGTGTGTCCATCTGTCATTGTTAATTGTGAATTTGGTTGACACTCCTACTATAGAGAAAGGGTGAATAGCGATATTAAAATATGTCTTCCAACGAATTCGAATTTGTGCACCAGGCCAATAGTGTGTATATATCCTATATAATAAAAGGCTAATATGCAATTGTCCCCTCGGGAGTTTGACCATTTGCTATGACATGTGCTGACCATCAGGAGGTGGTGCAGAATGAAGGAAGGCCCAAGCCAGCAGACAGAAGGCCCTGGTCAGCCCTGATTGCTGGCCAGGCCTACGGACCCTACCTGTGCATGAATTTCGTGCACTGGGCCTCTATTATATTAACAAGTTCTAAAAGCCTAATGCTATGTGTATATATAAGTAATTCTTCCTATTTAAAATTAACTTTTATTATTAGCTAAATAGTTTAGCTTACTTTAAAAAAACTCACTTTGTCAATTTTGTCAAGGCCCATTGAGGCTCTATTACAAACTGAGATGCATGTTATGTGTCTATATTCTGCTCACTATCTTAACTAGTACATTCTTAGTATCATATAATTACTTGTATTACTCTAATTTGGTGATATACTGATGGGACCAGACTGCCTCATTCTCCACTTAGTACATGCAAAGAGATCAAATGAGGCTTGACAAAAAAATGGAAGCTCATTATATTTGCTTTTCAGAGAATATTAAGCATATATTTTTCATGTCCTTTTAAAAATATTAAGCCAAATTTGACCACAGATATTTAAATGGCACTAAAAGCAAAGCACATAATTTTTTAGATAAATTTGAGCTTCAGCCCATTACCATTACAGCTTTCATAACCATTTCAGCAACAATTGGTAGAAATGTCTAGAAGTAGACTATACAAAAAATGAAAGCAAATTCACTGTGTCATGTGGTGAACTTAAAATCCAGTTTCTATCTATAATTCCCGGTGCTGTTAGTACATTGATCTCAACAGGATCATTGTCTGTGAAATGATAACAGAGTATAAACTAGAATTACCTACTGAGACAAATAAATCCCATTCAATAACTCTGAAAGGTGATATCTATCCTGAAGTTTATTATAAATATATATACACTTTGTATCTTTTTTTCCTTTCTCTGCAAGGCCTGTTTTTCATGAGATCATATGTCTGAAGCTCTTGGCCATCTGGTATTATCAACACAGAGGTTCAAGTGCATTAGAAACTTGGGAACTACCATGAGTTTTGCATACAGTAGGGACTTCATAAATAGATATACACATCTCATTTTATATTTACACAGACACATTTATGTCTCCCTGTATCCTGATTATCATCAGTCCTTTAAATATAAAGAACTCTAATTTACCCAAGGAGAATGTGTTTGTTCTTTACAATATTCTGTGCTTAGTATTTATAATTGTGTGTATTTTATAAAATACTTTATTTTCTTAGAGTACTTTTAGGTTTACATTAAAATTGACAGGAAGGTAGAGAGATTTACCATATAGCGCTGCTCTAACAAACTCATAGCCTCCCTGACACTCAACATCCCCTACAAGATGATACATTTGTTACAGTTGATGAACCTACATTGAACTTTCATTATCACCCAAGGTTCACAGTGTGCATTAGGAATTATTCTTGGTGTTGAACATTCTATGGGTTTGAACAAATATATAGTGAATGTATCCATTGTTGTAATATAACTCCGAATATTTTCACTGCCCTACAACTACTCTGTGCTCTACCTCTTCATCCCTCTCCCCAACCTCTGGCAACCACTGATCTTTTTACTGTCTTCCAGAATGTCATCTGGTTGGCTTTGTCCACTCACTAGTATGCATTCAAGGTTTCTCTATGTATTTTCATGATTTTACAGCTCATTTCTTTTCAGTCCTGAATAATATTCCATTGTCTGGATGTACCAAAGTTTATCCATTTACCTACTGAAGGACATCATGATTGCTTCCAAGTGTCAACAATTATAAACAAAGCTACTCTAAACATATGTGTGTAAGTTTTTGTGTGAACATTTTCACCTCCTTTGTGTCAACCAGTAATTTTCAGAGCTGTTCTGTAAAGTACATAAAATATTTTCTAAATGTAATGTGTAAGTCAAACCATTAAAAATCCAGCAACATTATGTTATATAAAATGGAAGAAAATATGCCTATTATCATTACTTGGAACCATTGTGTTCCCAATATGGAGCATGAGGTGATCAAAGATTATAAATACAATATAAGATGATATCTGCATGGGACAAAATTCCAAATGCCATGAATTCTCTCTGACAGAATTATACAAACTGAAAGGAAACCTTTTGAAATGTTGTTTATCCTGTCATGACTCACTTATTTTTATGTCTTCTCCATAAAATAATTGGCATCTATTGAAGTTGAAATAGTGATGCAGAAAATGGACTTCTAGACAAGCTTGGGAGCTTTTAAGTTTGTATTTATCTTCATTACCTCTTGAGAAGGAAAACATGAAACTGATAGATTGCCTAATGTGCTTGACCTTATTAAGAGGTATTTTGCATTTATATTGAAGAATTTGAAAAGAATTAGAGATCGATGCTTAGAAAACCTAGGACATTCATTCATATTTTATTTTTTCCTCTCCATAAATATTGATGAAGCCTCTGAACCAGGCACTGTTCTAGATGCTGCAGAAGCAACAATGGACCAAAATGACAAGGGCAGGGTGGGGAGACATAGCTGGTGTTTTTGAGGAACAGAAAGGAGGCCATAGGCTGGGGCTGAATGACCTAGGGGGAAGCATGTAAGGGATGAGTTTGGAAGGAGTTGGAAGACTAACAGATGGGCAGATGGAAGTCAGGCTATGAAGGTAGGACTTGGCTTTTACTACAGTAGAGATGAGAAGTTGTTGCAGGACTTTTGGCAAAGACTTATGTGCAAACAGGATCACTCTGGTTTCTGTTTTGAGAATACAATCTAGGAGCAAGGAAAGATAAATGTGACTAGTTAGAATTATTTGTGAAGTGCAGACAGGGATTGTGTATGCCTTGTATATAAGAGGGGGTAAGAAGTGAGTTGAGATAAGGATGGTTTGTGGACATACCTTAAAGTAGACTGGGAAAGGTTTGCACTTGGATTGGATACTGGATGAAGAAAGGCATTAAAGGAGCATTCAAGTGTTTTGGCCAGAGCAACAGGAAGGATGACATTCCAAGGACAGATATGGATAATTTTGTGTGAGAGCTGGGGCCATGTAGGTGGTGTAAAAATCAGGAGTGTTGTTTGGGGGCATAATTATCCTAAGTGTCTATTGGACATCCAGGGAGAGATGCAGATAGTCTGATATACAAGTTAGGAGTCCAAGAGAGATGTCCAGACAAAATGCAAATGTGGTGCTATTGGCATGTAAATAATATTAAAGCTATGCATCTAATTGTGGTCAGGAGGGCAGTAGGTGTAGGTTGAGTGGAGGATAGCTCTGAGGACTGAGCTCTCTTTTCTCTGACATTTAGCAGGTGAAGAGACAATAAGCAAACAGAAAGGAAAGAAAAGGAGCAGTCAGCAAGGTCTGGGGAGGTGAGCATTGTGTGGTATTTTGAAACCAAGTAAAGTGGTTTCCCTGAGGGGCAAATGACCAACTATGCCAAGTGCTGTTTTTAGCACTTGTAAAGGAAGATTTAAAAAAATGAGCATAGGATTTTGTAACCATGGGGATAAAGCTCATATGAGTAAGCTCAAGAGAGACTGGGAAAAGAGGATTTGGAGACATCAAGTATATATACTTCTTTTCAGGAGATTTTCTGGAAAGAGGAGCCGAGAAGTGGAATGACAGAAGGTGAAGTGGGGTTAGAAGAGGCTCACTTATTTATTTGTTTGCTTGCTATTTTTTTTAAATATGCTTATATAGGAACTAGAATAATCTGGTAAAAAGAAATGGAGAAAAAGGGATGATTTTTAAAAATCATTAAACTAATCAGTTTTCTACTTAGTTTCTGACAAGTTAATTTTAACTTTATAGGCTTAGAAAGTTTCTAGGCCCTGGTTCCTTGTTAGACAAACACATTCCATGTCTACAGATAGTTGGATGATCCTAAGGTGGATGTGTTGGAAATGCTCTAGGACTATGTTGATATTAAAAATTTGTGCAATTATTCCCCCCTCCACTCAAAGCTGGAAATAATTTTTTTTAATATATTTTATTGATTTTTTTACAGAGAGGAAGGGAGAGAGATAGAGAGTTAGAAACATCGATGAGAGAGAAACATTGATCAGCTGCCTCGGGCACACCCCCGACTGGGGATGTGCCCGCAACCAAGGTACATGCCCTTGACCGGAATCGAACCTGGGACCCCTCAGTCCACAGGCTGACACTCTATCCACTGAGCCAAACCGGTTAGGGCTGGAAATAATTTCTTGACTGGCGATATTTGTGGGATTCAGTGCACATTTGTAAAGTTGGCCTTGCTAACAGCACAGAGAGCTCAATGATTATGATAAGAGCAGAACAGTGTGGAAATTGATGCTGGTCTGGGTGGATTTATTAACTTCTTACTCAAAGGAAGACAGGTCATCAGGAATGAAGTGGTAGAAAGGAAAAATCCATAGGTGCTCAATTATGAACAAATATAGTAAAGTATTTGGCTCAGTTGTAGGCAACATTTAAAGCGGTAAAATGGAAGCAATGTGTATTGATGTAAAGAAAAGTAGGTATTTAATAATATTGAAAGTATGACAAGGGAAGGATGCTATCGAGTATGGGTATGTAGGTGTGAAATTTAGAAGTTTCATAATAGGAGTCAAGGCTACTATGTTACATTGACAAAGTAATAGCAGTATGAAAATATGATATAGAAACAGGTAAATGGCAGACAGTTTAGAATTGCAGCGAAGGCAGTCACTGGCAATGAGGCTCATCATACAGTGTGGATTTAAAAATTCGATTTAAAAATAGGAAAAGAGATGAATAAGGATGCAGAGTATGGAAGATGAAGTGTTATGTGTCAGCTCCTTTCATATAATTACTTTGCTTCCCATTAATAAGCTTTTGGAAGTATTATATGAAGAAATAGTCTATATACTCCACTCTCAATAAAGGATGCTAAGTATTATTCCTTAAATTGCCAATGATTATTTTTGTGTAAAAATTAATCATTAAACATCTAATAAATTATTTAAATTAAGTTACTATATTTAGAGGGGCTTCCTGGAATAGAATGGGCAAGTGCATCCTATTTTTTTGGTCTTTATTTTTTTATAAAACAAGTACCACATACAGTCAGGTGTGTTACACTATTTGGATTATGTTTGCTAACATTTTACCTAAGAATCAATGGTTGTAAGTAAAATTAATGAGATTTTTAGTGCAATTTTTGTGAGGTTTCCAGATCAATGTTTCACCTGATTTATGAAAACAATTTGGGAATTTTCCTTATGTTTCCTATGATCTGTCATAGATTTAATTCAGAAAGTTAAGTACTTCCAAACATACAACTTACATGTGCCTTTAAGGGGCTGAGAATCATATCCCTGGGCAAGTCAACATCAATCCTTTGCCTTTGTCCTCAAGTTCCTAGGTGAGGCTTAGAAGAAATAGCTACCCTGGCTACGGTGGGCTCTCTTCCCATGTGCACAAAAACACCACCTTGTGGGCGCAGGTAAGAGGCGAGTCATTCTCAGTCCTCAGAGGGCTCCCTCACCTCTCGTTGATGGTCGATGGTTGGAGGCAAAATGAGGGCTCGGTATCCACTCAGAGCAACTGCATCCAGCGATGAGATTTGGGCTTTCCTATTTTACTTGGTGGGTTATGTTACTAAACTGTTTATTAATATAAATACTTAACTTTCATGGAATGTATTCTATTAAGATATAGAAATATTTGCTCTAAAAACAATGAAAATTTAAATGGATATAATTACTCCAAAATTACTCTTAATTTGTAGGTTTATTGAATATTACTGGATATTTACAGGTCACTATGGAACAAGTGAAATCTTAAATTTTATTTACTTACAAACTATCTTATTTACCACAAATTTCCTTTTAATGCAATTTATTTAACATTAGAAATTTACTGAGCCTCTATCTGCAGTAGCTGAGAAGTTATATATGTGTGTGTTTTTAAGTAACTAAGATGACTAAGACTTTCATTTTTCTTTTTTTTTCCTTATAAATCTTTATTGTTCAGATTATTACAGGTGTTCCACTTTTTATTCCCCCCCATAGCTCCCCTCCACCTGATTCCCCACCCCACCCCATGCCCTTACCCCCCGCCACTGTCTTCATCCATAGGAGTAAGATTTTTGTCCAATCTCTTCCCACACCCCTCACACTTGCTTCCCCTGAGAATCGTCAGTCCACTCCCTTTCTATGTCCCTGATTCTATTATATTCACCAGTCCATTCTGTTCTTCAGATTTTTTATTCACTTGATTTTTAGATTCACTTGTTGGTAGGTATGTATTTGATGTCATTTTGTTGTTCATAATTTTTATCTTTACTTTTTTCTTCTTCTTCCTCTTCTTAAAGAATACCCTACAGCATTTCATGTAATCCTGGTTTGGTGGCGATGAACTCCTTTAGCTTTTTCTTGTCTGTGAAGTTCTTTATCTGACCTTCAACTCTGAATGATAGCTTTGCTGGGTAGAGTAATCTTGGTTGTAGGTTCTTGCTGTTCATCACTTTGAATATTTCTTGCCACTCTCTTCTGGCCTGCATAGTTTCTGTTGAGAAATCAGCTGACAGTCGTATGGGTACTCCCTTGTAGGTAATTAACTGTTTTTGTCTTGCTGCTTTTAATATTCTCTCTTTGTCTTTTGCCCTTGGCATTTTAATTATGATGTGTCTTGGTGTGGTCCTCTTTGGGTTCCTCTTGTATGGGGTTCTGTGTGCTTCCTGAACTTGTAAGTCTATTTCTTTCACCAGGTAGGGAAAGTTTTCTGTCATTATTTCTTCTAATAGGTTTTCAATATTTTGCTCTCTCCCTTCTTCAGGCACCCCAAAGATTCGGATGTTGGTTCGTTTGAAGTTGTCCCAGAGGCTCCTTACACTATCTTCATATTTTTGGATTCTTTTTTCTTTTTGTTTTTCTGGTTGGATGTTTTTTGTTTCCACATATTTCAGATCTTTGGTTTGATTCTTGGGGTACGTTGATCTACAGTTGAGTTTCTGTATATTTTTTATTTCAGACAGTGTATGCTTCATTTCTGACTGGTCCTTTTCCATTTTTTTTTGGCATTCTCATTAAGGTCCTTGAAGGTCTTACTAAGCTCCTCAGAAATGTCATCAAGTTTCTCAGCAGTTTTTAGAAGATTCTTGAGTAACCTTATACATGTGGTTCTGAACTCTATGTCATCCAGTAGTTTGCTTTCCTCCGTTTCTTTCATTCGTGACATGTTTCTTTGTTTCTGCATTTTGGCTGCTTCCCTGTGTTGATGGAGTGGCTTTGTGTGGTAGGTGACCTATAGGGGGCAGTAGCTCAGCCTCCCCAATCACCTGATGTGGATGCTCTTGGTACACCCCTTTGTGGGCTGAGTGCAAAGTCTTGGTGTAGTTAAGCCTGAATTGCTGTTGGTACGCTGGGAGGAATTGACCTCCAGGCCAATTAGCTGTGAGCACTCCCTGTGTCTATAATGGAAGAACTGCTGTGCTGAAGACACACAGGACTTGTTTCAGTGGGGCTTCGGTGCTCACTGAGTTTGCATCTTGAATGTGTCACTTATGGATGTGAGGAGTTGAAATCTGGTGTCTCACACTGACCACTAGGTACACTGGCTTCTGGATCTCCAATGGGGTGCAGGTCAGCTACTGTCTGAGGCCACTCAGCAGGAGCTACAGTGAGAGCTGCAGTTTTCTCCTCTTTGCTTGGGGTTTGGAGGTTTTGGAACTGTCTGACCCGGGCTGCAAGTTTGCTAGGTTAAGCTGTGATAGGGCTGGCTTTTCTTATGCTAACTCGGTTGCTTGGAGCTTGGGTGGGTTTGTAGGTTGTGCAGGGCGGGGCCTCAGGGTGTCACTAGGTTAGGGCGTGGCAAACAGCAATGGCTGCTAGTTAGCCGGCTCTGTGTCCCCAAAGGCATCCGCGAGTCCAGTGCCCCAGTGCAGTAAACAATTATTCCTGTGCGCAGCTCTGCAAGCAAGCCACCCTCGCTGGCAGACAGTCCAGCTTCTCCCCGTAGGAGTTTGGGTCCCCTGCATCTCCCCAGAGACTGGATTTCAGAGTAATCGGGGGCTTGTCTCCGTTTGGGTTGAAAAAAGCAACGCACCCAGTCGCCCGCAGCCAGGCCAGATCACGCACCTCCATACCTCAGCTTTTCAGCACTCGTGCACGTCTCAAAGCTCTTTTCTCTTTCCTTCTAATTGTAGAACTTCTACTCAGCCAGCTTTCCCGTGGTTCTGGGTGATAGACATTTTGTCTTTTAGTTGCAGTTTAAATTGTTGTGGGAGGCAGCAGTTTAGGTGTTTACCTACACCGCCATCTTGGATTCTCCAAGACTTTCATTTTTCTACTTATTTACATTTTCATATTGAAGGTGAGATAGAGGAACAAATTATGTGCAAAACATTTGCCTAGATAGTTATCTTTAAGTCATTTACAATTAGTGCATATTTGGAATCTCCAGAGAAGAGAAGATGTTCTCTGTGACTCATGTTTATTATTATTATTTTAAATCACAGGCTTAAAAAAATCCTGAAAGAGGAATGAATGACAATGATAAGCTTAGCTCATCAGAGATGTGAATAATTTGGTTGTTAATCTAGTAAAGCCCTTGACTTATGGGGGTCAGCCTTCCATGGCTTTTCATTGAAAATGGTGTTAAAAAAAACTTGTTAGTGTGGTCTTCAAAATGTATTAACCAGGCATTCTGAATTACAGTGGACATATCCATGTACTGTGATCATTAAAGAAAAGGAATTTTCTTTAATGGCTGCTTGAGTATGAACCTGCCTGAGTTCACTGTGTGTTTAGGTGACCATAAATGCAGATGTGAGAAGTGTCTTACTTCATAACATGGATGATGGAAGCAAGGGAAAGAATCACACTGTACATCCACAGCACCTGCTGCTAAAGGAAATACAAAGGAATAATTTCTAACATCTAATATTGCAGAGGCTCATGTTCTGTCTTTAAATTTAAATGCTTCTGTGGGGAAGCACAAGACTTGGTTGGAAAGTCTGTAAGTATGATTCTTTGAAAGATCAGTGGCCTCTAGGGGGACCTTGCCAAAGGTGGCAGCTTATGCCTTGATTTTTCCAAACAAGTTTGAGCACCCAGGTGTTTTATTGGAATCTTTATATTTAGACTTCAAAGTGTCCTTACTTAAAGGAAACTACAGATGCATGTGTTTTCTCAAGGATGCTTACCCTGCTGATAGTATCTAATAGTTCATTTTAGTTCAAGCGGTTATTACAATAAGAGCCTAAGGAGGCAGGTGAACAGGGCTGCTTGGTGCCTATAGCCAAGCAGCCCCTTAGCCCTCTCTTTCACAGAAATGTGTGTCAGAGTAATCCATTCAGTGGGGTCACTCAGGGTCTGCTGGTCAGCCCCAGCAGGTGGTTCCCAGTGTGAGGACCAAGGAACACAATGAAACATTGCAGAATCCTCAAAAATGAAGAGTAAGAACATGAAAGTAACTGTGCAGTAAGTCACTGGAACCCACTTGGGATTTCCAAGTTCTAGGGAATTGTTTCTCAGCTAAGGAATTCACTATCTCTGTTATGCTTCTTAAGAATCTGAGTATATTTTTAATTGGAAAAATAAGCCTTTTTCTGAAAGTAAGGAAAAAAAAAAAGGTTTTCCTGTATTTGCATAGGAAGCAAAGATTTTATATATATTATTAAAATGATTATGTTATGTTAATCAGGAAGTTGATTACTTTAAATGAATAGATTACTTAATACTGTTTAATAATAACGTATATAATAAAGACCTAATATGCTAAGTGTCTGGTTGTCCAGTTGTCCGTTCAACCAATGAAAGCATTATATGCTAATGATATGCTAAGGCTGCTCAACTGCTTGCTATGATGTGCACTGACCACCAGGGGGCAGAGAGTCGACCGGTCGGCCAGTCGCTATGACATGCACTGACCACCAGGGGGCAGATGCTTTGACTGGTAAGTTAGCTAGCTGCTGGGGTCTGGCCAATTGGAACTGAGTGAGATGGTCTGGACATGCCCTGGGACCCTCCTGCTGTCCATCCCCAGCTGGCCAACCTCCCATGTCCCTCCCCAGCCCTGATCATGCATCGGTGGGATCCCTCAGCCTGGCCTTTCCCCTCTCACAATGCAGGACCCCTGGGGGATGTTGGAGAGCTGGTTTCAGCACAATCCTGCAGACCAGGCCAAGGGATCCCACTGGTGCACGAATTCATGCACTGGGCCTCTAGTAGTAACAATAATAATAATAATAATATAATATATTTGACTATCTTCCCAGGGTTTAAATTTTAAGATCTGCTTTTTCTCCTTATGAAGGAAATTTTATACTTAAGGTATATGGGAAGCTCTGTCAAATAAGGAAATAATAATTCTATTTATATATGCATATTAAATAGATTCTAATATGTTTTCATTTATAACTAACTAGAGGCCCTGTGCATGAAATTCGTGCATGGGGAGGAGGGGTTCCTCAGCCCGGACTGCAACCTCTCACAATCCGGGACCCCTCAGGGGATGTCCAACTGCCAGTTTAGGCCCTATCCCACAGGCTCCTAAGCACTCGCCTGCCTGCCTGATCACCCCTAACTGCCTCTGCTTGCCTGCCCAATCGCCCCTACCCACTTGTCTGCCTGCCTGATGGCCCCTAACCACCTCTGCCTAGGCCTCTGCAGTTGCAGCTTCATCCGGAATGATGTCCGGAAGATCGTTCGACTGTTCAGTCTAATTAGCATATTACACTTTTATTATTATAGATTGTTATAAGTTATAATATTATGGAATATTGTGTTTTGCAGAAAGGACAAGATTCCATGTTATTTACATTATAATCTAATCAACAATTGTCATTTCAAATTTCTTCTTATTTAGAGACAGTATAAAAATGATTAGAACTCAATAGATTATCTAGATTTATAAAAATACTGGCAAGAAAAATCAAAAGAAAAAGAATTTAATTATAGGACTAAATAAACTAAAAATAATTTTATTTAATCAAATTTGGTTATAAAACTATATATAATTATTATTCTCATAGCAATGTGTTTATTTGCATGAATCCAATAAGAATCTGATTTCTTCATAACAAGACATAAGTCAGTTTCCAATTGTAGTTTTATTAACCTAAATTTTACTAGAATGTCATGTCTGAAAAAGAGACATGCCAGGACTCTGGATGTCACCAGACATCTCTAAGGAATGAAGTTGACTTTGAAGCCTATAAGTCCCTTGGATAAATAGCCTGGTACCTTGCTTGGTCACATGGTTCATGGCAGTCTTTCCAGGTAAGGAATGAAGGTTGCTGTCCTGAGAGATGGCATGAAAGAAACCTCAAGACATCTGTAGGGACCTCAACTTAAGGAATACACCCCAATTCTGTAGGTATTGCAGGCGAAGCCTGATGGCAACTGTGTGGTTTGGCTTCATTGCCCTAGGAGTAAACTTTCTAATAATATTCCAGCATAACCTATGTAAAAAAAATAGTTTATGTAATCAACTATTATTATTATTGTGTTCATGCAAATAATCAAGCCAAATTATAACTAGACTTAATACAGCAAGTAAATTAGTCTTTAATAAAAATGAGTGTGATTTTAGGGAGAAAAATTATTTCAACAGGAAATTATTAGAAACTGTTCTAACTTTTGCCCAATAATACTAAATTTTATAACACAATTTGTCTCCACCAGATTACAAGTCCTACTTAGACATGTAGGAGAAAGAGAAGATGAAGAAATTGTTTATGCAAGCAATGTAGCAAAAATAAAAGAAAAAAGAGAAAATTACTGTATATCTTGGAGTCAATATAAAGGCTGTTAAATGCACCCAAACCAATAATTTCTACATCTTTTCTATGACAATAAAATTTTTTAAAGCTCACGCTCAGAATAAGATTGTCATGTGTATATGACATCTTCAAATATATTATACCAGTATAATATATATTCAGTTAGCTAAATATTGTAAGACAGAAAATAATTAGCAAAAATTATTCAAAAATATTGTTAATGCTCAGTTGTCCTATTAATCAAATTAACCTAATATTCAAGGATTGGTTGGTGGAGATGGGCCAGATCTCCTACCCATACTTCAGGTTGCAGCACAAGGTAAATGAAGTTTTATTATGAACCTTCCTGGAGAGAGGCATCCTTCTCTCCCTGGAAAAACTTCCAGTAATTATTTCTGAATTTCTTAGGCCAAGATTGTCATCTGTACATTTTGGATTTTGGTTAAGTTAATGTTTTATGGCTATTAAACACTTATTATACTCAATATTATTTGTTAACATCATCCTTTTCTTTGTTTTTTTTGTTTGTTTGTTTGTTTGTTTTTGTCAGCATAGCTTCTGGGAGAGAGAAGCACACGTCTATGCATGCTCTGAGAGCCTGTTCTGGACCAGTTGCTATTAAGTGTTTCTTGTTTGCTTTGTTTTCTAAACATTGATTGCCTCCTTTGATCCACAGCATCAATTTTCAAGATGAAGAACCTGAGATTTGGAAATCGTGTGTATTTAAGACACATGGTTACTAAGCTGTGCATCAATGGACGTCTAGATGTGTCTCAGTTTTAAGCCCAGGTCTTACCCTCCCTACAGCTCTGCAGTGAATTTAGCGGACAACATAGCTAATACTATTTCCTGTGGGAGAATATGGACCAACCAGTCACCCCCTTTGTCCTTTTTCTTCCCAGAGCTCCTTCCTTTGTTTTCAATTCCATTGTGGTTGTGTTTCTTTATCTCAGTACTCATTTTCTCCTCCACCTCTCTTCTCTCCATTTCCTCAGTTTCCCCTAAGACTGGAAGGGTCCAGAGAATGGAAATAGGATGATTAATTCTGGATGCTGCTTTCTCCCCCATGATTTTCCTTTGGCTGCTGCCTTCATAATCAGATTATACAATTCCCATATTGTCCTGCTGGCAATTGGGACCCTTCTTTGCAGCCCTTATCACAATAGCAATTGGCACTTGTCTTTATGTTGATGGATGATTCTCTCACCTCCACACCGTATCTCTTTATTTTGCTCTAATATTTTACCTATTGATCCCAGCAACAATGGTGGCACCATGGGCATGTTTATGTAGTAGATGAGTACACAGGTTACCTCTAAATGAAAATTGCATGTACAACTGTGCCCCAATATTTTATGTTTTAGTCTATTCTTTTTTTTATTAACTTTTCTAACATTTGTAGTATAGACAAAGTTATAAAGGAAATAAACATGATGATGTAGTAGTCATGGGGCGGAGACTAGGCACTGCCCTGTATGAAAGATGATCATTGGAGTTATTTCGGAGGAAGTCACAGTTGAGCAGACACCTGAAGGATGGAGAAGAAGGGTGGAGAGGAAGGGGGCAGGGACACACTAAGCACTGGCTTTGAACTGGGAGGCAGGGAGTCTGGGGCATAACGAGCTACGGGGCAGAGCTGGTTTAACCCGGTTGAGAGGATAGCCATAGAACACCTTCCAGGGCTCTCTTTAGTGTATGATAAGGAGTTTGCTGCACTCTATTCTAAGTGTAGTTGGGAGTCATTGATGGAAGGATTTGGGCTACTTGCTCTTAAGAGGAGATTCAGAAGCAGGGCAGGAGGTGCAGTCCAGTCACTCAGGTAAGGAATCATGATGAGCTGGGCTGAAATCCTGGCAGCGGAAATGGAGAGAAAGGTCTTGATTGTGGAAATGTTTTGAAGATAAATCTGATAACTGGATGTTGCATGTCGAAGTTAAGAAATATATCCATGACATTTCAAAGAGTCTGAAAGGTGCAACGATTTCAAAATAGCAGCAATATTGGAGACTCACGGTGAGGGGAGGGCATGAAAAGGGAACGCGCTCAAGGCAGGGCCACCTCCACAGCAGCTCGGGGAAGGTGCGACCTCTGTCTGAAACCCTGCTGAAAGGTGAGATGTAGCTCTTTAGGAAATGGAGCAGGGTGACACCTGCATCGAGCTGGCCACCTAGTTGCAGTGCCCCCTGGATTGATGTTGAACCCCTGCCTGCTCCCCATTCCTCATTTTCAATAAATAACATCCTTCGTAAACAAACCCCCAGAGAGCTTCCTGTTTACAGTAATCTCAGAAATGAGCTGGAAGAAACAATGAGAAGCTTTGGGACAGATTCCTAACTGATAACTTTACAGCCTCACTAGAGTCCAGTCAGTCATTTTAGTGCGTAAGATGTCCAAGTGCCTGGTCATGTCACATCACCCAGTCTGAAGAATAGCCCTATTGGCCAGTAAGAATTGAAGCTACAAGAGCAACAAGAGCAACTACAATTGCTAATTTTGACAGTCAGGGCACATCTGTGCATTTATCGTCCTGATAATCATAACAATGTTATATGTGTTCCTAAAATTATTGCCTTTCATACATAGGAAAGCTGGGACTCAGGGAGGTTACAAATGAAAACATCAGGATCTCAATCAGAAAGTGAAGGCCTGGGCTTCCCAGTCATCTCAGTACATCTGCTGGTGTCATCAGAACCATATATTACCCAATATGACAATTTCAAGAATTTGCTCCATTGGATGAGGCTCTATAAAAATTCTTAAAGTCTCTCTTTCCTACCGTGCTCCTGAACACACTTAGCACACCCCTCCATCCTCTGAGCCAGCCACATTGATAAAGTGACCCAGAGCCAGTGTTAGTTCTCAAAACCATACATGTTTCCACTATCTCCTTCTATTCATCTTTTCAAAGCCCTGTGTAGTATTCCTGTTCCATAAATTATCATCATACAGACTAAAATCACATTCAGCAGGAGCTTCTCTTTGATTACAGATGTGCTGACACAATCAAAACTCTCAAACTCAACTGCTTCCCTTTAGAAGAAAGTGTATTATCCTTCGAGGGAAGTGCAGGTTCTACCCTCTCTTTATCTGGCGCAAAGTGAAAATGTAGTAATGCCCAGTTAGATTAAGAAGAGGGAATGTTGTGTTTAATTTTTCAGATGAGTAACCTGTAATCTTGCTTTATGTTCAAATTTCTAGAATGTAGTTTCCTGTTTATCAGAATTAAAGGGTCACTTTTCCCCCTATGGTTACTAAACCTTTGGGAACTCTTCCACCAAATTCAGTTGTTGACATTGTATGCCAAACTGGCATGGTAAAATAAATCAATTATGCAATCTCAAAATGACTGTTTTGCTGCCTCTACGAGAGGAAGTTTTTGTACTAGTCCATCAAGTAGGGCGAGTTGGAGTGAGAGGGAGAGAGAACAAATGATCCATTCTCTAATTACCAATAAAAAGGGCAGTCTTGATAATTTCCAACAGTAAAGACCATTGTGTAGATAATGTTATTTTGCAAACAAGTAGAGCTAAGGAAGCAATTGAGAAATACATCTAACCTTCTTTAGAGTATTCTATTGGTATTTTTAGTACTATTACTGCCATCCCTATGACTAGTGTAAAGTAATAAAGGAAGCCATTAGATTGAGGTGTCTCTGAAACCTTGGAGCCTTTGTAAGAAACCAAAACCTAGCCAGAGTCAATACACTCGAATTCACAATAGTGAAACTCAGAAACAACCAATCACAGCCAACTAGGCTTTCCCAGGTAAGTTAACCATGGACCTTATAGCCAATCAAATAATTTCTTTGTATTGCTTCTGCATAAATACCTTTCCCTGAGCTATCATTTAGGGGCTGCTTCTAACCATCTTTGGGCTGGAGCTGCCCAATTCAAATTATGCACTTAACTTCAAGAAAAAAAAAATTTTAAACATGTCTCAGTTTACCTTTTCATAGTATTAATCTGCTACTTTGCAAGTGATCCCACACTTTTTGAATGGCAGCCCACTAAGTAAAAGCAAAGGGTTCCACATTTCCCCCACTTTTTAGGAAAAGACATCAATGAAACACAAAAAACATGTCATGTTCAAAGATATTTTGGGAGAGAGGTTGTTAAAACAGCTTTAATAATGAGATAAAGACAATGAATAATTTCTCCATTACACATGCATGTTTGAGCATTTAATGAGAATTGATTAAACACATGTGATGAGAATATGCAAGATTATACCATACATTAGGAAATAACCCAGTCACAACAATTAACTTGAAAATGATGAATGTATGTTATTTATAATTTAAAAAAGAAAGAACTGCCATTTTAAACCACATCTCAAGACATTAATAATACAAATGACTCAATCGTGCTTTCCCACAACTTTCGGTATTCCTTCCTGATCTCTGGTCAGGAAGCACTGAGCTCTCTCCCATCTTTGAAGTGACCAGATTTTCTAGTAGAGCCACTCATCAAAGCCTCCATAAACTCCAGAAATGTGCTTATTTTAGTTTAAGAATAATATGTTTTAATAAACCCTAATGATTCAGTGATTAAGTTCCAAATGAATAGCCCTCATCCTATGTAGAAAGAACATCAGTAAAGTTAGGTTATTTGCTGATAATTGTACAAAAAGAGTGAATTTAGGGCAGAAATTTTACCATATGTTTCATGATTATTGAAATAGCATTCAGGGAAGAGAGAGATCATGTGGACTAACATGAGAACTTATTTGCACCTTTGGGGAGAAGGCATAGTCATGAACCAGCTATCCCATATCAAAAATGAAACTTAGGCATTACATTACTTCCCTAGACTGAGCACATCTAACACATTATTTCATGAATGCAAAAACCATAGCTGTCTGGTTACCTTAACAATTCAAGTTCTTCCTGGACAGAAGAGGGAAGTCGGTGGCAGGCTTTACCCTGCTCTGCAGTGGAAGCCAGATCTCTGATACTGGGCTTTGCTCTTGAACAGGGTATTTTCTGCCTGTTATAAGGATCTAGAGAAATCTGATTTACAGGAAGTTCCATGCAACAATCAGAAAATAAGACAAAGCAAATATTGGGTCAGTTTTATAATGAGCCAGTGAAAGGCACAGGATAAGAGGTGTAGGAGATAAGGAACATTGCAAGGTATTTGCTCCCAGAACAGCGGCTTCAAGGAGCACTGGAAGAGATGCTGTTTCACACCTTCCAGTCCCAGGGGTTAAGGATAGCCTAATGCCCAAGTGATAGGAGAAGGAAAAACAAGGAGACATAGGTGGTTAGCCAGAAGAGTCTCTGTTACTGCAGGTAACACTGTCTTTTGTCTTATTCATACCAAACTTTCTGAGAGAGACTTTTACAGTTTTCTTTGAGGAAAACTGATGTGATGGAGGTTCACAAAATTTCCAGCACAGCTGTGCTCATGAGAAAATCCATCTGAGTGAGAGCAGGAGACAGTTCCCAGGCACTAGTGAGATGAGGTGTCACTTGTCAGAGCAAGAGCCATGGTGAGTGGTGAGTGGCGGCAGGGGTGTAGAGGGAGGACAAGAAAACATATGCTTTTTTTTTTTTTTTTTTTAAAAAGCAGGGAAACCAGAAGAAGTAGGAGAAGAGGATTTTAACAGCTGGTGTTAAATTTCACACAGAAGTGTGAAAGATGGGGGAGAGTGGGAAATGTCTGAAGCATAATTTTGGGAAATTTAGATGTGTGAATGACTATGTCATCTCCTAATTCACCACTTCAGGAAGATCTACTGTAAACAGATTACGTTTCAAGGATGTTGGTTTTAGAATATTATTTCTTTTGAATGTGATGTTGGGCTGAGGAGATCTGGCTTTGCCCAGGTTACACACGTGTTTATTGTGGATGTATCCATTAAAGGAACATTTCCATGCCACGGTAATGGCTATAGACACCTAAACTTGAACTTATCATCACCATCTCACCAGGTCAACAAAACATTTCAAGTGTTCTTGTTTTGCTAATAGCTACACTAATTTCTCAGCAAAAGAACAATATCAACAAGTTCATTGTATTCTCTTATTTGTAATAATACCAGCGTGGGGGTGAGAGTTAATGGTGGGTTAACAATGAATAAATATGATACTTAATTCTGGGTTCTGTTATAACCCATGGTAACAGTTGTTAGCAATAATGTCTGACTTGCAAGTTCCTCAGGTAATTGCCTTCATGGAATATTGTTTCATATTCATCTCCCCAACATATAGAAATTTTAACAAATTTAATTAACATAGAACATTTATTAGATATTAAATTAAATCCATTAAATAAGTGTGACAAGCCCCTTTTCCCCACACTGAGTGCTCCAGTGTGCAAATGTCCATCAGTTTGCAGATAATTCCTCAAGATAGGAGTGAATCAATATGGGTATCTTTAGATATTATCTCACTGTGACCATATATTTACATTGATGGCACAGCTACATTAAATTTGTGAGGATTGGGACATAGAACTATCTTGGTTATATATAACACCTTTATTACATTAAAGCTTATTTTTAAAGTTTTTATGCCCTATTAATTACCTTCTCTCTTTTTTGCTTTCCTTTACTCATCAAAGCATCATTTCTGGTCTTCTTTCAGGAGCTCCTAAGTTCAACATTACATCTCTTTGCTTTATGTACCTGTATTTTCTATCTCACAAGCACTAATGAGTTGTGGCTGTGAGGGATAACGCATTTTTACATTTTTATCATGATCATATACACATTAGTCTAGAAAAAGCAAAATCAATACTATATTGCCAAATATTATTGTAAGTTTCTGAAGTTTAAATTTGGCATACAATGCCATACAAAGAGAAATGACCAGGAATTCAAAACATCATGTTTTATTTAATATTGTCTATTAGTAGTTGTGTCAGCTTCCATGAGCAACTGTAAAATGAGAATAATCACATTTACCCCACTTGTCCTAGAAATTTGTTGCTAGATAGTGTTTTTGTGGTAATATAAGGTTGTTAATCACTCCATAATTCACAGCCAGGATTACTGGGTTACAGAGTTAAAACCTACTCTGACTTAGGAGCAGAGAGAAGCCAGAAGTGATACAGAAATGGAAAAAGGGAATACAACTCATATTTGATAAATTGGTCACAAACATTTCTCAGACATAAAGCAACAATATAGGTATTTTCTGTGCAGAATTAAAATATATAAAAATAAAAAAGGTTAAACTAGATGAATAAGAAGTGGTATATAATCTCCTTTCCACATGAGAAGAAACAGAATTGTTTGTAATTGGAAAATTTCATGATGATAAGAAAAGTGATGTCAATTTTTATTTTATTTAAGAATATAGAAGCAAGACAATCAACTTAGTCTTCATATTATAATTGAAAAGCCAAGACATTCTTTTTGCATTTTAGAGACTAGTTTAATTTTTAAATGAATTCTACTCCCAAGCATATTTTACTCATTTCAACCTACAAACTTACTTATCAAATGTATTTATTCTTATAGAATAATGATGCAAAAGTAGCTTTTAGAAAAGCAGTTATGAAATTATCAGGAATAGCTTTTTATTTTGAGAGGTTAATATATTAACTTCATAATAACATGTTATGGAGAGTGTTAGAGAGAGGGAGAGTGAGTGAGTGAAAAAGAGAGAAAGAGAGGACTGGCTTTTGTTTGAAATCAGAAAAAGGCTGAAAAATTCATGACGCAGTGTGGAACTAACATTGGAAGGCAGTTCAGCAATTTACCTTGGTTCATTTCTACTCTGAAATCAACATAACTGGCAGCTGGCGTGCCATATATTTTAAAGTCACTGCAGGTGGATACATTCTTAACTTCAGAAAAAGTATGGCTTTTAGCAAATGTCTTGTACATGATCAATGATTGCTTTAAAATGACAAGCTGGAGATAATCACCCTGTATGATCCATTAGTGTTTGGACCCTTTTTCCTAAATGCTTTTAGAAATACGAAGGGCATCATATTAATTCTCCTTGATATTTCATTAGTTTCATGTCACCCATTTCATTAGTTATGTGCTATTTCACATTGGTGTCAATGACACAGTGCTAATTTTTTGACATGCACTTTTTTATGGTCCTCATGAACTGTGCTCATTATAAAAAATGGACTGAATTTTTTATTGGTTTATCCTGAGTGAATTATTATATTGAAATAATCCACTTTCTAATTGTTGTAAAGAAGATGCTTTTGCAAAAGTGTATATATTTCTAAAGAAATGGTTTCTAGGAAATAAAATTTTAGAGTACCTGATAGTCAATGAATACAGATAGCATCGTTACCATATTCACTGAAACTTACCCTCTCAACGCCTGTAGCAGAACATGTAATTTTTACACTCTAATCCAATTCAAAAAAATTTTTACCTTTGCAAACTGCTGGTTTCAACAAAATTTAAAAAGTGGACCGAAGGCTACAAAATATTTAATGTGAAAAATTTGCCTATAGAATATACAGACAAAATACGGCATTAATATGTTTAGAAGGATTATAAAATTACTACAGTACATTAAAACCCTGACTAGTACTTGTACTGGAAAACATTTTGGCAGTTCAACAAAATGTTAAACGTAGAGATGTCATATGATTTAACAGTTTCACCTTTAGGTACATCCCCATATAATTAAAACATATGTCTACACAAAAACTTGTACATGTAAGTTCATTGCAGCATTATTTACAATAACCAAAAAGTAATGATAACACTAATTTATACCAGTGGATGAATGGAAAAACAGATTGTGGCATATGATGAGTACTAACACATGGATGAGACTTGAAAACATCATGCTGAGTGAAAGAATCCCAAAATTATATGAAATATCCAGGATACTAAAAATCTATAAAGATAGAAAATAAGTTATGTTTTTTAAAAATTTATTTTATTGTTGAGAGTATTATAGATGTCCCCCATTTCTCCTCCCCATCTCCTTCTACCTGGCTCACACCCCACACCAGGCCTTCACCTGTCTATTGTCTAAGTCCATGGAATATGCATATTTATAGATATGAAACCCTAATATGCAAATAAAATGAATGATGGAACAGCCAACCAACCAAACAACTGTTGCTATGACATGCTCTGACCACCAGGGGGCATGCATGGAACATGGTGGGCGTCGGCCGCAGCAGGATGGTAGAGCAGGTAAGTGGGGGCTCCATATCAAGGCAGAGTGTCGGTAGCTGTCATTGGGGTGAGCCTCTGGTCGTTACTGAAAATTCTTTGCTCTTGTGAGCCACAGTCCCACCCAGCACTTGCACCCACTGACTGCACCTGGTGCTGGCTCCGATCGCTTGGCGCCATGAGTGGGTATGAGTAGTGGCTGCTGGCCTTGATCGCCCCTTAGGGCTTCTCCACCTCCCCCTGCTCCTGAGGGTGATCAGGGCAGCAGCCATGGCTCACACACACAGATAGCACTGGTCCCAATTGCTCTGTGCCGTCAGCAGCTGTGAGTGAGGCTGGCACCATCAGTGCATGGGAGCATGGAGGTGGGAGCAGGGCTGCAGGCAGACAGGGACTGGAGACCATGGCAGGAGGGGCCAGGCAGGGGTGCAGAGGATGGGTGGAGACCTGCCCCTGTGCTCACAGCAGCCTCGTGGTCCACAGTTTCTTTCAGGGTACATGAATTCATGCACTGGGACCTTAGTATGCATATAAGTGCCTTGATTATAAGTTCTATTGATTGTCAGAGATTGGGAGGAGAGGTAGAGAGGAGGCTGGGGTAGGGGTAGTGACCAATGCCAATGAGTATGTAGTTTATTTTTCAGGTAATGAAAATGTACTGGAATTGGATAGTGGTGGTGATTGCACAACTTTATGAATATATTAAAAGTCCTGCACCATAAGCATGTCTCCCACATAGCAGTTCTTCCATTATAGACACAGCAAGTCCTCACAGCTGATTGGCCTGGAGGTCAATTCCTCCTAGTGTACCAACAGCAATTAAGGCTTAACTACACCAAGACTTTGCACTCAGCCCACAAAGGGGTGTACCAAGAGTGTCGACATCAGGTGATTGGGGAGGCTGAGCTACTGCCCGCTATAGGTCACCTACCACACAAAGCCACTCCATCAACACAGGGAAGCAGTCAAAATGCGGAAACAAAGAAACATGTCACGAATGAAAGAAACGGAGGAAAGCAAACTACTGGATGACATAGAGTTCAGAACCACATTTATAAGGTTACTCAAGAATCTTCTAAAAACCGCCGAGAAACTTGATGACACTTCTGAGGAGCTTAGTGAGACCTTCAAGGACCTTAATGAGAATGCCAAAAAAATTGAAAAGGACCAGTCAGAAATGAAGCATACACTGTCTAAAATAAAGAATATACAGAAACTCAACTGTAGATCAACGTACCCCAAGAATCAAACCAAAGATCTGAAATATGAGGAAACAAAAAACACCCAACTGGAAAAACAAAAAGAAAAAAGAATCCAAAAATATGAAGATAGTGTAAGGAGCCTCTGGGACAACTTCAAGCGTACCAACATCTGAATTTTTGGGGTGCCAGAAGAAGAGAGAGAGCAAAATACTGAAAACCTATTAGAAGAAATAATGACAGAAAACTTTCCCTACCTGGTGAAAGAAATAGACTTACAAGTCCAGGAAGTGCACAGAACCCCAAACAAAAGGAATCCAAAGAGGACCACACCAAGACACATCATAATTAAAATGCCAAGGGCAAAAGACAAAGAGAGAATCTTGAAAGCAGCAAGAGAAAAACGGTTAGTTACCTACAAGGGAGTACCCCTACGACTGTCAGCTGATTTCTCAGCAGAAACTATGCAGGCTAGAAGGGAGTGGCAAGAAATATTCAAAGTGATGAACAGCAAGAACCTACAACCAAGATTACTCTACCCAGCAAAGCTATCATTCAGAGTTGAAGGTCAGATAAAGAGCTTCACAGACAAGAAAATGCTATAGGAGTTCATCGCCACCAAACCAGGATTACATGAAATGCTGAAGGGCATTCTTTAAGAAGAGGAAGAAGAAGAAAAAGGTAAAGATAAAAATTATGAACAACAAAATGACATCAAATACATACCTACCAACAAGTGAATCTAAAAATCAAGTAAATAAAAAATCTGAAGAACAGAATGGACGGGTGAATATAATAGAATCAGGGACATAGAAAGGGAGTGGACTGACAATTCTCAGGGGGAAGCGGGTGTGAGTGGTTCGGGAAGAGATTGGACAAAAATCTTACTCCTATGGATGAAGACAGTGGCAGGGGGTAAAGGCATGGGGTAGGGTGGGGTGGGGAATCAGGTGGAGGGGAGCTATAGGAGGAAAACAAAAAGAGGAACACCTGTAATCTGAACAATAAAGATTTATTAAAAAAAATTTTATGGAAATAAAAAAATTTAAGCATATGGAGACTATTACTAACTCTAGTTTACTATAGCATTTCAATTTCTGCCAATTTGCATAGATGGCTTTAACAAAGTATAAAGATGATAATGTATTTGGCCTTAGGGTAAAGGTCAGTGAATTGAAATAAGGATGATATTAACAACAGAGCTGATGGTTTCATTTCATAAGCATTAATTCAATCAGTATCTATTGAGTTACCCACAGAGTGTGCTTTTGAATATCTTCCTGCCCAGCAGGAGGAGCAGACAGGGACGTGTACAGATCTAACGACTCACCACCTCAAGTTCATAAGGTTGCATTTGGGATGATGACAGAAGTTCAATGTAAATATTGGAAAGAAACGTGTGCTATTGTGTGTGTTCTTTTTTATTAAATTTATTGGAGTGACATTTAATAAAATAAAAAAAAATCCACGGAATTCTTTGCTTAAAAGGGTGAATTTTAAAGTATATGAATTTTATCACAAAATAAATTAATCATTAATAAAAATGACAGAAACCTTATGAATATAAAGTAACCTGTGTTAGAATTCCTCCTATATCTTGGTCTTGTACACTTTCCATTAGATCATATTAAACAAAATAAAGATTGGGATATGAAGATAATTTTTCAGTTCCTTACTTTTGTCTGACTCGACTTCTGGATTTGGACCAGGCAGATGCATAACATGGAGAAAAAGAGATAAGTGGAAACAAAGCAGAATTGGGTAATTTGCACAACAAAATAAAGATTTTTGTCTTTTGATGCTTGAAAAATACCACAGCATGCACTTCTCTCTACTGTTTTTTTCTAGACTTCACATCTTTCTGATAATTCCCAAGGATGCAGATGATACTTTCTCCATTTAAAAGAAAATGTCCAAATACCCTACTGTAGAGTCATGTATTATGAAGGGTAAATAAATACATTTCAAAAAAGAACTCATTATAATGTTGTGATCAGTTTCCAACTAAACTTGGGGTTTGGATTTTGGTTGTGCTTGGCCAAAGACAACTTGTTTCTTCAAAGAACAACATCTATCAGGGAATTATGAGGCTTTCTGAACATCAAATAGCTTTCATAAAAATACATTTGGATAATTTAATTGTAAATCAATAAAAATAAGATTTTAATTTTATTCTGACCACCCAGGAATTTACAAATCCAAAGGCTGAACATGGGGCAGATCTTATGGAATTGTTAGTAATACTCCCCCTGCATTCACCACCACCAGTGACTATGAAGATTATGGGGATCTAGAATCATAGGAAATTAACTGTAATTGTTAAGAACAAATAAAATATGTCTTGTGAAACTACATGAAATTACATTTTTATAAGAAAAGGAAATGATTAAAAATCATTCAACTTTTAAATTGCATTGGCATTCTGATTTTATAAATAAATTTTTTACTGTGTCCATAAATCCCAAATTATGAGTTCCCAATAAAAGAAAATTATGTGTGTGCTTCATTTCCTTCACGATAAATTAAACACATAAAAGGAATTTTTAGCCAGTTGAAAATAAAGGGTGATTGGGGAATTAGACAGCATATGACCTTAATATGTCACTGTTAATTAAAAAAAAGTCTTATTTATTTTAGCTAAGTGGTTTGTGCTTATTCTTTTCAAATTTTATCATGTGGCTAGGAGTGTCATTAGTTGTGTAATTTTAAGTGAGCGTAAATTCAGTACTTCTGGGAATAAAAAGCGAGGAGAAATACCCCCAAATGCAATGGCCATAATGACTTCTAGAAGAAAAATCATTAGAAAGAAAGCTGTTACATGTGGCCCATTGAGATTCACAATATGAGGCAATTTAGAGAACTAAATTAGATAAACTTCATGAGACTGCAAGAGTGAAGGAGTCATCTTCTTTGACAAATCTAGCTATTACTAAACCAGGCAATGTACTCAGCGTGGGGCTTTAGCCCCCTGAATGCTGGTGACATAGAAGATGGCAAGAAAATTTATCCTGTGAGTTTTAGGAATTCAAATTTAAATCTTTAAATATAATCAGGTGAAAACTCAAATATTCCAACTACTTTATTGTTAGAGTTAAGGTAATTTAAATTAATTTTGGCACATTTCACAGTTTCTTTTGTTTTGTTTCATTTTCTTTCTGTCCTATACTATCATCTGGTACCTGCTTCCATCAATTAAAAATAATGATATCTGAAACCTAAATTACTGTTTTGTCTATCCTAGTACTGTCATTGCAGAGATCAATTCAATAATGGGGAAAAATGGTAGGTTTGGTAAGCATTATTTGTTTTGTTCATTACCCTTATTTTATTCAAGGGGGAAAACTTGAAGATACTAAACCTTAATTTTATATGATTATGTCAAATTACATTATCCTAACAATGGTAATAGAAGTGACTGATTACAAAGATGTCTTTTGGGTTGTGACTAAAAGGAACATTTCAATGCTAATTGTAGACAAATTAAATATACCAGGGATTTGGTACTTGAAATTTCAGCTGGAAGAGGAAACAAAATACGTATAATATTCTTTGGACAGACTAATTCTGAAGAGTTGTGTGTGTATGTGTCAAACAGGAGATAAATATCTGTAGAACATGAGAGACAGATGTATAGCACAGCAATATCCTATCTAATAAAAGAGTAATATGCAAATTAACCATCACTTGGCTACACACAAGCCACACCCACCATTCAATCAGGAGTGAGTATGCAAATTAACCCTACCAAGATGGCTGCAGCCACAGAGAGAGCAGGAGGGTGGCTTGGGTGTCCCCGGCAATGGAGGAAGCCAAGCTTTCCACACATTCTGGCCGGTCCAAGGCTACAAAGTTTCAATTATAGAAGATACATTAATCCCAACAGAAATGGCTGCTGCCACTGAGTGAGCAGAAGGCTTGGCTCCACTCAAGGCTACAAAGTTTCAATTGTAGAAGATAAATAAATCCCAGGTACCAAGGCCTCCTCTTGGGTCGCTGGGGGTGTGGCTGGCCTGCAAACCACCACAGGCCCCTCACCCAGGCCGCCCCACACCCCAAGGGAACCCCCACCCTGATCTGGGACACCCTTCAGGGCAAACAAATCTATCCTATCTAATAAAAGAGTAATATGCAGATTGACCATCACTCCAACACACAAGATGGCTGCCCCCATGTGGTCAAAGATCCTACCCCCATGTGGACACAAGATGGCCACCACAAGATGGCCAGCAGGGGAGGGCAGTTGGGAGGGACCAGGCCTGCAAGGGAGGGCAGATAGGGGTGATCAGGCCAGCAGAGGAGGGAAGTTGGGGGCAAACAGGCTGGCAGGGGAGAGTTAGACATCAATCAGGCTGGCAGGGGAGTGGATAGGGGGTGATAAGCTGGCAGGCAGAAGCAGTTAGGGGCAATCAGGAAGGCAGGCAGGTGAGCAGTTGGGAGCCAGCAGTCCTGGATTGTGAGAGGGATGTCCGACTGCCCGTTTAGGCCAGAGCAATTGGGCCTAAATGGGCAGTCAGACATCCCTCGAGGCGTCCCAGATTGGAGAGGGTGCAGGCTGGGCTGAGGGTCACCCACCCGCCCCTGTGCATGAATATTGTGCACCGGGCCTCTAGTTCATTAGAAAGAGAACAAGCAGCAACAAGAGCAAAATTTCAACTGAGATATTTGACTTTTTAATTTTTGCACGTGGTCTTCAAAATCCAACGTGTATTTTGTACTTACATTATAGTTTAATTTTAGCTACATGTCTAGAGCTCCCTTATTAGACAGTACAGGGACACAGAAGAGCAGCTCTACACTCACCTGTGACATTGACACTATACGATCTTACACACATTCCTTGAAAAATAACCAAAACATTGTTTTCTTGTTACTGCCTTACCAAAAATGAGATTATATTGATTGATTGATTGATTGATTAATGTATTACATATGTGTCCTTATCTCCTCATTGCCTCCCACCCCCTCATTCATGCCCTCACCCCCCTGGTGTCTGTGTCCATTGGTTAGGTTTATATGCATGCATACAAGACTTTTGGTTATTTCTCCCCCTTACCCCCATCCTCCCCTACCTTCCCTCTGAATTTTGATCATCTGGTCAATGCTTCTTTGTCTCTGGATCTGTTTTTGTTTATCAGTTTATGTTGTTCATTATATTCCACAAATGAGTGAGATCATGTGATATTTATCTTTCTCTGACTGGCTTATTTCACTTAGCATAATGCTCTCCAGTTCCATTCATGCTGTTGCAAATGGTAAGAATTCCTTCTTTTTTACCACAGCATAGTATTCCATTGTGTGGATGTACCACTGTTTTTAATCCACTCATCTGCTGATGGGCACTTAGGTTGTTTCCAAATCTTAGCTCTGGTAAATTGTGCTGCTATGAACATAGGGGTGCATATACCCTTTCTGATTGGTGTTTCTAGTTTCTTGGGATATATTCCTAGAAGTGGGATTACTGGGTCAAATGGGAGTTCCATTTTTAGTTTTTTGAGGAAACTCCATACTGCTCTCCACAGTGGCTGCACCAGTCTGCATTCCCACCAGCCTTTTCCTCTGCTCCTTGCCAACACTTGTCATTTGTTTATTTGTTGATGATAGCCATTCTGACAGGTACCACATTGTCATTTTGATTTGCATCTCTCAGATGATTAGTGACTTTGAGCATGTTTTCATATGTCTCTTGGCCTTCCTTATGTCCTCTTTTGGAAAGTATCTATTTAGGTTCATTGCCCATTTTTTTATTGGATTGTTAATCTTCTTTTTGTTAAGTTGTATGAGTTTTCCATAAATGTTGGAGATTAAACCATTACCAGTGATAACATTGGCAAATATGTTCTCCCATGCAGTGGGCTTTCTTGTTGTTTTGTTTATGGTTTCTTTTGCTCTATAGAAGCTTTTTATTTTGATGTAGTCCCATTTGTTTATTTTTCTTTACTGGTAGTTTCCATTGCCCCAGGAGCTGTATCAGTGAAGATATTGTTTCAGCATATGTCTGAGATTTTGCTGCCTGTAGATTCTTCTAATACTAGTATATTTATTGTTTTCCCATCTTATTTCCCATCTTATGTTTAAATCCTTTATTCATTTTGAGTTTATTTTTGTGTACGGTATAAGTTGGTGGTACAGTTTCATTTTTTTTTTTTCGTGTATCTGTCTAATTTTCCCAACACCATTTATTGAAGAGACTGTCTTCACTCCATTGTATGTTCTTGCCTCCTTTGTCAAATATTAATTGAGCATCGTGGTTTGGGTCAATTTCTGGGTTCTCTATTCTATTCCATTGGTCTATATGTCTGTTCTTGTGCCAGTACCAGGCACAGTGAAATAAAAATACAGGCCAATATCCCTCATGAACATAGATGCTAAAATCCTCAACAAAATTCTAGCAAATTGGATCCAGCAGTATCAGAAAGATCATACACCATGACCAAGTAGGGTTTATCCCAGAGATGCAAGGATGGTACAATATCCACAAATCAATAAACGTGATACATCACATAAACAAATTGAGAGATAAAAACCACATAGTCATATCAATTGATGCAGAAAAAGCATTTGACAAAATCCAACACCCTTTCTTGATAAAAACCCTCAGCAAAATGGGAACAGAGGGATCATACCTCAACATAATAAAAGCCATGTATGACAAATCTACAGCCAACATCATACTCAATGGGCAAAAACTAAAACCATTTCACCTAAGAACAGGAACGAGACGGGGATGACCACTTTCACCACTCCTGTTTGACATAGTACTGCAAGTGTTAGCCATAACAATTAGACAAAAAGAAGAAATAAAAGCCATCCAAATTGGAAAAGATTTGCAGATGACATGATACTATACATAGAAAACCCTAAAGACTCTATAAAAAATTATTAGACTTAATAAATGAATTTGGCAATGTAGCAGGATACAAAATTAATGCCAAGAAATCTATGGCATTTTTATACACCAATAGTGAACTTACAGAAAGAGAGATTTTAAAAATTCCCATTTACCATCGCACCAAAAAAATTAAGATACCTAGGAATAAACTTAACTAAGGAAGTAAAAGACCTATAACTCAGAAAACTACAGGACATTGAAAATAGAGATAGAGGACGGCATAAACAGGTGGATGAACATATCATGTTCATGGATTGGTAGAATGAACATCATTAAAATGTCCATACTACCCAAAGGAATCTATAGATTAAATGCATTCCCCATTAAAATACCAACAGTATATTTCACAGACCTAGAATGAACTCTCCAAAAATTAATCTGGAATAAAAAAAGACCTCGAATAGCTGCAGCAATTCTCAGAAAGAAGAACAAAGTAGGAAGGATCTCAGTACCGAAGATTATATTTCTAGTCTCCAAGTACGTCTGATCATGAGTAAGAGCAATAGTAGCAACAAAACTTGGCAATGTCTCCAGACCTAACCAATGATCATAATAGTTCTAACAAGGCCTCATGATCATTGATTACTTATTGCTAAATATCTTTAATATCGTGATTGAAATTTGTTGTTTAGGGCTTTAGGGTTTACCTATGTTAGGGATAAAGCCAGTTCATTTTTAGAAAAGTCTGGACACTGTTGTATACCCCAAGTTCATATCCATTCTTTGGTAACACAATACTGATTTTGCTTAACAATCTACCTTTCATGGGAAGTGACTTTATCACCTTCTTAGGGATAAATCCTATGTGAGGTTGGGCTCCCCAGCAAACAGACCCTGAGGTGGAGCTCTGTCCTATAGGCACTTCCTGGGAGCACATTACAAAGTTGCAATGGAGGCCTCAGTGGAATCCATAGAGAGCTCGGAAGCTCCACGTGTTACTTCAGCCATGTCCCAAATTCAGGAAGTGAAGCTGGGCCATCACTCCAGATCAAACAGTTATTGAGCACCTGGGATGAGACATCACTTTGGCAACATTTTTGCTGCCATGGAAGGAGTTCCTGCAAGAGTTCTCAGTTGTGCGTTCTCAGCCATCAACACTCAAGCTGCAAGAGAACAGATCCCCTTATTTCTTGTTAGTATGTTTGGGCTGCTGTAATAGAACACCAGAGGTTGGAGGGCTTATAGATACAGACATTTATTCTTCACAGTCTGGAGGCTTGAAGTCCAAGATCAAAGTGCTAGCAGCTTGGATGAGGACCCTTTTCCAGGTCACAGACTTTCTCACGTGGCAGAAGGGACAAGGGGTTGTCTGGGCTCTTTTTTATAAAGGCATTTATTTCATCATTAGGGCTCCACCCCCATAACCTCACCACTTCCCAAAAGCTCCACCTCCTAATACCATCACTTTGGGGGGTAGGTTTCAACATATTAATATTTTTGGTGAGGACATAAGCATTCTATCCATAACATTTCTGAGGAGGGTAACTAGATAAAGACCACCACACCTCTAAGATGCTGAATAGTATAATCTAGTCTTTCCAAAACTATTTACCACCCTGCCCTTCTAGAAAAATGAGGGAATTATGTAGAACACTGGGGTACCTAGCTAAAGCTGTTGTGGTGAGAGGTCTTATCTCTCTGGCCCTGAAAATGAAGAGTGTCAATATCCTGGCACAACTGCAATTGATTTGTGCCATGTGATTGTGCCTTGACACAATGGTGGGAAATTCTCATCAAGTGGGATTCCATTCTTCTTGTGTAGAAGTGAGCATAATGTGCAGTTCTGACCTAATAGATGGACAAAGAACTAGGCATTTTAAGAAATGCCTAGAGGCATTTCTTAAAATGGCTAGAGGCAATGAAAACTGTAAAAGTCTTTTGAATAGCAATTGAGAGAGAGAGAGAGAGAGAGAGAGAGAGAGAGAGAGAGAGAGAGAGAGAGAGAAGAGAAAAACAAGGAGGTGGTGGTGGAGGAAGTGGCCAAGGTGGAGAAGGAGGAGGAGGAGGAGGAGGAGGAGGAGGAGAAATTCTTATGCAATATAAGTAGTATACTCTGAAGCTCTTAAAATATCTAACTTAGTCTGTTCTCAAAACTGTAAGGTCTGCAAGGGACTTAAAAATGATAATAGTGCTGGTACAGCATGGTTTTTATCTGAATTTCTTTTGCTTTTATTAAAGTTGAACAATATTCTTTTAGCAACATGCTTGTAAAGTTGGGCATCCTTTTAAAGATTAGAAGATTGGATTAGAGAGAACTATTTTGATCCCTTCATCAGGTTAGAAGAGGGGATGACAGAGTAGGTAAGTCAACTGGAAGGTAAGTGAACTGGCAGAACTGCCTGGGAAGTTGGCAGCAGATCATGAACTCTGGCCCCTGGACAGAGGGTTAATACTTGGATACTGGCTTCTGGGCTCCAAGCATCTATGAATGGGAAATGAAAGCAAACCTCCCCACCCAGGGTGTACTGAGTTTTGAGAATCACAAATGTGTCATATTTGTTTCCCTAGAGTTGTGGCCACATTCTTCATACTACATTATATCTCAGGAAGGGAGAATATGGGGAAATAAGGTAAGAAGCCAAACACCTTGATTTTCTTTGTTTGGCCTTGTTGTAAGGTGAATACATGCTCTGCTTAGTTGCAATGGTGCTGGCCTCCTGCCTCTCTCCTACTTGGTTCAACAAAGATAATTTTCCTCCTCGGGTTTATTACTTTAATAGTTATTCACTTGAGTAACTGTGTTTTTGAAACAATTTTGATCATGTCATTGGACACAGTTAAAGTAAGACAAGCTGATTGGGCCCTTTTCGTGTTTCTTACTATGGGTAATTGCTAGTTCTACAAATGTCAAAAAGTGCCATGTTTTCACAGAGCTGTGAACAACATTGTCAAATCAAGGGCAGCAGAATGTGAAAACTATTTAATGCTTTGTGGGTATTGATTTAGGAATAAACAATAGGAATCTGTAGTTAATAATCAATATTCTTCTTATAAATCTAGTGCTTATAAGCTACAGATGTCCTTTAATACAAAGGATCTGGAAAACAGCCAGGATAGCATCTTGACACTTCTTACAGAAAATAATCATGATTTTCTCTCTTTAAAAAACATACACATTGACTTCAGAGAGAGAGAGAGAGAGAGAGAGAGAGAGAGAGAGAGAGAGAGAGAGAGAGATGTTGACCAGCTGCCTTCCACACATGCCACCTTTTGGTTCACAGGATAATGCTCAACCAACTGAGCCACACTAGCCAGGGCTATCATGGTTTTCTTTAATTCTTCATTAGATATAACATATTGGTCCTGCCAAATCATGTGTAGCTGAGAGAATATCCTAAATGGAAGTCATTTTTTTAGTTGGCTTCTATGTTAAAATTTCTTGTTTGGAATGTGCTTATGTAAAAGACCAAGGTTCTGAATTGCAGGTATGTTCACAAGGAAGCTTGAATATAGGTCATACATTGAGAATTATGGCTGTTGGTAAAGTCATGGAATGGTCCTTGGTTTAATGCTCAAAATTTCACTATTCAATCAACAAAGATGTAAGACCCCTACCCAGTGAAACACTATGTGCTAATAAGGGATGAAATGTAATTTCCCTCCTCTACTCACAGGGAGAGAAGTTAGAAAAAAATTCATTTGTGTCTAGAAGGGGAGATGAACAGGAGATTGTGCTGCAGGTGTGGTGAGGGTTTGGAATTTCCCTTTGAAGCTTTCACTCCCAGAGGGACAAATTATTGAATTGTGGGGATTATAAGCTTTTGCACCGAAGGCCTGACTTAGGAGTTTATGGTCCACTTTGGTCCCATTATCCTACTCACTCATGCCGCTCCTAACAAGCACTGCTACCTGTGCAGTCTCAGAGGAACACTGCTGACACACCAGGCAGGAAAGCATGGTCCCTAGGTCTGGGGCAAGGACACTGAAGGCCTCATACCACAGGAAGGAATACAATATGGCTGAAAAACAAAACTTACAATTATAGTAAGCAGACTTCTCTGTTTTGAGATGGCCATTGCATAGACTGAATTGTTTAAAGGGCAGCCCTGCCTGGCTGGTGTGACTCAGTGATTGAGCATTGACTTATGAAACAAAGAGATCATGGTTCGACTCCCAGCTAGGGCACATGTTCATATTGTGGGCTCAATCCCCAGTAGGGGGCGTGCTGGAGGTAGCCTATCAATGATTCTCATCATTAATGTTTCTATCTCTCTCTCCCTCTCTCTCTGACATGAATAAAAATATATGGAAATGGAGTCCACAGCCCAGGCATGCAACCTTACCTGGAATCAAACTGTGACCTCCTTGGGTCATAGGTCGCTGCTCAAGCACTAAGCCACGCCAGTTCAGTCCAACCTTGTTCTTTTTGAATTAGCAATTCTGCTATTCTGGGTCCCTTGTATTTTCTCTACTTTATCTTAGTTAAACATTTTATTTGGATTATTATAATTTACATCCAAAAACATATATATGTTTTGTAGCTAAAGGGACATATCTCAGGTATCTTAGATTGTCTGAGACAATCTGCATTTATGCCTAGTATTTCTGTTATTATTATTCCCAAAGAGTCTTATTTTATTCCCAAAGGGTCCTACTTTGAATGCAAAAGTATTTGGTCATTCTCAGTTTAGATTATAGAAGACTTGCAAAGCCCTTCTAATACCCAAATAGGGAATTGAGTCTGTCAGAGAACCAGTTACAATCCATAATCCATTCCAATTCCAAGGAGCTATTTAAAATTATCCTTCACTTCAACATTTTAAGATAAGCTTATCAATCACTTTTAATGTCAAGTTATCTCTCATAGGATATCCTCTAAATAAGTTAAAAAAATCAATCTCTTTCACTGACTTTTTCCATTAGACAAAGGGACAAAGCATGGAGGAAACATGCTTATTTGATTCCTCTTTTTAAATAGCCCCAATATTATACATTTGAAAATGCTTTAGAATATTATTTATAATTGAAATATTTTTGTTACTATTGCCATAAAGATTTACATAAAATATTTAAATCTTGCAGGTAAACTTTTGTAAATCATACCCAAGGATAATACTAAATAATACTCAATGAAATGTTAACATTGCATTAGTCAAGTATGACACAGTAGCACAGACAATAACGATAAATATGGCAAAGGAGTTAATGTATAACCAAGCATTTAATGTGAGTACAGACAGAAAACACAAGGCAAAGAGCAAAAGTAGCAGTTTGGAGCTCTAAGAGTAAACATGAGATTGCGAATTTATAGCTTCAAGAATTTTGCATCTGGGTTGTTTGATTTTACTTTTAACTTTGAAGTTTTAACTTTATATAGGCTTGAAAAATATATGAATACACAGGTCATCTTCTAATCCATAACTGTAAGAAGAATGTGTTCATGAAATAAAAATCAAGAAAGAACTATTAAAAATTGCTCCTGATTATTTTAACTGTAGGTGGATTTTGGTTTTCTATGTATCTTTGGACATTTACTTCAAAAGAGCAGTCTCTTCACTATGTATAACATAGTTAAATGAAAAGACATTAAAGCAACTTACTAGGCCTACCGCAGAGTCCTGTGGTACAACAAAATAAAATCAGGTTAAATAATGTCAAACTTGTTTTACGATGTGTGTGTGGAAGGATAATTTGTGTAATGGACTATCACCAATGGTGACTCAATCTGGTGAATATTCAGTAAGTTTTTGGATCACTGTTATGTGAGGACTTCAAAATGTATGTATTTATTGCAAAGTCTTGCTTTGCTTATGAGAGCCGGCGGGGGGAGGAGAGAGAGGGAGAGGGAGAGAGAGAGAGAGAGAGAGAGAGAGAGAGAGAGAGAGAGAGAGAGAGAGAGAGAGAGAGAGAGGAAGGAAGGAAGGAAGGAAGGAAGGAAGGAAGGAAGGAAGGAAGGAAGGAAGGAAGGAGGGAAGGAAGGAAGGAAGGAAGGAAGGGAGGGACGGAGGAAGGGAGGGAAAGAAAGGAAGAAAAGAAAGAGTAAAGATGCATGGCTATTTTCCTTTTTTTTTGTATCTACCCCATAGGGAATATTTTGATTCTGTGTTTCAGACAATTCACTGATGATGTCTGAATTAAGAGGAATGAAGATGTGCAGTGTTAAAGAAGCCTGAATGAAGCTTAAGATCAACTGTCTTTAAAAAAATACACATTTTTTTTTTTTTTATTTCAGAGAGGAAGAGAGAGGGAGAAATAGAAATATCAATAATGAAAGAGAATCATTGACTGGCTGCCTCCTGCATGCCCCCTGCTGGGGATCAAGTCTGCAACCCCATCCTGTGGCTTGACCCAAAATTGAACCATGACCTCCTAGTTCATAGGTCCACACTCAACCACTGAGCGACATCAGCCAGGCTGTAATAAACTCTTAAACAAGATATTAAACAAGATATAATACAAACTCTTAAATTTGCTTTTAAAGAATGTTAGTGGAGATATGAATTGAATATATATTAAATTTATAATTTTTCAAGTTAAAAGTCACTTCTGAAGCAAATCTATTCTCTTCCCACCTCTGTCTCTGCAACACACACACACACACACACACACACACACACACACACACACACACACTTCCTCTATAAGGTGATACATGTAGAGGGGTAAAAAGACTTAGTTTCCAGAATTTGTCTTATATCTTGTTTTAAAGAAATGGAGTGTGGGCCAACTAGTTTTAGATTTTAGGAAGAAATTACAAAGACTGATGAGGATTAAAAGCATGCTATGTAAATTACTTAGCCTGAATTACCAAGGAGATTTTATGAGGTTATTTATATGGTAGGTTAAAAACTAGTGCACTGATTTGGATGTAATGTTTTACAACGAATTAAAATTCATAATACTCTACATGTTATGAGAAATATGGTCTGCAACTTGCATAAAATCTACTTCATCTTAAAACATATCATTAACAAGTTATTATTTTATAACTATATATTTAGAAAAAAATGCTTCTTAGTCAAAACAGCAACAACTCAACTAAAACAGGAATCTTCTATTCAAGCAACAAAAGTTACATTTATCATGTGTAAGCCAGTGCATGAAGACACAGCAGTTTTAAAGATGTAGTCCTTACCTACCTGCAAATGGCTCTGTGGTAAAATATAATAGCCATTTCTTTTTATTATGACACTTGGTTCTACTATTTAATTGTTAGATATAATACCATTCACTGCAACTGGAAACAAGAGCACCTTTCTTTTCTGCCTTTGCAATTGCCTCATGAATCAAAGGATTCTGGTAAGCTGCAAAAGTAATAATTTAAAAAATATATCATAAATTTCTTAAAGCAATTACTATATTTCATGCTTTGTATTAAGTAGAACTTTGATTTTTTTCTATTTAGGTAGAACTATGACTTTTTAAAAATAGATGGTCTCATTCAAATGTATTGCAACATGATCTATGGATATGATTCTACAGGGGGACTTGAATCATTTGTGCTAATAAAGATTGAGATTTAAAATGTGTGCACTGGTCCTCAGCCTTCTTCTTTTCCACACCTCCCATATCCCACCATGCTGGGGCAAATGAAATTATCACAAACTAGAGGCCTGGTACACGAAATTCGTGCACGGGGGGCGGGGGGATGTCCCTCAGCCCAGCCTGCACCCTCTCAAATCTAGGACCCCTCGAGGGATGTCCGACTGCCCGTTTAGGCCCGATCACTCTGGCCTACATGGGCAGTCGAACATCCCTCTCACAATCCAGGACTGCTGGCTCCCAACTGCTCACCTGCCTGCCTTCCTGATTGCCCCTAACCACTTCTGCCTGCCAGCCTGATCACCCCCTAACCACTCCCCTGCTGGCCTGATTGATGCCTAACTACTCCCCTGCCAGCCCGATTACCCCTAACTGCCCTTCCCTGCAGGCCCGGTCACCCCCAACTTCCCTCTTCTGCTGGCCTGGTCACCCCTAAATGCCCTCCTCTGAAGGCTTGATCGCCCCCAACTACCCTCCCTTGCAGGCCTGGTCCTTCCCAACTGCCCTCCCCTGCTGGCCATCTTGTGGTAGCCATCTTGTGTCTACATGGGGGCAGGATCTTTGACCACATGGGGGCAGCCATCTTGTGTGTTGGAGTGATGGTCAGTCTGCATATTACTCTTTTATTTGATAGGATAGAGGCCTGGTGCATGGGTGGGGGCCAGCTGGTTTGCCCTGGAGGGTGTCCCAGATCAGGGTGGAGGTCCCCTTGGAGTGTGGGGTGACCTGGGTGAAGGGCCTGTGGTGGTTTGCAGGCTGGCCACACCCCCTGGCGCCCCAAGCGGAGGCTCTGGTATCTGGGATTTATTTATCTTCTACAATTGAAACTTTGTAGCCTAGAGCAGAGCCTAGAGCTTGCTCTGTGGTGGCAGCCATTTCTGTTGGGATTTATTTATCTTCTATATTTGAAACTTTGTAGCCTTAAATGGAGGCCAAAGCAGGCCAGGGCTGCAGAAGCTTGGCTTCCTCCATCGCTGCTGGCAACGCTAGCCTCCTGCTCTCTCCAGCTCCATGGCTGCCACCATTTTTGTTGGGATTTATTTATCTTCTATAATTGAAACTTTGTAGCCTTGAGTGGAGGCCTGGGCTAGCCAGGGTGTGGGGAAAGCTTGGCTTCCTCCATTGCCAGGGAATCCCAAGCCTCCCTCCTGCTCTCTGTGGCTGCAGCCATCTTGGTGTGTTTATTTGCATATTCACTCCTGATTGGTTTGTGGATGTGGCTTGTGGGCATGGCTTGTGGGCGTGGCTTGTGGGTGTAGCAGAGGTATGGTTAATTTGCATATTACTCTTTTATTAGATAGGATGAGTCAAGTCCTGTGCTTCCCATTAATTTGTCCAAACCACTGTCCAGGAGAAATGAATTCAGGATTCTGTTTCCAACTCCTGGCACTCTAGGACAGTTCTTTATCTAGATTGCAAGCAATTGGCATGGTATCACTAATTTTCTTTTTTTGATCCTGATAGATCACAACCTATAGAGGGAGGAATTTCCCATTCAAAAAGGAAAATAAAACCTATTGGCATTTCATTTTAAAATACATTGTTTGAAAATTATAGCAGGAATGATAGAGGTGATAATGTCCTAAACCATACAACTGCCATAGCCATAGAATAGTAGAAAATTGGTTCTTGTATTTTGTTTTTTTGTTGTTTTATTTTTAAATAAATCTTTATTGTTCAGATTACAGGTGTTCCTCTTTTTGTTTTCCTCCTATAGCTCCCCTCCACCTGATTCCCCACCCCACCCTACCCCATGCCCTTACCCCCTGCCACTGTCTTCATCCATAGGAGTAAGATTTTTGTCCAATCTCTTCCCAAACCACTCACACCCGCTTCCCCCTGAGAATTGTCAGTCCACTCCCTTTCTATGTCCCTGATTCTATTATATTCACCAGTCCATTCAGTTCTTCAGATTTTTTATTTACTTGATTTTTAGATTCACTTGTTGGTAGGTATGTATTTGATGTCATTTTGTTGTTCATAATTTTTATCTTTACCTTTTTCTTCTTCTTCCTCTTCTTAAAGAATACCCTTCAGCATTTCATGTAATCCTGGTTTGGTGGTGATGAACTCCTTTAGCTTTTTCTTGTCTGTGAAGCTCTTTATCTGACCTTCAACTCTGAATGATAGCTTTGCTGGGTAGAGTAATCTTGGTTGTAGGTTCTTGCTGTTCATCACTTTGAATAGTTCTTGCCACTCCCTTCTGGCCTGCATAGTTTCTGCTAAGAAATCAGCTGACAGTCGTATGGGTACTCCCTTGTAGGTAACTAACCATTTTTCTCTTGCTGCTTTCAAGATTCTCTCTTTGTCTTTTGCCCTTCGCATTTTAATTACGATGTGTCTTGGTGTGGTCCTCTTTGGATTCCTTTTGTTTGGGGTTCTGTGCACTTCCTGGACTTGTAAGTCTATTTCTTTCACCAGGTAGGGAAAGTTTTCTGTCATTATTTCTTCTAATAGGTTTTCAGTATTTTGCTCTCTCTCTTCTTCTGGAACCCCAAAAATTCAGATGTTGGTACGCTTGAAGTTGTCCCAGAGGCTCCTTACATTATCTTCATATTTTTGGTTTCTTTTTTCTTTTTGTTTTTCCAGTTGGGTGTTTTTTTTTTCCTCATATTTCAGATCTTTGGTTTGATTCTTGGGGTACATTGATCTACAGTTGAGTTTTTGTATATTCTTTATTTTAGACAGTGTATGCTTCATTTCTGACTGGTCCTTTTCAATTTTTTTGGCATTCTCATTAAGGTCCTTGAAGGTCTCACTAAGCTCCTCAGAAGTGTCATCAAGTTTCTTGGTGGTTTTTAGAAGATTCTTGAGTAATCTTATAAATGTGGTTCTGAACTCTATGTCGTCCAGTAGTTTGCTTTCCTCCATTTCTTTCATTCGTGACATGTTTCCTTGTTTCCGCATTTTGGCTGTTTCCCTGTGTTGATGGAGTGGCTTTGTGTGGTAGGTGACCTATAGCGGGCAGTAGCTCAGCCTCCCCAATCACCTGATGTGGATGCTTCTTGGTACACCCCTTTGTGGGCTGAGTGCAAAGTCTTGGTGTAGTTAAGCCTTAATTGCTATTGGTACGCTGCGAGGAATTGACCTCCAGGCCAATCGGCTGTGAGGACTCGCTGTGTCTATAATGGAAGAACTGCTGTGCTGGAGACACGCTTATGGTGCAGGACTTGTTTCAGTGGGGCTTTGGTGCTCGCTGAGTCTGCCTCTTGAATGTGTCACTTATGGATGTGAGGAGTTAAAATCTGGTGTCTCACACTGACCACTAGGTATACTGGCTTCTGGATCTCCAATGGGGTGCAGGTCAGCTGTTGTCTGAGTCCACCCAGCAGGAGCTACAGCGAGAGCTACAGTTTTCTCCTCTTTGCTTGGGGTTTGGAGGTTTTGGAGCTGTCTGATCCGGGCTGCAAGTTTGTTAGGTTAAGCTGCGATAGGGCAGGCCTTTCTTATGCTAAAGCTGCTGCTTGGAGCTTGGGTGGGTTTGTAGGTTGTGTGGGGCGGGGTCTCAGGGCGTCACTAGGCTAAGGCATGGCAAACAGGAATGGCTGCTAGTTAGCGGGCTCTGTGTCTCGTCCCGTGCCCCAATGCAGTAAACAATTATTCTTGTAAGAAGCTCTGCAAGCAGGCCCCCCTCACTTTCCGACCAGGTGGCAGACAATCCAGCTTCTCCCCGTAGGAGTTTGGGTCCCCTGCCTCTCCCCAGAAACTGTATTTCAGAGTAATTGGGGGCTTGTCTCCCCTTTGGGTTGAAAAAAGCAATGCCTGCCGCCAGCCTGGATCACTCGCCTCCATACCTCAGCTTTTCAGTACTTGTACACGTCTCAATGCTCTTTTCTCTTTCCTTCTAGTTGTAGAACTTCTACTCAGCCAGGTTTCCCGTGGTTCTGGGTGATAGACGTTTTGTCTTTTAGTTGTAGGTTTGAAATTGTTGTGTGAGGCAGCAGTTTAGGTGTTTACCTACGCCACCATCTTGGATTCCTCTCTGGTTCTTGTATTTTGAATAAATTCCCATCATAAATATAATACTTGCCAAAGTTTGAAAACTTCTGCAATAGATGTTTAATAAGTAGTTTCTGGTTGATTGAATTTTTTAAAATTTTGCATGATCACTTACACATCATAAAACTAGAAATGATATGAGATAAAACTCTAGAAATGGTCCCTTTGTTCTTAGGCATTCAAGTCTAAGACAGAAATCTAAACACAGAATAATCAATTTATGTGTTATTTCAATCTCCAGTAGATACATTCAAAGAATCACTAAGGTTCATTCCAATGAGATTCATACTGTACAAATCACAGTGTATGCCAATATACTACTTCATGCGGAAAACAAGAGAATGTACATAGACATAATATCTTAGGGTGGGGGATGAATATTACTGCCTACTGTAAGAGAGAGAGAGAGAGAGAAAGAGAGAGAAAGAGAGAGAGTATGTGTGTGTGTGTGTGTGTGTGTAAAAGAGAGAGATAGAGACTCCTAACCTTCATAAAAATATGAAGCCATCCTTCTTTACCTTATGAAAATCCATAAATCCATTCTTCTTCCAGCATGATAGAGTCTAGATTCAAATTCTGCATGAGGATAGTATTTCATGCAAGTTCTACTATGTTTCATTGACCAGTTTTAAAGATCAAAAAGTACAATTTAATATTATTAAATGCCAATTCAATGACTTCAGAGTTGATAATTCTTGTAAAACTGGTTGAGAGAAATTAGAATAACAGCTATGTACTGTTATCTGTACATGTACCTAATATGTTTAATGCTTACAACTGCTCTATAATGTAAATAACAAAAATCTTGATTTTATACATAAGGAAATTAAGGGTAAGGGGGAGAGATCAACCAAAGGACTTGTATGCATGCATATAAGCCTAACCAGTGGTCACGGACAACAGGGGGGTGTGGGCATGAGTGGGGAGGGGTTTGGGATGGGAATGGGGGGATGAGGACAAATATGTGATACCTTAATCAACAAAAAAATTTAAAAAAAGAGCTTATGTGTTTTAACACCTATTATTTGCAAAAAAGCACTATCTGATTATATGAAGATCTGAATATTTTTAGAATAAGTATCATATATAAATGAAATATATATATAAATATGTATATAAAGTATTCAAATTGTATCTCAGAAGAATAATATAGTCCAGAATTAAATTTATTATTTATTATTATCAATCTCTTATTCTGAGTTATTAGTGATATACCATAAAACTCAGTATCAAAGCAAAATAGTGCAGACTGTGAACATACCAGAGCACAGGTCTTTATCCCTAACAGATACTCAACGACAGGACACTAATTTTATGAGCACTATTAGAGCTTTTGTAGAACTACGCTAAACAGTTACCTTAGGAAACAAATTCACATCCAGTTTTGCAGTAGAAGGCCATTTGTGCATTTGCCACATTTCCCTCTGCATCCATTTATGTCTCTCCAGTAGAGACCATTGTCTAATTAATTATATGACAGCTGATAATCCCTCCTTTGGGCTAGCAAAGCACTTTCCTGTTCTGTATATTGCTTGGCACTGCAGGGGAACTGATTGCTCCTCTCCAGTTAGATAAAAGCTGGAGATGTTGCTCTTCTTAAAACATCTTCCCTAATAAGTATTTAATGCAAGACAAGTGCTATAGAAGTTTCAACATGATTTCATATTAAAATAATTGTTAAACTTGAAAGAGAATTCAAAAGCCTCTAGAATTACTGTAGTAACCATTTTCTCAAAATAAATGTGCAGTTATTAAAATAATGTATATTAATGATGAAATGCTTAAAACCACGAGGAAGAGAAAGACATCCTATAATTTCAACACCCAAAGACAGCATTAATAAACACCTATGTACAAACCTCAAACTAGGACCTTATCCTACATTATATTAGTACTTAAACATTTGCCCTTGTTAACAATATCACATAGTCCTTTAAATTCCCAATTTTCTGACTTTATCATACTTTATATAATCAGTTTTCTACTGTTAGACATTAAGGTTATTATTTATTTTTTACTCATATTGGAACATGTGGTGATAAACTTTTTTTGATATGAATCATATGTATCATTATACTTATTTCTCATTGCTTTAGGATATATTCCTAATGGTATTTCTGGGTCAAAAGGTTTGAATATTTATTGCTTCAATATATATATTGATGACTGCCATCCATTAAAAAAATAATAATTTGCAGCTTTGTCATCAGTCTATAGCTGCCCATTTTCCTGCATTCTTACTAACATGAGGTATTACTCTTTTTAATCACATTGGTTTGGCAGTGAAAATCATGTTTTACTGCTGTTTTAATTTGCATCTGTCATTGCTAAAACAATAGAATATTTTATATGTTTACTTGTCATTTGCGTTTTTATATGTATCATTTGTTCATACTTTGTTCAGTTTTCTATTGTGTTCACATTTTCTTCATTGACTTATATGGGAGTTAAATAAAGGAAGAATATTGGCACACTGCATTTCATATTAACCTTTGCACACATTGTGAGAATTAATCCAGGGACAAATTACATATACTAAAGGTAAGGAAATAGTTGATAGAGACCATTGGCAATTGAGATAACAATTTAAAGTTTCTTTTATTTAAAAAAAAATATTTGTCCTGGAAAAATAATCACACAACCCATTTTAACCATATTTATACTGAGGATATTTTAAAGTACAAAATCATTTCATAATAATAGTGATAATGCTACTAATAGTTAACATTTACTGTGAGTGTATCTGTAAGGCACTTCACATTCTAAAAAAATTCATAAAGCAGTTACTCTTTCTGTTCATGTTTTACAGAGAAAGAAACTAACCCTTATAGTGTAACATGCACAAGATTACAAGCCAGTGTATGTTCTATCACAATTTTATTACAGCTGAGATGAAAGAAAAAAAATTGTCCACAAATTTACTTTATGCTGTCAAGAAAGGAAGAGATTCACAAAATTAAAATCATGGAATTAATATAATAAATTGAACCACATTAAATTTCTTTTTTAGTAGGTCAATAGTGATCAAATATTAGCAAGTTTATGTGGTTCAAACAAATTAATTTGAATCTGGAAAAAAACTGTAGAAAAAATATGCAAACAAGTTGTAACATAAAAAAAAATGTTTATCACACTATTTTATTAAAGCCCAATCAATGTATTTATAGAGGGCAAAACTAAGACTGATAGAGTTTATGCAGATTTCCTCAGCACTTAAAAGAATAACTTTTAGAAAGATTATATTTTTACTAATGTCTCAAATATCCTATGAGATAAATGTTTTTATTATTTTCATTATATTGGTACATTTTTTTGCCCCCTAACCTTTCTCACTCTCTCTCTTTCTTATGTTACCTTCTCTATTTCTTTTCCCTGTCTCTCAACCCAGCCTCTCTCTCTCTTCCTCCTTCCTATCTTACCTTTGCTATCTTCTCTGTTTCTTTGACTCTCTTTATGTCTATAAATGTTTGTTGACTATGTACTATACTCAAAGCTAAATTCTCACATGCATTGGTGAATGAGGCAGTCTTTTAAGGCGTTTGTTTATGAGGCGGTAGAGAAGAAAATAGGCAATTTATTTCCATTGGATGTAACGCTGTTATTGGAAAGAGGGCCAAACCTGGAGCACGTCTGCCTAAAGTCAGCCTATAGTGTGTTGGGTTCTTGACTTCATGCAGGAAAGATTTCACAATATGAGTAGAGGTAATTTTGAGAGTATGTTTATTAAAGCTGGGACAGTGAAACAAGGAAGGGCTTAGTATAAAGGAAGCAGCAAGAGAGAGCCTGGGCAGGGCTACTTTAGCTCTCTAGAAATGTTATAGGAAAGAAATGAGCCTAGGTGGGTTTGCTTTTGCTCACTGAGAAGTCAGAGAAATGTGGGCCTTAGAGACAAGTTCAGGGATTTAGCCCAGATGAGCTGACACTGCCCATTGTTCCCCTGCTTGAAAGTCTCATGGGGTCCCTTAGTGTTTAGGAGATGCATGCCTGTGGGGAGAGAAACAGGGAAAGGCAGAGGCACCTGGGTGCTCCTGGGAGGGAGAGCGTGCACTGGGTTCTTTGTCTTGAAGGTTTTAAAGGCTGAAAGTTTAGGGAGGGGTCTTAGGGAAGTATCTCAATGGAATACTCATCAGCTTTTCCAGTGTACTTTTTAGGGTCATGGCCAGGGTCATGAACTGATTGGTTGGCACAAGGTTAGGGAGTCATTAGTCATCACAGCTGGTCCTGGCATTGCCTATCTGGTTTTGCTGCTTTCCTAGGCCTGGAGTTGAAATACAACTAAGGCCTAGATGTTATCTCTAGAGAGGAAAGGTCATGGGGTGTCTAAACTGCATGGCCAGAGGTATGCCAGGGAAGGAAAGGCTACCCTGGGGGTGAGGTCCAGCCACAGTTTTGCTGTTGCTAGGTACCCAGGGCTTTCCAACTGGTGACCCCTTCTGTACCTGATTTTAAATTGCTCTGATAGTTTAAGTTATCTGTCTCAATTTCCTCATATAGTTGCCAAATAATTTTTCTTACCAATCTACCTCAAAAACCACTTGGCCAGTCCACTTAAAGTAATCTCGGATGATGGTGAGCGGCCTTTCAAAGACAGTATCTTTGAAACGGAGATATTCAAAGGAATGGAGCCCTAGGAGACAGCATTCTCAGTAATTTAGAGACAGAAACCATAATTCAGGGTGCTGAAGTGGCTGAAATTAGTGCAGCTGGGCACTGGAGGCAATTGTATTTAATAAGCATGTTTATAGAAAAATTAAATTCTTAAATAAAAATATTCCCACAAAGAAAATTTTATATTCAAATGGTTTCACTGGTGAATTTTATAAAATATTTAAAAAAGAAATAATATGAATCCTACTAAAGCTCTTTAAGGTAATAAAAGAATAGATAACAGGTCCCATTCATTTTATGGAGGCTAGTACTATCAAACCCTGAAAAAGATGTTAAAAAAAGAAATTAGAGGCTAATATCGATCATGAAGATATATAATAGAATCCCAACGGAACACTGGCAAATCACATCCAACAATATGTAAAAATGAAACACATCCTGACCAAATGACTTTTATCTCAGGACTGTAAAGGGATTTGACATTCATAACTTTGACAGAAGAGAAGATCCATATCATAATCTATTTAGGAGTGCAGAAACATCATTTGCCAAAATTCAACAAATATTTATTATACACATTCTCAGCAAACTCGGAAGAAGGGCTTATTTTCAACTGATAAACAGTACCTACTAAAAATGTTCTGCTAACATCTTACTTTAAATCAGACACAAAGCTAAGACGAGCACTTGCAGCATTATTTTGGAGGACCTGGAAAGCAATCCAATGAGGCAAGATAAAGAGAAAACATCATGGCAATAAAAAATAAAGTCTTATTTTCAGTGGTCATTATCATTTATATTTTAAAACATGATAAAATAACTATCAAATAACTATCAGAACTAATAAATGAAAATAGTGTGGTGGCACAGTAAAGGGTCTGGTCAAAAAACAAAAAACATTTGTATTTCTATACTACAGTAGCAAAGACTTGGAAAAATAAATGCAGATATAAAGAGATTTTTTAAAAATACCATTCATAGTACTATAAATATCATAAAGTACGTAGGGTAAATTTAACAAAAAGTATATATGATCTCTACAATGGAAACTATGACACTGTGAAGTGATGAAGAGCTATGTAAAATGAAATTTATACCATGTTCATGGACTGGAAGATTCAATGTTAAGATGTCAAGTATGTTGATTCTAGTTCTTACTTGAAGACAGGTAAGAATGATTATTGTATGGTTCCATGGACTCACTGGACCCAGTAGGAGATGTCCCCACTCTATGAAGGGTCCATGATAGTGTTTCAGGTCCTCAGGTATTCGGCCAATTTGGACTCTCTGCAATGGTTCCCAATATGTCTGGTTATTTCCCAGTGTATGATTACCCATGAAAATGCCCGTGTGTTCCTTTGAAGTGCTTGAAGAGTCATTACTGTGTATACTTGCTCTGGCATGTCAGAATCTTTCCTCAAGGAGACCCTAAAGTGTCTCTTTTAAACAATGAGTTTCATATCTAAAAATTGGCATATTCACATATATATCAAAATATACTCTCAGATAAGGTGTATGAACTCTGTGTAGAGAGCACATAATTCCCTAGTGTCAGATTTAATAATGGAGGTACATGCATTAGAAACCCCTGGAATGTTTGTTAAACTGTAGCTACATATTGACCTACTCATCAGACTATGCTATAGCAATTTCCGGAAGTATGCATTTTAACCATTGACCGCACCCCGTCATTCTGAAGCACACTATAATTTGAGAAAAATGATCCCACTAGGGAGCCAGATCCAAGAAATGGCAGGTAAATTTTTCAGGCAAGTATTATTACCAGAAATTTTATCTAATAACATACAATGCAAACAAATTTCAAGGGATGGTCAAAGTTGATCTGTGTTTATAGGAGAGCAGTTTATTCAGTCTGGTACCAGGAAGGATGGGGAAGTAAATTTAGCTCTTTGAGAAATAAAAATACTTAGAACTAAATTGGTATGATGGTATTCTAGAGTTTAGAGCACAGTCCTACTCTGAGGAGCAGATCTAACATGAGGCTGGGCAACAGGACAAATTATCACAGGGCTCCTGAGGGCTAAACACTGGTCTGAGGAGAGCTCTGACCCCAGGTAGGGCTTTGGAGGTTCTTGACTCAGGACCTACACTGATGTTCAGAATTTCCATTTTATCATTAGGCCCTTGGTCTTTTTTATTTTATATTATACTAGAGGCCTGGTGCATGAAATTCATGCATGGGGAGGGGGGTGTCCCTCAGCCCAGCCTGCACCCTCTCCAATCTGGGACCCCTTGAGGGATGTCTGACTGCCTGTTTAAGCCCTATCCCAGACTGCTGGCTCCCAACTGCTTGCCTGCCTGCCTTCCTGATTGCCCCTAACCGCTTCTGCCTACCAGCCTGATCACCCCGTAACCACTCCCCTACCAGCCTGTTTACCCTTAACTGCCCTAGTGCCCTCCCCTGCAGGCCTGGTCACCCCTAACTGCCCTCCTCTGCAGGCCTGGTACCCCCCAACTGTTCTCCCCTGCAGGCCTGGGTCCCCTGCAACTGCCCTTCCCTGTAGGCTCGGTCACCCCCAACTTCCCTCTTCTGCCGGCCTGGTCACCCCCAACTTCCCTCCCTTGCAGGCCTGGTCCCTCCCAACTGCCCTCCCCTGCTGGCCATCTTGTGTCCAGATGGGGGCAGGATCTTTGTGGTGGTCATCTTGTGTCCACACAGGGCCAGGATCTTTGACCACATGGGGGCAGCCATCTTGTGTGTTGGAGTGATGGTCAATCTGCATATTACTCTTTTATTAGATAGGATAGAGGCCTGGTGCATGGGTGGGGGCCAGCTGGTTTGCCCTGAAGGGTTTCCTGGATCAGGGTGGAGGTTCCCTTGGGGCGTGGGGTGACCTGGGTGAGGGGCCTGTGGTGGTTTGCAGGCTGGCCATGCCCCCCAGTGACCCAAGCAGAGGCCCTGGGATCTGGGATTTATTTATCTTCTACAATTGAAACTTTGTAGCCTTGAGTGGAGCCAAGCCTTTTGCTCACTCTGTAGCAGCAGCCATTTCTGTTGGGATTTATTTATCTTCTATATTTGAAACTTTGTAGCCTTAAATGGAGGCCAAGGCAGGCCAGGGCTGCAGAAACTTGGCTTCCTCCATCGCCAGGGTCAACACTAGTCTCCTGCTCTCTCCAGTTCCGTGGCTGCGGTCATATTTGTTGGGATTTATTTATCTTCTATAATTGAAACTTTGTAGCATTGAGTGGAGGCCTGGGCCGTCAAGGGCAGGCGGAAAGCTTGGCTTCCTCCATTGCCAGGGAATCCCAAGCCTTCCTCCTGCTCTCTGTGGCCCCAGCCATCTTGGTGTGTTCATTTTCATATTCACTCCTAATTGCCTGGTAGGTGTGGCTTGTGGGCGTGGTTTGTATGGTCAATTTGCATATTACTCTTTTATTAGATAGGATAGTTTTATTACCTCTGTAGAGAGAGAGGAAAGAAGATGGAGAGAGAGAGAGAGAGAGAAAAACATCCATGTGAAAGCAAAACATCAGTTGGCTGCCTCCAGAACCCCCCTACCTGGGAATCAAGGCCAAAACTGGACATGTGGCCCAACTGAAAATAGAACAGGCAACCTTTTGGTGCATTGGACAATGCCCAACCAACTGAACCATACTGGCCAGGGTGGTCCTTATTCTTGCTGATAAGATGACTTACTTCAAACCTCCAGAAAGTTGTGCAGTGAGGCTGCTGTTACGCCAGATTTGACTCTGAAGTCAGTCCATGGATAACCTGTTTGTAGATCTAGTTACGGTTTGCTAGGTATACAGCAAAAGCAAAACTATGCAGTTAAAATTGAATGGTATTTGACACTCATAAGCTTTATCAAACTGTACTCAAATATAATTTTTTAAAATGTCATGTATTTTATTTGTATTTGGTGGATTATATCTATAAATTATTGGGATAGTATAATTATTTATATTTTTATTTATGTATTTATTAATTATTATTATTTTTATAAGTGTATATTTTTCTTTATTGATTAAAGTATTACATATGTGTCCTTAACACCCCATTGCCCCCCCACTCCCCACTCATGCCCTCACCCCCCTGTTATATGTGTCCATTGGTTAGGCTTATATGCATGCTTATATGCATGGTTGATCTCTCTCCCTTACCCCCACCATCCTCTACCTTCCCTCTGAGTTTTGACAGTCTGATTGATGCTTCTCTGTCCATGGATCTATTATGTTCATTAATTTATGTTGTTCATTATAATCCACAAATGAGTGAAATCATGTGATATTTATCTTTCTCTGACTGGCTTATTTCACTTAGCATAATGCTCTCCAGTTCCATTCATGCTGTTGCAAATGGTAAGAGTTCCTTCTTTTTTACCACAGCATAGCTTTCCATTGTGTAGATGTACCACTGTTTTTAATCCACTCATCTGCTGATGGGCACTTAGGCTGTTTCCAAATCTTAGCTATGGTAAATTGTGCTGCTATAAACATAGGGGTGCATATATCCTTTCTGATTGGTATTTCTAGTTTCTTAGGATATATTCCTAGAATTAGGACCACTGGGTCAAATGGAAGTTACATTTTTAGTTTTTTTGAGGAAACTCCATACTGTTCTCCACAGTGGCTGCAGCAGTCTGCATTCCCACCAGCAGTGCACGAGGGTTCCTTTTTCTCCGCATCCTCACCAGCACTTGCCAGTTTGTTGATGATAGCCATTCTTACAGGTGTGAGATGGTACCTCATTGTCATTTTGATTTGCATCTCTTGGATGATTAGTGACTTTGAGCATGTTTTCATGTCTCTTGGCCTTCCTTATGTCTTCTTTCAAAAAGTATTTATTAGGTCTGTTGCCCATTTTTTGATTGGGTTGTTAATCTTCCATTTGTTAGGTTGTATGAGTTCCCTGTAAATGTTGGAGATGAAAGCCTTACTAGTAATGACATTGGCAAATATGTTCTCCCATGCAGTGGGCTTTCTTGTTGTTTTGTTGATAGTTTCTTTTGTTGTACAAAAGCTTTTTATTTTGATGTAGTCCCATTTGTTTATTTTCTCTTTAGTTTTCATTGCCCTAGGAACTGTATCAGTGAAGAAATTGCTTTGACATATGTCTCAAATTTTGCTGCCTGTGAATTCCTCTAGTATTTTTATGGTTTCCTGTCTTACATTTAAGTCCTTTATTTATTATTGACAGTATTATAGATATTCTTCATTGTCCCCTTTCCTCCCCTCCACCCAGCTCCCACATTTTTATTTAAAAATTTCAAGCTAAACATAATATCCAGTAAATAGTTCATTCAACAGCTATCTTAATTGCCTGTCTGTCATATCAACATGTCCTTCCTGTTATAACTGATTGACTTCCATTGTCCTTCCCAATACACTGTCTTTCCCAGACTCTTCCCATTGTTTGTCAGAATAAATGAAGGCTCTGGGGACTTTACTGGGCAGGTTTTGTGAGCGACGCTGCTAAAAAGATGTCTTTCAAAGGCTACCAGACTTTGCTTATGAAAGATTTCAAAGGCAATTTCTTCCTAAATTGTAACAAAGAAAATTTCCATCACTGCTTCATAATACAAGTGCCTAAATGCAGTTGGGAAACACTGTTAAGTTCTTGATTTTTAAAAATTGATATGTAATGTATGCCATTTTCACTGCCTTTTACATCCGCACTGAATTACTTACTGCAGGGTCTTATTCTGATCAACCTATCTGATTTAGAAATGCTGTACGTTACTAAATGTACCACATGTATTATGTGTATATTATTGACTACCTTTCCTCTGTTTATAAAGCATCAATAAATGTTGCTTAAAGAACTAGGACTGGTAATTGTTCCAAATTTTAGTGTATTTTCCAGTTATCCTTTAAAGGGATGGCTGATCTTGGCATTTCAAAATTCTATCTTTAATAGTTGGCATTTTAAATTCTGATCATTAGAAAAACGCTACTGCCTGGAAATATTATTTTTATAACCTTCTTTAGGTGAGTTATGTTAACTTAGGAGGGCTAAGAGGTATTTCAACAGCTGGTACATGCTTGTTTCTTTTTTACTATGTTAAGGCCTCCTCTGTAAAGATTTAAAAAATATCGTCCATATACCAAAGATGAGTTTATAATTTCTTCCAAGTCTATCAAAAGCTTTTTTAGAGATATTATACAAAATGAAAATGGTGTAAATTGAATTCTATTGTCAGGTTTTTCTTGAATGAAATTAATGCTTTTTAAAAATATATTTTAATTGATTTTTTTTTTAGAGAGAGAGGAAAGGAGAGGGAGAGAGAAATATTGATGTGTGAGTGGAATATTGATCACTTGCCTCCTGCACATCCCTCACCGGGGATCAAGCCTGCAACCCAGGCATGTGCTCTGACTGAGAATTGAATTGACAGCTTTTCAGTGCATAGGATGATGCCCAACCAACTGAGCATACCAGCCAGGGCAAAATAATGTTTTGTTTGTTTCTTTTTTGGTATTGCAGCTTGTTCTCATGGAAAGAGGCAGTGAACTAATTATTTAATAATCTGAATTCTATTCCTGGCTCCATCAGAAATAAATTTAGGACTTGTGTAAATTATTTTCTGTATCTGGACATCTATACCACTGGTCAAAAAAACTAAACGGATAATGTGCTGGAAAAAAGACCCAATTTAAGGTTCCTGATGTGACTAAAATACTTACTTTCTATGTATCAATTGAATATATGGTGTTACCCTAGCTTGTATTGGAGCGAAATCTTTTGTGGAAATATAATTTCCAATTATAGTTTGATTTCTCTTGATGTCTGGCTAGATTAGCTTTTTTTTTTTTTCACTGCACGAATTCAACAACAAAATGCTTTAGTTGGTCTAGAGCAGTGGTTCTCAACCTTTTTAATGCCGCGACCCTTTAATACAGTTCCTCATGTTGTGGTGACTAGAGTGAGAAGATAAACTTAGAGCTTCACATTCTACATAGAAGACAGTCTTTGTCATCCCAACTGAGGCCTCAGTGCATGGAATGGCTTAAAAGCCCTAAGTATGGGTGAAGGAAAATGGCAGAATTTTTAATTAGTTGTACAATTATTGGCCAGTAATCCCCATGTCTGGTCTCTGTTTTCCTCATGTGGGCTGTGGAGGGGCTCTGAAGTGCCTGGTCTATAGACTGACTCATTCCATTTGACTAGGATGAAAGTGAATATTGCTAGGTTCTCTATTTAGGACAAAAAGCAGAGTTAGCACTTCATCCCAACCATAGACTTCACTACTTACTACAGGCTTTCATGTGAATGACAGATTCCCTGAGGCCATGCATGAGATTCTCAGGTGACTGACAGGGTGTGGTAAGGCTGATGTGTTTGGGTTGATAACAAACCCAAGTGAGGTTTCCTGGTTTTAGATGTCATGACTGGGCATCTCCATCACATATACAAGTTAAATATCAATGTTTTCTGTAAAGGAACCATTAATTAAAAACTGAAAAATAAAATCATTTCTGTTTTTCATGTTTCTTTTCTTTTTCTGTTTTGGAAATCTGTTCTTTAAAACACCCTGCGTGCAGAGAACCAATTCCAGCATGTAATAGTTATAAGAGTTTTACCAAAAGGTTGGTGAAGCTTGGGGAACTCAACAGGGTTGAGTCACATGTAGTTTACCTGTTGGAAATGGCTACAAAGCATTTCCCCCAAACCTGAATAGGTTTGTTAACTGGCAGACAGCTCAGGGCATTTTATTGCCTCCTGTTGGCCAAACACCTGAATAGCTGTAGGCTATTCCCAAAACTGACAATCTCTGTAAACCCTTTGATACCTTACCCTTTGAAGTGTATATTTCCACCTTGCCTTGGGACAAATTGTGTTTATTAAAAACACGTGTCCTTGGTCAAGGGTAGAGTCTTCTAGCTCCTTCAGCTGGAAGCTCCTCTGAGCCCCAATGCCTTTCAAAAATATCTTTCGTCCACGGACTCCTTCTTAATCATCCACGCAGCCCCTTTCTCCAGAATGCTGAACCCTTTGTAAGGCTGGGAAAAAGAACCCCGGCACCTAAGCAGTTGAGGTAAGCAAATGCAAACTTTCATTTGAAGTGAAACTTGGCCTAAATAATCCTGCTGGAACCCTCCCACGTGCAGAGTAAAGAATGCGTGGCATCCAGGTCCATTAAGGAGTGAAATGTGACCAACTACCAATGTTTTCTGCTTTATTGACACAAGACCATTCTATGAAGTGGCAGTTGAATAGAAAATAGGCTTTTAGTCTGAAATAGAATCTCATATTTCTCTACTACCTTTCAGGCAAATATTGTTTTTAAAACACCATTGATGAATGATGGATATCATTCAACTATTTTGCCTTGACTAGTTCTGTTTCATGGTAACTTTATAAGTTATGCAGTATAATTCTTACTCTGTCATACAGATTTTTTTCCTATTATTTGAAAGCAGAATAGCAACACTGAAACATATGAAAAGGTGGAAACACATTTTCCCTTTTTTCTTCATGTTGTATAATTAATTACCTTTAAACATATTTCTTTCTAATTTGGATAAATATTGCTTTCATTCTATGTGTACATATACATTTGGGTACTTAAAGTTTACATAAAAATTACATCTAAGCCTAAATATGTATATGATTAGATTTCACACATTTTGCTTTTTATTACTAGAGGCCCGGTGCACTAAATTCATGCACTTGGGGCCGGAGTCCCTCAGCCTGGCCTGCACCCTCTTGCAGTCTTCATGCACTTGGGGCCGGAGTCCCTCAGCCTGGCCTGCACCCTCTTGCAGTCTTCATGCACTTGGGGCCAGAGTCCCTCAGCCTGGCCTGCACCCTCTTGCAGTCTGGGAGCCTCGAGGGATGTCTGATTGAGTAAGCCTTCAGTTGGACATCCTTAGTGCTGCTGCAGAGGCGGGAGAGGCTTCCGCCATCACCGCTGTGCTTACCAGCCATAAGCCTGGCTTCTGGCTGAGTGGAACTTCCTGTGGGATCTGGTTGAAACTGGCTCTCCAACATCCCCTGAGGGGTTCTGGATTGTGAGAGTGCACAGGCCAGGCCGAGGGACCATGGTGCACAATGGAGGTGGGGGAGAAACATGGGAGGTTGGCCAGCTGGGGAGGGACCATGCAAGGGCTCCAGGGCATGTCCAGACCATCTCGCTCAATCCAAATAGGCCAGACCCCAGCAGCAAGCTAACCTACCAGTCCAAGCATCTGCCCCCTGGTGGTCAGTGCATCTCATAGTGAGCAATTGAGCAACCTTAGCATATCATTAGCATACTATGCTTTGATTGGTTGAATGGATGACCCACTGACTGGACATTTAGCATATTAGGCTTTTATTATATAGGATATTTTAGATTTTAATATTTTATTCATATCTCAATATAAATATTTATATGCTTATATTTGTGTTATATCTAAACATAAATACTTATATACATATATCCATGAATACATGGCTAAAAAACAAGAGTCACTTATTGTATATGCTTATGGAGTGATCATATGCATTTATACATTTAATGAATGTTTATTGAGCACCTACTTTGTCAAGCACTCTTCTAAATTTTTTGGGATATTTTAGTAAAAGTTAGACCAAAATCTGCCCCCATGAATTTTATATTCTGTTGGTTGCAGTATTCTTGATTTATCATTTCTATTTGGAAGTAAAGTGAGTACATTACTGCCTTTATATAATACCAAAATAGTATTATAGGCTTAGAATAAATAATTGACATCATTTTTCCTGGGCTCTATTGCTTCATTTGTATTAATTATTAGGTGCAAGATATTTTTATCCCTATCAGTTCCATTTTGTTATGTTTTATAAGTACAATATTTGTTAGGAGATTTATTATTGAGATTTTAATAAATATTTCCAGTATTAAAAATACATGAAATTTAAATAACTGTGTAATTATTAATCTTCTAAATTAATTTATCAACAAATGAGGTAGCATAGAGAATTTTGTATTCTGTATTTCTAATTCAAGATTCAAACCCCAATTTTTTTCTTGAGCATAATTTTCCTTGTTTGTATCAATCATGCTGTACTGTTTATTTGGTTATGAAAATTACGTAAGACAGCTTGTAAGAATGTGTATACTACAGCAAGGTAACATGTTAAAATTGATGATAAAATACAGTAAAAGGAGGAATAAATATGTGACTAAAATGCATTCTTGATCATGAATACACTTAGTTGCTATGTGCTTCTCACCCACAGTTGCATATTAAAATGATTCAGGTATCTTGAAAACACAGATTCCCAAACCCCTTTACCTTTAAAGTCTGATTTGATAGGTCCCTTGACATGGGGACTTCAAAATGCTAAACTTAAGGATTTCAAATTTAATCTATAGATAAAGCAGGAGAACCACTGCTTTCATTATGCCATAGATTTGCCTCTCAGCTTCTGGGCAGATGAGGCCACTTGATAATGCCTGTTAGGTTACAAACAAGCTAATGTTCAGGATAAGTATAACACTGTGGTCCTAGACTAAATAGATTTTTCCTGGGGGAGGGGTGCATATAGGAGGGCACATTTGACATGATGAACCACATCCTCAATAGCATCTCTGTGAAAGAATACAATGAAATCTATCAGACTCTGATCAGAGGCACCACATTTATTTTATTGCTATTATATTTTCTTAACTCCTGTGTTATAAAAAATAGAAAAGGGAAAATTTAAAAGAGGTACAAGGCTGCTGAAATAAACTGCACTAGAATTTATAGCAATATTACTCTAGCATGTTTTTAGTAGATATTGATTAAACACAGACTAATTCTCACTGTATTGACTCTGCTATATTAAACCAAAGGACTCCCTTCATTAGATTAGCAAGGGAAACAACCTATAAAAGTAATTAAGGAGAAAAGGAGGGTAAAATTAATCGGATAAATGGTAAGAGAAGGGTTTATTTGAGTAAGACTGGACATTCTGCAGTAGCGAGGATAATGTTATATAGGTGTCATTAATCTTTGTAAAGGGCTGGTTTCAGTGAAATAGGAAAACGGTGAAAAGCGAAAGCCTCATCTGTGCTGTTCCAGCCATAGTTTTAGAATTAGACGTTATGAATCTAAACAGCACATTTGGCATCTATGTCTGCATCTTTGGATGTGGCAGAGAAAGGGCTCCTGTCAAAACCAATAAAGCTGGAATTATTGGGAAACATGACATGACTAATCCTCAAAAAACAGGTAGTAAAGGTTTAATACTGTGACCTTCCAAAGGGCATGTGATATGATACAAAATTCAACACCCCTCCTCAGTAATGACCGGGGATCAATTATTAGTAGCATTGGGCCTGAAGGCAGGTTATTGATCATTCCTATTGCTCCTGTGCAGACTGCTGTTGCTATGGTTAATGAATGCTATTAAACCTGCTACCCAGCCCTAATCATGCGCACTAGCCATCTCCTGGTCCCCCGTTTCCAAGGTTTATGGAGAATGGGGGTTACAAACTCAGATTTGAAAGGTAACCAAATCCTGAAGTCAAAATTTTTTTTTTATGAAATGTTTGCTGTAAAAGATCCTGACAAATAATTTAATAAATATCTTCATATTTATAAAAGTAATGGTATCTCAAATTCTATGCTAAAAATTAATATTACTTCATGTACAGCAAAAGTGTGTAGTAAAAGCCTCTCAACCCAGCTTAAACATTTTTGCAGAAGCATGGCTGGCCCCTGAAAGTCCATACACTTGCAGTCTTTAGTCTCCAGGGAAATGGTGAGTTAAACTGTTGCACTGCTAATAAGGATTCTCAAAATCAGGACTGAAACGTTTGGAAAAAATAGACAAGACTGCTCTGTTCCCCAAGGTGACTATCTAAATGATAAGGGACACTTCCTGGAAATTGAAAAGTGTAATAAACAAACAATAACTTTCTTTTGGGTTACCATTTTGTTATTGTTTTCTTGAATTTTTATTTTAAGTAAAATAGAATGGTTTCATGTGTGACAATGTCTAGAGATACTCAGATATGCCTGAACATGATTCTTCAGGAGGGTTCAGAAGAATTGAAAGATCCAAGACTACTTCTCTCCAGCCTGATAAGGAAGCATATACACTGAGTGGCCAGATTATGATGACCACCCCATCAGTACTTGGTTGGGCCACCTTTTGCCTTCAATACTGCAGTGATTCTTCTTGGCATTGACTCCACGAGATGTTGAAAGGTGATGCGAGGAATCTGACACCATGCCTGATGAATAGCTCTGTCCAGTTCTGTGAGATTTGATGGTTGTGGAACCAGCTGCCTGATGGCTCTTTCAACTTCATCCCACAAATGATCAATTGGATGGAGATCTGGTGATTGTGGGGGCCACCTAAGCAAGGTAAAGTCTCCCTCATGTTCTTGAAACCACTCCTGCACAATACGAGCACCATGGCATGGCACATTGTCTTGTTGGAAGAAGCCATCTCCATTGGGATACGCCATCAACATGATAGGATGAACTTGATCAGCAACAATACTTAGGTATGTTGTGCTATTCAGACGTTGTTACACACAAATTAAAGGGGCCAAATCATGCCAGGAAAACATGTCCCAAACCATAACACTAACCCCACCAGTTTGAAGGGTTGTACTCATGCATGTGGGGTGCATGCTTTCATGCTGTTTCCATGAAATTCTCACTCTGCCATCTGCATGATGCAACTGGAAACGTGATTCTTCAGACCACATGACTTTTTCCCAATGCTTGACTGTCCAATCCTTGTGTTCTTGTGTGAATTGGAGGCGTTTTATCTTGGTAACTGCAGACAGCAAAGGTGTTCAAATAGGCCTTCGGCTTCCATATCCCATACAATGCAGTGTGCAGCTAATTTGCCTACAAATGTCAGGTGGTCATAATAATCTGGCCACTCAGTGTATATGTACTATTATATCTATATATGACAGCAACTGGTGTGGAACAATGAGTGGTGTTAACAAACACACAAGAAATGAGTAAAGACAAACATGAAAGGCAAGAGTGACAGAGGTGATGGCAAAAAGCCAAATCAATTTAGGCAATTAATCCACTAATGTAAAAATGCCCTGAAAAAAAAATAGTGGGAAAGAATTTCAAAATCTCTAAAATTGATGTATTTTCTTCTTTTTTTCAAGAGAAGGAAAGGGACCATGACATAGGTGATGCTCCCGGGCACTGATGTGAATTAAAGACAACTTCCTGGGTTACTAGCCCTGTTAGTCCTGGTCCTCCCCCAGTGTGGTGGGTTTTCTCATTTGCCTTTGAGTCTCACAGGATTACAATTTGGGCTGTGGCCTTATCAGAGACTGGAGTGGTGTTGTATCACTCAGTTCCACAGAGTATCCAAGTGAGGGCCTAACTCTTGCACCTCTGCCATGACCAAGATGACATGCCCAAATTAACCTGATAGAGGATGGAGAGCACAGGGCTAGACTCTCTGGTGCCCCACCTCAGAAGGAGCCAACTGCCAGACATGTAAGTGAACTTCTCTTAGAAACCAGCTCTGCTGAGGCTAGTCTAATACAAACCTGCAAAGCCATGAGCTCAAGAAAAGTTTATGTTAAGCTCCTCATTTTGAGGTGGCTTGTTAATGCAACATAATTTTGTAGGAGATAACTGATGTACTTATAATTAACCTATTTCAAAATTTCTCATTTATTTTAAGAAGTTATTAGTGTTAGAGTGTGTGTGTGTGTGTGTGTGTGTGTGTGTGTGTGTGTGTGTGTTAGTTGGTTGGAAAATGTGGTGATTTATATTGTGGTTCTTGATCATTTTCCTTTGGTAGCTCAGCACTCAATTTTTCTAGTAATGAAGTTAATGCTGATCCAAGACCCCAGACATCAGATGTGACTTGCACAGGATATTATATATAAACTAGAGGCCCATTGCAGAAAATTCATGCATGGAGAGCAAGGTTCCTCAGCCCAGCCTGCACCGTCTCCAATCTGGGTCCCCTCGGGGGATGTCCAACTGCTGGTTTAGGCCCAATCCCATGGGGCATCCCTCTCACAATCCAGGACTGCTGGCTCCTAACTGCTCACCTGCCTGCCTGCCTGCCTGATCGCCCCTAAACACCTCTGCCTACTGGCCTGACTGCCCCCTAACTGCCCTCTCCTGCCAGCTTGATTGCCCCTAACTGCCCTCCCCTGACGGCCTGATTGCCCCAACCACCTCTGCCTCAGCCCCTGCCACCATGGCTTTGTCTGGAAGGACGCTCGGAAGATGTCTGGTCTAATTAGCATATTACCTTTTCATTAGTATAGATAATTGGACCCCAGTACAATTTTCTAAATGTTAACATGATTTGTTTCCCCACCACATTCCATACTTTTTAATAAAACTGCCAAATTTATGCCATGAATATGATATTTAGCTCACAGAAGTGTTTCCAAAGATGCCATTTGACATATACATTCATGATAGTCAAGACTTTGGAATCTGCACACCTATTGCCTCCCAAGGTTTTGTAAAAAAAAAAGAAAGAGCTTTCATGTTTCAATTCACGTCAAGCAAATTTTATTATACTTTAAAAATAATCTTTCTTTCATTCATTTTAATTTTAATTGACTTAGCTAATATTTCACAAAAGTAAATTGTCTTCAGGCTTAAAGAAGGCTCTTAATGTGGAGAGAAGAACAATGAAAAAATATGAAGTAGCAATCAATTAGTTCCTTGTTCGATTTCTGTATTTAGCTCCTATTTTCTCAAAACATTTAAAAACTATTCATATATTTATTTTTTTAAATATATTTTTATTGATTTCTGAGAGGAAGGGACAGGGAAAGAGAAACATCAATGATGAGAAAGAATCATTGATTGGCTGCCTCCTGCATGCCCCCTAGTGGGGGTCAAGCGGGCAAACCGGGCATGTGCCCTTGACCAGAATTGAACCCAAGACCCTTCATTCCCCAGGCTAATGCTCTATTCACTGAGTCAAACAGTCTAGGGACTTATAATTCTTCTTTTTCATTTATTTTTAAAGCCTGCTAGTGACATTCTAAATATTTTTCTAATCAGATATTTTGATTATAGAAACTGTAATAGGAATTTTGGAAAATCACATAACCTCTCTGAGCAACAACTTATTATGTTAGAATCCTAAACACTATTAAAGAAAAGAATTCCAAAAGTAACCCCCAGGAATGTTTGACATTCAGGAATAACCCCATTCTTGAGATAATTTCATGGTCAGTGCTTTGTTAAATATTTGAAAGTAAAGCTACAAACTAAAACCACAATTTGCTTCAGTGGGTTAAATTATATGTAAATTTAAATTTTTCTACTATACAGAGATGTATTTCATTTATAGTAAACTACACATATTTAATTTGCACAGTTTGAAGAATTCTGTCATATGTACGTACTGTGAAACCATCACTATAACCAAGATGTCAAACATTTCTATCTCCCTGAAGTTTCTTTATGGCCCTGGGACATCCCTCCCTCCCTAAAATTCTGTCTCAGCAACCACTGATCTGCTCTCTGTCATTGCAGAGTACACTGCATTTCCTAGAATCTCATGAAAAAGGATTCAGAGCCTGGAACCAGAGCTGCTGTGATGTTTTGTCTGTCTGCTTTCACCCAGTGTGATTACTTTGTGATCCATCCACATTGTTGCATGTGTCAGGTTGTTGCTTTTTATTGCTGAGTAGTTTTCAATGGAATGAACAGACTGTATTTTTTTTTACCTATAAGCCTGTTAATGGACATCAGGGATGTTTGCAGTGTTTGGCTATTACAAATAAAGTTGATATAAGCATCCTATATAATAAAATCCTAATATGCTAAGTGTCCAGTCATCTGGCCATCAGTTCAACCAATCAAAGCGTAATATGATATGTTAAGGCCACTCAACTGCTCTCTATGACATGCATTGACTACCAGGGAGCAGACACTCCGACCAGTAGGTTAGGTTGCTACTGAGGTCTGTGGCTGATTGGGACCGAGCAAGACGGGCTGGACACACTCTGGAGCCCTCCTGTGGTCCCTCCCTGGCTGGCCAACCTCCTGCATCCCTCCCTGGCCCTGATCGTGCACCGGTGGGGTCCCTCAGCCTGGCCTGCACCCTCTTGCAATCTGGGATCCCTCAGGGGATGTCCGAGAGCTCAATGCAGGAGCTGCCCCCTGGTGGTCAGTGCGCTTTCACAGGGGGAGCACCGCTTAGCCAGAAGCCGGGCTCACGGCTAGCGAGCGCAGTGGCAGTGCTAAGCTGTCAGTTGGACATCCCCTGAAGGCTCCCGGACTGCGAGAGGGTGCAGGCCAGGCTGAGGGACCCCCCCCCCCCCCCCCCGAGTGCGTGATTTTTGTGCACTGGTACTCTAGTTTACATATAAGTCTTTTATGGACATATGTTTCCTTTTCTTTGGGTGAATACCCAATAGTGGAAGGACTGCTTCTTAATGTAAGTGTATATTTAATTTATTTAAAAACATTTTCAAACTCTTTCCTAAGAGATTATAGTATTCTCACACATGGCATGCGAGATGTCTAGGGTTCTATATCATCATATCTGTCTTTTTAACCATTCTAGAAGGTGTGTGGTTGTATCTGACTGATTTGAATTTGTATTTCCCTATGGGATGATAATATTGAGCATCTTTTTGTGTATTTTTTTCTTTTTTGGAGGGAGTAGGATTTCCGTATCTTATTTTGTAAAGAACCATTTAATCTTTTGCTTATTGTTTAATAGTTTAAAACTCATTAGTTTTGCAGTATAGTTTGATATCAGGTATTGTAATACCTCTAACTTTGTTCTTCTTTCTCAAAATTATTGAGTCTATTTGGGGTCTTTGGTTTCTCATAAATTTTTAGAATATTTGTTCCAAAAAGATCTGTGAAATATGCCATAGGTATTTTAATAGGAATTGAGATGAATCTATAGATTGCTTTGGGTAGTATGGACATTTTAATGAATATAGTATATGCTTTCATTTATTTGTATCTTCCACAATTTCTTTCTTTAATGTCCTATAATTTTCTGAGCACAAGTCTTTTACCTCCTTGTTAAACCTGTTCCTAGGTACCCCCTCTTTTTTTTTATTACAATAGTAAATGGGATTGCTTCCTTAACTTCTCTGATAGTTCATTATTGATGTATAAAAATGCCACCAATTTCTGAATGTTAATTTTGTATCATGCTGCTTTGCCAAATTAATTTATTAGATCTAGTTATCTTTTTGGGGGAGAATTTAGGGTTTTTTATGTACAGTATCATGCCATCAGCAAATAATGACAGTTTTACTGTCTCTGTTCCTATTTGGGTGACCTCTATTTCTTCTTATTGTCTGACTAGGGGCCTGGTGTATGACATTCATGCACTGGAGGGAGGGGTCTCCTCAGCCCAGCCTGTGCCTTTTAGCAGTCCAGAAGCCCTTGGGGGATGTCCTACTGATGGCTTAGGAGAAAGCCTAAGCTGCAGTTGGACATCCTTAGCGCTGCCATGGAGGAAGGAGAGGCTTCCACCACTGCTGCTGGGCTCACCAGCTGTCAACCTGGCTTGTGGCTGAGCGGCTGAGCAGTGCTCCCCTGTGGGAGTGCACTGACCACCAGGGGGCAGCTCCTGCATTGAGCATCTGCCCCCTGGTGGTCAGTGTGCGTCATAGTCAGTCAATCCTTTTATTATATAGGATTGTTGTGGCTAGGACTTCCAGTACTATGTTGAATAAGAGTGGTGAAAGCAGACATCCCTGTCTTGTTCCTGACCTTAAGGGAAACATGTAGTTTTTGCCCATTGATTATGTTAGCTATAGGTTTGTCATACATGGCCTTTATTATGTTGAGGTATGATCCCTCTATTACCACTTAACACAAACAGGTGCTGGATTTGATCATGTTTTTTCTACATCATGTGATTTTTATCCTTCATTTTGTTTATGTGATGCATCATGTTTATTAATTTGCAAATATTGTACTAATCTTGCATCTCTGGAATAAATCCCAGTTGATCATGATGTCTGATATTTTTAATGTATTGCTGGATGCGGTTCACTAATTTTTGTTGAGGATTTTAGCATCTGTGTTCATCAGGGATATTGGTCTATCATTTTTATTTCTTTGTGGTGTCTTTATCTGGTTTTAAAATTAGGATAATGCTGGCCTTGTAAAAAGAGCTTGGAAGTCTTCCCTTCTCTAGGAAAAAAAAAATTAATAGTTTGAGAAAGATAGGTGTTAGTTCTTCTTTGAATGTTTTATAAAATTTGTCTGTGAAGCCATCCAGTCTAGAACTTTTGTTTGCTGGGACTTTTTTTTTTTTTTTTTTTTTTTTACTGCTTCAATTTCATTAGTTGTAATCAGTCTATTCAGGTTTTCTGATTCTTCTTGATTTAGTTTTGGAAGATTGTAAGTTTCTAGGAATTTATCCATTTCTCCCAGGTTGTCCAATTTATTGGCATATAGTTGTTCATAGTATTTTCTTACAATCCTTTGCATTTCTGTGATGTTAATTGTTACTTCTATTTTTTTTCATTTTTGATTTTATTATTTGAGTTCTCTGTTTTTTTCTTGATGTGTCTTGTTAGAGATTTGTAAATCTTGTTTATCTTTACAAATAACCAACTCTTGGTTTCATTGATCTTTTGTATTATTTTTTTTTAGTCCAGGTCATTTATTTCTGCTCTGATCTTTATTATTTCCTTCCTTCTACTTACTCTGGGCTTTGCTTACTGTTCTTTTTCTAGTTATTTTAAGTGAAGGGTTAGATTGCTTGAAATTGTTCTTGCTTTTTGAGGTAGGCCTGTAATGCTATGAACTGCCTCTTAGGACTGCTTTCACTGTCTCCCACAAATTTTGGGTTGTTGGGTGTTCATTAATATTTGTTTTGGAGAATTTTTTATTTCTTCTTTCATCTCATTGCTAACCCATTCATTGTTTAATAACATGCTATTTAGCCTCCATGTGTTTGAATGTTTTTCTTTCTTTTCTTTTTTTTTGTAGCTGATTTCTAGTTTCATGTCATTGTGGTCACAGAAGATGCTTAATTTGATTTCTCTTCTTGAATTTGTTAAGACTTATTTTGTGTTCTAATATGGGGTCTATCTTTGAGAATGTTCCCTGTGCACTTTAGAAGAATATATATTATTTGGCTTTGGGATGAAATATTCTGTAAATATCAATTAAATCCATCTGATCCAGTGTGTTGGTTAAGGTCACTGTTGCTTTGTTCATTTTTCACCTGGAAGATCTATCCAACAGTTAAAACAGTGTTAAAATCCCCTATGATTGTATTGCTGTTGATCTCTCCCTTAATGTCCACCAAGATTTTCTTTATATATTTAGGTGATCCTATATTGGGTGCATATATGTTTATAAGGCTTATATACTCTTGTAGAATCGATCCCTTTAGTATTATACAGTGACATTCTTTGTCTCTTTCTTATGGCCTTTGTTTTGACATGTATTTTGTCAGATGTAAGTACTGCTTCCTCCCTTTTGTTGTTTCCATTTGCATTGAGTATTTTTTCCCCCATCCCTTCACTTTTAGTCTGTGTGTCTTTTGTTCTGAGGTGGGTCTCTTGTAGACAACATATATCCATATAAATTTTAGATACAACTTGTTAGTTCTTATGAAAGTGGTGCTGGATTTTGTTTAATTGCATGAGCTATACAAATATATTTGGGGGAAATAAAAATCTTCAATACTGAGCTTTCATTTTCAGGAACATGATATTCTTTTGGTCTTTTTTAATTTCCCTCAGTGATATTTTGTACAGTTTCCAGTGTAGATTCTTGGACATCACTTGTTAGATTTAGTCTTAGTTATTTTATGGTTTGTTGCCTTATATAAAAAATATTGGATAAATGGTTAAAGTTATACATGAGCACTAATGGTGGACACATTGATATTCATGCCAGTGGATTTAAGAGGTGAAATGTTGCCCTGGCTGGTTTTGTGCCCTGGCCGGGGGGCTGAAGAGTCCCAGGTTCGATTCTAGTCAAGGGCATATGCCAGGTTGCAGGCTCAATCCCCAGTAGGGGGTGTGCAGGAGGCAGCCAATCAATGATTCTCTCATCATTGTTGTTTCCATCTCTCTCTCTCCCTTCCTCTCTAAAATCAAGGTGAAGTGTTTACCCTGGTTTCTGTAAATCTTTAAAAACCCAACTGCAATATTTCTGTCTCCTTTAGAAAGGCTCTTTGGATGCATTTTTCACTGGCTGATGTTTTTCTAGCTGTTGTTTAGATACTGCTTGTTCTCTCAGCTGTTAGACTGCTCTCAGCTTTTTCTTCAGGTTCTCTATCTGTCTCAGGGTCTCCAGAAGGTAACTGAGACTGTCTTTTATGATGTGCTCCATGGGATGGATGAGGCCAAGTCTGGACTGGGCCACCTCTCACTTCCTGCCTTGCAGCTCTCACAGCCCTGTGCTTCTTCTCATTTTCAAAAAATATATATTTTTTTGATTTCAGAGAGAAAGGAAGAGGGAGAGAGTGATAGAAACATCAATGAAGAGAGAAAATCATTGACCAGCTGCCTCCTGCACATCCCCCACTGGGGACTGAGCCCATAAACCAGGCATGTTTCCTGACTGGGAATCGAACCATGACCTCTTGGTTCATAGGTCGATACTCAACCACTGAGCCATGTGGGCAGGGCTCAAGGGTGTTTTGATAATGGTTTTCTCTTTTCTGGTTGTGGCTCCTCTCATGCAGTTTATAATGGGTGCTTGGCTTACTTTTTTAAATTGGGCATCTATAAGTTGCAGCTTTATGTTCTTCACTGGAACATTGTTTTTGCTGGAAATATTCCATCTAAAAATGGCTGCCAAGATCCTGCCATATTTCTGCATTCAATGGCATATCATATTCACACAAGACAGAGCCAGGTTAATGCCAGATCTCATACCCAGTGTTAACATATAACCTGGGAGGGCAAATGGCTTAAGGTGCTCTCCCCATCTGGGCACCAAGGAAAAGAAGTGGAATCAGAGGTTGTGGGTTTACAAATAGGTTTGTACTTTGTGACATAATACACTTCCTTTGACTCCTCAGACTTCCAAATTCATCTAGTAGCACTGATAAGTGTCCAAGAAAGCTATGGCAGGCTGCATTGTGATGGCCTGTTCCAAAGTCAAACACAGAATCACATTGGGCAAGCATGAAGTCCAAACAGAACAAAATTCAGTAGAACTAGTAGAACTAGAATTCTGAACTATCCCTATTGAGAAGCCATTTTTTGGTAATTGCATTACAGCACTCTCCATTTGCTGCAACATAATGCAATGTCCGCCCCCCAACCCCCCACCCCTGCAGTGGAAAGCTCCTATCTTGTCAGTATCTGTACTATTACAACACAGCTTTAACTTTTCTATTCCCTAGCATTAAAGAAACCTTTGTTGGCTGAAGATGCAATAGGTACACCAAGTTTGGGTTACTGAAATCATCTAAAAAAAGGAAGATATGCCCTCACTCCCTGGGACATGGACTGCCACTTTGTATGGTTAGGGCCCAGGTGATAACTCAAAATAATTGCTTTCACATTTAATTTATTTACAATTATATTACAATTGTTGTTTTAAAAAATGTGAACTTCCTTGTTAACATTTCTGGCACAAATGTTAATGAAGGGTTCACTACTTGGGGTTAGTTAGTCCCAAAGTAGTTTTATTTACCCCCAGCAAGTGAAAGAGACAGGGAATTCACATCCAACAAGCTGGAAGGGTGGCTTTGTCAAGGCTTATAAAGACTATTTGGTCAATTTCATGTTTATTTCTTCTTTGCTATTGGCTACTTTCATCTAATTAAGTTCCTGTCAGCTCCTCTTGTTTAAATTGCATCTATACAACACCATGCTACAATTGAACATTTAGCAAGAAATAACATTTAGTAAGAATGGTCCAGACCTCGAGACCTTGTCCTGAGACAAATAGATACATTTTCTTACCAGGATGGATAACAATTTTGCATTTTTTTCAGAATGAAAACTATAAACATGTCTAGATTTTTACAAAGTGGGAGCTTGGGTATTCCAGCTACACTTTAAATTGGTTTTAAAATACATAGAAAGTATGCAGGAGAGACAAAATGGCGGCGGAATAGAAGGATGTGTCCTGAGCCTTCTCCCGGAGCAAATAGAGGAGGCAGCTGAGACGAGCGGAATCCAGCCCGAATTGGCGAAGGAGGCACAGCTGGTGAGACAGTTTGCAGCTGGGAAGAGCAGGGATCCCCCGGATAAAGGTAAAATCAAAGATCTAGGCAGTAGAATCTCCCGGACCTCTGTGCCCAGAAGGTCAGGGAGAAACTACACAGTGCCAAGCCGCGTCCCTGAGGACAGGCAAGGTCTGAAGGATTTTAGACCATAGAGTCTGGATTTGGGATCTGAGCTCAAAGGCAGCCTTTAAGAGCTGCCGGACCACGGAGTGCGGGCAAGAGAGGAACTGGCAGAGACGCGGTCCTTCCTCGCGCTGGGGCCTGAGCTTTTCCCCACTGGACCTAGTTCGTGGGACCTTTTGGAGACAGGTGCTTACCTGTGACAGAAGTGCGGGAGAAGGGGTAGAGTTGTGGAGCCTGGGCAGAGTGGGCAACGGACGGTCCAGGAGAAGTGGTAGCAAGTCTGGTGCTGAGTCATATCTAAGCCCACAGAATCCATTTTCTCCTGAGAGATAGCCCCTCCCCTCAGTCTCCAGGCAACCAATATAGCCACACCCAGATTCCACCCTGATTAACACCAAGGAATCTGAATACTCCCTGAGGCCATAGGATCTACTCTAAAGAGAAATCTTTAGAAGCTAAGCACCTCAATTACACTAGATAACCAAGCCCAGGAGAACAGATTTCACCAGTAGCACCATCACCAAAAGAACCTGGGTAGCAAAGCAATTGGATCTACAATTAAAACATTTCAGGAAAACATGGGGAGACAAAAAAGCAATACCCAAAGGAAAGAAAAAGAGGAATCACCAGAAAGGGAGTTAAATGAAATTGAGGCTAGCAGCTTAACAGAGAGAGAATTCAGAGTAATGGTTCTAAGGATGTTTAAACGGATGGATGACAAATACACACAACTCAATGACAAATACACACAACTCAATGAGAACTACAAGGAACTGAATGAAAATGTCACCAACGTGAAAAGAAACCAAGAGGAGATGAAGAACGACATAGCTGCAATAAAGAACACATTGGAAGGCTTAAACAGTAGACTAGAAGAGGCTGAGGACCGCATCAGTGAATTAGAAGACAAGGTAGGAAAACACACACAAACACAGCAGCAAATGGAAAGAAGACTTAAAAAGCAAGAGGAGAGCCTAAGGGAGCTTTGGGACAACACAAAACGAAACAATATTAGGATAATAGGGATACCAGAAGGTGAGGAAGAGAAGCAAGGAATAGAAAACCTGTTTGAAGAAATAATGACGGAGAACTTCCCTGATATTGGCAAGAAAAAAACTATGCAAGTCCAAGAAGTACATAGAGTCCCAAACAAGTTGAACCCCAAAAGACCAACACCAAGACACATCATAATTAAATTGGCGAATACCAATGACAAAGTAAGAATCTTAAAGGCTGCCAGAGAGAGACAGAAAGTTACCTACAAGGGATCTCCTATTAGAATATCAACTGATTACTCAACAGAAACACACCAGGCCAGAAGGGAATGGAATGAAATATACAAAGTGATGCAAAGGAACTCTTTTGCACTGCTGGTGGGAATGCAGACTGGTGCAGCCACTGTGGAGAACAGTATGGAGTTTCCTCAAAAAACTAAAAATGGAACTCCCATTTGACCCAGTAATCCCACTTCTAGGAATATATCCCAAGAATCTAGAAACATGCATCAGAAAGGAAATATGCACCCCTATGTTCATAGCAGCACAATTCACCATAGCCAAGATTTGGAAACAACCTAAATGCCCATCAGCAGATGAATGGGTTAAAAAACTGTGGTATATCTATACAATGGAATACTACGCTGCGGTAAAAAAGAAGGAGTTCCTACCATTTGCAACAATATGGATGGAGATGGAGAATATTATGTTGAGTGAAATAAGCCAGGCAGAGAAAGATAAATATCACATGATCTCGCTCATTTGTGGAATATAATGAATGACATAGACTGATGAACAAGAACAGATCCAGAGGCTGAGAAACGTCAATCAGAAGATCATACCTCAGGTAAGGTAGGGGAGGGTGGGGGTAAGGTGGAGAGATCAACCAAGGGACTTGTATGCATGCATATGAACCTAATCAATGGACACAGACAACAAGGGGGCGGGGCATTAAGAGAAATTGTTCCATGTGACAAAAATTTTTAAATGAAACTCTCTGTAGACTGAAAATTATTTTGGAAGGAAACAAAGAGAAGTTTCCTTCAAAAGTCATAAGGATTGTAATTGAAAGTCAATATATTTGGCCGCTTGAACTAAAGTAAGTAATTTGTATTTTTGCCTCCCTGACAAAGTTTATATAAAGCTACAAAAAGAAACTGACAGCCAGTTTGAAATGGAATTGCCAGGGCCTAGGGCAAAGAATATCCTTACATGATATTATTCTACAATCTCATTATAATCTTAGATATTTTACAACAGCATACTTTACAATTATCCCAAACAAACTTACAAACTAATTCTTTGAATGGTGGGCAGCAATTTAAAAAAAGGGACATAAAAGGATTTAATCCCTTGCAGAAGGAATTAAGGCACTGGGAAGGCACTTGAGCATCCTATATTGGCCCCTCTTGCCCTTTGTGCCAAGAGGGACCCTCTTCTCACAATCTAATTGCCCTCAGCTGTTACCTGAGCTTTCTGTTCATGCTGAGCTTGAAGCCTCGTGGGGGCTGGTACCAGGGATCTGTCTCACATCCAATTGTGTGAGCTGGGCCCTCACTGGAGAAGAAACCCGAGTTCCCCGAGATATGTGATCAGCACCGGGACCCTGCCAGCAGGCCAGGGGTTCCCAAGGCAGGTGCTGGGTGTGGAGGCCACGGGGTCATAGGCTACCAAGGAGACAGAACTGAACCTCACAGCACCCTGCTTGGCCCCAGAGGATGGCTGGTTAGCCAGAGACGGGTAAGATTCCTCAAGGAAGGAACAACCTAAGACAGGCACAGTCGCAGAGGGGCCATCAGGAGAGAACTTGGGGGGGCAACAGAAGTGGGGCACAGACCCTCACCCCCCCAACATTGCAGGGGCTTGAACCCTCACCCCCTTCTAAAGGAGGTCTCCTACCCCCATGGCTGCTTCGCGCTTCCCACACCCAGCTCAGATCGGGACCCAGGCAACAGAAAGAGACCCGGCCCAGCTCACATCGAGATACAGGTGACAGACAGAGACTTGGCCCAGCTCAGATCGGGACCCAGGTAACAGACAAGAGACTTGGCCGACAGCAGTTGCCCTATATCTAAATTCAGCTGAGCATTTGGAATGCTCAGGGCCCACTCAAGAATGCAAATAATCCTTCCCACTAATATTTACAGGGTAAACTAAGATTGTTGGTAGAGTATTAAATTTGACAGTAAAATAGTAATCGAGTTTTCAGATTAATTTAAATAGGCTCATTGAAATAAGTGAATATTCAAGTACTGGACAAAAAGCTATTCTTAAAGCAATAACTAAAATTTCTATTGGTAGTTCATCTCATGGTAAAATTTCTGAATATGCAATGAACCTAAAGCAGTCATATGTGTGGGGGAAAAAAAATTTTTTTTAATTTAAAGTTATCAAGACTGCATTATAAAATTTACAAAAACCTCGATTAAAAAAAAGGGGGGGGATAATAGGGCAATATCATGTAAGGAAAAATATCCTATAAGTAAATTACATCTAGAAAATTTTTACTTTGCCAAAGTAAGTTTCATTTGCAATGCTAACAGCAAGACGGCCATTAAAAACACACATGGTGTCTAAATAAGACAAAGGAAAATCGTTTGAACAAAAATAAAAAGGATCCCAAATCAATTATATAGAAAAGATTCCTTTATTAACTTGTGGTCGAGAATATATTTGTATATTTTCAGAAAACAACCCCAAGACCAGATGGATTCCTGCAACAGAGAGGAATTGACAGGAGTGCTCCAACCACGAAGACAAGAGGAAAAAACAGTCCAGAGATGGAAGACGCTGACAACGCCTTGCCATGGGAGCAGTCAGCAGCTGTGCACCGCTGCAGGTTACCTAGGACCAAACCAGAGAGGGTCGGACCTGCATTGCCACCATGTGCCCACCATCCAGATATCACTGCTGACATGTACACATAAGGAACTGTTGGACATTGAAATTGGGACTCAAACATTTTTTTGTTTTGTCTTGTTTTGTTATTATATGTTTATTTCCAGTCTGCAAAGGCAAAACTTTTTAAAGGAAAGAAATGGTGGGAAAAAGATACAGAGGCAAAGAAGCATTGAACAGACTGTCAAACTACATTGGGAAGACAGGGGTGGTTGGGCGAGGAGGGCTGTAAGAGACCAACCGAAGGACTTGTACGCATGCATATAAGCACAACCAATGGATATAAGACACTGGGGTGGGGGGGGAGGGTGGGCAGGTGAAAGCATGTCCTGGGGGGTAGGGGAGGTCGGGGGGAGATCAAAGGGGAAAAAAAAAAGGAGACATATGTACTACTATTTGTAATACTTAAAACAATAAAAATAAAATAAAATTAAAAAAAAAAGAAAGTATGCAGCACTTTGTATGGGTCAAAGAAAATAAAAGAGAAAAGCATTTACTATGTATTTTTGTTACTCTTTGGATGGCTCCTGACTCATTAGGTAGTTTGACAAAAGAAAACTTTTATTTTTGAATTTTTAAATTATTTTATCCACTCATCTACTGATTGATACTTGGGCTATCCTATATAATAAAAGAGTAATATGCAAATTGACCCTAACAGCGGAATGACAAGAACAACTGCTCAACCAGTCACTATGAGGCATACTGACCACCTCAGTCCCTTCCCCCAGCCGTCAGGCTCTGATCGCCAATGGCAAATGGCAAACTGGGGTGGGTGGTGTCGGGGAGCGGGCCTGACGAGCAGGTAGAATGGCTGACCTCTCGGTCCCTCCTCCCAGCCAACAGGCTCCAATCACCCAAAAGTGAACAGGGAACTGGGGGTGGGTGGCGGCAGGGGGCAGAGCAGTCAAATGGGCGGAACTGCTGACCTCTCGGTTCCTCCCTCCAGCCAGCAGGCTCTGATCACCAATGACAGCAGGGGGCGTGGCCAGCTACAGGCAGCCGGGGAAGGTGGCCCTGATCACAGGCCAGGCTTACAGACCTTAACCGCACATGAATTTTGTGCTCCAGGCCTCTAGTTGTATATAATGCTTCAATGAACATAGGAGTGCATATATTCTTTCGAAGTAGTGTTTCACGTTTCTTCCAATATATCTCTAGAAGTGGGATTGCTAGGTCATAAGTCAATTCAATTTTTAATTATTTTGGTAACTTCATACTGCTTTCAACAGTGGAAATCTGCATTTCCACCAACAGTGCATGAGGGTTCCCTTTGCTCCACATCCTTGCCAACAATAGTTGTTTGTTGATTTATTGATGATAGCCATTCTGACAGGTGTGAGGTAACATCTCATTGTGGTTTTAAATTTCATGTCTCTGATAATTAATGACACTGAGCATCTTTCACATGTCTATTGTCTATCTCTTTGTCCTCTTCGGTAAAGTGTCTATTGAAGTCCTTGGCCCATTTTTAATTGGGTTGCTTGTTTTTTGTGTGTTGACTTTTAAAAGTTCTTTCTAAATATTGGACATTAACCTCTTATCAGATGTATTGGAGAATATGTTCTCCCATCCAGTGATTTATCTTTCATTTTGTTGATGGTTTCCTTTGCTGTGCAAAATATTTTTGTTTGTTGTAGTCCCATTTGTTTATTTTTTCTTTTGTTTTCCTTACTTGAGGAGATATATCAGAAAAAATATTGCTGAGAAATGTCCAAGATTTTACTGCCTATGTTTTAATCTAGGATTTTTATGATTTTGATTCTAACATTTAAGTCTTTAATTCATTTTGAGTTTATTCTTATGTATGGTGCAAAAAAGTGATCTAGTTTCATTTTTTGCATGTATCTGTCCAATTTTCTCAACATCATTTATTGAATAGACTATCTTTACCTCATTGTATATTTTTGCCTCCTGTGTCAAATATTAATTGACTATAAAAGCATGGGTTTATTTCTGGGCTCTCTATTCTGTTTCATGGACCTATTATATGTCTATTTTTAGTTAGTACCATGCTGTTTTTATTACTCCAGCTTTGTAGTGTAGTTTGAGATCAGTAGTATGACTCCTCCAAATTGTTCTTGTTTCTCAAGGTCACTGTTGCTATTTTGGGTCTTTTGAGGTTCAATATAAAACTTTGGAATATTTGTTCTGGTTGTGTGAAATATGCCATTGGTATCTTGATAGGAATTTTATTGAATTGCTTTGGATAATGTGGACATTTTAATGATGTTATATCTTCCTGTCCATGAGCATTATATATGCTTTTCTTATTTGTATCTTCAATTCTTTCCTTCAGTGTCTTATATTTTTTTGAGTGCAGGACTTTTACATCCTTGGTTAAATGAAATACAACTCAATCATAAAAAGAAGGAAATCTTACTCTTGTAATAGCATGGATGGACCTGGAGATCATTATGCCAAGTGAAACAAGCCAGTCCAGAGAAACACAAGTACCATATGATTTCACTCATTTGTAGAATCCAATGAGCAAAATGAACTAACAAGCAAAATAGAGATAGGCTCATAGATAGAGACCAAGCTGATAGCTGTCTGGGGTGGGGACTGAAAGAGATGTGGGGACTGAGCAAAAAAGAAAAGAAAAGAGAAAAAAACTCATGAACATGGACAACAGTGTGGTGATTGATTGCTGGGGAAGGTTGGGATAGGAGAGGTGGAAGAGGGTACAGTGGCCATAAGAGGTGATGGAAGGAGACTTGAATCAGGGTAATGAACACAAAATGCAGTGTACAGATGATGTGTTATGGAATTATGCACCTGAAACTTGTAACATGTTGTTAACCAGTGTCACTGTAATCCTATCTAATAAAAGAGCAATATGCAAATTGACCATACCTCTGCTACACCCACAAGCCATGCCCACCAGCCAATCAGGAGTGAGTATTCAAATTAACCCAACCAAGATTGCTGAGGCCACGGAGAGAGCAGGAGGCTTGGGTTTCCCCTGCAATGGAGGAAGCCAAGCTTTCTGCCTGCCCTGGCCTGTCTTGTCCTCCGCTTAAGGCTACAAAGTTTCAATTATAGAAGATAAATAAATCCCAACAGAAATGGAGGCAGCCTTGGAGTGAACAGGAGGCTTGTCTCTGCTCAAGGCTACAAAGTTTCAATTATAGAAGATAAATAAATCCCAGATACCAGGGCCTCCGCTTGGGTCACTGGGGGGTGTGGTCAGCCTGCAAACCACTACAGCCCCCTCTCCCAGACCACCCCATGCCCCAAGGGAACCCCCACCCTGATATGGGACACCCTTCATGGAAAACCAGCCAGCCCCCACCCGTGCATCAGGCCACTATTCTATCTAATCCTCCTATCTAATAAAAGAATAATATGCAAATTGACCATCATTGCAACACACAAGATGGCTGCCCCCATGTGGACACAAGATGGCTGCCACAAGATGGCCAGCAGGGGAGGGTAGTTGTGAGGGACTAGGTCTGCAAGGGAGGGGACTTGTGGGCCATCAGGTTGGAAGGGGAGGGCAGTTGGGAGTGATCAGGCCTGCAAGAGAGGGCAGTTGGGAGCAATGAAGCCTGCAGGGGAGGGCAATTAGGGGTGACCAGGCCAGCAGAGGAGGGAAGTTGGGGGTGACCGGGCCTGCAGGGAAGGGCAATTGAGGGGAACCCAGGCCTGTAGGGGCAAACAGGCTGGCAGGGGAGAAGTTAGGCATCAATCAGGCTGGCAGGGGAGTGGTTAGGGGCAATCAGGAAGGCAGGAAGGCAAGCAGTTGGGAGCCAACAGTTCTGGATTGTGAGAGGGATGTCCGACTGCCAGGTAGGATCAGGCCTAAATGGGCAGTTGGACATCCCTCATTGGGTCCCAGATTGGAGAGGGTGCAGGCTGTGATGAGGGACACACACCCCTGTGCATGAATTTTGTGCACTGGGCATCTAGTAAATTCAATAAAAAGGAAAAAATAAACATAAATTAACAGGTTTCCAGGAAAAAAATAAAATAAGTAAATTATTTTTACTGTGAAATGGCTGTAGATTCACTTACACTTATAATAAATAATACAAAGAGATCAAGGTGCCCTTTACCCTGTTTTCCATAAAATATAGCAAAATATCAGTCAGGATGTTTATATAGATACAGTCAAGATATAGAATATCTCCATTACAAGAATCCCTCATGTCCCATTTAAAGGCCACACCATTCCCCTCCCTCCTGGCAAACACTAGTCTGTTCTCCTTTCTATACATTTGTCATTTCAAGAGTGTTATGTAAATATAGTCATATAGTATATAACTTTTGGGAATTGGCTATTTTTCATTCACCATAACTTAATGGCAATTCTTCCAAGTTGCTGCATTTTTTTCTTTTGGTTGCTGACCAGTATTTTATAGTATGAATGTGCCACAGTTTAATCTTTCACACATTGAAGTATGTCTGGTTTGTTTCAAGTTTTTGCCTATTAAGAATAAACCTTCTATAAACATGTGTGTATATGCTTTATGTAAACATTAGATGCCCAGTGCACAAATTGGCGATCAGAGCCAATTGGGGACATCTAGCCTAAACCTGATCAGGCTGGCCTGCCAGGGGGGAGGGACCACAGGAAGTTATCCATCCGTGGGAGGTTGGCTGTGGGAGTTCACTGACCACCAGGGGCAGCTCCTGCATTGAGTGTCTTCCCCCTGGTGGTCAGTGCATATCAAAGCGACTGGCCGGTTGTCCAGTTGTCTGGTTGTAATGGTCACTTAAGCTTTTATATATATAGATAAGTTTTAATTTCTCTGCTGTAAATGTCTAGGAGTATATTGCAAGTTTGGATTGTAGTTATACATGTGTTCTTTTGTTTGTTTTTTAAATCAATCTTTATTGTTGAAAGTATTACATATGTCCCTTTTTCACCCCATTGCCCTCTCCCACCCTTATCCCCCCAAGCCTTCCCCACCCTATTGTCTATGTCTATGGGTTATGCATATACACATATGAATTCATTGGTTGATCACTTTTACCCCTCCATCCTCCTCGGCCTTCCCTCTGAGGTTTGATAGTCTGTTCGATGTTTCTATGTCTATGGATCTTTTTTTGTTCTTCAGTTTATGTTGTTCATTATATTCCACAAATGAGTGAGATCATGTGATATGTATCTTTCTCTGACTGGCTTATTTCTGATTCCTTGGAATATATTCCTAGAAGTGGGATCATTGGGTTAAATGGGAGTTCCATTTTTAATTTTTTGAGGAAACTCCGAACTGTGTTCCACAGTGGCTACACCAGTCTGCATCCCCACCAACAATGTACGTACAAGGGTTTCCTTTTTTCCACATCCTCACCAAGACTTGTCATTTGTTGATTTGTCGATGATAGCCATTCTAACAGGTCTGAGGTGGTTTCTCATTGTTGTTTTGATTTGCATCTCTCAGATGATTAGTGACTTTGCGCATCTTTTCATATGCCTTTTTGTCTTCTGTGTGTTCATTTTGGAGAGGTGTCTATTTAGGTCCTTTGCCCATTTTTAAATTGGATTGTTTATACATTTGGTTTTTTAAGAAACTACAAAACTGTTCCCATAATGGTTGTACAATTTTACATATATCTTATATTACTGTAGGAATAGGAGAGGGAAAGTACTTCAGGCAACTTAATGGGTGATGGTTTCCTTCATGAAAATGGGAGATCCAAAAGGGGATTCAGGTCTGATGAGGTTAAAATCACAAATGGTGTTTGAACACAATAATTTTGAGATGCCACCTACCATTTGGTTAACAATCCTTGCCCAGCAGTAAGACTAGCATGAGAGTCATATTTTTAGCCATGAGAGGGAATGAAGGTTGAATGATAAGAATAGAAGGCCAAAGAAGAACCCTAAACAAGCAAACAAAATAGACTCATAGATATAGAGAACAGTCTGACAGCTGTCAGAGGGAAGGGAGGTTGAGGTGCTGGGTAAAAAGGTGAAGGGATTAAGAAGAAAAAAACAAAAAAAACACCACTCATAGACAGCAGTACAGTGATTACCAAGGGAGAAAGGGATGGGGGAGGTAGAAGAGAGTAAAGGGGAGATAATAAGTGACCAAAAAAGACTTGACTTTGGGTGGTAAACACACAATACAATATACGTATATACATATGGTGTATTATAGAATTGTAATCCTAAAACCTATGTAATTTTATCAACCAGTGTCACCCTAACAAATTCAATAAAAATAAAAAAATAAAAAGATCTGGTTTCACAGGTCCTCAGAAGTAAAAGTAAACTTAAACAAAAATCCTATATAATAAAATCCTAGGTGGCATCATGCCCTCATGTGACACCCTCATGTGACATAATCATAAGATGGCCACTACAAGATGGCCACCAGAAGATAGCCGGCAGAGGAGGGCAGTTGGGGGTGACCAGGCCTACAGGGGAGGGAAGTTGTGGGCTTCTGGGTGGCCAGGCATGCAAGGGAGGGCAGCTGGAGGCAACCAGGCTGCAGAGGAGGACAGTCGGTAGCCATCAGACCAGCAGGGGAGGGCAGTTGGGGGCAAGATCAGGCCAACAGGCAAGGGTAGTTGGGGGCCATGAGGCTGTCAAGGGAGGACAGTTGGGGGCCATCAGGCAGACAGGGGAGGGCAGTTGGGGGCAAGATCAGGCCAGCAGGGAAGCAGTTAGGCATCAATCAGGCCAGCAGGGGAGTGGTTAGGAAGTGATTATGCTGGCAGGAAGAAGTGGTTAGGGGCAATCAGGCAGCCAGGCAGGCAAGTGGTTAGGAGCCAGCAGTCTTGGATTGTGAGAGGGATGTCCAACTGCCAGTTTAGGCCTGATCCCACATTCAGACATCCCCTGAGGGGTCCCAGTTGGAGAGGGTGCAGGTCGGGCTGAGGGACACCCCCCACCCCCGTGCATTAATTTTGTGCACCAGGCCTCTAGTACATAAATAAATGAATAAATAAAAAAATAGAAGGTCAAGGGAGGAAAAGATTGTTAAAGACCATGAGGTGAATTTTAGAGAAATATAGGAAATACAGCAGGTACTGATGTCCATGCAACCAAGACAAACCCACAGCTTTAGGAATTGCTGCAGATGGACCACTTTGCTATGTTTGGTTTTGGTGGACTGGTAGCAACAAATACCATGTTTGAAAATTAATGTGGCTGAAACAATATAGACAGCATTATGGTCTTTGACTCAAGGGGAAATCCATTATGGGGAGGCAAACATGGCTAGTCCAGTAGAGGGACTTTCTCCCCAAGAATTCACATTGTCCTTTGTCAATATGGTTGGCAAGGCAGCTAAGGGTCTTCCTCAGACAGGTTGGGAATAAAAAAAAAAACACGGCTGCTTGTTTATGAACTCCCTGTCTCTTAATCTTCATGATTTGAGTCTTTTAAATTTTGCCAAAGGCATTCACAGTACCTTAAAAAGGAGGTAAAGTTTCTTTCAAATTGAATGCTAAATTTATGTATTCATAATGTTGAATGATCACATTAACTAATAAAGAAATAATAATTTGCTGATTGTAATTTAAGAAACTAATATTGGACAACTTTGAAATAGATTACTTAAAATTGCTCACAGCTCACTTTATTTCTAAAAGCCCTAAAAGCAACATATGTCAGCTTTTAATATTTCAATAATTTTTAAATACTCATTATTTACATAGAATGATATTTACTATTTGGGCTTCTGTTTCTTTACTCACATTTCCAAGAAATGTTCAGTAAAATAATGTTTATGATATTAATATAATTGCATCCCCTTAATTATAAAAGGATTTCATGGGTTCTTACAGAATGTTATAAAATGAATGACAAGGTAATTGTTTGATTAGCACATGGATGGTAATGACTGGAAAAATGGGGTTGATATAAGAAAACTGCTGGAAGCTAATTCCAGCAGGGCATAAATGCAAGAAGTCCTCAAAAGGTTGATGGGCTTCTATATTCAGTACGGCTGAATCATATTGCTGGCTGGAATAGCTGAAAGCATTTCCCCAAACCTAAAAATCTGCATATATTATTGCCTGCTACTGGAACAGCATGAGGGCAGTTCCCCCAACCTGACAATGCCTACTGTATACCAAGCCTTGCCTTTGATATGTATATCTGCTTTGCCTTAGGGCAACTTGTGTTAATAAAAAGCTAGGGGTCCAGAGATTCAGAGAACTTGGTTACTGAAGCTAGGTCTCCTCTGGCTCCCCAAAATGCCTTCCAAATTTATATTTCATGTCTAGTGTCTTTATTAATTTACCTGCAACCCCTTCTCCAGATTCCTGAACCCTTCTAGATGCTGAGAAACACCCCAGCAGAAAACCATTGAAATATACTGGGCAGTGGGATCTAGAAAACAAACTATATCAGCAAAAGAGCAGTATCTAGTTAACCCTAGAAAATAAGAGGGAGACTGAATTTTTTAAATTTCCATAGATTATAAACTGAAAAAACACTGCTTTTAAACCCATCAGGTAGCTCCTCCTTCTCTACTTGGTTGATAATAATCTGGCCTGTCCCAAACCTTGGTGCTTAAGAGGCTTTTATAGCAAATGAGAAAATTGCAAAGTTAATGCTCATTAACAAGAATTTCATTAGTACCAGTTTCATTCTGAGTATAATAAATCCTATACTCAACTTTTACAAAAAATGATTGAAAATGGACAATTGCATGGGTACAGTAATTGAACTTCCACCTTTAGTGATGAAAAAATCATCTTTAGAAATAAAGACTCTTTAAAACAAAATGAATTTTAATACAAAGAATGACTTCACAGGCTAACTGTTAAAATCTCGCTTAATTTCCCCATCTTCTTTTGTTCACTGATCGCCCTGCTGCCCCACAGATTGGCCCTGATCATTGGCCAGGCCTACAGATCCTACCTATGCAAGAATTTCATGCATTGGGCCTCCAGTAGAACACTATAACAGACTCTGTAACACCACCCTCATTGGCTAAACATATACATCTCCATTCCTTTGGATGCATCAGGCAAGAGACCCAAATTATTATTAACAAAATTCAAAATCAAACACATTGCTTGTGAGACTAAAATGTTCTTTCCACTGGTAGAATTTCCCCCAAAAAGATTGTCCATGCACCCTTAAATGCACAGACCAGGGGAGTGAAGGCACAACCAAACCAGGGTAGTTTAGTGACTCCAGCATCCTAAAATCTCCTTCCCTGAATAGACAAATAGAATTCCAATTGCTATGTTGAAATTTCTTTGTTCAATTAAAATGGTAAGGTACTTGATTTCAAAGAGCCTGGGAAACCCAATCAAAACTTTTTAAAGTTTTATCTAATTCTAAGTTTTATTTTACTTTTGTCACAGCTTCTGTAATTTTTAGTATGGGAAATGACAAAATAAATGTTAAAGATCATGAGAAAGTAAGTAACTTTACTAAATATGAAGTGTAAAAATATCTCTTGTTTAATTCACCTATGTAATTTGGCCAAAGATGCTACAGGGTATGCAACTTAGAGTTATATACATGTTTTCTATATAACAAAATGAAGTATTTACATGACTAAATTTTAGTATGTTTTATGCACTTTGTCCTGTCCATATTTATGCCCAAAATACCTCAACAGTTAAACAATTTGAAAACAAGTCATAATATATTCTTGTGAATAAAATTACATAAATATAATATGAAGTTGAGAGTCATTTTACTAGTAGACTATGTTATAAGAAATTCCTTAAGTTCCAAAGTATATAAAAGCTTTGTAGACAGAGAAAAAGAGTTATTATAAGTATGCTTTCTTCTGTATTTAAAATAGTTTCTCAAAGCTGCAAAAATAGGTGGAAGGGCCAAAGACCTATATTAGTGTGTTCATTTGGTGACATTTTTTTCAGAGCACAATAAGTAAGATATTTAAGATTGTGATTCCATGGATTATTAGTCTCAGGTATAAAAAAGATGCTATGAATTTTTATAAGCTTTCTCTGTAATCATTCATCAATAATGGTTCCTTAATCATTCCTCTGTCTTCATGAGTTTTGAGAAAGAACACACTGTTCACATGAGTGATGGGACTCACATGGATAATCATGACTACCAGGCAGTGTTAAAACACAACAAATTATGTTATTTCCATCACACAATAACCAATATCGTTTACGCCTTGTTAAATAAGGGAGCTAATGAAAGTATTTTACAATTAGATGATGTCTAGGTAACTTTAAAAAAATTGTTGTTAATATTACTGCAACCTATTGGTTTTAAATAACCTAGAAGCAATTTGGATTTCAGGCATGTGGGCTAGGAGGGCTCAGGGAAAATGCTCTTTAAAGAAGTCAACATAGTCAACTAACCATGGTTTAGAAATACCTGCTCTGAGGTTCTGCATGCATTTCCAAAAGAAACATTCCCTTAAGAACATGAACAGTTGGCATAACTCTAAATCCATGGTCTTCAACTTTGCCTAGATTGAAAATACTTTATTGTAACCTGTCTTTGGTTCTCAGTTGGAATGAACTGCTGACTGGTTTTAGCAGAGAATGGCTCAGCAGTATACAGCTGCCCACAGGCTAACGCATCTGTGAAAGTCATTTCTGAAAGGGACAGCAGGAAGCTAAGTGGAAAGAACCAGATACCCTGGGAAATATTCAGGTAGGCACAACTATCTCTGCCCCAAGCACACGTGGCCACAAGCTGAGAGGCTTATAAACTGAGAAAAGGAAAGCAATCAGAAAGAATAATAGAATTTTCCATCACCGTGAAATCTGCTAAAGAATTCTCTTACTTTTATAATATTTGTCTCATCTCCACATAAAATTTATATTAACTGTCAGCCCAACCTCCAGAATCCTCCTGTTGAAAAAAAAGTCATGATTCTGCCAATTAAGCAAAAGAAATATGTTCAATTTTATCAGATTGCAAGGTTCTTTTCAGTCCTGATTTCTGTATACATTATAAATCTCTACATTCTTTAAACTCAAAAGAATTTCTTTGTCAATAAATTAAGTTCAAAGGTTACTTCCTAATAGTCCAGCTGCTCTGTACAATAAGGTTAACATACAACATTCTTCATTATTTTCTTTCCCCACAGGAAAAAAATGGGCCACAATTTCTTTTGAACTACATATCTGTTCTTTTGAGGCTATTTCTGGAACTTTCATTATAAAAATGAGAAAGTCAAGGGATGGGAGATACAAATTCCTAGTAACTCACTGGTTCCAACCCATGAGTTAGATATTCTCACAAATCATCATCCAATGTCAGATAAAAGAAAATAAACAACAAACCAATATGATATAGTTGTTCATGGTCTCTGTTAGGTATAGTCTTAAAAAAATGCTTTTTAATCAACAGCCATAGTTTCTGCTCTTCCAGTATGTCAGAATAGGGAAACTTTGCCAGAATTTTAAAATAAACATTTAATTAAGCAAATCTTTTTTAAAATATATTTTTTTATTGATTTCAGAGAGGATGCGAGAGGGAGAGAGAGAGAGAGAGAGCATCATGAATTGGCTGACTCCTGCACACCCCCTACTGGGGATCGAGCCCACAACCCAGGCATGTGCCCTCGACCGGAATCGAACCTGGGACTCTTCAGTCCACAGGCTGATGCTGTATCCACGGAGCCAAACCAGCTAGGGCCAAATCTCTTTTTTATATAACATATTTGAAATATAAGATCCCATTATAATATATTAATATTCTAAGATATTATTATGAAGCCTGGCCAAATATATTTTGTTGTCATTAAAATGATAACAAAACAAACCTGACATTCATCATGTTATAATGCCCATTTTTTAAATGCAAAATAAGAATTAATAGGTTTTGAGCATGGCCTTAAATTACTTTAGGATCTATGTATCTCTTGCCCAGAGCCCTTCTATCAAAAGAAAGGAATATAAGGCTTATAGAATCTCCTTGTCAGGAGATTGTATGAGCTTCTATTTTAGGTTTTTATTAGAGAGCAGCGAAAAATATAGTCTCTTGGTGCCTCATTAAGCCAAGAGAGTGTCAGTTGGATGGCATCTTTGTACTTGCCTCAAATTAAGTAAGATTTGTTAATGAATAGTTTCTATGGTGGATGTCCCTATCTCAGCACACATAGTCATGGTCCTCTCCATAAAGCTAAGCCCTGTGTCCACCCTGTGACTGAAGGAGCATGCCAGCTTGTGGGCAAGGAGCAGCTCTCCTGAGTGGAGAAGAGAAAGCAGTAGGGATAACACCTGAAAGTTACTAAAACTGCCTTGTAAAGGCACCATTGAACAAATCAATGAAGTGAGTCTCTGTCCCTTGGTATCCTGAAATGTCCTTCTCAAAGAAACTCTAAGGCAGTTGGTGAAGAAGATTCCAATTTTGTCACATCCTAAAATAGTGACTTATAAATCCATTTAAAATCTTGGATTATTATATGATTAAAATGAACTATTGAATGGCTAAATAGATAAAGAACACTCTAATGTTAATACATTTATCGGAATGTAAATATCTGTGTTTTCCGATGGTCTTAGGCTCTACAGGTCGCGACCACAGTGTCGCCTAAGACCATCGGAAAACACAGATATTTACATTACGATTCATAACAGTAGCAAAATTACAGTTATGAAGTAGCAACAAAAATAATTTTATGGTTGGGGGTCACCACAACATGAGGAACTGCATTAAAGGGTCACAGCATTAGAAAGGTTGAGAATCACTGAATTCTGGAGGTTTCCAGAGGATCTCAATAGAATAGTCATTAACTTTCCAGGTGGGTCTGTCCTTTCAGGCTCATGTTCTCCACTGATTGGTTGGGGGCAGAGCATGAGTCATTAGTCAATGCAGCTGGTCCTGGTGTCATCCATGGCATCAACTGTCTGGTTTTGCTGCTTTTCTGGGCCTAGACTGACACACAACTGAAGCCAAAATGTTACTCCTAGGGGTTAATTTTAAGACAGTGGTCATGCAAGGGCCCCCATAGGAGTTGCATGAGGCCACTTTTCTGCCCCTTGTTCCTCTCTCAAAGGGCTTTCCCACATGACTAGTGACACACCTGGGAAGAAAGGTCAAGGGGAGGGCCAGAACCCTGCACAACCAATAATATGCTAGGGGAGGAAAGGTTACCCTGGGGCAAGTTAGTTGTTTTCCCAGTTTTGCCCCTTGCTAGGCATCCAGGACTTTCTGTCTTGGTGACCTTTTGTATCTGGTCTATCATTCTTGCTTTCTTCATGTCTGTCTACCAGCCTACCACATTACCACTTGTTATTTTAAACTAGGTGGATTTATTTTATTTCTAACAATATTTTTTATTCACATGTGCATTTATGGTGGAATTCATTCTAATGGGGTTTATACATTAATGTGGGGTGTTCTCAAATATTCAGGCAAGAAGTTAACAATTATTTCATTTCCTCCTTTTAAAAATGAAATTCATATGCAGTTCATAATGCAATTAGTGCAATGCCTGAAAGATGTCAAAATTACTGCAGTCTTTTGAAAGGTAGGAAGTTACTTCTTTTGAAGATTGAGTTAAAATGTGGCCAGAAATAAAATACTCATCCAGCTTTAAATTCTACTCAAAACCCACAAAGCCTGGAGCTTCAACATTAAATAATGATCTTTTTGCTTTACCTAAATCATTTTTCCCTTTTCTTCAATAATTTTTTTAAATTCACTGAATCATAGAAAATAACTCCAGATCTGTAAGCCTGAGGTGGTAATTTTAAAACTAGTAAAATTTCTAAAAACTAATCATTTTATTTTTCATTTGTTATTGTTTATAAAACAAAGACAATTAGGGACATTAGGAATCATCTAGTTCAATTTTCTTTAGACACGAATTTGTGCCCAGAGGGATAAAGCAAATTACTCAAAATAAAACATACTTCACAGAGAAGAGTGGACTAGAGTTAGGCCTGCAGTCCAGCCAATGTCCTCATCTCTTCTCAACTTCAGTATTAACTTATTTTTATGGTTCTTTAATATGAAAACCAACCAACCTGCAGGGCTTTTCTCTCAATGTAAATTCAAATTTAAAAAAGACAAACTTTTCTGTTCATAAAAGGCCTTCATTTATCTTTTACTGTAAAAACCCTGAGTTAGAAAATGTAATAAGTAGGCAGAATTTGTGTTGGACATGTTTATGGCTCTTTGATCTGGCTCCGCATCCTTTCTCAGTAATGTCTATTCTCATACTCTCTGAAATGTAAGGAAGAGCACTAAAAGAACTGAAGAGGTGTGTCTCCCTCAAAAGCACTGGCAATTCTAAGGACAAGGGGTGGAATGTCAGAGAGGCACATCTATAATTTTAGATGAAGAGCTTGCCTGTAGCTTCTTTCATGATGCCACATGTATTTATTCCTATGCTTATTTATATTCCATCTTGTTTACTAAAGGATTTGTGGCCATACCACACCCCACAGGGTCCAGGGTTTGTGCCTAGGTTTAGGCAAGGCTTCTGCAGCATTTACTGAGCTTTTAGATATTTTTAGTCTTAAGTACTACAAAGAGCTACAGGACGGTCCCAAAGGCATAAAAACAGAGAAATAAAAATGAAGACATTATGAAAAAAAAAGTGCAGCTAAAGAAAAATAACTACAAAGACAGCAAGTAAGAAAAGTGACTAAGTATCCAAAAAGCTATATTTCTTTAAAAAAAATGAAATGTTTTCCTATTCAAAGCCATGTAAAATCTAATAAGCTTCTTTATACTAATAAGTACAAACATTTTGTCTCTCTTAGTAAAATGTTAATGCAATGCAAATGTTATTTCTCGATCTTAAATAAATGTACTCCCCTTGACTATAAATTAATAGAAATAGATCCAATTATAGTTTAAAATACTCCCTCTTTTTTAAACCAACTTATAAATTATATAAATATTAAAATGTAGAAAGAAAACAGAATACATTATTGAGTTAATATGTTACCATAAACATCTCAAATTAATTATTAACTTCCTAAAAACCTCCTAATTTATTTTGATATGTTAAGGCATAAAGGGTTCCACATAAATTATTTTGTTAATTACATCATTTCATCTGTAATGTTGTATATTTTCTATTGAGCTTTAATTAGAGCTATTTATATGTGTACATGTAGAGCTACTTATACTATATAAAATATTATATATTAGGTTTTTTTCTAGAGCAACCATCATGAATGAGAAAAAAAGTAATCAGAAGTCAAGAAGTAGAATAAAAATGGTATAATTCAACAGAGTGCTAGGAAGGCAATAGGTAATAAGCTGTTTGGAGATTATTTTATCTTCCTTTTGGCTAATGTTATGTTACAGAGTCATTGACCCTAGTGTTCTCATGAATTGCTTGCAACAGTCCTTACCCAAACTTTAATAGGCATAACTATTAACACTGAGATCCTTGTATAAGAGTTGGGTTCCAGTGAAATCCAATCTAAAATAGTTTCTAAGATACGGCAAAGAGGTACACATTACAAAGGGATACACTGAATGTCCAGCATTCCCTATTTATACTAAGTCCTTGGCCCTGTTGTGTAATGATCCTTGTATATCTGGTCCAATGGTCTCTATGAAAAGAGAGAAGAACATGAAATAAGTTGTCAAAAGACCTGGATTCTAATGTCTGTTACCCCATGTGTTAGCTTCACGACCTCAACAAGTCACTTGCCCTTCCTTGAATGTAGCTCCATATCTATAAACATGAGAATGACCTCCAAGGTTTCTTTCCAGAAGTACTGGGAAGTAGAAATTAAAGTGAAGTCATTCTTTAAATAGAAAATGGAACCGCTCTTCCCAGGAGCCTGCTGGAGAGTGGAGAGCACGGCAGGGAGAAGAGCAAGGTTGCGCCAAAGCCGACCTCTGCCTTCCTTTTGTCCATAACCCTGAGACCCATTCCCTCAGTAAGAAAGATGCTTTATGAAATGCGTTTCTTTTATTTTTATCTTTAATAATATGCCATTTAAATCTACTCTCCAATGAACAATATTATATGAAATTCAGTATTTGGGGTGAACTTTCCTTTTACCTAACCAAACGTTGTATCTCTAAAATATTAATCTGTTTTCTGAAGTTAGCTCAACTGACTTTAAACAGTTGTGAATTTATTAAAATTAACTTTTTTTATTCCAAATATCACAAATTTCACACAGTTGTCTCTCTCAACTTACAATTTTCAGAAGACTCAGGAGACAGTAGAGAACATTTAGAAACAAAAGCCACTTCTAGACACAAATAAATACAAAACAAACACTTGGATTATTTTGTATACCTGAAATGTTCTTCAGAGGTTTCATCTTCTTTGTTATTTTTATTGTTTAAAGTACTACATATGTCTCCTTTTCCCCCCATCGACCCCTCCCAGCCATTCCCACCCCCCAGGATAAGCCTCTATCACCCCAGTGTCCATCTCCACTGCGTATGCTAACATGCATGCATACAAGCCTTTGGTTGATCTCCACCCCCACCTCCCTTGACTTCCCTCTGAAGTTTGATGGTCTATTCAGTGTTCCTCTGCCTCTGGATCTATTTCTGTTCATCAGTTTATGTTGTTCATTAGATTCCAGAAATTAGTAAGATCATGTGATATTTATCTTCCTCTGACTGGCTTATTTCGCTTAGCATAATGCTTTCCAGGTCCATCCATGCTGTTGAAAATGGTAAAAGTTCCTTCTTTTTTTACAGCAGCATAGTATTCCATTGTGTAGATGTACCACTATTTTTTAATCCACTCAGCTGCTGATGGGCACTTAGGTTTTTTTCCAAATCTTAGGTATTGTAAATTGTGCTGCTATGAACATAGGGGTGCATATATCCTTTCTGATTGGTGTTTCTGATTTCTTGGGATATACTCCTAGAAGTGGGATTACTGGGTCAAATGATAGTTTCATTTTTAACTTTTTGAGGAAACTCCATACTCTTCTTCACAGTGGCTGCACCAGTCTGCATTCCCACCCATAGTGCATGAGGGTTCCTGTGGTTCTTTTGCCTTTATATTTTCCTAGTTTTTATTCACTTCATTTTCTTTTATCAGCTTTTGTTCTAATGTGGAAGAAAAAGTGAGGACTAGCAGAGAAAGTATATCATACAGATTTGCCATTTATCTATTAGATCTATTATCATTCATATTTAATGCAGTCCATACCTGACTTTAAGGTTTTTATTTGTTTGTTTGTTTATTTGTTTTTTAAATAAAGAAGGCTGGCCTTCCCCTTTTCAAATGACATCTACAAAATTCATTGTGTGCAAGAGTTTTGCTCATTCTTTGTCTGTGTTGATCAGCGGACATTTGAATTTTGAACATTTGAGCACCAGTGGTTGGTGCCTTCACTCCTCTGTCAAACATGTGGAACAAAGGGTCCCCATTAAACCCTGCATTCACTTCCTCAACAGGGGCCAAAGGACCCATACAATTTTTGGTAAAATATCTACTAAAGCCAATATGTATTGCCCAGGGGACATCCCTCTACCCAACCCCCAGCTTTTTGGAGCAGAAACACCCATTGATCAAAGAATGATTTAGGATTACTATTAGCCAGAAAGGAGTCAGAGGAATTGATATGGAATCTTTTATAGCCTTCCCCTAACACCTGATTATCATGTATCAGTTTTCTGGGGGATTTTTTGTTTTTATTTTTGCTTTCTTAGAAAGCATTTACTAAACTGTTAACATATTTTCAAGAATTCATAGGTTTTGTCACTTCAAGTTTCAGGCCAGCCCATGTGATATAACAGATAATATGTTTGCATTTGACATGGAGACATTTGATTACATAACAGCAATTCAAGTAAGAAATGTCCATTCTGAAATATGATTTTGTACCATGTAAGGTGGTTTTAGGCCTGCATGCCAGGCTTTTTAATTGTGTAGTTTTTACCTTGTACTACAGAAGCTCTGTGATTGGGATGCAGTTTAATGAGAATCAAGGTCAGAAAACCAATGGTGTCTCTTGTGTATAAATATAATATGGTTCTGATTTGCAATTCAAAGTATTGAGACAGAATTTAAAAGATTAACATTTTAATTAAAATGTTAATCCACTGATGCCTCAAATTCCATCAACTCTAGATAATGTTAACTGCTACTCAGAAATCAAAACACCTGCTATTTAACCCACATCAGAGTTCTCTGCCTTTATTTCTGAAATAATGGGTGTTCATTTCCCATGTGTGTTCTATGGCAAAGATTTCACTCTCTCTGACTCATGGGATCCTGTCCAGTCCTCATGTTCTTGCTCAGGTCTCACCTCCAATTTAAAGGCCTTTAGAATTCCTTCAGGTCAGAGGCATATTTGCCATTTAATTGTTGTGATCACTCATCTAGAAAGTCCTAATTATTCAAGGATGACAGTTTTGTTGTTTCACATTTCTTTTTCCACACTATCACCCATTGGCAACCTAGGGCTCAGAGTTTAGGTACTGTGACTAACAAATTATATTTTATTTAACAAAATTGTCTGAGAACTGCATTTATTAGTAAATACTCAATGTTTTTGTTTATTTATTTATTTAATTTTATTTTTATTTGTTTATTTATTTTTTAGTTCTCTTCTGCTACTGGTGGGCATCTAAAATAGTTCATCTGCCTTGGAAAACAGTTGGCAGTTTCTTAGAAGTTAAATATAAATCTACCATATGATCAAGCCATTTCATTTCTATGCATCTACCCAAGAGAAATGAAAGCACATGTCTATACTAAGACTTCTATCTTTAAAATAAAAGAAAATAAACCAAATAATAGTAAATTGTGTAAATGTATCACAGCTTTTTTTCCCCCCACTCATATATTGATGGGCACTTGAGCTGCTTCCATAGGTTTATTGTAAATAATGCAGCAATGAACATAGAGGTGCATATATTCTTTCAAATTAGTGGTTTGGGCTTCTTTGGATACATATCCAGAAGTAGAATTTTTGAGGATACTCCACACTGTTTTCCATAGTAATGCACTTATTTGCATCCCCACCAAACAGTGCATAAGGGTTCCCTTTTCTCCACATCCTTGCCAATACTTGTTTGTTGATTTATTGATAACTAAATTCATGCATGGGGAAGGGGAGGGACATCCCTCTCCCAATCCAGGATTGCTGGCTTCCAACCGCTTGCCTGCCTACCTGCCTGATTGACCCTAACCGCTTCTGCCTGCCAGCTTGATCACCCCCTAACTGCTCCCCTGCCAGCCTGATCAATGCCTAACTGCTCCCCTGCTAGCCTGATTGCCCCTAATTGCCCTCCTCTGCCAGCCTGGTCGCCCCTAACTACCCTCCCCTGCCACCTGGTCACCCCTAACTGCCCTCCACTGCCAGCCTGGTCTCACCCAACTGCCCTCCCCTGCTGGCCCGGTGACTCCTAACTGCCCTCCCCTGCCAGCCTGTTTGTCCCCAACTGCCCTCCCCTGAAGGCCTGGTCACCCCTAACTTCCCTCCCCTTCTGGGATGGTCACCCCTAACTGACCTTCCTTGCCAGCCTGGTCACCTCTTACTGTGCTCCTCTGCTGGCCTGATCACCCCCATTTGCCATCCCCTGCAGGCCTTGTCCCTCCCAACTGCCCTCCCCTGCCAGCCTCTTCACCCCCAACTGCCTTCCTTGCCAGCCTGGTCACCCCTAACTGCCCTCACTTGCCGGCCTGGTCAACCCTAACTGTCCCCCCCTGCAGGCCTGGTTGCCCCTAACTACCCTCTCCTGCAGGCCTGGTCCCCTCCAACTGCCCTCCCTTACAGGCCTTGTCACTCCCATCTGCCCTCCCCTGCCGGCCATCTTGTGTCCACATGGGGGCAGCCATCTTTGACCACATGTGGGCGACCAACTTGTGTGTTGGAGTGATGGTCAATTTGCATATTAGGCTTTTATTATATAGGATAGCTTTTCTGACAAATGTGAGTGATACCTCACAGTGGTTTTAATTTGCATTTCTTTGATGATTAGTGATGTCGAGTATCTTTGCAAATTTCTATTGACCATCTGTATGCCCACTTTGGAGAACACTTGGCCATAAAAAAAGAATGCTATCTTACCATTTGCTACAATATGGATGGACCTAGAGCAGTGGTTCTCAACCTTTCTAATGCCACGACCCTTTAATACAGTTCCTCATGTTGTGGTGACCCCCAACCATAAAATTATTTTCATTGTTGCTTCATAACTGTAATTTTGCTACTGTTAATGAATCATAATGTAAAATCTTTGTTTTCCAATGGTCTTAGGTGACCCTGCTAGCAGTTCACGACCCACAGGTTGAGAACTGCTGCTGTAGAGTCTAAGACCATCAGAAAACACAGATATTTACATTGCAATTCATTAACAGTAGCAAAATTACAGTTATGAAGCAATGAAAATAATTTTATGTTTGGGGGTCACCACAACATGAGGAACTGTATTAAAGGGTGGTAGCATTAGAAAGGTTGAGAACCACTGACCTAGAGGATATTATGCTAAGTGAAATAAGCCAGACAGAGAAAGGCAAATGCCATATGACTTCACTTATATATTGAATCTAAAGAACAAAATAAACAAACAAATTAAACAGAAACAGACTCATAGATACAGAGAACAGATTGATGGTTGACAAAGTGGAGGGGATTGGGAAATGGGTGAGAAAGGTGAAGGGATAAAAAGGCAGAAATTCATAGTTACAAAATAGCCATAGAGATGTAAAGAAAAGCACAGGGAATATAGTCAACAATATCATAATAACTATCTATGGTGTGGTGGGTATCTGAAATACCAGGGAGAACACTTTGCAAAGTAGATGATTGTCTAATTTGCTATGCTATACACCTGAAACTCATATAAAATTATGCGGAATGCAAACTGTAATTGAAAGATAAATTTAAAAAGAAAATAAAAAAATAGAGAGAGTTTAAGTTGCAAGAAAACTACCCATGCTCAATGTATAGAAACCAATACCTCAAAGAGTGATTGACACTTCATAATACAGACCAGTCCCTCAAATTTAAAATTCTGTAACAGAGAACAACTTAAGGACTTCTGCATTTTCATCTGTGATTTCCTAAAATATGATGGAAATCAGGGCCATTAGAAATTATGGTATAAATGAAAGAAATGATCCAGAAGCAGAAAGAAAACACCTAAAAGAACTTATCCAGCACTAAGAAATAAATTCAAGTAATATATATATATATATATATATATACACACACACACACACACACATATATATATATATATATATATATATATATATATATATATATATTAGTGCTGGATAAGTTCTTTTTGGTATATATATATATATATATATATATATATATATATATATATATATGCCAAAGTGACCATTATGACTGGATGACCAGATGACTGGCTGGTAGCTATGATGCACACTGAACACCAGGGGGCAGATGCTCAACACAGGAGCTGCTCTCTGGTGGTCAGTGCACTCCCACAGCCAACCTCCCACAATCCCCCTTCTCCCCCCTGCCAGCCAGCCCTGAGTGGCCCTGATTGCTTGCCAGACCAAGTGACCCCACCCATGCACAAATTCGTGTACCGGGACTCTAGTATATATAATAATAAAAGCATAACATGCTAATTAGACCTTCCGGATGAATCTGGGGCTGTGAGGGAAGCCTGGGTCCTGGGTGTCAGAGGAAATCTGGTCCTAGAAACTGGGAGAAGGAAGGCCTACTTTTGCAATAATTTCATGCATCAGGCCTCTAGTATATATATAAAATTCTAAGACAAATATGCTAAATAATTACAAGACAAATATGCTGTACACATAGTGTTATTCCACTCAATAGTCCTAAAATATTCAGTTAGTTTTCAGATTATACTAAGGTAGAGTAAGAATTAGATGATAAAATGTGGTCTGGGTTTTAGGTCCAAGTGTGTGACCTAGGGCAAGTCACTTGGCCTCCCTGACATTAGGTTTGATATTAGGTTTATATGAGCCCTAGAGTGTCTTCTGGTTCTAAAATATCAATTTTTCAATAAACTTGCTCTCATTTATAAAAGCTACATTTTTGGATATTATTTTTCTCTAAGGAGTAAAATGTTATCATTGGTGTTGTTTCTATAACATCATAACATCATGGCTCCCACCAAATTAAGAAAAATAGGAGTTATCACTGATGCATGAAATGGTTTTTTAAAGACAAACTTAAATGCATAAATGCTTTATTAAGTAGTCCTGCATGATTCCCAAAAGTAAATAAACTCTAATATGATATGTTTTTAAAAATAATTTGGATAAGGTATGCAAATTCCAGTTAACAATGAATATTATACAGACATAGCAAATCCCTTTACTTGTTCTCAGTCATTCTCCTACTATATTAAGCTGTATAATTCACACCCAAATTGACAGCTACAAAATAAACTGTCCTAGAAATATAAAATCTTTGCCTAATAATTCCCTCCATATGTTTCTGGCAAGTAAATAATTGAGACTTAAAAAAAATGTGCTATCTCTGCTCTCATTTTAAAAGAACAAAGACCAGTATCCTATCTAACTTTTAAACATTTTTTTGTCACTTGCATTTGAAGGAAGCCAATGTTAATATTTTCTTTTCATCTTACAGTGGTTACATAGTAGTTCCAATAGTTTCCACGCATCTGCAACTTAGATGTAGATACACTATGTTCTCTAAAGATGCAAATTCTAATATTCTCACCTTTAAAAAATTCTCCAATGGACTGTCAACCAACTGTTTGGCCAGAATCATCTGGCTAATAAGCTGATGATGTCAGCCCAAATCAATGGAAAGAAAAGTAACAATAATACTTTGCTGTTTAATCACAAATAGAGCAGGAATGGGAACACCCCCACCATGTTTTCATTTCTGCAGAACATCCCCTAAACAGTGAAAGTTAGGCAATTTTAAGCATAGTTCCTTTTTCATTATCATAAAGTATGCCAGGACATGTGACACCGTAACTCAGGTAAACTGAGTCAAATGTTGTAAGGCAGGTAAATTTCCTGTCCCTATCTCATAACTTTTCTTAACCCGCCCATGCACACCAAATTTGCTTCAGTCTTAACAATGATATCCTGAACTACCCTCTCTGGCTGAAAAAACAACAACAGTAAAACAAAACTAAACCCAAACATTAACTTATCTGAGTTTCAGTTCACCTGGTATAAAAAGAAAATATAAATATGCACTAAACACATGTAATTATATTGAGAAGATCTTCTCCACCTAAAGAGAATATCTGCTTGAAAAATATTGCAGAACCCAACAAGCATGTTAAGCATCTGCCCCATTTCTTTATATGAGGATCCATTTTTATTGCCCCCCCACCCCGTTACTTTCATGAGCACTATTTGTCAACATTTAGTATTTCCCATTTGTCAGTAATAATCTTTCTAAGTTTGACAAGATTTAAGTAATTTCAAATTATTTTCAAGGCTCACTTTCAATTCCTATTTTAAATTGCAGTATATGAAGCATGTAAAACACTTGTTTCAATGAGAACATGATGCTTGCGCTTAGTATTTACACAATATGAAATAAATCATGCCAGAGTTAATAAGGTCTAATTCTATTAATGTCAGAAAAGATTAACGTGGGTTCTCTCCTCTAAGCAGACTTTCCCGATACTCTCTGAATTATTCTTGACAGTGTTAAAATTAGACTAAGCCTACAAATAAAATAGGCCAGCAAATAAATTGAAGTAATAAATTAAGACATTGTGTGAGGAAAGGTGTCTGTGGTCGAAGCAGCAAATTTGATTGAAAACCATAGTAGAGTTGCCAACAACAACACACTTATTAGAATTTCTCCTGATTGTTCTGGCTTCCTCTGAATTGAGCTTTTTCTTTTTTCCTTTGTGTGTTTTTTATTACATGCAGTTTTTATACTTGGGATGTAAAAAAAGTTAATGATAATTAAGAGAGGTAATATGAAAGCAAGTGAACGTGATTTAATAATATAACAAAAGAGGTTTTGCTTGTCAGGTTGATTAGCTTTATCAAGGGTAGCTAAAATGTGTACCTGAAACCTCCTGAGTTTGTACAATCAGAGAAAATGTGCTTGAGTGGTTTAGTTTGAAATATTTATTTTATTTCTACATTTGTTTCTGTTTGTTTTCTTGTATAAATTAGTACTCATGGGGATTTATTCTTATAAAATGTGGTAAAAATAAGATGGCTCTAATTTAACCTTTCACTGAACTTTATATAGCCATGAAAAAGTATTGCTTTCTGCCCTAGCCAGCGTGGTTCAGTCAGTTGAGCGTCCTCCCATGCACCAAGAGGTCATGGATTTAATTCCTGGTGAGGACACATGCCAGGATTGAGGGCTTGATCCCTAGTAGGGGTTTGCAAGAGGCAGCCCAGTGATCTATGTTTCTCTCTTTTGGATGATGTTTTCTTCTCTCCCCCTACCTCTCACTCTCTGAAAATCAATAAAAACAAAACAAAACCATATTTTCTAAAAAGTATTGCTTTCATACAAAAGAGTTATTATTTTACAGTATGGTTAGCATTCCAACTGATAGTAAATTATATTGCTCTTGTATTTCATTAAGATAAATATAGATTAATTTGGAAGAACTGGACAAGAAAGAGAAGGGATAAAATTATCTGAAATAATATAGAACAATATAAGAACAATATATAAATTTATAAAATCATGTTCTTAATGGGTAAAATATTTGACCCAGTGATCTGGTACATGAAATTGTGCACATTTAAAGGGGATTGATTAGAGGAAATATTTTAATATTGCTATTTGCCCTTTCTCTATAATAGAAGTGTCAGAGATGAAAGAAAATTAGTAAAATATATATGAAAATCTTCCTTCTGTCAGAGTCTGGGGTGTGCCATGGGACCCAGAGTCAAATCTTGACCCACCCTTGGTGCCTCAAAATCGTGGGAGACCCAGACCCAGCCATCCCCACCCCCATTGGGCGAGATCCAGACCTGGCTGGCCCTAACCCAGTCAAGCCCCGCCAGGCGGGGGATGCAGCCTCAGGTCCCCCAGCCTGGCACCAGAGTGGGGAGCGTGGCCTGAGGTCCCTTGGTCTGGTGCCAGGGCGAGTGCTGCTGCCTGAGGTCCCCCAGACCAGCACCGGGGTGCACTTTGAGGTCCCCCATCAAGCCCTGCCAGGTGGGTGACATGACCTGAGATCCTCATCAAGCCCCACTGGGTGGGGGGGGGGGGGGCATGGCCTGAAGTCCCCGTCAAGCCCCTCAGGGTGGAGGATATACCTTGAGGTTCCCTGTCAAGTGCCACTGGGCAGGGATGCAGCCTGAGATCCCTCATCAAGCCCCTCTGGGTGGGGGGCACGGTCTGAGATCCCCTGTCAAGCCCCACCGGGCAAGAGGCACAGGCTCAGATCCCCTACCCCAGCCTAGTGTCACGCAGCCTCAGGTCCCTGCTGATTGCTCCTTAATGCTCATTACGGGAACTCAGCCTCCGCTGTGGGTGCAGCCATCTTGTTTTATGGAAATCCCGCCTCTGCTGTGGACGCTGCCATCTTTGTGATGGTGTGACAGTCAATTTGCATATTCCCTCTTTATTAGATAGTATGTACATTTAGTGTATATGCTGTTTAATTAAATTCTCTGAAATAATTTGTGAAAAATTTATTATAACCCCAAAACAAAATATAGTCAACTCAAAGAAGAAAATTTTACAATGATTATAAAATAGAAATGAGACCATGTTTTAATTGCAAAAATAAAATGGGAAATATGTAGGTAATAGTGTCTTGTTTCACCATGTGCCCCAGTCCAACAATATTTTTTCTGTAATAATGACTGTTAAAAAAAAGATTCAGATGACCTTGGTTTTAAAAAACCTATGACTCTAAAAATAATAGAACAATATAGAAGTGATTCAAGAGAGTAGCACTTTAAAAACTGAATACACATCAATAAATTAGATATTTCTAATAGGTTAGATCGAATCTAGAAATTAAAAACACAAAAAAATCTGAAATACAATCTAAAAAATAAATCTGAAACAAAAATAACATTAAAAACAAAAGTAAAGTAGGGAAGGAAACACACATTAGAAGAGCCCCAGGAGTATTTCAATGTAAATGAGCCAAATACATGATCAGACAATACCCATAAAAGAATCTGCAGATGATGAACAAATGAATATAAAGATTTAAATTACATGTGTTTAACACTACAGCTAAGAATGCTGTGGTTGACACATAGAGTGAGATGCTAATAGATTTGTTGTCAAAGGAGTTAATAGCTTTAAAAAATCTATGATATTAATTTAATAATAATATCTTTTTTAAAATGGCCATTATTTTTAATCATTTTATTAGAAAATAAATTCTGATCAGTCATAACAGTTTGAGTGATTATGTTTCTAGTTTAGAGGAAAATATACATATTAAACTGGCTTTATTAATAATAACAGAAAATGGGGTTAATTTTCATATGATTTTACTTATATGTGGAAACTAATGAACAAAACAAACTGATGAACAATACAGAAACAGAGGCATGGATACATGGAACAGACTTACAACTGTCAGAGGGGAGGGCGTTTGGGGAGCTAAATGAAAGAAGGTGAAGAGATAAAGCAAAACAAACAAACAAAAAACCCCACATACATAAATAACACAAAGATACACCAATAAATTCAATAAAGTAAAATTTAAATGATCCAGCCTTAAAATATTGTCTGAAATTAAAAGACTAGGGTTAAATACACAGACTAAAGTAAGAAATCATAAAAATAGTTCATTTTCTTTTATTGAGGGATTTATACATTCTCTACAAATTCTCAAAGTGCAAGTAAATATCAAAATAAAATACTTCGTAGCTACAAAATAGAAAACTGATCATAAAAGAGAATGAAACAGAGAACTGGCATTTCCACAGGAACACTTGAGTACCGTGATGAATAATCTAAGCAAAATCCATTCTGGAAAGGTTTCCTAACCTGATTGTCTCCATAAACATAAAACATTGGCTTTGGCACCTGATAAACCTCAGTATCAATGGATTAAGCACATAAATGGACTGACTGTCTGTCATTTCCCTGCTAACATGACATGAGATATCTATATAATAAAAGCATAAGTGACCATTATGGTGGAATGACCAGAATGACCAGTCGCTATGATGCACATTGACTACCAGGGGCAGATGCTCAATGCAGGAGCTGCTCCCTGGTGATCAGTGCGTTCCCACAGGGGGAGTGCTGCTCAGCCAGAAGCCGGGCTCATGGATGGCAAGCACAGCGGTAGTGGTGGGAGACTCTCCCACCTCCCCAGCAGTGCTAAGGAGCAGGGAGCAGGTGAGCAGTCAGGAGCAAGGGCTCCCTAACTGCAAGAGGGATGTCCACTGAGGGCTCTCGAGCTATGAGAGGGCACAGGCCAGGCTGAATGCCCCCCCACTGCCCCAGTGCGTGAATTTTGAGCACCAGGCCTCTAGTAAATTATAAAAACCCGTTCAATCTTTATGGAAAAGGATCAATTTTACTTGTAACCTGATTAATCCTCTCACTGATGCTCATTAACAATTTATCCTTTAAATGCTACTTAATTTAGCCTAATTTATTTTCTGGAAAATGCCTTCAGCAAAAATTGAATTCAATAAGAACTCCCTTCTTAACCTTCATCCGCTCAAAGATGCTATAGCACAAATTATTGTAGAGTTCTAAACTTCATTTTTAATGTAATTTATCTCAAGAAGAATACTAGAAAATAAAACAAAAAATTGTATCATGTTTTTAAAACCATGTCAGGCTTCTGGTTAAGGTAGAAGAGTGAAGTGCTCAAGGGAACAATTACTAAATTAATCAGTTTCTTAAAAATGTATTTGAAGATGCTGGGAAGCACCCAAAAGCAAAGAGAAACAGGGGGTGGGAGGAGAGTTGATGAAATTGGAAGAAAAATCTGAAAGTTTCGATTTCCCAGGTGAACTTATTCAACCTCCAGAGCTACCACTACAGAAACATGATGGGCAAGACGACAGCCCCATTAAAGGGGCCAGATGTCTACATTCAGAGCTGGAAAGGAGGCTGGAAAATGTAAAGAAAAAGTCCAGGGTACCGTGAAAGCCATAGCAGTAAAGGAATCTAGAATTAATCAGTCCAGCAGATTAATAAAAGACGTTGTAGCCACCAAATAAAAACAGGGTAGTAAAAATATGGAGAAATCATGACACATGAAAGATATCATGAAATTTTCAAATAGGAAAGTAAAGTTGATGGTTTAGCACAAGGCAGAAAAGTCTCTCTGAATTCGTATAAAAATTTAGAAGGAGAAAAATAGTTTAGAAAAGTATATGGAAATAATAAAATAAGGGTACCAATCAATTATGTTCAAAACCCTACATATGTGTGCATGTGTATGTATAAATTTTTTTTTAAAGAAAACAGTACAAAAATTGCTAGAATGGAAGAATTTAGAACTGCCTCATGGTTGGCAAGCACAGCAGCAGTGGCAGGAGCCTCTCCTGCATCTGTGGCAGCACTAAGAATGTCTGACTGACAGCTTAGGCCCACTTCCCTCGGGACCAGGCCTAAGTTGTCAGTCAGACATTCCACAAGGGCTCGTGGACTGCAAGAGGGTGCAGTTAGGGCTGAGGGACCCTGCCCAAATGCACAAATTTCGTGCACTGGGCCTCTAGTTGGTATATAAAACCATACAGGTTTCAAGTGTACAACTCTATAACACATCATCTGCATACTGCATTGTGAGTTCAGCACCCAAAGTCCAGTCTCTTTCTGCCACCATTTATCCCTCTCACCTTTGCCCTCTTCCACCTCCCCCTATCCCCCCATTTCCCTTTGGTAATCAACATACTGTTGTTTGTTTGTTTGTTTGTTTATTTTTTGCTTAGTTCTTTTTCACTCAGCTGCCTAAGTACCCTTCCCTCTGAGAGCTGTCAGTCTGCTCTCTATATCTAGGATTCTGTTTCTATTTTGTTTGTTATTTTGTTCATTAGATCCCACATGTAAGTGAAGTAATATGTTATTTTTCTTTCTCTGACTGGTTTATTTCATTTAGCATAATACTCTATAGGTCCATCCATGCTGTCACAAAAGGTAAGATTTTATGGCTGATAGTATTCCATTGTATAAATGTACCACAATATTTTATCCACTCATCTACTGATGGGCACTTGGGCTGCTTCCAAATCTTGGCTATTGTAAATAAAGCTGCAATGAACATCGAGGTGCATATATTCTTTTGAATCCAGTGTTTTTGGTTTCTTTAGATATGTTTACAGAAGTGGAATTGCTGGGTCATAAGCAATCTTGAAAAAGCACAGAGTTGGAAGTATCACACTGTCTGATATCAAACTATACTACACAGCCATAGTAATCAAAGCAGCATATGCTGGTACTGGCATAAAAACAGACACATAGATCAATGGAACAGAATATAGATCCCAGAAATAAACCCACTCCTTTAAGGTCAGTTAATATTTGACAAAGGAGGCAAGAACTACAATGAGGTAAATATAGTCTCTTGAATAATGGTGTTGGGAAAATTGACAATCTGTGCAAAAAAATGAAAGTAGGCCACCTCCTTACACCATACACAAGAATAAGCTCAAAATGGATTAAAAAATTAAATGTAAGTTTTGAAATCATAAAAATCTTATAAGAAAACATAGGCAATAAAATCTCAGACATTTCTTGTAGCAATATTTTTTTCTGATATATCTCCTTGGGCGAGGGAAACAAAAGAAAAAATAAACACATCACACTTCTTTTTAAAATATATTTGTTCTCAAGCCTACCTCAAATCTTTGAATGGTTTCTCATTGTACTAAGGATATATTTTGACATAACACTCTGGCACTATAGCTGTAATATACAGAATTAGAACCTACCTTTTCAAAATCACTTGACTCAAAGTTTCCATAGTTCCAAATATGATGGCCTGTTTTATTTTTTTGTTAGGTTTTATCCCATGTTCTTTACTCTGCCTGACTTATTCCTCTCCTAATTCTTATCCTATATTATTAGTATTTAATGCTTAATCAAATTACCTATCTCCCACTGGACTGGATTTTTGAGTAAAGCAGTGATCATGTCTATTGTAGACACCAGTATGGAATATACCACTTGATGCAATGTGAGTGCTCAGGAAAAGGTGTCTGGATAAATAAGTAAATCATTTTCTCTATTTGAGATCAAGATCACTCTGTCTGGAGAAATAAAAATTAGGACACATATTTTATATTAATTAAAAAAGCAGATAGTCTTGGGAATGTTATGGCTTATTCAAATGGCATATTGGCAACATTCCATACAGACAAAAGGTATTATAAAAACACTAGTGGCCTGGTGCACAATATTCATGCACAGGTGGGGTTCCTAGGCCTGGCCAGAGATCAGTGCCTATTGGGGCCATCTTGCCCAGTCCAGATCGGGGCTGGGCCAGCCGGGGCCTGAGAGCCTGCTGGCTGGGGCCTGGGGGCCTGCTGGCTGGGGTCTGGGGGTCTGCTGGCTGCCAGACAGGGCCTGCCAGACTGGGGGAGTTTCAGGGGGAGGTTGACTGGCCGTGGGAGATTGGCTATGGGAGCACACTGACCACCAGGGGGCAGATCCTGTGTTGAGCGCCTGCCCCCTCCCCCTAGTGGTCAGTGCACATCATAGCAACTGGTTGACTGGTCGTTCTGGTCATTTGGTCATAATGGTCGCTTAGGCATATATATATATACCTTCTTTCTTTTGATAACTTTTGGACATTTTTAAATTTAATCATGATATGTTGATTGGGCCCTGCCTCAAGTGATTTAGATAGCCATATTGGTCAGGTTTCTTCAGAGAAATTGAACCAATAAGTTGTACATATTTGTGGAAAGACATTTATTTTAAGGAATTATAGCTCCTACGATTGTGGAGGTTTAGAAAGTAAAAAATCTGATGGAAGAGACAAGCAGGCTGAAGATCAAGAGGAGTTACATTAGAGTGCAAAGGCTGCCTGCTATAGAGCAAGGAGGAACTAATATTGTAGATGAAGTCTGAAGGCTGTCTGTGGGAGAATCCCACTTGCTCAGGGTGGGTCAGACTTTTGTTCTATTCTTCAACTGTTTGGTGGGGCCCACCCACCACTTACATTGTAGTGTTTTACTTAAAGTCCACTAATTTAAATGCGAATCTCATCCAAAAACACCCTTAAGAATCATCCAGAATAATGTTTGACTACTGAGGCTCAGCCAAATTGACTCATAAAATTAACCATCATAATAGTTAGTGAGAAATTTAGATTTAAATTGCCCAAGTGTATATTCATTCTAACTTTATAGGGTCTATAACAAAAGTGTCACATTCCAACGCCCAATTCAGCACAGATTTAATAATGGCAGTATCCATTCCTTTGATAATTCTAGGAATACTTTATTGCATGGTGACAAGTGAGGTGTGACATACAGGGAACAGAAATCATCTACATGACAATACAGTTCATAGTAGTATAAATGGAAGTTTTTTAGTTAAGTTTTCATTATAATCATAAAAATATTTTGATGCATTTTATTAAAGAAATTTCAAAGTTACAGACTAGTTGCAAAAATTTTAAAATGAACAAATGTGCATCCTTCATTTACATTCACTAGTTTCTAGTTTTCCTCTCTCAATGTATGTGTAATTTTCATCATTTCCTCCTCTTCTTCATAGTATCATTCTCGTATAATTATTGCCAAATTATTAAAGAGTGAATTGCATACATGCCAACCCTTCAACTCTAAAGACTTCTTCCTTTATCTTCTAAGAACAAAGCCATTACTTTATATGCCAACAGTACAATCATCAGATTCAGAAAAATGTATCTTGATATAATACCAGTGTGCATTAATGATCCTATAGGCATATTTCACTGATTATTTTATTAAAGTTTTTTCAGCTTTATTTTTTGAAATCAACATGCAATCTGGTGTTGATCACTTCATTGGGCTGCCATATCTCTCTCTCTCTCTCTTTTTTTTTCTGAACTAACTCCTCAGTCTTTGTCTTCTATGACATTTACAATTTTTGAGGAATATTTTCAAACTGTCTCCTGATTTGTGAATTTCTGATTGGTCCTTATGAGTGGACTCAGGTGTCTGTTATTTGTTTGTTGGCAGATAGGCTCCCTGGGTTGTGCACCCTCGGATCATCACTCTGGGAGACACACGTGTGTCCCATTTGTGGAATGTGAACTCTACTCACTGATCTACGGTAATACGTGACATCTTTCTCCCTTTGTCGTGAATGAGCAAGCTCTGGGGAGATATCTTGAGGCTGTTCAAATATCCTGTTCCCAAAGTTTTACCAAGTGGTTTTGGCAATCATTAATTACTCTTGTATTGGTCAGTTATTATTATTATGGTGGCTAAATTCTGACTTTCCTATCTCTATCATTCCCACTGCATTTATTAGTTGGCATCCCACCATAAATAAGGGTTTCCCTCCCACACCTCCATTTTTTGAAGTTAATTGATTCATGTACCTTGAAGTCAGCGTTATAAATATTAAGCAATGCCTAAAATAAGATAATAGATATACATCTGGTATACAGTACATCATGTGGACCTCTGGATATAACACTCAACCAGAATTTAGTCTTAATTTTCCTGACAATGTATAGGAAAATCACTTCACACCTCTAAGTTTTAATATTTGTATCTATCCAATGAGTGTTTTGACCATTCAATATCAACAATTTATTTTAGTTTTCTCTGGCTTTGAGTTACTTTTACTGTACTGAAAGGAAGCCAGGTGAAGCCGAGATTTGTAGCGCTCAGCTTCTAATTCCCGGAAGAAAGCATCTTCGTCTCAGCTCCCTCTTCACCTTATATAATGTCTAGGCCTGGGATTTTTATTTTAGTTTTAATAGTCCTGAAATATTTTCAGTGTTTCTATAGCCTAAAAAATCTATAAAAGACAAAATTACCCCTTTTCAGTCTTAAAAAGTTGACTTAATTAATTATAATTGGCCAAAAACTAGCAAGGAAACTCTTAACCCCATTAACATTAATTTGGTTCCCATTAAACTTTTACTTTCATTTACTTTCCCTTTCTCTTGTCTATTTCAAGTTTATTTTCTTCAGTGTTTCATCTTTGGCAAACATATTTGGAAAATGCACAGATTGAACACCAGTGTGGGAGGAATTATACAGCTAAAAAACATTCCATGAAATGATCATGGTACTTCAGTTTGCTTCAAGATTAATTATAGTCCTACAATTCCCACATCAAGGCAGCCTGTGGGTTAGAAGGACGGGATGAGGGAGTTGTCATCCCAATAATGATATTCAAGGGGAGTGATTTACTAAAACAAAATCTGTACCAATTTCAGCCTACACCTTTAAAAAAGCCATATAGCCATTTAAAAAAAAAATCCTAAATGTGTTCCTAACAAATTCCTCCCTATAAATTCTAAAGCTATGAGAAAAATGTGGTGGAAAGCTGAAGGTTGCCAAAATGTATAACTTCAGGAACCATTTAGGAATGATAATTTTAACATCATTACCAATACTTAAGAATCTAAAGAGCAGAATGAGAAATCATTCTGAGGACAATATGGGGAATATAAAACAGTTAAGCATATATTAAAGGTTTAAAGTTTCATTTCCACAAACATCAATATATTTGGTTGTTCTTCTTGACATTGTCCAGAGAATAAATAATATATGCATAAAACGATTTGTTATTTCCATGCCTATAGTTTTTAAACTATAAATTTTTAATTTAAAAGTATTAAAGAAGGTTTATAATTCTACTGTGATTTTCTTAAAAATAAAATACTAAAAAATGTACATGATAAATGGTCACTCTATATTCATCACTGATGTTTGATATGTATATATGTGCATAAATATATCACTATAAATATATGAGTGTAATAGATCATTTTTATTGAGTATATTCTTGAAAAAAGGTGCTAAGCTCTTCACATAAATAATGAACTTATGTAAATTATGTCACTTAGTCTTAATCTTATATCATCTACTACCATTGTTCCATTTTATAGTCATGGAAATCAAGTCAAGAAGTGATTAAGTAAGTTGTCAATAGTCAGATGGTTAATAAATGGCAGAACCCAATGGGGAAGAAATGATATGCATTTAAATACTGTCTTTTATTCTTAAAATTTTATTTAATCAAATGAATTAATGTGGATGCATTTCTCTCTTCTTTCAAGGCATATTTATTTTATATATGTATATATATATAAAAGTTGCATCTGTCTTTTATTTACTTATCTATGTGTATATATTACACACTCCAAAAAGCACTGTGTACAACTACATTTCCTGTCTGTTTTTCAATAATATGAGGAGCCCAGCCTGGCCAAGTGAGTTGTCCTGGCTTACAATTTGATAGAACTGTGACTGTATTCTCTGGTAAAACATTGTTTGTTCTCTTGGTCAACATAGCCTTTAAACCCTGCAAGATTGTGGAAATGGGAATCAAAACACTTCTAGTGGTCTATTCATGTACAGTGAGGGCTGCCATTACTTCTGCTCCATGGTTCCCAGTTCTTACTATGGTGTCTACAACACAATACTTTGGCTGTGGATTTGAGGGTCAAACAGAATTCCTTAAGACTACAACACAAACACAAACAGTGTTGTCTCTATCTGAGCCTCCAGCAGGCTGCTCCATCACTCTATCAGCTGTTTTAGGATGATGAGAAATGCCAGTCAATGCCATGGCTGTGAGCCCCCTGCCTCCTTTCTGCGCTGTAAAATGAGGTATTTGTTCCTAGTGATTTACAAGACTTTCTAAAAGTTCATGAATGATGATTCTGGCAGGAGTGTTGCAGCAAGTAAGGGAAAATTCCTATCACATTAGAAAATAGAGTTTCACTCATCATCATTTTGAAGAGTCCAATGTTGTCAACTTGCACTGGGTAGATGGCCAGTCCTTCATGGCATTAAGGTGCTCAAAACTGGTCTCTCTTTTAAAATGGGGCACTCAGAAGAGCAATAACCTATTTCTATTTTAGAAATATTTTTGAGTATTTAAATTGATTTTCTATTTTGTATCTTATGCCCTGCCGCCTCCCTTCCCTCTTCTCAGCTGTTAAAGCACATCTTTGAAAACTGTCAACCTTGTGTAGGCTGAACTAAAGAGTCAGGAAAGTTTCCATAGCATGATAAGGATTAGTAGGATAATCAGAGCTTCTGGACTCTTGATCTGGAAGCAGCTTTTTGTTAGTCTAGTACCCTGCCTCTCCACGCCTGGAGTTACAAATTGCAAAAAAGTTGAGAAATAAAAATCCAGGAAATAAGATTTGAGGACAACCAAGGTAGACAACCTTCTCCCTCCTTTTTAGAGATTTTGATTACCAGAGGCTTTCTTTTACATTACAATTCAAAAGACTTGAAAAACACCTAATCAAACAAGCATGCAAAAGTGAAAGCAGTGTGAGGCCAGTTGGGTGCAGTTAATTTTTAATTACACTCTCTCTGCTCTGACTTTATTTGTTGCCAACCAGCTGTAAGGGTAGAACCCACCAGTGGGTAAATCACTGGTTCTGTGTGAACAGGAATGACCTTATAGTACATGGTTCCAAAATAGATTCCAAGTGAGACTGACACAATGCAGAGCAGCTTGTTTTTTCCTCCTTTAATGCCATAGTAACGCAATCCCATCTCTGCAAAGCCAGGGTGCCCAGAAATGGACAAAAGCTGCTGCTCTTACATTCTCGTGGCTCCTACTGGAGGAAAGGTGCTACTCAAATCAAATGAAAGACATCAGTGCCCACAATAAGAAGAAAACAACACCAACTAGGAAAACAATCCACTGACGCCTTTATATTTGGTTCAATATCATGCTCTATGATTTGCACACTTAAAAAAATAAAAGGGATGTTCATGCTGTTATGAAAGATGATATTGATTTTAAATCCTCCACATGCTTGAGGCTTCCCTGCTTTTCACCAAAACAAAGTAATTCTGACCTGGAACTGTACCAATGCTTGACAGCTGACGAAATACACCCGGCTGGCTGGCTGGCTGCATTCTTTCTGAAATGATGCCTTATGAGGTGAACAGAACTTAGAGTTTGTCAAAGATGCCTTTACAATTGGGGGTGCTGATACAGGAATACGTGGAATGAGAACTGGGACATAAAAATATGGATTTCAAAACTAATCTTTTTCAGATTTACAGATCATGGATAAAATATATTCATAAAAATATAGTAGAGAGTAAAAGTCTACATTGGTGGTTAAGAAACTCAGGTTAGGAGTACTTTTGTCTCTAAGTACCAGCTATTTAGCATATAGTTCTGAACAGAGACCCGTCTGTATGAATCTGGGTGAGATGATCAACTCTGCTCTGTCTGTGAAATGCCTTTGTGCATAGAACAACATTTTGAGAAACTACCTAATGCTTATTTTTTTTGTTTTGTTAATCCTCACCCAAGGATATTTTTTCCATTGCTTTTAGAGAGAGTGAAAGGGAGGGAGGGGGAGAGAGAGAGAGAGGAAGAAAGAGAGAGAGAAAGAGTAGGAGAGAGAGAGAAACATCAATGGGTGAGAGACACATTGATTGAATGGTTGCCTCCCACATGTGCCCAGAATGGGTCCAGGGATCGAACCTTCAACCCTTTAGTGCAAGGGCTGACACTCTAACCACTTTGCTACTGGCCATGGCTGCTTAGGCTTTTTAATGGTGTAAAATATAGTAGTTGAATTTAAGTGCCACTTAACTTTTTCAAGGATGAATTATTTGGTAGCCTGTTCAAATTGAAAGCTTTTTGATGTTTAAAGTTTTATAAATGGAACTATTCCATCAATAGGCAGAGTGTAATTAAAATCTATCTAGATGGGTAGTATGTAATTTCTGCACAGGGCTCTATTTAGTAAATACATCACCTTATACTGGTCCAATAAAGAAAAAAAACATAGAGAAAGAATAATAGCTATCGTTACTACAAATCCTCTAAAAATGCAGATTTTAGGTTAAATCTTCTGGGATCACATGTGTTTACAAATATAAATGAAAACAATTACAATCAGTTCCTAATAACATGGAATAAAACCAAAGTGTAAATTCTTTGGTAGATGTGTTGATGGGTTGATAAAGTGTTGATACTGAAATACAACAGTGTTATAGCTTCTTACTGTATTTTCATTGTGTTTCACCTTGTTTATCAAGTGTAAATCGATTTAAATTTCTCTAAGACAAACATAAAATCCTGATAACTGTTTCTAACATGAAAACTACCCCAGTCTATCACATCCTTCAGATAAGTCTACACGGAAGTGCCTATGATTTTTTTCCCATCTTCAAATTGTTTTGGTTTTCTGGTTCTGAGTTGGGTTTGCTCTTTGGAAGACCTGCCATAGGGAATGATTTATCTTAAATTAATTTTGGACTTGTTTAAAAAGATTGTTAACATGAGTACTTAGCATTAGAATTGGTGAATACAGGTAGGTAATGCATGTTGTCAGAAAGGTGTTACTAGTTTTTAACCCAGTTCAATGTGTATTGAAATCCCCAGATTGGTACCTTTATCATGAGAATATTGGTGTGTTTCCTCTGTAGCTGTTAGGTCCAGGGACAACTTGGTACATGTGTTTTTAATTGGCTAGGGCTTAGGTCATCACAGTCTGGTTTTGTGGAGGAAATGCGATGTCCAAGAGGCTTCTGAGAGGCACTTTTCTTGGAAAAAGGAAGTCATGTTCTTTTATAGTTCTCAAACTGACGTCTAAAGACTGGAATTTATTTCTAAGGTATGAAATCCCAAAGTTCAAGTATGTTCTAAATTTGGCACAGTGTTCTTCCATTTCTGATTCGAATGATGTCACCATATGAAGTTAAAGGAAAGAAAGACACCACCTCTGGACCAAAGAAGCAGTAATTGCATTTGCAGGATTTCTTTCTTCTGAAACTCCCTTCAGTAGAAGCCCAAATGCTGGTAGACACACATGATCAATTTATGATGTTATATTTCCCGGAAGGTCTACAACAAAGTTATAGCTCCTTGAGAAAATCAGATTAATATCTAAAAATTCATTTTAATATTTTTTAGATTTCATTGCTCTGTAAAATCCTTCCGACCTTCAATAAATGGTATGCTTAAATTTTGATAGCTCCTTTTTAGAAAATGAATCATGCACTCCTTCCAGTATTACTGGAGAGAACAACTGAGTGTTGTAAAATTCAAAGTCTTTATTGCCCCAGACCTTGGTCACTCTTTCTTTCTTGGCTATGTGATCTTGTACAGATACTTTATCTCTGTGTTTCAGTATCTTCGTATATAAAATGGATGATAATGTTCACTTGTAATTTTGGCAAAAAGAAGTAAACAAGATTAGGACTAAAAAACAAATAACTGACCTTCGTAATGACTCAAGATATGCTAATTTCCTTTCTTCTTACTCTAACAAACAGGTAATCTCTCTACTGTTATTGACAACTAATCCATTTAGTGAGTTTCACTAGATAACAAAAACCTACTTTTAATCACATTTCACATGCAAAATTTGTATGGCAACTGAGATTTATTATCTTCATGGAGAATTCAAAGTGTTCGGTAGGTAGTGAAACATTTTAAACTAGAATTTAAACATATTTAATTAAAATTTTAAACATGCACGATAGCCTTTTTGACTGCCCTACAAAGAAGAGAAAAATCAGAGAGCTTCCAGCCACACTCTTGATTCTGTCACTGTCAGTATTTCTTTCAGCACAGCTGTATCTTCCTGAGCATCCTCTCAGCTCTGAGAGCCTTGTCCCCTCTCCTGTGCTAATCCCCGGGGCAAAGTTGATAAGGAATGCCATTGTGTGGATGCTTATTCCACCACAACTCTTTTTAAAAAGGCAAATTAAAAAATGTATGTGTGTGTCCCCATAACTTAAGATAATTTTTAAAGTCCACCTGTAATGCTTAAATTTTGAAAACACTCATAATTTACTATTTCACCAAAGCAGGTTGATAGTCTATGCAATATTTTATTATGCCAAGGCACTGTAGGGTTGGGCAAGCATGCAGAAGCCACAAAATCAGGCACTGCATCCTACGTTCAAGTTGTTATATCTATTCCCTCACCTGCTCTCTGATGGGGACCATTACCAATGGTGCTGCTCTCACCTTGCGTATTCCTCACAGTTGCACTACACAGCCCTCTGATCTTGTGTGAGTGCTTTCAACACTGTGTCTGTTTCAGGCTTTACCATCCCCTTAAGCTCTTCTATGCATCTTTTCATCCTCTGACTATCACCTTTTGAGGTAACCATGAGTCACTCTTTAGAGTCCAGATGGCTTCAAAAGAAAAGGGAAGAGTTCCTTTAATTCCCTTCCTTCTAGTATCTGACCTTGTGTAACCTTGTCCATCCTTTTCTTCTCTGTTCATCTCAGAAATAAGTATTTCTTGGAGAAAGCAACATGATCCAGTAATAAGAACATGGGTTTGAATGGACAAACCTAAATTGAAATCTACTCCTTACTAGCTGTGAGACCTTGGATGAGTTTCTTAAAATTTCGGAGCCTCATTTTCTGGTCTGTAAGATGACTAAATGTTCTGTAACCTGCCAAGGGTGGCTGTGAACACAACATTTTACAAACTATTAAGGCTATTTCTCAAGTAAGTGTTTCTATTCTCCTCCTGGTTCTTGTATATCTATCATCTTCTACCTCATAAGCAGCATTCACTAAAAATATTTTGTGTTTGCAGCTAATAACACTCAGCTTTGTGAATGAATGTGAAAAATCTAGCTGAGAGAGCTGTCTGTACACACAACCTGGAACTTGACATTGCAAATTTAGCTTTCCATACAGAGAACTTTTTCCAACATGTTTCCATTCTTGCTTGCGGGCAAAATCCTAACTGCCAGATGACACCCACATGTAGGGGGTTGTCTCTAACAATACTTCTATGAGTTGGTTTACCCCTGCAGGCTCTTAGCCTTCCAGTCTCCAGAGCCGTGAGAAAGAAATGCTCTTGGTTTAACCACCCTGTCTGTATTTTGTTATATCAGCCTGAGCTGACCAAGTCATTACATGTAGGAAGAAGTAGATAAAAAATGGTCAACTTTGTGGTCTAATTTGGATTTCTACTTGTGTATGTTTCTAATTGTATTGTACATTTCTGTGTGTGTTCCACATTCCCACAGACCTTCCTGATAAATGGAAGTCATGAGTAGAGCCTTATTTTCATTTCTGAATTTTTACTTTTTAAATTAAGTTCACTTTTGGCCCATTCCCTCATGGTGTTAATTTTAAGGAAGAAATATTAATCAAATTTTCTTAGCAAATCAATTCATATATTCATCAGTTTCTCTTCTTTTCTCTTACATCTCTTTCCCTCTCTAAGCACTCTTATTCCACCCTCTGGCTTGGCTTGCCTGTAGCACTGAGGGGATGGGAAGAACTGAAATGGTATACTCCAGTTTTCATGATTACTGTTTTCTCAGTTGTCACATAGCTAAGGAAAGCAAGGAAATCACATAAATGGTTTAGAGCAGGATTTCTCACCCTCAACACAGTTGATGCTTTAGGCTGGATAATTATTTGTTGTGGAGCTCCTGTGCATTGTAGGATGTTTAGCCACATCCCTGGCATCCACTCACCAGATGTCTGTAACAACTCCCTCCGCCACCAGGAAAATAAAACATTTCTCCAGACATTGTCAAATATTGTCTGTGAGGACAAAATTGCCCTCAGTTGAGAACTACTGATTTGGAGCCAGTGCCTTTTAATGAAGAAATGACATTCAGAAAGGTTATTTTCATATGAAGTTACTTGAATAGCTGGCTACTAAATTGTATATAAGTTATTTATTATTAATAATAACTACAATAACAGATCAGTTGTCTTGAGCACTTACTATGCTATCACACTATGCTAAATTCTGCATACATATACCATAATTTCATCCTTAAAACAACACTGAATGCCTTTTTGAGGCTTATGTATACCTAAGCAGGGTGTTGAAACAAACTGAGAACTTCAAATTCTATTTTTTAAAGGCCACACCAGATATCAAATGGCATAGCCTAATAATTTCCTCAATTTATTCAGCATCAATTGATCTGTTTTATTTTTTTTTTATATTTCAGCTATTGATTTCTATTAGAATGGGTAGTCATTAAGAGATACTTACCTAAATTTCTTCTTTGAAGTAAGTCCTGCCATTTTATTTATTTATTTATTTATTTATTTTTATTTTTTTATTTATTTATTTTTTTTAAATAAATCTTTATTGTTCAGATTATTACAGGTGTTCCTCTATTTTTTCCCCCATAGCTCCCCTCCACCTGATTCCCCACCCCACCCCATGCCCTTACCCCCGCCACTGTCTTCATCCATAGGAGTAAGATTTTTGTCCAAGCTCTTCCCGCACCCCTCACACCTGCTTCCCCTGAGAATCATCAGTTCACTCCCTTTCTATGTCCCTGATTCTATTATATTCACCAGTCCATTCTGTTCTTCAGATTTTTTATTCACTTGATTTTTAGATTCACTTGTTGGTAGGTATGTATTTGATGTCATTTTGTTGTTCATAATTTTTATCTTTACCTTTTTCTTCTTCTTCCTCTCCTTAAAGAATACCCTTCAGCATTTCATGTAATCCTGGTTTGGTGGTGATGAACTCCTTTAGCTTTTTCTTGTCTGTGAAGCTCTTTATCTGACCTTCAACTCTGAATGATAGCTTTGCTGGGTAGAGTAATCTTGGTTGTAGGTTCTTGCTGTTCATCACTTTGAATATTTCTTGCCACTCCCTTCTGGCCTGCATAGTTTCTGTTGAGAAATCAGCTGACAGTCGTATGGGTACTCCCTTGTAGGTAATTAACTGTTTTTCTCTTGCTGCTTTTAATATTCTCTCTTTGTCTTTTGCCCTTGGCATTTTAATTATGATGTGTCTTGGTGTGGTCCTCTTTGGATTCCTCTTGTATGGGGTTCTGTGCGCTTCCTGGACTTGTACATCTATTTCTTTCACCAGGCAGGGAAAGTTTTCTGTCATTATTTCTTCTAATAGGTTTTCAATATTTTGCTCTCTCCCTTCTTCTGGCACCCCAAAAATTCGGATGTTGGTTCGCTTGAAGTTGTCCCAGAGGCTCCTTACACTATCTTCATATTTTTGGATTCTTTTTTCTTTTTGTTTTTCTGGTTGGATGTTTTTTGTTTCCACATATTTCAGATCTTTGGTTTGATTCTTGGGGTACGTTGATCTACAGTTGAGTTTCTGTATATTCTTTATTTCAGACAGTGTATGCTTCATTTCTGACTTATCCTTTTCCATTTTTTGGGCATTCTCATTAAGCTCCTTGAAGGTCTCATCAAGTTTCTCAGCGGTTTTAAGAAGATTCTTGAGTAACCTTATAAATGTGGTTCTGAACTCTATGTCATCCAGTAGTTTGCTTTCCTCCGTTTCTTTCATTCGTGACATGTTTCTTTGTCTCCTCATTTTGGCTGCTTCCCTGTGTTGATGGAGTGGCTTTGTGTGGTAGGTGACCTATAGGGGGCAGTAGCTCAGCCTCCCCAATCACCTGATGTGGACACTCTTGGTACACCCCTTTGTGGACTGAGTGCAAAGACTTGGTGCAGTTAAAGCCTTAATTGCTATTGGTATACTGGGAGGAATTGACCTCCAGGCCAATTAGCTGTGAGCACTCACTGTGTCTATAATGGAAGAACTGCTGCGCTGAAGACACACTTAGGGGCAGGACTTGTTTCAGTGGGGCTTTGGTGCTCACTGAGTCTGCCTTTGAATGTGTCACTTATAGATGTGAGGAGTTGAAATCTGGTGTCTCACTCTGACCACTAGGTATACTGGCTTCTGGATCTCCAATGGGGTGCAGGTCAGCTACTGTCTGAGGCCATCCAGCAGGAGCTACAGTGAGAGCTACAGTTTTCTCCTCTTTGCTTGGGGTTTGGAGGTTTTGGAGCTGTCTGACCCAGGCTGCAAGTTTGCTAGGTTAAGCTGCAATAGGGCGGGGCTTTCTTCTGCTAACGCTGCTGCTTGGAGCTTGGGTGGGTTTGTAGGTTGTTCAGGGCGGGGTCTCAGGGTGTCACTAGGCTAGGGCGTGGCAAACAGCAATGGCTGCTAGTTAGCCGGCTCTGTGTCCCCAAGGGCGTCCCGGAGTCCCGTGCCCCAGTGCAGTAAACAAGTATTCCTGCACGCAGCTCTGCAAGTAAGCCCCCCTCACTGGCAGACAGTCCAGCTTCTCCCCGTAGGAGTTTGGGTCCCCCGTGTCTCCCCAGAAACTGGATTTCAGAGTAATCGGGGGCTTGTCTCCCTTTGGGTTAAAAAAAGCAACGCCCGCAGCCAGCCCGAATCACGCGCCTCCATACCTCAGCTTTTCAGCGCTCGTGCACGTCTCGATGCTCCTTTCTCTTTCCTTCTAGTTGTAGAACTTCCACTCAGCCAGCTTTCCCGTGGTTCTGGGTGTTAGACGTTTTGTCTTTTAGTTGAATTTTTGAAATTGTTGCACGAGGCAGCAGTTTAGGTGTTTACCTATGCCGCCATCTTGGATTCCTCCTGCCATTTTATTTTATTTTTCTGTGTTCTCATCAGTGTTGGGCAATACTTTTAATTGATTTTATTTTCTGTGTTCAAAGGCAATCATATCAAATTGTGTATTTAAGTGTATTCTTGCTATGTGAACTATCATTTTGGGAAGCAAACTGACAATGGAGTTTGCCTTTGGCTTTTGAGGATTATTAGAACAATATTACTTTGCTATAAAGGTGTTGTTTTTTTCCCCTGTTAATGAAAATGGATTTTTAGTATGCAGTGCAGGATTTTCAGAAGAGAAGAACACACAATGAATACAGTTTCTATTTTATATGTCATATGACTCATTTTATATGCACAATTTTCACATAGTACAGAAGAGAGATTTTTATTTTTATTAAAACATCACATTTATCTAAGATAATCCCTCCAGAATATGGTCGTGTTAATGGAAACTCTGTGAGCAACTTGTCCAGCTGAGAAAGTGGAAATTCATAACTCACTGTCAAGTCACCGATGCACTGGTAGAGGCTGAAATTAAAACTGTGTCTAAAGACAGATTGACATTCAAGGCCAAGTTTTTACAATTGATGATAGAATTTAACCAGACAGGCTCATCTGGACAACTTGAAAAATTATTTCATATCCTGAACTCTAATGATTAATAAGTATTTTATTCTTCTCAATAAATCACAGACTTATTGAAGATAAATGAACAGCCTTTTCTATGTCCAAAGTGCATCAATAAAGAATTTTATATGTTAAAGAAAAAGTGAGTCTCAAGTTATAAATGTAAAACATTCTATTGCATTCCTGAAGGAAAGTACTAGAACTGTCTTCTCCATCAAAACCACTGGGCTTTGTTGTATTATAATAATCACACATAATCAGGTCCTATTTATTATTTTAAGAACTAATTAGTTTTAAAAACTAATTTTTAGAGAGAGAGGAAGGAAGAGGAAGAGAGAGAAACATCATTGTGAGAGTGGAACATTGATCAGCTTCCTCCTGCATACTTAATACCAGGGATTGGGAATTGAGCCCTCAATTGGGGTACGTGCCCTGACTGGGCATAGAACCAGCAACCTTTAGGTGCACAGCACAATGCCCAACCAACTGAATCACACTGGCAGGGCAGGTCCTTTTTTTCTAATGTGTTGCATTTCTCTGGCATCTTAGTCCTTGTCTACAAAGAAATAATACTTTTTTAAAAAAATTTGGGTTGCTTGAATTTTATTTATTTTTTATTGTTTAAAGTATCACATATAGTAGTACCTATAGCTTCTTTTTTCCCCCCATTGACCTTCCCCAGCCTCCCCTGTCACATGCGCTCTTCCCCCCCACCCCCCCAGTGTCTTGTGTCCATTGGTTGTGCTTACATGCATGCATACAAGTCCTTTGGTTGATCTCTTCCCCCACGCCTCCCCAACACTCCCCAGCCTTCACGCTGTGATTTGACAGTCTGTTCGGTGCTTTACTGCCTCTGTATCTTTTTGTTCATCAGGTTATAATGTTTTTTATTTTCCATAAATGAGTGAGATCATGTGGTATTTTTCTTTTATTTCCTGGCTCATTTCACTTAACATAATGCTTTCCAGGTCCATCCATGCTGCTGCAAATGGTAAGAATTCCTTTTTTTTTTTTTTATAGCAGCATAGTATTCCATTGTGTAGATGTACCATAGTTATTCTAATGTGTTGCATTTCTCTGGTATCTCAGTCCCTATCTACAAAGAAATAATACTTTTGAAAAAAAACCCACAAAAATGTCAGCCATGGGTTCCTAGATCATTTCAACAGATGTACAAAAGCCATTAGTGTACCTGCAGTTTTTGGTCTTACATAATCCAAGGGAGACACATTTCTTTTTTATTTTTAATTGTTTGAAGTATTACAAATAGTAGTACATGTCTCCTTTTTTCCCCCCATTGACCTCCCCCCCATCTCCCCTACCCCCCGGTACATGCCTTCACCTGCCTGCTCCTCCCCCCAGTGTCTTGTATCCATTGGTTATGCTTATATGCATTCGTACAAGTCCTTCCGTTGATCTCTTATAGCCCCCCTTACTCAACCTCCCCTGCCTTCCCGCTGTAGTTTGACAGTCTGTTCAATGTTTCTTTGCCTCTGTATCTATTTTTCCCCTCATTTCTTTCCTTTAAAAAATCTTGCCTCTGCAGACTAGAAATAAACATATAATAACAAAAAAATGTTTGAGTCCCAATTTCAATGTCCAACAGTTCTGAGTCCCCGTTTGAATGTCAAATAGCTCCTTATGTGTACATGTCGGCAATGATATCTGGATGGTAGGTACATGGTGGCAATGCAGGTCCGACCCTCTCTGGTTTGGTCCTGGGTAACCTGCAGCGACACACAGCTGCTGACTGCTAGCGTGGCAAGGCATCATCAGCGTCTTCCATGTCTGGACTGTTTCTCCTCTTGTCTTCATGGTTGGAGCAGACCTGTCAATTCCTCTCTGTTGCAGGAATCCACATGGTCTTGGAGTTGTTTTCTGAAAATATACAAACCTATTCTCGACCAAAAGTTAATAAAGGAATCTTTTCTATATAATTGATTTGGGATCCTTTTTATTTTTGCCCAAACTATTTTCCTTTGTCTTATTTAGACATCATGTGTGTTTTTCATGGGTGTCTTATTGTTAGCATGACAAATGAAAATTAATTTTGTAAAGTAAAAATTTTCTAGATGTAATTTACTTATAGGATATTTTTCCTTACATGATATTGCCCTACTATCCCCCCCTTTTTTTAAATTAATGGAGTCTTTTGTAAATTTTATACTACAGTCTTGATAACTTTAAATTTTAATATTTTTGCCCAAAAATATGACTGCTTTAGGTTCATTGCATGTTCAGGAATTTTACCATGAGATGAACTACCAATAGAAATTTTAGTTATTACTTTAGGAACAGCTTTTTGTCCAGTACAATTAAATTTTCTTGAATATTCACTTATTTCAATTAGCCTATTTAAATTAATCTGAAAACTTGATTACTATTTTACTGTCAAATTTAATATTCTACCAACAATATTAGTTTACCCTGTAAATATTAGTGTAAAGGATTATTTGCATTCTTGAGTAGGCCCTGAGCATTCCTGATGCTAGGCTGGATTTAGATATACGGCAGCTGCTGTTGGCCAAGTCTCTGTCTGTTACCTGGGTCTCGATCTGAGCTGGGCATGGGAAGCAAAACAGCCATGGGGGCAGGAGACCTCCCTCAGAAGGGGTGAGGGTTAGTCTGTGCCCAACAAGGGAGACACATTTCTGTTTTGAATTCCACATATACCAGAAGAATTGCTTCATTTAACAGAAATGAGGGGGTCAAGAATGTGACAGGTAATATTAGAAAAGAAAGTTGGTAATCAAAAGAACAAAACTTCATGAGATTACAGAAAAGTCTCTAAAAACCATAATTGTTCTTTGAACAAATACAATTTGAAGTGTTTATTGGTTGAGCATTCTATACTAAATAGAAAAAGTAATATTTAATAATTTATAATGTAAATTACATCTAGAAAATTTTATTTTTTTAAATAAATCTTTGTTGTTCAGATTATTACAGGTGTTCCTCTTTTTTTTTTCACCCCATAGCTCCCCTCCACCTGATTCCCCACCCCACCCCATGCCCTTACCCCCCGCCACTGTCTTCATCCATAGGAGTAAGACTTTTGTCCAATCTCTTCCCCCACCCCTCACACCTGATTCCCCTGAGAATCATCAGTCCACTCCCTTTCTATGTCCCTGATTCTATTATATTCACCAGTCTATTCTGTTCTTCAGATTTTTATTCACTTGATTTTTAGATTCACTTGCTGATAGATATGTATTTGTTGTTCATAATTTTTATCTTTACCTTTTTCTTCTTCTTCCTCTTCTTAAAGAATACCCTGCAGCCTTTCATTTAATCCTGGTTTGGCAATGATGGACTCCTTTAGCTTTTTCTTGTCTGTGAAGCTCTTTATCTGACCTTCAACTCTGAATGATAGCTTTGCTGGTAGAGTAATCTTGGTTGTAGGTTCTTGCTGTTCGTCACTTTGAATATTTCTTGCCACTCCCTTCTGGCCTGCATAGTTTCTGCTGAGAAATCAGCTGACAGTCGTATGGGTGCTCCCTTGTAGGTAATTAACTGTTTTTCTCTTGCTGCTTTTAATATTCTCTCTTTGTCTTTTGCCCTTGGCATTTTGATTATGATGTGTCTTGGTGTGGTCCTCTTTGGATTCCTCTTGTATGGGGTTTTGTGTGCTTCCTGAACTTGTAAGTCTATTTCTTTCACCAGGTAGGGAAAGTTTTTTGTCATTATTTCTTCTAATAGGTTTTCAATATTTTGCTCTCTCCCTTCTTCTGGCACCCCAAAAATTCGGATGTTGGTTCGCTTAAAGTTGTCCCAGAGGCTCCTTACACTATCTTCATATTTTTGGATTCTTTTTTCTTTTTGTTTTTCTGGTTGGATGTTTTTTGTTTCCACATATTTCAGATCTTTGGTTTGATTCTTGGGGTACGTTGATCTACAGTTGAGTTTCTGTATATTCTTTATTTCAGACAGTGTATGCTTCATTTCTGACTGATCTTTTTCCATTTTTTTGGCATTCTCATTAATATCCTTAAAGGTCTCATCAAGTTTCTCAGCGGTTTTAAGAAGATTCTTGAGTAACCTTATAAATGTGGTTCTGAACTCTATGTCATCCAGTAGTTTGCTTTCCTCCGTTTCTTTCATTCGTGACATATTTCTTTGTCTCCACATTTTGGCTGCTTCCCTGTGTTGATGGAGTAGCTTTGTATGGTAGGTGATCTATAGAGGGCAGTAGCTCAGCCTCCTCAATCACATGAGGTGGATGCTCTTGGTACACCCCTTTGTGGGCTGAGTGCAAAGTCTTGGTGTAGTTAAGCCTTAATTGCTGTTGGTACACTGGGAGGAATTGACCTCCAGGCCAATTAGCTGTGAGCACTCCCTGTGTCTATAATGGAAGAACTGCTGTGCTGAAGACACGCTTATGGGGCAGGATTTGTTTCAGTGGGGCTTTGGTGCTCACTGAGTCTGCCTCTTGAATGTGTCACTTATGGATGTGAGGAGTTGAAATCTGGTGTCTCACACTGACCATTAGGTACACTGGCTTCTGGATCTCCAATGGGGTTCAGGTCAGCTACTGTCTGAGGCCACCCAGCAGGAGCTACAGTGAGAGCTACAGTTTTCTCCTCTTTGCTTGGGGTTTGGAGGTTTTGGAGCTGTCCGACCTGGGCTGCAAGTTTGTTAGGTTAAGCTGCGATAGGGCAGGCCTTTCTTATGCTAATGCTGCTGCTTGGAGCTTGGGTGGGTTTGTAGGTTGTGCAGGGCGGGGCCTCAGGGTGTCATTAGGCTAGGGCGTGCAAACAGCAATGGCTGCTAGTTAGCTGGCTCTGCGTCCCCGAAGGCGTCTGCGAGTCCCGTGCCCCAGTGCAGTAAACAATTATTCCTGCACGCAGCTCTGCAAGCAAGCCACCCTCACTGGCAGACAGTCCAGCTTCTCCCCGTAGGAGTTTGGGTCCCCCGTGTCTCCCCAGAGACTGGATTTCAGAGTAATCGGGGGCTTGTCTCCCTTCGGGTTGAAAAAAGCAATGCCTGCCACCAGCCCAGATCACGCGCCTCCGTACCTCAGCTTTTCAGTGTTTGTGCACGTCTCAATGCTCTTTTCTCTTTCCTTCTAGTTGTAGAACTTCCAGTCAGCCAGCTTTCCCGTGGTTCTGGGTGATAGACATTTTGTCTTTTAGTTGTAGTTTTGAAATTGTTGTTGGAGGCAGCAGTTTAGGTATTTACCTATGCCGCCATCTTGGATTCCTCCTAGAAAATTTTTACTTTAGAAAATTAACTTTCATTTGTAATGCTAACAACAAGACACCATGAAAAACATACATAGTGTCAAAACAAGCCAAAGGAGAATCATTTGGGCAAAAAATGGAAAAGGATCCCAAGTCAAATTTATAGAAAAGATTCCTTTATTAACTGTTGGTCGAGAATATGTTTGTATATTTTCAGAAAACACCTCCAAGACCATGTGGATTCCTGCAACAGAGAGGAATTGACAGGTCTGCTCCAGCTATGAAGACAGAAGAGAAACAGTCCAGAGATGGAAGACACTGATGATGCCTTGTCATACTAGCAGTCAGCAGCTGTGCGTCGCTGCAGGTTACCCAGGACCAAACCAGAAAGGGTTGGACCTGCATTACCACCATTTGTCCACCATCTAGAACTGAAATATCATTGCTGACATGTACACATAAGGAACTGTTTGACATTGAAATTGGGACTCAAAAGAACTGTTGGCCTGGAAAGAAACTCACTATAGACTGATTCATTTGCCTCTCAGCATAACCATTATTGCTTGTCTCATTTTTGGTTCTTATAAGTGTATTTCTAGTATCACATGATCTCATTCATCTAGGGGAAATAATGAACAACATAAACTGATGAACAAAAACAGACCTGTAGACAGGGAAGCATTGATCAGATTGTCAAACTTTAGAGGGAAGGTAGGGGAGGGTGGGGGTAAGTGGAAGAGATCAACCAAAGGACTTGCATGTGTGCATATAAGCTTAACCAGTGGTCGTGGACAACAGGGGCGTCGGGGCATGCGTGGGGAGGGATTTGGTATGGGAATGGGGGATGAGGACAAATATGTGATACCTTAATCCATAAAGAAATTAATAAAAATAATAATTTATAATGTATATAATTTTATGCAAATAACAGTTTGATATCAGATAATGTGCTAAACACTTGGAGATAAATGATTCCATAAGATAGTCATATGTTTTATCCCTCATTAGCTCACTTCATAGATGCCCCAAATATTGGATATTTTTGCTGTCATTGAAAATAAAATTGCCAACATGAAGGAAAAAACTTGGTCATCATCCTATATAATAAAGAGGTAATATGCAAAGTGACCCTCACACCCCCACAAGATGGTTGCCTATGACCAGGCCAGCAGGAGGGTTAGTGAAGGATGACCAAATGACTGAACAGCAGGCTGCGTGGGATGACCAGGCCGGCAGGGGTTGACAAGACTGGAGGGGGAGGAATTAGGAGCAACCAGGCTGGTAGGGAGGAGGTAGTTGGGGGTGACCTGGCCGGCAGAAGGGGGCAGTTAGGGGCTATCAGGCAGGGAGGCAGGTGGGCAATTAGGACCCAGTGGTCCAGAATTGTGAGAGGGAAGTCCGATCCTGGGGATCGGGCCTAAATTGGCAGTCGGACATCCCCCAAGGGTTCCCAGATTGGAGAGGGTGCAGGCTGGGCTGAGGGGACCTTCCCATGCATGAATTTTGTGCACTGGGCCTCTAGTTAATGATATTGAAAAATAGTGAAAAGCTAGTTTCACAAAAGTTCTGAACAAAGAAGTATCACATATTTATTTAACTGAAAACATTTTTCCTAAGACTGTAAGACTACACATGTGCTGTTTACTGTGGCTGTCACTGTGTTTAGAATGATGAAGAAGTCAGAAAAGTTCTTCTCTGCTCTTATGGATTCTCTATACCTAAAAATGCAAAATAACAAGTGAGCAGGGTGACCACCATGTGACATTGATGTAGCCCAGTGAAGGGAATCAATGGACTAAATTATTACAAGTGTCCTGAAGGACAAACCAATACAGTGGAGTTCTCAGAACAGTGACTAAGAAAGCTAACAATTGAATAGAAACTTGACCCATGATGAGAAACCAAACATGGTAATAGTTGGAGAAAGAACATTCCAGATAGAAAGAATAGAATCTGCAAAAGGCCCCAAAGCAGAAAATTGTTATTTTTGAGAAACTGATGATAAACCAGAAGTATGTCTAGAGTATAGTTTACCAGAGTATCTAGATTAAAGTTATTCAGGGTCCTTGAAAATTATGTCCTCAATGCATTGGAGACCATGGGAAAATAAAAACCAAGGAAATAAAAAGGTTGCTTTTTCTTTCAGAAAGCTCACACCTTGTGCTGTATAAAAAAAAGTGTCATAAAGAATTAGAGTCTTAGCAGATGTATCCTTTGGCAGCTATTTTATGTAGCACAGGAAAGAGATGATAGTGGCTAAATCTAGCATTTGTAGATTTATAAAGAAGTGGATTTATTTGGCATTGTAACATACTAGAGGCCCGATGCACGAAATTCATGCAAGGGGCTTGGCCCTTGCAGCCCCAGCTGCCTTGACCCTTGCAACTCCAGCTTCATCTGGAAGGTTGTTCTGTTGTTTGGTTGAATTAGCATAATATCTCTTTATTATATAGGACTAGAAGCTCAGTGTATGAAATTTGTGCATGGGAGGAGGTCCCTCAGCCCAGCCTGCACCCTCTTCAACCCGGGACCCCTCAGGGGATGTCTGACTTCCTGTTTAGGCCCAATGTGGGATCCCTCTTGTAATTGGGGACCACTGGCTCTTAACCGCTCACCTGCCTACCTGCCTGATTGCCCCTAACCCCTCTGCCTTCTGGCCTGCTGCCCCTAACTGCTCCCCCGCTGGGCTGATTGTCCCTAACTGCCCTCTCCTGCTGGCCTGATTGCCCCTAACCACCTCTGCCTCGGCCCTGGCCACTGTGGCTTTGTCTGGAAGATGTTTAGTCTAGTTAGCATATTACCCTTTTATTAGTATAGATAAGAGTTACTGAGGGAACTTAACTGTCAGGGGCATATTTCAACTTTCTAAAAATACTTCTTTTATTTAAATGAGTTACCTTAAGTCATCCAATATTTGCCTAGTTTTGGTGTGTCTGTTAATTTTAAGAAACATGTTGATAATTGATGTGAGTTCAAGTAAAAGCAGCATTAGAGACTACTACTTACGACTTAAGAAGCTGAATCTACTTGGTGCTTATGCATGAACAAAACTAAATTTATAGTTCAGTTCAATAATACTCAGTTTCAGCAATATCTACAAAACAATCCAGAAAGTTTTTTATGGTAATTTTGCTCTTAGAGGTAATATGTTATAGAATGAAAAATTTGACTTTGGTCTTAAAAATTGAATATATGTTGCCAAATAAAGAGAGAAAATGGAATATTTAAAAACATCTAGCTCTTAAAAAGGCATGAAGATGTCGTAGATCACGGCATATTGGAGAATGTAAGAAAAAGTGGGTGACTAGATTATATGTAAATAAGAGAGAGTAACATGAAAGTCTTCAAATTTCATGATGGATTTTGGATTCAGTGAGAAAGGGCCATATTTGAATGTTTTTTAGATAGGAGAGTAAAACAATTGAATCCATAGTTAAAAAGATACCCAGGGAAAAATGGTGAATTAGCATGGGCTGCTAGACTGGTTCCTATCCTAAAACCAATCTTAAAAAAGCTACAAATGTTTAAGAAAAACATGGCCTGAGCAACACACATGCACACGTGCGTACACACACACACACACACACACACACACACACACACTCCCTGAGGGACAAGGAGGCCTGTCATAAACTGCTGTTTGTGTGTATGGATTACAGTTGGAATCATAGCATATGTAGCCTTTTCCAATAGGCTGCTTTTACTCAGTAATATGCATTTAAGGTTACTTCATGTCTTTTCACGGCTTGAGAGCTTATTTCTTTTTAGTGCTGAATATCCCATTGTCTATTTATTTATCCATCCACCTACTGAAGGACATCTTGGTTGCTTCCAGGTTTTGGCAATTATGAATAAAGTTGCTATAAACATCTATGTGCAGATTTTTGTATGGACATATGCTTTTAAGTCTTTGGGGTGAATATCAAGAAGCACAATTGCTGGGTTTATAGTAAGAGCATATTTTGTAAGAAGTCCCCAAACTGTCTCCCATGTGGCTATAGCATTTTGCATTCCCATCAGTAATAAATGAAAGTTTTTGTTGCTTTACGTCCTCACCATCCTCCATGTCCTTGCTCCACCTTGCCAGCATTTGGTGTTTGTATTCCTGGATTTTGGTCATTCTATTAATTGAATCAGCCTTGCATATCTGGATAAATCTCACTTGGTCATTGTGTAGAATTATTATTATACACTGTTAGATTTGATTGGATTATATTCTGTTGTTAACTTTTACATCTATGTTCATGAGATAAATTGGTCTATAGTTTTCTTTTTTTGTAACATTGACTGATTTGGGTATTAGGATAATGCTGACCTCATAGAAGGAGTTGAAATAGTCCCCCTGCTGTTATCCTCTGACAGAGAGTGTAGAGGATTGGTATATTTTCTTCCTTAAATGTTCAATAGAATTCACCAAATTCATATAGGCTTTGTGCTTTCTCTTTTAGATGGTTACTAATTAATGATTCAACTTATTAAAATATATCTAACTTAGTATATATCTATATTTTATAGATTTAATAGATAGAACTTTTGCTTTGTGTGAATTCTGATCGATAATGTTATTAAAAAATTGGTCCATTCATCTAAGTTATCAAATTTGTGGGCACAGAGTCATTCATACTATCCCTTTAATATTCTTGTAATGTGTATGGGACCTGTAGTGATATCCCTCTCTATTTGTGATATTAATAATTTGTGTTCTCTCTCTTTTTTCTTAATTAACCCAGTTAGGTCCTTAACACTTTTATTTTATTAAAAATAAACAGATTTTGTTTTCATTCATTGTCATTATTGATTTCTTGTTTTTAATATTCTTGATATCTTCTCTAATTCTTATTTATTTTCTTCTGCTTATTTTGAATTTAATTTGTTTTTCTTTTTCTAGAAAAAATGTATTGATTTTATATTTTTCTTCATTTAAAATATATGCATTTAGTGCTATAATTTTCCCTCTAATCGTTGTTTTCACTGCATCCTCAAGTTTTGATTTATATTTTAATTGCCATTTAGTTAAAAGTATTTTAAAATTTATCTTGAGAGTTTTTCTTTGACCCCTTTATTACTTGTAAGTTTAAACACATAATTGGAGATTTCCCACACATCTTTATGTTATTGATTGATAGTTTAATTTCATTGTGGCCCAGAGTAGACATTGTGTAATTTCTATTATATTGAACTTCTTTTTTTTTTTAATAAATCTTTATTTTTCAGATTATTACAGGTGTTCCTCATTTTTTTTTCCCCATAGCTCCCCTCCACCTGATTCCCCACCCCACCCCATGCCCTTACCCCCCGCCACTGTCGTCATCCATAGGAGTAAGATTTTTGTCCAATCTCTTCCCGCACCCCTCACACCTGTGTCCCCTGAGAATCGTCAGTCCACTCCCTTTCTATGTCCCTGATTCTATTATATTCACCAGTCCATTCTGTTCTTCAGATTTTTATTCACTTGATTTTTAGATTCACTTGTTGGTAGGTATGTATTTGGTGTCCTTTTGCTGTTCATAATTTTTATCTTTACCTTTTTCTTCTTCCTCTTCTTAAAGAATACCTTTCAGCATTTCATGTAATCCTGGTTTGGTGGTGATGAATTCCTTTAGCTTTTTCTTGTCTGTGAAGCTCTTTATCTGATCTTCAACTCTGAATGATAGCTTTGCTGGGCAGAGTAATCTTGGTTGTAGGTTTTTGCTGTTCATCACTTTGAATATTTCTTGCCAATCCCTTCTGGCCTGCATAGTTTCTGTTGAGAAATCAGCTGACAGTCGTATGGGTGCTCCCTTGTAGGTAATTAACTGTTTTTCTCTTGCTGCTTTTAATATTCTCTCTTTGTCTTTTGCCCTTGGCATTTTGATTATGATGTGTCTTGGTGTGGTCCTCTTTGGATTCCTCTTGTATGGGGTTTTGTGTGCTTCCTGAACTTGTAAGTCTATTTCTTTCACCAGGTAGGGAAAGTTTTCTGTCATTATTTCTTCTAATAGGTTTTCAATATTTTGCTCTCTCCCTTCTTCTGGCACCCCAAAAATTCGGATGTTGGTTCGCTTGAAGTTGTCCCAGAGGCTCCTTACACTATCTTCATATTTTTGGATTCTTTTTTCTTTTTGTTTTTCTGGTTGGATGTGTTTTGTTTCCACATATTTCAGATCTTTGGTTTGATTCTTGGGGTACGTTGATCCACAGTTGAGTTTCTGTATATTCTTTATTTCAGACAGTGTATGCTTCATTTCTGACTGATCCTTTTCCATTTTTTTGGCATTCTCATTAAGATCCTTGAAGGTCTCACTAAGCTCCTCAGAAGTGTCATCAAGTTTCTCGGCGGTTTTTAGAAGATACTTGAGTAACCTTATAAATGTGGTTCTGAACTCTATGTCATCCAGTAGTTTGCTTTCCTCCGTTTCTTTCATTCGTGACATGTTTCTTTGTCTCCACATTTTGGCTGCTTCCCTGTGTTGATGGAGTAGCTTTGTGTGGTAGGTGATCTATAGAGGGCAGTAACTCAGCCTCTTCAATCACTTGAGGTGGATGCTCTTGGTACACCCCTTTGTGGGCTGAGTGCAAAGTCTTGGTGTAGTTAAGCCTTAATTGCTGTTGGTACACTGGGAGGAATTGACCTCCAGGCCAATTAGCTGTGAGCACTCGCTGTGTCTATAATGGAAGAACTGCTGTGCTGAAGACATGCTTCTGGAGCAGGACTTGTTTCAGTGGGGCTTTGGTGCTCACTGAGTCTGCCTCTTGAATGTGTCACTTATGGATGTGAGGAGTTGAAATCTGGTGTCTCACACTGACCACTAGGTACACTGGCTTCTGGATCTCCAATGGGGTTCAGGTCAGCTACTGTCTGAGGCCACCCAGCAGGAGCTACAGTGAGGCTACAGTTTTCTCCTCTTTTCTTGGGGTTTGGAGGTTTTGGAGCTGTCTGACCTGGGCTGCAAGTTTGTTAGGTTAAGCTGCGATAGGGCAGGCCTTTCTTATGCTAATGCTGCTGCTTGGAGCTTGGGTGGGTTTGTAGGTTGTGCAGGGTGGGGCCTCAGGGTGTCACTAGGCTAGGGCGTGGCAAACAGCAATGGCTGCTAGTTAGCCGGCTCTGTGTCCCCACTGGCGTCCCCGAGTCCCTTGCCCCAGTGCAGTAAACAATTATTCCTGTGCGCAGCTCTGCAAGCAAGCCACCCTCAATGGCAGACAGTCCAGCTTCTCCCCGTAGGAGTTTGGGTCTCCCGTGTCTCCGCAGAGACTGGATTTCAGAGTAATCGGGGGCTTGTCTCCCTTCGGGTTGAAAAAAGCAATGCCTGCCGCCAGCCCAGATCACGCGCCTCCGTACCTCAGCTTTTCAGTGCTTGTGCACGTCTCAATGCTCTTTTCTCTTTCCTTCTAGTTGTAGAACTTCCACTCAGCTAGCTTTCCCGTGGTTCTGGGTGATAGACATTTTGTCTTTTAGTTGTAGTTTTGAAATTGTTGTTGGAGGCAGCAGTTTAGGTGTTTACCTACGACGCCATCTTGGATTCATCCTTTTGAACTTCTTAAGGTGTGTTTCTGACCCAGAATATCTTGGCAAATATTCCATGTAAGCTTAGGAAAATGTGAATTCTGCTCTTGTTTAATGAAGTAGTTGATTGATGATGTTGTTGAGTTCAATTCCAAGAGTATTTCTTTGAGGAAAAAATATTATACATGAATAGTTTTCCTTTTAGCCATCTCTAGGTATCTTATCTGCTCTGCTTTAGTATGATGGTCCCTAATTACCACCACTACCATCTTTCTTCCTAACGAATCCACAATATTTGAAACACAATCACCAATGCATTTTTGAGTGAGTATAATGTAAAAATTTTTTGTCAATGTACTTTTGTAAAGTAGAATTCAACACGAGAACAGCTTCTTTTACAGTCAAGTCATTAAGGAAATATTGGGAGGAAGGAAGAAAAGAAAAAGAGTTTTGACAGTGAAATTCTAGTGCAATATCAGTTACTTTTTAATTTGTAACTAAATGTGCACTGTCTATTATTTTATCCAACCACTCTTGATCTGAAGGTATTCAAGTTGTTTTCATAGGCCTAAGTGTTAGTGGCCTCTCAGTTTTTCACTTTTCCCACTATTAGGTCTGATGGGATTATTCTAGATGTGACTACATGGGATGCAGAACCTGTCTTGTGGATTACAATGGGAGCATTGTTGAGTTTGAGGATTCCCTATAGGTAACAACTACTTGTGTTTTTTAAATAAAAATTAAAAATTAATATTTTAAATATATATAACAATTTTTAATTTATATTTAATATTATTTATTATTGGTTAATGTATAAAAATTTAATAAAAGTATTTAAATATTTTATTCTGATATTAATGATGAAGGGATATATGAGAAAGTACCACTTATACACTGAACTATTTTGTTTCAAGTTATTGAAGGCTTTAAAGCAATGTAGTTTAGAAAAATTTTAACTATCCATATAGTTATTTTTAAGGATTGCTGGGAGAATTTATGCTGAAAACAGGAGTTTTGAGCAATGATAGTGACATGTCTGCTACTTATTAAAATTCGTCTCTGTGAAGACTTAGTTCCTTGAGAGCAGAAATGTGAATGCAGCATCCTGTTTATGTTTGTCTCCTTATCCTTAAACCTACTAGGTGTTTAGTTAGTGGCCACTGCTTTATTTCTGAGGACTATTCCATGGAGAAAAGTACAACAGTTGTTTTGAATCAGAATGCTCTGAGAATTTGGTAACTAATTCATCTCTAGCAAGTAAGTACTATTCTATCAAACTAAAAGTGTCAATTGCATACCTACTGTGTACTTTGCATTATTAGATTGGTATACATACTCCATAATCATGAACAGATGAAATTAGCTGATATAAAAAAAAACCTGTGTTTTTCCTTTTCCACCTCACCTCCCTCCACCCGACACAGAGAGTGGAATAATAGAATTCTCCATCATTTTTTTTCCTAACAAGGACATCTTCAGATGTATTAGTCAAACTTGGAATTCCTCCAATGCTAAAGCTTATGTGTAAATTTAGAACTAATGAGCTCCCTGTATGCATCACGCTGAAAAGCACATATTCTCTCCGTTAGCATCAAGGCACTTTTACTCAACATGAATATATTGCCAAAAAGAATATTAATGTTTCTTACTTAGTGTTACTGGTTCACAAAACTCAGTCTTTCATTAAAGTGCTTGGTAAAAACATGAACATATTCACCAGGGAAGAACAACAAGTTTGTAGAGAAAATTGATTTTAAAGAATCATAGAGCTCTCCATCTAAATGGGTCCTTAAAGGTCTTCGGGCACAATACTTCTTGACTGCTAGGATTCCTTTCAAAATAACTTTCCTAGGTGATTACCAGCTCCTGTAAATACCTCCCCTGCCAATGCACTCAAATCCACCTTTTACTAGCTGTGCTCAATAGCCCCCCTGGCAGAAAACCAAAATCCTTTTTGCTATTGCTACCCCAATTACTCCCAGATTTGCTTCTTTGGACACACATATTGATATTCATTCATTTTTTTTAATGCTTTATGACAACTACTATGTGTTCTCCCTATCCAGTTTCCTATCCCCCTGCAATCCAGTCTTCTCTTCTGCAGGCCAAAAATGTCATTTCATTTACCTTTTGTCATATGCTTCCATTTCAAGTTGTTTTGTCATACTGACCAAACTTTTATTATGTTCCAAATAATACGACTTTCCTAACAAAGATATTAGGAGTATTTTTAAAATATATTTTTCTTGAATTCAGAGAGGAAGGGGGAGGGAGAGAGAGATAGAAATATTAATGGTGAGAGAGAATCACTGATTGGCTGCCTCCTGATAACCCTCCACTGGGGATCCAGCCCGCATTCCGGGTATGTGCCCTGACTAGGAATCAAACTGTAATCTCCTGGTTCTTAGATCGATGCTCAACCACTGAGTCATGTAAGCTGAGTGTATATCAGGACTTTTAAAAGAAGTTAATTGAGGTAGAAAGTTCAACAATGGATTGCTGGGGAAGGTGCTCAGACCCCAACTAATGATCATGGTTGAACTGAGTGATTATTAAAACTGTGTAGTTGACAGGGAGAGGAAAGAATAAATTCATGACTTTTATTTACAGAATCAAAAACTCAAGGACACCTTCAAGATCTACTTAGAGAGGTAATACCATTAATTTAAAATCAGACAATAAAGGGTAGAGTATATTTACCCATAGGAAAAATGCATACTATATTGAATATGTTTTCTTATAAATGTTTTTTAAAATTGCTAGATAGATAAGTTTACAAAGTTTACAGAGTAATAAAAATATCTACATGCTGGTTACATATAAGGCATCTCATAGCCAGGTTCTCTTTCCTAAACCGAGACCATCATATGTAGTGCTTAATGGATTTAAGATGTTGACAATAACACTGAACCTTCTCTTCCAAACTTTCTGCCCAATTTTTTTTTTTTTTTGTAATTCTCACCTGAGGATATTTTCCATTGGTTTTTGACAGAGTAGAAGGAAGGGGGAGAGACAGAGAGAGAGAAATATTGATTTAAGAAAGACATATCTATTGGTTGTCTCTTGCAAGTGCCACCGGGTCTGGGATTGAGCCTGTGACTGAGTTAATGCCCTTGACTGGAAGCAAACCTTCAGCTCTTCAGTCAGTGGGCTGCCACTCTATCCAGTGAGCCAAACTGATTAGGATATCTGCCCCATTTTCACAGTCATAGTCACCACCATCGTCAATCTTGCATGTTAAAAAAAAATATGGTATTGTCTTGTGATTCACCTTTTTCATTACTCTAGCATCCAATCAAATACCAAATTTTATTTATTGATATCTAAAATGTGTATCAAATCTAGATGTTTCCTCCCATTCTAATGGCATTGCATTAATTATGCTGCTTGCCACTAGTCTTCAGTGGAGTCCTGGGCCCAGCTTGGATTGCCATGCAGGAGTCCACCGCTAAATGTGCATGAATTTTTTGAGCTGGTTGTCAAGCAATTGCCAACTTGTGATTAACCATTATGGCACTAGTTACACTGAGGAAATCCACAACCACTACAAATTAGGACTTGGTTTTTTCCCCTTTATCAGAATATTACTATTCTTTTCTGTCCAATCTGTCCACCACAGTGTATCAGAACTCTCTTCCTACAAAAAATGGTAATGCCACTGCCCCATGAGATAGAAAAAGTTATTTCTATAAATGCAAGAATTTGATTGAGATACTGGTGAAGGCAGAGTCTGATTTTAACATATCTATAAGTCAGAACATTACAGATCGATATACAGAAAAAATAGTCTCATCATACAAGTTTCTTTATAGTTTGAAATGGTAGTCACTCTTGTCTTGAAGAAGCAGCTGGCAGATTCATCTTCAAGGAAGGTGGAAGTTTTTCTGCAAGACAGACCTATTTAATAGCCCTTTTTCTCATGACCAAGAGTCCTGAATAAAAATTTCCAAATGTCCTGTGTCTTATCAATTGATTAACATATCATAAATTTGACATGTAGAGATAATAGTGACTCCTAATCTTTGGATAGAATTTTCTCATCCACGTGTCCTTCAAAGCCAATTTGTTATTCTGAAGTGAACATTCTTATGACATTCGGGATCGCTTATCTAGAGAAGGTGACAATATCTCTGGCAAAATGGTTGCAAAACCAGAAAGTAAGATTGATTTTTTAGTCTTGCAAAGCTAATTCTTGTGTTTCTGAGATGAAGGCATGTGGTCAGCTGATATTCACCTAGTGTTCTTCAGGTGACCACATACCACATAAAATTTAGTCTCCAAAGCTTTTCTGTGTAGCCAGACAATTTTTATTTAAACTCTGCTAGTTTTAATGATTGGCCCACCATTAATTTAATGATTGGCCCACCATTAATAAATTATAAATGTATAATTTATTAACAATTGATATTATAATTTAATCTGGTCTGCTGAAATTATCTATTATGCCCTCCCATGCCATCTAACTAATTTTTGTTTGTGCTCTAGTAGAGGTAAACTTTTGGACTTTCTTTTACAGCTTGTAATTATATCAGCCCTATTACATTTTGGCTCATAGACTTTAACATTTACTGTTTTAAAAAGTCTGCTGGCTTCCTTTTGTCCAAAAGAATATTTTATTTAAAATCTTGAAATGAAAAATGTATGAGAAGTTCTTAGGTGAGGACAGACATCTGCACTATTTGTCATCCTGAAGTTTGAAAACCATGGGCCCATAATGTGGGATAATAGTCAGACTCCCTTGTATGAGACATAATTGTCCTTTATTACCCAACTCTATCACCTGAACCACCTTTAAAGTCCCATTTCCAGCCATAATCATCATACATTTTTTTTTGAAACATTGAATTTCTCAATGTATTCACTACCCTCTAGTCTCCAGGCATATTAGATGTTTTTACATCTTCTCTCTGTTTGAGAGACCACCCCCCCTTCATTACTGCAAATATCACCCCCTCAGTAAATAATAACAGCTAACATTTGGTGTGTGCTTTCAGTATGTTGCCAAGTCTTTTAATTGTCCCTGCATTTCACAGAGGAAGTTGCAAAGGAGGAACATGTCCTACAAATACTGGGGATCTGTGCTCTGATTGGTGCTTGTGATCACAGGCACAGAGGAGGAGTTGGGCATTGCTGGTTATGGCACATTTCTCTATTATCACAAACCCCTCCCAGATCAGCTGAAGTGACTTCCAGAGGATTTAAAAGGCCAGCACTCTTCCCCCTTCCTTTATTTTTTTCTTTTGCTCATTTTGGATCCAGACATTAAATATAAGGAGATTTAACTCAGGAAGTTAGACAGTTAGACAGCAAGCTATTCTTGCTCATTCTAGAGGGCCATTCTGTATCTTGTTAGCAGTTTTTTATCCTTGTTACCTTAGTTTGACATTACCGGCGGGGGGGGGGGAGGTTCATAAGATGACTTTCTGTAATGTATGGTTATTTTATTCATGATAATAAAATATTAATACAAACATGAAGTATATTCTTTTGAGTAATTACCATATATTCTTATCTTATTTAATCCTGACAATAACTAGATGAGATGGATTGTATTGTTCTATCATTTGTATGGATGATGGCCCTGATGCTTAAAAAATTATATAATTTACCCAAGTCACCATTACTTAGTGCCAGCGCTAGATCTGACCCTGACTGGCTGGCTCCAAAGTTCTGGGAGTCTGAAATCAGATTAAGAAAGGAAGGGCTTTCTAAGAACAGCTTTTTCACCCAAAAGAGCATTTTAATGTTGAGAATTCTGAAATTTTGGCAAGCCAATGAAAGCAAGTATTGTGGCTGCTTGCTCATTCTTTCTTGAACAAAACACCTGAGGTATTTCCAAAAGTATGAGAGATGATGATAAAGTAGGTTTAAATAGAAAAATACAGTTCATCATTTTGCAGCTCCATAAATAATTATGATTCCAGGAGTAGGTTGAATGAAAAATGTCCCCTCATTACAAGTCTATTGTGAGTTAGCATACATGCCTGGAATGATATGGTTGTTAATAGGGAATGTGTTGTTTAAAATAAGCAAGCGTTATATCACACTCTGTAATGTATTTCTATTTACAAAAATAAATAACTTAAAAAGTAATTATTACTTTTACTCTTTCCTTGAATTTTTTGAAAACACTGCTTTACTGTCTTATAATTAAGTGGGGGGAAAATCTTGGGAAATTATCCGTAACTCAATACTTTAAAAATCATTGTTTGCCTAGACTGTCATCTAAAAGTGGCTTTGTGTTTAAATATAAAATTTTACAAGCAATTAGTTCTTTTAGTGGACTAATTGCTGTTGCTATTTAAAACTAAAATTAAACAGTACAGCTATTTCAATCTGAACAGGAAGACTTATGTTCTAATATACTAGTTGTACTGGTTAATAATGCAGATTTTTTTCAATAGCTGGAGCTACACATATATTGATACATATGTAATTTGATATGTATGCTATTTTGTTGTATTGACAACAAGCTTCAAAACTTCATATGTCAAATTTGTTGAAGGTGTTAACATCATAGATATTTTTATGCTTAAAAATGTTGAATTTCGTGCCAAAAAAAGAGCATTTGCGGGAAGTTATAATTCATTACTTTATTTTGAAGAAAAGTGCTGCTGAATACTTCAGGAAGCTTATGGTGAACATGCTCCATCTCAAGATACTTATGAGTGATGGTTTAAATGCTTTAAAAGTGATAATTTTGATGTGAAAGACAAAGAACGCCGAGGTCAACCGAAAAAGTTTGAAGACCAATAATTACAAGCATTATTGGATGAAGATGCGTGTCAAACTCATAAACAACTTGCAGAAAGACTAAATGTTGCTCAGCAAACAATTTCTGATCATTTACAAGCAATGGGAAAGATTTTAAAGGAAGGAAAATGGATACCACATCAACTGAACAAAAGACAAATTGAAAACTGAAAAGTCATCAGTAAAATTTTGCTTCAACGGCATGAAAGAAAGTATTTTTTGCATCGAATTGTGACTGGTGATAAAAAGTGGATTTATTTTGAGAATCCTAAATGCATAAAATCATGGGTTGATCCAGGTCAGCCATCAATATCGACTGCAAGGCCAAATCACTTCAGAAAGAAGACAATGCTCTGCGTTTGGTGGGATCAGGAAGGTGTGGTGTATTATAAGCTTCTAAAACCAGGTGAGACCATTAATACTGATCGCTACTGACAACCAATAATCAATTTGAACCACGCTTTGATTGTGAAATGACCAGAATGTTCCAGAAGACACAGCAAAGTAATTTTGCTTCATGATAACCCACCATCACACACTTCAAAACCAGTTAAAGACACGTTAAAAGATCTTGCCTGGGAAGTATTAACCTACCCGCTGTATTCACCAGACCTTGCTCCTTCAGATTGTTACTTGTTCTGATCCATGGCACACGCACTTTCTGAGCAGCACTTCAAAATGTACAAAGAAGTGGAAAATTGGGTCTCTGAATGGTTTGCCTCAAAACAAGAAAAGTTCTGTTGGGATGGGATCCACAAATTACCTGAAAAATGAGGGAAATGTGTAGCTAGCGATGGACATTACTTTGAATAAAGCACTTTTGATGTTTCTCTTGAAATTACCATGTTTTCTTTGATTACAAAATCCACATTATTAACCGGTACACCTGGTAATTTCATAGAAAGTTTCCTAGGAAGTTTCTAGCTCTTTTTCCCTATGTACATATTACTTTGGTCAGCTTATATGCAGGGCTATTGGGGTGATGATTAATAATCTAAGATTTCTTTAATAAAGCATTAATGAGATTGATCCAGAAGATACAATGCTGTCGATTGAATCATTTATTTTTAAACTTTGCATTCCCTTTGTGTACCAAGCTATTAATCAGTTGCAAAGACTTCACTGGGAGATATGCTAATTAATAAACCCTTCTGATTAACTCCTTGATGTATCTTTGACCTGATTATCATTACTGCAAAAATTTTTCACATTCTTCATCATCTTGCACAAGTAATCTATTAAGAGTTTGAAGGCTACCAAGAAACATGAAACATCATTATTTTTCAGACATAAAGGAAATTATCTCCATTTGGATAATATTCAAGCTTTAAATGACTTTGTTGTACAAACATTGGAGAGCCTATAGGACTCAAGGAAGCTCAGAATCATGGTTAAAATCTCCACAACCAGAAAGTCATTACTTAGTGCCACAGCACAGCTTCAGGAGGGTACCATTGCCTCAGGTACTGAGGCTGTTACCCCTGACAGCCCATGACAAGACACTGAAGTTGCTGTTGGTGTCACTTCCTCTACCATCCCCAGAAATCGTAGGTCCTTCATGCAGAATGTAAATCAGCTGGGACCCTGGAGGTCTACACTGTGACATTCTGATTGAGGCTTAGTAGAGGTCTGCACAACATGCTATGGACCACAGCTGCCTCCAGCACAACTGGGTCTGCTGTTTCATGGCTCAAGCTGAAGGGTTCCCTTAACTTCACATTGAATCTGCTTCAAAGTTATCTCTTTTTCTAGGCTCTTCTAAAAAATGGCAGGTACCTGATAACGTGCTGGTGAAGTATTTCCAGATTTAGACTATACTGACTCCAAGAAAAAAGATCTCTGCCCAAGGAAGTGTGCTTCAGGTCTGTCATAGGAGATGTAAAGTATCACCATGAGCAGTGTGCTTAGTGCTTGGTATAGCAGATGAACGTTTACACGTGCTCTTCACCTCCCAGGGGATGTCACAGCATGTTCCCATGAACTCTTTACCAATACTGGGGACTCCTTAATTTGCAGTAGAGCTTACTTCCCACAATAGGGTGACAGAATAAGTCATTCCAAAATATGCCATAAAATTATTTTGAGCTGAAGACAATTGAGAAGAAGCAGATACAAGAAAAGCTCTTTGCCCTCTGCAATGTGCCTAAAATCAGGGCATACATTTGTAAAAGTGTCCCCCTCCTCCCTTCTCCCAGGAAGGACATATATTAATCATGGAGACAACACTAGAAGCTCACCAGGCCAAAAATGAAACCAGAGGGATCTATGCAACAAAACTAACTAACTGGTCCTTATAGTCCATATTTCCTCATATGTGGCCACATTATCTTCCCACAAATGCGGCCCTTAGAAACTCAAAGTCATTTTCCTTTGTCTTGTCATTTATCTAAAAGTGTATTAGTCTTTTGCTAATATGCCCTAGAATCCCAAGTTCTAGCTATCTCTTTGAGTTAGTCATTTCTGAGTTGTCCTGTGTCTATATGCATTGCACATGTTAATAAACAGCTCTTAGGTTTTGTCTTATTAATCTGTTTTTGTTTTTTTTTTGTCAAATTTGTAGAGGCCCCGGCCAAGAAGATTTTCTTCCTTCTCTACACCACTATTATTTTTTAGTAACTGGCATAGCCTTGTGCTCACCTAGTCTTGACTTATTCGTTTTTATTTGTTTGTTTTGAATTGGTCAAGAAGTACCCTAACTGGCTGCCTATGAGAACCCTTGTCATCAGCCTTGGCTGCAGATCCCCCAGTTTCCATTCTGTTGTGAGTGCTGCCAGCTGGCACCTGCTGTTTCAGAATACTGTCCCTCCAATGGATGCTGGTGTAAAAGGCCCCAACAACATGCCCTGCTGTCATGCTGGTCTAGAGGACAGCCAACACTGAACTGGTCAGCAAACACACTAATGGTTTCTAGCATCCTTTATAGCTTCTGGAGCAAGAATGCCCTCTGGGCCTTCCCAGGACACAGAATAGCTGGCAAGTTCTTTGGCTTTATGTAACAAATCTGTTCTAATGTGTCCATCTTCTACAGTTATCTAGTTCCTTGCTATTTACTTTGAAAACCCTAGCATCGTCACAAAAATACCTGTATGCCTGTATTTCTTTACTTCCCCCAGCTTTATTGAGGTATAACCAACAAAAATTATATATATTTAAGGTGTGCATGTTATCTTTTAATATATGTATATATTGTGAAATAATTGCTACTCAATTATCATTTTCTTTGCCTCTTAGCAAATTTCAAGACAAAATACAGTATTGTTAAATATAGTCACCACACTACACATTAGATTTCCAGAACTTACTCATATTATAACTGAAATTTTGTACCTTTTGATCAATAACTCCCCATTTCCCTTGCCCCCAGCAACCACTATACATATGATATATAGAATCTTATTCAACCTTAAGAAAGGGAACCCTACCATTTGTGACAACATGGATGAACCTTAGGACAGTATACTAAGTAAAATAAGCCAGACACAGAAAGACAAATACTACATGATCTCACTTACATGAGGAATCTAAAAAAGTCAAACTCATAGAAGCCAGTTTATTTTTAAACTTGAAGGAGACAGACAATGGCACATTAGAAATGTATTCCTAGAGTGTGCACTGTTGATGTTAAAACTCTCTGCAAAGCTGTGCTAAAGCTGAGAAGAGATACTATTGTTAACAATATACATTTGTTATCATTACCATCATTATTATGAATACTTCAGCATTCTTTTAATGTTTCCTGTTGTTTCTTTGTTAGTCTGTATTCCAATAGGCAATCCATATAATTCTCTATTTTTTCTATTTCCAAATGAGTAATACATAAAAAAAACCTGTTTGTTTAGAATTTCTGTCTGATTTGACATAATGTGGTTAGAACTGATTCCAAGAGAAGGAGGTTTCTCCTTCCTATAAGAAGGTACCAACTATACCTCCACTGTTACCAGATGGGTAAGGGGACATAGACAATTTTTTTTTCACCTTCCTCTCTAGGATACGCACTTCTTTTACCTCCAGGGTTCAGTGCTTCAGAGAGGGGCTCTTTGGCCCTTATACACATGGAATTGTAGTTCCTAGAATCCTAAGACCTATTCAGGTCCCAGAAGCTATTATTGCAGAAGTGAATACAGAAGAAGGGATGCATGTTATTGTTGAAATGCCATTTAGGGAGTAAAAACTAATCTGAAAATGGCACTTAGGTGAGAAAACGTGGAGATAGAATGGAAGTCTCTTTGGAAATGAGAATAGCTGGTCAATAGTGAATAGCCATGATGAAGGAGATTTCATTTGGTCAACGCAGCTTTGAAAAGAAAAATAATGTATCCAAGAAGATCATCTTTTTCTTTTTGACAAGTTACTTTCCTATCAGACCAGCAAAATCCATAAATGCTTTGCATCCATTAGAGTACAGGTCTTGCTTTTAGCCCTTTTACATCTCCTTTGTCTGAATCAGTGACCAGGTGGTCAGCTACCTGGAGTAAGTGGTGTTGGGGCCATTAGATTCAGGCATCAAAGCCTCCATTGGTCCTTTAGGCAGCTTTCTATAACTCATTGGCCTTGGGCGTCTAATTTATAGGACAATATGTGGTTCATCTATACTTGACAAAGAGAACACATTGAATAACAGCTCTGAGAGTGGCTGGCATTTAATTTGCAATAATCCTGCTGCTCTAGCATTTCAGATTGCTTTCCTAACCCTTTCAAAAAATATAAGAAGCAGCTGAATGGAACTCCCAGAGATAATACAAAGGTAAACTCAGAGAATATTCATTTACCTTGTTTTTTGGGTTATTAGGATCATCCAACGTATTACCTCTCTGCAGGTCTCTATCCACTGTTTCTCAGGATATCTACTAGAGGAAGCAGAAGTGAATTGTCTATAAACATATATGATTCATATCTCATTTACCACAGAAAAACAAAACACCTTAGCCAGGCATTTAATACTGTATGGTCTTGCTGGAGAGAAACATTATCCCAGGCCTGAGCAGCCCCTCTGAGTCCCTCCAGGGGCGTGCTTCCTGAAGTACATAGTAATGCTTTACATATGCTTCCCCTCAGCCTTTCTTACATGATGTCCCCTTCTTATTTTTTTTTTTGAAAAGTGAACAATTTATTTTCTAAATTTATAGTTGGATTTATATACGGTCAAATACATGTTTCACATTCACTCCAAAGTTATCATATAGATGCAGCTTAAATGACATGAAATTGCTAAACACTTTGGTTTTGTTACACTCATTCAGCAAAGTATCAGAGAGTTATTAAATTGACAGGCTATTTTAATGTAATTTTTTTCAGTTTGGTTATTTTTTCTTATAAAAACAATTATTTTGTGGAAGCAGTGGTTCCAATAACAAGCATAATTACAGAACAATGTATTTCATTCATGAGAATTTTTTTCATTAAATCTATTGGGGTGACATTGGTTAATTAAATTATATAGGTTTCAAATTTTCAAAATTCTATGCTACAACTTCAGTATATTGCCTGTGTGCCCACCAGTCAAATCTCCTTTTGTCACCATATATTTGACCCCCTTTACCCTTTACTAACCCCCACCCCCTTCCCTGTGGTAGCCAACATACTCTTGTCTGTCTATGAGTTTTTGTTTGTTTGTTCTTCTTGTTTGTTCATTTGTTGCTTTTAGTTTTATATCCCACATCTATGTGAGATCATATGGTTCTTGACTTTTCTGTCCAACTTACCTGGTCACTGATTCAGACAAAAGAGATGCAAAGGGGCTAAAAGCAAGACGTGTACTCTAATGGATGCGAAGCATTTATGGGTTTTGCTGGTCTGATAGGAAAGTAACTTCTCAGAGAGAAAAAGACCATCTTCTTGGATATATTATTTTTCTTTTCAAAGCTGTGTTGACCAAATGGGATCTCTTTTATCATGGCTATCCATTATTGACCAGCTGTCCTTCATTTCCAAAGAGACCTCCATTCTCTCTCCATGTTTTCTCACCTAAGTGCCATTTTCAGATTAGACTTCTCAAGATCAATCAATGTTGTCCCAAATAGCAGTATTTCATCTTTTCTTAAGGATGATGTACCCTCTTTGAATGCAGAAGCCTTCCCTTTATAATCTCTCAGTGCTGGACACAAAACCTTACACTTGTGGGTTTAGTGAATGGCTTTCCTTTCCTCTGATTATTTTGTAAGAGTTAGACTTCACTTTGCAAATGCATGTAAAATCAGTCTTAAAATGTCATGAGTAAATACTATACCTTTTGTAGAGGCAGAACCTGAGACACCAAGGTTTTCTGATTCACAGGCTGAAACACCTTTGTACAGGAAACTTCCTAATAACAAAATTGCTGTCAAATGCTTATTCTCATTTATAAACTGTGTTTCACAGAACCTGCAATTCATTTCCTTTTCTTCCTTCCAAAGGACTCTGAAAAAGTTAATAGAAAAAGAAAACCACAAAAAAACTTGTAAGACAGAAAAGATTATTCATTATTAATAAAAGTTGAAAGCCAAAGGTCCATGTGTTAATCTTTCAGTAAACTGCAAATATTTCCACATGCACATTTATGAAGCATAAGTACTTTGATTTTTGGCAAATGTTGAAGAAGTGGAAACAGAAAGGAAAGAATCATATAACAAAAATAGAGAGATGTTTGGAGAAAAAACATAGTGTTTTAGTGAGTCATTTCCTTCTGTAGTAAACACTGATACGTTTTGGGGTGAAAATGTATTTTGACTGAAACAGGACCATAAACAATTTATTTATCATAAGAATATTTTATAATCTGAAGTATCAAACTGGTTGATTATCCACCTACTTAAGGACAATTCTAAAATCTCAAAAATATTAGAACTGTAATTGTCAAGGCATTCAGGAAGTCGTTCTTCATTTTCATTGGTATAGAAACAAGAGTCACCTTTAGTTCATTAACTTCACAAACTTGAGACACCAGAGAAAATCACACCAGCAGTCTAAATATAGACAGATACTGAATAAAAGTTCAAGGGCTCTGAGCAGGAATCAAACCACTGGAAGGTAGGCATGGTTCAATTTAAATGTGGGTGATCCATTTTAATTAGAAAAGGGTAGTTTCCCCATAAGCACACATGCTGTTCTAAGATTTCAAATAGCATTAGAATTCTTCTGGATTGCAAGGGAAATTTTTCTTGACTTAAAAGGTCAAAGTCAGTGTCACATTGGCTTTAGAGAAATTGGTAACCAATAGCTTTAACCATTATGATGATCACTGAACATAAACTCCGGTCAAGGGCATCTACCTTGGTTGTGGGCACATCCCCAGTGGGGGGTGTGCAGGAGGCAGCTGATCGATGTTTCTCTCTCATCGTTATTTCTAGCTCTCTATCTCTCTTCCTTCCTCTCTGTAAAAAAAAAAAAAAAAATCAATAAAACATATTTTTTTAAAAATTCCCTATTTAAAAAAAAAAAAGACCTCTTCTTGTATCTTATTTAGAAACACTCTTACAACCATTACAGCTAACTTTTAGAAGAAAATGTTCAATACCACCCAGACATGTGGCTCAGTCAGTTTGTGCATCATCCCATACACTAAAAGGTGCTGGGTTCAATTCCCAGGCAGGGCACATATGTAGGTTTCAGATTTGATCTCTGGTTGGGGCATGTATGGGAAGCAAACTGTTGGTATTTCTCACATCAGTATTTCTCTCTCTCTTCCTTTCTGTCTCTAAAATCAATTAAAAAACAAAAAAATGTTAAATACATACTCAATATATTAATAGAATATATGTTCTACTAATCCACTTGCACAAAATAATAGAAAAACAATATTAAGAATAAAAATGGTAAGTATAAAAAATACAAAACCTAGGAACTCTGTGCAATATTCATGGATGATTACTGTCTCATGATGAACAATTCTCCCACTTCAATCATGTCTCAGATTAACCATTTGTTAAGTGATATATTTTTGCTATTTACTTGCACAAAATTTCTTCTGGTGGTTATAATTGATAGTAAAAATCTGACAAAGATTTATGACCTCATAGAATCTACAAAAAACTTTGCCCCAAAATATTTAATTGGTTGATGTAGAAGCCTTCACTCTTCTTTCTCCATAAGCTATACACATTTAAATAGATACTAAATCATCAGACTTTTATTTTTCATTTGAATTTCAAATTTCACTTCAAAATTAAATTTTCTAAGTAAGTAATGTTTATCTGTTTTTGGCTGTGGTGTGGACCCAGGCTGAGATTCTCAGTTGAAAGACTCCACAGAAGCAAACAGGGTAATTATAATTACTTAAAAATTAGTTGAGTAATTCTTAGCTGATTATTTCCTACAAGCATAACTAATCTCATGTTTCACTTCCCATGCAATAATGGTTAAAATGATAATTGTTGAGGACTTATTAAAACTTAATTGTTATTTGTCTCAGCTCTGCTAATTATTAGCCATATCACTTCCATTTTTGAATACAAAATCTTTGTTTAGTGGGACCAAGTAGGACTCTATACCAATGACCACCCATCTTCCCTAGTTTCTTTTTTTTACTCTCAGATCTCAGGAGGAAAGAAAGATGGGAGAGGATATGAAGTGGAAAAAAATGAAAGAACATAATGTACTAACATATATAGATCTTTTAAGATCATGCCTCAGCTCTTGGATCAGAGGAATGAGTGCTGCAGAAATAATCCTTTACACAAAGCTCCTAACTTAGCGGAGTTGCTTTCTGTATTTCTTTGAAGGAATACAAGGATAGATGGAGGTAAACAATGAAGCTGGCAGAGAGCCAAGACCAAGCAATTCTGAGCACCTTCTTGTTTTCTATACAAGACACAAATATGGCTGCATTTTGGACATGGTCACCCCAGCTCCACTCCCCTGCAAAGAAATCACAGGTGTTCCACAAAGTCACTAGCATATATTTATGACAACATATTTCCTCAGCCTTGACTATATATAATCTGAGCATGTCTAATCATGGCATCCAGCTTCCTCCTTGATGGACACTTTTCAGGGAAATAAAATGACTACAATTCTTTCCATGTAGACTATCCCAATCACGTTTTATTATTCCTTATCATAGCCTCTGCAGCCTCATTGATCTCCCTTTTCAGTGTTCACATCCAACAGATTTTTGGAGACATAATTATGTCTTTCCCATCGTCACTTAGGAGAGTTATTTACATTGCATTCATTTAACATGTCTTCATAAATCAACGCAAACAGCCCCTTAATCATCTTTACTACTTTCCCCTAAACACTGTCTATTTTTCCCATGTCTTACATACACAATTAGCAATGAAAAGGCCAAATAAATACTCGAATAGAGGGAGAAACCAAGATGGTGGCATAGGTAAATACCTGAACTGCTGCCTCACACAACAAATTAAAAACTACAACTAAAAGACAAAACAGATATCATCCAGAACCACAGGAAGGCTGGCTAAGTGGAAATTCTACAACTAGAAGGAAAGAGAAAAGCACACTGAGACTCACAGGAGCTTCAGAAGGCAGAGGTACAGAGGCACGTGTGCAGAGAGGGCTACCAACTGAGTATGCAGCTGGCTTTCTCAAGCGGGAGGGAGACAAAAGCTCCCAACTGCTCTGAACTCCAGTTCCAGGTGAGACTTTGGGGACCCAGACTCATATGGGGAGAAAATGGACTGTCTGGCAGTGGGCAAAACTCAAGGGTGGCTTTCTTTCAGAGGTGTTTGCAGCGATTACCATGGGACACTGAGACCCAGGAGCCTCTTAGAGCAGGGCAAACAGGAAGCCATTGTGGTTTGCTCCACCCTGAGATCCTGCCCCACAAAACCATTGCTGCTTGCTCTTCCCTGAGACTCGGCCCTATCCAAGCTGAATGCAGAGGCTTTTGCATGTGAATGGCCTGGTCCTCTGAATTCTAAATTTACCTAACAAACTGCAGCTGAGTCAGTGAGACCCAGAACATCCAAAAGAAGGCCCAAGGCCCCACAGAAGCTTACATTGCTTCACAGCTGGACCTCATCTGGACACCTCCAAAACCCAAACAAAAAAGGGGAATCTGCAGATCTTTCCATAACTCCTGCTAGGTGGCCTCAGGCAGAGGTTAAATTAGCACCTCCTTGGAGATCCAAGAGCCAGTGTATCCAGGGGTCAGAGTGGGACCATCCAGATTACAACTCCTCAGATACATAAGGGACACACTCAGGGTGCAGACTCATTGAGCACCAAAGTCCCACTGAAGCAAGTCTTGTCTCATAAGCGTGTCTCCAGCACAAAAGTTCTTCCATCGTAGACACAGCTGATTCTCACAGCCAATGGGCCTGGAGGTCAATTCCTCCCAGTGATACCAACAACAATCAAGGCTTAGCTACAATAAGACTGTGCACACAGCCCACAAAGGGGTGCACCAAGAGTGTCTACCTCAGGTAACTGGGGAGGCTGAGCCACTGGGCCCTAAGGACACCTAGCATGCAAAGCCACTCTATCAACTCAGGGAAGCAGCCAAGATGAGGAGAGAAAGAAACAGGTCACAAAGGAAAGAAATGGAGGAAAGCAAACTACTGGATATAAAGTTCAAAACCATGTTATAAGGTTTTTCAAAAATTTTCTAGAAAAGGCTGATAAATTTAGTGAGACCCTCAAGGATATGAAAAAGGACCAACTAGAAATTAAGCATATACTGACTGAAATAAAAAAATATTATACAGAGACCTAACAGCAGACTAGAGGATCCCAAGAATGAAGTCAAAGATTGGAAATACAAAGAAGCAAAAAACACTCAAACGGAAAAGCAAAAAGCAAAAAGAATCCAAAAATATGAAGATAATATAAGGAGCCTCTGGGACAACTTCAAGCGTACCAACATCAGAATTATGGGGGTTCCAGAAGAAGAGAGAGAGCAAAATACTGAAAACCTATTTGAAGAAATAATGACCAAAAACTTCCCCCACCTGGTGAAAGAAATAGACTTATATGTCCAGGAAGTGCAGAGAACCCAAAACAAAAGGAATCCAAAGAGGACCACACCAAGACACATCATAATTAAAATGCCAAGAGCACAAGACAAAAAGAGAATATTAAAAGCAGCAAGAGAAAAACAGTTATTTACCTACAAGGGAGCACCCATACAATTGTCAGCTGATTTCTCAACAGAAACTATGCAGGCCAGATGGGAATGGCAAGAAATATTCAAAGTGATGAATAGTAAAAACCTACAACCAAGATTACTCTACCCAGCAAAGCTTTCATTCACAATTGAAGGTCAGATAAAGAGCTTCACAGATAAGAAAAAGCTAAAGGAGTTCATCACCGCCAAACCAGTATTATATGAAATGCTAAAAGGTATTTTTTAAGAAGAGGAAGAAGAAGAAAAAGGTAAAGATAAAAATTATGAACAACAAATACATATCTATCAACAAGTGAATCTAAAAATCAAGTGAATAAAAAATCTGATGAACAGAATAAACTGGTGAATATAATAGAATCAGGGCCATATACAGGGAGTGGACTGACAATTATCTGAGGGAAAGGAGTGTGGGGAGGGTACGGAAAGAGACTGGACAAAAATCATATACCTATGGATGAGGACAGTGGGGAGGGCGTAAGGGCATGGGGTGGGGTGAGAACTGGGTGGAGGGGAGCTATGGGGGGGGGGGAAGAGGAACAATTGGAATAATCTGAACAATAAAGATTTATTTTTAAAAAGTATGGACCAAGGTATAAATAAATAAATAAATAAATAAATAAATACTCTAATATATGGTATACCAGCTTCACTGAGAATCTGCTTTGATTTTTTTCCTTGTTTGAGGTGATGATCTTATCACTGCAGTTTTAAATTTCATGAACTCCCTGAAAAAAAAAAAGCTACCATGCAGACATATATGAAACTTTTAATTTCCACAGTCATACGGTTGGTTAGACAGGCGAGAGTTTTTATTCCCAGTTCAGAGATAAAGCCAAGGCTCAGGTATTACACCAGATATTTCTGTTACAGAAAATTTTTATTAAACTTGAGTTCATTTGAATCCATAAAAATACATACATTAGTCCTTTCTTTAGTAGATTAAATCATTTGAAAATATCTAGGTAAATCTAACAGAACCAAAAGATTATGAAAATGTCATTTTAATATTACTTTTTGGAGCCAGTTATGATTGTGATCAAAACAGTTTAAAGTCACATAAAAGTTAAAATAATTTTAATCCCAAGAGTTTGTCACAGTTTAAGGAAACTCCTTTTTTCACCATTTCTTGACATACACTATTTCTTTTATTCAAGTACACCTTATCCTTTAAAGTGTTTTCCCGCCCTGCTATAGACTGATGTTTTTGTTCCATCAAAATTCATATGTTGAAACCTAAACCGCAAGGTGATGGTGTTTGGAGGTTGGAACTTGGGAAGGTGACTGGGCCATGAAAGTGAAGCCCTTCTGAGGGTATTAGTGCTCTTACAAAAGAGACCCCAGGGAGCTCTCTCATCCCTTCACCATGTGAGGACACAGTGAGAAGGCCGTCAAAGTTCAAGATCAAGGTGTTGGCATTAATCGTATGATGAGGGCCCCACTAATCCCTAATCCCTCCTAAAGTCCTTACCTCCAAATATCACATTGAGGGTTGGGGTTTCAACCCATGAATTTTGGGGGGACATAAACATCTAGTTCATAATGTAGTCCAATATTGTTTATCTTAGTATCTGCTTTGTTAATTTGTTCTAATTTTTATATTACTTTATAAATAGTTAAGCAATACATAATATCAGTGAAGAAGTTGAGGTTTAACAAGTGAGAGTCAGAGAAACAAAGATGAAGTATGAAATCTGTACCTGAAATACCCTATTTTGTGGGTTTGCTTGAATAGGAAAATTGAACATTAGTCTTGGGTCACCAAGTCATTAACTCAGTCATGTATCTTGTACTCCTGCTTTGTCCTCAAAACCATACAGTTCTCCAGCCAACACTCTTATTGTCTTCCCAGACACTAATGGGTGATCATGAATAACTAATTTTCCCAAATTAACCTCTATAGACTCTCCATTTGTAGGACCCCAACATCAGTACTCTGAACCAAAGAAAGAAAGCAGGGTTTCATACCCCCAAGCTGAGGAAAGCTTCCACAAGGCATTTATGGGAGGTTAGCAATAGCTTTGTGGTTTAGCATGTGCTGGGTCCTAAATATATATATTTGAATGAATTGAATAATATTTTCACCATTTCTGTGCAAATTGTTTCTAAAACTTTTAGTTAGGAGTGGCTGAAGACTTGGTTCTGGTCATAAGGAAGAACAGAAACCTATTGGCCAAAACATTACCTCGCTTGCTTTGCTGGTTTATATTTAAGATGATGAGGTTGGCAAACCTTCTCCACCTTCTTCCTGTCCTAAAACAGAGGTGAAGCCTGAGAATGTTACAGCTACAATGGGACCAGGAAGCAACGACATCAGGGAAGCCAAGGATATCACCAGGATATCATGTCAGCTTCTGAGGATCTGCTCTTAGGAACACATGCATTCCTAATGAAGATAGTTCTCTATTCAGTTCTAAAACACCATAAGAAAAATGCTAGTGCAATTTAAAACCTTCTTAGTAACCCTATTCACAAACAATATTACAAATCAATATGTAAAACAACAATTCTAAAGATACTCTGAAACGGCTGCTGAAGAGGACAAGGCTTATTATAATAAAATACAAGGGATAGTATGGAAATTTTAATGGACATAGTAGCAATCTATTTTTATTGTCTATATTACATCTAAAGTGATTTATCATTTGCTAGGAAAGCAAGACTAAAGTTTATCACAAAGTTAATGTGCATATTAATCATTAATTATTAGGAGTAATCAATTATGTATAACAACTTTTCTTGCTTGCCTAAATGAGCATGTCCATCTTGATCCTTATACAGCTTTTTTTTTTTTTTAAACCAGATATTTAAAGAAACAGTTAACCTTAAAGATGTGTGAGAACCCTATGCCATGTGCTGAATTATGGTCAAGGTGGCATGATCACAAAATTGTTGGAATGGCTGTGAGTCATTTGAGGTCATTTTATTAGAGATAAATTATAGCTAGAGATCTTTATAACGGGAATACTTGAGCCCTCTGTCAAAACTAGGATTGAAAAGTGGAATCAAAGTCAGAATGATAAGTTAACATTGTATTTTATACCACAATTTTAAATAGGCACCAAGCCATTAAAATAGTGAGTGATTATAGTAGCTGTGTCCTTTTTTTCCCCCTTTAAATATGTTTTTATTTATTTATTTATTTATTTATTTATTTATTTATTTATTTAGAGGAATGAGAGGGAGATAGACAGAAGCATCAATGATGAGAGAGAATCACTGATTGGCTGCCTCCTGTATACTGCCCTCCCAACCTCCCTGACTGGGGATCAAGACCACAAGCCAGGTATGTGCCCTGACCTGGGTTAGAACAGTGACCCCCTGGTTCCTTGGTCGACACTCAACCACTGAGCAACGGGCTGGGCAGCTATGTTCTTTTGGATTAGGGTCAAGCGTAAGTTACAAAATACCTGGACTCTAGGTTTTCTGTGTTCTAGCTTCTTTGATACTTTTGCTATGGTTGACATAAGGCTATATAAATGTGTGTAAGTGAAATAGAGAGGGATATTTTCTTTTTCATTGAAATTATTGGGGCAACATTCTATATAATAAAAAGCTAATATGCTAATTAGACTGAACAGCAGAATGGCCTTCCCAAGTTCTTTCTGGATGACCTTCTGGACAAAGCTGGAGCTGCGAGGGCCTTCTATGGCAGCCAGGGCTGTGAGGGCCGAGCCCCTTTCATGAATTTCATGCATTGGGCCTCTAGTTGGTTAATGAAATTATATAGGTTTCAGGTTCACAATTCTATAATACGTCATCTGTATGTTATATTATGTGTTCACCACCCCAAGTTAAGGCTCCTTCTATCACCATATATTTGACCTCCTTTAAATTTTAATGTATATATTTGACCTCTTCTATTCCCTCCCATCCCCTTTCCCTCTGGTAATCACCATACTGTTGTCTGTATCTATGAGATTTTTTTCTTAATCCCTTCACCTTTTTTCACCCAGCCCCCAACCCTCCTACCCTCTGACAGCTGTCAATCTGTTCTCTATCTATGAGTCCGTAGAGGGATATTTTCAAAGCTAGTCCCAGCCATTTTGATTGTTGAATAAATTGATAGCTAAATTGGATGGAGAAGGAAGAATTTTTTCTCTTTTGAGAACGATTTCCCTTTGACAATAATTCAAGCCAGCATCTTTAAGTCTAAGCAACTTATAAATACACAAGTGGGGAATAGGCAACCTTTATGAGATAAAATGAATACTGGCTTTGAAGGATCTGTGAGGAAATTGCTACTATTGCTACTGGCTCTTTGGTATTTAAGGTCTCGGAACCTCTTGGCTATTGCATGAGGCAGTGAAGATCAGCAGAGTAGAATTTAAGCTTTGGAATCAGACATTCGGGCTCCCTCACTTAGGAGCTCTGTGTCAGTGGCAATTTCACTTAATGTATATAATCTTCTAGTTCATCTGTGAAATGGGGATAATAACACTTGTCATAGTGGTGATATGGCAGGTAAATCTGGCAATGCAAAAGAGCTCCTACTAAGTGGAAAGAGTCCATGAGAGAAGTTGAAATGAAAATAAAATATAATTATAGTGTGTTAATACAGAATTATACTACTATAATAGCATATTATATATTATAATACACTGTTTATATTTTATAATTATAATATAATTATCTATATTTTAATTATAGTATAGTATACTACTGTTCAATTGAAATCTAAGGTCTTAAATGGAAATGTCAACTGAAAAATCGAAAATAATGAAGAAAAACAATGAACCAGTGTTTTAAAGATTTTAATGTATTTAATTTCAGTGGCAAATTGAGATGCCTGAATTAACGAGTAGGAGCAAATGTACTTGGAACTGTGGAGAAAGCATTGAGAAATAAAAACTGTGTGAGATCAATTAGGTTTTTAAAAAATGAAATCAATTTCAAAAGGAGCAATTTGGCATCTTATACATTGGCTATAGTTAGTATCCATCAGAAGTACAATAAAAACCAAAACAACAAATCTGTCACTGTGGTGAGCAAAGGTCAGCCCACAAAGCACAGTCACCCACACCACAAGCTAGAGATTTGAAGTTCTCTTTAGAAACTTGCTCACTTATTGGTACAGAGTAAGATTTATTTAAATAAGAGGAGAGGAGCCAAAACCACCCTCAATAAATAATGCAGTAAGTTTAAGTGTTACCTCTGTTAACCTTTGAAGGAAGACTTTTAAAGAAAATGTCACTTAAATGCTTAGGTCAAAGGCTATCATTTCAATTTGAATTTGTCAATTTATCAGGAAAGTAAAATTTGGCATTGTAGTGTGTGCACATGCACAGGCGGGAGAGAGAGAGAGAGAGAGAGAGAGAGAGAGAGAGAGAGAGAGAGAGAGAGAGAGAGAGAGAGAGAGAGAGAGAGAGAGAGAAAGAGAGAGATCTTGGGTCTCTGCCATTGCCCTATGAAGAATATCATAAAAGTAGCTCTCTGATTCTAGGAGGAGAAGAAGAGACACCAAGAACAGGGCTGACACACTCCAGTGGAACCTGACCTTGAAAGCCAATCAAAGCTAAGGACCAGATGCAGGCTGGAGACCTATCCAGATCAGTAGATCCACCTAGCCAAGACTTGCATGTCTTCTTAGTCCCAGCTGATACAGAGAGAGATTAGGAACAGTTAATGATTGCTGTTAGCAGTGAAACCTGGAGTTGGTTTGTTAAATAGCTTTTTATGGCAATAGCTAACTGACACATAGGTAAATATCCAATACTATAAGATTAATTAAAAATTTGAGTGCACCTGTAAGTTGCATAAGCTAATGCATTCATTCAACATGAAATTTTTAGATGAATATATAATAATATTTGAGAAATAAATATATAATATACTCAAACATCCAATATAATAAATGAAACTAACAAAATATTACAAAATAAGGTGATTTAATTTTAATGTTCTAAAAATACATATGTGTGTAAAGGAAAACATGGTAAAAATACTAAACGTGTTCAATACATAAAAATTATTCAAAATAGAGCTCCTTGATCAGTACCACTTCATCACTATTTTTTTTAAATAAATGGTATACTGCCTACCAAAGTACAAAATTTAATTTTTTCTTTTGTTTTAAGTACTTTTTATTTCCTATGAGGATGCCTACATGGTATCCTTGAACATAATATATTAAAAGCCCCATTTCTTGATATATTCAATAATTTAAATAGATACAATGGTGGAATTTGACATTTGGTGATATGTTGAATAATCTCTTTCCAGCACAAATGATTAATTATTAAAATCTACATTGTGGTTTATTCTATGTAAAATGTATTGTATTCAATAACCCACCTAGATTGTCCAATATATTTTCTAGTTTTAACAGTCTGAAATCTACTCAACTATTTCAAATACTTATTTTTGTTTTTTTAGACTGATCATGAAAAATGAGCTCTCTTCTCCCATGGAGAAGGCATTCATCCACTTCCTGTTAGAGTCAGACTGGGACTAAGAGGAAGTTTTGAAATACTGAGTTGACTCTCCTAAAACGTATATCTTTATTCTCCTGTGCTATCAATTTGAATGATCTCATGATAAAACATATAATAAAAATGTCATCTATTTACAAACAGTGGCCTAGGGAATTCCTATTTTTAAGAGAAAATTGGCATCTATACAAACTGGTATTAAAAAACCCAAAAGAAATAAATTAAATAAATTACTCAAGCAGATATTACAGAAAGAATTACTGACATCTGCATTTTTTAAGATCCTTGATTCTTTATTAAAATGAAAAGGTCACTTAACCTTAAGGTGATATTTCTTGCAAACCCATCAATAAATTACATGCTTAGTCATTCCTTCTTGGAATATAAATGCTGGTCTCAGAGTACCTTTGGATATTTCTGGAAAACTCTTTAAATTTTTCAGATGTCAAGTATCATGATGTGAAAAATCTAACAGCTGCTGTGTACCAATAAAGGAGCGATAGCATCAATAATATGAAAAACTAGAGCAAAAAATTACAGTAACTGAGAGCTTCCACTTCTGGCCAATGTGGAATAACAGGATCTAGACTTACCCATCCTCCTGAAACAATTATAAAGATAGACAAAATATCAAAAACAACAATTTTTAAGATATGGGCAGCAGGCAGCAGAGTAGAGAGATCTTAGAGGTGAAAAAACATACAAATGAGGCAAGCCCCAGATTGCAGTAGTTTATCAGTTGCCAGACCAAAGTCAAGTGGATAAATCTACTGCCTGTGATAAGAAAACAAAATTTGGAGAGATCAAGGCAGCTAAAGTACATAGGACAGAGCACCAGAGAGAGGAGGACAGGGACAGCTCTGGATCTTTGCAGAGGGTCCACCGTGGACTTCCACTGAGCATTTATCATTTTACTAGAGGCCCGGTGCATAAAATTTGTGCACAGAGGGGGGGTTCCCTCAGCCCAGCCTCCACTTACTCCAATCGGAGACCCCTTGGGGGATGTCCAACCATCAGACACCCCTCTCAAAATCTGGGACCACTGGCTCCTAACCACTCACCTACCTGCCTGCCTGATTGCCCTTAACCCATCTGCCTGTCTGCCTGATCACCCCTAACCTCTCTGCTAGCCTGCCTGATCACTCCTAACTGCCTCTGACTGCCTGCCTGATCACCCCTAACTACCTTCTCCTGCTGGCCTGATCTCACCCCCAACTGCCCTCCCCAGCCAGCCTGATCTCACCCCTAACTGCTCTCCCCTGCTGGCCTGATCTCACCCCCAACTGCCCTCCTCTGCCAGCCAATTTGGTTCTGATTGGTCAGTTTCTATGCCAGTCAGTGTCTCTGGGACTATCAATGGGACCTAATCAGAAAGGCAGGGCTGATCAGCAGCACTGGTGGAGGCCTGGAGAGAAATAGAGATGTGGCTGTTGGCCAGGCCAGGAGAGAAAAAGAGGCAAGTTCTGATCAATGGCTGCCACAGAGGCTATGGATAAGACCCTACCTCTCTCTCTGCAGACCTCTCTCTGGACCTGATTTGCAGCCCCCTAAGTAGTCAGTGCTGGGGGCACTGGCAGTGGCTCCAGTCAGTGCTGAGTCACTACGGCAACCCAGCACTGACTTCTGGTCTAGTCAAGCCTTCAGTGGTAAGAGTCGTTAAGACCCTGGCTCTTTATTATATAGATGTGTCTGAGGAAACTACTGTTGGCTGGGAAAGAATCACCTGTAAGGTTTAGAAACAGCAATCTCTGAAACAACACAGAGCCAGAAATATTTCCTGTTCCCCAAACCCAGAGTGAAAAAGTTTATAATTTCCAGGCCATTGAATCGAGTTCTTATAAGGGTTTTGTCCAAAGTAGAGAGAGAAATTTTCCCCAGGAAAAAAATGCTATACTGATCCCTTCTACCAAACAAAAAATGACATCCCAAAAGATTGAATTATTACCGAGTAATGAAACTGCATCTCAGAAAAATTTCAAGAATATTTACAGGAATATAAAAATTCTTCATGATCAAGCTACTGCTGAGTAAAAGCTGAAATGGATATAATTTCAAGAAAAGTAGATTTCAGAACAAAAAATATTCTCAGGGATAAAGAAATGGTAATGAGTAATGGTTCAGGTCATCATCATTTTGGCTGCATCTGCTTATCAATAAAGATTAAGTAGATATTAAATAAATTTAATGAAGTAAAATTTTCTTCACATTTGGAAGCTCTACAGAGAGTAGTAGTGGGTGTCCATTTGTATTTTTGCATGCCCACCATGCATCCTTCCTTCTTTTGGTCACAGAACTACAAATTTAACTTTGGAAAATGTCCTTTCTTTCACTCTGCACAGCCTTGTAGACTGTGACTCAATATGTACAGTGAACAACAATTGGATTATTTTTCAGGGAATTTGAATCCCATGGAGGGACAGGAAAGGAATAAATAGTTGACTGATTCATATCAGTGCCCCAAGAAGATTGCCCATTCATTCTGGTTGACCTATTTCTCATTCTTTCAGGTTATTCAGATGTGTCTTCAATTTAATGAGCACCTTAAACTGACATCTGTCAATCTCTCAAGCATAATTTATAATGTTTCTCAGTTTCTCATTAAACTCCAGTCACTGCAGTCTCCTCTCTCCTCTCTTCATTGAATATTCCTTCCCTTCAAGGCTTTGCACTTGGTGCTCCATCTGGTAAGGACTTCTGCAGTTGTCCTTATAACCAGCTCCTTCTCACATCCTTTATATTTTCATTCAAAATTTCTTCTTCAGAGAAGTCTTTTCTTACTACACTATTCACAGTCACCATCACTCTGTTATTCTCTGTAACATGGGCTAAATCAAGCTCATTGCCTGCTTTCATAAATAAAATATTATTGGAACTCTCTTTTTTTTTTTTTTGGCATTGACTATGGCTGCTTTTGTCCTGCATGGCAACAGTGACAGTATATCTTGAAATGGGCTAAAATATTTTCTATCTGATTCTTCAAAAAATTGTTTGCTGACCCTTGTTTTATAATGTCATGTTTACTTCCTTATACAATTTATCACCATCTGTAATTATCTTGTTCATGCACTAGTTGATTAATATCTGCCCCTACTCAGCACTGTAGGATTTTGGAAGAGGTGGCTTGCCTGCTGGTTGTTTTTTTTTCCCTCACCCAAGGATATGTTTATTGAATTTTTTTTAGAGAGAGAAGAAGGGGGGAGGGAGAGAGAGAGAGAGAGAGAGAGAGAGAGAGAGAGAGAGAGAGAGAGAGAGAGAGATGAGAAAGAAACATCATTTGTTTGTTCCTTATATGCAGCCCAACAGGATTGAACCTGAAACCTTGGTATGTACCCTAACCCAGAATTATTGGGCAACCTTTTGGTGTATGGGACAATGCTCCAACCAACTGAATCATCTGGTCAGGGCATATCTGCCTCTCCTCAGCACTGTAGGACTTATGGAAGTGGGTGGCTTGCAGGATCTTAATCAGGTATGCATGCCTAATGCCTAATCAATGCCTGCTCAGAGTAGAAATCAGCAAATATTTGTGGAATAGCTGAATCATTGAGTATGTCTCATCCACAAGTACCAGCAATACCACCTCTAGTGTCCGATACACATGGCCGTGCAATGCTATTCTCACTTTTGTCTGTAAGGCAGACCCTGTGCAATGCCTATTGTTTTACAGCCATGTGTTATGCAACAGGAGCAAAGCTACCTTGGGGACAGTAGACTGGAGTCAGAATGGGCATTCACTCCAGAGCGGCCCATCAGCAGCTGGCTAGGATTCTATGACCACTGGAAAGAGGAACTAAGTCACAGGACCCGTGAGATGTTTTTTCTCACGGAAATTGGAAATGTGGTTTAGAAGTTGTATTTGTCTTTGTCTTTGTTAAGAGATGCCTGTGTAAGATTGAACTCTTTGGTCTCTGTGCATTCTTACATTAAGCCCACTTTGTATTTGACCAAATGGGTTGTATACCTGCTACATGCATCCAAAGCAAAAACTAAACATGTCTAGATTTGACTGAACAAAAATGCACATAAATAAATAAGCAGAGGATAACCAATTGCACTCTCACAGAAAAACAGAGTATGTGTTGTGACAATTAACAGGCACAGCCTGATGACACATGTTGCCAATGTGGATACCTAGGGCAACAGTGAAACTACTATATAGTTCAACATGCCTCTGTGAGGACTAGCTTGACTTTTTGAAGCAATTGGTACTAACCAATTACTTAAAGATTCAATGACATGTCATTAAAGCTATGACATGTCATTGAATGAAAGGCAATAAGATTACAGAAATAAACATCACTAGCTAATCATTTCATTTCTTTTAAATAAGACATAAATCCCAGACAGGGTGACTCAATGGTTGAGCATTAACCTATGAACCAGAAGGTCATGGTTCCATTCCCAGTCAGGTTACATGCCCAGGTTGCAGGCTCAATCCCCGGTAAGGGCGTGCAGGAGGCCGCTAATCAATGATTCTCTCGCATCATTGATTTCTCTCTCTCTCCCTCTCAGAAATCAATAAAAATATATTTTTTCACAATATAAAAAAAGAAGTGTGATTATTTTCCCCTAGTAGTTGTTTTTACTATGCTTAATGTTGAAGATTAAATGAGTATGGCAATAACATAAAATTTTCTCAATAAAAATACATTAATTAGGCACACGATTTGTGCCTTATTTTTTGTCCCAAGAGATTTATCAATTAATAAATTTGTTAAAAATATATGTAATCATGGATGTTAAATTGACTCATACACAACTCATAAATAATATTTTTTGGGAAAAATTATTTTTGGGGAAAGAAATTATTAAACACTTAAAACCAACAACGGTTTAAATAAACTGTGATTTATCACTGATCATGAATGTTAAATATTCTAGAAAACATTTAATAGAAAAGTTGGCACATAACATTTAAACATTTGTTAAAAATAAACCAGACATATTATATGCTATTTCCATTCTTTTACTATTGCACATATTTTCTAAATGTTTTATAACTTATCCTGCAAGGGAGAACAGGGATTTATCACTATTGCATTAACAATGTTTTCTGTTTGCTAAGTTTAGTCATCATACAATTTGCTTTTATTTCAGATTATTTACTCATGTCAAATATCTCAAATGGCTGAGTTTTTCTAATTATTTTAGTCTTTTTCTTTTTTTTTTTTGTATAATCCTGCTGATTATTTTACAAATTTCCTTTGTTTTCTTGTTTATGTACCATATTCTTGGCCATCTAATGCTTTGATCTACTAGTTTTTCATCTTTCATGTGGTCTTGCCTTTTTTTTTCTAAATTAGTCCAAAAAACTAATTTATTTATTTTAGATTGTTTAAAACACTCCCCACTGATGTTCAATAAAAGTAATGAGAAGAAAAAGACTAAAAAAGTCCAATTGAGTCTTATTATACTAAAACAAATACTCATATATTTTGTTCAGATACAGTTTTTCTCAAAAACAATTATTTCTATGTACTAAATTATAATTATTTAGAACAGTAAAAACATTTCTAAATCTAAATCTATACCATAATTTGAAGTGAATCTATAGGCTTAAAACCCTGTATAATAAAGAGCTAATATAATAGTTAGACCCAACAGCAGAATGTCTGTTCGGTTGACCTTTCAGATGATGCCAGAGCTGCAAGGACCAGCTGAGGCTGTGAGGGCCGAGCCCCTTGCACAAATTTTGTGCATCTGGCTTTCAGTAAATAATAAATCAAGTACAAATAATGGTCATCATAAAATAATAGAACTACATCTGAACCCATATAATTGTAACCTTATAATCACTGACAGTAGACATTAGTTGCTTCCTTCAGGAAGTCTTCTCTGACCCATTGTCTTTCAATTATATCAGTGTGATTATATCCTGTGCACATTCAAAAAGTGAGTTTGTGCTGTCTGCTCATTTGAACAACTCTTTTAATTTATTTGATGTATTAAATATGCATATTCATTTCTAATTAGAATGTTGACCAAATAGTACCAAGACAGGAGGCAGAGGAGAAAGAGTGAAGTTCTGAACTGAGCAGGGACAAAGCATGAAAAGAGGAAACATGGCTTGACAAGTATTTGGGTGAGCAGGATGAGGGATACAAAGGCTGTAGGATGATTTTCAGGCAGCTACATTTCTGCTTGCTTATGCACTCTTTCTTTTGGCATTTATTTTATTAAGTATATTTATTTAATCAATTAAACTAATTATTATGACAAAGACTAGAGGCTCAGTGCACAAAATTCATACACTACGGGGGGGGGGGGAGGTGTCCCTCAGCCCAGCCTGCACCCTCTCCAATCTGGGACTCCTCAGGCAATGACTGACTGCCAGTTTAGGCCCGATCCCTGTGGGATCAAGCCTAAACTGACAGTCAGATATCCCTCTCACAATCTAGGACTGCTGGCTCCCAACCACTTATCTGCCTGATTGCCACTAACTGCTTCTGCCTGCCAGCCTGATTGCTCCCTAACCACTCATCTGCCGGCCTGGTCATCCCTAACTGCCCTGCCCTGAAGGCCCAGTTCCCCCCAACTTCCCTCCCCTGAAGGCCCAGTCACCCCCTGACAGCATGGTCCCCCCCAACTGCCCTCCCCTGCTGGCCTGGTTGCCCATAACTGCCCTCCCCTGCAAACCTGGGCCTCCCAACTGCCCTCCCCTGCAGGCCCAGTTGCCTCTAACTGCCCAACCCTGCTGGCCTGGTCACCCCCAACTGCCCTCCCCAGCTGGCCTGTTCGTCCCCAACTGCCCTCCCTTGCCGGCCATCTTGTGGTGGCCATCTTGTGACCACATGGGGGCAGCCATATTTGTGCGAGGTTGTGATGGTCAATTTGCATATTACCTTTTTATTATATAGGATTGCTTTGGACCTTTTACCTGTCTACTACTGCCCATGGAGAAATTGATTGCTAAAAAGATTTATTGCTTATTTTTCACTTTATAATTATAATACTTTCTATGCTTCCTCATTGACAAACCTGAATATATTGGCAATCTATTGTTAATATATGTGTTGGGAATTAAATTCAAAGAAGACTAGGAGGAACTTGATGGAATTCAGGCAGGCTTAGGAAAATACAATGGAGATGAAACCACCCTTCAAAATTCTGTCTTGGAGTCATTTTAACTCATATTGAAGGTGTTCCCACCTCTCAAGATCAGTAGGCTGCATTTAACCTGATATATAGCAAGAGCGTGAGACCAAACTATCTTCACATAACAAGTGGGAGTGACTTCTGAGGGATCCAGGCATGGCTTTCTCTACTACTAAACAATGAAGAGTATGAATTGGAAACATGGTGGCCAATAAAAGCCTCAATGCCCTGGGCTGTGTACTTAAAAGTAAGTTGTCAAGGTGATTATTATTTTCTTTTATGTCTCTCTCTCATATATATATATTCATATATATATATATATACACACACACACATGCACACTAATAAAAGAGAAACATGTAAGTTGACTGTACCTCTGCTATCCCACAAGCCACTCCCACCAGCCAATCAGGAGCGAGTATGCAAATTAACCAAACAAAAATGGCAGCAGCCACAAAGCTGGAGAGAGCAGGAGGCTTGGGTTGCCCTGGCCATGGAGTAAGCCAAGCTTCCCACCCGCCCTGGCCAGCCCTGGCCTCTGCTCAAGGCTACATAGTTTCAATCATAGAAGATAAATAAATCCCAGCTACCAGACCTCCATTTGGGGTCACTGGAGGGTGTGGCTGGCCTGAAAACCACCACAGGCTCCTTGCCCAGGCCGCTCCATGCCCCAAGGGAACCCCCACCCTGATCCGGGACACCCTTCAAGGCAAACCAGCTGGCCCCCACCTGTGCACCACACCTCTATCCTATATAATAAAAGAGTAATATGCAAATTGACCATCACTCCAACACACAACATGGCTGCCCCCATGTGGTCAAAGATGACTGCCTCCATGTGGACACAAGATGGCCATCACAAGATGGCCATCAGGGGAGGGCAGTTGGGAGGGACCAGGCCTGCAAGGGAGGGCAGTTGGGGGCGATTAAATCTGCAGGGGAGGGCAGATGGAGGTGACCAGGCTGGCAAAGGAGGGAAGTTGGGGGTGACCAGGCCTACAGGGGAGAGCAGTTGTGGGGGACCAGGCCTGCAGGGGAGGGCAGTTAAGGGTGATCAGGCCTGTAGGGGAGGCCATTAGGGGTGAACAGGCCTGCAGGGGAGGGCAGTTAGGGGCAATCAGGCTGGGATTCCTAATCCCCTCCTAGGATCGAGGCTAAACAGGCAGTCGGACATCCCTCAAGGGGTCTCAGATTGGAGAGTGTGCAGGCTGGGCTGAGGGACACACACCCCTGTGCACAAATTTTGTGTACCAGGCCTCTAGTATATATATATAAAACCATAAATTAATCTATTTGAGAACCCAGATTGTCTTTAAGTTGCTCAATTCATTCCAAATGTCCAACTCACTTTCTCATTTTCTACATTGCCTTGAGAATCCTTTCTCTCTGTGTTCATAATAACTGCATCTAAATGATTGCCTGTATTTACATTATAGAGTATTTAAAACATATATGAATATGTCTGTAACATAAAAAGTATTTTATTAATTTACTCTTCAACTAATTAATTAATGGCATAAATTTCCCTCAGGAAAAAAAATAACATCATGGTTAATAGGATATTATTATTTCTTATTGCATTGTTCATTTCCAATGCCTTATATGACAATTTATATTTACTTTAAAATACAAAAAGGTTGTGAAATATTTTTCAAATATCAATTCTCTCATGACATGATATGGAGTAAACAGATTATTTCCTATTATAATTTTGAAAATGTTTTTTATTATAGGTCTTGAAATAGAAAACAGTACATAATCCTACCCTCTAGAAATGATCACAGCTGGCTGACTGTCAAACATCTTGATTATTAATTATTTGCAAGTTTCTCTCTAGGGTATTATTCTGAGGTTGTAAATGTCTATATCTCAAGCTATGTGGCATTGAACAAAGAGATTTTACATATATCTGTAAAACATCAATACTTAAAACAAACTTAGGGAACCACAAGATATTTAGAAGATCTCCACTATCTAATGCTTTTCTTGATGCTATTAGCAGTCAAAGCATTGAATGATTACCTATTTTCAAGACATTATGTTAGGTAATGTATAAGATTATTAAGACTGATGATCGATATTCTTAGTGATATTTATTCCATGAATCTACCTCCTAATATCCAACTCTCTCATTAATATCTCCATGTGTTTCTAATTCTTAACTCATTAATATAATTTGTGAAACTTATCCTGTGGCATCAAGATTCCAAGTGATCATTCTCAATCTGAACATTTATCTTCCTTTGGCGATAAATAATTTATTTTGGGAAACAGCATATACTTAATTTATTTTGGGAAACAGCATATACTTAATAAGCCATTAAGTATAAAATGTAAATTGTAATCCAAGGAAACAATATAAAACTGTGTTTCCAAAAGCACAGTATGCATATCCCCTATGTTAGTATCTGAAAAGTTGTTAGGTGGATCATAGTTCTGTATTTCATTTGATTTCAGTAGCTATGCTTTCACATGAATGTATAGTACCTTTTTGAAAGGTGAATCAGAAAAATTAAGGCTATTTTACATTTATGACTCCCTCATTCTCTCTTCCAGGTACATAAAACACTAATAGCAAGTTTTTGTGGATTTCAAAACCAAGGGATTTTTTCCTGATACTTCACACAAATCTTAATGCCTTACTAGTTCTAGTGCCACCCCTGTAGTTAATCACTCATCAGCTTTTACTTTAGTGAGTTCCACAGCTTGGGTCTCCAATTCAGCTTCTCTCATTGACCCTTCATATTGTATTTATGTTCTTTAATGTCAGGCAATTCTATGCCTCAGAAATCTTCAATGGATCCCCGTTTCATATACAATAAAGACACGTTATGTTTTTGGTGTTTATCACTCTATAATTTGGAACCAACCTTTCATTTTTGCTTTGTCTTCCACCAAAGCATAGAGTGTTCAATAATTCTGCCACACTGGACTCCATCCTTTTTCCCGAAAATACCCATCATTTAGTACCACCTTGCTTTCGCTAACCCCATTCTCTCATCCTTAAAAATGCCATCTTCTGCCCTGATGATGTGGCTCAGTGTTTTAGGATCAACCCATGAGCCAAGATGGTGTGATTCTTGGTCAGGGCATGTACCCAGGTTGTTGACTCAATCCCCAGTGGAGCGCATGTAGGAGGCAGCTACTTGATGATGTTTATCTCTCAACAATGTTTCTATCTCTCTATCCCTCTCCCTTCCAGTCTCAAAATCAATGAAAACAGTTTTTAAAATACCATCTTCTGTTTCTGTCTACTGAAATTTGATTTAACCATTATACCCCAGTGGAGGTGTCATCTTCCATGAATGTTTTCAAAATCTCTCCTCTGGCATTTTTTCAGCACTGGGCTTATCACTTCACAAAATATTTTCTTCTCTACGTTATAATATTCGGCTATTTCCTCAACTCAGTTATAATTTTAGGCAAGAATCATGCATTATTCACTTGTATTTCTCATAGTTTGTACTGAATTTTGAATGAATATATGTATGACTGAATGACAGAATTCATTGTTATTGACAATAATGGAGGCAATGCAAACACCTGAGAAAACTGTGGGGCAATTTATGCTTTTAGAAATCAAGTACTAATTTGGAAAATAAATGGTAAAATTATAAATTAAATTGATAATAAATTTGAGATTGTGTCAATTATAAAACTGGGAAACAAACTTATAAGATACTCATATCATAACTCTCTCATAAGTATGGACATTCCTAATTTCTCCAATTAGAAAATGGTTACATTCTAGCATTAATACAGATAAATAGACAATTCCAAAATATTTCTTTAGCATTTTTCCTGTAGAACTTGATAGGTGGTTTAGTAACTTTGCTAATTAAGAAAGAGTATTTTATAAAGAAAAGATGAAAAGCTTCTTCTATACCACACTTTATCTGAGCTAGGGATGGGCTATCATATTCTTCAGTAATCAATGAACATTTGCTGAATATCTACTGAGGCTAAGGCACTGGGCCAGGCAGCGGAATCTGGTGGCAAATAAGAGAGTCCCTGCTCTGTCCTGGCCATTGTGAATTTGAAGTTATGTTTGTCCTCCATATTTATTATTATGTCATCTTAAGCCATGTGAGATTATGACACAGCTATTCTGCCCTACCTCTCCACCCCTGAAAACCAAAAATAATAGGATTCTTTTTAATTTATAAATGAAGATGTCTTGTGGATCCTGCTACTGCCAATTGAGGGAAAGCACCACTCTCCCTGTCTATTTTTGGAGTGGAAGTGTCTGGCTGGTAAAATTCCTATTCTTGAAGTGCATAATGAATTACAACCAAGATTTTCCTTGTATTTTACTTTTATGAAAAAATAGCAGAAATCAGCTATTTTTGAATCTTATTTGAAAAAAACAAACACTACATTCTAACGTTTCTAAAAATGAATCTTTCTGAAAGGTACATTATAATCATAAGGGCACTGACAATCTTTTTTTTGGTCAAATACGATGAAAGTAAACTGGACAAAAATTATTATTGTAAAGTAATGGAGAAATGTAGTGATGAAACAAGCTTTACTGTTTTGAGGGGATGTTATTTACATTGATCCTGTGCTCCTCCTACATATGTAACTTACCTCTTTCTTCTGTCCTCAGTTCCCTCACTGGTTGGGACTGGCTACTCATTGTGAATATTTCTTGGAATCTAACTTTTTTTGAGGGTTTGAACCCATTTTTCTTCTGGCTAATTTACAGCTTGCACTGGTGCTAAAATATGTTCCAGTTGGACATATACTAGTACCCTCTCCCAGCTCCTGGCAGTTTGATAAAATGAGTTCAATTTTCCTACTGATTCTTATCTAGAGACTAGAGGCCCAGTGCACAAAATTCATGCACTTGGGGGTGGGGGCTCCTCAACCTGGCCTGGGCCCTCTTTCAGTCCAGGATCCATCAGTCAGACATCCTTAACTCTGCCGTGGAGGCGAGAGAGGCTCCCACCACTGCCACTGCACTCGCCAGCCGTGAGCCCAGCTTCTGGCTGAGTGGTATTCCCCCTGTGGGAGCTCACTGACCACCAGGGGCAGCTCCTGAGTTGAGCAGGATTGGGCTGAAACCTGCTCTCCAACATCCCCCAAGGGATCCTGGATTGCGAGAGGGCACAGGCTAGGTTGAGGGACCCCACTGGTACACGACTGGGGCTGTGGAGGGGCACTGGAGGTTGGCCATCTGGGGAGGGACTACGGGAGGGGCATATCCAGCCCATCTTGCTCAGTCCTGATTGGCTGGATCCCAGCAGCAAGCTAATGTACCAGTCAGAGCATCTGCCCCCTGGTGGTTAGTACACATCATAGAGAGCAGTTGAGCGGCCTTAACATATCATTAGCATATTATGCTTTGATTGGTTGAATGGATGACCAGACACTTAGCATATTAGGCTTTTATTATATAGGATAGGCAGAACCTACCTGTTTTCAACTACAGGAATACTTGGTACTCAAAGAATAGTCCAGTTATGGTTAGGCTAAAATAATTAAATAATGATAGAGAACATAGCTATTGTGGAGATATGTAATATTATAAATATTTCTTTAGCATCTAATGAAAATTTGGGTCATTTAACATAATTGTTGACTGTTAGACAATGAAAACAAAGAAAAAAATTCTACTCACACCACTAACAGTAATATAGATTAAAGACCTGCATGCATTTTCTCTAATATGGCAGAGTTGCAAAGCAAAGGAGAGGAAAAATCCATATGGGTGCTGACGATGGAGGGTTGAATTCCTAAGTTATCATTTAAAAGATAAGCCATGTGAGGCCCATGGGAGCTTTATGCCCTTTAACCACATATATGTGAGTGGTTATTATAGTGTGGTTTTGTCAAGGGAACTTAGCAATGAGATAAAGTAACAGCTGTATATTTTGTAGAGAAGTTTGCTTAGGAAGGCAGTTGCCATGGAAACACCTGGCAATAGCGATTTGATTCGTGTTGTATGAAAGTGATGAGTCTACTTTGTCTAGATTATTTTCCTAGCACTGGCAATTTCTGGGGGGTGGGGAGCGGAGAAGAGAAATAATCTTTTCTGTACATTTGCATATTTAAAAACAATCCACTTCATTTTTAAACAGACACAGAGAAGATATTGACAAGCCTCTTCACCAATAAATCATATACCAAAAAATATATATAACGTAAATTTACTGTATTTCAAAAGAACTCTGACTGCCACAGCTTTGCGCTGTAGTTCCACTTTACTCAAATGAGTCACATTTAATTATAAGTCCTCAGAAATTTGCTTAAAATAGTTGCAGCTGGAAGATGTAAAAAAAAAAAATCTTATGAATGAGCAAAAATGAAGTCAATTATACCCCATGGGGAAGTCTCTCAATGAAAAATCTGGTAAACAGGCTCTCAGAAAAAAAGGGGGAAACAGATGCTGACTGATAAGAATTTGCTTATTTTACCAGGGAGACACCAGTATGTATGTGCTGGAGCTGAAATGAGGATTTGGCTGAGCTGTTTTCTCTCCAAAGGCTGGCAAAGCTTCAGTGAACTGAAATATCTTGATCAGAAGATGAAATTCAGTTCACCTCTGAGGCCTGCAACATGCATTCCTTTCATTCAAAGGGAATTGAATTCAAGATGGTGAACAACCAGCCACAGGCACCTATAGAATGTGAATCTGTAGCATAGACCCAGAATGCCTGTTTTTCAAGGTCAAGGCTGAGTGTCACCAAGAAATGAGCAAAAGGCAAATATTTATGCCCCTTCCTAATCTACCCCTCCCCTGAAGGCTTTCTTTCCCATGGAGCCATAGTGAGAAAACCTACTTTGCAGATGCCTTCACAAAGTTGTATTAGGTCTGACTTACCTTCAGATTATCTATTGTGTCCTAGGTTCAGGAAAAGATAATCTCCTATCCAAGATACGAAGTCCTTTTGTTTAAGGGAAACTTGGAGAGGTTATAGAAAGGTGGGGAAGAAGGAGATATCTGAAAAGTAAATCTCTACAAGGACTAAGAAAATTTAGCCTATTGACTTCAGTTATTCTAGCAAAATCTACCTTCCAGAATGTCTTTTTTTCAAAAGCAACCATGTATTAACTTGTTGTCAGAGCTTGGTTTTACTTTGAGATTGGAAGAGTGAACCATACATTTATCTTCCTTTACTCATTTTCTGACTAAGTCAACAATTTGAAAGAAGAATGTGGGAAGCTCCCTGAATTCATTTGGCTCTTGATGTTTTTTCTGGATGTGCTTTGACAATTTATGGTCATTTATATAGGAACCAGCATCCTATTTTACCTTGGAGGCTGGGGTGGAGGTGTGGGAGTTGGCCTGACAGCGTGGCTTTTGCCCCATCTCTAAGGAGCTTCACATGGATCAGCTTAGGAGATCAGAACAGAACTTTCAGAATAATTGCACAATTAATACTTAACATGCATTACGTGTATACGGGTATAAGACTGGCATTTCTAAGTATAACCTGGGAATGACACTGAGAGGTCAATATTATTATTGTCTCAACTTTATAGGTGAGAAAAATAAGATAGAGTAGGGCATGCAACTTGCTAGTTTTTCAGGTAGATTGGAGCTGGAATTTGATCAGGCTGTCTGACTCCCGAAGCTGAGCTCCAGAGCCCACTATTATAATACAAGGTGAACTCACCTCCCCAAGCTTAGAGGACACTCTGGACCACCCTCCTGCCTAAACAATCACCCTATTCTGCCTCCTCAGACAAAGATGAAGGGTAAATCTTTACACCCCTGCAGGCTATCAGAGCTCATGCCCCAAGTCACATTTTTCCATATATTTCTTATTATTTAACTAGTGTCCTGGTGCACAAAATTTGTACACTCAGTGGGGCGGGGGTGTCCCTCAGTCCAGCCTGTGCCCTCATAGTCCAGGAGCCCTTGGGGGATGTCCGACTGTGGAAGAGGCTCCCGCCCCTGCCACTGTGCTCACCAGCCGTGAGCCCTGCTTCTGGCTGAGCAGTGCTTCCCCTGTGGGAGCACACTGACCACAAGGAGACAGCTCCTGCATTGAGCAGGATTGGACCAAAACCAGCTCTCCAACATTCCCCAAAGGGTCCCCGATTGAGAAAGGGCACAGGCCAGGTCGAGGGACCCCACCAGTGCACAAATGGGGCTCGGTAGAGATGTGGGAGGTTGGCCAGCCAGGGAGGTACCACAGGAGGGCTCCAGGGCATGTCCTGAGTAGCTGGACCCCAGCAGCAAGCTAACCTACCAGTCAGAGCATCTGCCCCCTGGTGGTCAGTGCACGTCATAGTGAGGACTGAGAGGCCTTAGCATATCATTAGCATATTATGCTTTGATTGGTTGAATGGACAACCAGACACTTAGCATATTAGGCTTTTATTATATAGGATTGGATTTTACTTATTAATCTGGAATCTGTTCAGCTATTTGAAAATGCCTTAAAAATCTTGATGTACCCATGATATCAATGAATTTGAAGGTCAACTATTTTTTAAAATTGTTCCCATTTAAGGCTCTCAAAATATACTTGAAGTAAACAAAATTAGGGGTATGTAAAAATAGAACAAAGGAGGCTACAAAAACATAATCATAGAAATTAAAATTTAACCAGAGTCCCCTTACTCTCAGAAAGTTTATGGATATTGTAACATACTATCATTTTATCTTCACTTTGGCTATCATAAGAAAAATACATTTCTCTTGGAATAAAAATAGCACAAGCTATCTAATGAAAGGTATGCTTTGCTGATGCTTTATGTAGGAAACAGAATTTTCATCCCCAAACACATTTCTTTGGCATAAGATTATTTTGGGCTAGTAAATTTTAAGGAACAGCAGGGAGGAAAGAAGCTCTGAAAACCAAGAAGTTCCCCTTTGTATATTACATTTATTAGGAAAAGCTTCATCTGTAAGTGAAGGGGTACAGTGTGCCTTTTTTTTTTTTTGACATTGATTGTTTTAAGCAGGTTAAGAAACAAAGACTCAGGAAGAAGCTTTGACCTCCTTATAACTGCCTAAAAGAATTTAGATAGAGGACCTGCTCCAGGAAGGCAGTCATCATCATAGATAATTATAGTTTATGTGAACTAAGCATGATAGGGAGAAACCTAGCAAGGCCCGTGTGACCAAAGTCCTCTCTTGTCTCACTTAAAGGTGGCCCAGCAAATATTTGTTTATCAAACATTTGCCTCCTTCCCCTTTGAAGTCCAAACCAAATTCTCTTTGTTGAAGACGACAAGCTTCAACTGCCTGATTTGTCCTCCCAGCCCCATATTCTTATGGAGCCTCAACCCCCACATGTATATACATAATTAAATTTGGTTATTTTCTCCTGTTAATCTGTATCATGTAAATTTAATTCTTAGGCCAGCCATAAGAACTAAGAGAAAAAAGAGGGAACATTTTCCCCTCCCCCAGGTAAGGTTGGCTCCCTCCCAGTACCAGGAAGAGGAGGATGACCTTCTTTCTAGAAACTCATCAATGCAGAAGGCATGGACTTAAATCTGCATCACAACTTTACCCTTTTTTACTGTTCGTTTCCTGATAATCTCCCATAACTGACTCCCCTCAACCCCTTTTGTCTTCAGCTGAAGATGATATTTAAGATGGTGGCTTGGGCCATTTGAGCAAAGTGGCTCAGGGTTCCTAGGTCTCTCCCATGAATACAGGAGGTTTATATATTATTAAACTTGTGTTGGTTTTTCTCTTGTTAATCTGCTTTTTATTATAGGATGTCTCAAACAAGAAGCAAAGGGAAAGTCTCCCCACCCCTTCCTTGCCCCATTGGGAAGCCACGTTTTGCCAAGAAATACCTTCCATGGACAATCTTCCAAAGAAACTCTTTCTTTGAAGACAAAGTTCAAAATGAAGGCTTAAGGTTAAAAGGATCAGGAGAGGTCAGTGATTTTCAACCCTTTTCATTTCATGGTACCCATAAACTAATTACTGAAATTCTGTGGCACACCAAAAAATGCATTATATTTTTTGCTGGCTTGACAAAAAAAAAAAAAAAAAGTAGATATAATTTTGATTCATTCACACCAGATGGCTATTGTTGTGTTTGCTATTGTAATTTTTTTTTTTTTTAATTTGACAATCCAAGGGAAATGAGGTCTCCCCTGACTAAATAGTCAGGTATTGCATGTTTTAAAAATTCTTGTGGCACAACTGTTGAAAATAGCTTGGATAGAATGATTCTGTGATCTTAAGAATTTTTGGATTCATAAATCTATTTCAATATCTAAAGGGACTATATTATGTCACTTTTCTTGCATTTTCACTTATTTAACAGATTTTTAGTCAAGCCTGAAAACAATTTGACATTTCCAGGAATCCAATATTGCTTCTTTATTCTGAGTTAAATATATACACACACACACACACACACACACACATATGGCCTGGTGCATGAAATTTGTGCACGGGAAGTGGGTCCCTCAGCTTGGCCTGCACTCTCTCCAATCTGGGACCCCTCAGGACCTCTGACTCCTACTTGCTCACCTCCCTGCCAGCCTGATCCCCCTAAATGCTCTCCCCTGACAGCCTGTTCACCCTAACTGCTCTCCCCTGCCTGCCTGATCACTTCTAACATCCTCTGCCTTGGCCCCGCCAACATGGCTTTGTCTGGAAGGACATCTGGAAGATGTTCAGTCTAATTAGCATATTACCCTTTTATTAGTATAGATGCCACCTTGTCCTAAAAATGCACGTTCTTCCCAGGTTTTCCTATTGTGGAAGGGGAGCCTGCAGTAGCATCCTGGGTTCTGACCAAGGCTTATGTGCTTGTGCTTTATCTCAGCAGATTCGATTCCTAGAAGAAGACTCTTGGATGTACCTTGAACATTTCTATCGAATTTACCAAATCATCCTCCAAAAACGTTGAACCACTTTAAACTCCCACCAGCAACCATGTGTGTGCCCTCCGTCCCACTTTGATGCCAATATCATTGATTTCTCCCTAGAAGCTTCCCTCCCATTAGCCGGGACTGCTTGGTACTTGAGCCAACCTCATAGTTCAGCTAGGGATTTTATTTCCCAATATAAAATTATGGAAAAATAGTTTTCCTCTACCTTTCTGAATTCTTAGTGGAGGCCCTTGTAATGAAAGACAGATCACCAAGAGAGAAACAAAAATTCATTAACATGTGTACCTTGTGTATATGTGGGAGATCCCAGGGAAAAATGAGTAGCTTCCCAAGGTGGCTTAGAATGCAGATTTAAATACCTTCTTCCTAGGGCAGTGGTTGGCAAACTGCGGCTCACGAGCCACATGCGGCTCTTTGGCCCCTTGAGTGTGGCTCTTCCACAAAATACCACAGCCTGTGCAAGTCTATTTTGAAGAAGTGGCGTTAGAAGAAGTTTAAGTTTAAAAATTTGGCTCTTAAAAGAAATTTCAATCGTACTGTTGATATTTGGCTCTGTTGACTAATGAGTTTGCTGACCACTGCCCTAGGGGTAAACTTTCTCATAATATTTCAGCAAAACATATATATTTAAAAAATAGCCTATGTAATCAACTATTATTATTATTGTGTTCATGCAATCAAAGTGTAATATGCTAATGTTATGTTAAGGCTGCTCAACTGCTCACTATGACGTGCACTGACCAATAGGGGGCAGACACTCTGATCGGTAAGTTAGCTTGCTGCTGGGGTCTGGCCAATCAGGACTGAGTGAGACACGCCCTAGAGCCCTCCTGTCGTCTCTCCTCAGCTGGCCAACCTCCTGCATCCCTCCCTGCCCTGATAGTGCACTGGTGGGGTCCCTTGGCCTGGCCTGCACCCTCTCACAATCCAGGACCCCTCAAGGATGTTGGAGAGGCAGTTTTGGCCTGATCCCGCAGGCCAGGATCAGGGACCCCACTGGTGCACAATTTCGTGCACCGGACCTCTAATATATATATATATATAAGTTCATTTGAGACATTGCTTTCTATTGGAATAGAGAGGAATGGAAAGACAGCATTGACTGACTTTATGCTAGAAACTTCTGAGTCACCAAATCCAATTTTAGTTTCTTGCAGATTTTGAGGTGGTACCACATAAATACTTAAATAAGCATTGAAATTAACTTTGGCTTTGAAGAAATGTGGAGTTAGAGATGTTCTGTCCCCATAAGATTCTACTTTAAATACTAACAACAGAAAAATTCTGAAATATCTTAATCGGTTAACAGAGTCACAAGTCAAAATTAGCAAAAGTCTGCTCATGTTCCTGAAAGTGTAATGAAACTTTGAATCAACTTGTAGGTGACTATTTCAGCTTTAATCTAGAGAGAATAGCCGACCACCAGACACCACCACCTCTTGATTTAACATGAATATTACAGACGGTTTCTCACAACAGATCCAAAAGCAGCAAACACTTCTTAAGGACTATTAGAATTGTCCCCGCTTCACCTTTTCCTGCCTCCATTATCTATAGCCCATGTAAATTCTTTCAAAACAACTTATATCTTTCTTACCCAAACCTATTGTATGAAAGCGCTCTGTCAAACCCAGGACAACGGATGTGGGGGTGTTTGTCTTCTCCATCCATCCCTGTGCTGGTGGCCCAGACTGTGTGCCCCAGGACCTGGTCCTTTTCTAGATAGCATGTGGCTCAATGAAAAGTTTCTTTCAGAACAACTTTGGCCTTGAAGGAGTTTATTTAAATAAAGTTTGAATACACGGTTAAATCTGTGTTTTAATTAATCAGACATGTTTTCATAATTATTAATGTTGTTTCCCATTTTAACTATAGTGAATAATTATTTGCCCACTCCTTTTCCCCAAGCCTCTTACTGAGAACTGACACTTATGCAACTCTACACAGTCACCTGGGTGACCCTCAGCACCTAGAATGGCCTTGTATTTTGGCTACAATCAACTGAAACAGGGCTTCATCTAGATTAGACTAGGCCCATGGTCGGCAAACTGCGGCTCGCGAGCCACATGTGGCTCTTTGGCCCCTTGAGTGTGGCTCTTCCACAAAATACCACGACCTGGGTGAGTCTATTTTGAAGAAGTGGCATTAGAAGAAGTTTAAGATTAAAAAATTTGCTCTCAAAAGAAATTTCAATCATTGTACTGTTGATATTTGGCTCTGTTGACTAATGAGTTTGCCGACCACTGGCTAGGCTAATCACAGTACATTTCCAAAGGGTTTAGCATTGGGTCTAAGAGCATTATGTGATTTCTTTATCAGAGGCTGGCCCCTTACCATGTTTAAAGCTTTTGGCAGCCTTGACATCTACCAACTGGAGGAGGGAAACAGAAGAAGCCAGTGCAAAGAGAGAAGAGTGAAGGAGATATACAAAGCCACTTTTGCCAAGACCTTTCATTTCAGGAAGGTCTTTGAAATAATGCAAAGCATCTGCTTTTCATGTTTCCTTTTTTCTTCTCCAAGTGTTTCACTCTGAAAATAAATAAGTTAAAAAAAAACTTAAAGTGAAAAACAAAAAGATTTTGTGACATAAAGAATTATTGTAGAACTAGAGGCCCAACGCATGAAATTTGTGCAAGGGGCTCAGGCCCCGCCACCACTGTGGCTGCCTCAGCCCCCTCTGCCATGGTGGCTGCCTCTGCCTCGGCCCCCCTGCTGCTGAGGCTTTGTCCAGATGGTCATCTGGAAGGACATCTGGAAGGATGTTTGGTCTAATTAGCATACTATGCTTTTATTATTATAGATCATTAATTCTACATTGGAATAATCAGTAATTAATGCTGTGTTTTAAATTATCCTAAAGAATACATATATCATAATGAACATCCCAGCAACACATGTTCAGAAAGGCAAATTTTTAAAAGACTAAGACATCTGAATAGCTTAGAAGTCATTCAAAATGTGACATAAATATTCTAACACAAAAGGAGGAGCTATAAAAGACTCAGAGGATTTATACAGAAAATGTTCCCTCTTTACTCAAAGCACTAATAGCTTTGGAAAACTGAGTATGCAACACATTTCTGGTGGGCTAAGCACCATCTTTATCAAGCAAATTTTCCTGACTATAAGTTAACATTTGGTGGCAGGTAAGAAGGAAAGCATGTATTTGTCATGAAAGGTTTTATCATGCATATCCCCAAGATGTGGAAGAAGGCTCACTTATTGGAATCTGATTCACCTATTTAAACCACTGTACTTTTTCCTATCTGTGACAGACTATAACATATCTCTGATGTTCACCACAGTTTTAAATGTATTCATATTCTTGTTTGTATATCTCTCCCAAAGTTCACCTGAGCTTTGCATATTAAAGCTTTCAAGATGTTTTCAAGGAACAAGAATTAAACAGATGTTATATATAGATTTCTACTAAATAACTTCTAAAAGTATAGTCAATCTTTATATCATCATTCAATATGTAACAAATACCTACCAAATGTAGGTTTAATCTTGCTTTTCCTTTATCATATAGCTCTCATCCAGACTATATAACATAGAGTCTAAAATAAAGATATGTAGTTGTGTTACTTTGGATTGGATGCCTTGGAATAAAACAAATAGCCTTCACTTTTTTTAGTTAAGCATTTTTATAAACAAAACTCTTTTCACTGTTTTTGCAAACCTTCCTTTTTTGTCTAATAAAATATATTTATATCTTAATTTTTTTGTCAAGATAATTTGTAACCTAAGAATAATTTTATATGTAAAGATATTTGCAAGACTGGAACAAAGAATCTTTTTTTACCTGAACCATTTGGAAATAAGTTGCAAATGTGATGTCCCATCACATATAAACACTTTAGTGTATAATTCTTTCAAGCAAGGACATTCTCTTACACAACCAAAATACAAACATTAAAATTAGGAAGTTAATATTATGCATTATCACTAGTTAGTCTAGAGACATACAGTGTGTGACAAAAGTAGGTTTACAGTTGTGAGTAGGTGAAACATAGTTTATTCTTGTATATTTTTATTAATTATTATATTTTCCATATGAACAATGGTATATCTACTTTGTCTCATTGTGTATTCAAGTTTTACCAATCTTACCTAATAATAGACAAACATGTAAATTGACCATACCTCCGCTACACCACAGTCAATTAGGAGTAATATGCAAATTAACCCAACAAAATGGCAGATAATTTGCATACACAGGTGCCGAGTGACGGGGGGCGGGATGCTTATGTCATTGCCATGGCAACGATGCAGGAGCGCCCCCCCCCCATCTCTCAGCACCTCTGGGCAGCATGGGAAGGCGGGGCCGGAGCAGAAAGAGGTGGATCCTGGAGTGGAAAGAGGAGGCTCTGGAAAGGGGCTGGGCCAGAGTAGAAAGGTCGTGCTGGCAGCCAGGGAAAGGAAAGCCCATTCTAGCACAAATCTTAGTGCATCAGGCTTCTAGTTGTTCTAATAATATCCTCTGAAAAGCTAGAAGATTCAGTTTAAGAATGACATGTTGTATTACATTGTCTTACCTCTTTCAGTTGGAAATAGCTCCTCAGGCTCTCCTTGTCTTTTATGACTTTGTAACTTTTGAAGATTTCAAGACTATTGTTCTCAAAAATCTCCTTGAATTATAAGAATGTCTTTTTCTAATCTTTATTGTTGAGAGTATCCACCCCCCATTCCTGCCCTACCCCAGCCTTCACTGTTCCACAAAAAAAAAAAAAATAAATAAATAAATAAATAAATAAATTCTGATAGAATTATGAGAAAAAAGGTAACTTTCTTCTTTATTGCTTTTTCTTTTTTCTTTTTCTGTTTCCAAGATAAAAATTTATGGAATAAGTTTAGGTTATAAATATTTACATTTTATCTCAATTGTCTATGAAATATGAAACACTTACATATAAACATATGATAAAAATATGCATCTGGAGTTGAAGATTCTTAAGGAAATCACATTAATCCTGAAGTCATTCAGGGCAGGAAAACACTGGATTTCCTTGATGACCAAAGGACCCCAGGCCTTGGCCTCCTTTAACTGTTGAAACTAAAAACAATTAAACATGATATACTTCAATTACCACCAAAGACAAAATAAAAATTCCTATTCTTGTTCTCTTTCAAAATTGCCATGAAACTCAGAACTGCCTACATTAGGAAAAAAAATTGTTTTTAATTTAATTGGTTCCAACTTCTATAATTGAAAGAATTTTTTGTGAATATAATTTTTAAAAGATAGAAATTTATTAAAAATATTATGGATATTATAAATGTTTCAATATCCAATTGGGTAGTCTTACAAAGTAATAATGGTATAAGTGGATTACATATTGAATACCTAGAAATAATAAGTTAACATGGAATTTCTGCATTTTATAAGGAGAAAATCTCTCTAAAAGACAAGTAGAATTGTGAAAGAACCTGATGTTTAGAATTTGCCTTATAATACTGTGAAACTCATACCAATTAGGATGGTTAAAAAACAAACAAGCAAACAAATATACCCAGCAAATACCAGTGCTAGCAAGTATGTAGAGAAACTGGAATCCTTGCACTATTGACAGGAATATAAATTATGCTGACACTATGGAAAATAGTATGATATTTCTGAAAAAAATCTCTCTATATAAAAGCCTAAGCCACTATTACAACTGGAACAACTGGAATGACCAGTCACCAGTTGCTATGATGCGCACTGACCACCAGGGGGAAGATATTCAATACAGGAGCTGCCCCCTGATGGTCAATGCACTCCCACAGCCAACCTCTCATGCTGGCCAACCTCCGGTAACCTCTCCCCCATCCTCACCGGCAGCCAACCAACCTCCCACTTTCCCTCCCTAGAGGCCAGTTCCTCCCTGGGCTAAGGCTCCGGGCACCAGAGAATCTGGGTCTGGGAAACCTGTAGGAGGAGAGTGACCCTGAAGCTGGTAGAGACAGAGTAGCAGCTTGGAGGGGACAAAAGGGGCAAGGCAGCAGCCTAACTGCAAAGACATAAAGTAAGCACCACCGCCATCTTAACTCTGCCCCCTGCACCACGTGCAAGCGCTGCTTGCCCTTCTGCCCCTGACAGCCACTTCTAGCTCCAGTCAGCCATCCCGCTCCCAACCACTGATTGGCTAGCACTCTTATGGCAGTGTACCACCATTGGCTGAAATCAGCTACCAATCATGCTTGGGGGTGGAGCCCCAAGCAAATGTGTGGCTGAGGTAGGAAAGAGGACCTGTCTGTCTGTCAGCAACTCTTCCCTCCGGCGAGTGAGGCCACCTGAGCAAGGGCAGTGAAGTAGAGCTGTATTTCCACCTTAGAGCGTAGCTGGTGTTCAGGCTGTTTTGGGGTGCTCTGTCTGTGGTCTTTGCTTGCTGCTAACTCAGCACATCTACACAACTAGTTTGAGGCCTACTGGCCAACCTCCCATGACCCCCTACCCCCATGCACAAATTTGTACACCAGGCCTCTAGTTACTATATAATCCAGCAAAACACCAAACTGTCCTTCCAAGTGCCTGTACCATTTTGCATTCCCACCAGCAATTAATAAAAGTGTCTGTTGCTGCACATCTTTGCCAGCATATGCTTTCTTCAGTGTTTTGGATTTTGGCTACTCTAATAGTTTTATGCAGTATTATCTCATTGGTACTTTTTTTTGCTTTTTGCTTTTATTTTATTTTATTTTTTAAATAAATCTTTATTGTTCAGATTACAGGTGTTCCTCTTTTTGTTTTCTCCCTATAGCTCCCCTCCACCTGACTCCCCACCCCACCCTACCCCATGCCCTTACCCCCTGCCACTGTCTTCATCCATAGGAGTAAGATTTTTGTCCAATCTCTTCCTGAACCACTCACACCCACTTCCCCTGAGAATTGTCAGTCCACTCCCTTTTTATGTCCCTGATTCTATTATATTCACCAGTCCATTCTGTTCTTCAGATTTTTTATTTACTTGATTTTTAGATTCACTTGTTGGTAGGTATGTATTTGATGTCATTTTGTTGTTCATAATTTTTATCTTTACCTTTTTCTTCTTCTTCCTCTTCTTAAAGAATACCTTTCAGCATTTCATGTAATCCTGGTTTGGTGGTGATGAACTCCTTTAGCTTTTTCTTGTCTGTTTCTGCCGAGAAATCAGCTGACAGTCGTATGGGTACTCCCTTGTAGGTAACTAACCATTTTTCTTTTGCTGCTTTCAAGATTCTCTCTTTGTCTTTTGCTCTTGGCATTTTAATTATGATGTGTCTTGGTGTGGTCCTCTTTGGATTCCTCTTGTATGGGGTTCTGTGCACTTCCTGGACTTGTAAGTCTATTTCTTTCACCAGGTAGGGAAAGTTTTCTGTCATTATTTCTTCTAATAGGTTTTCAGTATTTTGCTCTCTCTCTTCCTCTGGCACCCCAAAAATTCGGATGTTGGTTCGCTTGAAGTTGTCCCAGAGGCTCCTTACACTATCTTCATATTTTTGGATTCTTTTTTCTTTTTGTTTTCCTGGTTGGGTGTTTTTTGTTTCCTCATATTTTATATCTTTGGTTTGATTCTTGGAGTACATTGATCTACAGTTGAGTTTCTGTATATTCTTTATTTTAGACAGTGTATGCTTCATTTCTGACTGATCCTTTTCCATTTTTTTGGCATTCTCATTAAGGTCCTTGAAGGTCTCACTAAGCTCCTCAGAAGTGTCATCAAGTTTCTCGGCAGTTTTTAGAAGATTCTTGAGTAACCTTATAAATGTGGTTCTGAACTTTATGTCGTCCAGTAGTTTGCTTTCCTCCGTTTCTTTCATTCGTGACATGTTTCTTTGTCTCCACATTTTGGCTGCTTCCCTGTGTTGATGGAGTGGCTTTGTGTGGTAGATGACCTATAGCGGGCAGTAGCTCAGCCTCCCCAATCACCTGATGTGGACGCTCTTGGTACACCCCTTTGTGGGCTGAGTGCAAAGCCTTAATGCTGTTGGTACGCTGGGAGGAATTGACCTCCAGGCCAATCGGCTGTGAGGAGTCGCTGTGTCTATAATGGTAGAACTGCTGTGCTGGAGACACGCTTATGGTGCAGGACTTGTTTCAGTGGGGCTTTGGTGCTCGCTGAGTCTGCCTCTTGAATGTGTCACTTATGGATGTGAGGAGTTGAAATCTGGTTTCTCACACTGACCACTAGGTATACTGGCTTCTGAATCTCCAGTGGGGTGCAGGTCAGCTACTGTCTGAGTCCACCCAGCAGGAGGTACAGCGAGAGCTACAGTTTTCTCTTCTTTGCTTGGGGTTTGGAGGTTTTGGAGCTGTCTGATCTGGGCTGCAAGTTTGTTAGGTTAAGCTGCGATAGAGCAGGCCTTTCTTATGCTAAAGCTGCTGCTTGGAGCTTGGGTGGGTTTGTAGGTTGTGTGGGGCGGGGTCTCAGGGCGTCACTAGGCTAGAGCGTGGCAAACAGCGATGGCTGCTAGTTAGCCGGCTCTGTGTCTCCGACTGCGTCCCGTGCCCCAGCACAGTAAACAATTATTCTTGCACACAGCTCTGCAAGCAAGCCCCTCTCACTTTCCAACCCGGTGGCAGACAGTCCAGCTTCTCCCCGTAGGAGTTTGGGTCCCCCGCGTCTCCCCAGAAACTGTGTTTCAGAGTAATCGGGGGCTTGTCTCCCTTTGGGTTGAAAAAAGAAACGCCTGCCACCAGCCCGGATCACTCGCCTCTGTACCTCAGCTTTTCAGCACTTGTGCATGTCTCAATGTTCTTTTCTCTTTCCTTCTAGTTGTAGAACTTCCATTCAGCCAGCTTTCCTGTGGTTCTGGGTGATAGGCGTTTTGTCTTTTAGTTGTAGTTTTGAAATTGTTGTGTGAGGCAGCAGTTTAGGTGTTTACCTATGCCACCATCTTGGATTCTCCTCCCATTGGTACTTTAATTTGCAGTTCTCTGATGACATATGGAGCATTTTTTCATGTGCTTTTTTTTCAGATGTATACATTCTTTGGTGACATGTTTGTTCATGTCTTTTACCCATTTTAATCTTTTTGTTTGTTTTGTTTTTATTGTTGAGTTTTAAGAATTCTTCTTATATTTTTGGATAACAGTCCTTTTCAAATGTGTCTTTTGCAAATATTTTATCCCAGTTTGTGGCTTGTTTCCTTAGTAGTTTTTTGTTTGTTTGTTTCTTGTTTGTTGAAGTAATCAAATTTAACATATTATGCCAATTCAACACTCAATTGGAGGAAGAGGGCCATAACACTAAAATTAAACCAAGCTGATGGTACTACTGATATCTTTTAAGTATGTGCTTTTGCTTCAGTTAAACATTGAAGTGCATTTTTGAATTTCTTTTTTAATTCTACATTTGTGTGATTAGACTAACCTTGTAAGCTAAAGGCCACAGGAGATTCATTCTGCTGTCATTAATATCCACTATGTTGATTAACATTCACTCTGCCAAATTCTCTTGAATATGGCGGGGCTCACCTGTCCTTGTTTACTTTCTATTTAGCAGAAAAAAATGGAACAAAATGAGAATCTCATGGCCTTTATTTTAATTTAAGAGTTTAGATGTGCTAAGGGGTCATTTTACTTGAGTCACATATTGTAAAGTTCATGGATAAAGTAATTCTCAGTTTAATATCTCACTTTGCTGTCTTTCAATGTACTGGACCATAAGAAAGAGAAGAAAATTAATTCTGTCTCTTCAGTCTGAACGGAATGTTAGGAATTCCTAACAATACTAATGAGACTGTCTAAATATAGAAATAGTAGTTTATTTATCTGACCAGTCAATTCAGTTAAACAACTTGCTTAAACATTTTTCCTTTTCCTAACATGATTGCATAATTGCACAATTCATTGCATTGGCATAGCATTATCTTCCCAGAAGTTAATAAACCTACATTTAATGTTATTTTCTTTTAAAATTTGTTTCTTTGTTTTGGTAGTTATGGCTATTTAAACTTTTCATGTCTCACCAATGAACCAAAGAGTGAATTGAATCTTTCCCCCCCTCCCCAATACATGAGTTTAGCTAACCTAAATACTATGTAGTATTTCAATGTAAATGAACAATGTTGGTCATTTTATGGTAGACTTATGGTGGTAGAATTAGTAAATGACATTTATAGAAAAATAGGATACTAGTTAAAGAAATCTTGCTGTCCCAGGTTGGGGGGATGGGACAGGTGTCTAAAATTTTATAGTGGAGACTTGATGGACAGCGACAGCAGGCTGATATGTATTTAAGTTTTAGGCTTATCATGCATCCTTTGAAAATGTTATGCTCATGTTGATAAGAAAAATAATTAAGATAAGGATTCCTGAAGTAGAGATATTTTCAAATTCTCCTCCGGACTCATGATATAACTCCTGAAACCTCTGTTGTATTTCAGGCTAATTTAGATTTGTGGTGTTCAAGGAACAGTTCAGTAGTCATCTATAAAACATCAGTTTAAAGAGAAGAACTTGATAGGAGACATGCAATTACCTTGGCGTCTGGTTCCCCAGCTCTCTGCACAAGGAAAAGGAAAAAGAAAAGGTGTTCCCCTTTCATCAATGATTGAAAAGGACTTATTAACATTTTTCATTTTAACTTATATTTTTGCTAGATATTGTCCTCCTATTTTCTATTTTTTAGCCTTTTGAATATATATATATATATATATATATATATATATATATATATAACAATAATATCAAATTCATTGCTGAATTTAAATCATCACACAGGAAAGATTTTATTTTTTCTCAATAAGGGAATCTGTATCTGTAGAATTGAGATCCTGGCAGATACTGAATGTTCTAAGGGATGTGATAGCTTTTGAGGGAAATAGACTGAGAAAACAATTTATTGAAGTGATCAATGGTCTATTAAAAAGTGGATCAAAGGAAACAAATGACCATACTTTTAAAAGTAAATTTCTGTCTGCATAATGAAAATTTTAAATACCATATTTCACAGAGAAACTTAAAAATGGATAAATATCAATAGTAATCCTCACCATCTCTAAGATTTTAATAGCTGGAAATTAGTATTATATATAGAAAAAGTGATCATAATCTTAACAAACTTTGAATTTGACCAAGAAGAAAGTGAACTCTCAAAAAAGCATACTAATTGAAAAAAAATTACCAATAAGTAGAAATATTACACGTTCTTAGGAGTTGTATGCAATAAAAAAATCTGGATACATTTTAATTTAAAAAAGGGAAAAGTAGTAACCTCAATATTCTGTACACAAATAACATTCTCTCAATATAGTGTTCTGCTAACTAATGGAAAATACAAAGAAATACCTGTGAATATAAAAAATTTGAAAAGCAAGTCATTTATGTACTGGAAAAATAAAATGACAGTAAATTATTTTGACTTAAAAAGCACCATTCTATTAATATATTGAGTGATTTTGATACATTGCCACATTTTTATAATGACCAGATCGTAGCTGATGATACTGAGTTTGAAGATAATTGCAATCACACAAATGCAGTACTTTTGATTGCTTCCATCTGGAGAACATGTCCTTTATCTATCCAGGAGATCCTGTCTTGAATATGTGGATGCAGCCACAACTGGAGACCTTGTGCTCTCTCTGCAGCAGTTGTTATAGCCCCAGTCCATACTTAAGGAAACTGAGATCATGGATATTCAATCACTTAGTCAAAATAAACACTGAATAGACATGGAGTTACAATGTGGCAAACCTTGGGAATTGACTGAAATGACCCCAAGCCATTAACAAAATTTATTTTGTGTATATGCACAGACAGTGCCCATTTACAATCAGAACTATTACATTATTTTTTCCTAAAAAGTTTGCTGATGTAAAAAGTTCTGCAATTCATTTCAAATGAATTTTCCAGTCCAGGTATAACTACATGGCCTTTGTCCTACCTGCAATAATACTATCACTCTACAAATTATCGCTTTAGTACCCCAAACTGTAGCACTAACATGGCTATTGCTGACAGGAATGAAAGACAAAGAATCTATGGGTGTTAATGGACTAGGGAGGTCAGTTTTCTACTGCTCCAAGCTGATGCTTGCTTCTTCTGACTGAGGGTCTCATAGCTACTGCTGAAACACCCCTGGTAGCAAGAAATACACCTCCATCAATGGATAAGGCATTCTTTCCATTTCAAATATATATATATATATATATATATATATATATATATATATATATATATATAAATAGATCTTCCTTATTTTGAGAAGAATTTCCTTTTTTTCTTTGGGTTATTCAAGGCATTTCTAGGAGACTTGCCATGGCAAAGAGACTGTATTGGAAATTTCATCTCAGACATTACCTGGGTAAGGGCCAGAGAAAGGACGAATTGCATGAGCTCAAATCAGTTAATTCCAAGAGTACAGGGGCCATTCTCATTGACTATGAAGGAAAGTTGGAGGGATGGTACTAATAAAGTGAATCCAGTTGTTACTGTTTTCTTCATTTATAGATAAGAGCTGTTGGAGGGTGGCCAATGAAGGTTGAGAATAATTTAATAAATTAGAATAATGTTTTATAATATTGTTAATATGTGTTTAAAAATATGTGATGTAGTAAAGTAGCTGTGATATGGGGCCACGAATTTATTTCAGCTCTTGTAATTCAGTTATGAGCGAAACTGAAATAGGATGGTTAAGATGATGAGGCAGAGGATTATTTCTGATCCTACCAAAATATCTATTGTGTTCCTCCACATACTCTCACATTTGTTCAGGGCAGAATGTACCCATTCAGAAGATTAAATATTTCATTTCTAGCATGTGACTACATGCTGGCCAATAAGGTGCAAGTGGAAACATGAGGGGATTTCCAGATAACTCTGTAAAGGAAGGGAGCTCAACCTTCTCCCACTTCCTCCATGTCAGAGCAGAGCCCCCGAGCTCTGCATGAGCACTGCTGCTCTGAGTGGCTTTGAGTCCATGTATTCTTCTAAATTTTTCCCAACTATGCCAGGGCAGGTTCCTTCTCAAACCCTGCTCATTGTACTAACTGTTGGGAAATTAGTCCAACTTACTCCTTTATTCTCTGTTCAACAGTTACAGGTGTCGGGTCCGAGCCCCCCTGCCTGGGGATGGTCCTCCTAGGATGCCAGATCTTAGATGGAGAAGTGATGAGAAATTGTGGGTATATAAGAATGAGTCTTCTTTGCAGAAGCCAGTGGCACAACAGTCCTATACAGGCAAAACAGTCCTTCACAGCAAAGTCCATACAGGCAGGCAGCTGGACACCGGCTGGTAAATGGATACATCTTTCCCATAAAAGCAGCATCAGTCTCTGTACCCACAGCTATTATCTGAGCAGCCACACGCTACCCGCTACCCACTAGATTCACTGCCTCAGTACTTAAGCTCTGGCTCAGCAGCTTCTCCTGTCTCCCCTGCCCAGCATACTGTCTGGTCTCTGTAGCCTCACATAGTAGCTACCTCCGAGCTCTCCCATCTCCATCTGAGCTCTCTAGCTTCTCTTCTTCACACTCCTCTAGCTGGTTAGTAACCTGTACATTACTCCAGAGACAAAGAAGGATAATTGCCAACAGTGACATCAATCATTTGGGTTACAGAAGGGAACAGCATACCATGTGTCCTTGCACCTGCATGGTATCTCAGCCTAGATGCAGAATGGCCTTGGGCATTCTGGTGTATTGACAACAAGGCCTCTGTGCTTTCATTGGTCTTGACTACCAGGCTTCTCTGGCGTGGTTCCCACACTGAAGGTGAGCAGCTATACTGGACTGTGAAGATGAATGCCACACCATCAAGACTCCAGCACAGAAAGTGCAAAGGCTTTAATGCTTCATGGAGTGGCCATACCATCTCCAAACTGCCAGCTGATGGAATCCTTTCTCATGAGAGACGAAAACACCTGTATTTTCAAAATCATGGCTATGTTGGGCTTCTCTGTTGTAATAAGCTATGTGCAATTATGTGGGTGATGAAAAGAGCACTGGGAACTCACTCTTATGTTTGAGAGAAGGAAATGAGTAAGGACTGAGGAAGCTTTTTTGGCTACACCATGTCCACCCTGGGAGGCCCATGTGAATTGCTACAAGTTTTCACCCACAAGAGATGTCTGAGAACTTCTTTTCCTCTTCTTGTCCTTTCTAGTGACACAACATACCCAAATGGCTCATGTCCTAGGCTCATCACTCAGTCACTCTGCACAAAAGTAGATAAGTGGTTACCAAAGAGGTTGGTCAAAGGGTACAAACTTTCAGCAATAAGATGAATAAGCTCTGGGAACTAGTGTATAACATGGGACGGTAGTTGATAGCACTGTATTGTAAAATTAAAATTTGCTAAGGTAGTAGAACTTAAATGCTCTCACAAAAAGGAAGAGAGAGAGAGAAAGAGAGAGAGAGAGAGAGAGAGAGAGAGAGAGAGAGAGAGAGAGAGAGAGATGAGATGATGAATGCGTTAAGTAGATGATGGAAATCCTTTTATGTATACACATATCAAATCACCAAGATGTACATTTTAAACATATTACAATTTTGTTTGTCAATTGTACCTCAGTAAAGCTAAAAAAAAACAACCCACACAAAATAAATAAAAGTAAATAAAAACTCAAACAAACAGTTAGAAGAAAAACAGACACAGTGATTATAACCACATATTCGATGATCACAGAGGTAATTACACTTGTGGCAGGAACACACCATGGGGGGACAGTGTGACAGTCTCACTTCAGGCATGTGGCTGTGTGGCTAATGATTAACAATGCTGAGGGCCAGAGCACAAAGATTTAATCCTGATCCTCACACCCCCCAACACAGTGAAAGAACACATCTACAATTAAACACGCACACATTTACACCTCAAGTAAGCAAATAATTTCTTAATGCTTACTCTACATTGGAGAAGTGAAATAAATAAGTAAAGTGATTGAAAAGATTATTAAAGCAAAAAAAGGGGGACTCAAAATAACTCTGAGTCAAGGCGTACTTTTTTAGCTTGATTGTGTAGATAATTATCCCATCTCTGTACTCTGCTTTGTGAACAAAGATATTTCTTTAAATTGACGTTCTTATACAAAAGCAGTGAAAGCGAAAGTCACATTAGTCCTTCTACCCGAGTGAAATTCCATGTGCTGCCATTGCCTAGGAACATCAGGTTTGAAATGTCTACACCATCTGGAACAAATGGTTTAGCTTCCAGCTGCATTCACTTTGTTCTTCATCATGCCTAAGTGGAAACGTTGAGTGTCTAAGCAAAGTCTTTTGGACAGAGCAAAAGGGGATTTAATCTGTACTTCGTATATATACAGAAAGCCTAGACTTTGAGCTGAAGGCATTTCCCCCCCATGTCCAATGTTATCATGTCTCATTTTCTCCCAGCAGGATTGCTTGAATTTATGGCCGGCTATGGCCATCTCTCAGAGGGGATTACATAGCTGTGGGTCTTTAGAATTTCTGCAATGCTTTGATCTTTCAGAATCTATGGTCTGGTATTAACTGTAAAGCAAGGCTGCACAGATTATTATAAAAGGAACCATAATGGAATGATAAACTGCCAAGAAGGAAACATTGATTCCCAGTCTTGTGATTTTTTTAAAAACATTTGAACCAGATTATTTTCCTTACCTTGGACAGTGAGCGGCATAGTGTGGCAGTTAGGAACCTGGGCCTCCCTCGATGCTGCCTGGTCTAAACTTAGACTCTAACCTGATGTTCTGCCACTTACTAGCTCTGTGTCTCTATGCACATCCTTTCTCTTAGCACCTTATCTGTCTCCTCTGTAACATAGGGGCAGTGTTAACAGCTAATAGGGATGCTTTGAGGGCTAAAAAGGTTATTTCATGGAAAACAATAGGAAGAGTGACTAGTTAGAAAGTAAGCAATCTATTGATATTTGTTAATATTTGGGGAAGCTCCATTTTTGTTTTTTTATATTATGCTATTTTAGAAAAAGTTAATCTGCAGACTCTCAATATGCATCCTTAACTAAAAGAAGCAAGTGAGAAATTGAAATTTTTGAATATAGAACAGTTAGCTGTTTTACCTTTTTAAATCTCCATATGTCTATCCTATGACATAGGCATTTTTAGTTCCATTTGTTCACAAAGCAACCACAGAATATCATGAGGGATGATTTATATACTATATACTATATAAGTTTAATTACTCTGCAAATGCTACAGAAAGGGAGCTATAATTTTACTTAGAAATTCTAATGAGAACTTGTCAAAAATAAATTAAAAGAGTCCTGGTCAGTGTGGCTCAGTTGTTTGAGCATTATCCCATCCACTAAAGGGTCACTTGTTTGATTCCCAGTCTGGGCACATGCCTGGGTTTCAGGCTCAATCTCCAATGTGGGGTGTGCAAGAGGCATCTGACCGATGTTTCTCTCTCACATCTCTCCGTTCCTCTCTCGCTAAAATCAATAAAAACATGTTTAAAAATTAAATTCAAAGAACAGTATCAGTCATCCATTTTACTACTATGTACACATTTTTGGCGCATTTTTAATATGTTGTTTAGGATGTGGAGGAAAGGTTACCTTCATGCACTGTTGATGGGAATACAAAATTGGTACAGACATTATGGAAAACAGTATGGAGGGTCCTAAAAAATTAAAAATGGAACTGCCTATGGGTATATATCTGAAGAACATGGGTATATATCTGAAGAAACCTAAACAATAATTTGAAAGAACATATGCACCCTTTATTACAATAGCCAGGATATGGAAACAACTCAAGTGCCCATCAATAGAATAGTGGATAAAAAATCAGTGGTACATATATACAATGGACTATTACTCAGCCATAATAAAGAATGAAATTTTACCATTTGTGACAGCATGGAAGGACCTAGAGGGTATTATGCTAAGTGAAATAAGTCATTCAGAGAAAGTCAAATACCATATGACTTCACTTATATGTGAAATCTAAAGAATAAAATAAATGAACAGACCAAACAGAAAAAGACTCATAGATACAGAGAACAGACTGATACTTGCCAGTGGGGAAGAGGTGTTGTGGGAGTGAGTGAAAAGGGTGAAGGGATTAAAAAGTACAAATTGGTAGTTATAAAATATTCACAGGGATGTAAAGCACAGCATAGGAAATATATTCAATAATATTGCAATAACTATGTGTGGTGTCAGGTGGTTACTGGAAATATGGGGAGGGGAGGGAACACTTTATAAAGTAATAAAGTATATGATTGCCTAACCACTATACTATACATCTGAAACTAATGCAAAATAATATTGGATGTAAACTGTAATTGAAAAATAAAATTATAAAAAAAGAGCTACCGTATTATCCAGAAATCCCAGTTCTGGATATATAGGCACTATATCAAAGCATCACATAAAAAAAAATGGTAACAGTGGTTACCTAATAGAAAGGGGGATTGGGGAGCTTGGAGGTCAGATGTGGGAGGGAAACCTGTCTTTTACCAGTCATCCTTTTGTACTCATTCAAGCTTTTTATCATGTACATACTTTTTTAATCTAAAAAAAAAAACAGAAATAAAAAAATTTAAAAATTAAACTATTCTAAGTAATTGACTTTTGATTATTGGGATTTTCAGCCGTGAAAATTTGGGCCTTTCAAAAAGCACAGTTCTTTTCCATCTTTAAAAAAGTTAAAGTTTAAGGTCAGCACAAAGGACAAAAATCACCCTTTACCAAACCATAAGTAGACCCTAAAATATAGTCAAGATATCTCATTTAGGGTATTTTATTCTGGAATATTCTTTTGGAACAGTGAGTTTTGAGCTGGTGAGAGGGGAAAAGGAGAAATTCTACATGTGGATGATTGAACATTGAAACTGTTGTGCCTTCAGATAATAATAAGATTTTGAGTCATGAATGAGGAGTGGTTGTGAAACTCAGGTGTTTCTTCTTTCCAGCAGGATAACCATTACTCTAATATTGTCTGTGTAATTCATACATGGTAACCAATTTTTTAGGTATAGAAGAATTAAGAGAGATATTATAATAATACATTGGAATAGAGGGCATTTATTCTATACTCTGGGTAGATATTAAATGCTCACATGATAGGATTTAGTTTTTTATTCACATCTCTTCATGTTGGCATTTATTCATTCATTAAACAGCCTATATAATAAAAGGTTAATATGCAAATCGACTGAACTATGGAATGACTGGTCACTATGACACTCACTGACCACCCAGGGGCAGACACTCAATGCAGGAGCTGCCACCTGGCAGTCAGTGTGCTCCCACAGGGGGAACGTTGCTCAGCCAGAAGCCAGACTCACAGCTGGTGAGCTCAGAGGTGGTGGCGGGAGCTCCCCAGTACACGAATGTCATGCACCGGGCCTCTAGTACATTTATATTTTTTAAAAATTGTTTGAAAATTATGAGTTTCATCTGTTAATTTTACCTTATTGTTACTTGACCTTTATTTAACAACAGTACTTATTATATTTTGTTATGTGATTACCTGGCAGAAAATGGAGTGCATTTCGGTTTCATAGTCAATATTGCATTATCATTATTTCACATGCTATGCTTTGATGAGACCCACATAATTTTAGAACTCTAGGGAGATGTTTCTTGTTTTCTGTAACTTTTTTGGAAATATCTTGTTTTATTTGCCAGCATCCACTTGTGCCAGCTCAGCTTCTGGGGTACAGGTGGCTGATTGAAGCAGCATTTAGCTGATGGTACTGCTGTTTGAGGGTGTGTACAGAAATTTTATGGCCACATCCAAATGCAGACTGAGGTTGTGTGCCAAAAGAAGTCTGACTGAAGATTTTATAAAAATCTAGAAGCAAGCTTTTCAAAACTCTGATGCTTAGAAATAAACAAGTGAAATTCATACATCTTGCACGTATCTTATATGACATGACTTACCAAAAGAGAGAGAGAGAGAGAGAGGGAGAGAGAGAGATTTAAAAAAATAAAATTGGGCCCTAGCCAGTTTGTCTTAGTGTATAGAGCATTGGCCTGCAAACTAAAAGGTCTCAGATTTGATTCCGGTCAAAGGCATGTACCTTAGTTGCAGACTCGATCCCTCATGCAGGAGGCAACCAATTGCTATGTCTCTTACATTGATGTTTCTCTCTTTATCTCTCCCCCTCCCTTCCACTCTCTAAAAATCAATAAAAAATATCCTTCGGTGAGGGTTAACAAAAAATAAAAATAAATTTGGAACAATTAATCATGCCTTTGGGGAAAAAATTTAAAATACATTTAAATTGTATTTTATTCATGGAATCACTAAGTATTGAATACTGACTGGCTTCTAGGTACTAGGCTAGCTACTAAGGGGCAATACTTAACTGGGGAAGGTTCATTCCACCAATCTGTTCCAGTTTGGTGGGAGTGTATCAAGGATAATCCAAATATTTAAAATCAAATTACTGCATAAAAGTAAGCATAAATGAAAGATCTATGGCTAGTCAAATCACTAACTTTCTCCATACGAGGGAATGTTCTCCAGTATGTTTCCAGCTCTGCATTTGTCCTCATTCCCTGCCTTTGAATAGTGCTAGTGCAGCCTCCTTCTACAGCAGCAGAGTTATGTTCAACAACTAGTTCAAAGCAGTTTTGAATATGATGGAAGGATTACACTATAAATGTGCTTTCTTTGTAAAATAGCATTTGACAATTTCCTGCCCTATCTAAATTGATGATTACTACTAACACCAGAGTTTTGACTGGCCTGTATGTGAACTCCACATTGAATGAAACTCAAGAACCAATCTATGTGGATTTTGATTCTACTGTGTACAAGTATGTGCTAGTACTGCTTTGTGAAAAACAAACTCTGTAAGACTAACATAATTTTCCCCAATAACATACAGTTCTAAGTTTCATAAATAAAACTAAGAGGGACTGTAAGGCTTGTGTTTGGTTTCTAAGTACTTGAGGTAATAAGATGCCAAATAGTTTATCAGCGGTGGTTGGAGACATTTATTCTAAGGGAAAATATTTGTGGAACACTATCTGATTTTGGATAATGCTAATAATATGGCGAAACTTCAAGTGGAAGCCAGAGAGGAAAAAGGCTGATAGAACAACAACAACAAAAAGAACAAAATCATGTTTCAATATGAGGAGGTTGATAGAAGATTATAAAATAATTGTTCAGATGTTATAAAAAGTTTATCTTCTTTTGTTTATTGAGACCTAAACAGAGACCTAAACAAGGACAATGTGTTTAATTTTCAAGAAAGCACACTGGGTTGGTGAAAAAATTCATCCAAGCTCTGTTGATTATTAGTTAAAACACCCTTTTTTTCACAAATAAATGTAAAAGATAACCATCTTTATGGGTTAACTTGGCTTTGTACTTGTTTGAAAACAGATAGGTAAATATGCTTTCTTAAAGATAGTTCATTTGACCCTACTCTTGTCTGAACTGGAAACTGAAAGTATTTATAATCAACTCCTTTGATGGTCTCTGACAAGAAAAATACTTAAGTGATTTGTAATTCCTATAGAGTTTATAAAAAGAAGCCCAATTAAATACAAACTTTTTTTCAATTCATAACAAATATGATGACACATGGAATTGAAGATGATATATATTAAAACTGAGTATTAGATATAATGTCCAAATTTCATGTAACTTTATGTTGTGACATTTAATTGGCTATGGAAACTTCTCCAATGTATTGGTTTTCTCATGAATCAGCTGCACTCTGAATAGTTCAATTATTTCATTAGTTTCTTGTCAAAACATGTTAGTCACTTTCTTCACACTATTCAAATGTTTAAAACTTGTTCATTATAGAGATATTTTAAAATATGATGACTATGGAAATTTACATTTACAAAGTATAGTGTATGACTTGAATATGTAGTCATAAGTTAAAAAAAGGTTGGAGCAATTAAAGACAGAATTTGCCACTGGACACATGAGAAAATGTTGGACTTTTTCTCCAATCTCACAATTCAGAGACTGACTTTTAATTGGAGTGCAAGGGTTTCATCTATGGCCAGAACCAGCAGGCTATTTCAGAGAAGCTAAAAAAAGCAGGCAGAGCATAGTATTTTTTTAGAGTAAAATGGAAATTTAGAAATTTAAAACTTAGATATTTTAAACTTGCATTAAGAAACTTAAGGACTTGGTCAGACATTCCTGCTTTTTAGATTCACTTGAAAATCTGTGACTTCAATTAAGCAAAATGTAAAGTTGAATGGAATAACTCAATTAAGGAATTTACTTTTTTATTCTCTACTAGAGGCCCGGTGCATGAAATTCATGCATGGAGTGGGGGGGTTCCTCAGCCTGGCCTGCACCCTCTCCAATCTGCGACCCTCGGGGGATGTCCAACTGCCCGTTTAGGCTTGGCCCTCGCAGCCACTGCGGCTTTGTCTGGAAGGACATCCGGAGGATGTACACTCTAATTAGCATACTAACCTTTTATTAGTATAGATTTGGGGAACATTACAACCATGCAGAACTTAAAGAAAACACATGGCCCTGGCCAGTTTGGCTTAATGGAGAGAGTGTCAGCCTATGGACTGAAGGGCCCCAGGTTTGATTCTGGTCAGGGCACATGCCTGGGTTGCGGACTCGATCTCCAGTAGGGGGCCTGTGGGAGGCAGCTGATCAGTGATTCTTATCATTGATGTTTCTATCTCTCTCTCCCTCTCCCATTCTCTCTGAAATCTATAAAAAATATTTAAAAAAAAGAAAACACATGATCTTCACTTTGGGCTTTGTCATTTTACAAAATCCTTTGTGCAGTATTTTAATTTCCCTCAACTTTCCTTTACCCACCCTTCAAATGCAATTTATTTGGGGAAGATTATCAGGAAAGTGATTCTAGTGGGTAGAAGTTTTTTTTTTTTTTGAGGGGATGGGGTTGTGAAAATATTTAAAAATTGAGCATGGTGATGGTTGTACTACTCTGAATTTATTTTAAAAAACCAGTTTATTGTACACTTTAGGTGACATGTGCAGTATATGAATTATATCTCAACAAAGCTGTTCTTTTATTTCTTTTTAAATAAAGACCAGTCTTATAATCTATTGCAGATGTTTTCAGAGCTCCCCCTGCCCCACCCCAGGATTTGCTTACCACATCCCAAACCATAGCTGTGACTCCCAGTTGCCTCCAGTCCTGGTGGATCTGGATGGTGTGGTTTGCAAAGGACAAGGTGGCAGCCTGCTCTTCAGTCATCCATCTGGTCGTTTTGGTCTTTATGGCCCCTGGCTTTTTATATATTAGGATAAACATATTATTCCATTATAATTGAAATAAACTGTGAAAGTAACAAAATCCTTGTGGATTATACAATGGAAGATTATGTATTATGACTAATAAATGAAAAAATAAAATCTTACCTAATAATAGACAAACATGTAAATTGACCATACCTCTACTACACCCATAGTCAATCAGAGTGAGTATGCAAATTAACCCAACAAAGATGACAGTTAATTTGCATACATAGGAGCCCAGTGCCTGGGTCCTGGGAACATCCTGGCATCAGGGTCACTCTGAGGTAAGCCCTGCATGGGACCTGAGCAGCTTGGGAAGGGCCTGAGCCAGGGGGTTCCTGGGCAGGGCCAAGCCTGCAATTAGAGCCGAGGGGGCAGAGGCAGAGCCAGCAATTGGAAGGAGCTGGGGGGCCTCTGCCCAGGCCCTGAGGCTTTAGGCCTGGGCAGGGGCAGAGCTGGTGATCAGAGAGAATTGGGGACCCCCTGCCCAGGCCTAAAGCTTCAGCCAGAGGCTTTAGGCCTGGGCAGGGCCCAGCAGGGGATTGGTGTGAACTACAGAGGAAACACATTTTCTGACTGCTCATTGGCTAAGCTTCCTTGTATGCCACTGGTAATATTCTTAGTAACTTGGCTAATAAGAATCCAAAAAAGGTGATCTAGGGTTCTTCCACTACACTTCTGGAGAAAAAAAGAAAGGTCCGCTGCTGGGGGGCTAAAAAATGTCATATCCTGCCCTAGCTAGTTTGGCTCAGTGGATAATGCCTCAGCCTGCTGACCGCAGGGTCTGGGTTCAATTCTGATCAAGGGCATGTACCTAGGTTGTAGGCTTCTCCCTAGCCAGGGCTCAAGTCAGGGCTCATGCAGGAGGCAACCAATCAAAGTGTTCCTCTCACTTTGATGTTTCTCTCTGTCTTTCCCTTTCTCTTCCATACTCTCTAAAAATCAATGGAAACATATCCTCAGGTGAGGATAAAAAAAAAAAAAAAAAAAGAAAGAAATGTCATATCCTATGAAAGAGACATCTTGAAAATGCCTAAAGAAAGTTATCATTTTTTCATGGTGAAGGGACTAGAGTCAGTGTTGATGAAAACACTTTGGTGGCTGTGGTGACTGGCAGTGGCTGCAGCAGTGGGGTGATGGGGCTGGTGCCTTCCCCTCATTAGCCCAGTCACCTCTCACAAAGGGAGGCCAGACTGTGGGTTAGGCCCGTGGGGAGCGGGCCTAAGCCATCAGTAGGACATCCCCTGAGGGCTCCTAATATGTGAGAGGGGGCCGGTTGGGCTGAGGGACCCCCCCACACACACACACACACTTCCAGTGCACGAATTTCATGCACCAGGCCCCTAGTTTTTATATAAATGTGAAGCAAAACCTAGAAAAAAGTAGTAGCTATCATACTGACACATAAGTAATGACTTCCAAATGGTCTACATAAAATACCTCATCTAAACATTATGAGAAAACCTAGGTGATGTGTTTTTATTTAGCTTGCTTAGAAAACAATAAACAAACCTGAGAATTGGTTAAGTAGTTTGATTGAGGTCACATGGCTAGCAGATGATACTATCACAGCTTAAACCCAGTGTGATGGACTCAGCAATCTGGTCAATGAAAACAGCACATGGCTTTGACTAGGGTGAAAACTTGTATTTATCCACTTCTCTAGAGCTATGAAATGATGACCTTTTTAGTCTATGTTCATCAGTGAGAGATTGCTATCATTTAGTAACCAGTAAAAGTCACTAAAATAATATAATATGCTACTACAATATAATAATCATTGTTGTAAACAAGAATCATAACTAAATACTAAAATGAGTAAAGTTTGAGGAATAACCAGATTTTTGTAGTCTCAAAGTATCTAACAACAGAATACTAAATACAGAGGGCATTTAGTATTTTTAGTTGATATATCTGATCTAGACCATTTGATAATCAAAGTTAATATTGCAGTCATAGGACCGACAGCAAATGCCTTCTAAAACAATGCACTAAAAAAAACTCTTATCATTTTTGTGGTGTGCTTTCCAGAAGTGTGAAACCCAAATTTAATCATGAGAAAACTCCAAACAAACCTGAATTAAGGGACACATTACAAAATAAATAACTAATATTCTTATAAAATATCAGTTTGCTGAAATATATGAAGATTCAGCAACTGTTCCTAATCAAGTGAAACTGAAGAGACATAATAACTGAATGAAATTAGTCATATTGTGTTTTCTTTGTCCTTAAACAACATTACAGGGACAGTTGGTAAAATCTGGAATAAGTCTGTATATGAGAGTAGTGTTGTATCAATGCTAATTTTTGGAATTTGATGATTATACTATGGTTTTGTAAAAGAATGCTTTGTTTTCAGGCAATATACAGTGACTTATTTAGGGAAGAAGGATCATCATACATTCAATTTCCTCATAAGCATTTCAGAAAATTAATATGCATACATATGTGTAGAAAAAAAGAAGGAATGAATAAAGCAAATGCAGTAAACATATGAACATTTGGGGACTCTGAATGAAAGTGTTTAGAAATTTTCATACTATTCTTCAAGATTTTAGTTAGTTAAAATAATTAATTTGATAAAATACATACTTGATTTAAGTAAAATGAACCTAAATTGGTGGAGTCCCCTTCTAACAAAATGCTAATCACCCTCAGTTCATTCATGTCAAAAGTCAATATTTGAAACTGAATAGAAGCATTGACAGATAATTGCACATTTAAATAATTGATTTTAAAAGGATAATTTTTATAGCTTACATTTAATTATTAAAATCAACTGATGAAAACTCAATATATTTAATGAAAAAATAAATCATATCCTTTGATCATCCCAATAACATTTATGTAAAAAAGTGTATTTTTTGCTATAAGAACTTTAACCCAATTCTTGAAGGTGTCTCTACTCAACTCTCTACAGGAGGCCATCTGGTGACAAGGTCGTCCTATGCCACAGTGCCAGGGACAAAAGTACAGAGAATGGATTCCCTAACATTAATATAATATAAATGAACCTGAAGGTTAGCTAGTAGACAAAAAACTTTATATAAATTTGAAATAGAGGTTTATTATATATTTGTTTTTGAAGGAGAAAGCATTCACTTAACCTATGCAAATTTGACTAAATTACCAAGAGTATAACCTGGTTAAAGTAAGGCTTAACTCAGAAACACCTGGAATTTAAGAAGACAAGATTCTACACATTGTCATCTTCAGAATAATTATTTGTACTACCAAGGAATTTGTGCACTTCAATTTTATGAGAGGATTTAATTATTTTCAGCTGTAGAAAAGCTTAAAAAGAAGCTCTTTATTAAAAAAGATTAATTCATGAACTGAAATGTTCACTTTAAAAATCCAAAGCACAAAACTTTTAAATTCATGTAATAATGCTGACAACCAAAGGAAAATATAATGCTATACATATTAAAATATAATAAAATCCACATGATAAGATTACTCAGTTCATAGAACTATAGTGCTCACTTATTGGCTTCTTTCGGGAGCAAGTTGATGTCACAGTGTAAGTCTCTTAGTCCTGGATCATTGCTCTGAAATTCTACCAGCTAAAACACACATTTTTGGCTTTGTTAGATTTTCTAAAAATTCTATTAGAAAATCTTCTAAAGAACATAAAAATGTGAAGGCCAGCATAATGAACCATCATATTGTCTTCCATAAATACTTTAAGACATATAGAGAGGTTTCCTTTTTTCTATAGAATTTCCATTCTTTAAGAATTATTTAATAAAATTATTTCAAAAGGGTTAACACATTATTATGTGTTATGACATATAATGACAAAATAAAAGGTATAAAAAGTCACATCCCAACCAATAAATGTAAGAGGGTTGCAGTGGTATCAGTTGGAGATGGCCCCGCCCTTTAAAACCTTAGTAATTTCACAGCTTTGACTAGTCTGGACCAGGGTTGGGACAAGACACAAGAATCAAAACAAAAAATATTTATGTGACCAGCCTAGTTAAGCTTTTATTCATCCATTTGACAATCCTTAAAATGAATTACTATGTATTTCCCTCTTATCATGGACCCTCTGCTCTCTTTGCATTACGAATTGATAAAAAGAAGGATTTCTCTATTGATTTGGGTAAGACAAGTAATGACAGCAAGTAACAAACTAGACTTAAATCTAATTCAGTCACATATTGAGTGATTTGGCATGTGAACTAATTTCATATATATATGAATAACCATGCCTACTCATACAAACATTTCTAAGAGGATTAATTGAAACAACATACATAAAATATCTGAAATGTTTCAGCCTTAATAGATGTTTTTACTTTATTTTTCTAATTATTTTTTTTATTCAATAAATGTTTACATGTGAGTATATAAACATTTAGAGAAAACAGGGTATAAGGCATGTGTTATGAGCTGAATGTGATATTGAACAGTGAATCCACGAGCAGTGTCTTATGATACATATTGGACAATTCTATCTTTGAAAAATTATGTAGAAATAGCTTTATGATAGGTAGAGGAAAGAATATTGACCCCATTCATTTATCTGTTCATATAACCAGAATGTGTTTTGTACCTACACATGTAATGCTCAACAACATAGAGGTCTTCCTTTCTTCTGAAGGCCCACATTCCCAAAGGCATGGATGTAAGTGATAAGTAAAATAAACTTATTTTGTGTGGCAGTCACTAAAATGTCAGAAAATTAAAGTGTTATGAGACACATGAGCTAGTACAGAAAGGACCACTACATTGAACAAGTTAAAGGATGCCAGGACCTAGAATATGCTCTGCTATAGTGTTTGACTTTCTCAATTTTATATTTAAACTAGAGTCCTGGTGCATGAAATTCGTGCACTCAGGAGGATCCCTCAGCCAGGCTTGTGCCCTCTCTCAGTCTGGAAGCCCTTGGGGGATGTCCACCTACCAGCATTGGCCTGCTCCCCACAATGTGCTGGCTGACCTAAGCAGGGAGGAGGCATAAGCTGTTAGTTGGACATCCTTAGCACTGCCACGGAGGCAGGAGAGGCTCCTGCCACCACAGCTGCACTCGCCAGCCATGAGCCCAGCTTCTGGCTGAGCGGCACTTCCCCTGTGGGAGCACACTGACCACCAGGGGGTAGCTCCTGCTTTGAGCATCTGTCCCTTGGTGGTCAGTGCAGGGTATAGCAACTGATCATTCCACCATTTGGTCAATTTGCATATTAGTCTTTTATTATTTAGGAAGGAGGATAGTGATTCCTAGAGCTGCTCAGTATGATAATCATGTGCCAGGAAATGACATCTAAACTGAGACCTAAAGTATAAGTTAGTCAGGGGAAGATTTGGAGCAGAATGGTGCATAGACGAGAAGAAAGAATGCTTATAAAGAACTGTGAGAGAAAGAGGGCTCAAAATTATGCCTTAGGAAATAAAAGAAGCTCTGTGTTCCAGGAAGGTAGAGGGAAAGGCATGATGGAAGATGAGACTGGAATGGCAAGCAGAGGTTCAGAGCACAGATCTTTTAGAGTATATTAAGAGATTGATCTTTATTCTAAAAGCAATGCAAAGCCACTAAAGGGGTTTGAGCATCAGATGTATGCTTGTGAAATGTTGGGTATGGATTTAGGTTCTGAAATTTTCCAGGAGTTAGGCTGGACGCCAGAAGGAAGAGTTTGAGCCCTCAGAACTTGAAGATGGATTAGATGGAGGAAATAGGAACAGAGTAAGAGTCAAAGATACAGCCCAAATATCTGAGTCCACAAACTGCATGGATGGTGGTACCACTGGGATATAGAAGTCAGAGTAATCAGGTTAACAAGACAGATGAGTATGATTTTGCATATGCAGAATTTGAGGTCCCTATATATCAATTTCAGACAGGTATCTAGTCCTCAGAATTGTGGGCATGGGTCTCAATACAGTGACCTGTAAATGGCATATCGGGAAAGTTTGAGAATAATTAAGGATGCCCAAGCAGCAATGCAAGTCAGAAAGTTATAGAAAATGAGTCTGAAAAAGATAAATCAATAGAACAATAACTTGCAAAGCACTGGGTTAGAATTTTGTTGTTATTAATATTCAATATGGCCCTGGCCAGTGGCTCAGTTGGTTGAAGCATCATCCATATGTCAGAAGATTGTGGGTTTGATTCCCAGTCAGGGTACAATTTGGGGTGCAGTTGGGAGGTAACTGATGGATGTTTCTCTCTCACATTGATGTTGTGTGTGTGTGTGTGTGTGTGTGTGTGTGTGTTTCTCTCTCTCTCTCTGCCTTTATCTATCTCTAAGAAATCAATGAAAACATGTCCTGGGTGAAGATTAATATATATATATATATATATTCAATATGAATCCCAACCTTCTAACTTCTCCTTTATTAGGTCAGATATTCCAGATTTCCTTGTCACCAGCATAATAGATAGATCCTTCCAATGAGTGATTCTCAAAAGAGATATTAAAGGCAGAAGAGACACTGTTTCCCCACAGCCAACTACTGTAAATAAGATTGGGGAGTTTCTGGATGGTGACATGGGGTTTGGACGAACCTCAAGTATAGTAGAGAGGATAGCATCTTGGATACAGCAGCAGAGAGCATTAGTAGCAGCTTCTCTGTGATTCTGCATTTCCAGATTTCCTTTGTTTGTTTGTTTGTTTGCTTTGTTTGTTTTTAGTTGAGTAGTATGATGATTGCATTTAATAAGAGCTCACTGGTGACATGAAAATATGAAAGATTTAGGCAAAGAAAATTAATTACTAAAATATAGTTTATTTAGCTGTTGACGAATCATTTGATGAAGTTGTTATAACCTGTTGATAAAATGGAAAAACCGAATTGAGTGAAAGTCCTGGTATTTGAGATGATGATGAATTAACAGTCACCTTAGTGGAAGTCTCATGTGATACAATACACATTTTTATCTATGGAGCTATCTAGCTTTGAAGAGTATGAAAACATAACATAGATAACTGATCTATAAAATATGTGAACAACATGATTAGGGACAAGCATGCTTATACATCAATATGGCAGTGTAACAATTGGGATTGAAATATTGGGCAGAAACAAGCAAAATAAAATTCAACAAATATATGAATTTTTCTCCAAAATGTGTATTTCTTCCAAAATGAAGAGAATTTTTTGTTGTTTATTTTTCCCAATTATTATTTGAACTCTTAGCAAATGCTCATTCTTGTCAATGTATTCTCATGGTCTTTAAGAGAAATGTTCCCTGACATTGAGACAGTATCCTTGTGTCAATATTAATTGTTTTAAGATGCTGGGACATGTGCCCTAAATGGTTTGGCTCAGTGGATAGAGTGTCGGCCTGCGGACTCAAGGGTCCCAGGTTTGATTCTGGTCAAGGGCATGTACCTTGGTTGCGGGCACATACCCAGTAGGGAGTGTGCAGGAGGCAGTTGATCGATGTTTCTAATTCTCTATCCCTCTCCCTTCCTCTCTGTAAAAAAATCAATAAAATATATATATATATATATATATATATATATATATATATATATATATATTTAAAAAGATGCTGGGACATGATTTGAAATGCTCTAATATACTTTGTGCCCTCAGACAAGAGAGAATGAACAGTCTTGATCTCAATATTGAAATGCAGCTTTAAAAGGACACTTTGTCAGTAATATGCATAAGGTTTGTCCCGATTTCGGGACCCTCTCCTTAGGGAATACTGTAAAATGTGGGGGTTCAAAACTATAAGCATGACTCTTTTTTCAAAATAATCTGTGCAAGAAAGTGAAATGGTATAAATAACCAAAATGAAAACAGAAGATAGAAAAATTATAGCAGATCCTCTGAAAGAAATGTTATGTTATGCAAAATGATGGTTATGAAGAAATGTAGAATTGCCGAAACCAGTTTTGCTCAGTGGATAGAGCATCAGCCTGCGGACTGAAGGGTCCCAGGTTCAATTCTGGTCGGGGGCATGTACCTTGGTTGCGGGCACATCCCCAGTAGGAGGTGTGCAGGAGGCAGCTGATTGATGTTTCTCTCTCATGGATGTTTCTGACTCCCTATCCCTCTCCCTTCCTCTCTGTAAAAAATCAATAAAATATATTAAAAAAGAAATGTAGAATTGTGCAAATGCTTATGCTATAGTAATAATAGTTTTTAAAGAATACAGTTATATTATACCTTCAATTATAATTATGTAAAATTTCAATTCATAGGAAAAAGACTCGAAGGAAAAACACAAAATTATTAATGCACTTTTTGTAGAATAGTAGAACTGTGGGGATTTTTATTTTATTTTATGTAGAATATATGTTATAGTACATAAGTACATATATACCTACATATATTCTCCACATGTTAAATGATGCTATAATATGGCGCTTTGTGGACACAAAACATTTTCCTCTTGCACCTCAATTATTATTCAATCCTGTGCATGTTTTAATGTATCTGTCAATTTTCCTAATGAAAGTGTACTCTCTCAAGGGCAAGATTTAGGTTTTATTAATTTTCAAAAGCCACACTTTTGCAGTACTTTCCACAAAAAGAGCACTCAATAAATACTTGTTAAACAAATAAATTATATATCTAAACCATACATTAATGGAAAATATTTTTATCGTAAAACTACTATCTTCCTAAGTGAACACCCCAAATATAGTACATTTAAATTATCATCAAGTTTAAATTTCATGCTCTATTTAGAAATGAAAAAAGAAAGTAATGAATAAAATAGAAAATGTGACCAATTATTGGCAGAATATAAATCTATTCTGTTAAAAAAAAAAAAAAGTCAGAACTGATCTGATATTTTTTAACAGAACCTAAAGGAGATTTTTACTTAAAAACCCTGAGAGAAAATTTTCATCTAGAGAGCAAGGAAAAAGAAAAATTATAAATAACTATGCTGTCATATACTGAACTACAAATTCATCTTGGATGCATGTTAGAAAATGTGTTCCTTACAGATGACTTAAATTACATGAGTCTTATAATATTCTGACAATGCAACCCTGAGACATCTTAAAGAATTAAGCAATATATTCACAAAATGAAAACAAATATAGGTACCTGCCTATGTAAGAAATGTATATCACAGACAATTCCAATGACTAGTTATTAGATGGATATATATACCAGTCTACATAAATGAAAACTGTTCTGTAAGAATATATATATTTATTTATGTCTTCATAAACATTCACATAATCCTCACCTTTCCCTCCCCTAGGACACACAATCTGAATTACACAAGTAGCATAAGAGCCAAATAAGCAAAGTCAACATTCTTCAGATCTCACTGACATTAATCATTAGTGATCTTGGGTCAATGAATATCTAGCTTCAAAAATATGAGAGATGATATATTTCATCAAGAGAGAATAGAATTTCTAAAGAAAAATAACCTCCCTTAAGAATAGAGACTACAAGGACACAGAATGGAGTGGATGATAAGTGAACTGGCAAGAAGTTCTAGGTGACAAGATTTGTTAACAATGTACAACATTGAAAAAAATATATATATATTTAAAATAGATATTTAAAAATAACAGATAATCTTAAAAAATGATAACTTCATCAAAGAGAAGATACTTAGCTGGAATTTTCTCTTGGTAGACTTCCTTGAATCTCAATACATATTTTAGCAGTTAACCATTTAAGAACAATGTTGAGCAAATATTAAAATTAATTTAAAAATATTAATTTTTATTATAACTGAAATGTTAATATTGGGATATTAAGAGTTATTGAACAACCCTGGCCACATGGCTCAGTTGGTTGGGTGTCATCTCAGGCACTTACAGGTTGCTGGTTTGATTTCAAGTCAGAGCACATGCCCAAGTTGTTGGCTCAAACCCAGGGATCCCAAGTAGGGGAATGCAGGAAGCAGCCGACTGATGTTTCGCTCTCACTCACATTGATCCTTCTCCCCCCCCCCCTCTCTCTCTCTCTCTCTCTTTCTCTCTCTCTCTCTCTCTTTCCTTTCCTCCCTCTCTCCCTCTCCTTTCCTTTCTCTCTAAAAACCAATAAAAATTATTTAACAAAGAGTTATTGAACAGATACCACACTAACTTCCATATTGGATCACATTCCATCAGAGATTTTTAGTTGATGCCAGTTATGGACATTAGGGCTCAATTAGGAACAATTCCGTAAACATCTTTACCTTCACGGCACAGTGGAATATCCGTATTTTGGAATCAAAATCTTAAAGCTAAATTATGAGTATATGATTCAGTATATATACTTTTAGCTTTTTTACTTTATTTTTAATGGATATAATTTTTCTTGTACTTAAAAATAAGGCAGCAGAATTGATAAGGTTAAAAAATATAAGATCTCCCATATGTTAAATCGTATTTTACAATAACAAATCATGTGCCAAATATTGTGGATTTTACATAAGATAGGTCTCCTGAACAACAATAACAAAAACATACCTATATTGGAGAAATTAAAAGTACATATACAACAACTAAAGGGGCAAACAGCATATAGCAAGTGCTAATATGATGATGGGGATCTTTTGGATTGCAAATGTCAAAAACACACCAGTTACAGTACATGTAGTGTTGGAAGGAGTCAGCAAAGATGCAAACATTCATAAATAAACACAAGAAAAAATGTTCATTGGCTGGAACTGGGCCATTGCCCATTCACACTCAGACTTGTAAGCTGTACTAAAGCAGCTTACAGAGGTCTGCTCTGCTGTGAAATGGCCAGCTCCCTCTCTCTGTGGCACTCAACCCTGAATTGTGTCCTTTATAAGCAGGGCTTCAATCCAGACACACTCTGCCCCCTGGTTTCTGCCTATGATTCCTAACTCCTCTCTATCCCAGAGCCACTCTGCGCTGTTCCCATGGACAGCAGAGCTGATGGCTAGATTGGTTTTAGCAGCTCATTTCCCTGTTGCCCTGATCTAGCAGACACACTGCTGCCCAGAGGGTTGCAATTGTCTAATAAAGATTAATACATGAACTGATATGCTCACTTTAAAGATTCAAGGCACAAAAACTTTTAAATTTATGTAATAATGCTGACAACCAAAGATAAATATGTTATACATATTAAAAATATAATAAAAATCACATGATGAGATTACTCTGTTCATAAAATGATAGTGCTCAATTACAATTGCCTCTTTAGGGAGTAAATTCATGTCACAGTATAAGTCTCTTTGTCCTCTGAAATTCCACCAGAGAATCAGGGCAGAGAACTAGGTTTTTCTCAGTCCACACTTTCCGTTAGTATCTTTGCAGTATATCCATGGTGTCCCCTTCCAAAGTAAACACTTAACAGCTCCATTTATTAAGTAGGTAAGTCCCAAAACCCAATACGTGTTTATATCCTCACAACTTACTATCAGAAAAAATTAAAAACATAAGTTGAAATAAAAATGATAATTGATTTTATCTACACTAATAAAAGAGAAACATGCAAATTGACCGTACCTCTGTTACACCCACCAGCCACGCCCACCAGCCAATCAGGAGAGAGAATGCAAATTTACCCAACAAAGATGGTGGCAGCCATGGAACTGGAGCAAGCAAGAGGCTTGGGTTGCCCCCAGCAATGGCGGGCCCTGGCCTCCGCTCAAGGCTACGAAGTTTCAATTATAGAAGGTAAATAAATCCCAGATACCTGCTTCCAGCCAGCCCTGGACTCCACTCAAGGAGGCACTGGAAAAAAAAAAAAAAGAAAAAAAGAAGGGGCTGGGAGCCTGGATCACTGGGTGGTGTGGCCAGCCTGAAAACAGCCCTCAGTTCCTCACCCAGGCTGGCCAGGCACCCCAGTGGGGACCACCACCCTGAAGAGGGTGTGGCAAGCTTTAAAATAGCCCTCAGCCCCTCACCCAACTGGTCACACCCCCATGGGGTGAGGGTCCTCACTGGGGGGCTTGTCCAGCCTGAAAATGGCCCTCAGAACCTCACCCAGGCCACCCCACGCCCTAAGGGGAACCCCCATGCTGATCCAGGACACCCTTCAGGGCAAACCAGCCGGCCCCTACCCGTGCACCAGGCCTTTCTCTATACTAATAACAGAGTAATATGCTAATTAGACTGGGAGACCTTCTAGGAGACCTTCTGGATGTTCTTCTGGACAAAGCCATGGTGGCAGGGCTGAGGTAGAGGCAGTTAGAGGCCAAGAGGGGAGGGCAGTTGTGGGTGATCAGGCCAGGATGGGACAGCAGTTGTGAGTGATCAGGCTGGTGGGGGGCAGGGCCGTTGGGGATAAGCAGACCAGCAGGGGGGCCAGTTGGGGGTGAGCAGGACTGTCAGTGGGGGTCAGTTGGAGGTGATCAGGATAGCATGGGGTGGGATTTGGAGTGAGCAGGCCAGCAGGGGGCAGTTGGGGGTGAGCAGGCGAGTGGGGAGGGAAGGTGGGAGCAAGCACACTGGTACAGGGGCAGTTGGGGGTGATCAGGCTGGCAGGGGGGCATTAGGGGGCAAGCAGGCCGGTGGCGGGGGGCAGTTGGGGGCGAGCAGGCCGGGATGCAGAGTGGTTAGGGGAAATCAGGCAGGTAGACAGGCAGATGAGTGGTTAGGAGCCAGCAGTCCCAGATTTTGAGAGGGATGTCTGACTGCCGGTTGAGGCCCGATCCCTGTAAACCAACAGTAGGACATCCTTCGAGGGGTCCCAGATTGGAAAGGGTGCAGGCCGGGCTGAGGGACACCCCCCCCCCCATGCACAAATTTCATGCACCAAGAAACTAGTAGTTAATTAACTACCATTACTCAGTAGTGGAAAATATGGACATTTTCTTAATCCTTATTTCTTGATCTGCGTCAGTTTTCATTACACATATTTTTATCACAACAACCAATCAAACCCCTGTTTTGCAAAGATGTGATGTTTTTGAAAGGTATATAGTGTGATCTAATGTTGAAACTATTAATTATCCAACTAGTATTTTAGCAATGTGTGATATCCTGTGTTTCCTTCTAAAGTATAAAATACCTTTTGGTGACCCCATGAGTTTGCTGTGGTTTTTAGGTACACGCTGGTGTAGCTTATGAACCACATTATTAAAATAAAGATGGCAGGTTGCATGGTACATAGAAACTTATACATGAACTAAACTCTTTTTCTTAAAGGAATTAATGGTCATGGCAGAGACACAGATCATTAGGGGTAGACAATCAAGTTAATTATGAAGTACAGGTAACAGTTATACTAAAAATTGTGAGAGAAATTAATTAGTGAGGAGAAGTCTATGGAAGAGGTCAGCCTGAAAGAATGGATAAAATATCTTATGTTGAGATGAAGATAGTAGATATTGAAAGAGCTCAAGGGAGCCAGTATAGTGACATGACTAGAAGGATGATCATTGAATGTGACTTTAAATGAGATTGCTCTGTTGGTGATGTGAACATTGGGTTGCTAATGGCAATCTCCTCCTCTAGTCTTAGGTAAAAAAGGGATGAGGATATGAAATAAGCTGGTATCAGTGGGAATACAAAATGGGAACAGAGCTGTATTATCTCCCTGGAACTTTGCTCCATAAATCAATACTTTTTTCCCCTTCTTCTACAACATTATCATCGCCCTCTCCAATTGTTTCTTTTCCAATATTGTAAAGATGAACTCATTAAAATCTAACTTCTTATTACTCCTCTAAACAATGTTAACTCTTGTTCAGTATTCTTCATATTGCAAAACTCAAAAAGCATTACTCTGTCATTACCTTATCTAATTCTCAAAACAATTTCTTCCCTCTACTTCCTGTTTCTTCTCTCTGGACATACTTTCTCCATCTCCTTTGTAGCTCTTTTCCTCTGTTAGCTCTTTAAAAAATAAATTTTCCTGCCCTGGCTGGTGTGGCTCAGTTGGTTGGATCATCATCCAGTGTACTGGAAGGTCATGGATAGCATTCCCAATCAGGGCACATATGTAGGTTGGTGTGGACAATTGCAGAAGTAAAGTGATCTCTCTCTCTCTCTCTCTCTCTCCCCTCTCTCTCCTTTCTCTCTCTCTTTCTCCTCCCTCTCTAAAATAACCTAAATAAATTTATTTAATTTAAATTTTTAAAATAAATAAATTTATGTTATTTAAATTTTTAAAATAAATAAATAAATTTATGTTATATATTGGTGGCAGTTCTTTTCTCACTCTGTAAATATAACCCATCCTTGTATTAGGTTCCCCTCTTACTTACTACTTTTTCTCCAGTCAGGCTCCTAACCTAGTCTTACAGGCAGCCACGCTGAACCCACTGCAGTGCCTCAACTTATTTATCCTCATTTTACTTCTGTGTCTGTTCACAATGTATTCCCTTCCTCCTGGACTGACCACATAAAATGTAGACCCCAGTACACAATGAGTATGTGTTGCCTCTACTCCAAAAATTGAGAATTTCAGGAAAGTGACATGAGAGCCTTAAAGCAAGCACAGGTCCTTTCTAAGTCTGAGTACTGTCTAACTACACAGTTCTTACACCCTAAAGCCAGCCATACCTAATCTCCCACTGCTTTAGCACTCATCTCAAGCATCCTTACCTACATGAGCCTGCTTGACTACCACCCGCCCATCTCTAGTCTAGGTAAACATCTCTCCTCTATGCTCCCATTCCTCTGAAGGCCTTGACTTCAGCTTGTCACACTTCCCTGTAGGAACTGTGATATTCTTATGGTAATAGCAGGAATTGTGTATCTTTGCACCTCAAGCATTTTGGACCATATTTGATAAAACTAAGTCCCCAGTAAATGTGAGTTACTTGGTGGAATCAGAGAGTTGAAAGAAGAATGTATATAGGACATAGCTTTGGACATTGAGAAAAAGAGAAAACAAATCCAAAGATGTGATTCTATTCGTGACAGTTCAGAAGGCAGAATGGAGAGAAAATTTATGAGTTGAGGGGAGCCAATATTTCAGTCTAGAACTGATTGAAAAGCCAACAAATCTGGTCTCCATCTAAATGGCTCTTGTTGAATGCGTTTTGAAGCTTACATGAAAAACCCCAAGTGAGTAACAGGACTTTAACCTGACATTTAGGTTAGTCCTACCAACAGCAAAACCAAAACCACAGCTTTTTAGATGTCCCCTGTTAAGGACCATTATTTGTTCTATTATAAGGAAGGGATAATGTCTGCTAAGGAAGAGGCAGTGTGTTGGAGAATGATTCATAGGATCTCCTAGCAGGTATTTCCATCAATTGCCCATCTTCTGCCCTAAATTTTGTGGACACAAGGTGTTATCATCAGCATGCCAAGCCCATGGTACCACCACAGACCACTGCATCTATTTCACCTGCAAATGATGGTATTGTTCAGCCAATAGAGTGGTACTGCCAGTGCCGGTGTTATCTACATCATGCTCAGAACATCATGGTGATTTCCTTAATATTTGGTCTTAATTTAAATCCATAATTTACATGTCTCATAAAACCTGTGTTTAAAAATATTTTTCATTTGATCATCCTGCTATCAAGTTGGCTGAGAGTGAGCCTCTACATTTTTTTTTTAATAAAGGAGCATACTGTTGGCAGTAATACCACAGCAAGAGTCCAGAACACTATGCCATCATAATCCAATTTCTCAAAGGTGCAGTTTCATGCAACAAATCTATCTGTAGAACATGAGGAGGGAGTGGGCGGGGGACACAAAAACAACTGCAGACAAATGAAAGATTGAAAATTGTTAATGTAAGAACAGTTCTAAATTGTATGCATTGTTTGATGCTCTACATATAATTGTTAGATTTTTAATTGTAGAAAATTAAAATATAGAAAAGGAAGAGAAATATGTGATTGTTGAAGGAGTATTTTGTTTTCCCAGTTGGTCCGAGGTGGAGTCAAAAACAGGGTAGATGGCAGTTGTTGTCTGAGTCCTGACAGCTCTGGGATGATTTCTGTAGAGACTGTGGGTCAGACTTCCGTTGTCATGTGTGACCTGGTCCTGTCCCTTTGTGTATTCAGTCTCTCAATAATAATGAACTCTCAAGAAGATGTCATAAGTTGTTACAGTTAAAACTGAAGTAGCGTAAGGATTTATGATACACTAAGAGAAAAAAATAAAGGGCATAGTATAATTTTTGAGTGCCTACTATATTACAAGAACTACTTATGGAACTTATTTTTATATACTTGATAATTAAAACTCATACTGAGGTAGAGAAATAGATTTACAGAATTTTAACAACTTGTCAAGAACATAGGAAGGAGCAGAGTAAGGTTTCTAAATAGGTTGGTTTTATTTGGTTGAAGAGGACTTAAAACTACTTCTAATGCTACATACATGTGCAATGTAATTCTATTATGATGTTATTGGCATGAATGTATTACAGTACTTTAATTATGAGTAATGAATAACACAACTCAAGCTTCCTTCAACAACAGAATAGCTTGGATCCAGATGTCTAGGGAGATCATCAAGGCAATTTTTCCAGAGTCTGAGCTTTTCCAAAGGCTGATGGCTCTTCTCTGTGGCTGTAAAAGCCTGCCAACAGTCAACCACCCTGAGTGAGTCCATAGGCTTCTTTAAAAAACAAAAAACAAAACAACAACAGCAAATACACACACACACACACACACACACACACACACACACACACATATATATATGATAAAAGCATATATATGATAAAAGCATAATATGCTAATTAGACTGGACAGCAGGATGATCTTCTGGATGTCCTTCTGAATGACTTTCCGGATGAACCTGAGGCTGCGAGGGCTGAGCCCCTTGCACAAATTTTGTGCATCAGGCCTCTAATATACATATATTGATTTCAGAGAGGAAAGGAGAGGGAGAGAGATATATAAACATCAGCGATGACAGAGAATCACTGCATGCCACCTACTGGGAATCGAGCTCACAATCCTAGCATGTTCCTGGACCAGGAATCCAATAGTGACCTCCTGGTTTATAGGTTGATACCCAACCATTGCACCACACTGGCCAGGTGAAGCCGTCGGCTTCTTCATCTATGAATGAGGAGGTGCGGACTGAGATACAGAGAGAGAAGGAGGGAGGCTTTACTACTTTTTCCTCAGAATAACTAGAAACCCTTCATTTTCCCCCAACAAACAGAAGGAATAGATATTGGAGAAGCAACAACAGTATCCAATATAATAAAAGAAGACAATCTCTTTATATTAGTACTTAAATTATGAAATAGTAAAAAGAATATTGTCAATGATTACATACTCTGTCATCTCAAAACATTTTTAAAGTAGCAATTTTTATTATTTCTTTTTTTAATTTTATGATTTTAAAGATTCAAGATATAGATCCTAAATTTTAACTTTTTAATGTTTTAAGAGATTATTCTGATTAATAAAATATATTCCAATGCCAAAAAATGGAAAATGTAGACAAATTTAATTGCCAATAATCTCTGCTCAGAGAAAATCACAAATAATATTTTTGGTATGTTTTCCTCCAGTCTGGTAAATATAAATATTATGTTATTATTTATAGAACAGATTGTTGGCTGTGTTAATATATCCTAATTTTTATGTTATAATTCACTAATATTGTAAATTACCTTTATAAAGTGTTTTTTTAAATTTTCCCTACTATTTCTAATCCTTTCAATTGAATGTTCATTTTATTTTATTTCATTTATTCTTATTCAGTAATATCCTGTCTAATAAAAGAGTAACATGCAGATTGACCATCACTCCAACACACAAGATGGCTGCCCCCATGTGGGCACAAGATGGCCACCACAAGATGGCCAACAGGGGAGGGCAGTTGGGAGGGACCAGGCCTGCAAGGGAGGGCAGTTGTAGGTGATCAGGCCTGCAGGGAAGGGCAGTTAGGGGAAATCGGGCTGGCAGGAGAGCAGTTAGGCATCAATCAGGCTGGCAGGGAAGTGGTTAGGGAGTGATCAGACTGGCAGGCAGAAGCGGTTAGGGGCAATCAGGAAGGCAGGCAAGCGAGCAGTTGGGAACCAGCAGTCCTAGATTGTGAGAGAGATGTCTGACTGCCCGTTTAGGCCCCATCCCACTGGAATCGGGCCTAAACGGGCAGTTGGACATCCCTCAAGGGGTCCCAGATTGGAGAGGGTGCAGGCTGGGTTGAGGAACACCCCCCCATGCACGAATTTTGTGCACTGGGCCTCTAGTCCTATATAATAAAAAACCAGGGGCCATAAGTGTAATGACTAGAATGACCGCTCGACCAGTCGCCATGAGGTGCATTGACCACCACTCAGTCCCTCCCCTCCCCCACCTCTCCCACTCCCACACCCCCACCTGAAGACAAACAGGAAATCACGGGGAAACAGGTGGGTGGCAGTGGGGTGGGACTGGGGGCTGGTGAGTGGGCAGAACAGTTGACCTCTTGGTCCTTCCCTGGGCCCACAGGCTCCAATGGATCAACCATGATGACCGGGGGAACTGGGGTGGGTGGTGGGAGGACAGGGCTGGTTGTCAGGCTATTGGGATCCCCAGCTCATCTTTTGCGCTTGGGGGCTCAGGCTGGTAAGAAAGTGGGTTCCCGCGACTTCACCTACATGCATGTGCGCCGGGCTGGCTGCTGATGGAATGTGCTGCCCGCTTGGGGCTGCTCACGTGGGCACCACTGTCACTGCTGCTGCTGCCACTGCTGCTGCTGCTGCTGCTGCTGCTTCTGGGGCTTGTGGCACTGACGGAAGTTTCAGGGTACTCCCCCAACCTACCCATCCTGGCAGAGGAGCCGGTGTTCATCCTGGGGACTGGCGAACAGGCAGAAGATGGCCCTGATCACAGGCTAGGCCTAGGGACCCTACCTGCACTATTTCATGTGCTGGGCCTCTAGTTGAACTACAAGGCTATAGGTTTTCTAAACATAGCTTGGTCCACACTGAATACATTTTCTGTACTGAGTTCTAATTGCTTAGATTTGTTTTTCTAATTTTCAAATTATCCAATACTTAATTGGAATAATAACTTGAAATGTTTGGAAATTTTGGAGTTTGTTATTCCTTGTGATATAATGTCATTTTAATTTTTGTGACTTTTCCAAGGGGCATAGAAATCTTCTATTTGTTGAGGATTATTTTCAATACATCTGTCGTAAGTGAGGTTTTGGAAGTATATCCTGAGATGGAGTATAGCATGTGCATTAATATTATGGATCAACACCTGGGAAAGGTAGAAAATAAAACAGGAATGGGCTATGGGTAGAGTCAGAATCTACACAGGTCCAAAAAGAGGGATGCCCTGGAGGCAGCATTATCTGTGAGAATTGTTCAGAATTGAGGAGAAAGGCCAGATTTTATACTTCCTCATCAGTTATGGGAATAGGGATGCCCTCAAGAAGGTTGTGACTGGAGCAAGTAGCTCTGCAGATGAGGTAAGCACTGTAGGAGCTGACCAGTAAAGGCTGGGGCAAAAAGTCTACCTTAGAACGACAATAAATATTCTCTGTGTTGAGCATAATGTGAGTTAAAATGGTTTTATAAATCCTATTATTCAAATTTCTATATTCTAGTCTCAGGAAATATTCCATTGTGTCTACAGGATTTTTAAAAATTTAAAACCCTTTTTCTATAATAATAAAAGTATAATGTGCAGATTGACCAAACGAATGAATAACAGGACGACCTTCCTGGCAACCACGCAAGATTACAATGCTATAATAATCCAAACAGTATGGTAGTAGCACAAAAACAGACACATAGATCAATGGAACAGATTAGGAATAAACTCTCGCTTATATGGTCAACCAATCTGTAACAAAGAAGGTAGATTTTTTTCCCCTGGAGTAATGGCAGTTTCTTCAACAAGTGGTGCTGAGAAAACTGGACATATACATGCAAAAATTAAATAAAACTGTACCTACTTTCTTACACCATATACAAAATAAGTTCAAAATGGGTTGAAAACTAAAATGTAAGACCTGAAACCATAAAACTCCTGGAAGAACATAAGAAGTAAACTATTTGACATCAGTCTGAGTGAAATGTTTTTGGATATATCCCCTCAAGCAAGGGAAACAAAAGTACAAATAAACAAATGGGACTGGATCAAACTAAAAAGCTTCTGCACAGTGAAGTAAACCTTCAAAAAAACAAACAAAAAAAAGCAACCTACTGAATGGGATAATATATTCACAAATGATATATCTAATAACAAGTTAATACCCAAAATATATAAGGAACTCAGACAATGCAACAACATCAATCCAATTAAAAAATGGTTATCTGCTGGGTTTATCAAAAACTGGGAAAATGTGTTGAAGCTATTGTATTTTTGTCAATATTGCCTTTTAAAAAATGTTTAAAGCTTTTCACCTTAAATAATTACAACTAACAAAAAAGTGGAAAAATAATACAAAGAATCACCATAACCTTTCACTCTGTTTCTCCTATATAACTACAACACCATTATCAAAACCAGAAAGTTAACATTGATAAAATGCTATCTACTAAATCTGCAGATCTTAATTTAACTTTATCAGTTATTCAAGTGTTGTTCTTTTTCACTTCCAAGAAATAATCCCAGACCCCCATTCCAATTAGTTATCTTGTCTTTAGTCTACTCCAGTATGGGAGAGTTTATTATTCTTTATTTGTGTTTAAGGACTCTGACATTTTGAAGTGACCTGGCCAGTTATGTTCTATAATGCCCCTTAGGTTAAGTTTGATTGATCCTTATTTCTGATTAAATTCAAGTTAGACATTTTTTTACAAGAATATCATAGAATTTGTGTCATTCTCAGTGCATCAAGTCAGGAGATATATGGTCAGTATTGAGGATGTTAAATGTGATCACTTGGATAAAGTAGAATTTTAATTCCTCCCTTTGTCATTGATACATATCTTATGTGGTGTTAATTTTAAAGTATGTAAATACTCTTCTCTTTTACTTTTGCCCACTAATTTTAGCATCTATGATAACTTTTGCCTGAAACAAACTTTACTGCAGTGTTGGTAAATGATGACTTTCTATTTTCATCATTCCTTTTATATTCATACTACAGACCTGGAGCATGAAATTTGTGCATTCAGAGGAGGGGGTGCTCTCAGCCTGGCCTGTGCCCTCTTGCAGTCTGGGAGCCCCAGGGGGATGTCTGACTGCTGGCTTAGGCCTGCTCTTGCCACCACCGCTGTGCTCACCAGCCATGAGCCCAGCTGCTGGCTGAGCGGCACTCACCCTGTGTGAGTGCACTGACCACCAGGGGGAAGCTCCTTTGTTGAGCGTCTGCCCCCTGGTGGTCACTGCATGTGATAGCAGCCAGTCATTCCACTGTCAGGCCAAAACTGGCTCTCCGACATCCCCCAAGGAGTCCTGGATTATGAGAGGGTGCAGGCCAGGCTGAGGAACCCCACCAGTGCATGATCAGGTCCAAGGAGGAACACGGGAGATTGGCCCCCAGTGGTGTGTCTGGCCCATTTCGCTCAGTCCCAATCGGCTGGATCCCAGCAGCAAGCTAACTTACCTGTCAGAGCGTCTGTCCCCTGGTGGTCAGTGCACATCATAGAGAGTGGTTGAGTGGCCTTAGCATATCATTAGCATATTATGCTTTGATTGGTTGAATGGCTGACTGGATGACTGGACACTTAGCATATTAGGCTCTTATTATATAGGATTGTAGGTTAGAATTATACTGTAAGAAAAAGTTTTCCCTTCTTTCCTATTTATTGATTTGTTGGTTATTTGTATCAGGAGAGACTTAAGGATATTTGTTTTATTTTATGGGTTATAATTAATTACTGCAATTAATTATTTTGTAGCTCAATTTGTCCCACATTCTTCTTGCATTTTAAATATTTTGGTCTATATTTTTTATTACATGCTCTTTAGCACAACAATTTATACTTTTTAAAAAGTTTTTCTAATCTTATTGATCTAACAAAAGTCTGCTAATAGCAATGAAATAAACATCTATATGTATTTATGTGATACAGTTGAACAAAACCCATTGTTCTATACCTATAGATTTCCAAAATATTATAAAATGTGCAGTTAATATTAACATGTACATTGTTCTTTTATTTCAATGGTCTTAACTCACTATCAGTTCCTTCTACATCTGTAAAAAGTAATATTACCCATTACTCAAATAAAGGCATTAAAGTACTATAATATTACACATAAATCTGACCTATTCATGTCTGCTTTAATCAAAGTTATAAAATCTGCAATATAAAAAAAATAAAATCCAATTATACAAAAAACAACAACACACATTTAATGTGAATTGTACCATTTATTGAGAGAAAATGGTCTGATTTTTTTTTTAAACTTTATTTTCTTGAACCACTATTGTGTCTGGCAATAATATTATGACCCATGTTTTGTTTCTATTTTCATTTGCTTGTAGTTAGCACACTTCTTCCTTTTCCTATGCTTATGTAATTTCCCCTGTAATTGTTATAGTCCTCTGGTCATTTTCATAAGAGGAAATTTACACATCCACTCTTGTGTCACCACCTAAGCGCTCCTTGTGTTTGTTTCTGACAAATTACTACAAGTTAATACATAAACAATTTATGGTGGTGATTAGAATGAACCTGAAAAGGATATGGTTTGAGGTTCATAAAGTAAACTCAGCTAATGTTGAGCCTGACTAATAAATCAACATCTAATGCTCTGCTATCAAATACTAATTAATTCTTTCTCTCTTCCCTCATATTAATTTAGTGTCATTCCAAGTCTTTAGGGGAGAGTGCTTGCAGCTTTCAGCAGGAACACTCTTATGCCATGCCAGAGATTTTTATTAATTGTAGTAAATATAGTGACTTTGGACAACGGAATTTAGAAAAGAAAGATGAGTTTGGAAGCCTGTTCTCCCCTTTGGCAAGTATGATATTTTGGGATCTCAATAAATCATTGCACCTAAAAGAACTGTAAGTAATTTTTTCACATCTTTTGTACTACTCAGATATTCTAATAATCCTATTACAATGACTCAGATAAACACCAACTTCAAACTACAAAATAGAAAGGGTGCTATGTAGTTTGAATGGCTGATAACTATTATGTGAGATGGAAAAATAATATAGTTTTCCCAAACATGGACCTTCATCATGCCTTGCTATGCATAGAATGTGAAAAGAGATATTCTCTTTGTATCTTTTTAAATGTATGTTATTGCAGAGATAAAACAATGTTATAAGGCAAGGAAGACCCAACCAGTGGTAAATTCTGCCTCAGATGCCTGTGTGGGTCTGCAGGAATGCAATTTCTCCCAGCTCACTGCCAAAGTCATATGTAATTTAAGACTAGGAGCTGGAAAGAGTGGAAGAAAGGTAATGAGGGATTACTTCCAGGGAGAGGTATAGTTTACTCAATAACTTAGGTCAGCAAGAGGATGGCTCTCATTTGGTCTGACTTTTCAAACTACTAGACTTTTTGGGTGTGTAGATATTTCATTTCTTATTGAACTTTTCAAACATTTCATAATTTTGGGACCACATGAAAGAGTTTAGACATCATGTCATGACTTGCTTGGAAAAGACCTCTTACTCAGTGTATGCTGAGATCTGGAGTTGAACTCGAGTTTGCAGGGCCTGCTATTGAAGGGAAGAATCCATCAGAGTCCTCCAGTTGGCCCATTACCTGGGCCTGGGCACTTGGGTGTTCAATGTCCAGCCTGCTTAAGCCTGGTTCAGCTAAAACTATTCAGTTTCCACCCATGGCTCCCTTAGGAGTGGTAACCCAGGATGGAGAAAAGGACTTGGAATGATGCTGTATGAACTATGTGCTGAAAGAAATATAGTTGTTTGGGGAAACTATATTATTTTTCCACCACCAAGGCAGCATTTAGCATACTCTAAGAAGTAAAGCAGCTTCCAAATGTGTTAAAAATATGAACAGGAGGAAAACACACCTACTCAGCAAATTGGGTTCAATGTGTGTAAAGTTCAAAGAAAGATAAACAGCAGTAAAAGTTGCTGGTCCAAGGTCAGCATGCCTCTTAAATGACAAGCTGCCAAAGGTTACTGACGGCATACACTTTGCTAGAAACTGTTCATTTAAAAACTAGATACTCAAATAAATCAATTCCATTAGAACCTTGAGAAAGACAGGGGGAAAAATATGTGCACAGATCAATCTTTCCTTTAGGTTTTAGCTTAGATTGCTAGACATGAAAATATCAGAAAATGTTTTAACTTCAATTTTATTAGTGAAGTCGAATGTAAGAGTTACCAAGACATTGTACAGAGCTACATAGATTGTGCACATGTGTCATGACCTCTAAACACCCATTGAATTTTGTACCTACCCAGCACCATTTTTTTTGTTTCTCTGGAATTCCTACAACTATACGATTATATATCAAAACAGTTCTTGTTTCTCAGTAGACTTCTCTTCAAATCTAAATTTACTAAGAAAGTGTTAATATTTCTAGCATCTATAGGTTATATTAAAAACAGATTCTTGTGGGAAATTCTAGTTCAGAAGGTCTCATTTTCATAACTTTAAACTGCATTTAAAAAGTGACATGTAAGATACATTGTTAAAATTTCTAGCACCTACCTCCCAATCCTCTCATTTATTTTTGGATCTTTTTAGCACTTAGCACTAAATATCTTGTGATAAAGATAATTATATTCTTTTTAAAATTTATTTATTAAGGTTTTACATATGTGTCCTCATCCACCCATTACTCCCCAACCCTCCCACTCATGCCCTCACCCCCCAAGATATTTATATTCTTGTCACTTCTTCTACAAGGGAAGAAGCTTATAGTTAATACCTTTGTTTGATTATCTTCCTATATTGTCTAAGGCAGCATTTCACAATATTCACAATATGTTCCGTAATGTGACTGGGTTTTAGGAGGAATGAAGTGTCTCTATTCATACAAGCATAAAAAAAAAAGTGACCATAGCCACTGTGGCTCATTTGGCTGGAGCATCAACCCATACACTGAAAGACCACGGGTTCAATTCCCAGTCAGAGCACATACCCAAGTTGCTGGTTGGAACCCCTGGATAGGTTCTGATGTGAACTCCAAATATATAGGATTGCCTATTAAAGTATTTTGCCATTGTAATAATAAAGACGCAGACTATTTTCTTCATCCTACAAAGCCCCTTTGCGCCCTGATCTATCATTCCCCTCCTCCTCCCAAACCCAGGCAATCATTGCTTTGCTTTCTGTAAATAGAAAATAGTTTTGCCAGTTTTAGAATGTTATATCAATAAAATAAAATATCCTCTTGTCTGTCTTCGTTAACTTACTAAATTGTATTTATATACATGTTATTAATGAAAATAAGACATTCATTGTATTATTGAATGTGTTATTGCCAGTATTATTTTATTGAGTGACTAGACCACACTTGGTGGATCCATTCTTCTGTTAGGACTTTTGGGTTGATTTAAGTTTATGCTATTAACTATAAAGCTACTTTGTATAAGTCTTTATTGACATACTAGAGGCCCGGTGCATGGAATTTGCAAGGAGCGGGCCTAAGCCACAGTCGGGCCTCCCTCTGCAGGAGACAACCAGGCTGATCAGGGGAAGGCGCCACCCCCATCACCCCACTGCAGCTGCCACGGCTGGCTGCCACAGCTGTCAAGGTTTTTTTATCAACACGGACTCCAGTCCCTTCACCAAGAAAAAATGACAACTTTCTTTAGGCATTTTCAAGATGTCTGTTTCATAGGATATGAACTTCCTTCCTTCCTTCCTTCCTTCCTTCCTTCCTTCCTTCCTTCCTTCCTTCCTTCCTTCCTTCCTTCTTTCCTTCCTTCTTTCCTTCCTTCCTTCCAGCACCTGAGGATATTTTTCCATTGATTTTTAGAGAGTGTGGAAGAGAGAGGGAAAGACAGAGAGAAACATCAATGTGAGAGGGACACTTCGGTTGGTTGCCTCCTGCATGAGGCCTGACTTGGGCCCCGGCCAGGGGGAAGCCTGCAACCTAAGTACATGCCCTTGACCAGAATTGAATCCAGACCCTGCGGCCAGCAGGCTGAGGCTCTATCCACTGAGCAAAACTGGCTAGGTCAAGATATGACATTTCTTAGCCCCTCCAGCAGCGGACCTTCGGTTTTTCCTCCAGGAGTGTGGTGGAAAAACACTAGATCACCTTCTTGGATTCTAATTACACAAATTACCAAGAACACTGTGAGTGGCGTACTGGGAGATTAGCCAATGAGTGGTCAGAAAGGTGTTTCCTTTGCAGTTCATGTGCAGAGGCAGGACTGCCGGTGAGCCCTGGCTGGCAGGCCCTGTTCTCTGAGGGCCTGCTTGCCACTCTGGTGGCTGGCAGGCAGGCCCCATTCTCTGTGGGCAGGCCCTGCTCCCTGCTCTCTGCAGGCCTGCTCTGTCCTGCTCTCTGAGGGCCCTGCTCCGCTCTGCTCTCTGTGGGCCTGCACCATCTGTGGCTTGGCTCACCACGCAGCAGTTCCCTCCGGCCCACCTGCGCGTGCAGCCTCCTCCTGAGCATTCATGATTGTTATATTATCCTGGCTAATTTGCATATTACCTCTTTATATATTTTTTTTCATTTCTCTGTGGTGTTAAATATGGTTTAACTTTTGACAAATTTAAAAATCATTTTTTATTTCCACTAGCAAAGTATGAGATTTCCTGTTTCATACCCCCGCTTAGTGTTTTTTTTTTTTTTTTTTTTTTAGTTTTAGACATTTATTTGTGTATAAATATTTTTTCCAGAAATTCTATTTTTCAGTTCTAGAATTCCCATTTGAAATGGGAAGAACTTTATTGTTTTTATCTTATTAATGCTTATTGTTTTTCATTACTTTTTATTATTTATTAACATATAATTGCTGCTTTAAAATTATTATATTTTAGTTGAGATGTCTGGTTCATCTTGATTTTTTTTCTTCTGAAAATGTGTTCTATTTTCTAGATTCTTCTTATGTCTGTTAATGTTGGATTATATCTTGGGTATTATGAATATTAACTTCTGGATTAAGATTATGAATTCTGTTACATTCCTCTGATAAATATTGTTTTATGTTATTTTGTAAAGTTTATCTATTGATTTGAGAGAGAGAAAGATCAATTTGTTTCAAATTGTTATTCCACTTGTTTATGCATTCATTGATTAATTCTTTCTGTGCCCTGACCAGGACTGAACCTACAACCTTGGCAGATAGGGATAATGCTCTAACTAACTGAGCTATCCAGCCAAAGGCATTGATTCACATGTTTTAGTAGATAATTTTCTTGGTTTTATTCAGAGATACAAACTCTATTCCTTGAAAATACAAATCAGTTCTTAACTCAGATCATTTGTCTTTAACTGAGATGTTTTTAGTTCATCCTGTACATGTAGTTTCAGGGGTCAGTAGAGATGTGGGTGGAAAGGTTTGGGTGATCCTCCTCTCTAGCTCTTTCACTTATGGGATTCTCCCAGTCTCTTCAGTATTCAGTGTTTCCCAACCTCATTGTCCAGGTGTCCCTGGCCAGGAAGACTAGGTTTTTCATGCGTGCCATCCATTAATACTGTGCATGCCACAGAGACTGCACTGGATTCCAGGGTATAAGCAAAAGAACCTTTATAGCTCCCATCTGCAATCTTTTCATGAAGTGTGTACTGAGCACTAGTATTTCTGCTACAGTGACTTTAGGTAGTTCCTTTTTTCATAGGTCCATAATTTTTAGTTGCTTTTTGCAGAGGATTACATGTTAGGAACTCATAGTCTGTCATACTTAAAAGTAAACATTCATCTATGTTGTGTTTTTGCTTTCATGTTGTCATTTAATGACAAGAATTTATTAATTCTAATGAAGATCAATATATCATTTTTTTAACTTTATGTTTGATTATTGCTACTTATGCACTATTTACCTAATTCAGGTAATTGGGATTTCCTTTTATATTTTTTTCAAAGCATTCAGTGTTTTAACTTTCTCATTTAGAACTATGATTAACTAGAATGATTTTTACATGTGGTGTGAGTTATTGCACAAAAATTTTAACCACTTTGAGATTCATTTGAATTAATTTTGATACAAATAATTAAGTAGCTACAGTTTCATATAACTAAGTCACTACATAGAAAAAATTCCAAGTAAATGCTAGATATAGACCCAGAATTTTAAAATTTCACCTATGATTAGAACTCAGGTATCTTCATATTAACTAGGAGAGTCAAAAATCTGCTGTCACCAATTAATGGGACTCTAAGTGAAAGTACCAACTATATGGACTGTTCAAATGACACCAACAAAAATGTTTTGATCAAATTCACCTTTCTAAAGCAACTAAATTAAGTTTCTCAAGTCAAGCATGTAATTAGAATCCTTTCCTCTCTGGTATATATACTTTTCCCACGAGGTATGCTTGAAATAGTTTCTATTTTATAAATTAAAACAGAAGAGTACTTTAGTTTCTTCCCTTTATGAATGAAGCTTTAAATACATAAAAATTTAGCAACCAAATCTAGACACTTTTATTTACTGTACTTTAAAATAAAAAAAAATTATATTAAGTCTACATGTCTAAGAGATATTTTTAAAAATACCCTGTGGTTTGTAGTGTCTCTTTAATTATCTTTTAAAAAACATTTTCTGTGTATAGAAAAATGGGAAAAGAGTGAAAATAAACAGATGGAAAATAGAACTTATGATCAGAAAGTCAAAAAGCGTAATGATAGACGTTACGAAGAATAAACCAAAACATGATTTCACAAGTAAAATTTAGAATTAGTATTTCTATAACAAGTTTACTTTTGTAAAATATTATTTTACATAGGGTTTTATTCCCAAATGTTATATTTTTTTAAAGTGAGATTAATGATGTTGATTGTATGATAGCCTCACAGATTGTCAAGATAAAGAACATGACTCCTAGATATACATGGTACTTTGATAAAAAAAATTAAAAACCCAGGCAGTTTACATGTGTGTCCATTATAGCTGTTGAACTTTATCTTAACAATTCATTTTGATTAGAAAACAATAGAAATCAGAACACACTTCAATACTACTATTACAATTTGAACACTTGTAGGTACCTGCACATTGTCATTGGTCACTGAATACATTACAAGTGGAATTTAAAAATAAAACCAATAAAATGTGTTTGAATATAGTTGAATAAGCCAAGGAAGAAATAAGAAATGAGTAAATTGCCACTGACTAGAAATGTATTTTATATTTCACTTCATAGGCATGTTCCCCTTTTTTCTTACATCTGTATTTCTTTTTCCAAATATTTATAATGCCCAGATATCTGATTAAACATGTCTCTGTGAGGGTGATTTGGGATTATATCAACATTTGAATCAGTAAACAGAGTCAAGGAGATTGCCTCCACCTATGTGGGTGGGGCTCATCCCAACAGGTGAAGTCCTGAATTGCTGACTGGCAGTGAAACCTTGGGCTTCCTCAGGTCTGGGGCCTGCCTGCCTTGTCCTGGAACTGCACCATGGGCCCTCCTTGTGGACTCACCCTGCAGATTGTAGGACCTGTCGGCCTCCATAATCATATTAGCTCATTCTTTACAATAAATCTCATATAATTTATCACTGCTAAAAAAGACATTACAGGCCTGCATTTCCTGGCTGGAGAGCAGACCTGGAGAGTGGCTGTTGGGCTACCCCGGCAGACCCGAAGCCGCTGGCTGCAAGTTGGTCTGATGTTTTCTGCCCTGAGACCAGGGAATCACTCACTCAGCAGAAGACTGTCTGCTGCTTCAGGAACTGGCTTCAGATAAACTGGTTTCAGAGTATACCATTATGGAAATCCATGATTACATCAATACTTGCATTGCCTGTTCTCCTGGGGCCCCTGTGCCAGTGGTCGGGTTTTTCCTTGACAGAAGTGAGGCAGCGGGGCAGCCTGGCTTCTCTGGTGCACCTTACTACATGCACCAGGTCCAGTGGGTCAATGGCGTGCAGTGCTCAGCCCCCTGCCTGGCCAGTCAGGGAGTTTGTGTGTATAATGAAAACATTACAATTCGTGGGATGCATCAAAAGCAATACTTAGTGGTTGCTTCCTCACCTTTACTGGAACAGCCTTGGCTCCCTAGCTCCCGGGTGCTCCATAGCCACCAGTGCGCCTCCTGAAAATACAGCTATCACCAGAAGCAGCCCCTCCTCCAGGCTCAGGCGAAGCTGCCCTCAGTTGCCCACATCTCATGGGACAACATCATTGCTTTATGCATCAGCCACAGGCTGAGGCACTGGATCTTCTCTCCAATCCTGACCCCTACCCCCACAACCTTCCTCCCCTCATGTTAGAGGTGCTGAGTGAAGATGATCAGATATATGTATATGATGTTCCTTTGTCATGGGAATAAGCTGGTATGCAGAGCAGAAGGAACAACAGCTAGCTGAGCCAGGGGTGTTTTGAGATAAAGTCTTTTCATCTTTCTGCAAACAGTTTCTCACTCAGTTACTTCACAGCATTGCACAGGGAAGAGGACTGGAGTGTGCAGAAGGGAGAGGATTCCCAGCCTGGAGGAGCTGAGGTGCAGAGCTTCTCTCAGGAACTCCTGGCCAGTGCCTGGCCAGCTGTCTTCAGGAGAGCAAGAGGCTTGAAGATCAGCTTCAGCAGTGACTGAAGACTCAGGAGCATTTACGGTTTCAACTTCCCTTCCCTTCGACTTTCCTCGGGCTCTGGTGTCCAGAACCTGTGATGAAAGCACCTGCAACTGCTAGCTCTCAGAATGGAAGGACCACTGCAGCTGTCAGAGCAACAGGCACCTGTCTGACCCAACATGAAGCACCTGGAAAGTCTGATCCCAAGTTCAAGGGAAAAGGAGGTTGCCTCTGAGCTCCATCTTGCGGCACTGCTGGTTGTGGTGGACGTTTGAGCTGCCTGACCCGAGAGCGGGACAGTCTCTCCAGAAGATTTTCTGCTTTTACTCAAAAGAACGCTATTCTCAGATGCCTGATGCACTTTGGGGAATGTGCTTATTAATTATGCAAATAAACCATTTGAATGTCAAAAAAGAGTGATATTGTGTAAAAATAAAGAGGTTAATTCTTCAAGAAGACATAACAATCCACAATATACATGTATCTAATAACGGAACAACATGACATAGGAAGAAAAAAACTGATAGAATTGGAAGGAGAAGTAGATAAGTCCATGTCATAATTGGAGATTTCAATACACCTCTATCAGTATTTGACAGAAAATGCCGGCCTAAAAGCTGTAAGGGTATAGTTGAACAGCACCATCAATCCACTGGATTTCAAAAACAGCAGATTACACATTATTTTTTCAAATTCATATGGCACATTCACAAAGATAGACCACATTCTATGCTATAAAACATACCTTAACAAATATAGAAGAATAGAAATCTTACAAAGTAGGCTTTCATAACACAATAGAATTAAACTAGAAATTAAATATTAGAAAGGTGGCTGGGAAAACCTAAGATTGGAGATTGAACAGTGCAGTTATAAATAATACATGGGTTAAAGGAGTTTCAAGAGAAATTAAAAGTATTTCAAACTAACCAGGTAAAATATTTTCAATTTCAAATTGAAAATAAAACATTACAATTTGTGGGATGCATCAAAAGCAATACTTAGGGAGAAACAAACAGCATTGAATCATATATAAGAAAGAAGATAGATCTATAATCACTAACTTAAGCTTCCACTTTATGAAACTAGAGAAAGAAGAGGAATATAAATCTAGAGTGCAGAAGAAAAGAAATAAAAATCGGAGTAGAAATGAATGAAGTTAAAAAGAGGAAAACAGAAAATCAATGAAATCAAAACCTGGTTATTTGAAAAAATAAATAAAATGGTAATCCTCCTACAAGGGAAAAAAAAAAACAGACCAGAAAAAAAAGAGAAATGATAAAAATTACTAATATCAAAGATGAAATAAGGGCCATTACTAATGAATCCATGGACATAAAAAGAGAATAAAGGGATATTATGAACAACTCTATGACCTAAAATTTCATAACTAAATGAAATGTGTCAATTCTTTGAAAGAGACAATCTAACAAATATCCCAGAAAGAGATGTTTGGAAACCAGTGAGATCCTGAAGTTGAGTATTCACGTTTATTACAGTTGCCAGAAATTATTTATCCATTCTTTCACAGAATATTTCCTCTCCTTGTCACTCTCTTGTCTCCAAAAATTCCAATTCAAATGTTAGACTTCTTTCTCTGTTATATGTTTCTTTTAACACGTCTTTCATATTTTCAACCTTTTGTCTTTTTACTGCCATCCTAAATAATTTTCAGGTGTACATTGTATTTATTAAATTCTTTCTTCATTTAGGACTAAGCTGATGTTATATCTACTGTTTTTAAAGAAAATTTCAGTCATTTTGTTGTTCAGTTTTAGATTTCAATTTGGTTATTTTTTTTTTAAATGTGTCTCTCTGCTCTTATATTCTCTTGCTGTTTAATCATTTTTAATAACCTCTTCAGCTTGCTTTCTTGTGTATCTTGTGATTTTCCTTTTAACTGTAATCTCACCTTCCTTACAAGTATATACATGAGAATATTCTGCAGAGTGGGTAAAGTGCCATTTCTCTAAAAGGACTCGCATTTTTTTCTGTGTACTATAAACCTGGTACCGCAGTAAATTAATTTCTCTTCTAGGGGTGTTTTAGTTACATATAGATAGATGGTATAAACATAGCCCTTAATTTCATGTGTGAGTTGGCTTGTCTTATGAATTTTAAGGAGGAAGTTTATTTTTCCTCCACCTGGGCCAAGGCCCTTTCCTATTTTGTTCTGTGGGTCAGGTTTGTCTCCAGAGCACCATTACTGAGGTGTAGACTTCTGAGTCCTGATACACTCTGCACTTTGGCCATCTTTTCCTTTATCCACAGTTTTTAAATCAAAACTCATGTTCACCAGGTTTTATCAGATATTTAAGACTGAAATCCAGATTTGATATTTTGCTTTTCTCTTGAATTCCCATTTTTTCATTTGTTTTCAGTTTTTCAAATTACCTCCCTTTTTTGACAGTTGAATAATGCAATGTCTGTGAATGTGGGTGTGTGTTTAAGTTTTCTTCCAGAATATTTAGCTGTTTTCAAGAGAATGGTTTTGTCAAGATATCTGACAGCTATCCTTTCTTCTCTACTTTTATTTTCTTTCTTTTCCTTCTTTTGATGACATTCTTCCCTCTTTTCTTGAGCTTCCCATCTAAACAGCCTGTCCTTCTAGATCAATGCTTCACATTATTTCCTTTGTCCTTCCATCAAATTCAAATTTCTTAGCATTTCCAGGTAAGATAAATTAACTTATTCAATGACAATTGTAAGTAATGATAGTATTGTCATCAAATAAAGAGAAATTGGCCAGGTTTAAAATTCTTAGGTTCAGTCATCTACATTTATTTTTTTAATCAAAATTGTTTTTATTTATTTTTTTAATTTAAATTCTTTATTGTTTAATGTATTACAAAAGTCTCCTTTTTCTCTATTGACCTCTCCCTGGCCGCCCCTAACCCCCCCCCCCCCCGCACATGCCCTCACCCCTGCCCCCACCCCATCTGTGCCCATTGGTTATGTTCATATGCATTCATACAAGACCTTTGGTTGATTTCTTACCCCCTCACCACCCACCTTCCCACATAGGCTGGACAGTCTATTGAATGCTTCTATGTCTCTGGATCTGTTTTGGTTCATCAGTTTATGTTGTTCATTATATCCTACAAATGAGTGAGATCATGTGATATTTACCTTTCTCTGACTGGCTTATTTCCCTTAGCATAATGCTCTCCAGTTCCAGCCAAGCTGTTGCAAATGGTAGGAATTTCTTCTTTTTTACAGCACATACTTTGACAGGGTCCTTTCATCTCCATGGAACTCTCCCCCACCTTCCCTCCCCATAAAACTAGGGTAGGAGGATCACAAGAGATATGTGTGGAACTTCATCATCAAATGCGATTCACCCCAAAAATACAAGCTACAATATTTTTTCAACTAAATTTCTTGCATGAACTAAAATGATATGAGCCAAAGCCATAAATAATAGGAAATTTTTTAAGGCATTATGTGAATTTGTGAGAAAAAATATTTTTAAGTTTTTAAATTGAAAATTCACGCTGGTGAAATGTTTGATTTGGGAACCAAATACAAAGACAGGCTCTCCACTCTGCCATCTGTTCAGCCAGGACACAGCAAGAGAGGCAAGTCCTGAGTCAGGCAGAGCCTGGGCCTTTGTCTCTTGCTGGCTCTTTAGTCCCAGACACTAAGTGGGGGTGGGGATGTCTCAGGATGGCAAAGACGCCCCCACATCTTTGACCACCAGGGACCTTCGGGAGCCCCACCTCCAGGAGTAATGATGGTCCACTTCTCCCCATTCCAGATGGCGTGCCTGTTTTTTGTTTGTTTGTTTGTTTTTAAAGATCATTGGGGCTTTTATTAGTGCCTCTGAGTCTGTCTTTAGAACCTATATGCCTTATTCTGCCTGCTGATACATGTGCTGAAAACATTTGTTCTACACCATAAATGCATTTGTCCTAATGAATATTTGTGAAAGGCAACAAAGGAAATCTTTGTAATTTAGCTTCCTCACCATCAGCACCGAAATGGAATCAGAAACCATAGTTAGTTTCATTCCCAGAATTTTTATAATAGGACAGCTGCTCAGCATAACTTCCCCTGTTGCTTTGCAATTTATGGTACATCAGATAAAATTAATTTGGAAATAAAGGCCAAGAAGCTAGTGCATAGACTTTATGAAATTTAATTTGGCCATGTCAGGGTCATATTTTTCATTGGAACATTTTCAGTCTCATTGACACTGCCTTTGGGTTAGGTATCAATTTGTCAATCTGGGCTAAAGATATCTGTAAGAAAATAATTATCGAGAAGCTGGTTTAAAGAAATGAAATACTTAATTTTTCCTTCCTGGATGCTTGAGGACCAGCCATCATCATGAAGGACATAGTAACTATCCAGACCATGAAGTTCATGATCAATAGACTACCTCAGTGGAAACAAATGGTCTTCAATGTATTTTTCTTTGGGAGAGCAAGATTACCTAAGACAGAAATTCAAGAAAAATTAGTCAAGATGTACAAGACAACACCAGATATCATCTTTGTATTTGGATTCAGAACCCATTTTTTGTGGTGACTAGCCAACTGGCTTTGGCATAATTTATGATTCCTTGGATTATGAGGAGAAAAATGAACCCAAACATAGACTTGCAAAAAATGGCCCATATAAGGAGGAAAAGACCTCAAGAAAAAAGTTAAAAATAAAATAACGTAATGAAGACAGTCAGGGGACTATACAGGCCAATATTGGTGCTGGCAAAAAGCTGGGGATTGGACCACAGAAGGAGTTAAGATTCTTTAGTGACTTTATCTGTGGTGATTGTATAGATTTTTCATGAAAGGAATAATAAACTAATAACTTAAAAAAAAAAGAAATGAAACATTTAACTATACCAACATTAGCATTTTCCAGAACAATGCAATGTCTTTTACCATTATGTTGTATGTTAAAATATAAAAAAGCTTACAACCTAGAATATTAAAGCTGGAGAAATAGTCATTTGTTCAAGTGTGTAAATGGAAATTAACCTAATAATGGGGTTGATTATATTATTTCAGCTTGACAAATTATATGACTTCCATTTCTTAAATCTGTAAGCAATGGCCAAAAGTAAAAAGGATATAGCTTGTAAGGATCATGTTAGACTTGAAACATTTTCAGAAAAAAGAATTTACATTATTCATAGCATTTAAAAATCCAAACTTTGACCTCAGCTGGCCTTTAACACCTGGCTTTTAAACACATTTTTTTTTGGGGGGGTGGGGGGGGGTTAGGCTGATAAAGCATTTTGAAATTCAGAAAGCTTCATTCCATGAATTTTAACTGTGGGTAGATCTCAGAATACTGAAGACACAAATGTGTTGAGAAATTACATTAACATCAGGGTCCTATGACTTATCTTCCTTTTAAAAAGAATCATATCTTTAATTACTGTTTGTTCAGAACACTTTGAACATCCTAGCAGTGAGCAAAAAGGCCAATTGATAGGAAAAATATCTTAATCTGCATCCCATTTCCAAAGGACAAAAGACCATCATTCAGATTTAAAGTGAGAAAACTTTTATTTAAACAAGAGCCAACAGCAACATCTGCACACAACTAATCCTGAACCTGAATCAACGCCTCTCCACATTTTAGAATGTGAACATTTCCTCTCATCATATTTTTCATTTCAACATCTCCTGCAGTCAAGCACAGTGAGAAGGACTACTTTGTAATCATTTTGATTTATCTGTGAGCAGGATGTTTGCAAAATCCCTTAAGAACTCACCCTCATAGATTTGTAGCTCAATTAAGTGGATTTAATTAGTGTAGATAGACTGGCTGAAGAAACATATAAGGCTCAAATCCCAAAAGATACTAGAATCTCATGCAGTTTTTTTATTTTAAAAAATCTTATTTTCTTGCACAGATATATTTTCTTCAAAACATTTGGAAAAGAAACAACATACTGAAGAATGCTTTGACTATAGTTGAATTTTGCAGCCCCAAATTTTCTCTACATTCACTTTCATTCACTTTCAGGAACATGAATGTAGGGGTCAATACATATAGAAAATATTTTCTTTATTTGATATCTCAAAGACTGGAAACTCTTAACTCCTCTCTAGCCACATGACAAAATAAAACTCTGGTGTCTATAACTCACTTTCATTATCACCACCTCAAATATTTCCAAGGTATATAAAAAAAATAGGAACTAATGAGTTCTTGAGATAACATTAGGTCTCAGACAAAGTAGTAATTTCATATGCCTAACCTAATATGATTCTCAACACTACCCTATGAGGAAGGTCCCAAGAGAAAAAAGAATATGATATTAAAAAAGAAAAAAAAAAGTAGGAGAGAAAAAGAAAAAGAGGGAGAAAGAGAAAGAAGTCAAAGAGGAGGAGAAGAAAACTTGCTCAAGAGCATACAGCTGTTATGTGGCATGTTAAGTAATTTATCCAAGGTCATGTGGATGGTAGAATTACCAGAATGTCTATGTGGTTATTCAGACTCAAAACTATGCTGTTTGCTACTCTGGCTACATCCCAGGGCCCTGGGGAAGAAGTGATGCGATTCCCTTTGCCTTTTGGACACAGCAAGATATAGTTCCCTGTCCCCCTGGCAGTTAGAGGCTGTCATATATGTGAGTTCTTGCCACTGGAATATGTTATTACTTCATCCTCTGTCTACTAAAACCTTTCTCACAAAATCTTCACTTTCTCTTTCCCTAGTGGTGAGATGAGTAGAAGGCTCAGAGGTCACAGGGCAGAGCAACACCACACAGAAGAAGGTATTTGGGGCTCTAAAATATCTCACAGAGGCTGTCCTGAAAACATGTGCCTGAAGATCTACATTAACAGGAAGTAAAATTCTATTGCATGACACTTTTTGGCATTGGGAGTCCTTTGTTGAAGCAGCTAACTCAGCCTGGCTAATATACACTGAGTGGCCAGAATATTATGATCTCTGAACGCATAATAATCTGGCCACTCAGTGTATATCCTATATAATAAAAAGCTAATATGCAAATTGTCCCCTCAACCAAGAGTTTGACCAGCAGGGAGGCCAGCCAACTGCCCATGTCCCCTCCCCCTGGACAGGCTGGCCGGACCCCACCCATGCACGAATTCATGCACTGGACCTCTAATATATATATATATATATATATATATATATACTGAGTGTCCACATTATTATGCGTTCAGAGATCATAATAATTCGGCCACTCAGTGTATATCCAAGTAGATAGAGCAGCATTGCACATCCCACTCTCCTTAGCCATACTTTCACCTCCATTTCTTCTACTAGTATTTGACAATCAAGTTTAATCAGGTCAACTAAACCCTACCAATGTGTTAGCCCCATGGTCAGCAAACTGCGGCTCGCGAGCCACATGTGGCTCTTTGGCCCCTTGAGTGTGGCTCTTCCACAAAATACCACGGCCTGGGCAAGTCTATCTTGAAGAAGTGACATTAGAAGAAGTGTAAGTTTAAAAAATTTGGCTCTCAAAAGAAATTTCAGGCCCGAGGAGCCTCAGCCGATCGCCGAGCGGTCGATGCCCTCGCTCTGCTGCTTGCGCTCCGCTGCTGGTGGCTCCACCCACCATTGTAGCCCAACCATCCACTATGGAGCATGCCTTTACCCCGTTGGAACCCCTGCTTCCCACTGGAAATTTGATACTGAATCAGCCTTTGGACAAAAGTTTTAGTCATCTTTGGAGCAAAGCTCTTTTAAGAGCCTGTGCTGATGGAGGTGCCAACCGCTTATATGATATCACTGATGGAGAGAGGGAACGCTTTTTGCCTGAATTCATCAGTGGAGACTTTGATTCTATTAGGCCTGAAGTTAGAGAATACTACACTGTTAAGGGATGTGAGCTCATTTCAACTCCTGACCAGGACCATACTGACTTCACCAAGTGCCTTGAAGTGCTGCAGAAGAAGATAGAAGAAAAAGACCTCCAGGTCAATGTGACTGTGACAATGGGAGGACTTGGTGGGTGTTTTGACCAGATCATGGCACCTTGTTCCAAGCAACTCGCATCACTCCTTTGCCAATTATAATCATCCAAGAGGAATCTCTCATCTACCTGCTCCAACCTGGAAAGCACAAATTGCACGTAGACACTGTAATGGAAGGTGATTGGTGTGGCCTTATTCCTGTTGGACAGCCTTGCAATCAGGTTACAACAACAGGCCTAAAGTGGAACCTCACAAATCACACGCTCAGCTTTGGAACCCTGGTCAGCACCTCCAATACCTACGATGGATCTGGTGTTGTGACCGTGGAAACAGACCACCCCCTCCTCTGGACCATGGCCATCAAAAACTGACCCAGGGACTGGCCTTTGTAGCTATGCCTCCAACTTACCTCATCTGCCAGCAACTCATTGCGCAACAAGCACAGGTCCCCTTGGTCTGCAGGAATCTAAGCCCCCTCGTCTTAAAGATGTCAATGTTTAGGTAATTCAGGTAACAAAATGACAGTTCTACAGTGAGGGGAGACACCATTATGTTAAGAAAATAAATAAGCTCTATTACATTCAGTTGAAAAACTAATGTGGATCATTCCACCATACAGTTCAGTACTGATTGTCCTTATGTTATTAATCATTCCATTTATCCTAGAAAATGACTTTAATTCAAAGCTGAGAAGGCTCAGTGAGGCTCCTTGGTATTAGCACACAGGCCTCCTGCTGCACACCCTCCATTGCTTGACACCCAGGGCTGCTTCTGAGCCTGCTAGCATTAGATTCCTGTGTAGCAGATTGAGATGTTAGGACTGTACCCTTTTACTTCAGCCTTATTACTGTCTCTTAAAAATGAGAACCATTGGGCCTAATTATTAAATTTGAAAGCAGGCGGTTATGGAAGCTCTAGGTGAAAAGAGAAATGGCATGAATTCATACAGCCCTTGGGACACTCCCCAAAGCTGCCTCATTGCCTTATAGCCTGGACTGAGACAGTTATGCGCAGCAAACCCAGAAGTGGAATCACCCCTGACATACCTCAGACTGAGAAACACTGGCTCGCAGACAACGCGCTTACTCCAATGACCAGAAAAAGAGCCTGGCAGCCCATGGGATAAGTGAGCTCCGTGCACTGAGGAGCCTGGGTCTGAAAGCCTGCGTTCCTGTGCCCCATTCACCTGACTCCCCAGAGCTCCTTCCTCACCTGGAAATGGAGGGACTAGATGGAGGGTCCTGAGCCCCTTCCCACACTCAGGGCCTAGACACTGATTGGTGGTTACTGGGCAGATCCTGCACAGGGTGAGAGCGTTAACCCCCGGCACTGAAACGTATTCACGTTGCTTTTAGGATTAGACCCTGTTCTAGCCTCTTACCCTCTTCTGTCCCATTTCCCAAACGGCGTGTGGCCACATAAACCAGGAAGTAGAAGAACCTGCCAACAGGCCGCCACTGCGGGAAAGGGACCAGTAGCTCTTTCCTCCTGGTGCTACAAGAGGGCCTCTGCTGAACCAGCACGCAGGTAACCGAGAGATCCTCTTAACCATCTGTGCAAATGTGTGTGAGACTGAAATCCAGATGTCAAATAAAAATGTTTAGTTAATGTGCAAAAAAAAAAAAAAAAAAAAAGAAATTTCAATTGTTGTACTGTTGATATTTGGCTCTGTTGACTAATGAGTTTGCTGACCACTGTGTTAGCCTCTGGCAGATAACAATGCCTCCATCCCTGAAGACTGAATGAATCTTGACGGTTTCACACCAGTAGGCATTAGGGAGACATCTTAGCCCTCAGCAAATCCTGCTGTGCAGGTGGCTACCAATTTACATATGGATGAGTCAGTCCTATGTGCATTCTACTCCATTTTCTGTCAACACTTTCAAAGACAGTAAGAAAAATAAAGTGACCAGTCTATTTTATTCTTAAAATTGTATTATGCATGAATGCAAGCAAAATGACCATCATATATTAGTAAATTTAAAGTTATACGAGAGAATAAACTCTTCACCTTCCCAAATACAGACAAGTATTTCTAGTTTCTATGGAAAAACTAAGCAAACAGACATCTCCAAAGCATGTGCAGATGAAAGCATCACCTCCTCATAGATTTCTATAATCACAGGCCCTTGAGTTGAGTTTCTAAGCCAATAAATTATAACACTCACAGCAGGATAACGTTTCTTTGCTGCTGTTATGGTTATTAACACAGTTACTATTGAGAATTCTATTAGCCGTGTGCTTGACTGAGAATATGAGTTTATCTTCACAATTTCCCTGGAAGGCAGATAGGTGATGACTTTTATTAACACCATTTTAGTGATGAAGGAACCAGAAAAGAGAGAAGAAAAAGCATTTCCCAGTGTAATGCAGCAAATCCAAGGCAGATTAAATTTAGAACTCAAACTATTTCCACTGTTATGGACACTTAGGCAGTGATTCAGACTCATTGTGTGAATATTGGAACTGAATCCCTGTTGTTGAGAAAGGTTTTACTCCAAGGTCAGAAAAGAAAAATCTTAATGGCCTTGGTAGATTAAAATGCCTTTGACTTTTTTTTTTTGTAGGCATGTTCTAATATAGTTGTTACTGTAAAGGACAAGGAGAAGGATTAGTTTGAAATACATTTCTGACAAAGGACATTTCAATATTGATCTATTAAATGTATAGAAATAGTCTTTACTATTCACAAACAGCCTGAGTCTTAGTCCCCAGTGATGCAGGAAATGTAGTGACACATAAAAGTGCTTCATGTGACATTAGCAAGAAAGAGAATTGAGTGAAATGACCACAGACATCTGAAACTGGAAACTGGAAATGAACCAGGCCTGGAGTGGGTCTGCCCAGGCCAATCTGTAATGTGTAGGTTCTTGGCTTTGTGCAGGAAAGATTTCACGATATGAGTCCAGGTGATTTTGAGAGTTTGTTTATTAAAGCTGGAGACAGCGAAACAAAAGAAGGGCTTGTGATAGAAGGAGCAGCAGGAGAGAAATTAGGCAGTGCTCTGCTTTGACTCTCTAGCAAAGTTATAGGAAAGAAGTAAGCCATGCAGTGTGGAGTGGGCTCACTGGGAAGGAAAAGTCATGGTGACAGAGCCAAGGCAGGGCTGCTGTTAGTTCACTGTAAAGTCAGAGAAAAGTGGGCCTTGGAGACAGGTTTGAGAGGTTAGCCCAGGACAAGCTGCCACTGCCCACTTCTTCCCTGGTTTCAAGTCTTGCTGGAACCTTAGAGCTTAAGAGAAAGAGAGCAGTGATACATGCCTGAGAAAGAAAGGGGGAAAAAAGGTGTGGGCATGCTCCAGAGGGAACCCGTGATGGCTTCCTTTATCTTGATGGGTTTTATCTGTTTTCTAAAGTTGGTGAATTTTAGGGGAGGTCTCAGGGGAGGATCTCAATAGAATATTCATCAGCTTTCCAAGTATGTCCTTTCAAGGTTTACATTGATTGGTCTCTGCTAGGGAAGGGAGTCATTGCATCTGGACCTGATGTCTGCTATGGCATCCTTCTGTTTGGTTTTGCTGCTTTTCTGGGCCTGGAGGTGAAACACAACTGAGGCCTAAATGTCATCTCTAGTTTGACCAAACTGATTGACAGACTAGAGGCTTTGTTCCTAGGATTATGTGATGTGGTTCTGAGGGCCCAATGCTTAAGGGAGTGGTCATGCAAGGGCTTGTATGGGAATTGTACAAGGCTATTCTGTGGCCTCCTTGTTCCTCCTCTAAGGGGATCTACCACATAACTAGCCACATGCTAGGGAAGAAACGGTCACGGGAGTGTCTGACCCACAGGACCAGCAATATGAAAGGTCAGGGGGGTTTAAACAACATGACCAGCAATATGCTAAGGGAAGAAAGGTCATCCTAAGGGTGAGGTGCCTGATTTCCCAGTTTTGACTATTGCTAGGTGCTGGAAGCTAATTCCAGCATGTCATAAGAAATGCAAGATCCTCAAAAGGTTGATTGGCTTCTATATTCAGCAAGGCTGAAGATACATATTATTGCCTGCTGGAATGGCTGAAAGCATTTCCCCAAACCTAAAGAATTGCATATATTATTGCCTGTTGGAATAGCTGAAAGCATTTCCCCAAACCTGAAAATCTACATGTTATTAGCTGCTGCTGGCCAAACAGCTGAGCAGCAGAGGGCAGTTCCCCCAGCCTGACAACTCCTAGTGTACACCAAACCTTAACCTTTGATATGTATATCTGCTTTGCCTTAGGGCAATTTGTGTTAATTAAAAGCTAGGGATCCAGAAATTCAGAGAACTTGGTTACTGAAGCTAGGTCTCCTCTGACTCCCCAAAATGCCATCTAAATTTATATTTCATGTCTAGTCTCTTTATCCATTTATATGCAGCCCCTTCTCCAGATTCCTGAACACTTCTAGATGCTGAGAAACACCCCGGCATTTAGGCACCAGGGGCTTTTCACCCTGGTGACCTTCTCTACCTGGTCTATCATCCTTGCTCTGCTCATGTCTATTTAACTGCCTACCACATATCCAGAGATGAGACCAAGGCCATTCCTTCCTTACCTTGACACACGGACAAGTGGGTGTGAACTTGGCATCACTGCTTTTCCATCCTGTTGACCTGTCCTGATGACAAATTCATATCTACAGGATGTTTTCCTGTTTCACTCAGTAGGCCCAGTGAACCCAAAGGGAAGTAGTTCTAAGGTATACTAAATGGGCTGTTCTGAGACATGTGAATTAATGACAAAGAAGAAGAAGAAGAAGAAGAAGAAGAAGAAGAAGAAGAAGAAGAAGAAGAAGAAGAAGAAGAGAAAGCCCCCCAAAAAATATTTCCTAGAGTCTTACTTTCATTTCTACCTCCTCGTATTTTTCTGAATACTTCAATATACTAGTGTTAAAAACACAAACAAACATATATAAATTCTGTGGGATGAATACTTGAGGTAATAACATTTGTCAGGATAAAGCAGTATCAGGTTTTTCCCCCCTGCACAGGAACTCTGTGAGCAAAGACGATTTCTTTTCTAGCAGCAAGTTCTTTGTTTGGTTCTGCTAGCTGACTCTAATGAGAAATATTCAGACTTCGGTTTTGCTTTAGGATTCACTGACAGTTTGAGTGCAGGGTCAATCTTTCTACTACTTCTAGAATGCAAGTTGCATGTGAATTAATTAGCAAAAAAGACCAGAGCTTTGTGCTTATTTGGGGTATTTCTATTTTTCTCCATTCATTTTTTTCCATTGGTATATTTTATTTTCATATCTTGATCCAAAGCTAATTTGCATATGAATTATTTGCATACTAAGATAATTTTGAGGACTAAGACTTGTAAAACACTGTAATCCATTACTCCCAGTTATCCATGATTAAGGTGTGTCCTTAAAAAACTGACAAATCCCCTTTTTATTATTCATAAATCCCATACATCTTTCCATTGTTCACTAAGCACCTTTTGCCTCTAAAAAAAACACACACAAACAACACTTTCTATTTCTTGCTGTAAGTTAACACTATTTATATTTGAGAAATTCCACATCGCTTCATAAGTCATTTGAGATCCAGTGGCAAGAATGAATTACCCTAAACTGTCTGTCTCTCTCTTGACAGGTCTGCCTGCAAAGAAGCTTGCCTGGAGCTGAATTCTTTGTTATTTTACTATCTGATAGCTAGCAAGAGACATTTTTACAAATTTCTAACATAAGGCATAAAATGAAATTCAACAGAAACTGATTTTTTCCTTTTCTTTTAAATTCCAGACTTTGACCAATTAGTAGGGACTGACATATTTTAAATTGCTTAATGTAAATACTGTTGTATTGCTTTGAAATTTAATTTTGCAATCATTGCTCTAGGGAGAAATATATCAATGTTTATTGTCAAAGACATTTCCCCTGATTTCCTATTATCCTAAAGTAAAAACGTGAATTAAGACATAGCACATATATTAACATTTAGTATTTGGTATAGCTTTCACCTTCTATTGCCACATAGTGATCAGTATCCTGTAGCAACCAATTACAATGCATGTACTGATATTGTATAATTTTCATTTAGTAGAATGACTAAACTGAGGAGTTAAAACAGCAAAAAATGCTTATTTTCTTTTTTAAAAATATATATTTTTTATTGATTTCAGAGAGGAAGGGAGAGGTAGAGAGAGATAGAAACATCAATGATGAATCATTGATAGGCTGCCTCCTGCATGCCCCCTACTGAGGTTCGAGCCCACAACCCGGGCATGTGCCCTTGATCAGAATCAAACCCGGGACTCTTAAGTCCACAGGCTGATGCATTGAGCCAACCAGCAAGGGCAAAATTTTTTTTTTCTTAATTAATGAAATAGTAGAATATCTGAGTAGAATGTCAGCATATGTTATCCCTTGTAAATTTGATCAATACAGAAACCCATGTTCTATTATTCATCTTATAAATACATCTAGTATGTTTTGATTACCTCTATAATAATTATGGAATTCATGATACAGTGTTAATCCAAGATAATCAATCTAGTGTTTCTTCATGATTTCTCTGTTCCTAGAGTAAGCTGAAGGCAATCAAAGGCACAGCTGAGGTGCTCATAGTTGTCATGTGCCCTGGGGAATGTCGAAGATAAGCAGATTTCCCTTAACATTAGCCCTCAAAATCCCCCTGTACATGGAATGTTCATGTTTAAGGAGAGAGGATTTCCAACCTGATAATAACATTTGAATCAATAGAAGCTGCTGTTCTCACCTTTACTTGAAATTTTAAAATCAACTTTTATCACAATGCTTTTTCTAACTAATGGTAATAATGGAATCATTTCAAAAATAACAAATATTTATTTAGCTCTATGGAATGTGCCAAATATCATATTAAGCACTCTTAATATTTTATTTAATTCTCACAACAATCACATGAGGTTGGCAGCATCATTGTGCAGGTTAAAAAAAAGCACAGGGAGGTTTTTAGAGAGATTACGTTACCATTACAAAGTGAATAAATGGTAAATCTAGAACTCAAATGAAGATATCCTTAACCCAATGCCTGAACTCTTAAACACTAGATGCTTTCATCTACCAGCCAGTCATCCAGTCATTCTGGTTGTTCTGGTTGTTCAGTAGTAAAGGTCACTTAGGCTTTTATATATATACTAGTGACCCAGTGCACTAGTGACCCAGTGCACGAAATTTGTGCACATTAAAAGGGAATTAATTAGAGGAAATATTTTAATATTGCTATTTGCAGCTTTCTCTATAATAGAAGTGTCGGAGATGAAAGAGAATTAGTAAAATGTATATGAAAATCTTCCTCCTGTCAGAGTCTGGGGTGCACCAGCAGAACCAGAGTCAAGTCCCCGCCCACCCACATGCAGCTCAAAATTGCACGAAACCCAGACCCAGCTATCCCCACCCTCATTGGGCTAGATCCAGACCTGGCTGGCCCCACCCCCTTCAAGCCCAGTCAGTTGGGGGCTGTGGCCTCAGGTCGCCTGGGCCAGCACCAGGGCAGGGGGTGTGGCCTGAGGTCCCCCAGCCTGGGCCAGGGTGGGGGGCACAGTCTGAGATCCCCTGTCAAACTCCGCTGGGTGGGGGGGCGCAGCCTGAGGTCCCCCATCGAGCCCTGCGGGGGGGGGGGTGCGGCCTGCGGTCCCTGGCTGGCGCCAGGGCAGGGGGCATGGCTTAAATGAGCCTCGTTAAGGCTCATTACAGGAACTTGGCCTCCATCTTGTGTTACAGGATCCCTGTCTCTGCTATGGGCGCAGCCATCTTGTTATGCTGTGATGGTCAATTTGCATATTCCCTCTTTATAGATAGGATAGATTACAGAATTTTTTATGGAGTAATACTTAATGTTATATCTTAGAATTAGTTTTTTGTCATCCTGCTAGGGTAAGTGAAGGCAGAGACTCCTAAGAATATTAATTAATTAACTCTGTACTTTGCAGCAATTTCTGGCATCAGTAATGTAAAAAGGAAACTATAGAATAGTAGGCTTTTATAAAATACTATTAGGGGCTTTAGCACTGTGATTTATTGTATCTCCTAAATGAGGTGGAGCCTGTTGAAATGTTGCCCCGCTGAATTATTTAGAGTTGAATGAGTACTAGGTAAAAATATATAGGTAGATTATGGCAGTCAATTATTTCACAGACTAGAGGCCCGGTGCACAGATTCATGCACTGGTGGGGTCCCTCGGTCTGGCCTGTGCCCTCTCTCAATTTGGGACCCCTCAGGGCATGTCAGATAGCCAATTTCAGCCCAATCCCCACAGGCCTGATCCAGACAGCAGGGGGCCTGATTCCCACAGGTCCGATCCAGACAGGAAGGAGCCCAATCCTGTGCATTTAGCGTCTGTCCCCTGGTGGTCAGTGCATGTCATAGTGACCAGTCGACTGGTCTTTCAGTTGTCTGGTCACTTAGGCTTTTATATATATAGATAACATAGTCAGTTTAACTTACAGAATATTTTTCCTCTTTCTTTGCCTTGGTGCTCATTCATAATGTGCAAAAATATACAAAATACAATAAATAAAATAAATTTTATCGGATCGAAATGTTGATGCATCATTGAAAGTATTTCTATATGAATGAATGTGAGATATATCTGAATATCATACATACATTTACATATATGATATAATTTACTAGTTCTTTACATTCATATGCTTCCAGACATTTCTCTGTGCATATTTGCACAGAGATACATAGATATTATTCACCTAGGCAACATCATATTTATGTATATACTAATGTGTATATCTATGGATAAATATATTATACATATGCATTTGTGACATACTCTTTTTTTTTATTCAACTTGACCCCTGGCACTGCCATGTATCCATACTATTATTTCCCTAAATAAATTACTTTTCCAAACCTCCAAATTACTTGTTATTACCTTCTACACTTTTTTCCAACTATCTCTCAGCAAAAATACCAACTCAACCAATGACCTCATCTTCAATTTCACAGAAAAAGAAAACATAAAATGCATCAGCTGGTAAACCTCACTGCTTTCTTTGAAGTCTACAAAATGCTTGCCTTAGTGTCTACATTTTCATCTTTCCTTTTGGCATGAAAGAGGTGGGTGTACACTTTAATGTCAGGATCAGAGCCCTCTTCCTGAATCTCCTTTCCCCCACTGTCCTTTCACTACCTTCTGTCTCCTGAACTTTCCAGTGATCTGCTTGTAATAAACATATTCAATGAAGCAGCATTACTTTTTACAAAAGTTAAATTCCCTTAACCCACAACTTCTCCATATACTATTTTCTTCCTTCTCTCCCCTCCAAAGTCAAATTCCTTGAAAGCTTTGGGTGTTCTCACTGTTCCACTTCCTCACTTCCCAGTTACTTTCAATCTACTCTAATCTGGCCTCTCTATTGGGATATTTTTTAAGGACAGAGGGAGGGGAGGTGCTTTTTCAACCAGCTCTCTTATCAATATTCAACACCATATCTTATTTTACAGTCTCTTTTCAACAGTTACCAGTGCTCGACTGCTATAATTTCACACTCTCCTGATTACTATCATACTGCAGGACCCTATTTATATTCCTTTCTGGCTCCTTACCATCCTGACTAGGAGATGATGAACTTCTTTAAGACTTTCCAAGTTGTCTCTCCACATTTTCTCCCCATACATTTCTTTCCAGCCTCTGTTTTCAATCACCCTCAGCATTAGTGCTCCCTTCCCTGACTTCTCTTCAGAGGGCCACATCACAGAACAAAATGCTTACTTGACCTCTCCATTCAGATGTCTCACAAGCTCCTCAAAAGCAACAGGATCAATATAGAGTTTATGAAACTCTCCACCATATTAATCCTCTCATTTCACCCAGATTTACTGAAAAATTGCCCCTTTCACTCATAACCCAACTTACCCATTTTGCCTTCAACACTCATATCCATTCAACCAGTAAGGTTTGTTGGCTCATTCACTCAAATAAGCACAGTTTTTAAAAAAAAATAATGTCTCTTTCTCTTAATACATAAGATTGGAAAGCAAATTGAAATGCAGAAGGTGTAACTTTATAGAGAAATGTTATCAATTGTCCACTTGTCTGGCATCTTGCTTGCCAAGAAAATGTATTTCCATTTTCCTTTTTAATTTTCTTAATGGTCTTTCAGATCTATGCCCCATTTAGGGAAAATATATGATTACGTTAAATATATTACTTATCAGATATTATTTTAGTTTCCAGCAGATTCCTTTTCTGTTTAGTCCTTTCAGCATTCCATTAAGCAGCCATTATGAGTAAAAAATATGCACAATATAGCCCTTAGACCATGAGGGTGGCAGGCTAAGAAAGGACAATTTTGCATTGTATTTGCCACTTCTTAAAAAATTCTAAATTTTGTTTATAGAAGGCACTAAATTTATGTTTTGGCCAATGCAAATCTTGCCTCTATAAGCAGACATAAAGAATTTTGTGAAATCATTCTTTTGAAATATATCTGTTGATAATATCATGTTTTATAACTTTCTTCATTTGAAGTTTTTTAAGCAAAATTTATGAATAGTATCTAACTATAAGGAGTTATGTGCTGTGATAATAACTATGTCATATTTAAATGAATTTATGCTAGATAGGATGGAGGTTGGGGTGATATGTGAAAAATGTGAAAGGAATTAAGAAGTACAAATTGCCAGTTATAAAAACAATCATGGGGATGTAAAGTAGAACATAGGGAACATAGTCAATAATCTTATATAATAAAAAGCTAATATGCAAATCGACCAAATGGTAGAACAACCAGTCTCTATAATGCACACTGACCACCAGTGGGCAGATGCTCATCGCAGGAGCTGCCCCCCACCCATAGGCCCCGATCGCCTGATTAGAGCCTGCTGGCCAACCTCTTGGTTCCTTTTCCCAGTCGGCAGGCTCCAATCCCTGATGGGGAATGGGGAACCAGGGGTGGGTGGGGTAATTGCTTTTTAAGACACATATATACTGAGTGGCCAGATTATTATATCACCTGACGTTTGTAGGCAAATTAGCCATACACTGCATTGTATGGGATATGGAAGCCGAAGGCCTGTTCGAACACTTGCTGTCTGCAGTCACCAAGATAAAACATCTCCAATTAGCACAGGAACACAAGGATTGGACAGTCAAGCATTGGAAAAAAGTCATGGTCCAATGAATCATGTTTCAAGTTGCATCATGCAGATGGCAGAGTGAGAATTTCGTGGAAACAGCATGAAAGCATGCACCCCACAGGCATGAGTACAACCCTTCAAGCTGGTGGGGGCAATGTTATGGTTTGGGATATGTTTTTCTGGCATGATTTGGCCCCTTTAATTTGTGTGGAAAAACGTCTGAATAGCACAACATACCTAAGTATCGTTGTTGATCAAGTTCATCCTATCATGTTGATGGCATATCCCAATGGAGATGGCTTCTTCCAACAAGACAATGCGCCATGCCACGGTGCTCATATTGTGCAGGAGTGGTTTCAAGAACATGAGGGAGACTTTACCTTGCTGAGGTGGCCCCCACAATCACCAGATCTCAATCCAATTGAGCATTTGTGGGACGAAGTTAAAAGAGCCATCAGGCAGCTGGTTCCACAACCATCAAATCTCAAAGAACTGGACAGTGCTATTCATCAGGCATGGTGTCAGATTTCTCACATCACCTTTCAACATCTCATGGAGTCAATGCCAAGAAGAATTGCCGCAGTATGAAGGGAAAAGGTGGCGCAACAAAGTACTGATGGGGTGGTCATAATAATGTGGTCACTCAGTGTGTGTGTGTGTGTGTGTGTGTGTATTTAATCACTATGTTGTATGCCTGAAAGTAATATATTGTATGTCAAATATTAATTTTAAAGAATAAATTCAGAAAATGTTAATTTGATGTAATTTAAAAAAAATTATTCATTGACTTTTTTATGGAGAGGAAGGGAGAGAGAGACACACACAGAGGAGAGAGAGAGAGAGAGAGAAACATCCATTTGTTGTCCCACTTATTTAATGCCTTCATTGCTTGATTCTTATATGTACTCTGACTGGGGAGTGAACCCACAACCTTGGCAAATTGGGACAACTCTCTAACCAACTGAGATACCTGGCCAGGGCCAAGATTAATTTTAAAGAAAGAACAGTTAAATAAAGTAAGTTTAAACAAAGTTAATAGGAATATAATTACATGAAATTCAAGAAATACTTCTGTTTACCATAATATGCTCATTCAAATAGTAATAGTTTTTGTTTTTTAAATGTATTTTATTGATTTCAGAGAGGAAGGGATAGGGAAAGAGATAGAAACATCAATGACGAAAGAGACTCATTGATCGGTTGCTTCTTGCATCCCCCACACTGGGGAAAGAGCTCACAACCCAGGCATATGCCCTGACTGGGAATCGAACTTTTACTCCTAGTTCATAGGTTGACACTCAACCACTGAGCCATGATGGGTGGGCTCAAGTAGTAATTGTTTCCTTAAAATTGTGTATTTTCAAACAGAATCCATTTAGATTTCAAAATACTTTTTAAGACTCAGTAGAAATACTTGCAATAAATTATAACCCAGTTACATCTGTTAAAATAATATTTTACAAGTCTACTTACCAAGCTACACAAACCTGATGAGGTCAGAGTTTACCTCTGTCCTTGTTATGACAGTACTGAGTACCTAGAACAATTCTCTACCCATAATAGTTCTCAATAAATACTTGCTAAGTGAATATCTATCATAATAAAAGCGTAATATGCAAATCAACTGACTGACCAAAAAGCAGAATGACCTTCCAGATGAACTTCCGGACAACCATGCTATGGCACCCACTAGCGCCAAGCCAGCCAAGATGGGTGCAATACAATTGGTCGGGGGCCCAGCCATCGCCCCGTGATCACCCTGCCAAGGGAGGCCCAGGCCACCAACCAGTGGGCTGTGACGGGTAACCTAGGCCTCCCTCTGCAGGGGCAATCCACCGCAGAACCCCAGCTGGGTGGACAAGGCCTACCTCTTTGGGGCGATTGATCTCATGGCTCCTGGACTGTGAGAGGGCACAGGCCAGGCTGAGGGACACCCTCCCCCACCCCACCCCCCCAAATGCATGAATTTTGTGCACTGGGCCTCTAGTGTGTATATAAAAGAAAAGATATGATGACTTCAATCTATATGGACTAAACATTAAAGGTATAATTACCTTAAATGTAAATAATAGGCATACACTAATAAAAAAATGGATTCTATATGCTGTTCATAAGAAACTCCCTTTAAATTTAATGATAGAAATAGGATGGAAGCAAAAGGATGGCACAAGATGTGTCATATAAACATTATCAACATAAAGTAGGATTGGCTAGCCTAGTATTTGAAAAAGGAGTCTTCAAAGAAAATAAAATTACTTAGAAGCCAAGAGATATTACATAATGATAAAAGTATCCATTCACAAGGAAGACACAGTAATTCCAAATGTGTGTGCACCAAACAACAGAACCTCAAAATACAGGAAACATAAACTTAGGAGCTGAAGAGAAAGATAAATATTTCTACAATTACAGCTTATAGCTGGGACTTTGAAATCTCTCTATCAGCAACTAAAAGAACATCCAGAGAGAAAGTCATCACATTTACAAAAAAATCTCAACACCACTGCCTCACAGAATCTAATTGACACATACAGAACTCTTCATAGAACAACAGCAGAATATGCACTTTTGTTCAGAGGCCTTATAGAGCATTGACTAAAATTAACCATATCCTAGATTGTAAACCTCAACATATTTAAAAGAATTTGAGCCAAATGAAGTCATATAGAATGTTCTCACTGACCATAATAGAATCAAACCAAAAACCATTACAGGGGACACAACAGGAAAATCTCTATACATGAAAATTAGACATTACACATGTAAATAATCACAGGTCAAGAAAGAAATCTCCAAAGAAATTGAGAAAGTACATGGATCTGGACAAATATGAAAACACAACACTTCAAATGGGTTGGGTACAGCTAAGACCACAATGAAAAGTCATATACACAGATTAGAATGGCCAACATTTTAAAAGTAGTGACAATACCAAGTACTTGTGGGGAAGTACAGAAACCAGATCGATGTGAAATGTGAAATGGCAATGTGAAATGGCACAAACACTCTGAAATCACTTGGCAATTTCATACTAACCTAAACATGCAATTACCATAAAACCCAGTAAAATGCACTCAGGCTTATATCCCCAGGTAAATAAAAGCTTATTTTCGTAGATAAAACAGAATACAAATTATAGAGAAAATTCATTTGTAGCAGTCAAACAACTGGAAATGGTTCAGATGTAGTTTACCGAATGGATGGTTAAATAAACATACATTCTATGGACAATCACTCAGCACTACAAAGTAGTGAGCTATTGATACATGCAACAACTTACATGAAACTCCAGGGAATTATGACAAGTAAGTGGAAAAGTCAATTTCAAAATGATACATACTATATTATTCCATTGATATAACATTTTAAAATAACAAAAGTGTAGAAATGAAGAACATGTTATTGGTTGGCAAGGGTTAAGGATGGGGTGGGTGTGTATAGTTAGCAAAGGGCAATATGAAGGATTCTTTTCTGCAGTTCTTGATTGTGGTAGTGGATACACAAATTTATGCACAGAATAGAAATGTATAGAATGCAACACACACATGTACATACACACAGAGTAATACAAGTAAAACTGGGATAATCTGAATAAGATGGCTGGGTTATATCAATGTCGGTATCCTGGTTGTAATGTTGTACTATCATTTTGCAAAATGTTAACAATGGGGAAAATATTTCCTACAACTGCATGTGAACCCACAATTATCTCAGTAAAATATTTCAATTAAAAAATACAATGTAAGAGAGTAGGGCATATTTTTTAGCAGGCATGTCTGACTGGAAATCGATTTTTCTGAACCTAAGGAATATAGGGTAGGTGGAAACATGTATATCCATCAACCTATAAACACAGAACTTAACCTGAAGTCTCAGAACTTTGTTCAAGCATCATTCAATCACCCTGCCAGTCTCCCTTGATTTGCTTCTCACATTGTTCTAATTAAAGAGTCGTTTCCTCTGGACAGTTGTTTTCAATTTCAACAAACCACAATGAGGTACAGAGAGACAATAGGCACTTCCTTATGTTCAGGGAAGACATCCTTCCCTGAAGACATAAGAGTTAAATCTTTGGATAATTTTCATTAATGTATTGCAAAATAAAGAACACCTCCAACAGATTGACAATATATTGCACTAGAGAAAAATTTTTAATCCTATAGACTAAATAGTAAGCCAGTCCTTACAAATACTCTTTTCATAAATTAAAACTTAAGAACACACACAAAATAAACAAAAACATGTTGACTGAACCTTGAACTGGATGGATTAATTTTATAAACTATATAAAATTCAAGTGTAATTCTTGCCTTCATTTCTGTTGTTATGGCAACTTCTCTGTATAAAAATGCTTGTTGGTTGTTTCTGATTATAAAAACAGGATATATGTGTTCATTTTAGAAACTGAGAAAAGTAAAAAAGTACAGAGAAGGAAATGATCCCCTGTCTCAGTTGTACCACCCACAAGTAACGTCTATTATTATTTTGTTTTAATTCTTTTAGACATTTATTTTATTCATATGTGTGTGTATTTAACTGACATAACCACATACAGGTCTTAAGGTCTTTCTTTTTTATTTTTTATTGTTTAAAAGATGTCTCCTTTGTTACATATGTCTCCTATGTCCCCCTTGACTCCTCCCTGGCCACTCCCACCCCCCAGGACAAGCCCTCACTGCCCCAGTGTCCGTGTCCATTGGTTATGCTTATATGTACGCATACAAGTCGTTTGGTTGATCTCTTAACAACCCACCACCACTACCACCCTTCCCTGCATTCCCTCTGAGGTTAGACAGTCTGTTCAATGCTTCTGTGACTCCGGATCTATTTTTTTAAATATATTTTATTGAATTTTTACAGAGAGGAAGGAAGAGGGATAGAGGATTAGAAACATCAATGAGAGAGAAAATTCAATCAGCTGCCTCCTGCACACACCCTACTGGGGATGTGGCCGCAACCAAGGTACATGCCCTTGACTGGAATCGAACCTGTGACCCTCCAGTCCGCAGGCCGACGCTCTATCCACTGAGCCAAACCAATTAGAGCTGGATCTATTTTTATTCATCAGTTTATGTTGTTCATTATATTCCGCAAATGAGTGAGATCATGTGGTATTTATCTTTCTCCGACTGGCTTATTTCGCTTAACAAAATGCTCTCCAGGTCCATCCATCCTGTTGCAAATGGTAAAAGTTCCTTCTTTTTTATAGCAGCATAGTATTCCATTGTGTAGATGTACCACAGTTTTTTTAATCCATTCATCTGCTGATGGGCACTTAGGCTGTTTCCAAATCTTAGCTATGGTAAATTGTGCTGCTATATAACATAGGGATGCATATATCCTTCTGATTGGTGTATCTGATTTCTTGGGATATATTCCTAGAAGTGACTGTAGAGACAGACACTTAAGGTCTTTCTTCATGACTTCTTTACAAGCATGTACATCTTGTAATCTTGTCCCTGATGCTAATATAGGACATTTCTAGGCTTCTAGTAGGCTTCCTTATCCTATGTTCCAATTGCTAAATGCCATCGCCAGGTAACCACTATTCTGATTTCTAAACAAATAGGATAATTTTGCCTGTTTTGGAATTTAATAGAAATGGAATGTGTGCTTTTGTGTCTGGCTACATTATTCCAACATTAGGTGAGTCAGGCAGGTCCTGTTGCAAGAAGCAGCAGTTTGCTCTTTCCCTAACTGTGGGATATTCTCTTGTGTTAGCACACAACAGTCCATTTGTCCCCCAGGGATGGATGCTTAGGTAAGTTCCACTGTGGGCTGTTGTGAACAATGCTGCTTTAAGAGCATGTCCTTGTGCAGATGTAGGCTCTGCCATCTGTTGGGAGTGAAATTACTGAATGGGAAGGTATACATATAATCTGTTTAAGGTGTACATATGATCAGTACACAAATTAAAGAATCAGGAGGTACACATACATATATGATCAGTTTAGGTTGCTACCACAATATTTTGAGAGTTTCCATGGCTTCCCATCCTTGTTGATACTATGTGTCCTTTGAATTTTAGTCAGTCTGGTGGTAACATAATAGTAAGCTAAAATAAGAACATTGTACTATATATCTAGAAATTTGTATTTTGTGCATTGCAGTGTGTTCATGTGTATGTATGGGGGTATATATATGTGTATTTAATCTATGCATTTTGTAAAGATGTAAATTTATCTTAAAAATCACCATTATTTGGTAGGCTTTAACTTGCAAAATAATATTTAAAATAATGACATTTTAAAGATATGATCTTCTTCATTAGAATATGATATGATATACGTGGTTATACAAGCATATCATACACTCATTGTACAACACATTTTAATCATTTTGATTAGTTTTTAAACTTTTGAATTTTATTTTTGTGTGAATATTGGTGATTGAGAGTAGAACTAGTATTCTACTATGCTACTAATAAAAAAGAATTTAAAAAAATCTTCATGTGAAATATGCCAAAGTACTACATTAAGAATTCTATATCATTTTTACTATGTATGCAACATTTTATTACTATTGTTTTATCTCTCTTCTTTATACCTTCATTTTTTCTAGCTTAGAGATTTCTCCTTTACCCCCTTTTTATGGTTTTGTTTTTGTACACATATAACAGATTTTCCTCTGCTGCTAACTCGTTCTTACATAGTAAAGAGGATACAAAGGGGAATACAAAAGTTGGGCTTTATTCTACAAGGATAAACTTTTTCAAACCTCTCTCTTGGGGAAAGGTGTAGATGTAAGCACACATTTTTATTAACTTGCAAAATTTCAAAACTGTCTGATTCAATTATATAATCTAAGCAGGAGAGTAACTCTGAGCAATAAATACTGCAGTTTACTAGCTCAATATTTACTAGGGTTCCACCTATAATAAAAGGTGCTACTAATTACCTTTAAATCCTTTGGTGGTCTGGGACATGCCTACTTGGGAGTATATATTTCCTTGTATACACTCTCTGTAGTTATAACTGATGGATTGGCTCTCAGATTCTGTTGCCAATATTAGACATTAGTTACAGTCACCTGCTTTTCATTTGATATTCACCTGATTTAGAGATGAGGCCAAATCTACATTTTCACTCATCTGGGTATATTGCAAAAAGCATCACTATATTGTGTGGTTAAATTGCTCATCATCTCTATGTCTATAAAAAAACACTTCTGAATTATTTCAAATCAGTCACTTCTTCACTTTTCTTTTGGATGACTCTCCGCACTCCTCACTTTCATCCTCCCCTCACCAATAAAGACAGACTACAGTAAACAACAAAAAGACTAGGGCTTTTAAAGTTTGAAAATCCAGGCAATCGTTTTGCATCCTGGAAATTTTATACATGACTTTTTTTGGGGAATTCAGTTGTTTGGTATCTATTGGATCAATCAAATACAATATTTATATGAATAAATAGAAATATCTTGATCAATCATCCAGATATCTTGTATATAAGATATGCAAACCAAAACTTAAAATAATATTTAAAGGTGTGGAAAGCATAGTTTAAGTGTTCCCACATATACAACTTCCAAGAAAACTGAAACAAGAAAAATGAGCAGAGTTAGATCAATTTCTCAGGCACATAGTACCATAGTGTGACAAGCTTTTTGGACTCTTGGACACTTGGCTAAGCATATTTTCTTAGCTGGTAAGGTGAATATTCATAACATGCCAAATTCAAAAGGTCTACTGCTGCATGATCCATCTTCTCCCCAAGCCCATTTTTCCTTGGATTGAGCCAATCCTTGACCAGCCGCTGGAAGGTCACTTGCCCTGACAGAGTGGGAGGCTCATAGGAATGGGTTCCGCTTCCCCTCTAGTCCAGTCAGAAATGAACACATCATTCCATGAGAAAGTATTTTGTCTGGAGTATGTGCTTAAAATCAACCAGTGGTCCAGGCAAAGTGCAGACTAATTGGAGTCAGGAGAGGAGAACTTATCATGATGTCATCCCTGACTCCATGGGGATCTGTGACAGTTTTAAGGCTCCTTTTTCTGAGAAAGAAACTGACAAAATTGATACAGAGCCGTAGTCCTCCTGACCTGGGACATTAGACAAGCTTCAAGGATGGAATTTCACTCAGGAAGCAAGTAAGTTCCCAATGGAAACAAGGTGGGGGCCGAATATCCAAAGCAAACAGAAGCTTGCTTCAGATTCATTAGTCAGAGCACAGACAGGCTAGATAGGAGGGTGCTGTATCTGAAAAGGTGTGGACAACTTACCTATCATTCTTGAAGTAATAATCCGTCCTCAATACTTCGTATGAGAATAAGTCCAGTTATCATAAAGTTTTCATATTAGATTGTATATCTTTGGAGAGAGTGCATTATTCTAAAAAAAAGAGAGACCCAGGTTGAAGACATTGACATAAACAATGGGGGAGGGTGGAGTTAAGAAATATTTGGATTGAAAGATATAGAGATAAACCAAAGAACTTATATACTTGTATGTATAGCTATGGACATGGACAATAGGATAATTAGGATCTGGTGGGGGGACTGGGTAGGGCGTGGTAGGAGAGTGGGGGGAAAAGGGGAGATATCTATGATACTATCAACAATAAAAATATATTTTAAAAAAGAAATAGAGAGAGTTTGGTAATTGGTTGGGCACCATGTTTTAGAGCATAAGAGTACTAAGGTTATCTGAGTTTTCTGTGTGGTAAAAACAAAAGTATAGCCCAGCTGGCAAAGATCAGTGTTTGAGCATCAAATTATGAACCAGAAGGTCATGGCTGGATTCCAGGTTAGTGCTCATGCCTGGGTTGTGGGCTCAATTCCCAGTGGGTGGAGGGGTGCAGTGGCAGTAAATCAATGATTCTCTCTGATCATTGACATTTCTATCTCTCTCTTCCTCTCTGAAATCATATATATATATTAGAGGCCCAGTGCATGAAATTCTTGCATGGGGTGGGGTGTGTCCCTCAGCCCAGCCTGCACCCTTTCCAATCTGGTACTGTTATGCCCAGATTTCGTGATCCCCAAAGACCACCAGGGAGCCGAGTCTGATGCAATAGCAAAGAGCCTTTATTTGAGCTAGCCAGGTGACTGCTCTGTCATTCTCCACTCAGGGAGTCAGGAGAGCAGCCCCCACCCTTTGTGCAGGACCACTTTAAGCACATTAACCACATCCTGTTCTTGCAGAGCAAGTAACCCAAGACAAAACAGTTTTTCCCAAGCAACGTCAGAGTCATGCCATTGACGACCAGGTTATTCACAGGGTCATCCTGTTCTTCAGAAAGCTGACAGTGTTCTATGAAAGAAGGCCTACGTGCTGGGAATGGGCCATGAGACCGTATCTCAAGTCCTGGCCTGGTGTCAGCACTGAAAACTTTATCTGGGGCATAGTCCACGGCTTCATAGTCCTCAAAAATTCCCACTCTCTAACAGTACCCCTCGAGGGATGTCCCACTGCCCATTTAGGCCCGATCCCGGTAGGATCGGGCCTAAACGGGCAGTCAGATATCCCTCTCACAATCCAGCACTGCTGGCTCCCAACTGCTCACCTGCCTGCCTTCCTGATTGCCCCTAACCACTTCTGCCTGCCAGCCTGATCACCCCCTAAACACTCCCCTGCCAGCCTGATTGATGCCTAACTGCTCCCTGCCAGTCTGTTTTCCCCCAACTGCCCTCCCCTGCAGGCTTGATTGCCCCCAACTGCCCTCCCTTGCTGACTTGGTCTCTCCCAACTCCCCTCCCCTGCTGGCCAACTTGTGGCAGCCATCTTTGTGATATATATATATCACAAAAAACAAAAGTGTATATTACTTTATACATATCCTCATATTATCTACTACCTTTTATCAGAAGAAAAAGAAATGCCTAGGAATTATAATAATGGTAGTTTGAAGAATAGAGTCAAGTTTTGAAGAATGGAGTAAAGTTCATTCTTTTTTTTGCTTTCATAAGGATTGACAAAATTCTGTTTGTAGAGGGGGCCATGTTGTGTGGAGACACAGTCTGAGAAAAAGGCAGATGCAGGAGTACTGCCAGGTTTTGGTCAGCAAGGTGGAAAGTTTGGTGTCCTACTGGACACTTTCCTTCTCTCTTCCCTAAGAAGGAACATATGAAAAGCCCCCAAGCATGTTGATTCATTTCTTATGACAGTTCTGGCACCCTCCCTTCCTTTCCACTGTCACAGGCCTGATTCCACTTTTCCCAGGATTAACCCATTCTGCCCCTTGGACCCATCCTATATAGGACTATAGGACAGATTTATGTTCTGAAAATACTCCTGATACATTGGTTGCTGAAGAGTCATTATTCTCCTGTTTGGAAATCTTTAATTCATATTAGCAATCTATGTCACTATTGTATTTCTGTTCTGTAAATATTTGCTCTTCTGATTTAATATCTCAGTGAGAGGCAACTAGCAACATCCGCCAGGTTCTTTAAGAAGCTTACTTGGATCAACACATGTGTGCATATTTGTGCAAAACTAAAAAGTTCTCTTTTAAAAACATCTGGGATTCAATCCAGGATCTCCGTCAGAGTAGAAAATATTGTCTTCTATAGTCTCTGAAAGGTCTGCCTATCTCTATACCTAAATTAGATTGTTACAAAATTGGGCTTACAGTGCTGGAAATGAAATGGTATCACAATGTAAACTGCCTTGTGTGGCACCAGTTCATCCTTTTCTTGATGAAAATTCCAATACCAGGTGATTTCTACAGGGAATATGTAAGCAATATTATGTTTCTGTATTAAAATTATGCCAAAAAACACTAATAATTTTTAAAATTATATCTCAGTTGGTGTATTATATGCAGCAATTGGTGTAAAACTGACCATATAATAAAACACACACACACACACTCACATGTTCTTATAATTTTGGTTCTGTGTTGTTGTTGATTTTTTAATGAAGCCTTTGTTTCCTCAGATTTTAAATTGAATGATGCCTAAAATGCTGTTTGAACTTCAACATAGGAATAAAAGGAAATGTTTGAATAAAGGTCAATGGACATTTTTAAAAACAGAATTTAGGGTCTTTCAGTTGCATTTAGGCTTAATGCAGTTGAATGCACTTTCATGAGTAGTCAACTTGAAGTTGAATTGTAATCTTCATTTCACAATTGTTGCTTTGAGTGTAAAGGTAGAATAAAAAAAAGTTGTCAAAGTATAAAGATGCTTACTTTTTCAGACACTCCAGTGGGAAAGTATGAGCTTTAAACAAATGTTTTAAACATTATAACTAATTTTATGATTTTAGTACATGCTTTATTTGTACAAGACTAGATGGGTGTTTTAAAGATAAATGTGTATCTATTCCCAGTGAAATCGTAAAGAATTTTGGTAGGAAGGAGCATGAACATTTCAGCATCAGATAGGGGTTTAAAAATACCAAAAGCTATCTTACTAAAGAAGATCTGCAAATGGAAAAATCCTATATAATAAAAGCCTTATAAGCTAAGTGTCTGGTTGTTCGGTCATCTGTTCAACCAATCAAAGCATAACATGCTAATGATATGCTAAGGTCGCTCAACCGCTCACTATGACGTGCACTGACCACCAGGGGTAAGAAAGCTCTGACCAGTAGGTGAGCTTGCTGCTTGGGTCTGGCCAATTGGGACTGAGCAAGGTGGGCCAGACATGCCCTGGAGCTCTCCTGCGGTCCCTCCCCAGCTGGCCAACCCCTCGTGTCCCTCCCTGACCCTGATCATGCACCAGTGGGGTCCCTTGGCCTGGCCCTCTCACTCTCACAATCCAGGACCCCTGGGGGATGTCAGAGAGCCAATTTCAGCCCGGTCCTGCAAGCCAGGCAGAGGGACCCCACTGGTGCATGAATTCGTGCACTGGGCCTAAACATATAAACAGACACTCAATATCATATGTCATTAAGTAATTGAAAAAAAAGCAATATGAGATACCACTACACACTTATTAGAAATAGAACAGTGAGATGCCACCAAAATCTAGAACACTGACAATGCCCAATGCTGATGAGCATGTGGAGGAACAGGAACTCCTATCCATTTCTAGAGGGCATGAAAAATGGTACATTCACTTTGAAAGACAGTTTGGAAGTTTCTTACAAAACTAAACAATCAATAAATGTGATCCTTGGTGTTTACTCAAAGGAGTTAAAAACTATGTCTATACAAAAACTGCACAAGAGTATACAGCAGCTGCATTCATAATTGCCAAAACCTGGAAACAACTAAGATGTCCTTCAGTAGGTGAATTGATATATCAACTGTGATATATCCAGATGTTGGCATATTATTCAGAACTAAAGAGAAATAAGCTTTCAAGCTATAAAAAGGCATAGTGAAAACTTGAATGCATATTATTAAGTGGAATAAGTCAAACTGAAAAGGCTGCACCCATATGTATAATTCCAATTCAATGACATTCTGGAAAAGGTAAAACTATGAAGACAGTGTGCAGATCAGTAGTCACCAGGAAGGAAGAATGAATATTTGGAGCACAGATTTTTAAGGCAATGAAATTATTCCGTTTGATACTACAGTAGGGGATACCTGACATTACATATTTGGGAAAAAACATGGTTCAAAACTGATTTTGAACACCCAGAGTGAAATACACACACACACACACACACACACACACACACACACACATATATACAATAGAGACCCAATGCATAAAATTCGTGCAAGTGGCTGGTTCCTGCCCTGGCAGCAACAGCCTCTGCCTCGGCCCCCACCACAGTGGCTTCATCCAGAAGGTTGTCCGGTCTAATTAGCATATTATGCTTTTATTAATACACACACACACACACACAAACACACACACACACACTAGAGGCCCGGTGAGCAAAATTTGTGCATGGGGGTTGTCCCTCAGCCCAGCCTGTACCTTCTCCAATCTGAGGACCCTCAAGGGATGCCCGACTGCCCTCTCACAATGCAGGACTGCTGGCTCCCAACTGCTCACCTGCCTGCCTGCCGGATTGCCCCTAACTGCTTATGCCTGCCAGCCTGATCACCCCTAACCACTCCCCTGCCAGCCTGATCAATGCTTAACTGCTTCCTTGCTGACCCAATTGCTCCTAACTGCCCTCCATTGCTAGTCTGGTCACCCCAAACTGCCCTCCCTTGCCAGCCTGGTCGCCCCTAACTGCCCTCCCCTGTAGGCCTGGTCCCCCCAACTACACTCCCCTGCATGCCTTGTCCCTCCCAACTGCCCTCCCCTGCAGGCCTGGTTCCCCCCAACTGCCCTCCCCTGCTGGCCATCTCTTTTCCACATGGGGCAGCCATCTTTGACCACATGGGGCAGTTATCTTGCGTGTTGGAGTGATGGTCAATTTGCATATTACCCTTTTATTAGATAGGATATATATTTATTTATTTATTTCAGAGAGAAAGGGAGAGGGAGAAAGAGATAGAAATATCAATAATGACAGAGGATCATTGATTAGTTTCCTCTTGCATGCCCCAGACTGGGGATTGAGCCCACAACTCAAGCATGTGCCTTGATCCAGGAATCAAACCATGACCTCCTGGTTCATAGGTCAATACTCAATCACAGAGTTATGCCAGCTGGGTGAGATTTTATTTATTTATTTATTTATTTATTTATTTATTTATTTATTTATTTACCATCAGTCTGTTCTCTGTATCTATGAGTCTGTTTCTGTTTTGTTTGTTCATTTATATTGTTATTTAGATTTCACATATAAGTGAAATCATATGATATTCGTCTTTCTCTGACTGGTTTAGTTCATTTAGTATAATACCCTCTAAGTCAATCCATGCTGCCACAAATGGTAAGAGTTCAATCATTTTTATGGCTGAGGTATATTTCATTGTATATGCATATCACAGCTTTTTTATCCACTTGCCTACTGATGGACATTTGGGTTGCTTCTCTATAATTGGCTATCTAATCTAATAAAAGGGTAACATGCAAATTAACCATCATTCTGCGATAAAGATGGTGGTGCCCATGGCGTCCCGCACCCTGGCAGCGGAGAGAGGGAGGGCTGCGGACACAACGTGGGACTGCTGAGCTGGGGGCATGTTCTGAGCCGCCGCTGCGTAGCTTGGGGTATGCCCCCAGTCCAGCAGACACAATGCAAGGGGTTCTCTGCACATGAGCTGCAGAGGAAACACCTTTTCTGACCACTCATTGGCTAAGCTTCCTCTATGCCGCCACTCACAGTGTTCTTGGTAACTTGGCGAATAAGAATCCAAGAAGGTGATCTAGGGTTTTTCCACCTCACTCCTGGAGGAAAAAACTAAGGTCTTCTGCTGGGGGGCTAAGAAATGTCATATCTTGCCCTAGCCAGTTTGGTTCAGTGGATAGAGCCTTGGCCTGCTGACCACAGGGTCTGCATTGACTTCTGATCAAGGGCATGTACCTAAGTTACAGGGTCCTCCCTGGCCAGGGTCCAGGTCAGGGCTCATGCAGAAGGCAAACAATCGAAATATCCCTCTCACATTGATGTTTCTGTCTGTCTTTCCCTCTCTCTTCCACACTCTCTAAAAATCAATGGAAACATATCCTCAGGTGAGGATAAAAAAAAGAAAGAAATGTCATATCCTATGAAGAGACATCTTGAAAATGCCTAAAGAAAGTTGTCATTTTTTCATGGTAAAGGGACTGGAGCCCGTGTTGGTGGCTGCAGCAGTGGCAGCAGCAGAGGAGTGATGGGGCTGATGCCGCTCCCAGGGGGAGAGGGCTTAAGCCATCAGTAGGACATCCTCTGAGGGCTCCAAGTCTGTGAGAGGGGGCAGGCTGGGCTGAGTGACCCCCCCCCAGTGCACGAATTTCGTGCACTGGGCCTCTAGTTGTAAATAACATTGCAATGAATATAAAGGTGCATATTTTCTTCTGAATTAGTGTTTTAGGTTCCTTCAATTATATACCCAGAAGTGAAATCACTGGGCCATAAGGCAATTCCAGTTTAAAATTTTTATTTTTATTGTTGACACTATTATAGATGTCCCCATTCCCCACCCCCTTTGCCCACCTTCCCCTAGCCCCCAACCTCCTTTCCTTCTAGCTATCACCAAATTGTTGTCTGTGTCCATGGGTTATGCATACATGTTATTTGCCTAATCTCTTAATCTTCTTTCAACTAGTTCCCCATACCTCCTTCCCATCTGAAAACTGTATATCTGTTCCATATATTCATTCATCTGGCTTTATTTTGTTCAACAATTTATTTTGCTAATTAGATTCCAGATATAAGTGAGTTCATATGGTATTTGTCTTTCTCTGGCTTACTTCACTTAGCATAATGGTCTCCAGGTTCATCCTGGTGATTCTGTCACAAAAGATAAGAATTTCTTTTTTTCTAAAGTCAAGTAGTATTCCATTGTGTAAATTTACAACATTTTTCATCCATTGATCTACTGATGGACACTTAGGCTGTTTCTAGATCTTGGCTATCTGTACTAATAAAAGAGTAATATGCTAATTAGACCAGACATCTTCTGGACAAAGCCGCAGTGACTGCAAGGGCTGAGGGCAGGCAGCCGCGATGTCTGTGAGGGCCTAGGGCAGGCAGCCGCGACAGTGGCAGCTGCAAGGGCCAAGGGCAGGTAGCTGCGGCAGCTTGCAGTGGCAGCAGCAGCGGGGTGATGAGGGCGGCACCTTCCCCTGACCGGCCTGGTCCCCTCCCAGGAGGAGCGAACCTAAGCCATCAGTAGGACATCCCCTGAGGACTCCCAGACTGTAAGAGGGGGCAGGCCAGGCTCAGGGACTCCACCATGGTGCCTGCAGACAGCCAGAGGGAGGGAAGCCCAGGTCCCAGTTGCCTGCAGCTGGTCGGAGGAGAGAAGCCTGGGTTCCGGATGCTGGGCCAAGGCAGAGGTGGTTAGGAGTTATCAGGCAGGCAAGCAGGTGAGCAGTTAGGAGTCAGTGGTCCCGGATTGTGAAAGTGATGTCTGACTACCAGCAGTCAGACATCCCCCAAAGGGGTCCCAGATTGGAGAGGGTGCAGGCTGTGCTGAAGGACACCCTCCCATGCATGAATTTCATTCACCAGGCCTCTAGTTGTATATAACACTGCTATGAACAGAGGGGTGCATATATTCTTTCTGATTGGTGATCTGGGTTTCTTCCAATATATTCCCAGAAATGGGATTACTAGATCAAAAGGCAGTTACATTTTTAATTTTTTGAAGAAACTCCATATTGTTTTCCACAGTGGCTGCACCAGTCTGCATTCTCACCAACAGTGCATGAGGGTTCCCTTTTTTCCATATCCTCTCCAACACTTGTTTGTTGATTTATTGATGATAGTCATTATAACAGATGTGAGGTGATATCTCATTGTGCTTTTAATTTGCTTTTATCTGATGATTAGTGATATTGAGCATCTTTTCCTATGTCTGTTGGCCATCTGTATGTCCTTCTTTGGAGAAGTGTCTATTCAGGTCTTTTGTCTATTTTTTAACTGGATTGCTTATTATTTTGGTGTTGTGTGATTTCTTTGTAAATTTTTGCTGTTAACCCCATATTAGATGTTATCAATGCTGTTTTCATGTAGGCTCATTGATTGTAACAAATATCCTACTCTTGTGGGTGGTGTTGATAGTGGGGGAGACTATGCATGTATGGGGCAGGGAAATACCTGTACCTTTCCTTCAATTTTGCTGTGAACCTAAAACTGCTCTAAAAATAAAGTCTATTTTTAAAAATAGCACACTTATCTATACAATAAAAGGTTAATATGCTAATTAGACTGGATGTCTTCTGGACATCCTTCCTGACAAAGGCGGGGCCTGGGCCAAGCTGTCAGCCGTCCCAGGGGCCTGAAGCGGGCAGGGGTAAAGCGCCAGGGGTCCCGGGGGTCTGCTGCCAGCCTAGGAGAAGCCACCGAGGCTCCTGGGGGCCTGCGGCCAGCTTGTGCGAATCTTACCATTCCTGTTTCTATTACTATCTACCCTTTAGGGATGTTTCCAGGCCTTGGTGGTGTTGGTGTTGGCAGTGGCTGCACAGTGAGAGGCATGTCTCACTTCAAGAAAATCCTTAAATAGCCCTGTATTCACTCATGGATAAAATTTCAAAGTCTAACCTATAGCAGGAGGCTGGCCTGGGGATCCCAGGGGCTTGCAGCCGGCCAGAGGAGGGAAGCCTGGGTCTTGGGGGGCCTAGGCAGAGGCGGTTAGGGGTGATCAGGCAGGCAGGCAGAGTGGTTAGGGGTGATCAGGAAGGCAGGCAAGCAGGCGAGCGGTTAGGAGCCAGCGGTTCCAGATTGTGAGAGGGTGCAGGCCAGGCTGAGGGACAACCTCCCCCCCCTCCCCACCTCATGAACAAATTTCATACACCGGGCCTCTAGTATAAAATATTCTTGCTGTTAATAAATAACAGTTCATGAAATGTGTTTTTAATCCACCAATTCTGTACCTTCTTGTATCTCATTACACATTTTAATTGAACTGATAAATTATTTAAAATATTTGTTAAAATACTTTTCCCCCAAATAATTATAGATTTTATCTAGTTTGTATCACATATCTAAAACCTCATTCAATTTATTTTCAAAAGACTCAGCTAGTTCTTAAGAGCCCAGGCAGTATAATTTCAAAGATCTGTTTTCTGTATGACATCAAAACAAAATTTTCATTAGTAATCATGGAGGCTTAGGACACATGCTGAAGATTAAACACACACACAAATTGTAAAATTTCATAAAAATAATTTCCTTTTTTTGTGCCATAAGTTATTATTATTTGAAATGTCATCTGTAATTTTGTAGACTAATATGATACATTATGCTCTGGTGCATTTTGAAAGCTAAGTAGAGAAGGACTAGAATTGCCATCTGTGGGTGACTGGAGCATCCAATCTGCATTTGAAGCATTTCCAGGGAAGAGCTAAAGACTTTCACGTGTAGCTCTCTTTTAAGAAGTCCTGACTGGGTGGCACCTTGTGGTACCCTAGTATTCTTACCATCTGGTTAATAAAATATTTGAATGATCAGAGGATATCTGTAGTGGGCCAAACAGGAATTTCCAAGTTTTAGCATATATTAACCCACACAAACTTGATATGCACTCTTGTATGGTTTTGATCCCATGCCATTTTCGATGTCGAGGTTGTTCTCCTATTCCATCTTTGTAGTTTAGAAATGACTAAGTCCTTATCCTCAAAGAATATTAGAAGGATGATTTAGCAACAGATATGGAGCTTCATGAATCTCAGATTCCTCCTATGGAGTGGACAATGTAGAATTCCTTAAATTTTGTATTGCTTTCTTATCTACTTGTGTTACAGATCCTTGTTGTAAAAGCAGCAGCCCACATCAGGTGTCTCAAAGCCACCTAGTAACTTACTCTGCCCCGTTCCCATTTAGATTGTTGTGATCAGAACAGGGACCTATTATGTACTTTCTATGGCCTGATTTTGTGTGATGTCAGTGTTATAAAAAGTGACCTCCATAAGAAGCATTCTGCCTACTCAGCTCTAAGTTACTGGAACTTATCAAATAAGATCTAGACTTGATCTCCTAGTCGACCAGCAAGAGTTAGGAGAGGTGGGCTGTGGATTTTAATAGCATCATCTTTTGAGATACAAAAAGATATGTGTAATTGAGATACCTCTCAATATTATACTATTCAATGTACCTTTTAATTCCACACTGTATTATAGCACCAAACACTTCTTCTAATTAGCCCACATTTCAAAACATTTTTAAAATATATTTTAAAATCCTTTATTATATTTATTAATTATAAAATATTTCATATATTTCAAACATATCACAATCAAATGGATACATAATAGAGATATGGTTTTAGGAAGAAAATTAGACCATGTGTTTGTGTACTAATAATAAGTATCACAAAAGCAAAAAAACACAAAAATATTCACAGCATCATTTCCTGAGATGTTTACAACGTGAAGTTTAGTGGTAAACTGGCTCATACTCTCACATTCTCTCCTTTGTTTGTCTCCTGAGAGACACACAAATGACCATACAGGTATCAGCATGATAGGGTTGTTGGGGTTGAGAAGCTAATTGTTCAAGATGGGAGACATCTAGAAGAGAGCTTTGAGTGTATATACATAGAAATCTACATATGCATTTTAATGCAATTAGAAGAAACTACAGTTATTAAAACTATTAGAATATCTGTTATGCTAATGAGTTACTCATCTCTACCACGCCCCTACTCACTAATGAAATTCCAAAATGTTTTATGTTATTCCATTCCTATGTCACGTATGTTAGATAATGGTTAACAAAATCTGTTTATTGTTCTAACAATAACAGAATATTTTGGGTGCCTCAGTTTTGCAATTGTCTATGTACTTCAGAAGCAATAAGAACTAGTGAAATAGTTATTTACTCTATAGATACAAAGGGTCATTTTATATTTAGGTTATTTGTGTAATATTAGGATGCCCCAAATCTTTATAAGTTAGAATAATGTTAATATGTCACATATTTTAGTTATTATATATGAGGCATATGAAAGTCATGGAATACAACAAAAATACTACAAAGTCTAAATTGAGAAAATTACCCATTTCCCATATTTAAGGAAGCTGTATTTTTATAATAACTTTATAACTATATATATGTGTGTATATATATATAGTTTTATATATATATATATATAGAGAGAGAGAGAGGAGAGAGAGAAATATATATATATACACATATACATATATATATACACATATATACACACACACATACATATATATATTCTGTTGGTTCCCATGACTGAGAATACATGAAATAGTATTTTTAAATACTAAAACATATTTATTTTGTTAAGTGATGAAGTCTTACTCCTTAAGGAATAGATAACTTTCTAAGTAAATATTTTCTCTCATCACCCTGAGATATTATTTCTTGCCTTTGGCCAAACCAGTCTCATAATTTCTCCCTCAAATCTAAGTGTCAAAACCACACTGAGAAACATGTCTCAGAGCTGGTGAAAGCCTGGCTTACACACCGGCTTCAGCCTTAAATCAGAATATGATGATGGAAAGAAGAACTAAGTAGCAAGTGAGAAAAACCACAGGATTCTGGAGCCACAGAGCCCTGCTAATCTCCATGTGCTGCCTGAAAAAGGGCCCATGCAGCTTTGCTTCACAGCCACTTACATATGCTGGCTTATCACTTCATTCTCTCCCATGTGCTCTTCTAGGATCAAGAGAACCAGTAACATTAGTTTGCTAGGCCCTGGGGTCACAGGATTTTTGACCATCTTGGTATGTAGGAAAGAAATGCAGAGGACAGCCTAGAGCATAGACTGACCTGGGAAGTTCTATTTCATAACTTCCCTTCTGAGCCTCTGTTGTCACTCTTTGTGTGTTTCCTACTTTATCAATATCACAATCCCTCATCAGTCTTGATGCCTGCTTACCATCCACAGCCTGCCATTGCAGGTCTCCCATGAATCCAGAAGTCACCATCTTCAAGGACTACAAATTCTAATTACATTTGTCTCTCATCACAAAATATAATAAATAAATTATTTGGTCCTGTATAAGTAATTTGATAAGCCTGAAAAAAGTATTGAAACTTTTCCCAACTTTTGTTAACTCCAGTGAACCACTTATCATTAAAATATATCAGAATCCTTTCTTCCCAACTCCTAATCATTAGACCCATAAAAGAGATTCATCAAGATGGGCCAATAAATAGGGTGGATACCAAACCCGGCACCCTGAGAAATAAGAAATGCTGTAAGATAATGCTAACTAAAGATTCAGAGTTTTAGATAAATGCAAGCCATGTAAATATGAATTTGAAACCAAGAAGATAAAATCAATGAGAAGTGAGATTAGAATCAATGAGGGGGCATTGTTGGGAGAAGGAGGAGTTGCTGAAGATAGGGAGCATTTGCCTCAAATGATTTTGAACCAAAAGAAACAATATGTAGAGGAGAATCAGCCAATTCTGGGACAAATAGAATTGAACTACTTTCTGTTTTCATACAAAGCCTGAAATAAAATGCATCATCACTTTAGCCAATACTGAAAATAAATTAAAATAATGCAATGCCCACACATGGTTATTTACCTACACAATGAGAAGCTGACCTTTCTCTTCCTGGTTTATTACAGATGTATGTGATTTACTTGTACTCCCTTTGTGTATACATTTTTAGTCATGGTTTATTTTTTTTACTGTAATAGCAGGGTTCCTCTGGTTCCAAGTTAGAGGGTTTCTGTCCCATCTAATTTCCTTTTTATGGGTTTTTAACCTGTCCTCCTATCCCCATAAAGTTCGCTAGAATTGAGAATCTAACCCAATGAGAATACCGCATGTCCTCAAATATGTAGTTAAACTCTACTTGAAGAGTTATGTCAAAATGAAGACCATGTACTTGTTTTACTTCATCACTAGCATGGTAAAATTTGTGAACTAGACTTTTTTAGATACTCCAGTTGGCCCTCTTGTACTGGTGAAGATGGCAGCATACACACACACACACACACACACACACACACACACACACACACACAGGCATACACATATACATGGACACATGCATACAAACACAAAGTCAGAAAAATAACCATGGTTGCTTATTTTAGTGTAAAAAATAAGTCAAATTAATGAATTGACTTAATTTTTCATTATCTATGCCAATAGAGTTGATGCTGCAAGCTCAGATGATATATGCATTGAAAACCTAAATTTGAGATCTTCTGTAGCAGTTATGGGGAGCATAGCATTGACCTCACTTCATCTCACTTGCCTGGTTTAAAAAATGGGAATAATAGTGGTATCTTCCTCATTGTTGAGAGGCCCTCCCCAGATCAATGAATTGAGAGGTGAACTTAGGCCATTGGAAGCCAGAGCACACACACTTAATTTTACTTCTCTGTAAACCCCTTCACAAGAGTCTATGGTTCCTAAGAATTGTGTCTAACATCTAATAAGCTACCAATAAATCTCTATATATAAAATGTTAATATGTGAAGTGTTCCCATGAGATTTCAACTGGGAAACCAGTTCTATTGCTCACTATGATGTATGCTGACCACCAGGGGTGGCATGCAATGAAGGAAGTCCCTGGCCTGACAGCTGGAAGGACCCGATCAGTTCTGATTGCAGGCCAGGCCTAGGGACCCTACTCGTGCATGAATTTTGTGCACTGGGCCTCTAGTATTAAGTGTAATTGCTGACTCATTTAACTATAATAATATAGTTCCTTGAATTCATGTTCCCTTAAAATGGAATGTGCAAAGTATTAACAAAAGAAGAAAAAAATTGTTCATTGTCTTAGTTTGGATTCTCCAGAAGCAGACCATGATATAAGGGGTCACGTATAACCCAAAATATGAGTTGTATTTCCCTATTCAATCAGTTCATTCCTTCCTTGGAAAGCAGAGATGTGAAACTGCTTTATTTTGGGTTGGCTTCCATCTCCTATCATGCAACAGTCAGACTAAGAATGGAATAGCAAACAAGGAGCTATGCCATTATCTGTCCATTACTTCTTTAGAGAGAGAAGAGTGCATGCTGTTCAGAATTTAAAACTATAATTTGCCTGGATGGTATATAATTCATAGAGTGGGAACTTCAATGTAAAAGTTACCACACAGGAAAAAATCTTGTAAAAGTTTTTTCAAGATTGCTAGCATGTACGAATGCTACTGTGTGCCAGGCATACTGTGTAAGCAGTTTATAAGTATTAACACACAAGAGGCCTGGTGCATGAAATTTGTGCACGGGGCGGGGGGAGGGGGAAGGTCCCCTCAGCCCAGCCTACACCCTCTTCAATCCCAGATCCCTCAGAAGATGTCAAGACCAGCAGTTGGACATCCCTCTCACAATCCTGGACCTCTGGCTCTTAATTGCTCACCTGCCCGCCTACCTGGTTGCCCCAAACCTCCCCCCCTGCCAGCCTGGTCACCCCTAACTGCCCCCCACTGCTGGCCAGGTTGCCCCTAACTGTCCCCTCCCTGTTGGCCTGGTCACCCCTAACTGCCCCCCCTGCCAGAGGTCGCCCCCCACTACCCTCCTCTGCTGGCCTGGTTGCCCCTAACTGCCCCCCTGCTGGCCTGGTCACCCCCAAGTGCTCCCCACCAGCCTACTCACCCCTCACTGTCCCCACTGCCAGCCTAATTGTCCCCAACTGCTCCCTCTGCCAACCTGGTTGCCCCCAACTGCACCCACCCCCCTGCTAGCCTGGTCACCCCATGCAGACTGCTTGTTCAGTAGTTTGGTCATCCCTTGGGCTGGCCCTGGGCAGCTGGGCAGACAACATCCGTTGTCTGGGTTGAGGTGAGGCTTGCCTGCACCTCAGGCCGGCCTTGGGCGGCTGGGGGTCTGAGGGAACTGGGGGACTCCAGAGGCAGGTATCATGTGCCTGCTGCCCTGGCAGGATTGAGGGGACTGGGAGCTACCATCTTTGTGATGGTGTGATGGTCACTTAGCATATTCTCTCTTTATTAGATAGGATTTGCTCAACACTATCAAGGAGATACTGGGAACACTCCTGTTTTATATGTGAGGAAACACAGATGTAGACTTATATCCTCTTGATGATGGGACCAGAATTTGAAGGAGAGCCATCTGAGCTCTGGCTCCACAAACTTAACCAGAATTCCACACTCCCTCTTATATCTCTTGTGTAGCACTACTAATGATTGCTTCCATGCCCTCTAAGTAACCAGCTCACTGAGGGTAGAGCTCTTATCTGCCTTGCTCACTCCTACATCACCTTACACAGCACCAGACACAGATGAGACAGGGAATAGACACATGTGACTAATTATTCATACTACAGCTGCTCATTCTCAACTGTATTTCTGGCCAAAGAAACAAAAGTTGGTGTCAGTTTTACTGACAAGCAAATGTTTAGTTCTTCCTGAAAAGCTGACTCAGTCCATAGGCAGACTATATTTTTGGATTGCCACATTTATCAATGTGAGCTGGAGCTACACTTTAAATTATAAGTCTCTTCTGATCATAGAAAATATACTTTTTGTTCTATTAGTGAACAATTTTATATTTGAAATTTACTTTACTTACTTTCCAGTCTGAAGTATATTTCATGGCCTAGACAGCTTGGCATGTAAAGTAATCCAGATTTCCTCTGTTTCCATTGTGTTCCTCCCAAATAAATGTTGGAAGTCCCATTGAACAGAATATTTTGGCAGAAAATGTTTTGATGGGCAAATACACATACATATATACACACAGTATGGATTCATGTTGTTCGTAGAATATGTGAATCATGCCTTTATCATTTATGGTGTTTATGTTATTTTCCATCCTTTCCAGTGGAACTTTTGGGAGGAAATTACTCTGCAATGGAATGTTATGTTGTCCAGGTCCCAACGTGTTTTCTCAGGCGGTGCTAGTAAAGACTCCAGGTTTGAATGAATTGTGTGTAACTGTGACTATTCAAGAACAAAGATGCATTTCTAAACAAGAAGAGGAAGAAGGAGGGGGAGGAGGAAAAGAAGAGGGAAGAAGATGAAAGGGAGAGTTGGTGCCCTGTGTTAGAGTTTGCTTTATAAGTGGGTAGCAAACCAAAGATATGTCAGAATATTGGCAAACCCCTCCCTATTTTTCTTAAATCTCTATGACTAGATTTGGTGAATAACAGTCAGTAGGTAGATAATAAAGTAAATGAGATTTTAAAGTGAAAATTAATATTGAAAAAAGCACTAGGAAGGGAATTATGAAAAGGTTGCTTTTGGTATAGCAGCAAAGGAAATGGGATTGTTTATAGAAGTAGATGCTGAAAGCAGAGCTCTCACTATTAATATCTATAATCATTACCAGCTATTTTTGTTTCCAACAACTATTCCTAACTTTGTCCATATATTAAATATTTTCCTAGGAGGGCATGATGTAAGTCCAAAAATATCATAATGATTGATGGGCTGTTTAAGAAATATGCTTCAATGCTGGTGAAATGCTCAGAGATAAGACCTTGGAAGCACATCTTTTATCCTTCTCAATCGGCTGTGTCTCATTTAGAGATCCATGACTTTCCCAGGTTCTGCCAACCTCCACCTAGAAATCTCAGCTGTGGACTCAGCTGGACATGTTTTTCTTTCTCACTGGCAGTGTTAGAGGGTGACAGTGAGGAGCACTGCAGCAGGTACGAGTGAGCCTTGAAATTAAAGTTCTTGGTTCGTGGTTGCAGGGAGGCCACCTAGAACACTGGCGCACCACTGCCGGGGTATTGTGGTCTGAGAGAGGAAGCTCAGCAGCAACCAGGGAAATCCTGCTATCTTAGTGGAATTGCATCATTTAAAAAAAAAATAATCTTATCATTGTCTTTCAAACAATTCCTCCCTCCAGATAGCCAGCAGGAGAAAAGATTGGAAGAGGAAGAGAAAACGCAGTGGGGACTGAGAATATTTTTTTTTTTAAAGGAAAGGAGGTTGATGCAGGGACGAGGAACATAATGGAAATAGGGCTGTTAGAAAAAAAAGTGATTCTTGATTAAATCCTATCCTTGCTTGGCAGGGAGCAGGGTTTGTGCTGTGAAGTCTGTTCCTAGCCTATTGGCCTCAACTGATACCTTTCCCAGTTTCTACCATAATTTGCACCAAACATGTCCAACTCCTCTCCAGACAGCTACTAGAAATGCTGAGATCAACTTGGATGTGCTTCTGATAAGAGATTCTTATCTCTGGGTCTCAATCAATGTTCCATGAAGGCAGAGCCCCCATCTATCTTCAGCTCCCTGATTCCAGGGTCTGTACAGTGCCTGGCACAGAATGTGCGCATAATGAACACTTGAGTGAATAAATCCATAACCACATGAATCAAAAAAAAAAAAAAAAACAACAACCAAAAACAGATAATGCACCTCTTCAAATATGTTGCAAAAGAGGAAAATTTTCTTTTTCCTCTAGTCATCTTAGGTTATTTGGCTGGGACCTATAAATTAGACAGACAAAGGAGAGATTAAGAAGAGAAAATGGAACAGATGTTTATTAACACGTGTATCACCCATACACAGGAGAACTCAGTGTTGGGTATGGCATCAGTTAAGCTACTCTCAGTCTTAGTCTTCTGACAGAAAAAGAACCTTCCATTCTTTTCTTTATCTTCTTTCTTCTCTGACTATGCACAGGCATTGAAATAGGGTTATAAATCAAATCTCCTAGGCTGTCTCTCAGACATAGGTCAGAAGACAGCTTTCTGAATAATGAACTAAGGTAATGAGTTAAATTTAGTAGCACAAATTGATATACAAACATGGGCTCAGAGATCATTTATATGGTGTCTGCATGACAGCCCCACCACATTTACAAGGTTAAAATAGAGAAAGGTAAAGGAAAATAAATAGTAAGAAAAGTCAAACCTTTCAGGTTCAATCATTAACTCCAACAAACCTAAAATTGCCAACAAGTTGGACATCACTGTCTGAGTATCAATGTAACTATCTATGCTTGGTTTGAAATCATTTTTGAATGTGACAAGCCTGATCCACACAATTCTTTGGGGCGGGGGGGGGGGGGGGGAAGAGTGCAATAGATAGGATAATGCTAGCTGCTATAACAAGCATGCATGCAATACGTGAAGTGGCTCCAAATGATAGAGGTCTGTTTCTTTCTCAGGGATTATGCAGTAATGGGTGCTACTAGTTGGTGGGTGGCTGTCCTCCAGGCAGTGATTCAGAGAGCCAGGTCTTTACATTTTATGGCTCCACCCACTTCAAAACTTTCAAGGCTGCTATGCTTGTGTGCATCAAGGAGGTTAAGGGGAAATGAGTATTGAGGATTGTGCATGAAATGGTTTTATTTTCAAAATAAAGGGAATGAGAGGGGTGTGCATCACTTTTGATCACATTTAATTGACTGTAAATTTGTCATAAAGAAGCCTGAGAAATGCAGTCCTGCCATTTTTGCAGGAAGAAGACAAAATGAGTAAGTAGATAACGGCTCTGGCACGTGGAGATACTGGCCCTGCCAGTATAGGAAGCATTCTGTGACATCACCCCTCTCACAGTTGATTGTAAACTTGAGTGGGCGAGAATTGTGAATGTTAATAACTCAAGAATCAGAATTCATATTCCAAAAAATTGTCAGGTGAAAATTAAGTCCAGAAAGGCAAAATAAGTCTTTGAGGACTATGCAACTTAGCTAGTAACAAGGAAAAAGCAGTTTTTTTAATTTATTAAATTTATAGCTTAATGTTTCTTCTATCACAATTCATAATCTAATATTTGATTTTTTTAAATCATAAGCCCACTATTGAATTTATTAAAATGAGCAATCCTGAATCAGTTTGGACATTACACCTATGAAAAACAAAGGGTAAATATTTATAAGTATCTTTTTTTTTCCATCCTATGTATATGTATCAGGAAGCATTTGGCTATAATTTGACACAATGATGTTTAGGCACTTGATTTTATAATATTTAGTTGTTCTTAAAAGAGTAACTATTTTGAATACAATTATTGCCCCAGAGTTCAGCTGCTTCTGCAGGTTAGCCAAATATTTTGAGTCTGGAAATATGGCTGGAAATTACAACATGACAAGATTTGCCTGAATTATCTAATGTTTCCTCATTTTTGGCCTGGCTAAAAATACCATCACAGAGACCATGCGCTATTTCCACTCTGCATCCGCTTTGATACATGGAGGGGCTGTGGTCAGAGTTTCTCTCTTTTTTGGCAGAGGGCTGTGCTGTGGTGGTTGCAATTCAGGGTTAAATTTGAGATGCAGTTTTCTCTCTTGGCTGCTTGGGATCAGCTATCCTTGGCTTATTTAAGAGGAAACATCAACTTTCCAATTTACTCTCTAAAATTGGTTGTTGCAGCTCCCTGCTGGAGTGGAAAGGCACCGTCTGTTTTAATAATACTGATGGTGGGAGCAGGGGAAAGGCTGTGAAATGCCACTGGGAGGGCTCTGGGCGATCACAGTTCCATTTGGAGAATTGCCTTTTAAGTTCATGACTGTGGGTAGAACCCTGCCAGGCCAGGTAGAGGATTAGTCAAGCAGACTTCACAGGCCTGGGGGGAATAGGTGGAGCTTTCAGGAAAACCAGTGCAGAAAAGTCACCTGAATGCCAGGCAGGGGGAAATGTAGGAGCGCACAACAGTGAAAGACAGATGATCATCAGGTTTGCCAAAACTTTTTAAAGTGTTATTTTTTTTCCTCTTATACTCAAATATTGTTTGTTTTGTCTGGCCTTTGATCATTACTAGAAGGTGAGAAAATCTGTCACAATCCTAAACCCACATGTCCTGAGCCATTATTCTCTGAGAACTGATAGGAGAATTTCCTTTTCTGCCACTAGAACAAAGATGCAATTTCTCAGCTTTGAAAACTCTGCACACCACTCGTTCAGTCACCCCCAGGCTGCTGGGCAGTCCAATGTGTGCTTTCCTGCAATGGGTGTTTAGTAAATAACACACACACAGCTATATACAAATATACATTCAAACACACACATATACAACTGATCACACAAAATCATGTGCCATATGCACTTACACCCAATACACACACAAACACACATATAAATATGCATACATACATGCACACATACTTATGTAAACAGAACATACCTACACACAAATACATATAGAGATACACACAGGTACACACACCACGCCTAACACGAATATAGACACATATACACAAACAAAACATGCACGCATATAAACAAATTCACACACAATCACACGAAGATTCGCAAAGCACACTCAAACTCCCACACACTTACATGTGCACATATGTACACACACACACTTTTGGGAGAATCCCAGCCTTCTAGGAAGAGGGGGTCTAATCTGCTTTAGCACCTTCCCCAAGCAGCACCTGTGGTTCCATGTTGCTCCTTTCTAGTGGTCTGAAATGCAAAGTGCAAATTCATGAGCACCTTCTGGAGTCAATCTTGAGTAAAAAAGGCTTTTTAACTTATTAGGCTCTGCCTCTAAGACCAGTGCTGATTTTTTAAAGTAAACCTTAAAATGACCAGGAGTGACTTTGCAAAATTTAACCAAGTATTGCAAGATGCGCTTGGAACAGCAGGTGTGATCCTGCAAAGATAAATATAATGCTGTTACTGGCATTGATTTCTTTAGCATCTTATCAAATGCTCTGTTGTGGCAACAGTCTTTTTCTGTTTCCCCTTCTGCTTAACCAGAAGATGACTCAATCCGCAGACCAAGAAACCATGGCACCATTACAACATTCGAAACAGCTTGTGTGTAACGGCTCAGGACTCCTCTTGAATTGGATCCTGCCTCTCTGAGCTAAATGCCAGTTAACGGATTCCTAAAAATACCCCCTGACATGAGTCATCCTCTCCCAGGGCCTAGGAGAATGTTTTCCACAGATACCGTGGGGCTCTGGGCAGGGCCATGCTTCTGGGTGAGTCATGTGGGGAACTTTCGTCAGTGCCATGCTATGTTATATCTTCCCTGTTCCCTGGCACTGAGCTGGGGTCACTGAAATGCTTTGTTGAAATGCAAGCCTTTGCAGCAGTTTCAACTCTTCCTCCCACACCAGTTCCCAAAAGTACATGACTCTGTACCAAGGAAGGTGCTTCAGGTATCTGGGTCACTCAAGATTTGCTTTCTCTCAGGTGAGAGCAGAGGTAAAGTTAGAGATAAGCAGTGTAGCTGGGCTTTAAACAGGAAGCCCAGCATTCTCAAAGCTGTCCCTTTCCAGACTTTAGCACTGAAGGTTAAGTAACAGGCTTGCCTGGGGTAGGGGGTGCGTGAGAGCGGGATATGCAAGCCTCCCTAGATCACTGTTGAGTCAGTGGGATGGGGAGGGCACTGGGGTCCCTTACCCACCCCCACTTCTGTTACAGATCCTCCAGTAAGCAGAGTCCACCAAGCCCTGATGCTCATGGAGTTATCTAGATGGTGCTATAGGGTATAAAGTGCTGCCATCTCCAGCAATAGTTACACCTTATTAGAGATTCCTGGGAGATATGAGAAATTACAAACACTCTTGAATAGTGGGATTTCAGACATAAGCATGTATTTTAGGGGAGGAGAATCTAACACTCCTGAATTTACACAACATAAAAGATCACACAAGATGAATGTACTCATGAAGGTATTAAAGATACTTCAGATCATTCTTCAAAATAGGTGGGCAAGGAATTATAAATTAAAAAAAAACACACAAGTAAATGCTAGCTTGAATAATGAATCACGTACCCTTAATTTGGAAATACAATATTGAGAGTCACGTGGGCCAGTTAACCTCTTAATGACTTTAGCCTCTGGTTCCCAGAGAACAAGTCTTTGCAATCTTGTTGTTTTTTAATTTAAAATATTCAATATTTCCTTATTTCCAACTGAGAGCTTAACAGCTACATCATGATTTAAAAAATCAATTTGAAAGTCATGTGTATGATTTAGAAATACAGCATACTAATATCTCTCAGGCCAACAAAGTGTTAGAAGGTTATCTAGAGACTGTTAAGAATCCATAGTTTTGAAACTTTTAGGTTAAAAAAGCATGTCCATTGCTAGGTAATCTTAAGATTTAATGGTCTACGTAATTTTTTTAAAGCAATGGATTGATTTTTTTTATTGCATTAAAATTCATATAACATAACATTTACCATTTAAATCTTCTTAAATTGTAAGACACTGATGACATTTAGTATATTCATATTGTTGTGCAGCCATCACCTTTATCTAGTTCAGAAAGTTGACATCACTCAAAAGAAACCCCTGTATACATTAAACAGTCACTCTCTCTTTCCCCTTCCCACAGTCCCTGGGAATCATTAATTATCTTTCTGTCTCTGTGGATCTGCCTATTCTGGATATTTCATATAAATAAAATATGTAGTTTTTGTGTCTAGCTTCTTTCTCTTAGCACAGTGGTCGGCAAACTCATTAGTCAACAGAGCCAAATATCAACAGTACAACGATTGAAATTTCTTTTGAGAGGCAAATTTTTTAAACTTTTTCAAATGCCACTTCTTCAAAATAGACTCACCCAGGCCTTGGTATTTTGTGGAAGAGCCACACTCAAGGGGCCAAAGAGCCACATGTGGCTCGCGAGCCGTGGTTTGCTGACCATTGTCTTAGCATAATGCTTTCAAAGGCCATCTATGTTGTAGCAGGTATCAGAACTTTATTATTTTTTATGGATGAATGATATGCCATTGTATAAATGTGCAACATTTTGTTTGCCTCCTCATTCATAAATGGACAACTGGACTATTTCTACCTTTTGGCTACTATGAATAATGCTGCCATAAATATTCATGTGCAAGTTTTAATGAACATCTATATTCAATTCTTTTGTGGATACACCTAGAATTGTTGAGTTATATGGTAATTCTATTTTTAGTTTTTTGAGGAACTGCTACCTTGTCTTCCACATTAAAACATTAATATAATAAGTTGACTCTTGGCTGTCCTCAGGGTTGTATGGCATTATGTGGAAGAAGAATCTACAGCCATGTATGTTGTTTCATTAAATAAATCATCTCCCACCATCCCTTCAATGGCAGATTCCTTAGAAAGAGTAGGTATATACATTTTTATCCTTCACATTCCCATCGCCTGATTACCTAGTTTCAATCTACTTTTTTTTGTATCATAGATCAGTTTCTTGATAAGGTCCTCAACACTATCTTGGTTTCTGTCATAGTCTGTTTGGGCTGCTATAACAGCATACTACAGGCTGGGTGGCTTTTAAACAACAGACTTTTATTTCTCACATTTCTAGAGGCTAGGAGTCTGAGATTAAGGCCCAGGCAGATTCGATGTCAGTGAGAACCTGCTTCCTTAGTCACAGAAGGTGTCTTCTCTTTGTGTCCTCAGATGGAGTCAGGAGTGAGAGAGCTCTGGTGTCTTATAAGGGCACTAATCCCATCATGAGGGCTCTACACTCATGACCTCAGCACCTTGAAGGTTTGGTAGAACATATGGATTTGGTAGAACATATGGAGCTTGTGGAGGGAAAGGAGCCCTCATTCACTGCTGGGGCGGGGGGGGGGGGGGGTCCAGCATGCAGTCCATAGCAGATTCCATACCCATTCTCTTGTTCAGTCCTCTTTTATGAGGGATGATGCTGTTGACCACATTTTTCTTAGAACATACTCTCCTCTTGGAATTTATGGCATGCCACTCTGACTTTTGTTGTTTTTTCCTTCTGATTCTATGTGGCCATGCTGACCACTTGTCAACTGTCTCTGCTACCAACTTCTGTTCTTTCTCCATTCTGAGTTCAAGGATGGTGGTTTCCCCTTAGTCAATACTCTCCTTAAACCATCTTGCACACATTCCTTGCTAGTTGCTTTGGTGATGTGTGTGTGTGTGTGTGAGATAATCCATCTGCCTCCCAACATTGAGAAGAGACATAATCTTCTCTTCCTCTCCATCTCCCAAATCCTGGGAAGTGGAGGACAGTGAGGTGATGGGAAGAGTAAAGATCTACATAAAAGGAATATATATATTTTTAAATATATTTTATTGATTTTTTTACAGAGAGGAAGGGAAAGGGATAGAGAGTTAGAAACATCGATGAGAGAGAAACATCGATCAGCTGCCTCCTGCACACCCCATACTGAGGATGTGCCCGCAACCAAGGTACATGCCCTTGACCAGAATCAAACCTGGGACCTTTGAGTCTGCAGGCCGACACTCTATCCACTGACCCAAACTGGTCAGGGCTATATAAAAGGAAGATTTAGGAGATAACATTTATATTTTGTTACTCTCAGTGTTAGTAGCGCTTAGCAGTTTTGTTAAGTGTCCTTGAGTGTTTGTATAGGTGACTGAAAATATCTGTCAATAATAAGAAAAGCAAGGTTTTCCATCCAATGTTCATAATAAATATGATTCCATTTTATAAAATAGTTCACTTACTCCAGAAATGATTCATTCATATGTTTGTCTGAATGACAGAGAAATTTTGATTTTAAGTCATTAGGCCATCAGTCTCATGGTACATTATGCAGAATGGTAATTCCCTCAGTCTCTCAGCAGTTTGGTCTTCTACAAAGCAAGCGAGATTGGGATAGAAGTTCTCTAAGATATCACAAAAGTGTTTAGAGAAGATTTTTGCATACAAACAAAAGAAAAGTAATCCATTAACTTAAGCAGAAAAATGAATTTGTTAGAAGGATAATTGGTAGTTTATAGAAATTATATAAAATTTGGAAAATGAGTAAAGAAACAGAGGAAACCAGGCCACCCAAGAGCCATTCTGTTAGGACCAGACATTGGCCCTGGGTACCCTCCTCCCCACACTACTGGACCCTCACATTGCAGTCATCCTCAGGGATCATCTTCTACTGGCACCAGGTCCTTGTGCCACTTCCTTAAAATTAAAAAAACAACAACACACACACACAAAAAAACAAAGAATCCTGGTTTCAGGTATGAGATTGGCTTTCATAGGCCATATGCTCATATCCTAATCACTGGGGGAAGGAGGAAGAAGCCACTTCTTAGGCTTCTGATCAGAGTTGGCTCTGGGGCCCTGAGGCCACAGACACCAAGGAAGAGGCTCCCTAAAATGTGAATACCAGTAGTTTCATAGAGTGCAAGCTCAGTGTGATAAATATTCATCATATTGAGCCATGTATTGATAAAAAAAACATTCCTACTTAGATGTCTGCATATTGTGTTGGAAATATTAGTTACAGGGCTCCCAGGCAACATCATGAGAGAGGCAGAAATCAGAAAGGAGGAAGGAGGAAGGCATGAAGTCAGAAAAGTAGACGATAGGTAAGGGGGCAGAGAAAAGAGACAGCAAGAAGAAAAAAAAGAGTTCTCTAAAAAATATTACTTACCTCTTATTTGGGGCTGAACCAAGTGTTTGGAGCCTAAAATTTGCACAGTTCTTAGAATCCTCTTTAAAAAGAAGAGCAAACAGTTCAAAAGGGGTTAATATCCAAAATACATAAAGAACTCATACAACCCAACACCAAACAGTCCAATTAAAAAATGGGCAGAAGACCTGAATAGACACTTCTCCAAAGAAGACATACAAATGGCCAACAGATATATGAAAAGAAGCTAACTTCACCAACTAGTCAGAAAATGCAAATCAAAACTACAATGACATACTACCTCATACCTGTTAGAATGGCTATTATCAATAAGACAAGTAATAAGTATTGGAGAGCTTGTGGAGGGAAAGGAATCCTCATTTACTGCTGGTGGGAATGTAAACTGGCACAGCCACTGTGAAAAACAGTATGGAGTTTCCTCAAAAAAATTACAAATAGAGTTATCATATGACCCAGCAACCCCTCTTCTGAGTATCAACCAGAAAAATTTGAAAACATTTATATCACTATGTTCAGTGCAGCAATCTGCATGGTGGCCAAGACATGGAAACAACTGAAATTTCCTTGGACAGATGATTGAATAAAGAAGATGTGGTACATATACACAATGGAATACTACTAGATCCATCTATGCTGCCATTTGTGACAGCATAGATGGATCTTGAGAATATCATGCTAAGCAAAATAAGTCAGTCAGAAAAAAGTTAAGAATCCTATGATTTCACTCGAATATGGGATATAAAACTGAAGGTAGCATATGAACAAATAAGAAAAACAAACAAAAACTATTAGACACAAACAATAGTATGGTAGTTATTAGAAGGAAGGGAGGACTAAATACATGGTGATAGAAAACTTTTTGACTTTGGGTGGTGGGCACACAATGCTATATACAGATTATGTATTGTAGAAATGTACACTTGAAACCTATATGATCTTATTAACCTACTAGAGGCCCGGTGCACAAAATTCGTGCACGGGGGTGTGTGTCCCTCAGCCTAGCCTTCACCCTCTCCAATCTGGGACCCCTCGAGGGATGTCCGACTGCCTGTTTAGGCCTGATCACAATCCAGGACTGCTGGATCCCAACTGCTTGCCTGCCTGTCTTCCTGATTGCCTGTAACTACTTCTGCCTGCCAGCCTGATCACCCCTTAGTCACTCCCCTGCCAGCCTGATTGATGCCTAACTGCTCCCCTGCCAGCCTGTTTGCCCCTAATTACCCTACCCTGCAGGCCTGGTCACCCCTAACAGCCCTCCCCTGCAGGCCTGGGTCCCCCCCACCTACCCTTCCCTGTAGGCCCGATTGCCCCCAACTTCCCTCCTCTGCCGGCCTGGTCACCTCTAACTGCCCTCCCCTGCAGACTTGATCACCCCCAACTGCCCTGCCTTGCAGGCCTGGTCCCTCCCAACTGCCCTCCCCTGCTGGCCATCTTGTGTCCACATAGGGGCAGCCATCTTTGACCACATTGGGGCAGCCATCTTGTGTGTTGGAGTGATGGTCAATTTGCCTATTATTATTTTATTAGATAGAATTAGATAGGATAGAGGCCTGGTGCACTGGTGGGGGCCTGCTGGTTTGCCTTGAAGGGTGTCCTGGATCAGGGTGGGGGTTCCCTTGGGGCATGAGGTGGCCTAGGCGAGGGGCCTGTGGTGGTTTGCAGGCTGGCCATGCCCCCCGGCGACCCAAGAGGAGGCCCTGGTATCTGGGATTTATTTATCTTCTATAATTGAAACTTTGTAACCTTCAGTGGAGCCCAGCCTCCTGCTCACTCCCTGGCTGCAGCCATTTTTGTTGGGATTTATTTATCTTCTATAATTGAAACTTTGTAGCCTTAAGTGGAGGACAAGGCAGGCCAGGGCAGGCGGAAAGCTTAGCTTCCTCCATTGCTGGTGAAAGCCAAGCCTTCTACTCTCTCTGCGGCCACAGCCAGCTTGGTTGGGTTAATTTGCATACTTGCTCCTGATTGGCTGGTGGGCGTGGCTTGTGGGTGTAGCAGAGGTACAGTCAATTTGCATATTACTCTTTTATTAGATAGGACTAGAGACCCGGTGCACAGATTTGTGCAGTGGTGGGGTCCCTCAGCCTGGCCTGTACCCTCTCACAATCCAGGAACCTTCAGGGTATGTCCAACTGCTGGTTTGGCCTGTGGGGATCAGGCTGAAACTGGCAGTCCAACACCCTCTGAGGGATGTAGTAGTGCACGAAGTGGCAGGTGGCAGGGGTGGAGCCCAAGCCCAGGCCGGGAACAACACCACTCCTGCTCATCCCAGTCCTATTGTGCTGGCCACCACCACCTCTTGGTAGCACTGCTGTGGAAGTGGGAGAGGCTCATGCTGCCACAGCTGCACTCGCCAGCCATAAGCCTGGTGTCTGGCACCCATAGGTCAGCTGAGTAATGCTTCCACTGTGGGAGTGCACTGACCACAAAGGGGAAGCTCCTGCATTGAGTTTCTGTCCCCTGGTGGTCAGTGTGCTTCATAGAGACTGGTCATACAGTCAACCTATTGAATGGTTGACTGGTCACTTGGGGTTTTATATATATACTAGTGGCCTGGTGCATGAAATTTGTGCATGGGGTGGGGGGGTGTCCCTCAGCCTGGCCTGCATCCTCTCCAAGCTGGAACCCCTGTGGGATCGGGTCTAAACCAGCAGTCAGACAACCCCGTCACAATCCGGTACTGCTGGCTCCTAACCTCTCACCTGCCTGCCTGCTTGATCGCCCCTAACCACACTGCCTGCTGGCCTGCTTGCCCCCAACTGCACCCCCCTGCTGGCCTGCTCACCCCCAACTGGTCCCCTCTGCCGGCCTGCTAACCCCCAACTGCCCCCCACACCAGCCTGATCACCCCCAACTGCCCTCCCCTCCTTGCCTGATCACCCCCAACCACCTCTGCCTCGGCCCCACCACCATGGCTTTGTCCAGAAGGATGTCTGGAAGGTCTTATGGTCTATTAGCATATTACCCTTTTATTAATATAGATAGATTATAACATACTGCCATAACTATAACATATCTACCAGTATTACTCTATGAGAATGCGTACTTCATGAGATAGGAAGACATCTAATACATTACATTGTATATGTTGTAAGTAATGGGCAATACTGTATTTGTAGCAATAATATATACTCTGAGACTTCCCTTCCCGATTTGAGAATGGTTCTCAGTTCTTTGAACATTTCCTGGCTCTTAATGTATTTTTGTTGTTGTTGTTAATCAGTGTAACTTTATTTACTGTTTATTGCACATGATTTGAGGTCTTTAATTTCTAACCACCAAAGATTCAAAGGACTACTTTTTCTATAAAGTTTAACATGTGTATTCATGTGTTTTTATTGTAAACATCTGAATTATTCACATTGTCATAGACCCTGAACTCATAAGCATGGACCATACACAGGCTGGCAGCAAGCCAGGAAGCCACTCTGCAAGCAAACAGATACTCTGCATAAGGAGAAAAGTCATAGCACAACATTTAATGTCCAACCTGAGTCACCTCAGAATGTTATATATATATTGACTTCTTAATTCATATAGTATCAGGAACTCAACTGCTTGGTTGGTGACGGGGTTGACCTGGTTTCAGGAGGATTATTCCTGAAATAATTAAGGAAAGGGGCGCTCAATCTTTCTTCTTGGTTGCTTGCTTCTCCCCAGCACCTTCATCTTTCTTCTCATCCTCAGCTTCTTGGGCATCTTCTCCTTCACCTTCACCTCCTTCTTCCTTCTTTGCGTCCTCAAATTCTTCCTTGGCACCTTCCTCCTCTTCCCCCCCTCTTCCTCAGCTACTTCCTTCTTCTTCTCCTCCTCTTCAACTTCTCCATCAGAGAGGGGTTCATCCTTAGCTTCCACATCTTTTGCAGCCTCGATGTTCTCCTCCACCTTGATCTGCTCCTCCTGGATGTGGTTGGTGTATTAAGAAAGGAAGGAGCGAGCAGACATCAAGTAGGAGTTAGTCTGTGAACCACCTTAGGCAGATCGATCAAAGACCTGGGAACTCTGGGAGTAGCCGGTGGCTATGTTTCCCATGCTGGTGAAACTGAGCTGGGTCTCCTCACCTTCCAAGAGTTTCCTGTAAGCTGCAATGTCAATGTCCAAAGCCATCTTCACATTGAGGAGATCCTGGTATTCTTTTAAATATCGTGCCATTTTACTCTTTGTAGTTCTCAACTCATTTTCTAATTTGTTGATTGTGTCCTGCATAGCACTGACGTCAGCGTTCTGCTTATCCTCCAGGTCTTGCAGCTGCTTTCCCAGCACATTGTTCATGCCCCAGCTTGCTTTGATCTCCAGGGTCTTGGCCTTGAGCAGGTGGAGGCTCTCAGGACACCTCGTCATTGGCTGCACGCACCGCATAGGTGTTCTTGGCAGCACTCTTGGTCAGTAAGGTGAAGCGGCTCTTGTACCATTCTTCACATTCTGCATGTTCTTGGCAGCCAGCTTCTTGTACTGGGCACAGATGTCCTTCAGCGCGGCAGAGTTCGGACTTGGAGAACACGTCCATCTCCAGGGAGATCTGAGCATACTGGATCTGCACCTGAAGCTTGGCGATCTTCTCTTCGTGCACCTTCTTCAGAAAGGTGATTCTGTCCATTAGACTGTCGATGTGCTTTTTGAGCTCAGCACCGGTGAGAGCTGCCTCATCTGCACCTTTGCGTGCCTCCATCAGCCAGCCCTCGGTGTCCTCATGGTTCAGCACCTCTTCCTGGTAGCGTGCCTGCAGGTTGCTCCCAGTCCCTTCTGAGCCCTGGTGCCTCCTAACTGCCCACTGCCCTCTCCTCACCAGGGACTGGGTGCAGTGGGGTGGGGCACAGGCATCCCATTTTCATTAAAATGTTCAATCCTGGGCCTGCTCCACCGGTGTCCACAGGCAGCCCGGGGGCAGACACTGATCCTGGAGATGCTGGCCAATCCCGCCTGCCCAGGTTCCCGATCTTGGCCTGGACCTCACTGGTGGCATCTGGCGCTGCCTGCCCTGCCTGCATGTGAGAATTTACCCACCATATTTGTTGGGTTAATTTGCATATCACTCCTGATTGGCTATGGGCCTAGCGGAGGTACGGTCAATTAGCATCTTTCTCTTTTATTAGTGTAGATAGATGTCACCCCAATACATTTAATAAAAAAGGAAAAGCCCTAACTGGTTTGGCTCAGTGGATGGAGCATCGGCCTGCAGATTGAAGGGTCCTGGGTTCGATTCCAGTCAAGGGCATGTACCTTGGTTGCAGGCATATCCCCAGTAGGGGGTGTGCAAGAGGCAGCTGATCAATGTTTCTCTCTCATCAATATTTCTGACTCTCTGTCCCCCTCCTTTCCTCTCTGTAAAAAAACAATAAAATATATTTAAAAAAAATAAAAATATATAAAAAAAAAAGAACAGAGGAGAGCAAAATTGTGAATACAAAAAATTGGTACAAACGTGAATATTTATTTAGAATGAGAGGAGATAGCCCAACAAATTACTGCAGCTTTGGAGATTCAGGACCTTTGTTGAGATCTCTCTAGGCAATTCACCAGTGCATGTGAAAAAAGCCCCTCCACTGCAGCACTCTGTGGCTCCTAGCAACACCCTCTCTCACAGGGGTACACAAAGCTTCATCAGCTGTTCAGAGAACCTTCCTTGACTCCTTTCTTCAGAAGGATAGGACCTATTAGATGTTCATCCAGACATTCATTAAAACACATTGGTTGAGGATGTAGTCTATGTCAGCTCTGCAGAGATTACAAAAGTGAATAAGTCAGAAATAGCCATTGCCCTGTAGTAATTAACACACCAGTTGATAGAAAAGACTTTCAAGAAAAGGTGAGGATGTTTTGATGCCATAATCACTCCTCTATCCAGCTCACTAAGGAACAAACACATCTTCTTACAGAGTTTTGCTAGAACAGGGTGTTCCATTGTATATGGGGCATCTGTACTTCAGACTCATAAATAAAATCCTATGTAATAAAAGCCAATATGCTAAGTGTCTGGCTGTTCATTCAACCATTCAACTGGTCACTATGATGCACACTGACCACCAGGAGGCAGATGCTCCACCGTTAGGTTAGCTTGCTACTGTGGTCTGGCCAATCGGGACTGGGCAAGATGGGCTGGACATGCCTTGGAGCCCTCCAGCGGTCCCTCTCTGGCCCCAATCATGCACTGGTGGGGTCCCTTGGTTTGGCCTGAACCCTCTCGCAATCTAGGATCCCTCAGGGGATGTCGAAGAGCTGGTTTCAGCCTGATCCCCACATGCCAGACCAAGGGACCCCACCAGTGCATGAATCCGTGCACTGTGCCTCTAGTATTGTATACTATTGATTAATTATATACATAAAGCCAGAATTTGTAATTAGAAACTAAACTATGTGGTGTTCTCTTTCTCTGTATGTGATATGCAGAGAATGGCCTACTTGGGAGAGGGGCAGCTGTGTGACACAGTGTCAAAGGCCAGAGCCCACTCACAGAGAGAATGATGTTCTTGGGGAACAGCTGGGAATCCCTCATGTCCCAAAATCCCAGATAAGCTGGAACTTCCCAGAGCACACCAGGAGTCTACAATTCAAGAAAAAAAGCTCTTAATAAATATGAGTTAGAATACATGATTTGAGAAAAATTGCTCAGAGAAAGCCTTCACACTTCTCTCAACAACTAAATCTTTGCAACAGCTACCAGATATTGGGTCTATAAAGGCTGATATACATCACAAGCTTATATGCACACACACACAAAATCATACATATAAACACACATCTACTAAACACACATCCCAAGTGAGAGTAGTGCATGGAGTATGAAATATGTATCTTAGAGCACGTCAGCCCTTCTCAAACATCCTTGAAGCCAAAATGTAATTCTGGAAACACACAATTATCCCTTGTTTCTGAAGCATCCCACTGAAAAGGATTACTTCTAAAACATTGCCTATAATGGAGTCATTTACACCCGGATGGGAGGTAAAGAGGTGGAATTCTGAGAGTGTTTGTTTAGGGAAATAGCCTGCATTTGTTTCAGATCAAGGTAAAATTTTAAGTGTCAAAATGGTTAAAAAATAGTGGAAATGGTTTTTCTACTCTTTGAATTTTCATTTCCACTAGACAAATCGGGACCTGGCTCCTTTGACTTGAGCCTGTCCACTGTCCATATCTGGAACTACGTGTTGCTTCACATGCTTGCCACACCATCATTTTATCAACCCGAGTCAGACACATTGTAATCATTCTCCTTTGTGCTGGCCCACAGACCACCCTGAAAATGAAAATGCACTGAGCACAGCTGTCTTGACACCACTGCTCACTGGGGTTCGCTTTAAGATGTGACAGCTTTAGCTGTACCATAAACAGAATGGAAACACAACTCAAGTATTTGTGGTCACAGTTGGGGACAAAAGGAGCTTCTGAACCTCAGAAGGCAGCCTTCTTCTTACAGCATATTACAAGAAATGTGATATTCCTTATTGACCTCAGGGGTCTTAGAATAAGAAAGGGAAAAACCATTCTTTTCAGTACCCAGCTAAACAAACAATGCAAGGAGGCAAGTTATATACACAGAATTTAGACACCCGCTGTCTTCTCTTCTCTAGTTACCACCATGAATGCATACTGCCAGCAGGCCTAAAAGGCGAATCAATTTAGTTCACTAAGATTCAGATGAATTCATAGCAGTATTTGCACTTTACTGAAGAACTTAATCTGTCACAGAATATATTGTTCTGTGTATATACCAAGCAATGCCTCATCTATGATTTGGGTGAAGAATGCGCTAGCTCACTTCCAGGAATCTTCTAGATGAATGACATTTCCCACTAGTATGCTAGAACTTTTATAAAAGTTAATTTTTAGCCCTGGCTGGTGTTGCTAAGTGTCGACCCTTGCCCCTAAGCTTTGAGGGCTTGATTCACAGTCAAGGGCATGTACCTGCGTACCTGGGCTGTATGTTGGATCCTTGGCTCTTCTGGTCAGAGACATTTGGGAAAAAACAAATGGATAATGGGTGTGTCTCTCTCACATTTCTCTCTCTCTCTCTCTCTCTCTCTCTCTCTCTCTCTCTCTCTCTCTCTCTCTCTCTCTCTCTCTCTCTCTCTCCCCCTCTATCTCTATCTCTATCTCTCTCTCTCTCCTGCCTCCTCTCTCTCTCTCCCTTCCACTCTTTCTAAAAATCCATGAAAAAAATCATTGAGTGAGGATTAACAACAAAAAGTTAACTTTCATTTTCCTAGTAGCCTTTTAAAAATATATGTTAATATATATTTTCTGTCTTCTCTCTTAATCACAAAATTTATTGCTCAGATTGTCCCATAACTTCTGCCCTACCATTACCAGTATAAAATCAATAGACAAATAAAGCATAATAATTCAAAATCAGGCTCAGTAAGGTTTGTTGTCTTTCTAGGGCCTTTCAAATTGTATACCAAATGATAAAAGCCAAGTCATGTTCATGCCAGCAAAGTCTATTTCTCAGAAAATGACTGTGTATCTATGTATCACTATTCTTCCTTCTGATTATTTACTCTCACCCTACCTCCACCACCAAATATTTTAGGAAACTTGGCCTCTACCTGTTTGTCTTCAACACCTTCCCCACACCCATGAATCATTCAGTGCACCCAACCCATGTCTCTTCCCGGATATCAGAAGTCTTCTGTGAACTGTATCTTAGTTTGGAATGTTCTCTTCTCTTCCATAAGATCAACCCAGGTCTTACCCCACAGCAAAAGTTTCTCAATATGATTAGAGTTGTAATGCAAAATTTCAATTTTATTTTATTTTTTTGAGCAGAGAGTTCCTGAATTTGCAAAAATTAGAAGAATGGTGGTGTTGAGTGCACCAGGTACTTTATACTCATGATTTCATGTGTACTAATAATCAGGTTTATTATCACCTATGCCAATTGTGTGCTGCCAGCAGGCCTAAAAGGCGAATCAATTTAGTTCACTAAGCTGCCCAGGGAGTTTTGAGGAGTGTAAATAGGGCACTCACTCTGTCATGGATGGTAAATAAGTCTCAACCTGACTGCCAATTTTGATCCACTAGTGGTGCCTGCTTAGAGCACTGTGTAGAGAAGGATATGGTGGCCAGTTCTAGGATTCATCAAGACCGTAAACTTTTGTTAGCCATGCCTGCCTTGTGCAAAGGATGGGATTAGCAGCTTTTATGGCATGGCTTTTCTAGTTCAATCTTTTACACAGTAGCCTTCAACTATCAAGACTGTTGAGCTCTTCTTTCTCATTTGTGCCTGATACTGCAATGATGTCCTCCACATCAAGCTTAAGGTTGTCCACTAACCAGGATCACTCAGGCTCCCTGTTGATATTCTTTATATTTTTTATTTGTTTTTTAAATTTACCTTTATTGTTGAAAGTATTACAGATGTCCCCCTTTATTTCCCATTGACCACCTCCACTCCACATCCACCATTCCTTCATGGCACTATTGCCCATGGACTATACATCTATAATAATAAAAGCAAAATATGCTAATTAGACCTGACAGCTGAATGACCTTCTGGACATCATTCCGGACATCCTTCCAGACAACCTTTAGGAAGAAGCTGGAGCTGTGAGGGCCAAAGCAAGCTGCCACAGCTGAGAGGGCCCATCATAGAGCCCTGGCTGCGTGGGCAGGGCCTCCCACTGCACAGCATGGATCACAGAGACTCAGCAGGGTGGGCAGGGCCTCCCTGTGGGCAGGGATCAATGGCAGAGCCCAGGCTGGGTGTAAAGAGCCTCCTTCTCCTCTCAATTGATTGCAGAGCCCCGGCAGGGTGGGAAGGGCCTCCCTCTGTGAAGCATGTATCACAGAGCCTGGGCAGGGTGGACAGGGCCTCCATCTGTGCTAGCTGCCATCAATTGCAGAGCCCTGGTGGGGTGGGTAGGGCCTCCATCTTCAGGACATCAATCCAGTGGTGGAGTGGGGGTGGCGCTGAGTGTCAAACTCAAAAAGCAACTAGAAGAAAGATTAAGTCTTGCTCAGCAAACAATTTACAATCATTTACAAGCAATGGGAAAGATTTTAAAGGAAGGAAAATGGGTGCCACATCAATGGAATGAAAGACAAATGGAAAATGCAGTAGCAGCCTTAGGGGTGGGGCCAGCTGCTGGCAGCCGGGGGAAGGAAAACCCCAATAGGCCCCTTTCCCCACCAGTCCTGCCCCCAATCACCACCCCCCAACTCCTGACCCTGACAGGAGAAAGGAGGGAGCTGGATTCCACTCATCCCTCTCCTGGCCTACCTCACTGACAGAATATGTCTGAAGACCAACTATTGTCACAATGTACCTCTGAAGCCTAAAGAAAGCAGGGTCATCAACAGAAAATATCTGAAGACAAACTATTGGCACGGCATACATCTGAAGTTGAAAGAAGCTGGTGTTGTTGACACAATGTACTAGGTGTACCTGTTAATAGTGGTGGATTTTGTAATAAAAAAAAAACAACACGATAATTTCAAGAGAAACATCAAAAGTGCTTTATTCAACGTAATCTCCATCGCTAGCTACACATTTCCCTCATCTTTCAGGTAATTTGTGGATATTGTCCCAATAGAACATTTCTTGTTTTGAGGCAAACCATTCAGAGACCCAATTTTTCACTTCTTCATATGTTTTGAAGTGCTGCTCAGAAAGTGCGTGTGCCATCAATCGAAACAAATGGTAATCTTAAGGAGCAAGGTCTGATAAATATGGCAGGTGGATTAATACTTCCCAGGCAAGATCTTTTAACGTGTCTTTAACTGGTTTTGAAGTGTGTGATGGAGTGTTATCATAAAGCAAAATTACTTTGCTGTGTCTTCTGGCCCGTTCTGATCATTTTATGATCAAAGCATGGTTCAAATTGATTATTTATTGTTGGTAGTGATCAGAATTAACAGTTTCACCTAGTTTTAGAAGCTCATAATACACCACACCTTCCTGATCCCACCAAATGCAGAGCATTGTCTTCTTTCTGAAGCGATTTGGCCGTGCAATCTATGTTGATGGTTGACCTGGATCAACCCATGATTTTGTGCATTTGGGATTCTCAAAATAAATCCACTTTTCATTGCCAGTCACAATTTGATGCAAAAAAGACTTTCTTTTGTGCCATTGAAGCAACATTTTACTGATGACTTTTTGGTTTTACATTTGTCTTTCATTCAGTTGATGTGGCACCCATTTTCCTTCCTTTAAAATCTTTCCCATTGCTTGTAAATGATTTTAAATTGTTTGCTGAGCAACATTTAATTTTTCTGCTAGTTGCTTTTTGAGTTTGACACTCATCTTCATCCAATAATGTTTGTAATTGTTGGTCTTTAAACTTTTTCGGTTGACCTGGATATTCTTTGTCTTTCACATCAAAATCACCACTTTTAAAATGTCTAAACCAGCATTCACAAATATCTTGAGAAGGATCATGTTCACCATAAGCTTCCTGAAGTATACAAAAACTTTCAGCAGCAATTTTCTTCGAAATAAAGTAATGAATTAAAACTTCCCACAAATGCTCTTTTTTTTTGCACAAAATTTGACATTTTTAAGTGTAAAAATATCTATGATGTTAATGCCTTCAGAAAATTTGACAATGAAGTTTTGAAGCTTGTTGTCAATAAAACAAAATAACATACATATCAAATTGCATATATATATATATATATATATATATATATATATATATATATCAGCATATGTGTAACTCTACCTATTGAAAAAAATCCACATTATTAACCAGTACACCTGGATTCTGAAGACCAACTATTGGCACAACGTACCTCTGCAACTGAAAGAAAGCAGTGTCATGAACAGAAAATGTCTGAAGACCAACTATTGGCACAACATACCTCCAAAGCTGAAAGAAATCAGCGTTGTTGCCAGAGTATGTCTAAAGAACAGCCATCAAAAAGTACTACCAATACTGGTAGGAACTGCCTTCACATAAAAAATGAAGTAAATGAGGATGAAATTATCGAACATAGTTGTGGTAGAATGACTGTTACATGTAAATTTTTCCTATCACTAAATTTATATGATGAAAAACCATCTGAAGGAAAATTTACTCAATGTTGTAGCAAAGGTAAAGTTTGTCCAAATGATATACATTTCCCAGAATACCTGGCATATTTTTTTAAAAATAATGATAAATGAAGATTCTCATTTATGATAAATTTCCTGGTAAAATTTTTATGGAAAATATTCGTTTGATAGTTCTTTGCTTTTGCTTCAATGGGTGCAAATATTGCATCACCATCAGGATATGAGCCATGGTTTAGAATACATGAACAAGTTTAGTATCACCATACTGGAACTTTACATACTTTGGATGGTGTCTCTCAGAAGTTTGCTCAACTATATATTGTAGATATGGTCAAAGTGATGAGTAAAAGATTAGCAATGCCCAAAAACCAAGGTTGCCCAGAAAGACTTATGATCGACATCAACAACCTCATGCATGAAAAATAAATGAATTAACAAAATCATACAAGATGCTACATGAGGTAGAAAAGGAAGCCCAATCTGAAACAGCAGCAAAAGGTATTGCTCCCATGGAAGTAACAATGGTGATTAAATATGATCATAATAATAATAGGTATAATTCTCCACATGTAACCAAGTTTGTTGTCATATTCAGAATGAGGATGGAGAACCTCCTTTTGAAAGGGACTTGCTCATTCATTGTAAACCAGATCCCAATAATCTGAATGCCACTAAAGTGAAACAAATCAGTATCCTGTTTCTTACATTAGATGCAATGACATATCCTATTATTTTTTCCACATGGTGAAAAAGGCTGTGAAACAGATATTGCATTAAGACTCAGAGACAACAGTGTAATTGACAATGATACTAGACAAAATGTAAGGACATGCGTCACACAAATACAGTATTATAGATTTCTTCTCTCTGTCTGGGACACGTTCAATCCTATTTTAAATGAAGGAAAATGAACTCAACAGTATATTGTCGATTCATATTAAAAAATGGAAGCCAATTGGATAAATTTCATTAAAGCAAATCAATCTGAAAAATATAGTGGTTTGATGAATTATCTCACATCAAAATCTAAAAATGACAATGTGCCAACTGGTAAAATAATAATAGTTCCATCATCTTTTGAGGGTAGCTCCAGAAATATGCAGTGGCGATATCAGGATGCTATAGCAATTATAACAAAGTATGGCAAGTCTGATTTATTCATAACCATGACATGCAACCCCAAATGAGCAGATATTACAAACTATTTACAATGCAGGCAAAAAGTTGAAAACAGACCTGACTTGGTAGCCAGAGTTTTTAATATTAAACTGAATGTTCTTTTAAATGATATATATAAAATTCATTTATTTGGCAAAGTAATAGCTAAAATTCATGTCATTGAATTTCAGAAATGTGGACTGCCTCACATTCACATATTATTCATATTAGATAGTGAATCCAAATTATGAACAGAAGATGACATTGATGATATAGTTAAGGCAGAATTCTGGATGAAGACCAGTGTCCTTGACTTTTTCAAATTGTAAAATCAAATATGGTACATGGACCAGGTGGTATACAAAATCCAAATAGTCTCATGTATGGAAAATGGAAAATGTTCAAATGGATATCTGAAAGAATTTCAAAATGTGACCATTGGAAATATTGATGGATATCCCAAAAACAAACAAAGATCTGGTATCACCATGTCTGTTGGAAATAAAGTTGTTGATAACACTTGGATTGTTCCTTTTAACCCATATTTGTGCCTTAAGTATAGCTGTCATATAAACATTTTAGTCTGTGCATTGATTAAAAGTGTCAAATATTTATTTAAATACATCTATAAAGGGCATGATTGTGCAAATATTCAAATTTATGAAAAAATTATTATCAATATGACAAAATAGAGGACTTCATTGACTCCAGGTATCTGAGCATTCCTGTGCCTGTTTGGAGACTTTTTGCAATGCAAGTGTATGACCAATCTCATGCAATCACAAGATTAGCTATTCATTTTCCAAATGATTAGAATTTGTGTTTTCATACTGATGATTTTGCTGAAGTTATAAATAAGGCTAAAAGGCATAATTCAACTTTGATGGCTTGGTTCTTATTGAATAGAGACAATTCTGATGTGCGTAATTATTATTATTGGGAAATTCCACAGCATTATCTACACTAATAAAAGCCTAGGTGCCCTCATAAAATGGCTGCCCCCATGTCATCACAAAATGGCTGGCAGGGCAGGGCAGTTGGGGGTGATCAGGCGAGCAAGGGAGGGCAGTTGAGGGCCATCGGGCCAGGAAGGGAGGGCAATCGGGGCCATCGGGTTGGCAGGGGATGGCAGTTGGGGGCAATTGGGCCTGCAGGGGAGGCCAGTTGGGGGTGAGTGAGCAGGCAGGAGAGGGCAGTTGGGGGCCATCAAGCTGGCAGGGGAGTGGTTAGAGGGCGATCAGGCCAGAGGCAGAAGTAGTTAGGGTCAATCAGGCAGGCAGTCCCAGATTGTGAGAGGGATGTCCGACTGCAGGTTTAGGTCCGATCCTGCAGGCCTAACCTGGCAGTTGGACATCCCCCAAGGGGGTCCCAGATTAGAGAGGGCTGAGGACACCCCTCCAGTGCACAAATTTTGTGCACTGGGCCTCTAGTGTGTTTAATAATTCTTTGTGGACAAAACACCAAATGGGAGGGAATAAAGTATTAGGTAGATTGTTCACTGTGAGCTTTAGAAAACCAAACGATATTACCTTAGACTTTTGCTTCTGCCTGTAAAAGGTGCAATAAGTTTTGTTGCTCTGCGAACTGTAGGAGGTATAATTTATGAGACATTTCATGAAGCTGCTAAACATTGAAGATTATTATTCGATGACACTATCTGGAAAGATACAATTGATGATGCAATCATCCTTAATATACCCAAATAACTACTGCAACTTTTTGCGTATATATATATATGTGTGTGTTCAGATGTCCTTCTGAAGCAGAGAAATTATGGGATGAGAATAAATCTCATTTTATTGAAGATTTCTGTTGGAAATTACATAGAAGAGAAGGTTCCTGTGTGAACTATGAAATACATGCCCTCAACAAAATTCAAGAGGTATTCACATTGCATGGGATGAAATGTTCACATTTCAAACTCCCGGACTATCCTTTATTAACAAATACAAATACATGTGATGAATCGTACAAGCAACAATAAGCAGAGGTTTTGATAAATTCTCTGAATCATGAATAGTTGGCAACCTTTCAGATTTTAACTTCAGCCATCAAAGATCAAACTTTATGCCCCAAATGCTTTTTCTTGGATGGTCCAGGTGGTAGTGGAAAAATCTATCTTTATAAAGTTTTAATACATTATATTAGAGGTCGTGGTGGTACTGTTTTACCAACAGCGTCTACAGGAATTGCTGCAAATTTGCTTCTCGGTGGAAGAACCTTTCATTCCCAAAATAAATTACCAATTCCATTAAATGAAACTTCAATTTCTAGACTCGATATAAAGAGTGAAGTTGCTAAAACCATTAAAAAGGCCCAACTTCTCATTATCAATGAATGCACCATGGCATCCAGTCATGCTATAAATGTCATAGACAGATTACTAAGATAAATTATGAATTTGAATGTTACATTTGGTGGGAAAGTTTTCCTTCTCAGAGGGTATTTTTGACAATGTCTCAGTATTGTACTGCATGCTATGTGATCAGCCATAGTACAAACCAGTTTAAAATACTGTAATGTTTGGGGGTGTTTCAGAAAGTTGTCTTTTAAAACACAAATATGAGATCAGAGTATTCTGCTTATAGTGAATAGTTAGTAAAACTTGGAGATGGCAAACTTGATAGCAGTTTTCATTTAAGAATGGTTATTATTGAAATCCCCTGTGAAATGGGTTGTAACAGATCTATTATTGAAGCTACCTTTGGAAATACTATATCTACAGATAATATTAAAAATGTATTTAAATGTGTGATTTTTTTGTCCAAAAAATGAGCATGTTCAAAGATTAAATGAAGAAGTTTTGGATATACTCAATGGAAGTTTTCACAGATATTTGAGTAATGATTCTATTGATTCAACAGATGATGCTGAAAAGGAAAATTTTCCCATCAAATTTCTTAATGGTATTACTCCTTCAGGATTGCCATGTCATAGATTAAAATTGAAAATGGGTGCAATCATCATGCTACTGAGAAATCTTAAATAGTAAATGGGGTCTTGTAATGGTACTAGATTTATTATCAAAAGATTGAGAGATAACATTATCAAAGCTGAAATATTAACAGGATCTTCAGAGGGAGAGATTGTTCTGATTCCAAAAATTGATTTGTCCCCATCTGACACTGGCCACCCATTTAAATTAATTCAAAGATAGTTTCCCGTGATGCCAGCATTTGTGATGACTATTAATAAATCACAAGGACAAACTCTAGATAGAATAAGAATATTTCTACCTGAACCCATTTTCGGACATGGTCAGTTATATGTTGCTTTCTCTTGAGTTCAAAGAGCGTGTGGCTTTAAAGTTAAAGTTGTAAATACTTCATCACAAGGGAAATTAGTCAAGCTCTCTGAAAGTGTTTTCACTCTTAATGTGGTATACAGGGAGATATTAGAATAAGTTTAATCAATTTATCAGTCATTGTTTGTACAAATATTGTTTTTATGCCATGTTTTTGTATCATGTCTTTGTTGTTGTTATTGTTTATTTATTAATAAATTTATATATTATTTTCATATACATTTTACTAATTTTCTTTCATCTCTGACACTTATATTATAAAGGGCAAATAGCAATATTAATATATTTCCTCTAATTAATTCCCTTTCAATGTGCATGAATTTGTGCACCATGCCACCAGTCTATGCATATAAATCCCCCAGTTAATCTCTTCCTCCCTCCACTCCTGACTTCCCTCTAAGATTCATCAATCTGTTCCATGCTTCTATGTCTCTGGATCTATTTTGTTCATTAGTCTATTTTATCCATTAGATTCCACATATGAATAAGATCATATGATACTTATCATTCTCTGACTGGCTTATTTCGCTTAGCATAATATTCTCCAGGTCCCTCCATGCTATCTCAAAGGGTAAGGAATCCTTTTTCACAGCTGCATAGTATTTAATGGTATAAATGTACCAGTTTTTTTTTTTAATCCACTCATCTACTGATGAACACTTGGGTGATTTCCAGATCTTAGCTATTGTAAATTGCACTGCTATGAACATGGGGGTACATACATTCTTTCTGATTGGTATTTCAAGTTTTTCAGGATATATTCCTGAAAGTGGGATCACTGGATCAAATAGGTCCATTTTTAATTTTTTGAGGAAACTCCATACTGTTTTCCATAGTGGCTGCACCAATTTGCATTCCCACCAGGAATGAACTAGTGTTCCCTTTTCTCCACATCTTCACCAGCACTTGTCATTTGTTTATTATTGCCAGTTTTGTAGACATGAGGTGATATCTCATGTGGTTTTAATTTGCATTTCTCTGATGACTAGTGATGTTGAACATATTTTCATATGTCTCTTGGCCTTCAGTATGTCCACTTCTATATTTAGGTCCTTTGTCCCTTTTTAATTGGATTGTTTGTCTTCCTTTTGTTAGTTGTATCATTTCCTTACATATTTTGAAAATTAACCCCTTATCAGATGTATCTGCCAAATATGTTCTCCCGTGTAGAGCTCCCTTTTCATTTTATTGATGGTTCCTTTTGCTGTGCAGAATTTTTTTTGTTTGTTTTTAATTTTCATGTAGTCCCATTTATTTATTTTCTTCTTAATTTTCTTTGCCCAAGGAAATTTATCAGCAAGCATATTGCTGCAAGTTATGTCTGAGATTTTTCTACCGATGGCTTCTTTGGGGATTTGTATGGTTTCATGACTTACATTTAAGTCTTTTATCCATTTTGAGTTTATTCTTGTGTATGGTGTAAGATTGTGGTCGATTATCATTATTTTCATGTACCTGTTCAATTTTTCCAACACCATTTATTGAAGAGACTGTGACCATGATAAAGTTGGATTTATTCCAGGGGTGCAAGGCTAGTATAATATTTGCAAATCAATAAGTGTGATATACCACATAAACAAAATTGAAAGACAAAAATCACATGATCATATCAATTGACACAGAAAAAGCTTTCAACAAAATTCAACACTCTTTTGATAAAAGAATTTCTCAGTGAAGTAGGATTAGAGGGAGCAAACCTCAACATAATAAAGGCCATATATGGCAAACATATAGCCATAATCATACTCAATAGGCAAAAACTAAAACCATTTTCCCTAAGAACAAAAACAAGACAGGGATGTTCACTTTTACCACTCTTAGTCAACATAGTATTGGAAGTCTTAGCCACAGTGATCAGACAAGAAGAAAAAATAAAAGGCATCAAAACTGGAAAGGAGGAAGTAAAACTGTCATGCTTTGCAGATGACATGATATTGTACATAGAAAAACCTAAAGACTCCACCAAAAATCTACTAGATTTAGTAAATGAGTTTGGCAATGTAGCTTGATACAAAATTAACACCCAGAACTCCATGGCATTTCTATATGCCAATAATGAACTCAGAAAGAGAAACTAAAAATACAATCCCATTTACCAGTGTAACAACAAAATTAAGATACTTGGGAATAAACTTATCAACAAGATAAAAAACTGTACTCAGAAAACTATAGGACGTTGAAAAAAGAGATAGAGGAAGATATAAATAAGTGGAAGAATATACCCTGTTCATGGATTGGTAGAATCAACATCATTAAAATATCCATATTACCCAAAGCCATTTACAGATTCAATGAAACCCCTACTAAAATACCAAAGGCATATTTCACAGATCTAGAACAAACACTCCAAAAATGTATAAGGAGTAAAAAAAAAAAGACCCTGAATAACAGCAGTGATTTTGAGAAAGAATAACAAAATTGGAGGGATCACAATATCAGATATCAAGTTATACTATAAAGCCACTGTAATCAAAACAGCCTGGTACTGGTGCAAGAACAGGCATATAAATCAATGGAACAGAATAAAGACCCCAGAAATTGCCCCAAGGCATTAATATTTGATACAGGAGACAAGCACATACAATGGAGTAAAGACAGTCTCTTCAATAAATAGTGTTGGGAAAATTAAACATGTACATGCAAAAAAAAAGATATTCTTTCTTTATCCAAATCCATTCTAATCTGTTGTTTCCAATCTCCAGTGGGTGGAAAATTAGATCATTCATTTTGTTTAAATGGTACTTATAATGGACTGGTTTTTGGATAGAGGAGAGAATAAGATGAATAGATATGGAAGAAAACATATAAGTGTTAATTGTAAAATCTAGGTGATTGGCACATGACAGTTCACTGTGCAATTCTTTCAACATTTTGTTATGTTGGAATTTTGAATAACAAAATGGTTGGGGAGGAAATTGTGCTTATGGTAATAATTAATAATCAATGATTGGTACATGACATAATTGCCTAAAAATAAAGTGCATGAACTTTTGGATATGACTTAATTTAATACACTATACTGGTTCCTCAGGTTTCTTTTTTACTCACTTCAACATTTTTGCTTTCTCAATATGAAATAGTAAAATAAATGGCACATAGTTAACATATTTTAGGGTCCTTTGAAAAATAATGTTAGGCTTTTTTGCTGGCTTGCTTATTTTACTTTTGCTTTTTTATTATATTGGAGTTGGGGCAGCAATAAAACACAAGTGACGTTTCCCTAAAATACAAATCCTATCAAATACAAGAGTGATATGCAAATTGACCATCACTCCAACACACAAGATGGCCACTCCAATGTAATCAAAGATGGCTGCCCCCATGTGGACACAATATGGCCGCCACACGGTGACCAGCAGGGGAGGGCAGTTGGGAGGGACCAGGCCTGCAAAGGAGGGCAGTTGGGGGTAATCAGACCAGCAGGGGAGGACAGTTCGGGGGGGACCAGGCCTGCAGGGGAGGGCAGATAGGGGTGACCAGGCCAGTAGGGGGGGGAAGTTAGGGGCATTTGGGCTGTCAGGGGAGCCATTAGGCATCAATCAGGCTGGCAGGGGAGTGGTTACTGGGTGATCAGGCTGGCAGGCAGGCGAGCGGTTGGAAGCCAGACGTCCTGGATTGTGAGAGGGATGTCCAACTGCTGGTGGGATCAGGCCTAAATGGGCAATCACACATTCCTTGAAGGGTCTCAGATTGGAGAGGTTGCAGTCTGGGCTGAGGGACACTTTCCCACCACCACCACTTACACGAATTTCATGCACTGGGCCTCTAGTCTAAGATAAATCAACATTATACTTGGCATTGACTTTGAGTTCCAAGCACAATATATTCCTTTAAAATGCAAAAACAATCTAATTAGTTTGTATAAATCTGAGGAAAACTGCAAAATCAATGGTAGGCAACTGGCAGATATTTGAAATTCAAACCTATCTCTAATGGTTGAATCACATTTAAAAAACTGAATGTACTATAGTAATGACCCAGGTTATAATGGGTCCTGAAGAGCTGATGAAAGACTTGCAATGATAGAATCAGGAGAGAGAAATGGGTGGTGATTTTTTTTTCTTATTAAAGAATCCGATGAATGTTTAGCCAACTTTTTTTGAAGTGAAGGAAATAATCTCACTAAATTTAATTGAAGTGGCTCATAGAAAACATGAGTATTTTACATATATTCATTCTGTACCTAAACTGCAATAAGCAATGTAAGTAATTTGCTGTCTTACTTCTGGGCTCTGAGAACTTCCTACTTGTGTCAGGTGGGAAAACAAAAACAACTTCTACAACAACATAAGACAGTGGATTGAAAATTGGCCCTGATGGGAAAGGCAAGTAGAGCTTGGCATGGACTATTTCAGAAGCTTATCCTCAGCAGTGCCCAGAGTCTTGGCAACATTGTATGAAAAATGCCAAGAGAATCATGAGTCTTTGACTTCTTAAAACAACAGAATTCTATTTAATAGATTGTTCTGCACAGTTGGACAGACAATGGCCATAGTCTGTCTTCAGTGGTAAGTGTTCAGACAATAAAATTAATTGAAGATGAGACTGACATGAACAAGAGTCCAGAAGAACAGGTCACTAAAAAGAAAGCCAAGGCTCTGATAATGTATCTAGTTCTGCACTGTTCTACAGTGATATGGATGGAAGTGTTGCATTGCCTGCTATTATTTTTGAATACTTAACAGAATGGAAGTCCAGCTTCTTGAGATTCATACATAAATCATCACAGAGCAGCCTACATTCTGCACAGAGGAAGGCATTTAAAAATGTGGGAGCAGCATCCCACTTAAAAATGGAGCTAGATAAACCTGTCAGTGGATATGGGATGTCAAAGGGTAGATGGTTGCAATCTCCTCTGGGATACATCAACCCAAACTCAGCCGCGGTTGTGGAAAACTCTGACAGCATCTGTTTGCCTTTCAACAGCACCCCCAAGGCAGCTGTTCTCTGATTGTGGGGACACATTGGCAGCACGCCTTCCCAAGTTTAATGCTTTACAGTCGCTGCTATGTGTGAGGACAGGTGTGGAGGTGAAAAGGGCAAGACCCATCTTTTTAATTTTTATCTGAGTATCATGATGAGAACAAGCCCTTATAATGTGTTGATCCAGGTGACACAGTGATGAGAGCATGGAGAGTGTTTAGGCTCAAGATGTTGCTCAGCCAGTCACCAGCAGTGTGACCTGGCTGAGTCCCAACCCTCAAGGCTGCAGGTTCATTTCATGTGGAGGAGGGGTGATAATGATTTGACTCCTTGCACGGTTGGGTTGTTGTGGGAGTGATAAATGTATTGTATGATGTATGATACATCAGAAGGGTTCAGGACAATTTTGCTATTTTCATCACAATATTTCAGAACATTTTATTTGCATACATCAATCTTTAAAACCATCAGGAGTAGTTATTATTACCCTTTTTACCCATGAGACAACTAAGGCTCTGAGGAGTTGTGTGTAAAAAGGCCTCAAGCTTGTAGAAGATGGAGTCTCTATTTGAACTTAAGTGTGTCTGGCAGTTAGCATGATCTGGTCCTGGTGTTAGCTCTTTGAGTCCATTGTTCAGCATACCCCTTAGTCCTGGGAAGACTGGGCAGTTATAACCCCAGTTCTGGTTCCAAATCCTATTGCTTCCCAGTCTTCCATAGCTGGTATCATCATGCCCCAGTCTTAGCTTCTCTTCATTGATTTCTTTTTCATCTCTATCTTGGGCCACATGTACCAATCAAAGATAGAGAAGTTACAAAAATGCTTTGGGACTAAGTTGTTTTAAAACATAAATGTACAGATTGAGCACAGATGATGTAAGTCAGGACTACACCATTCAGAACCACATTCCTGTTTTGTTTTTGTTTTTAAGAGATCAAGATCATTTGTTTTCTTTTGTATAACAGATAGAAAATGGCTACTTACTGCCATACATTGTTATAGGGAAGAACTTTTAGTGGTAAAAACATATATTTTTAAAAGGTTGCCCTTAAGAGTTGAACTTGTCAGTTATTCCTAAACTGAAGTTAGGAGTACGCCTCATTAGGAAGGGACACAAAGCTTAGTGGTACAATCTGTGACTGTTTAAAAAAAGCCCTGCCTTGTCCCCACCCTCATGGGCACAGGAACAGAAAGGCTGTGTTCATTCTGTACTAAAAGTTCCATCACAAGTTGGGTAAATCCACTCAACATAGACACATTCCAAATATTTGCTTAATGGGTGGGCACAATTACTTAAAATAGAAATTTAGCTAGCTGAAAATTTTACTAACTTTAATATTTTCACTGATTTTTTAGCTTCAACTTGTATATACATATATCTGCAAAATATGATTTTGAAAATTCATGTCCAGGAAGAAGAAGAATAACATCTGTGAAAACTCACAAAAGCTTAAAGACATTGTGCTTTTTATTCCATGGAAAAAAATGTGGAATTGATTCATTCTTGAGCTGGAATATATTTCGACATGAAAATAAAATTTGCCTTCAGTTTTAGAGGGAGTGTTTATTGTGAGAAAACCATCCAAAAGGGGAAAAAAGTTTTTTTCTCACTAGGCATGTGAAATGGCATAGAATAGCATAAGGGATATTGGGCAAAATGCCATGGCATTCAGGAAACAGAGCTATGTTGGTAATCTGGTGTTCACTTTGACCCAGACCAATGAAACCCAATGATGACCTTTGTCTGTGAATGATCAAATATGTTAACAAACTTAAATAAAATTTGGCTAGCACTTGGAAGATGACATGTATTTCCTGTGTATTATTATGGGAAAAAATAAACAAATATGTGAGTAAATTCTCAATGAAAGGAATAGGAAATCATGACACGGTATTTTTTCAGCCATCCTCTCTTCATAGCAAATCATTTTTTTTCAAAGCAAAGGAAGAGTTTTAGCATATATCAAGTGTCCCCTGTTTCTCATTCTCTGTGGTTGTGATAGCACATAGATGTTCCGTTCATTCTTAAAAGCATGCCTGCATGGTGAGTATTGCCACTCTTACTTGCCAGTTAGGAATCCAGGTTTAGAGAAGTAACACAACCCTCTCAGGGATCCTTGGGAGCACCCTGAGGTCAGGCCTTAGCATTACCTGTGACCCTACTGAAACTCTCATCATTGACTCCACCAGACCTACTATTCAGAATCTGCATAGAGCATCATTCCAGTCGATGCAGATATATGCCTGGAGATGGTCCACCTGTTCTATGCCATATGGCTACTGTACACCATGATCTCATGGAGCATTGTCTCAAATAGCCAAGAGACCCCATGCCCAGTCTTCCAGCATAGACCTAGGACCTGAGATCCAGTGCCTGGGAAACTCAGGTCAGTAAGGCCTACTTGTCAAATGTAACTTTTTCAGTTCCAGGCACTTGTCTGCTCTGATATATAATTACTGCAGATATTCAGTCAAACATAGGGATCCATCCAAAATCTCAATTACGTTCTCAAGTTCTTGAAAGTTGATGAAATTACAACCCAACTTAGTCATGGTTCTAATAGCTAGAGAGGCGTGAAAATAATTGTTACAGCTTCTGCTCAGGACAAGAACTTTTATCACATGGAGGGTACTGTTAGCTCTTTCAACTTACTATGGTAAGAGGAAAACAATTTCAAAGTTGATACACCTTTCCTAGGTTAGCTAATGGTAGTAGGTATGAATGATGTAGATAGCTTTCTATTTTCTTCTCCACATGAAGTCACTTCTTTATATTCTCATCTTCTGCAGGGATGGACTTTCTCTTACCATCTGTGTGTTTTTTAATAAATATCTTTGGGACACAGGAAAGGCATCCTATGTTCAGACATAACTAAATCAGTCTATTAATAGGTGAAAATGTTATTTTAATTTTTTAACAGTGAGATTAATTTTAATAAAATACAACTTACCTATAATGTGTATTCATAGGTTATGTTTTAATGATCAAAACTGACTCAGATGAAATTTGTTCTGTACTAATTTCTTATGTTTTAAACTGTTTCATTATTTTATTTTGAATCCAGAATAAATCAGTAAAATATTCCCAAATTCTTATAACCCATTCTAGTTTTGGGGATGTTATTGCGAAGATAGTTCATTATTGCTGAGGAATAACGGGGTGATCAAACTCCATAAATACAGAAATACAAGTGGTAGCCCAATTAGCAGATTTACTTTGTATGTTTTGTTGTTGTTATATGGTTTTTAAAAATATTTACCTTTTTCTAGGTATGCAATGTTGTCAATCCCCCTAGTAGTTCTGACGTGTCAGTATTTAGAATCAACCACGTTTTTGCATACAAATACAGTAATGCCAAATTATGGAATCCCGTGTTTCCAAAAAGCGTCATAAAGCATGGAATAGGGCACCTGAGGTCAATTGTCACATGTGATCCTAAAGCTTAAGAAGCCTTTTCTCTCTGTTGGACATGCATGGCTATGTTTTGACATAACCAGAGATCAGAAAATAAATGGATATTTAAATGGATATTTTTATTAAACTTTGTTCTGCAGAGACCAGATGTCTATGGCAGGCCAAATGATTGTGGGAGAATTTTAATAGACAATGAAATAATCTTTCCCTATTTTCTGTTGGCAAACACTGAAATTTTTCACACTATCTCAGATAAACTTTTTAAAAAAATATATCTGATTTCAGAAAGGGAGGGAGATAAGGAGAGATATAAACATTAGAAGCATCAATGGTGAGACAGTCATTGATTAGCCTCCTCCTGTACACCCCACACTGGGGATCGAGCCCACAACCTGGGAATGTACCCTGACCTGGGATATTATCATGACCTCCTTATTCATAGGTTGATGCCTAACCACTGAGCAATACCAGCTGGGCTGATATAAACTTTTAATGTCATTAATAAATAGCTGGGTGAAAAACAGTCATTTGTAACTTTTCTGGAGACACTAGTATTCATTTTTCATAAAGAGTAACATTTAATAAAACCAAAATCAACATCTAAGGGGTGTAATTGTCTTCTGCCCTCCTCAGACTCATTGTGTAAGTAGATGGAAAACAGTGCTGTTGGGAAATCATGGCCTTAATCCCCATTAGACCACTTCTCCCATGCCATAGGAATTCACAGTGTACTTCAAAGCCTTGCTGGTCCACAGAGCTGTGAGCCCTTTGACAATCACAGCCCCAGGAGTTTGCAATCACTTTGATCAGATAGTGTAGTCACAACTGCTTTGAAGTAAGCAGAGGAAGTGAATTAGAGAGCAGGGTCCTTTTGTTTCCCTGGTTGATGACCTATCTGCAGATCACACCCCTGGACACTCAACAGTGGTTCTCATCCTGCTGAACTGCACTAATTGCCTGGGCAGCTTTTAAAGCATACTGGCTCCTACTGTTCTGATTTAATTAGTCTAGGGTGTGGCAATTTCTATAAAGCTCTCCAAGTGATGCTAGAATCACTGTGCTTAAACTTTCCATTTGGAATCATAAGCATTTTAAATAGAGCAATAAACAAACACTCCCATCTTGAGGAAAAATAAAAGAAGGAATTTACTGTAGCTTATGATGTAGTGCAAAAAACAAGACAAAACAAAAGAAAAAACAAACCATTCCTGAAGGCAACAACAACAAAAAGAGAACATAGAGAGAGAACTAATCTTTGTTTCTAAAATTCCAATAAGAGAGCCCCACCCAATAATATTCAAAAGAATATATGAGCCCAGATAAGTCCTGATAATCTTCAAGTCATTCCTATGGAGATTGCTCAGAGGCAAAACTCAGCTAGAAAAATGACAACTCATCAAATATCATTACATCAGAAACCCAAACTTATTGGACTCCTGCAATAGTCTACAATGGAAATCTTTCTTAAGGCACAGAAAGATCATCTGATCCCTGTTTCCCAATGAAGCTATCCAAATAGTTTTAACTCTAGCTCCTTGTTGCTGAGTAGTTCTCAAATTCCATCTTGTACGAGTCATTCTTTATTGCCCTATTGACTGACACAGAGAACTGACTTTGATTGATTCCTGTGATTCAAATTTATAAAAGCTAGACAAGCAGAATTGTTTGGAGACCTGATGTCAATAGATACAACAGAAGAAATAGCAAAAACCAAAAGCTAAAATGTGTAGCAATCCCAAATTTTCCTTCTTTACTGTTTACCTGAATTATTTCTGCTTCTAGTCCCTTAAGACAGAAGTGTTCTCTTCTCCTTACATTTTCTTAGATCTTTAAATGGCCTAGAGAGTTGACTTTAACAAAGAGCAAAGAACACCTCACATTTCTGGTATTACACAGGTATAACAACTTGGAGTAAGTTATCAAAGAGTGCACAAGGCCTTTTGATTTCAAGAAAGAGAAACTTAGTCAACACCAATTTGAGAGTAGAAACAGCTGGAATAACACCATCCTTCATCCCCTGTTAGGAACATCTTCACTGGTCTACGAGGGTCTGTGTCCTTCTCATGTTTCCTAACAACTTCACAGTCATTTCCATTTAGGGCCCCTACCTAAATCACAACCTTTCATCACTGATTCCACCTTCAAGAATATAAGCCAGGAAGTCTCAAGGAAATGAGTCAGTGTTGGTGGCATGTTGGCTTGGTCTTCTGTTGCCAGTGAGTACGTCTGCAGGTATTGTCTCATTGTGACAACATGGCGTATGGTTCAACATCCTCACATGGAAAAGGTTGACTCCTTAGTCTCATGTTCTTCCTGATTTCATATTTCCCCTCTCACTTTTCCTATAAAAACCTATTGATTTATTGGGATATCATGATATGCTTAGCAAAGTCAGGGCCACAAATAAAAAATAATTACCAATTTAGGTTAATAATATTAGTCAGCTCAGTAAAATAGCATGAGAAAATAAAATGTTTTGGGTCAAATTATAAGTAGATTTTTATTTGGTCTTGAATTCTCATGAAGTCCCAAATATATAATTCGTACACTTGTGGGGGAGGGGGCAAACCTCAGTGCAGCCTGCTCCCTCTTGCAGTCCAGGAGCCCTCAGGGGATGTCCAACTGATGGCTTATGCCTGCTTCCTGCATGGAGTGGGCCTAGGCTATCTATTGGACAGTTTTAGCACTGCCATGGAGGCAGGAGAGGCTCCCGCCACCACTGTTGTGCTTGCCAACGATGAGTCCAGCTTCTGGCTGAGTGGCACTCCCCCTGTGGGAGCACACTAACCACTAGGGAGCAGCTCCTGCATTGAGCATCATAGCAACTAGTCATCCCACTGTCAGGCCAAAATTGGCTCTCCAACATTCCCTGTGGGGTCCCGGATTGCGAGAGGGTGCAGGCCAGGCCAAGGGACCCCACAGGTACATGATTGGAGCCAGGGAAGGACTTGGGAGGTTTGCCAGCTCAGGAGGGACCGCGAGAGGTCTCCAGGGTGTGTCCAGCCCATCTTTCTCAGTCTGATCAGCTGGACTCCAACAGCAAGCTAACCTACTGGTCAGAGCATCTTCCCCCTGGTGGTCAGTGCACATCATAGCTCTCGGTTGACTGTCTGCCTTCTGGTGGTCAGTGCATGTCATAGCAAGCAGTTGAGTGGCCTTACCACATCATTAGCATATTACACTTTGATTGATTGAACAGCCAACCAGATGACAGGACACTTAGCATAATAGGCTTTTATTATATAGAACTAGAGGCCTGGTGCATGAAATTCATGCAGCGGGGGGGGCAGTCTTCTCAGTCCAGCCTGCACCCTCTCCAATCCAGGACCCCTCAGGGGGTTGGGCCTAAACTGGCAGTCGGACATCCCTCTCACAATCCTGGATTGCTGGATCCCAACCGCTCACTTGCCTGCCTGCCTGGTTGCCCCTAACTGACCCCTATGCCGGCCTGATCGCCCCTCACTGCCCTCCCCACTGGCCTGGTCACTTCTTACTGCTCCTGCCTGCAAGTCTGATCACCCCCAACTTCCTCCCCTGCTGGTCTAGTCACCCCCAACTGACCCCCTGCCTAACTGGTCACCCATCAGGGCCTCCCTGGCGGCCTGGTCACCACATGCAGCCTACTGTTCATTCATTTGGTTGTCCCACACTAACCCCCTTATTGGCCTGGTTGCCCCACGCAGCTTGCTTGTTCAGTTGTTTGGTCATCCCTCACTAAGACCGCTGCTGGCCTGGTCACTCCATGCAGCCTGCTTGTTCAGTTGTTTGGTTGTCCCTCACTAACCCCTCTGCTGGCCTGGTCATAGGCAGCCATCTTGTGAGGTTGTGATGGTCAATTTGCATATTAACTCTTTATTATATAGGATGCTAACTGTAAAAAAGGAGGGAAGGTACCAATCTATTATTAAATATGGACACTACATTCCTTATTCCTTTCAGAAAAAGCTCTACATTTGTTTGCTTTTACACATTGTTTTGGGCTTAATCACTATACCATTTCTTCACCCATCCAGCCAAATTGGACCATTTCCTGCAGGCTGACTGCAAATGCAGACTGTTATGGAAAGCTATTATAGGTACTCTGGACATACCAGCGACTGCCTTATTCAATGCTCTGTCTACTTATTTTCTCATATATTCATATACTATGTGCATTACTATTTAAACAAATGTCAGGGTACATTTTGTAAATTATTTGGTAACAACGCTCTATCATCCTTCATCTATCACTGCATGGGACACGTACAAATCACTTAATAAACATGTGTTAAATAAATGTATACTTGACAGAAGGATGTGTGTGTGTGTGTGTGTGTGTGTGAGACATTGCCAGATAAAAATAACTCTAGCCCTAACCAGTTTGGCTCAGTGGCTAGAACTTCAGCCTGCGATTGAAGGGTCTCAGGTTCGATTCCGGTCAAGGGCATGTACCTTGGTTGCGGGCACATCCCCAGTGGGAGGTGTGCAGGAGGCAGCTGGTCGATATTTCTCTCCCATTGATGTTTCTAACTCTCTATCCTTCTCTCTTCCTCTCCGTAAAAAATCAATAAAACATATTTAAAAAATAATAACTCTAGACTTAAGTGAGGAGAGACTTTATTAGAAAAACTAGAATAGGGGGAACACATCAAACTCAATCTCTGCCAGCATCTCAGAATCAAGCAGAGGTAGGCATTCGGTTTTCAAGAGGGATAAGCAGGCTACAGCACTTTGTGGGGCAGGGCCCATTGTGGGGCCAGCAGATAGTGTGACTAGAGAGGTTACATGGGAAAACCTTCTCCCTCTGGTCAGCCAGTTCTGGATTCTTAGGATGAACGAGAAGGGGGGATTTTCTGCCCCTTAGTGCTTGCTCAAGCTTGCAGTCTAGCCAAAGTTCAGGGCCCTGTGGTAATGAGAGAAGCCTAACTTGGGTTTGGTCAAGTCAAATCAATGGGTGAGTTACGGACTATTGTGAACATATAGCCTATCTTCCAATACATCCAAGAACATGAGACACCAAGCACTCATCGTGCCATGGAAACAAATACTCCCTGTTACAATATGACAGTAAAGCAATTGGATGAAGAGATAACATGTTTATATATTTTCTCCCAGTATTTAGACAAAGCCTGCTACAATTTTAAATTTCATAATTATTACCAGTATATGTGTGCTGAGAACCAATTCCAGCATGTAATAATTACAAGAGTTTTACCAAAAGGTTGGTGAAGCTTGGGGCGCTCAACAGGGTTGAGTCACATGTAGTTTACCTGTTGAAAATGGCTAAAAGGCATCTCCCCCAAACCTGAATAGGATGATGGTTAGCTGCCAGACAACTCAGGGCATTTTATTGCCTCCTGTTGGTCAAACACCTGAACAGCTGTAGGCTATTCCCAAAACTGACAATTTCTGTATACCCTTTGACACCATACCCTTTGAAGTGTATATTTCCACCTTGCCTTAGGACAAATTGTACTAATAAAAGCAGGTTCCTTGGTCAAGGGTAGAGCCTTCTAGCTCTGTCAGCTGGAAGCTCTTCTGACCCCCAATGCCTTTCAAAAATATCTTTCGTCCTTGGACTCCTTTTTAATCATCTATGCGCAGCCCTTTCTCCAGAATGCTGAACACTTTGTAAGGCTGGGAAAAAGAACCCTGGTACATGTGGACAATTTTCAATATGCTATGTTATTTTTATACTTTATTATGAATATTTTTAATAATCTAGTTTACATATAGTCATTTTTAGTATCATAGTTATAATTAACATTTTTTGAAGTGTTTGTAAATTTCTCAGTGTTAACCTATGGATAACTCTTTAAAAGAAGGAATTCATATAGAAGATTATTTGAACATTTTTTTTTAAATTTAATAAATCTTTATTGTTCAGATTATTATAATTTTTCCTCTTTTTTCCCCCATAGCTCCCCTCCACCCAGTTCCCACCCCACCCTCTGCCCTTACCCGCCCCCACTGTCCTCATCCATAGGTGTATGATTTTTGTCCAGTCTCTTCCCGCACCCCCACACCCCTTTCCCTCTGAGAATTGTCAGTCCACTCCCTTTCTGTGTCCCTGATTCTATTATATTCATCAGTTTATTCTGTTCATTAGATTTTTTTCATTCGCTTGATTTTTAGATTCACTTGTTGATAGATATGTATTTGTTGTTCATAATTTTTATCTTTACCTTTTTTTTCTTCTTCCTCTTCTCAAAGAATACCTTTCAGCATTTCATATAATACTGGTTTGGTGGTGAGGAACTCCTTTAGCTTTTTCTTATCTGTGAAGCTCTTTATCTGCCCTTAAATTCTGAATGATAGCTTTGCTGGGTGGAGTAATCTTGGTTGTAGGTTCTTGCTATTCATCACTTTGAATATTTCTTGCCACTCCCATCTGGCCTGCATAGATTTTGTCGAGAAATCAGCTAACAGTCGTATGGGTGCTCCCTTGTAGGTAACTAACTGTTTTTCTCTTGCTGCTTTTAATATTCTCTCTTTGTCTTTTGCTCTTGGCATTTTAATTATGATGTGTCTTGGTGTGGTTCTCTTTGGATTCCATTTGTTTGGGGTTCTGTGCACTTCCTGGGCTTTTAAGTCTATTTTTTTCACCAGGTGGGGGAAGTTTTCAGTCATTATTTCTTCAAATAGGTTTTCAGTATTTTGCTCTCTCTCTTCTTCTGGCACCCCCATAATTCTGATGTTGGTACACTTGAAGTTGTCCCAGAGGCTTCTTACACTATCTTCAACTTTTTTTATTTTATTTTTTTATTTTTTTTTTCGTTTTGCTTTTTCGGTTGAGTGTTTTTTGCTTCTTTGCATTTCAAATCTTTGACTTGATTCTTGCGATCTTCTAGTCTGCTGTTAGGTCTCTGTATAATATTTTTTATTTCAGTCAGTGTATGTTTAATTTCTAGTTGGTCCTTTTTCATATCCTTGAGGGTCTCACTAAATTTATCAGCCTTTTCTAGAAAATTCTTGAAAAACCTTATAACTGTGGTTTTGAACTCTATATCCAGTTGTTTGCTTTCCTCCATTTCTTTCATTTGTGATCTGTTTCTTTGTCTCCACATTTTGGCTGCTTCCCTCAGTTGATACAGTGGGTTTGTGTGCTAGGTGTCCTAGAGGGCCCAGTGACTCAGCCTCCCCAGTTACCTGAGGTGGACACTCTTGATGCACCCCTTTGTGGGTTGTGTGCACCGTCTTATTATAGTTAAACCTTGATTGTTGTTGGTATCACTGGGAGGAATTGACCTCCAGGTCAATTGGCTATGAGGATCAGCTGTGTCTACCCTGGGAGAACTTCTGTGCTAGAGACACCCTTATGAGACAAGACTTGCAAAAGCCTCTGTGCTCAGCTTGGATGGGGCAGGGTCTCAGGGCGGAGCAGAGAGCATTGGTTTCCCATCAGCCATGCTCTGATAGGTCCCTGTGTCTCAGTGTCCTGTGGTAATCACTACAAGCACCTCTGAGAGAAAGCCGCCCTTGAGTTCTGCCTGCTGCCAGACAGTCCAGTTTCTCCCCAAATGAGTCTGGGTCCCAAAGTCTCGACCAGAACTGGAGTTCAGTGCAGTCAGGAGCTTTTGCTCCCTACCGCTTGAGAAAGCCAGCAGCGTACTCAGTTGCCTGCCCTCTCTACACACGCGCCTTGGTACCTCTGCCTTCCGCAGTTCCTCTGAGGCTCAGTGTGCTTTTCTCTTTTCTGGCAGTCCAGTTTCACTTTGTATGAGTCTGGGTCCCTAGAGTCTCACCCGGAACTTGAGTTCAGCGAAGTGGGGAGCTTTTGTCTCCCTCCCGCTTGAGAAAGCCAGCAGTGCACTCAGTTGCCAGTCCTCTCCACACACGCATCTCAGTACCTCTGCCTCCTGCAGCTCCTCTGAGTCTATGTGTTTTTCTCTTTCCTTCTAGTTCTAGAATTTCCACTCATCCAGCTTTCCTGTGGTTCTGGATGATGTCTGTTTTGTCTTTTAGTTGTAGTTTTGAAATTGTTGTGCGAGGCAGCAGTTTAGGTGTTTACCTATGCCACCATCTTGGTTTCTCTCTATTTGAACAGTTTTAATAACTCTCCCTACAATAGAATTGGTCACCATAAAAATATACATGTTATAAAAATACATGTTATAGAGAAAGCCATCATTTGAATTACTGATCTATCCTCTGCCCTGTCTCCTGGGAAGCATCTGACTTTTTGAAGAACAGATTTTTCATTTTAATATTACCCAGTTTTGAACACTAGTTTCAGTTGAAAAATTGGAAGATATAAAATGCAAAACTGTGTGATCACACAGGTATTTTATATATTTACTAGAGGCCAGTTGCAGGAAGATTCGTGCAAGAATAGGGCTTCCTCAGGGGTATTTCTGCAATAATAGGGCTTCCTGCAGCCATCTCCGCCACCCCACCTGCTTCCCTCTCATCTCCGCCACCCCTCCTGCTTCCCTCCTGTCTCCACCTCCCTGCTTGCTTCTCCGCAGCTTCACTCCCTTTTTCAGTGCTTGGCTCCCTTCTAAGCTGTCTTCAGTCTTCACTCTGGGCCTGTATATGCAAATTAACTGCCATCTTGGTTGGGTTAATTTGCATACTCACTCCTGATTGGCTTGTGGGGGTAGCGGAGGTATGGTCAATTTGCATGTTTCTCTTTTATTAGTGTAGATCTCAGGTCAAAGAACATCATTAAGGCTTAGATGATAATCATTCTTGTAAACTGAAAATGTATTCAGCAAACATTGGCTTTTCTGTCTTTCCAAATACAAACTATCTTATCTTCTTGTATAAGCAGAATAAACTTCATGACAGTATTATTTAAACTGAGTTTCTTATTAGCAAAATGTAAAAGTGGTGTTAATAAGATACATAAAATATATTTTTAAAGTAAAAACTTACTTCAAAGAGAAAGAAGCTCATGGTCAGATATGTTTTTGTTTCTCAGTGGCAGCACTGTTCAGTACCTCACTTATGCTACTGCATACTATGACATTCTAGTTTGTATTTCTTTTCTCTTGCTAATCTGCATGCTCTCAGTTTATTTCATAGACCGAGCTATGGAACCTAGGGGTGTAGAAGGAAAGCTTTTCCTACCCTAGGGGTCTTCACAGAGATAATCAAAGTAAAATGGGCTCATCGGGGTGGGTCCTAACCCCATCTGAGTAGTTTTCTTATAAAAAGCGGAGATCAAGGCACATACGCATATGGAGGGACAACCATGTGAAGACACTGGGAGAAGACAGCTTTCTGAAAGCCAATGAAAGAGTTCATAGGAGAAATTGATCCTGCTGACACTGTGATTCTCCACTTAGGGGGAACGCAAGAAGGGTGGTAACAGAGTTTGATGACAATCACATATGAGATGGGAACTTGCAGATAAATCCATTTAAAAATGACCAGAAAACCATTAAATTATGATAAAAAAGATTTATCAAAATATGATAGAAAACCATCATTGGAAAAATAATGTTAATACTCTCCGTGATTTGAGACTGAAAATTAAATGATAAAAAGTAAGTGATCTTAACATACCAAAAAAGTAAAAGAAAAAAAATGAGTAAGTTGGATTGTTTGAGAGCTACAGTGTATGCCTTAGGGCTGTAACACTCAGAAGTGCACAGCCTTGTGCTAACCCTGGGGGAGTTCAGGCCCATCAGGAGAATCCCATCGCACTTCTTGTTTTAAGAACTTCAGTGCATGTTGAGATGTGATTTGTTTGGTTTTTGTTCTGTTTAATATATGTAGGAGGAGGGCAGACTCACTTCTCTACTTTGTTCTCAAACTCCTGTTTGGGTGGGATGATTCAGATGTTCCGGAAGAGAGAACAGGGCAGCTTGAGTGATGGGAGTGCCAAAGCCTGTGTCAGAGAATGTTGACCAGCTTCTTTCCCTTTCCAGGGCTCTCCTCATGCCAGCCTTTAGCATTCTGGGTATTTTTCTTTTCAGAGGTCTTCCTCTCTGCTCTGTACATTGACCTTTCTTGATTAGTCATGACATGGTCCTAAAAGTGTAATTCAGCCCTGGCTGGTATGGCTCAGTTGGTTGGAGCTTCATCCATATGCACTAGAAGGTCAAGGGTTCAATACCTGGTTTCTGGTTAGGTCCCTGGTTGGGGTGTATGCAGGAGGAAACTGATGGATGTCTCTCACTTCTCTCTCTCTCTCTCTCTCTCTCCCCCTCCTCAGTTTTAAAATCTTTAAAAATCTACTTCAGAGCTTTATTCCCTGCTCTCATCACATAGTGAGTTGACCTTTCAATAACCTGTTGGGTTTTGTGTCTGTGTGTGTGTGTTTACCCTCTCTACAAAATTAATCAAAGCTTTTGCTTATTGCATTACTAGTTTTTGGAACTAAGTTGATTTCTTATATTGGTCAGTGGTTCTTGGTAGAAGAAAGGACATATACCCCACTTTCTGCTCTTCAGTGGAGCCTGTGTGTTTATTTTCCTGAAATGCTGACAAAGGGTGTTCGTGGATATCGTTGGTGGCTGGCATGGAAATTTTTATTCTTTCATTGGGAAACTCCATATATCTCTTTCTGTTTGTGTTCTTAAGCAAGGCTCTCTGACCCAACTTTTTAATAGAATTTCTGCCAAACTCAACTTGTTGGAAGGAGTGATTTACTATTCTAGGCATAAATGTTAGCAAATTGTGGGGTGAAGCTACACTTTCATGACATTTGCCAAGAACATGTTTATAACATGAAGTCTCTCTCTTAGTCTCCACCCAGAAAGGTCTCCAGGGAAAAGCTACATTTTTCTATCTGGAACCAATTTAGAATTAAATGTTGGACTGGAATGTGCATCTCCTAGTTTAGCCAGTTATTTTCTTCTTTTTAATAATATAAATCCATTATTATTCCAATAAAGAAAAAAATTAATTCTCAAGGGGTTTCTGACAACTCCTAACTCCTAAAAATATCATTCTGTTCCAGCCAAATTTTAGGTTAAACAAATAAAATTGACTGTGTTAACAATTAAATAGTAAAATCAAAGCAGGGAGGGGATTGCTATAATTTAATTGGATTGGGTTCAAGGATCTTTTTAACTTGCTCATGTTCATACTTATAATGTACTGGGGGTATATAAAGTCCAGAGCAATTACTGAATTTTGTTGATAATAGAGAAGGAAAAATCCTTTTGTGAACAAATTACACACACACACACACACACACACACACACACACACACACACACACCTGATATTCTAAGCTTTTTACTTACAGTATTTCTTATAGAAAAGACATTGAAAATACAGGAAGCAAGAAAACACAAATTTTACATCATTTTCTTTCCTTTGAAGAATTTACTAAGATATATAGGTAGAAAGACTCATTTTTCCTTCCCTCCCATTTTAATTTTTATCAGGTTCTTTATTCTGTGTCAGAATAAAATACCCTTAACCATGGTTTTTCTGCTAATAGTTTGGCATTTAGTTTTTCCCCTCTTTGAACATAAATGTGAAGTCTTGTAAATAATAACTGATTTAGAAGGGGAGAATTTATTGACAGTAAACAAAAGGGAACCTCATTATCATTACTTAAGTTCAAAATGTAGATATCTAATAATTTGCCTCCAAGTGATCAACTCCACTTACTACTCAATTATATGTGTTTTTTTATGACTTGAACATGAAATCACAATTATACAATAGCAATCTGTTCCAACACTCTGTTAATGGTTCCCAGATTCTATCTAAAAGGGCACATACATGAAAGATGAGAAACTCATCTCTCTGGGAATACACAGTTTTTCCCACCTAAATCCTATTCAGAATTTCTATATTCACAGCAAGATGGTGTCACTCTGTATTTCTATTTATTTCCTACATTAATATCAGCAGCCAAGAAAAACAAAAGAACAGCATTCTTATGGTTATTTATTTTTAAAAAGCATAATGTTCCCTAAAAGTGTCATTCTACCCCCTGCTTATTATTTCCATGTTATTCTTTTTAAGCCTTGAAAAAAGTGCCCACTTTGAGGCCCCTGCTGGAAATCAAACACATCTCTTGGCCAGGCCACCCACGGGCTATTCCTGTCCTTCAGGCTTGCTGAGAGTGATGTCATGGGGACACGCAAAAACTCATTCTTCCAGGGAGACTCTGAAGACTCTGAAGACTCTTTTGTTTGCAGGGCCAGGCCCACAGTTCCCCAAGAGAGGGTGATGGGTAGACCACTTCCTCCAATGAGCATGATTTAACAAAACATCTCCATAGTTCATGATGCTCAGGATCCCACTATATGACATCCAGTAACTGGTTTTTGTTTGTTCCATTTCGATAAATGATGCACAAACCAATATTATAACAAATATCTCTTTTCCCCTCCTTTGACCTCCACCCTTGCCAACTTGCCACATGCTGGCTACACTATCTGAATATCTGAATCCTGGGAGACCAGAGTCTGTGTGGTAGGCACACCCAGCTCCCTGCCCCACTGGCCTTTACCAGTTGCCCTGTGGGTGCCGCCCTACCTCCAACCCACCTCTGTTGTTTAAAACATTTTTTTTAAATGTAATCTGTTTCTTAGAAAATTTTTCTTAGATTGAGAAATATAGTTCTCTGAGACATGCCTTTTAGCAGGGACCACAGGAAACAGAGGAATAGATTTTAAGTGTGATAACTGCAAGTGGAAATATTTGTTATTTTCAATGAACATGAGAAATAATGACAAGCCTTCAATGAGGTATGAAGAGGTTAAGTGGACCACAGAGATTAAATTTCCCCCAGCTAATCCATTGCTGAGAACACCCAGATAATACAATGGCTAACAAAATCTTGAGGTGGAAAAGGGACTTTCATTGTTTCTCATAATCTTTTTTTATTTTATTCTTTCAACTGGAAAATTATTCCCATTGAAAAATTTCAATCATTACATACTCTAAGATGTTTAGCAAAGACTGTTCAGTACTCGGAAGCTGTGAAAATCCACTTTCACTCTCAAAACATCTGTACCCCCCATTGGGGTTTTGGCTCTATCTACTATACTTGCCTTCCAGTATAAACACAGGAGAACAGCAATTTCCCATTGACATTGCAGTGCATAGCTACAAACTTAGGAATAAATGAGTAAACACATTACTGAACAGCAGCATGAAAGAACAGAAACAATTGCCTGGTTGTTTCATTAAAAAGCATAGGGAATTAGTTGACTGTGTTCATGTAGATTTGGGTTCATGCACCTCCTACACACACGCACACACACACACATACACACACACCAAGCACATGCTGTTTTAGCCCCCAAATTACAGTGGCTCTAGCCATCTTATCAATAGATATAAACAAACAAAAAACACTGTTTAAACTTCATCATAATCATGGTCAATGCATGCATACAGATAAACTTCCTTTTAATTTGTTGGAACCAATGGCCTTAAGGGAAAGTAATATTTATTGATCTTGTAATGCATCAGGCACAATGTTTACAGATTTTAGTCTTTTAAACAGCACACACACACACACAAATAGCTTTGTTGAATAATTTTTTATTTTTCAATTACAGTTGAGATACATTATTATATTAGTTTCAGGTGTATAGCCCAGTGATTAGACATTATGCAAATAAATATCTTTAAGAATAAAATTACTTTCTTTATTTTTATAAAGAAGATGGTAGGTTCAAAGAAGTAACTTATCTGAGGTCAGGAAGATTTATATAATATATCTACACTAATAAAAGAGTAAGATGCAAATTGACCACACCTTCTCGACACCCACCAGCCAATCAGGAGTGAGTATTCAAATTAACCCTCAAAACGATTGTGGGTTAATTTGCATATGCACTGAGCAGCTGGGGGCGGGGCGAGCCACTCTGGGTCTCTGGGCAGTGTGGGAAGGCGGAAAGGCGGCTCCGGGCCAGAGCAAAGGCGGTGCCAGCAGCCAGGGGAAGGAAGGCCCGTTCTTGCATGAATCTTCGTGCATCAGTCCCCTATTTATACTTCTATAGCCCAGTATAGTACATGTTGATAGGATGAACAGGTGGTGAACAGAATTTACACATCTTATATTTCATTGGACAGATTATGTTTTGTTCTGATATGGTGACTACCTAAGCTTTCATTATTTATAATTTACCACATTAGCTATAAACAACAACAATCTAATAAAGACGGTATATTTGAAAAGCTGTATTTTTAGATGATTTTATATAACCATGTTTTAATTGTACAACTTAAACTATCACTTGTTGCCTAACCAGAGTGTCTCAGTGATTGAGCATTGGCCTAGGAACCAAAAGCTCAAGGTTCAATTCCCGGTCAAGGCACATGCCAGGGTTGCGGACTCTATCCCCAGTGTGGGGTGTGCAGGAGGCAGCTGACCAATGACTCTCTCTCATCATTGATGTTTCTATCTCTCTCTCCCTCTCCTTTCCTCTCTGAAATCAATAAAAAATATATTAAAAACTAAAATATCACTTGTTCTTAGGTAATGGATATTAACTTTATATCTATCAGTTATGTTTTGTTGTTTTTTACTGTATCTTGTTGAAAGTATTACAGATGTCCCCCTCTCACCCCTCATATTGACCTCCTTCTCTCCACCCCACCCCGCCCCAGGCCTTCACCACACTATTGTCTGTGTCCATGGGCAATGCATATATGCATATAAGTTCTTTGGTTAATCTCTTCCCACCCCCCACCCCCCCTTAGCCCCTTTTCCTCTGATATCTGTCAGTCTATTCCATGCTTCCATGTCTCTGGATCTATTTTGTTTGTCAGTTTCTTTTGTTCATTAGATTCCACATATAATTGAGATCATATGATATTTGTTTTTCTCTGTCTGGCTTATTTTGGTTAGCATAATACTCTTAGTTTTACATTTATTACTTAGTAAGATGTTTGTGCAGTTAATTAATTTTATTAGCCTCTAAATTTGGTAAATTTTGACTTCATCATATGATGAAGGTGAAGTGAATATCTTGTTATCCTTTAAAAGGATTAAAAATGCGATCACATATGTTTGATTGCCCTTTCAATAATTTATCTAAAAAAGACTTAGTATTGGTTTCATTAGGTGTTTTTGTATACTATGACCAAAGCCAATTATTGCTTTAGGATTTCAACAAACAATGACATTTCTGGCAAAACAGCACTGAAGGAGAGAACTGTCAATATTTCATATTCTATGTATTCTAACCAATTAAATTATTAAAAAGGAGAATGCTTAAAGGACATTTGAAATATGTATTGTGGTAAAATTTGGAACTCATAATGAAAGAAAGACATTACATAGTAATATATTGAGTTGAAGAAGACTAAATGATAAATAAAAAGAAAGAAGGGGATCTGAAGTGCATTTCATGAAAGGAAACTGTCCCTATGTCATTGGGATTCTGTCTGGGATTGCCTAGGAGCTGGGAGCTGTTATGGTATAAAGCACATTCATCTTAGGCACTCAAAAGCTTTTCTATCAATTCCTTTACTCATCTTCTTTCTCCCGGACCATCATCCTGAAATCTGTTTCTTCTCAGTAAAATGATCCAGGGATCCAATTAATCTTGTAGTGGGAAAGTAGGACTCCCTTTGTGGCAGGCATTTTTATAAATATTACTAGAGACCCAATTCATGAAATTCATGCAAGGGGCTCGGTCCCCGCCACTGTGGCAGCCGCCTTTGTCTTGGCCCCTGCACACCACAGCAGCTACCTCGGCCCTTGCAGCCCTGGCTTTGTCTGGAGGTTCATCTGGTCTAATTATAATATTACACTTTTATTATTATAGATCTTATTTAGCAGCAAAACAGATCTGCAATAATGTAATAGTCCCCCCACTTTCCACATGAACCAGCCATGCAGATGTTTAAATACTTTTTTTAAGTTACCAACAGGTAGGCACCAGAGAAAGCCTTTGATACCAAGTCTATTTTTCTCCAGTGTTTAAGCTATTTCTATCATAGCACCCAATTCAACATAAAAAAATTAATGTACAGTAGGATTTCTCAGAAAGTCACATGGAGAGAATAATATTTAACCAAAGGGAAGGAATTTTTCAGAATGAAAGTTTAGTCTTTATGACAGCAATCTGGTAGGGTAGTCCAGAGATTTAAAAGCACTTTTTATACAAATCACATGTCACTTGACACTCCATCAGTTTTAAAAATGTGTACACTTAAAACTCCTTTATACTCTTTAAATATACAGAGGACCCCAGAGATGTTGAGATAGTATGCTATATATCTATCAATCTGTACTGTACTAGAAATTAAAACTGAAAACTTAAAAAATATTTAAGAATGCATTTTAAAATTACAATAATAAACCCATTGCAAGTTAATATGACTAATATTTAAATAAAATTAACTATTTTTCAAATTTAAAAAAATTAGTAAGGAGAGTGGTACTGTTTTATATATTTACAAATCTCATAAGTAATAGAAGAACTGAAATTTTAAATGTTTTTTAATATATTTTTATTGATTTAAAAGAAGGGAGAGTGAAAGGCAGAAACATCCTATCTAATAAAAGAGTAATATGCAAATTGACCATACCTCTGCTATACCCACAAGCCACACCCAGCAGCCAATCAGGAGCAAGTATACAAATTAACCCAACCAAGATGGCTGCATCCACTGAGAGAGCAGGAGGCTTGAGTTGCCCCCAGTGATGGAGGAAGCCAAGCTTTCTGCCTGCCCTGGCCTGCCTAGGCCTCCGCTCAAGGCTACAAAGTTTCAATTATAGAAGATAAATAAATCCCAATAAAAATGGCTGTGGCAGCAGAGCAAGCAGGAAGCTTGGCTCCAATCAAGGCTACAAAGTTTCAATTATAGAAGATAAATAAATCCCAGATACCAGGGCCTCTGCTTGGGTCACCAGGGTCATGGCTGGCCTGCAAACCACCACTGGCCCCTCGTACAGACTGCCCCACACCCCAAGGGAACCCCCACCCTGATCTGGGACACCCTTCAGGACAAACCAGCTGGCCCCCACCCATGCACCAGGCCTCTATCCTATCTAATCCTATCTAAAAAAAGAATAATATGCAAATTGGCCATCACTCTAACACACAAGATGGCTGCCTCCATGTGGTCAAAGATGACTGCCCCCATGTGGACACAAGATGGCCACCACAAGATGGCCAGCAGGAAAGGAGAGTTGGGAGGGACCAGGTCTGCAAGGGAGGGCAGTTGTGGGCAATCAGGCCAACAGGGGAGGGCAGTTGGGAGGGACCAGGCCTACAAGGGAGAGTAGTTGGGGGGGAACCAGACCAGCAGGGGAGGGCAGTTAGGGGCAAACAGGCTGGCAGGGGAGTGGTTAGGGGTGATCAGGCTGGCAGGCAGAAGCAGTTAGGGACAATCAGGAAGGCAGGTAGGCAAGCAGTTGGGAGCCAGCAGTCCTGGATTGTGAGAGGGATGTCCCAGATTGGAGAGCATGCAGGCTGGGCTGAGGGACACCTCCCCCATGCACAAATTTCATGCACTGGGCCTCTAGTGTGTGTATATATATATATATATATACACATATATATATATATATGAAGAGGTAATATGCAAATTGGGCCAGGACTCCATAAAAGTCATGACCAGACAGGAGGAGGTTGCGCCCACAGGTGAGGTCCATAGCAGAGACAGAGAAAGAGGCAGGGGTCTTGCCCAAGCTGATGTGACAGCTTGGGCAGCCCTGGAGCAGACACAGGCAGGGGTACTGGGGGATGCTGTGAGACAGGCACCGGTCCCAGCCCCCCATGGCCCCAGAGTGGACACAGGCAGGGGAGCTAGGGGACGCTGTGAGTCAAGTGTGGGTCCTGGGTCCTGCAGCTCCAGAGAGGACATAGTCAGGGTGGCCACGGGACACTGCACAGCTGGTGCTGTGTGAGTTCAGGTGCGGGTCCCGGCCCCTCGCAGGGTGCCTCCTCACATGATTTCAGTCATGCACTGGGCCTCTAGTCAATGATAAGAGAGAATCATTGATTGATTGCTTATTGCATGCCCCATACTGGGGATTGAGCCCACAACCTGAGCATGTGTCCTGGCAGGGAATCAAACCAGGGAATTTCTTGGTTCCTGGGATGATGCTCAACCTCTGAAGCACACTGGTTGGGTGAAGAACTGGATTTTTACATTTGTTTCAGCATTTCACCTGTTGACTGTGTTCTTTTTGTTGAAGTATATGAAGAAAATTCTGCTCACAGTGACATGTGATTTGAATATAAGAAGTATTTTAATAGCAAATTCATATACTTAAGGATATTCTTCTTTGACACTATACTAAATTCAACAAGTGGTCTTTCAAATATTTTTTCTGATGTGGAAACTGAAACCATATCCATGAACTACTCATATTCTTTTACCTGAAAATCCACTGGCTCTTGACTGGCCATTTATAAAATAACTAGAGGTCTGGTGCATGAAATTCATGCAGGGGAAGGATTCCTCAGCCCGGCCTGCACCCTCTCCAATCTGGAACCCCTTGGGGTATGTTTGACTGCCAGATATCCCTCTCACAATCCAGGCCCGCTGGCTCCTAACTGCTCACGTGCCCACCAGCCTGATTTCCCCTAACTGCCCTCCCCTGCTGGCCTGGTCACCCCTAACCACCACTGCCTTGGCCCCCACCACTATGGCCTTGTGTGGAAGGACATCTGGATGGATGTCCAGAAGATGTCTGGTCTAATTAGCATATTACCCTTTTATTAGCATAGATTGTACAACATAAGCTTTAAGGTAGAATTGCATTAGTAGAAATGGAGAGACCTTTCATTAAAAATGTATATTGGTTTGATATGATTCAGATCCACTTGTTTATGACAAAAATCAAGTCTTTAAAAATAGGATTGCTTGCCCTAGCTGGTTTGGCTCAGTGGGTAGAACTTCAGCCTGATGACTGAAGGGTCCCAGGTTCAATTCTGGTCAAGGGCACATGCCTGGGTTGTAGGTTTGATCCCCAGTAGGGCACATGCAAGAGGCAGCCAATCAATGATTCTCTCTCATCGTTGATGTTTCTATCTCTCTCCCTCTCCCTTCCTCTCTGAAATCAATAAAAATCTATTCTATATAATAAAGAGGTAATATGCAAATTGACCATCACTCCAACACACAAGATGGCTGCCCCCATGTGGTCAAAGATGGCCACCCTCATGTGGACAAGATGGCTGCCACAAGATGGCCAGTAGGGGAGGGCTGTTGTGGGCAATCAGGTCAGCAGAGAGGGCAGTTGAGAGGGACCAGGCCTGCAGGGGAGGGCAGTTAGGGGCAACCAGGCCTGCAGGGGAGGAAAGGTGGGGGGACCAGGTCTGCAGGGGAGTGCATTTGGGGGTGACCATGCCAGCAGGAAGGGTAATTAGGGGTGACCAGGCTGGCAGGGGAGAGCAGTTAGGGGCAATCGGTCCTGCAAGGGAGCTGTTAGGCATTGATCAGGCTGGCAGGGGAATGGGTTGGGGGTGATCAGACTGGCAGGCAGAAATGGTTAGGGGCAGTCAGGCAGGCAGGCCAGTGGTTGGGAGCCAGCAGTCCTGGATTGAGAGAGGGATGTCCGACTGCCCTTGAGGTGTCCCAGATTGGAGGGAATGCAGGCTGGACTGAAGGACACTCCCCATGCATGAATTTCATGCACTGGGCCTCTAGTTTAAATAATAAAAAAGTAAGAATGCTCTACTATCACAGCCAAATAAGGTGTGTCCTTCACTGTCCCTGATGAAGTCTGAGTAGCTCAGTTGCTAAGTGACTTCACTGGGTTCTTATCAAATAAAATCCTTGGAGAAGCAACTAAATGACCATGCATTTAGGATATAAAGACCGAAAGTTGGGGAGGACAGAGTTTCTGGGGTAGGAGACAGTGAAGGTCACCGGGTATCCAAAAGAAAGGCAAAAATCTGTCAGAAAGAAGTCAAGTATCTAGGCTTCCAATGTCTGCTTTTGAATGAATGAACAAATGAATGAATGAATGAATACAAAATATGTGTATACTCTCACAATCCTGGACCACTGGCTCCTAATTGCTCACCTGCCTGCCTGCCTGGCCACCCCTTACTACCCCCCTGCCAGCCTGGTTGCCTCCAACTGCCCCCCCTCTGTCAGCCTGGTTGTCCCTAACTGCCCCCGCACCTGACAGCCTGGTCACTCCCAACTGATCCCCCTGCAGACCTGGTCACCCCTCACGCCCTCCCCCCCCTCTGGCCTGGTCACCCCACTCAGCCTGCTGTTTAGTTGTTTGGCCATCCCTCACTAACCCCCCTGCTAGACTGGTCATAGGCAGCCATCTTGTGAGAGCCTGAGGGTTAATTTGCATATTACCTCTTTATTATATAGGATGTATCTCTTCCAGGTATCTCAAAGAGTTGATAAGGGGCATCTTACCTAATAATAGGCAAACATGTAAATTGACCATACTTCCACTACACCCACCACCCAATCAGGAGAGAATATGCAAATTAGAAGATCAAAGATAGGGGCCGCCCAGCTGCTCCAGGCGCGGATTGGTGGGGCAGGGCAGGACGCCTGCTATGATAGGGAGGGCGGGGGGCGAAGGGATCTATAGAAGTGGCACTCTGGCTGCAATGAAGACCAAGACTGCAGACTCCGGAGTCGGTAGCAAAGATGAAGATGGCAGACTCTGGCCTGAGTCTGCAGCAAAAACGAAGATGGCAGACTCCGGCCTGAGTCTGCAACAAAGATGGCAGACTCTGGCCAGAGTCTACAGTGAAGACGTAGGTGGCAGAGTCTCGCTGGAATCTGCAGCAAAGGTGGCATACTCCGGCTGGAGCGAAGGCCTGGGTCCCGGGTGCCAGAGAAAAAACGGTGCTGGAAACCAAGGGAAGAAAGGCCTGTTGCATGAATCTCTTCTTGCAATGGGCCTCTAGTCAATAATAAAAATCTATTTATAAATGAAAAAATACACAAATGTAAAATACTTGAAAGTTGTCACTATTTGTCCATTTTACCACCTTTCAGTAATGTGCAGGATATAGCTGACATCAAAAGTATCTTATTTAGTGCCTTTTATTTGCTTTACATGTGTTTCCTTACTTGCCCCTTCTTTCTGCACTTGTCCTTGTGGGTTGAAATATCTGTCCTATTTAATCCATGGCTTGTATTGAGCATTGAGTGAATTCAGTCAGAAGCCACACTTGTCAAATCATTCTGGATCCACTTATTGAATGCAAAATATTGTGTAGTCTTAAACCAAAGTAGTAATAAAGAATAAAATTTGAATAACTCGGTTGGGGGAAAGGGCTCATAAAAATAAGGCATTTAAAATGAGATTTTAGAAATAATACTAACAAAGTCAAAGGGTTATGATGGTATAGAGTGGTGGTTAGCACTGAAGGATATACATATGGGTGATTATGCATAGGTGGTGTCAGTCAAGGGAAGACTTAAATTGAGGAAACCTATACAGTCTATTTTTGGCATTTGATGTGGAACACTTATGAAGAAATGGTGATATGATCCAACCACTCTTTCATGATGCTTACTTGGGTGGTATTGTGGATGATGGATTAGAGACAATTCAAGGAAATATATTCCATATGTCAAAGGATGAAGGTGTGAGTAAATTTAAAAAATGTTAAAAATAATTTTAATTTAGAAAATTATTATTATGGACCACTAAAAAATAGAAATGCTACTGTAATAATCTTTTAGCCAATATAACAACTAGTTCCTTTAAGGTACTAGACTTATGGGGCTTCTCTATACATATCTAGACACAGTTATGATGGTTTATTTTTTAGTAGAAAAATAGAATAAAGCAGAAGCAACAGTTACTGGTCACAGAGAACAGATTCTCTCAGAGAATGGTCTAAAAACCCTGTATTGTTTCAGCAAAAACCTCCATTTATTTTCTAGCCAGTGAGAAGTGCATCCCATCCTTGTACTTAACTCCTGCAAACAACAACACAAATTATTGCAAGATGTGAGGCTTTTACAATGGGGTCTTAATTCTGGCTTGTTGTTAGCCTAGTGTGCTAGGGTCTTAATTCTGGCTGGAGAGAGAGTTGTCCTGATTAGCAAAATACTTCGCAGCACGACTCCAGCTTCAGATCACTGTCAGGTTCAGAATAATTGTAGCAGCTATTTATAAAATGCTGTAATTAAAAATAGTCTTGCAATAGGACTGCTGATTATCCCAATGCTTTTCCCTCTTAGACATTCATTGTTTAGATGACATGCATAGTGCTCTCATGATTACAATATTTAAAATATTTTACGTTTATTATTTGGAGAGCATCAGACAGTGGATTTAAGACTTTAAAGCCATTGTTTTATAAAATTTAATGTTCACAAAAACCCTAGGAGTTTGCAGATGAGAAAAACTTATATGTAGAGGTTAGGTAGCTCACCTAAGTAAGTAACTTTCCCGACTAATTATGGAGCTGGAACTACACTCAATCTTAATTCCAGAGACCATGTCTGTCCTTCTTGAGAAGATACTTCTATTTTTTATAACAAAGCATGTGTGCAAAATGAGGATGAAATAAGGTTTAAATCTCAAAAACATGACACATAGTTTGACATAATTTTATTTTAAATAAAGCTAATTCTATTTACATGTATTCAATGAGTTAAATCAATATCCTTCATAATAAAAGAGATTATTTAGACAGTTACCTGGACCTGCTTTGTGCCAGGTACTATGAGAAGTGACTTTTGCCTCTTTCATTTTACTTAATGTATGTGCAATAGAAATCTCCACCAGTGTTTTGTAAATTAGAAAATCTGCACGCTATTGCTCACAGCAGAGCCAGGATTTGAACTCAGATATTTTAACACCAAGTTTCTGTCATGAAAGTGATTCTAGTATGAGCCACTTTAGGAACTGATTTTATTCTAGTGAAACTGGGGGGTGAGTACATTTCATGTTTTACTTCGAATGTTTGAGAAGAGAAAACCAGGATGGGGGAGGGTTGTGTCACAAAGTATTTGATAGCAAAGTATTTGATAGTAAAGCTCCTGTGAAAAGAATCCATTCTTTTGCTTAGCATTGAGAATGAGAATCTAAATCTTTGTAGGATTTCTCAACTCTGGCCTTAAACCTTATTTTTTTTTTCTTCTAATGATCCTCTGATAACAATTCTGAAGGTCCTTAAAGATCAGAAGAAAAATGAGTTTAAGAGCTTCATGGTCACGTGATTTTTTAGCTTTTATTCCAACTCTGACATTCAGAAAATCTGGTAACATTTCCTGGGGCAGTTTCTTCTGTGAAGTGAGCTAAGAACCCCTGCCACACAGTGAACTCCTTAGGACAGGACCTCTCTGCTTACTCTTGGTCAAAACTGAACCCCCAGAACAGTTAGGACAGTACCTAGGAAATAGGTTTTCTATGTTTTCACAACTGGATCAACATGCTCCTAGCTGGTAGAAAAAGGTAAGGCCAGAATATGATGAACCACAGAATAAAAACACACTTGTTCAAGATCATCAATTCTACTCAATAGTTTGGGAAAATAAGTATTGTAAAGAAAAATCACATTATTGAGAATTAGAATGTAAAAATGCTGCATGAAGATTTAGTGAATCAGAATGCAGGCTTCACAGCAAGTGAAGGAATCCAGATTCTCAACATTTATTCTTTTGTTGATATCCCACAATCTTACTATCAGGAGACAGCATGGAAAGATCTCACTCCATAAAGAAGAGAAACATAGGTCTTGTGCTCAGTCTTCCATGTTTTCAAGTCCTTGAGAAATCAGTATAATAGGTAGTTTAAATGGCCCTACTTAACACACTCTTTTAAATCAACAAGTAGTTTATTACTTTTGTTCTTTTTAAGTAAAATTTATTGGGATGACATTAACTAATAAGATTGTATAGGTTTCAAGTGCACATTTCTATGATTCATGATCTGATTATGGCTTTGTGTGCCCACCACCCAAAGTCAAATTGAGAAGGCTAAAAGGCTAATTCCAATGTAACCCTGATGATTGGGGGGGCTAGCAATATGAATCTGTGCCAGTAACCTAATGTACATTCTTGATAACCTATAATTAAGTCATTGCCCCTTTCTCCACAATCTGATCTTGCAAGACCTGTTACCTAAACACTCACATTTTACAGAGGCCATAAACCATGAACAATACACAACCCCCAGAGGGGGTTATCAGCACTAGTGCCAGGCCAGGCCCTTAGAAATGGCCTCAAGGCCCCCATGCCAACACACGGAGCTTTTTGCAAAGCCCACAAAATGTCCAGATGCCTCTTTCATATCTGGGGGACAAAGAAACCAAAGGGGATAAAAGAAGAGATTCCACCATATTGGTTTGCTCAGACTTTGGAGGCAACTCCTCTGAGACCGTGGGCATAATAAAGCTGTGTAACTCATTTCTCTAAGTGTCACTTGGGTTTCTTTGGTCTTCTACAACAAAATCATCTTCTGTCACTGTATATTTGGTCCCCTTTACCCTTTACTACACCTCCAACCCCTTCCCTCTGGTAACCACCATACTGTTGTCTGTGTCTAAGAGTTTCCATTTTATATCTCACATATGAGTAAAATCATGTGGTTCTTAGCTTTTTCTGACTTATTTTGCTTAGCATAATGTTCTCAAGGTCTAACCATGTTGTGCAAATGGCAGTATTTCATATTTTTCTTGTGGCTGAGTATACACCTTTTATTGAACTGAAACTTTGGGTATTAAAGAAACCTTGCATGTAATTGTTAGGTTCTTGCTACTTGCTATTTATCCTTAAATAAATTAAAATATCAGTTTATTGAGCTGTAATGTGGCAACATTTTAAAATTGCCTCTAAAATTAAGGTTTTAGTTGTTGAATTTAAACTCCATTATGGTAGGATTGAAAATTTCTGGTGGAATTAACTTCCTGTTGCTACATAAAAAAATTACCAAAAATGTAGCATCTTGAAATGACATCCATTCACTAGCTCTCAGTTTGATAAGCCAGCTCAGCTGGGTTATCAGCATAGACTTTCACAAAGCCCGGGATTTACCAATGAGAAAGCCAACCAGAAGATCCTATCTTTTCAGGTCAGACACACGGAACATGGTAGGGACTTTCTTATGCATGTGTTCAGTTGCCCTTTGCAATGTGCTTCAAGTGATCCATGTTCTTTGATGAGAAAGAGAAGGAGGTTAACAGATAAGTTAATGATCACTCTATGTCTGGAATAAGTATGCCTCACAGTAACTCTCTGTAGTACAAAAATTAATTTCATCCAATTTTGTGTGGAAAATTAAATTCAGATTGAGGAACTCACTGGGCACCTGGTAATGGGTCGTCACTCACAATGTTGAACAAGGTCTTCATCTTAATGTTGCTTCACATAGATTTTTCATTTTATTCAATGGCACAAAAAATTACTGTTAAATATTGCAATAAGCAAGGGAGGTACCCTGAGAATTTTCAGGAAGAAAGTGAAGAATAAGAAATAGAAATCTCCTCCCATTGATTAAAATTGTACAAATGTTGGTGCTACTTATAGAACTTGGTCTGTGTGGATGCCTCCCTCCTCGAAAGGAATAAACTAGTTGTGGAATTGGAGAAAACTCTGTCATACAAAGCCTGCAACCACAGCTCAGAAAGCAACCATCATGAAGTGGGGCAATAGCACTACGAAGGCCTCACAAGCCTTATGGTGCCATTCCTTCTTTTAATGCTGTTTTTTTATACCATCACCACTCCTATTGTTATCAGTGTCCTGAATACCAAGTAGATAAGGGAAGTACATTATGTAGAATTGTGCTTCACGTACTCAATGTATTATTTATAGTCCCATTTTCAGAACATAAATTATTTGTCTTTTGCTTCACTCTTCATCTACACTAAAAATACTTGCAGACTCAAGTGTACTCTCAGAAAACATGGAGGCTTGTTCAGGGTAAACAGGAAAGTTAAGAATCATTTGACATTTGACTCCATTCTATATATCTGCTTAGAAATATCTTCTTACCGGGTTTTGATAAAGACTCATATACTGTTTTCTCAATACCTGGATCTTCAAGACCACCACTGAAACCTGGAGGACCTCTACTCAGAGTCCTAGAGGAAGAATGATCCAACCAACATCTTGATTTCAGAGTTCCAGCTTTCAGAAGTGAGAGAATACATTTCTGTTGTTTTAAACTACCCGATTTGTGGTAACTTGTTATGGCAACCCCAGGAAATAAATATAAACTCTATCAATATTACAAAGGATCTTTGTTTCAGTCTTTACTATAGGGTACTCAAAAGGGAATCATGAAAAAAAAAAAAGAAAAAAGAAAGAAAGGCACAGCTCAGTGAACTCTCAAACAAGAAATCATGGAAAATAGAAAAACTCCACAGCTCCATTCCTCAAGTTCTCAAATCCTGTTGAAAACTTTTGAAACTACCTGCCATCTGGGAACCTTCCCTCCCCTCCCCCATCAAGTTAGGGCAATCCTCAGAAAAATAATATATTTTAAATATGCTGAAAGTCTTATTTGGCTTCTTTTGAAAGTAGCATCTGATGGCTTCCAAGCATGGAATGATTAAAAACTAAGCCATCTATTTAACTCAAATAACTGCCCCTCTAAAGAAAAAAATATCACTACTGCAAGGAGTTGTATCAATTCAGTAAGATAATCAAATACCTTTGAGAGAATTGGTGTCATTTTAACAAAATTGTGTTTCTCACTTAAGAAGTAGAAAATAGAGTTTTATTTTAGAGAATATCTAGACTAAAACTGGTCTTTGGAGAAATGATATCCTGTTTGTCCTTAAAGTGCTCACACTTACAACTATTAACTAAACATAATGAGTTGTTTAGCCAACTGATTCTATTGAACTAAAAGCTAGTATCTGAATAAAAAAGAGAGAATTCTGTGTTCTTGTGTTGTGTCCAAAAGCATCTTACAGTGCGTTTTATATTAGGTGTTAACACATTCCATTTAAAAATGAATTAAATATAGCTATTACTAAAAAAGAAAATAGCACTGGGCACATTCATAATCTAAGTAATTCTCTAAACCAGTCACATTTGCTGCTATTGTGTGTTTCAGGTTCCTATCCATCACATGAGAGTCGGCCTGGATCTTCCCTCAGAAAGATCCTTCCAGGAGGGAAGTGCTCTTTAATGAATCTCCATTCTAGTATCTTCATTTATTATTTATTACACATAAAACTTAGCAGGGCAACCTGAGCTAAAATGTTCAACTCATTTGCATGAAAGTAGGCTCCTTTATAACTTTATTCCTTCTGAGAAAATTATAGGAAGCAAAAAAAAAAAAAATCTTTAGAAATGAAGTAGCTGACACATCACATTTATTAAAGCTGTGAAACCTTCAAAGTAGATGACTTATGATATTTCATCCTCAACAATGGTTTTTGCCAGAATGCTGCTACACTTGGAAAGGATGATTAACGGAGCAAACATTCAGGTTTAAAGGCAGCATGCTGCTAATTCATTCCAAAAATAAGTTCAGACTTGCTAGCAAGAGGAAGGCATACAAGAAGAAGACATTTTTCTAAAATCATCTTTTTTTCTAAAATCATCTCTTTGCAATATAAGTCCAAAAGTTCATACAAAATCTAAGTAATTCTCAAAGGGTTTTTACATATGAAAACTGGTAAGTTGTAATAAAAATATAAGTGTTTTGCCATAAGCCCACAACACATTCAAATCCAGGACACTGCGTTCTCATCCAAATTGATACAATAGGTAAACCAAAATAAGTAAAATAATTGTTTAATGTATGCAGTTACCTCTCATTTTAATGAGTGGTTCTTAATTGGAAGTTTTAAAGAAAGCTGGAGGAAAAGAACCAAAACTGCACAATTGTGTTAACGCAACCACTGAAGAGTAGCGGTGCTGGACGGCCGATATGCTTTTCTAAAACACAGACCATGATTAATAGGACAAATTATGCTAATGATAGTTGTAATGGCTCTATTGACCTTAGGAAAAAGCATTTAATGAAAGTGTTGAGCAAGTGAGGCTTCTCTAAGATCAATTCCAAAGGAAGCAAATTGTTGGGGATTGTCCTTATCTACGAATACAATCTATTTCCAAACAATATGGACTTATACCTTAGGGAATTCAAGATACCAAGCTGGCAAGAACAAATATTTGTTTTAAAAATGTGTAGATGGAGGCAATATCATCACAACAATGGCCTTAGGTAGATGTGGAAAATTAAGAGTCCTAGAATAAACTTAAATTTAAATTAGATGAATGAGTTTACTTTTGGCAAAGAGGGAGTAATAGGAAACAGATGTACTCTTCTTCATGAGACAACTAAAATAGTGAAGCAAATATATGAACAGTGAACATCCTATCTAATAAAGAGGAAATTTGCTAATTGACCCTCATGCCATCGCAAAGATGGCGGCACTCACAGCCAATAAGGAGGGGTTATGCTAATTGACTGCCACAACCTCAAAGATGGCAGCACCCACAGCCACAAGATGGCAGCACCAGTTCCCTCAGCCCTGCTGGGGCGGCACCTACCTCCAAAATCCTCCAGTCCCCTCAGCCCCCCAGCCACCCAGGGCCAGCCTGAGGTGCAGGCAAGTCTTGGATGGCAGCTGCCAGGCCACCCAGGGCTGGACCGAGGCACAGGCAAGCCTCAGATAGTGGCTGACCAGCCAATCCCCACGGCACAGGCAAGCCTCAGATGTTGGCTGCCCAACTGCCCAGGGCCAGCCTGAGGTGTAGGCAAGCCTCGGATGGCAGCTTCCCAGCTGCCTAGGACCACCCAAATCTCAGGTAGCAGGGCCAGCTGAGGCTTGTGCTGCCAGCAGTGGCAGCAGCAGAGGTGTGATGGGGCATCACCTTCCCCTGATCGCTGGGACGCCTTCTTCCTCTGAGGGCTCCCATATTGTGAGAGGGGGCAGGCTGGGCTGAGGAAATCCCCCCTCCAGTGCATGAATTTTCATGCACCTGGCCTCTAGTCAGAAAATAAAAGAAAGAGGGAGATAAATAAGGTGAGTCCTGTGGTGGCCCCAAGTTTCTTCATGGGCAAGTGTTCAGGCTGAAGAAGACCAAGCACAGTGCAGAAATTTCCCTGGGTTGAGGAGACAGATTTGAGATTTTAGGGAGGACAATGTCAGTCTATGAATAATGAAGTGGAGAAAGCAATTCATGGAGAGAGCTCAGAAGTGTGGAGAGATCTCCCCTGGAATCTCCAGATGAGTACTAATGAGCTCATACATATAAGAAAACTACACAGAGGAGGAGAGGAAATAATCCTTGTAGTGAAAATAGGATAAGGAATAGTGTATGTTCTGCCAACAAGCTTGGGAATCTTCATATTCATGGCCATCAGATTGCATTTTCAAAAGGTATTGTCTCAATAGTGGAGCAAAACTAGACTAGACTAAAGGCTGCTTAAGACCTCTAGAGGATTCAATTTTTTCCATGTAGCTTACTTGCATTCCATATCAAGGGTCAAGCATATTATAGGAATAATAATACCTAGGACCCAATAAGGTAAAATTTACAAAGTCTGTCATCCAATACAAATAGGTGGCATGCATAGAAGGAGGAAAATATGACCCAGGTTAAAGAGAAAAATCTTTCAGTAGAAATAGATGCAGAAATGACAATGATGATAGAACAAGCAGACAAGGATATTAAAATAATACATAATTGAAATTGTATTCCATATGCTCAAGAAGCCAGAGTAAAGATTGAGAATGCTAACTTGAGACACAAGAAATATAAGAAAAGAACCAAACTGATCATCTGGAGATTGAAGCTATGAATCCGGTATTACTCTGAAACAAAACTATGGAAATAAAACTACTGACCAGTATCCCTTATCAATATAGGTACAAGAATTCCCAATGGAATTTTACCAAATTGAATCCAAAAACAGTACAAAAGGAATAATATGTCATGATCAAGTGGGGTTTATCACAGGAATTTAATTTGGTTCAACATTTGAATACATGTAAGTCACCATATTAACAGATTGAAAAGAAAAACTATAGATGGGATCTCAATAGGTGCAAAATTCAATATTTTTTTCCAGAGAAAATTATCAGGAAACTATTATAATAATGGAATCTGTTAACTGTCTAGAGTTAATACCATACCTAATGGTGAATTTCTAATAATAAGAACAAGGATAGGATTTTGCTCCCCCACCCTTTTAGTTAACATTCTGCCAGTGGTCATGAAGTAGGTGAGGAAGAAAAAGAAAAAAGCAACCAAATTGCAAGCTAAGAGGTAAAACTATCTTCTTAAACACCCTAGAGGCCCAGTGCATGAAATTTGTGCAGGGGAGGCTCCCTCAGCCCAACCTGAACCTTCTCCAATCCGGGACTCATTGAACATCCGACTGCCGATTTAGGCCCAATCCCGGAGATCAGGCCTAAATCGGAAGTCAGACATCCCTCTCACAATCCTGGACTGCTGGCTCCTAATCAATCACCTACCTGCCTGCCTGATCACTCCTAACTGCCCCCCTGCCAGCCTTGTTGTCCCTAACTGCCCCCCACTGGCAACCAGGTCACCACCAACTGCCCCCTCCCTGCCAGCCTGGTCTCTCCTAACTGCCCCACCCCTGCCACTGGCCTGATAAACCCTTCTACCTCCCTCTGCTGGCCTGGTCACCCCCAACTGCCCACCTCTGCCAGCCTGGTCACCCCTCACAGCCCCCCTGCCGGCCTGGTCACCCCATGCAGCCTGCTTGTTCAGTCATTTGGTCATCCTTCACTAGCCCCCTGCCAGCCTAGTAGTAAGCAGCCATATTGTGAGGGCATGATGGTCAATTTGCATATTACCTCTTTATTATATAGGATAGAAAATGATCATCTATGTAGAATATCCTAAGAAATCTACAACAAAATATTTAGAGGAACTAATAATTAGTTTAATAAAATTATAGGGCATAACATTATTTTATTTAAATCAATTATACTTATGAGCTAAAACTACAAAGCTCAGAGAAAAGCATAGGGCAAAAAGTTTATTACATTAGATTTTCCAATAATTTCTTAGGAATGACTCCAAAGACACACACACAAAAGAAAAGGGAGATAAACTGGTCTTTATGAAAATTAAAACCTTTTGTTTGTCAAGGCACACTATCAACAAACTGAAAAGGCAGCCAATGAAATGGCATAAATAGTTGAAAACCTGAAATCTGATAATTGATTAATATCACCACAAGATGACCAGCAGGGGAGGGCAGTTGTGGGCGATCAGGCTGGCAAGGGAGGGCAGTTAGGGTGACCAGGTAGGCAGGGGAGTGCAGATAGGGGTGATCAGGCTGGCAGGGGAGTGGTAAGGGGGTAATCAGGCTGGCAGACAGAAGCAGTTAGAGGCAATCAGGCAGGAAGGCAGGCGAGCAGTTTGGGAGCCAGCAGTTCTGGATTGTGAGAGGTATCCCAGATTGGAGAGGGTGCAGGCTGGGCTGAGGGACACTATCCCCCCTTCCCACCCCCCGTGCATGAATTTTATGCACCGGGCCCCTAGTAAAGACATAAAACAGACTGGAGGTTACCAGGAGCTGTGGTAAGGAGGAATGGGGACGTATTGTTTAATCAGCAAAGAGGTTCAGTTTTATAAGACCATAAGAGCTGTGGATAATGGTGGTGTTTTCACAAATGTATGAATGTACTTGTTACTGCTGAAATGCATATTTTAGAAATTGTGGAAATGGTAAAATTTATGTGATGTATATTGTACCACAAAAAAGAACTAAAAATTTTTATTTCTGTATACTAGGAATGAACATATAAATATTGAAATTAAAAACCAATACTTTTGCAGTAGAAACAAAAATATGAAACACTTAGAGATCTAATAACATATGTATAAGTCCTATATCCTAGAACAAAAGATTACTAAAACAAGTGAAAGAAGACTTAAATAAAAGGAGAGAGATATTGTGTTTATAGAGTGGAAGATTCAATATTGTTAAGAAAGCAATCCTCCACAAATAATTATCATTGCAATTTTATAATTTTGTATCAAATTTTCAAGTTTTAGACTTTTTATTCAAGAACGATAAATCTCTAGCCCCATCAGCTGCAGCTCTGCTCCTGCTGACACACTTTTCACATTTGCAACACTACATAGAGGCTCAGTTCCAACTGGAACATTTATTGATATTATGAGCCTTTGGGATAAAACTGATATAATTCAGGGAGAAGATTTTCAGAAGCATTTTCTTTCAAGAAGGAACTGAGCACTAAGAATTTACTGTTTGTACAGTAATAAAATGTGCTGTATCTTTACTGAAAAAGATTCAGTGTCTAAAGCAAGAATTTAGTTTATTTCATAGACTACAGGGAATATTCTTCTTATAATTATTATTAGAGGCCTGGTGCATGAAATTCGTGCATGGTGGCGGGTCCCATCAGCCCAGCCTGCACCCTCTCCAATCCAGGATCCCTCTCACAATCTGAGACCACTGGCTCCTAACTGCTTACCTGCCTGTCTGCCTGGTTGCCCCTCACTGCCCCCCCACCCCAAGCCTGGTTGCCCCATGCAGCCTGCTGCTCAATCGTTTGGTCGCCCCTCACTGCCCCCCTTCCCCCCCCCCCCCCGCCTACCTGGTCGTCTCATGCAGCCTGTTCGGTCGTCCATTGGGTTGTTTCAGTTGCGATGGTTGCTTAGGCTTTTATATATAGAGATAAACACTGTCTTTAGAAGACTGATTGGAAAAATAAAATATATTTTCTCTATAAGTTTCTTCTTTTCCTTAAAGTTTTTATAATTCTTTTGTTATACTCTTATTACATCTTTCCCCTGCTGGCTTTATCATGGGTGGTATATACAGTTTTGGAATTTTTCCCTCCTTGGTAAAATTTGATGTGACACAGTTGATATGTTTCAAGTTCATCCTGATGTAATGTTTAAAATTTTCTAAAGGAGGCTTTTTGTTTCTTTGGGTTTTTTTTTTTGTGTTTTTGTTTTTTTTTTTGAAAGACCCATTCCTAGATAAGTCAAATTTGCAATTCTTAAATTCCAATACAACAAGTACTTCCAAAGAGTTTAAAATTATAATTTACCCAAATATGTGTTAGCCTACTTTGTATTATCATTTTATCTTAAACTTTGTTACTCTGTGATAATCTGTTATAATGGTCTTACTAGAGGACTATTCTAAAGGACTATCCCTTAATATTTACATTATTTTAATCTACTTTCCTATTCAACTATTTAAATGTTCTTAAAATTGTACCTGTATATACACAATTAATAGTTTTTCCAAATATTGCTATAAGTGCAGCTTTACATGTAACAATAAGAAATACATATTTATGCTTCAAGTGCTTGATACAGTTTTTTATATAGAACACACAGAAGATTTCCCTAGTGGTCACAACAGCATCTGACAGTCAACTTCAGTTATTAACAGTTAATCATAATATTCTTTGTTCAAAGGACTGATAGCTTTACCTGTTCAGGTATTATGGAAACCTAGAGTCTCACAGACATAACTCAAGCTCAGAGGCACCAGAAATGGCAAAGTAGGTGCTTGCTTTTGGGCCTCCTGAATAGCCAATGAAACAGCAGGTCTTGGCAGAACATTGAGACTGACAATAGACACTGATGTTTCCATATTAAAAAAATAAGATGGGTCAGTGAGAAAAAAAAATACTTCCCAAAATTTGTAGACTGTGTAGACTTGTTTTTTAACCAAAAAAATCTTATATTGAAAAAATCAAATACTGTAACTGCCTTAGAAAATGCTAGCAATATTGAAGTGCCTAGCAAGCTAGAGACATAATAATTTTATGAAGATTTTATTAATAATGATCACTTACAATAATTTTACTCTTTTCAGAAAAAAAATACTTATTAATCCATCACAGTGGTAGGAACTGTTTTCAATCTGCAGAATGTAACAGTCATCAAAACAGACCCTTTTCTTCAAGGCACTTTCGGGATGGCAAATATATTAAACACCCTTTTTGATGTTTTGAGAGAATAAGGTATAACCTCAGCATTCCATTAATTCTGTAAACATATTTGATTTAGAGTTGAATGTGAAATATGTCTATTATATACACATCCACATATATACATATAAGTTAACATATATGCAATGCCCTGGATGTCCATTCAGTGTCCCCAGCCACAGATGATGTTTCAGCTGTCTTTGACTATGTCTGTTCTGATAGACCAGGACCTGTGTCTACCAGTTGTTAAACATTTTAATAGCCCTCTGCATATGTGTGTGTGTGTGTGTGTATATATATATATATATATATATATATATATATATATATATGAATGGATTTTATTTATATGAAGTTAATGTATGAAGTAATCAGAATTTTAAAGAGAAAAAATACTTCTTAAAATACAATAAAGATTAGATAGAGCCCTAGCTAGTTTGAATCAGTAGATAGAGTGTCGGCCTGCAGACTAAAGGGTCCCAGGTTCAATTCCAGTGAAGGGCACATGCCAGGGTTGTGGGCTAGATCCCCAGTAGGGGGCATGCAGGAGGCAACCAATCAATAATTCTCTCTCATCCTCTCCCTTCCTCTCTGAAATCAATAAAAATATATTTTTAAAAAATATTAGATAGATCGATAGAGAGAGAGAGAGATAGACAGACATATATAGATACAAAAACAAGAATTGCTTTCTGGATTTAAAAAATACAAATAAAGTTTTTTGTTGGGAGTCATAGATGCAATAATTTTCATAACAATAAAGCAGTGTTTTAGCATTTGATTCAGAATTCATTGTGTAAAATGATTCACAATTGGGCTTCTCATTCTGTGCATCTATGAAAGTGAAGTGATACAACAAAGCAAAAGCAAAGGACAAAGAGAAATATACAGGCACCAGTTGCATCTTTTAACCTACCTTGAGAGTCTGTGTTTTTGCCAGTTTTCTGTTTTATTCTGTTCTATTTTACCTGGTTTGGGTTGTATATAGAATCACTTCTGGTTCTCCATCCTATATAATAAAGAGGTAATATGCAAATTGACCCTTACACCCTCGCACAAGATGGCCGCCCCCATGTGGTCAAAGATGGCTGCCACAAGATAGTTGGCGGGGGAGGGTAGTTGTGAGTGATTGGGCCATCCAGGGAGGGCAGTTGGGGGCAACCAGGCCAGCAAGGGAGGGAAGTTAGGGGGGACTGGGACATCAGGGGAGGGCAGTTGGGGGTGATCAGGCTGGCAGGGGAGGGCAGTTGGGGGTGATCGGGTTGGCAGGGGAGCAGTTAGGCATTGATCAGGCTGGCAGGGGAGTGGTTAGGGGGTGATCAGGCTGGCAGGCAGGCGAGAGGTTGGGAGCCAGCCATACCAGATTATAAGAGGGATGTCCGACTGCTGGCTTAGGTCCAATCCCCGAGGCATCCCAGAATGGAGAGGGTGCAGGCTGGACTAAAGGACACCCCCTCTCAGTGCATGAATTTTGTGCACCAGGCTTCTAGTATAAACTATAAACTCATTAGTAGAATGGATGTGCACACCCATAAAATTATAAATGATTGATACTCAATAATATTTATTTTATTTTAAGAAGTGTTTTTCCTCTTTAAAATTCTGATTGTTTCATGCATTAACTTCATATAAACAAAATCCATTCATTCCCAAAAGTATGAGTTTACTAAGGCTGCTGTGACAAAATACCAAAAACTGGGTGCCTTAAAAGAGCAGACATTTATTCTCTCATAGTTCTGGAGGCCAAGTCTGAAACCAATACTCAACATACTTGGTTCCCTCTAAGACAGTGGTACTCAACCTTTGTAATGCCGTGACCTTTTATTACAATTCCTCATAAAATTATTTTTGTTGCTACTTCATAACTGTAATTTTGCTACTGTTAATGATTTGTAATGTAAATATCTGTGTTTTCCAATGGTCTTAGGCTCTATAGCAGTGGTTCTCAACCTGTGGGTTATGACCCACAGGTTGAGAACTGCTAGCAGGATCGCCTAAGACCATCAGATATTTACATTACGATTACAACACAGATATTTACATTATGATTCATAACAGTAGCAGAATTACAGTTATGAAGTAGCAACGAAAATAATTTTATGGTTGGGGGGTCACCACAACATGTGAAACTATATTAAAGGGTCATGGCATTAGAAAGGTTGAGAACCACTGCCCTAAGAGGTTCAGAGAAAGAATCTGATCCTGACCTCTCTTATGGCTTCTGGTAATTGCTGGCAGTCCTTGGTGATCCTTGGCTTGTAGATGCATCACTCCAATCTCTGACTCTGTCTTCACATTGCCTTCTCTGTGTACATCCATACCTCTTCCCTACTTCTTATAAGGTTATCATTATACTCCACTATGGCTTCATCTTAACTTCATCATATAGCAAAGAGCCTATTTCCAAATAAGGTCACATTTACAGGTGCTGTGGGTGATGATTCAACATATCTTTGGGGGTACATAATTTGTCTTAGTCACTTCAGGCTGCTATAACACGATACCATAGAATTGATGGCATGTAAATAACAGAATATATTTCTCACAGTCTGGAAGCTGGAAGTCTGAGATCAAGGCACTGGCAGAGTCAGTGTCTGGTGAGAGCCCACCTCCTGGTTCACAGATGACCATCTTCTAGATATGACTTTACATGGTGGAAAGGATGTGGAAGCTCTCTGGTTCTCTTTTATAAGGGCACTAAGGCCTCCCCTCCTAATATCAGATATAGGGTTAAGTTTCAACATATGAATATTGAGAGGGACACAAACAGACAGCCTATAGCACAAGTCAATCACTCATTACAATGCAGTCAAGTCAGATATTATTAAATGTGTTAGTGGATGCAAATATTCACTGAAACTCAGATAGTTAACACTAGAGCATAGCTGGCAAACCACAGCAGAACAAAGACAACCACTGGTCAGTCGTGAAGGTGGACATGATAAAAGTTCTGTGAGCTTACACTATCCAAAGCATAAGCAGTGTTAAAAGACATAGCCATGCTTTATGTAGCAAGTGGACAAAACAAAGTCACCTTGTTTGTTTTTATATTTTTACTCTAGAATTGATAAGAGTAGTTTTTTGTTTGGGTAAGAACATGATAAATAGCCTTACATATTTCAATAACCTGCCATAATCTAGGGGTTTATGCACAGAGAATTATAAATGTTATCATTTGTGCTACCACTTGACATGTGAAAACAATGATTTTGAAGAATCAATTTCTCTTTGTTGGAGGACATACTGAGGCATGGAGCACCTTTCTCAGATAGATTAATCATTGAACTTGTTCAGAGGCAAGCTGTGGAGCAGCTTGGAAACTCTTTGTTCAAGGGAGACATTAAATGTCAGAGGAAAATTGTCTGTTAACCAGCTGTTCTTTAGCTGTATCTCCAGTGAAAGCAGACCTTTTTTCCCTTAGGCTCTCTATATTTTTCTTGTCAATTTTTGCAAAGATAACCATCCCAAACAATTTGAAAAAGAAGGCACATTTAAAAAATGGTGTCAACATTTTAGTTTTGTAATTTCTTTTCAGAAAAAATGATCGTGAAGGAAATGGATATCTTAAGACAAGAACAATTAGTTGTACTCAAAGTTAATTATGGCCCTAACTGGTGTTGCTCAGTGGATAGAGCATCGGCCTGTGGACTGAAGGGTCCCAGGTTTGATCCTGGTCAAGGGCATGTACCTTGGTTGAGGGCACATTCCCAGTAGGAGTTGTGCAGAAGGCAGCTGATCGATGTTTCTCTCTCATCAATGTTTCTAACTCTCTATCCCTCTCCCTTTCTCTCTGTAAAAATATCAATAAAAAATATATTTTAAAAAAAGTTAATTATGCCATTTTTGTTAGTAGTTCAGCTTTCACTGCTAACTACTATCTTTTTTCCTCCAAAGTCTCTAGTCAAATTTCTAAATTCAAAGATTTTGGTGCATCTTCGTACTCTAGAAGTTATAGGTGACAGGCCAGCCTAGAGCTTATTAGCCATGGACCAGGTGCTCATCCTTAATCTCTAAGCCATATACAAACAGTTCCATGTGGCAAATATGCTCCCCTTTGGACTTCAATATATGAGGGCACCTTGATTGACACATTTAAGACAGGAAGAGACCATAGTCCTACTTATTTTAGAAGGGTGTTTTAAAATATTTATTCAATACCTATACCTTTGGGGTGAAATATGAATTCTTACTTGTTATATTCATGCAAAGTGTACATGCCAAATGCTCTAGAGATGTTAGATGTCACTAATGTGTGGTGGTGAGGTACTGTGTAGTCAAAGAAGGACTTCTGAAACACATTTTTCATGGTACGTGTGATAAAATCTAGCAGTAGGATAATAGAAGTCTTGTTCAGACTCTGATAAGAAAGAACATTTTCTCAATAAGCTTAGAATGAAAAAGTGAAAAAAGGATAGAAAGCATTTTAAAAGGTGATAATCACACTTTATCTATCAGATATGAACGTAGTCTAACTATCTGTAAGTTGCTGCACCATAATTGGAGTATATTTGTATAGAGCCAGAAATAGTCTCTGGTACATGTGGGAAAGGAGTAAGCATTTTGGTCCTCTTTGTTGTGGAGGAAAAAAGATCATAGTCCTCATATCTCATAGGTTCTGAAAGAGAGAGAGAGAGAGAGAGAGAGAGTGAGAGAGAGAGAGAGAGAGAGAGAGTTTCCCCTACACAGGCACAGCCTAAGTTTGAAACAGATATTTAAGGACAGTGATGTGACCACACATGAGATAAAGAGGGAACAGAAGCAGCCCAGCTGGTGTGACTCAGTGGTTAAGCATCGACCTATGAACTAGGAGGTCACAGTTGGTTAGATTCCCAGTCAGGGCACATGCCTGGGTTTAAGGGTTCAATCCTCAGTGGAGAGAGTGCAGGAGACAGTCGATCAATGATCTTCTCTCATCACTGATGTTTCTATCTCTCTCTTGATTTCCCTTGCTCTCTATAACCAATAAAATATATATATATTTAAAAAAGGGAACAAAGGCACACAGTGAGGAGTGAGGATTGGAAACTAGCCATTGCTCTCATACCTCCCACCCCAGCAATCATTTTCTTGAGAGTTGTGAAAAGTACCTGAAAAAAACTCAGGTCAGAGGACATGATTACAAAGGGACATGTCCTTGGGGTCCTAAGCGTTTCCTAGTGCTGAGTGGCAAAACCTTATTGAGTGCAAAGTTGGGGAGAGTAGGCTTGCTACTGTAGGTGGCCTGAAATGAATACCAGGGATAGAAAGCTAATGTGGGCCCCACAAACTGCTCTCAAGCTAATGTTAAGGAGGTCTAGAAGAAGAACTATTGCTACCTGCCCCAGAATCCTATTTCCTCCTTTATCTGCTTTTGAAGTCCTCACTTCCTCTTAGACATTGCATTTTCTGCTCATTGCCCTTTGCTGGTTGTCAGTGTTTAGACGTAGAATCATCCAAAAGCAGTTGAAGGATATGATTCTGACCTGTGGTGAGAGAATATTAAACACCACAATTGCAACTTCAATTTCATTTGAAGATTTTTGGTAGCTGAGGGAGAAAAAATGGAGTATGTCCCATACACAGTTTTCTTTCTAGCAAGTAAAAAGGTGATAATAATTTGCAGAGAAACTTGCCCTCTCCTGGAATTAAACTGAAGCAGGAAATTATTATATGGATCTGAAATGTCACAGCATTACAGTGGGAAAAATCAGAGGTGACACCTGGGTCACACAGCCCTTCCTTCAGGACATGATTACAAAAAGGAACCACACAGTCACTGTGTGAACACCAGGGTGTCAAAGCCCTTCTTTCCTTTATAGTTATAAACATAGTATCTGTGAGACAGTCATGCTTATTAACAGATATTCAAAATAAAGATGTCACAATTAATGAGGGGCAATGATTCCACATACAACTGAGTTTCTATTCACATCTATTAGAACTGGGAGGCATTTGTATGGTTCCTTACTGTGCATGATGGAACCAGGAACAAGAGTCATAGGAAAGAGCGACAGGCCTCTGGCTGAACTAGAGGAACTGGTCATCCTCACTTATTTTTAATCATGTTAATGGAAGGGTAATTATTCTGTGTTCAGTTGCTCCCAGCAAAACAGTGGGCATTGTTTAGAGGTCAAATGTTTGCTAAAAAGTTCATGAACTTTTTTGGAGTGGCTTTGGGGAGAAGAACGTGTAGATGATGTAGTATGAATATCAAAAGGCTGATGGTGTGTATTTCTCATTGAGCCTATTCCTGATCAGGAGGAGAGAATGGTAGAGCAGAAAGTATTATCTGGATTTTCAGGAAATGTATGTTTATTCTGAGGCTGTAATTTGAGGAGTCAAGCATATACTTTTGCCCCTGGGGCCATTACCATGGGTTTGCCTAGTACCAGGGAACTGAGAAACACGCAGCCGACGAGACCCCACTGGTGCTGGTGTAAATGCATTTATAGGAAGACGTCTTAGTTTCTGTATCTTCAGTAGGTGGTGAATGTTGCTTTTCTTATGAAACCCTGAGTAATGCAGGTTTTGGTGAACACCAGTTTTCCTCCTACACAAGACAATAAGCCTAGAATCCCCCACGGTCAGTGGCACACGGGCTGTGACTCACTGGATCACTGCTGACAGGCCAAAGGAAACATGAATGGTTGTGGCTGTGTCTGCTGGTTAAGGCCACTGGCAGAACACCGTGATTAGAACCACTATTCCCTCGGTGCTGTGGGTCAAGTGCAGAGCTCTTGCAGGCTATTTATACTGCTGCAGGAATTCTCTGTTCTCAACATTACCAAGGTTTATATAAGTGGTCATTAGGAAAAATTGACGGAGTACATTCTGTACTCATAAGTGTTTTGAACATATTCCAAGAGGGCTGAGAGGAAGGGTAAGGGAAGGGAGCGAGATTCTCACATTTTTGTAAAGTTTCACATCCATAAGGCTTTCATTATCATTAAAAAAAATCCTGACTGTAATTAATAGTCCAAAGTCATGTACACCCCCTACACTCACTGAGGCCCTCAGACTCAAATATCAATTTCACATAGGAAAAAATTTTGGCTATCTGGGGTTTTAAATAAAGGATTTTACCTTCACATCCACTTTCCTAATGGCCCTATAACTTTTTTTTCTGTTAATGATCTTGCGTGCAGTTTTAAGAATTCTTAAATCAAAATACAGCAAAAGAAAATCATTCTAGTCCAAGGCCAAAGTATACTTTTAATATACTGATTTTAAGTTTAATTGAAGTTAACAGTGTCATATAATCTATCAGGAACGTTTCATCTGCAGCTTCTCGGAAGTACCACGGTGGAACTGTATTCCAATCACTTGTATTTTTATTGGAAACTCTGGTGATAATCTTTGAGTGTGATTTTTTTTAAGTTCTTAGTAATTAAACCCCCTTGGATAGCAATTTAAAGAAGTCTTACTCTTTATACTAAATTCTACATATAACTTGAAATATCGAATGCTTCCCTGAGTTTTAATGAATTTAATAATGTTAATATACTACTTAATAATTACTCACTTCCCTTAGATAGTAATAAAACCCAACTATACCCTTGAAAACTAAAAGGCATAGAAGAGATTCTTTGTGATATATGAAACACCACTTTTTATTATTGCAAGAGTAGGTATGCTCTGTCCAGGGCCCGCTGGGGGGGGGGGGGTGGTTAGGATCTGAAGGTCCCCATGCTTATGACTGAAGATGGCTCATGGCCTTCTTGAAAGCCTTACTGATTGTGTTTTTGAATTTGTCCCTCCCCGAACTCCTCCTGCTCCCCTACCCTGGGCAATCCCCACCTTCTTTTCCCCTCCCCCACCAATTTCTAGTTCCTTTCCCTCTCCTGTGATAAGTATCGGGATAGGTGAAACTCCCTGGAGGGGACCTATTGAAGGATCCAAGTTTAGGCAGATGAGGGAAGCTCAGAGAAAGCCTCTCCCTGTATCTGTTGCCCTTCAAGTGCCTTCGGCTAAAAGCAGTCAGTGCAACAAAGAGGCATATTTTGGGGAGGCCTGTTCTGCTACCCTTCTGGCCAAAGCAACAGAGAAACAGATGTCTGAAACAGAGAGGGGCCAAAGAGAGCAGTGTTGCTCCTTGGGCTGCTTGACTGGCCTCCCCTCAGTGGGACCTATGGGTGGAGAATGCCCATACCTGTTGGAGGCTCAGGAAGCCACAAAAATAGTGATTACTGCAAGAAGTGACACCTTCTGCAACTTGAGCAGCCAAGGCAACCTGGCAGTAACATTTCTTAAGGAGTGGGAGCTATGGAGGAAAGGGGACATCCATTCTCGGAGCTGAGTTTCATTTTCAAGCTGGGAAAGTGAGGAAGATGTTATGACATTGAGTCTGGGTGGTTCACCCAGTGGAATGTAAATATAAAATCTGCATTGTAAGAAGAACACGATGCATGCAGAAAATACAATATATCTAACAAGGGCAAAATTCATGAGCAGTGAGGGCCAACCTGCACTGTTGGGGAAACTCAGATACTATTTGGTGAAAAGCTGGACTCCAGCAGTGACCCAGCAGAAAGAAAGGAAAAGCTTTAGAAATAGAGAGTCAGAACTGAGAGCAGTTTCAATATTATTGGAAAGGAGGGGTTGAGGAATGGGGAGGACGTGAGGCTGCCCTACATAGCTGACACAGGATCCTGTGCTTCCTTTGTCAAAGTAGAAGTGCAGGGCAGAAACAGGCATGCGCATGGACCATGATAGACACAGAACTACTTTGGGGATGAATTCTCTGCTCTGTAGCTCAAGACAGAAGTGTAGGCTCTGGGTAGAGTTAAAGACACCACAGTGAAAGAGATCACTGGACAGAGTGGGGGATAAAGCTGCAGGGAAAACTGCAATTAAAGGGAAGATATAAGAGACTCTTCAAAGAAGACAGAATAGGAGAAAACCCAGTAGGGGAAATACAACTACAGCCAAAAGAATGGTAATTATGTCAGTCCCTGTTCTTTCTCTGGTTTCTCATGGATTTATGAGTGTGGCAGCCATTGAGAGGATCCAGGTGGGCTGATTTCAAGAAGTTCAGTGAAATAGAAGAAAGCATCAAAGACATTGATGGGTGGCTGAAAACACTCCCCAAACCAAATATACTACTTTGGTAAGGATTATTTTGAGCTGAAAACAATTGAGAAGAAGCAGACAGCAGAAGAAAAGCTCCCTGCCCAAATAGTTTTCCTAAGATCAGGACGTACATTTGTAAAGATGCCCCCTCCCCTCTCTTCCAGGAAGGGTAGAAGTTAATCACCAGAGATAATTCTAAACCACAACCAGCCCAGAGACAGCACTAGAGGAATATACAAAACAAAGCTCACTCACTAGCCTTTATCTTTAATTTGTTCACTTATATATTTACCTTCCCATAATTTGCTTCCCCTAGAAACTCAAAGTCCTTTTCTTTTGTTTTGTCACTTTTTGAAAAATGTAGTGTTCATGACCTTACCCCCTTGGTGTCTGTATTCATTGGTTAGTCTTATATGCATGCATACAAGTCCTTTGGTTGATCTCTCCCCCTTAACCCCATGCTCCCTTACCTTCCCTCTGAAGGTAGGGTAGTCTGGTTGATGCTTCTCTGTCTCTGGATCTGTTTTTGTTCATCAGTTTATGTTGTTCATTGTATTCCACAAATGAGTGAGATCATGTGATATTTATCTTTCTCTGACTGGCTTATTTCCCTTAGCATAATGGGATAAGGAGACACATGTAATACCTTAATCAATAAAGAAAAAAAACACACAATGAGATATCACCTCACACCTGTCAGAATGGCTATCATCAATAAATCAATAAACAACTAGTGTCAGTGAGGATATGGAGAAAAGGGAACCCCTGTGCACTATTGGTGGGAATGCCAACTGGTGCAGCCACTGTGGAAAACAGTATGGAGTTTCCTTTAAAATTTGAAAAAGGAACTACTGTTTGACCCAGGGATCCCACTTCTGGAAATGTATCTGAAGAAATAGAAAATGCTAATTTGAAAGAATATGCACCCCTATCTTCAAATGCAGCATTATTTACAATAGCCAAGATTGCAAAGCAGCCCATGAGTAGATGAATGGATTAAAAAGCTGTGGTACATTTACACAATAGAATATTACTTGGCCCTAAAAAAGAAAGAAATCTTACTTTTTCAACAGGATGGAGGGACCTGGAGATTATTATGCTAAGTCAAATAAGCCAGTCAGAGAAAAATAAATATTGTATGACTAGAGGCCCAGTGCATGAAATTTGTGCATTGGGGGAGGGGGGGGGACTCAGCCCAGCCTACACCCTCTCCAATCTGGGGCACTTGGGGATGTCTGACTGCCAGTTTAGGCCCAATCCCACAGCAGTCGGACATCCCTCTCACAATATGGGATTGATGGCTCCCAACCGCTCTCCTGCCTGCCTGCCTGCCTAATTGCCCCTAACCATTCTCCTGCCAGTCTGATCAATGCCTAACTGCTCCCCTGCAATCCCAGTAGCCCCCAACTGCCCTCCCCTGTCCACCTGATCTCCCTCAACCACCCTCCCCTGCCAGCCTAGTCACCCCTAACTGCCCTCCCCTCCAGGCCTGGTCACCCTCAACTGCCATCCCCTGCAGTCCTGGTTGCCCCCAACTGCCCTCCCCTGAAGGCCTGGTCCTCCTCTACTGCCCTCCCCTGCAGGCCTAGCCCTCCTCAACTGCCTTCCCCTGCAGGCCTAGCCCTCCTCAACTGCCCTCCCCTGAAGGCCTGATCCTTCTCAACTGCCTTCCTCTGCAGGCCTGGTGCCCCCCAACTGCCCCCTTCCCTTTCAGGCCTGGTCGCCCACAACTGCCCTCCCCTGCAGGCCTGGTCCTCCTCAACTGCCCTCCCCTGCAGGCCTGGTCCTCCTCAACTGTCCTCCCCTGCAGGCCTGGTCCTCCTCAACTACCTTCCCCTGCAGGCCTGGTGCCCCCCAACTGCCCCCTTCCCCTGCAGGCCTTGTGCCTCCCAACATCCCTCCCCTGCCAGCCTGGTGGCCTGCAATTGCCCTCCCCTGCATGCCTGGTCTCCCCAACTGCCCTTCCTTGCAGGCCTGGTCAACCACAACTGTCCTTCCCTGGAGGCCTGGTCACAGACAACTGCCCTCCCCTGCTGACCATCCTGTGGTGGCCATCTTGTGTCCACATGGGGGCAGCCATCTTTGACCACATGGGAGTGGCCATCTTATGTGTTGGAGTGATGGTCAATTTACATATTACTCTTTTATTAGATAGGATGTCATCCAATAAATTCAATTTAAATTTTTTTTTTAAAGAATAAAGTTTCTACTCTGCTTTGTGGGGGAAAAATATAGTGTTGTTTTGTTAAGATGCTCTATAAGCCATGTTCAAACTACCTATTTGAGTTACTCATTACTAAGTTCTCCCATGTGTACAGGCACTGCATGCATTAATAAACTTCAGTTTGTTTTTCTGTTGTTAATCTGTCCTTTGTCTGTCTAATTTACAGGTCCCAGGTGGGAAACCTAGGAGGGTAGAGGAAAAAGATTAACTTCCTCCCCTACAATATCCATGGGTATAAGTGAATGGGATGAATGTTAGAGCTAGAAGTGAGCAAAGAAACAGGGAGGTGGAAGGTACTTATTCATGAAGAGCATCTAGTCAGGAGCTCAGGTGCAAAGATAAGGGTTTCATATAGGAAAGCAGAAGTAAAATACAAAGTACAAGTTATGATGGGTCAGGAGATAAAATGTTGTTATGTTTTAATTTGTGATACTATTTACTGAACAGTTATGTGTACCAATGTTTTAAGCAAACAAGAGTAACTATTGACAGCACACACACACACACACACACACACACACACACACACACACACACACACACACCAGACCTCCTGAGCAGCATTTATTGGAGGAAATTCATGGAGTTGGGTGAGGCTATACTTCTCCTACCAGGTCAGATATCTTACCCTGGAGCAGTGGTCCTTGGAAGAATGATGAAGAAGAATCAGCCTTTCCTCTCCAATGTTCAGGGACTACAGTCCCAGCAGTGGGTCAAAAAAGAACATGGTCATACCCTTTTTTCTATGTACATTGGCTGAGGGAACCCTGGACTCTCCCATGGTATGACCAGTGCCAGGTCCAAGTCTTGAAGTTCAGCTGTATGACCTGATGGATGGGTGGCCTCCAGTCCTACCCACATAGATTGCTTTACACACATAGAACTTTTCTGGGAGGGCAAGCTAAATCAAACTTTCCAAGTTGTTCAAGTTAGACTTTAGGTTAATAGGTAGTAATATATCGATAAGATAAACAAAAAATACATATACATTGATACATATACAGAGATAGATCATTTAGATAATAAAAATGAAAATCTTTTTTTAAAATCCTCATCTGAGGATATGTTTTTTTAAAATATATTTTATTGATTTTTTACAGAGAGAAAGAGAGAGGGAGAGAGAGTTAGAAACATTGATGAGAGAGAAACATCAATCAGCTGCCTCCTACACACCCCTTACTGGGGATGTGCCTGCAACCAAGGTACATGCCCTTAACCGGAATTGAACCTGGGACCCTTGAGTCTGCAGGCCGACGCTCTATCCACTGAGCCAAACTTGTTAGGGCTGAGGATATATTTATATTAATTTTAGAGAGAGGAGAAAATGAGAGAGAGATGCTATAGATACATGGACATGGATTGGTTGCCTCCTGTATACACCCTGAAAGGGGATCGAACTTGCAGCCTAGGTATGTGCCCTGATTGGGAATCAACAAAGTAAGATTCATTTTTATTTCCATTTCATAGATGAAAAAGTTGAGGCTTAAAGATTCTAAGGGGGTTCTCAAGATCCTGAACTCGTGCAATGGGTTCATATCTGACTGACTGCAGAGGTATGGTTTTTTATACCACCATCTAGAAAACTTGACAGATGCAGAGTCAAAGAGGGCAATGTGCTTCACCCTGAATCCACATGGGAGTCACTGCTGACTTTAAGTAGTGGAAGATCCAGCTTGTGTTTTATATATGTCTAGTTTGAATTTGGAGGATAGACATAATGGGGAGACCAGTTAGCTGGTTATTGGAGTAATCCAAGCAGAAAGTTGAAGTCTGGAACTAACTGAGGCAGCCACAAAGCAAATGGGGTAAGAAAAGTAGTTGAGTTTCTGACTATAACAAGGGTATGCAAGGAGCCATGAAAAACCATGTCAACCTCAGAGCATCCAATGTGTTACAGAATGTGCTGTTATAATAGAAACTCCCTTATCATAGCTAGCACAATTGATGATCACCAATTAAAAACTCCTCCCCTATTTGAATGAACCCATTCACCTTTCTGTCACTCTCCCTGCTTCCCAGCTATTGTTGATAATGCTCTTGCCATTGCAAAGTACTTAGAGGAAATGCTTTTACAAGTCCTGGACTGCCAAAGTTCCTCATTAGTGTTTAAGTGCTGTGGGCATTTATGACTATGGCAATTCCTCTGTCATGAATATTATCACATTATGTCGAAATGCTTTATAGGCCTTGATAGAAAGACACTACAGACTCAAAGTTCCTAATTATTATTATGAGGAGGATTTTGAAAGTGTTTTCAGAATTGTCTAATTAAGGGACAGTTTATTACAATTTTACTGTCTTGCATTTATCTTTTCTAGTCTTTCCAATACTCTTGATTTCTCTTATAATGTTTTACTTGTTCTCACTAATGAAAAGAGAGCTGATTAAAAGCATGCTCATAAACTATAAAGACATGTATTTATTTTAAGTGATTCCTTTCATAATAAACCTATTTCTTACAGCAATTAAATAAGAATATCTAGTTGATTTTCTATCTAAATCAAGTAATATTTATTGAGTGTCCTCATTTGTTAAAATATGACATATTCAAAGAAAATAATCCTGAATAATTGATATCAAGTATATCTTTGGCATACTGTTTGTATGTTTAGGCCCTTTCTAACAGCATATTTAGATATGTTAGATGATGGCTATTAGTTTTAGGTGAATGAAACACTTTTAAAATATGGATGCTTTCTCATATTTTTTTGACATACAATTCAAGACTTCTTCCTTTCATGAATAGAGTCCATCCATGAATCTCCAAATGTCCTTGGACTTTAATTTTAGAGTAATTAGCATTCTCTAGACAAACAGAACCAATAGGATATGCTGGATAGGAGATGCATATTTATATGATTTATTGTGAGAAATTGGCTCGCATAGTTATGAAGCCTGAGAAGTCCCATAATCTGCCATCTGCAGGTTGGTGACCCAGGAGATGTAAGGATGTAAGTCCCAGCTCAGTCAGGCAGAAACAGTGATTCCAACTTGTCTCCATTTTTTTGTTCTATTCAGACCTTGAGAAATTGCATGATCATCACCCACTTTGGTGAGTGTGGTCTGCTTTACTCAATCCGTCAATTTAAATCCCATCAGGAAATACCATCATAGACACACCCAGAAACCATGTTCAACTAAATATCTGAACACCCTGTGATCTTGCTAAGTTGACACTTAAAAGTAACCACCAGACACTGGAGAGAGTCTCTGTCTAGACAAACAAGTGCAGGTATTACTGTAGCATGGTCAAGGGAATTCTTTTTTCCATAATCAGTTTACTCCTGGAGAACACTTTCTCATTAGAATTTCTCTTTTTCCAGTATGCATATTCCATGGAAAACAGAAATGTCTTCAGAAATAAATATTCTTCAAGAAACTTAATTTCCAGTTACATAGCAACAAAGATTACTGTTAAATATGCAAATGTTGGACTTTTATGTAAATCAACAAAATATATTTTTAACAAGCTCCAAACAAAAAGCAAAATTGACAAAATTACTTTTATCCTATAGTATTTTACAATAATTGCCACATGTAATTTTTTCCTTTGTTCAAGTTAGACTTTAGGTTAATAGATACTAATATAGATAACATAAACAAAAAATGCATATACATTGATACTTATACAGAGATAGATAATTTAGATAATAAAAATGAAAATAAATTTTAAATCCTCATCTGAGGATATGTTTTTATTAATTTTAGAGAGAGGGGAAAATTAGAGAGAGATGCTATAGATACATGGACATGGTTTGGTTTCCTCCTGTATGCGCCCTGAAAGGGGATTGAACTTGCAGCCTAGGTATGTGCCCTGATTGGGAATCAAAACTGCAGCCTTTTGGTGTATGGGACAATGGATGCTCCAACCAACTGAGCCACCAGCCAGGACAAAATGAAGAATATTTTCAATTGAAGTTTTGTCTGATGAAAATAATACTCCATTTAGGTAATTAAATGTTAAGCTTTGATGGAATGTTTTTGGCATATATATATATATATATATATATATATATATACATATACATACACACATACACACACACACACACACTCAGAGAAAAATAATAATGATAAATATGGTTTGTTTCTGATTTGGTGCAAATGAAAAACTATATTAAAAATCAATCGCTTTTTATTTCATTTTTATTTTCTGAATGTAGATAGGTTTTTTTACTTTTTATTTCAGAATACAAATTCCTCCATCAGCTTTCAAAATTAACCATTGACTATTTTTCTCAAGAAATTTGAATTTAATTCATCATTTTTATTAGTTCTAGTATTTCAAATGAGTATACTAGCCCTGCAAAATTATTCTTTCATGTAACTGCATTTTATAAATGTCAGTAAACATATTTTGTGTTCCTATGAGGCTGTTTTTTAAGATACATCTCACATTTTATGAGGACAAAAGGACACCAGCATTTTTAGGTTGCAATGTCTGTTATAGCACAGTGCTGTCCGAGTTATGTTATTGGATAAAGGGATGTAGCTATAGTATAAGTAAGAGAAGAATACAGAATGTTTTGCTGAAAGACACCAATACATTTCTCTTTAAAATATTTAAATAATGAATTATGCAAACAAAAGCAAAAGGAAATATGTTAATCCAGTGTCCTGTTAATATTTTCTAAATAAAAAAATATATGTATATATAAAACAACTCTAAAGAATTAATTCAGTGAAGAAAATTCAAGAAAAGAGAATATATCTTATCCAAGAAATACCAAATACATGTCAGTAATCTAAAAATTAAGCAGTTGGGGGAGACTCTTAATGCTAATGAACATCAGTCAGAACCACATAAGAAGGTGGTCTAGTTTCATTTTTTTTTTTTTTTTTTTTTTTTGCTTGTGTCTGTCCCATTTTCCCAACACCATTTATTGAATGGACTATCTTTAGTCTATTGTATGTTTTTGCCTCCTTTGTCAAATATCAATTGACTATAAAGAAGTGTATTTATTTCTGGGCAATTTATCCAAATAAACCTGAAACATTAATTCAAAAGAATATATATATCCCTATGTTCAGTTCATTGCAGTGTTATTTACAAACAGTCAAGATTTGGAAACAGTCCAAGTGCTCATCACTGGATGAATGAATAAAAAAGCTGATACATTTTCACAATAGAGTACTACTCAGCTGTAAAAAAGAAAGAAATCTTACCTTTTGCAACAGCATGGAAGGACCTGGAAAACATTATGTTAAGTGTAATAAGCCAGTCAGCAAAAGACAAGTACCATATGTTTTCACTCATATGAATTTAATTGACAAGATGAAATAAACTACCAAGCAAAATAGAGATAGACTCATAGATAGAGAGCAGGCAGACAGTTCTGGTGGTGGTGGTGGTGATGGTGGAGGGGTTGATCAAAAAGAAAAAGAAAGTGAACTCATGGACATGGACAATAGTGTGGTGATTGGGGGAGCTTGAGAGGGGTGGTGGTAGAAGAGGGCATAGAGGGGATAAATGATGATGGAAAAATAAAATAAAATAAAACAAAATAACCACATAAAAGACAGGGTGGTCAAGGGGCGGGGGGGGGGTGCTGTTATCCAGGGCAGTCAATGTCTGAGGCTCTTTCCCTGAGACCTAAGAAGGTCAGGACAATGGAGTGGTGTTGCCATTCTGCACCTTGGTTCTGCCCATTGTGTGCCCTGGGTGGTGAAAGTGGGGTCACAGGAACACTTCTTCTCTGTTCCAGACACTAAATGGGCCTCGTTACTTGGAGAGCAATTTGGCAGCATCCAAGACAATTAAAGAGGACATGCAGCTTTACTGAGTAATTGTAGATATCTGAGGAAAGCTTCACACTTACTTGAGAAAGAACAAATAGGCAAACTGTAACATAGACAATGTTGGGGGCCACAGAGATTTAAAGGAAACAGAAGAAATCTCGTTAAGGAAAAACTAAAATGCCATAAAATTATGATGAAATATTGCCTTCTTGAAATAAGGGCAGAATGCAGGAAAAGATGAAAGGAACAATCAGATAAAAAGAAAGAGCTTGGTTATACAAAATATGAGAGCAAAATTTTAAAAGAAAAAGCTGAAGGATTGGAAGATGACTAGAAGAAAACCTAGAAAGTAGAATAAAGGAAATTGGGGATTAAAACCAGGAGAGAAGGTGGGGACTTCTGCAGAGGGGCCACCAGCACTGTGAACAACAGAACAGCCCTTCCAGGTGGTTGTGGAGTGAAGCCCCAGCCCAGAGACAGAGTCCTGCCAGAGCTGAGCAGAGGGCAGAGGGCACAGGAAGATCCCCGTGTACAGCCACTCATCACCACGCTGTTGTAGACACCATTATGTTTCCCTTTGGAAGCATTTCATTCTTCCTTGAAATCCAACTGAACACATGAAAATATCACCAGCCAATCTCATACACTGATTTTTTTTTAATTCAATGGAGCACAGATTTAGTTGTTTTCTTAAAAATGATATCAAATTTGAAATCTCGCCTGTACAAAACTATTCACTCTCTCTCCATTTTTGACAGCTCTGACCAGGAACTGCAGGAAGAATTCCATGTCTCACTGGCTTGCACATCACAGGGGTGCTGGTGGCTGCAGCTCAGACCACGACTGCAGGAGCCGCACACTGCAGCTTGCTGCTCTCCTATTGAAGTGTGGCTCAGGGTGCATGTGGACTGGAAAGAGAGTGCATACAAATGAGCAAGTCCTACATACATCCTCTTAAAAAGGTCTGGCATACACAAAAAGAGATCTTTTATTGCAATTCCTGTTATTAGAACTGATCCAAATGAACATAGTAGGAGCACAGAAAGAAGGGATTTGTGGAATATTCACACAGTCAAATAACATACAACAATTAAAAAGATTGCTCATTAATAGACTAAATAAATTATCCAAAACTTTGTGATAATAGCCACTTATGGAATGGAATGTGCAGCATGATAACATAAATTTTAAAATAGGCAAACCAGCTCAATATAAAACTTATGAATACACATATGCTAAAGTAGCTTAAAACACAAATGGGTGACAAATCCAGGGTATCAGTTATCTCAAAGGGGGAGGGAAGGGTATTCTGAGGTCTGACAATGGGCTTACATCTTACTGGAGAATTTTAATTTCCTAAGAAGTTATGAAACATGCATGTCAAACTGAAGACTTGAGAGAGCAGAGAGTTCATTATGTTCTTTCCCATTTCTTTCTTACTGAATACTGAAAGTCAGCAGCCCCATGGAACGTGTGAAGTTACCTCATTATTATCACCTTTGGTACCATTCACTCAGCCCTGGCCAGCTACAACTTCAGAGTGCCTGGAGGAAGGCTGACTACCTCTTTCACCTACTGGCATAGAATGCACTCAATGAACACTGTTTAAATTGAAGGGAAACCTGACTTCAGCAAAACTGGAAAATCAAATTAACATTTCTTCTTAAAACTCCCAAAGCCACCTGGTACCAAATTGACATCATTGCTACCAGTACTTATATGAGTTGTTGCTGATAATTTCCCTCATGGAGGTTCTTGCCTTTGCCTGTGTTCTGCCTTTCCAGTTCTCATTGCTATGGCCTGATTGTGCACCCCCAAATTCATATGTTGAAACCTAATTCCAATATCATGGTGTTAGGAGGCAGGATTTTGGGAAATGAAGAGGCCATTGGGGTGGAGCCCCATGGTGGGATTAGTGCCACTCTTAAAAAGGGGACTCCAGAGAGCTCCCTCACCACTCCCACCATGTGGGGACACAATGAGAAGTCTGTGACTTGAAAGGGGTCCTCACCTAGCCATGCCAGCACTTTGATCTTGGACTTCTAGCTTCCAGAATTGTTTACAAGCTAGCCAGTCTGCGGTGTTCTGTTACAGCAGCTTGAATGACTAAGACACTCATCCTTTCCCAAATATTCGTAAGGCCCAAAAGAGCACAAGTTCACACATCGTAGATTATTTTTTCTTTACAGCTCCAAGAATCACTTCCTGTGGCTTCTTGCATCCTCTCTCTGTGATAGTCATTGGGCAGGGAAAGGGCAGGTCCCAATAAATAATCCTGAGTCCTATATTTCTAGGGCTAAAAACACAAATTCAGCAAAGATACATTGAAAAAAATATTTCATAGTTCATATACTCTTCCCACCTATTCCTATTTTAGACATTTCTACCAGTAACAGTTTTACAAAATAAAAACAGGCAAAGAGTAAATACTTTCCCTGAAGCTAGGATAGCCCACCATAAAATTCTCTCAGTGCCTCAGTGAGAAGAAATACATCACATTTATTTATCTGGAATAATCTCAGAACCATCACAAATCTATCTGTTTAAAAAAAAGCAATAGATAATTTCATTCCTAAGAAAATGACATGCTCATTATAATCAGGGATCATTAGCAATCATGATTATAAAGTCAAATCCTTATTTGTGATTTTTATATATTTCGCTGCCTGAAAAAGAAGACTTAAGCTAATTGTTTTAAAAAAAACCACAAAACAAAACTGTGTTCTTATTACATCCTTGAGCCATTGATCTCATAGGAATATCATCTTGCTCTGGGTGACACTCTGAGAGACAAGCTGAAGACTCATGGACACTCAAGTTGAAAATGGTGTGATGTTTCTGATATAGTTACATGAAGAATCTGAAATCTGACGATCCCAGATCTAAATCTCAGGACATCTTTAGCCTGATACCTGAGTGATTTTCTTCTGAAAAAATGTTTTTATTAATTTCAAAGAGAGGAAGGGCGAGGGAGAGAGGACTAGAAACATCAATGATCGGCTTCCTCCTGCACCCCACCCCCTACTGAGGATCGAGCCCACAACTCAGGCATGTTGATTGGGAATCTAGCCATGACCTCCTGGTTCGTAGGTCCATGCTCAACCACTAAGCCACACTGGTTGAGATTCATCATTTTCTTTACTGGAAAAGAACTTAATGCTGAAGACATATGATCAACATTTGTCTGCAATATCTGTGTATAGTTTTTCTGCTATAAAGTGATATGGATTATTTTAAAGAGTGAAATAACTGATTGTTTATAAGATGTTCTACATCCTTTTTTTTAAGCATGAATTAGAATCTTATTCCAACAACGAAATAGAATTTTCTGCACCATGCTGTCATAGAAGACATGTTGGGTATGCATCTCCTCAATGTCCTCTTTTACATCACCACCTTGGAACACATGCTTGAACTGCCACAACCAGTCTCCTTCCCCCTTGAGTCCCCTTCTCCAGGTGGCCCTTGATCCCAAGCCACTCTGCTTTTCCTGTTCCCTTCCTAGTGTCAGCTGTTATTTAAAGCCAGTGGGTCATTCAGAGCTTATAGCAGAAGTATGGAAGTAGAAATAGGCAGGGTTGAAATGGGGCAGGAGGGAGGGGCAGATTTTATCAGGTTAGGTAGGTGGATACTATTGTGATGGCCATGACTTTAGCATCACTTGAAAACTAAATTTACTATCTGAAACTGAGTCTTAAGGACCTCATTACCCTCCTTGCATCTCAGCTTGTGTTCCTGGAGTAGAGTGGGCTTCCCTGCCCCTGGGGTTGCTCTGAAATTCCAAGCACAATAAGCAATGCCAGATCCTCCCACTACTTAATACACTGGAGTCTCCATCCTTAAATTAAACTTCACTCATGACCCCTTATGTCTCTCACACACAGCTCTTCTGTATCAGGAAAGCTAAACCACATTCCTCAGTCTCTTAGGATGACAATCTTCCAGAGGCAGCTCTTCTATAAAACATTGAGACGTTTGATCATGCTAACTGTCTCCAATGTATTTTTTCAGTGTCTTCCTTTATTTTGTTGTATTTAGCTTCTTTATTTTTATTATTATTACTAGAGGCCCAGTGCACAAAATTCGTGTATGGGGGGTGGTCCCCTCAGCCCAGCTGCACCCTCTCCAATCTGGGACCCCTTGGGAGATGTCTGACTGCTGGTTTAGGCCTGGTCCCTGTCACAATCCTGGACCACTGGCTCCTAATCGCTCACCTGCCTGCCTGCCTGCCTGGTCACCCCTAACTGCCCCCCCCCTGCTGGCCTGATCGCCCCTCACTGCCTCTGCATGCCAGCATGGTCTCCCCTAACTGCCCCCCCTGCCAGCCTGGTCACCCCCAACTTTCCCCTTGTTGTCCTGGTCCCCTCCAAATACAGACCCCCACCCCCCATGCCAGCTTGGTTGCCCCATGCAGCCTGCTGTTCAGTCATTTGGTTGTCCCTCACAAACCCCCTGCTGGTCTGGTTGTAGGCAGCCATCTTATGAGGGTATGAGGGTTAATTTGCATATTACCTCTTTATTATATATGATTTTCCAATCAGACATTTAATTATCTGAATTCCCAGCTGAATGATGCAGCACTTTCTCCAAAAGTGGAGTCTCACGCTAAGCGCCCACATCCATTTCTTTCCTGTGGGTACCGCTTCTTAGCAAAGATCTGGCATTCACCCCTCACAGTACTAAACAATTTTTTATTATTCCTTACTCATTAGGGCAGGATCTCTCACTCTCATTTTTTTTAAAGTCCTTGAAGCAGCTAAATGGAACAGATACCACTTTTTACTTGTGCAGCACAGAGAACAGACTATAATTCACTGGCAGCACTGGAGCCGCCATCATGTGCAGGGTTTGGAAGAAGTGGCAGGGTCCTTGGAAGGGTTTCAAGCACTTAGTGTATAAAGGGACCTAGAGAGAGGCAGACTTCCGATTCATATGCAACTCTGCTAAGATGCTGACAAAAGACTTCTCCATTTCCTTTAAAAAACATTAATCACATCCACTACAACAAGATTTAATAAGAGAGATTCTAGTCAAGGAGCTATGCCAAGTGCTAAGCTGGGTATTTTTTGAAGCACAGAATTGAGAAATATCAGAAAGACTCTAAAACCCGCATGCAATCCCCAGGAACACAACCAGAGCCCCTGCTCCATGGAGAGCACATCGCAGAGTCTCTCTTTCCATCCCCTGCTATGGTTTCTCCCAGGATGCAGTCGAAGGTGTTGCTGAAGAATGCTCCTAAAACACACATGAATATCTCAGGAAAACTAGGACGTTCATTTTAATGCAGCATTATTTAAATGTACCAAAGAACCCACTGATCCCCCCAAAAAAGCAAAGCCCCATTTTAAAAAACTGGACAATTTCAGAAACTAATTAGTAAGCTTTGTCTACTCCAGACCCAGATGTGTCATCAACCTAATCAATGTACAATTACTAAGTGGCCACATCTGCAGGATACTGTGCCAGGCGCTCCTGAGAGCACGTGACTCTGACCTTGCTAGACTTAGGCCTGGAATGCAGATGCACCAGGCAAGGGCATTGGGGTTGAACACAGTGCACACACTCACACTCTCACACACTCACGGATTCACATACTGAGACGTTCACACATATGCACTTACACACATGCACACTCATACAATCTAATTATTACATAAATATTTTGCAACCAACCAACCAGGGTGCATAAAACTGAGAAAATAATTTGACTAAATGCCATTGTATTGCACAATGATTACAAATTAAAACCAAAAAGATTTGCATTGTAGATGGCAGAGAAAGTAGATCCAAAAATCCTGGTGTCCTCTGTAGGGGAACAAATCATATTTTAATTGCGCCAGAGAATATCATTATATGCTGTACTTGTGCGTAGGATCTTTTTGTTACATGATGTAGTTGTTTAATAGGAATGATTATTTCCTAATTGATCCATCTGGTGAGAATGAGACTTTCTTCACTTGATATTAGGCTTTATTATAAAGTGTCATCCCTAAATTGGAATATAGAACCCAACATTCTGATATTCCCCTGAGGCAAAGTTATATTCCCTAGGTATAACTTACTGCAAAGCTCCTTTGGGAATAATGAAATTGTATAATTTGATTGCCGTGTACTATTCTGCTACTGGGGCATGACAGAAACAGAGATCTTACAATTTCACCTCAAGAGCAATCACCTGTGAGTGTAAATTTATATTCTCACTTTGTTGGGTGCTAAGGGAAAGTACCTGTGTACTTGACCTGGTATTTAGCTGCTGTGGCTCTGGTAGCAGAACTATGGTGCCTTGCACTTCCTCCAGCTCCACGGAGTCACAGAGCCTTTGCACCTGCTGCTGCTCTGCCTGAAATAGTCTCCACGAAGTATGCAGGGCTGACTTCTACTCAGGTGACTGTCTTTGCCACCACCACAGCCTCCCACACAGTCCTGTCTCTATCTTTCCCCAGTCCCTGCAGTGTATGGTAGACCTTCCCTTTGTCTTAGCCAACCAGAATGTGAACTGAATTAGGGTAGAAATGTGTTTATTTTGTTCACGTTTTTATCTCCATGCTAAGCCAATGCTAGTAAACAGAAAGTACTCACTATATGTTGAATTAATGTCATCTAGTTCAATGTGTTACCAGATAGATTTTTAAAAATTAAATGTCACTTCCATTCTTCTACACATATGTTCTCTCACAAACCTTTGCTAAGTGATGAAAAGTCATGAGGCAACTGTTCAATTTCCTTCTGCTCTCTGTCACTCCCTCCCCATCTTCTCCCAGGAAATTTAGGAAACAGACATACTGGTCACCAGGAGAGCCAGCCTGTTCACATACCACTTCCCCTGGCAGGGACTCGAATCTCTCAAGGACTATCTGAGTAGTGCTAACACATATGCTTTCATCTGGGGAGTCAGATCTGCTCTGTGAGACTGTCAGAGACCACATGGTTAATCATGTAGGACTTTCTCACAATGGTTTATAGCTGAGCACCCCAGAAAGGCTTTTAGGTGTGCCTAACATGCAGTCAGTGGACACCACAGTTTTTCATGGCCCTAGGAATTCTGCACAGCCTCCTGTGCTGACCTCAGGAGCCAGGACCACAGCCCACCATCTCGGTTCCAGGGAGAGAAGCTAAGGGTCAGTGAGACACAGTGACCCAGATGGTCCAAATGGGGACATGAGAACTTAGGTGGAGGGAGGTGCACCACTCTTCCTCTTCTAGACCATCCTTCTACTCCCGTCACCCAGCAGTGACTGACAGCATGCCCTCACGTAGGATATTCTTAGGACAAGAAAGCACAGTGTTGAAAATATAACAAGAGGAAGAACGATATTCAGGTAAAGGAGTCATAGTTTTAGATAAGAATGTCATCAAGTACATAAAGCCAAGGGATATCAAACCTGTAGCTCTGAGGAACCTCCCCCATGGACTTCCTGTGACCCTGGACTTATAAGACACAAAGTCCCTGAATGGCAGGCTTTGTAGTAAGGAGCAGGGGGTAGCATTTGAGCTGCCCTGTTTTCTTAGCTCAGGTTCCCAAAGGTGCAACTTGAGATGAGGATTCAAGTGCAAATATGCATTAAGGAGTTCTTTTCTGGGAAGCCAATTTGGGAGTGAGGAACTGCATCTGAAGAGGAAATAGTAAGGCACCTGGCTGGGTAGATCTCGAGACAGTCCCAACTCCAGCCTGGTTCTTGAGGGTGCTCTGGAGATTACATTGTCCCCACAGTTTGTTTCATGGGAGGGAAGGAAGCTGAGCTTACACTCACCAGCTCTGGGTAGTCACTGAGCTTCCAGGGTAGGCTCAGGACCCAGCACAGACTCCTGAGTAAAGCTGGACTGCAAAGTCTAGGCAAAAGTCATCCCAGGCAGAAGAAAGGAAGGTGTGTGGGTGTCCTGAGGAGGAGAGAGGGTGGACGCATGCCAGGCAGGAGCTAAGTGAGTAGGGAAGAGTCCTATGATAAGAGGTGGGAGATGTGGGCCATGAACAAGGGTTTAGATTTGGGTCTAAGTGTGATGGGATGCCTTTGGAGGGCTGGAAACATTTATATTTTATTTTAAAATTGATTTTGGAAACTAAAGGGAAGACGGTTTGCAAGGGGCAAAAGTGAAAGCTGACCAATACCACACATGCGCGCATACACGCACACACACGCGCGCACACACCCACATTCACACATGCATGTTTTAAAATATTTCAAACCCTTCACTTTTATAAGTTTCTGGATTTAATTAAGAGCCAAGACTTGAAATATATGACAATTGAAGCACTTTTAATGTCTATTTATTTATTATATCTACCATCTACTTATCATTTATTCATCCATCACCCATCATCTGTCTATTCGTCATCTATCTATCTCTATATACAAATGCACACACACACACATATTTTTTTCTGATAATTACTCATGGAATTGTACCTTATGTCAAACTAGAGTTACATTTTAAATTGCAGGAAACGAATAGGAAGATCTTCTTTCCTCAAATACTGAATATCTTAGACATGCTGTCACAGAATACATAAATGACCTTCCATGATGTTTTGGTTTAGCATCTCTTCCAATAAATATGCCCAAGAGTTTATAAAATAAGACACATATGCTTCAAATGACATTCTCTACAAATTTTAGAAAATAACTCATTAAAGCTTTGTAAAAGATTAGGCTAAATTGAATTCTTAAAACTGGCTGGATTCCATTATAGCTTAATATTTGGAAATAAAGAAATATGTAATTACTCATTATCTGTGTCTTTTAAACAGACAAGAGGTGTGCTTATATGTGTGTTTCGGAAATATGAATCCCCTTGGCTTACTGCTCATGTTTTCTGCTTACCATATATCAAATTATTTTGACAGGAATCTATGTTTTTCTCTAAATCTGCTACTACCCATTATCTGAGGAAGGTCAGAGGCATTTCCATAACAGTTACCATACAATGGTCATCAGCGACATACTGAATTTCACTGTTGCTTTGTGATATATGTCCATTACAACTCATATGAAACATATAAAACTCACAGCTAAGGAATATTTAATTGCCTCAATCAGTACCAAATGATCTACAAATATTATTTTAAACATGATTGAATATTATAACTTTTTCCTAACCTTTGGTCTTCTAATTTTTTCTCAATAGTTTCTGTCCTATAATTACTGTATCTTTATTTTAGTTTAAAATATATTTATGCATTTAACACCAGAGGCATTTGTATTAGCCTATTTTCTTAAGATTACATTTATGTTAAGCAACATAAGCTAGTCAGAGAAAGATAAGTGTCACATGATCTCACTCATATGTGGAATCTAATGAACAAAATAATCTGATCAACAAAGTAGATATAGAAACATAGGTGCATGAAACAGACTGACCAATCTCAGAGGAAAGGGGTGGGGGGAATACGTTAACCAAAGAATGTATATGCATATATACATAACTCATGGACACAGACAATAGTATGGTGAAGGTCTGGGGTGGGTACAGGATCAATGGGGGAAAAGGGGGAACATGTGTAATACTTTCAACAATAAAGATACATTTTTTAAAAAAGATTACAGAAATGGGTTTTTAAAGGTTTGAAATGAAGATACATTATCCCCCCTCCCACAGTTTTCAATAGGGTCAATCAGAACTATTTATTAGCACCTTTACCTTTAACTCCTACTAAAATTAAGATACTGAAAACAACAACAAAAATTGTGCCAATGGTTGTCTTATAAGCACCAGCGTTTTGTTTCATCCAAGCATTTAATGTGGCACTGCCATGTCCCTACCGATCTACTACCTTCTTCTGAACTTGAAGTATGCCTGTTGCATATGAAAATAGAACACATGCAAAGAGACATTAAATCTCACAGGAGAGGCTCTGATCACTTGAATACTTATTACATTTGGTAGATGGTACTTTCATACAAACAAAAATAAACCACCTTTCCAAGGTGTGAGGATCACAGCCTGAATGAAGAGGCAGGGACTTCAGTTACACAGTCCAGTTACAGCAACATTTCCATCCCCCTCACCCCTTTTATTGCCAGAAAAAAACAACAACATTTTTAAACGTCTTTAAAATTGTAGTACATTTAAATTTCCTATTTTTATTCCCTTAGTTATCTATTTCTTCTTACTTTATATTGTAAAAATCTAGTTTTGTCAAAAAATGTTTAATTGAAACTTTTCAGAAAGCATACTTGTTACTGAAAAATTAATCAGCAAAATCAGCAATCTAATTTTAATGATGATTACTATTTTGATGGGTTAATATTTTTAGCTCCATCTAGAATGCAAAAATGCTCTCTGACTCGGTGAGATTTAAAGTGAGTACGAGCTGTGTTGTGTCATATCTAACAAGCACAGATAGCATATTATCTTAATTCAAATTAGAAAGGTATTTATAGACTTGACTGAGAAGCTGTCATTCAGGTAAGGAATAAATGAGGCAGGAGGGGACCAAATTCTGATCAGTTGGAATGACAGTCCCTGCAGTGGCTGAGACCAGTTAACTGTCCTGCCAAGAATTGCAAAGATTTCATTCTATCTCAGTTTTCTTGTTTTATGAAGAAAAAAAAATATATATCTGTCAACTTAGGTTAAACCTGTAAGCTACCGTATTATACCTGTTGTGGTATGTTTATGACTACCATTAATCAAAAGTGAGTGCTTGTATATCCAATATTTAGACTGAGTCGAAGACGGAATTTTCCATGGAACACTGTGTTATGAATTGCTATGACTCATGGTATGTTCCCATAAATAAAACCTCTATGAAAAGTGTATTGTAATAGTCGTGTGGAATGCCTGCACTGATAGATTTTGACCTCTGGATCTGTTATGTGAACTACAGTTTCTATCATTTGTTTTCACAGTAGAAGCGTAGATGAAACCATAGTATTTACTGCTGCTGCACATTTGTTCTCAGCCAGCCAGTGCAATATATTGCAAGGCAGAGCCCAGCCATAAAGGCCAGGAGCAGGGGATGAGAGCACACAGGGAGGGAGAGTGTCTAGCTTTACTCCTGTGGGGCAGCTAAAAAGGCAAACATGCACCTCACTTGTTTCCAGAATACCCTGGAGAGGAAAATTGGTATGTTGAAAGAGTTTTTAACATAATAAAACTAGCCCTAACTGGTTTGGCTCAATGGATAGAGCATTGGTCCATGGACTGAAGGGTCCTGGGTTCGATTCCGGTCCAAGGCATGCACCTTGGTTGCGACTCAGTCCCCAGTTGGGGACATGCAGGAGGCAGCTGGTCAATGTTTCTCTCTAACTGTGTTTCTAACTCTCTATCTCTTTCCCTTCCTCTCTGTAAAAATCAATAAAATATGTAAAATCAATAAAATATATGTAAAAATAAAATAATGAAACTATTGCTTGAGAGAGGAGCTTCAGGGAATTGGAGACTAACAACAATAACAAGAGATGGCTGTGGCTTATCTGTTCCAGGGTGTCCTACAGCAGCAGCAATAAACACTATGGTATCTCTCATTGTCAAGGACCATGGCCTCTGGGACTGAAGTCATCTCTCAGCCCTTTGGATACTTCTTCTTACCCGGAAGACTGTGGATAAATGAACAATTAGGGCTTTTGACTCCAGAAGCAACTGACCTAAAACTAAAAATATTTCTCGGTTGGCAGCTAGCATCCATCACACGGTAAAGAGATATGCCCACTATTGACTTACCTACACTCAGCCCAGAGATTGTCTCAGAAATGAACCTCTTGTGGCAAAATGAAATAAAAGGAAAAGGAATGACTTTTCCTTTTTCCCAAGAGACATTTTCGTTAGCAATCTCCACTACTGAAAATATTTATTTAACCTTTTCTAATAAATGAAATAGGTATCTTATTAAATAAATGCACACTTTCATTTTCAGTGCTATGATTCTAAATGTTTCAAAGCCCCTCAATATTTGCAGACAATATCACTTGATCACTGCTCTTGGGGTTTTCCTTACATGCCTCCACTACAGCGATCAGCTTGCTGATGTTAATCCCACACAGAAGTGTGTGCTCAAATCCATCTTCCCCTCAATGGAGAAGTTAAACTTCCCTTTATACACCATAAAAGGGAGATTTTATTCTTTCTAGGCACACACCTAGTAGTAAATGGTTCTATTTATATATGTCAGAACTAAACCTTGGTTTGAAATTAGATGGTATATACCAATGCTTGTGAAAAAGGACAGTAATGACTTTTCTCCCCTTCTCAGCTCCTACAAAGACATGTGTTCCCAGGTCAACAGGGAAATGTTATTCTACTATGAAAAGAGGTACTGTGGCCATTCTTGTTAAGCTCTTATGTATTCAACTCTTTTGTAGCTTTTATATGCAAGGTGTGCTAAAAACAAAGGAGCGTAAATATTCATATATTAAAGCATCCTCTTAACTCAGAAAAGTCTATTGTGAAAAATAAAGCTAGCCAGCCCTTACCTCCTGACATCTTTGGCAGTGCACTTCATTTGTGTCATTTAATGCTTCTCATTCAGGTTCCCCATCTCTCTGAGATTTTCATTCCAGCGGCTCAAAATGTGCCAAACCCACTTGTGAGTCTAAGGATTTTTACTTTGGGCCCTCTTGACACCATCCCTATAATCAGCTCTACACCTGATACCTAAGAGTCTTATGAAGAGTTCTAGACTTTCATTGGCCTCATTTTGGTGAATCCTGTATTGCCTCTTCTTTGTACTTGCACTGATTTTCTGCACCTGCACTTGCTTCTTTCCTTTACTTCTGTTGTTTGCTTTCATCTTAGATTGAGTTGCCACAGAAGGCGACCTTGAGACAAGGATTTGGTGTAAGTATTTCTGACAGAAATTGTTCCAGGGGAAACCAACCGGTAAGGGCATGAGGGAACCCAATATAAATTAAGTTCAGGTGAGGCCCCAACTTAGGGTGATCCACAGGATAGTTGGGGTTGGGACATACAACGGAATGAGTGTGTTCCTGCTGGAGCAGAGGAGGGGCTTCTATGATGTGGGGCATCAGTGCTGAGGTGCAGCCCACAGGAGGAAGCAGGGAGAGGGTGTGGACTCCTGGCTCTTCCAAGGCAATCTTCTGAAGAAGGCCTAGGCTGCAGAGCATAAAGCGATGAAGAAATACAGACAGCTGAAGTCAAGGACTGAGGGGTCTGGATGGGCAAACACAGCATCTGCCTTCACTATGTTGTTTGAAGTTTCTCAAGTTGACCAACAGAGTCACTTTTGCTGCTTCTTCCTATGTACATGCATGTCTGGGCTGTATTTTACCTTATATGGCAGTGAAGCGCCAGAGCTCTTCCAGAGTATCTCCTATTTAATGCATACCATTCATCAAATGAAAGTTTGCCTTCAGGAATGTAAAACAAAAATTGGAAAAATGAAAGAAGAAAGGTTGAAAGTACTTCTGTTTACCTTACCCCAGCCTCCACCATCAATCTAATAAATTAGTGAGTGGCAAAAATAAGTTGAAAGTTGAGGTTGTGTATTTTCTTTGAAAATAAGAGGAAAACAAGAATTAGTAATAATAGGTTTTAATACTGAATATTTGTAAACTCAAGAATGCTAATTAAGGAGATAGAAGAAAATGAGAAAGAACTTAGCATTTATTGAGAATTTCCTGAGTCAGTGTATAGATGCAACCTCATTTAATTTTCAGTACTCCCATTATGGTTGAATTATACTCTTTATTTTATTGACCAATAAACTAAGGCTCAAATGAAAGTGCTTGTCCAAAGTCACATAGCCTGTAAGAAGTAAAGCCAAGATGCAAATCTGCGTTTCCCAAATCAAAAGTGGAAGTTGTGCTTTTCAATTTATACTATTCGCATCATCAATAACACATGGGAAAGAAAAATGGGTATTGAGTGACAGAAAAATATATCACAAGCCAAGTATTTGAAATCTGTTGTTTTATCTTTAATTTACCAAAGAAAGTTAACTGGCAACATAAAACTATTTTTACTTGTCAGATATTTAAGTGATATTAGATTATACACTTAAAGTAATTGTTTGTAATATAAAATATGACAATCATTGAAACATAATTGCAAACCTTATTGCCTGGTTACATGTTACATACATTTTCATTCACTTATTTATAAATTAATTTCACAAAGAATTATTACACATTTACTATATTTTCTGGGTAATAGGTACAAAAAGATGATTAACCATAATCTCTACCATCAAGAAGAGCTTGCTATCTAGAAATGGGAGTGAAATAAGTTTACTAAAATGCTATCAGATAGGAGATGTGATTTATCATAAGATCATAAACAATGGAATGGTTGATTCTATATGGAAGCCTTAGGATAGGCTTCCATATAGAATCCAGAGGGGGAAAAAGGAAATATTAAGAAAAGGAAGCAGGAGAAGAAAATCACAGAGGGGGAAAAAGGAAATATTAAGAAAAGGAAGCAGGAGAAGAAAATCACAGAACTCCCAATGTGTGAATCAGCATGATTTGCAACCAAATTATAAGTGGAACTTACATGGCTGGATATCATTGGTACATATTCCAAGCAATATCAGTCCCATTTTAATTGTATAGTTTAAATAATATAGTTAATTATAAGATATTTAAGAAACTATCAAAAGGTAATGAAAGTATGTGCTTTTGGGGAATGTGTGTCTGTTTAATTAAACTTTTAATTAAAGTGAAAAGTACCTATAGGAAAAGGAACAAATTATTTGAACTGCTTGCTGAATTGTCACAAAGTGGACTCTCATACACCTTTCACGCAGGTCAACCAAAGGAGCGTGACTTCCCCAGTCCCCTGGTCCCCATGTCCTCAGGCAGAATACACAGTCAATGCACTCCACAGGCATACCATTAGCCAAGGTCTGGGCATATTCTGCTCTCCCACTCCAACTTTGGAGTCTTTATCCACCTTCCCACTCAGTTTCTGAATCCATAGATCCAGCTAGTCTCTGTTTTCTCAATCTTATAGATAAAGAAACCTAAAGACTACATAATGGAAACAAGGAGACTAGCTATTAGTTTTTATAAGCTCAGGAAGAGTGGAGAGAGCATGACTAAGAGCAGTAGAAGAGAGGAGGGGATGGGGAGCAAGAATGGTCACCAAAGGGAATGATCAAGATTTAGTTGTAATTGAAAAGAAAATGTAAGACAAAACTATGGAACAAGATCAGTGGTTGCCCTGGGGGTGGGGCGAGGGTAGGAGGGGTGAGCAGGTGAGCACAAGGGATTTTTAGGGCAGTGACATTAGTCTGTGTGATATGATAATGGTGGATACATTTGTGAAAACCTATAGAACCACACAACTCAAAAAATGAATCTTAATGTAAACTACTTCGTTCATAACAACATATCATCAATAATATTGGTTCATCCATTGTAACCAATCTACCACATTTATGTGGTAGATGTTAACAATAAGGGAGACTGAGGCCAGGAAAGATGGTATGGTAAAAATTGGTATTTTCCACTAAATTTTTCTGTAAACCTGAAAAATGGCTTTATAAAATAAAGTATATTAATTAAAAAAAGAAAATAGATGTTATCATTCCCATGTATGTCTAAGATGTGCTTATAAATTTCCAACCTGATTTATGTTTTCACTTGTATGGATTCTAAGTTCTCACGCTGCTGCTGTCACAGCAAAGGGATGGGGTTGTGGACACAGTTGTCTTGTGGTACTTTGTTATGCCATCAGTCATACTATTAAAACTTACAACCACAACTTAAACATTCAAGTCCTGTGACTTTAAACAGTGACTACAAGTTCAGTTGGGGGAAAAAAAGTTCCTAAAACAAAAGAAAAGAAAGTCAGTATGACTTAACCATGCTCTCCTGCCAAGTATACGGAGAGGCTGGAGACGAAATGATTTCTGACCAGAACAACCCTTGTTGCAGGACCTAGCTAAAGCCTCCCTGCCAACAGAAGATCTCCCTGATTAGAGTTTTTGTGTGTCCTGCCATGGAAAAGGCACGCCAAGGCAGACACAGTCAGCAGGCCTGCAGATGCACACACACCACTGGATGTTTTTTCCTTGAGTTCCTACAGCCACTGAAAAAGGAGCATTTAAGTCTCCAGCAGCACCTCCAACTGTACAAGTGGAGTGAGCTTCTCTAGAATCACAGACCCAGATCCAATTGCGGACAAATATTTCTCCTCTGTCGTCACTGTTCTCATTCCGGAGCTGGGTGAGATAAAACACAGAGACGTGACTGGCAGCCAAAAGGACACATGTGGAGGCCTAGCTTCTTCAATGTATTTTATCCCCTTACATGTGTGTCTCTCCAAGGTACCCAGGTGGCTTGCCATGCTGGGAATCATCAGACCTAAGGAGTGACACGAATGGGTCATAGAGAACCTTCCACTGAGCCAGGGGGTCACAGGTAGAGAGTAAATGGAGCCTTTCTTCCCCATGTGGATGGAGCCCTTGTTGGGGAAGGTCTTTACTGCAAGGACATGGACCTGAACCAAGCAGAAGGCAGGTGACCAAGATGCTTCTCCTGCTTAGCCAGGATGCAAGAAACAGAACAGGACTTCTCAGCCCCCTTTCTGTTGATATCTCTGGGTCTGATGATGCTTTATTGAGGGGAGCTGTCCTGGGCACTGTAGGATGATTAGCAACATCCTTGAACCTTACCCACTAGATGCAGTGGCACCCCATATGTGACATCAAACATGGCTCCAGACATGGCCAATGTACCCTGTATATCAGGTAAAATTACCCATTTTAGAACAGGTGTTGGAGATGGCCCTAATGATAGGGAATTATCTTGTACAGGAATATATTTCCTTCCTTCCCTCTTCACTGTTTAATAAGTTGCTGCCATGAGAAACGCAAAGAAATGGTCAATTGGATTCTTAACTCTGTGAATTCACCCTGCATCTGCAAAGTAAATGAGGGCTGACTATTCACCTGTTCCATACAGAGGAGATGAGGCTGAGTGTTAGCAAGCCTGAAATATCTCTCCAAGTTCCTAAATCCAGCAACTGCGGGGCCAGCTCTCACATACTTTACATCTGCCTAGGGAAAATGGCACCAGAATAGTTCAAATAAAAAGGCCAAACTGCATGAATCATTTTGGAAGAGTAGTTTAAAAAGTGAGCCCTATTTTAAAAATGCACATTTTTATTTTTATCTAGGACTCCAATAGTTCCACTAGAGATAAATGACTCCTTCTCAGAGGGGAAATAAGAAGCCGTTTAATTTTGGCCTTCTAGTGCTTGAAACTATCCCACCGCTGTGAACTCATTTATTATTTTAAGCTCCCGAAAAAGGACAGAAGAATTTAGCAAACTTTCATGTGACCACATATTGCTAATAGAACAACTTGAAAATTTGAAAAATGTCTACTGTTCTGAGAAGATGCTCAATGCCCTATCCCACAGGCAAGATTTCCATGTAGTTCAGTCACAATTTTGATTTTGTCCAAAAGCACTGATATAAACATTTTCATTTACTTAAAATACTGTTGTTGAGTCCACTTTTCTTCCAGACATTATCCTAAGCATGGGAATTATTCTTTGAACAAAAGATCATGTAGGTCCATGGAAGAGTCCTGCAGTTAAGTGGGGATTGGAATCTCATGCTGCAAGTGCCATAGTGGGAAGGTAGATGCTCCATTGTGAGGGCACTGTCCTAGGTGGGCATCCAGGCTCCAGTGACAGCAGTATCCAAGCTGAGGCACAAGGAGAAGTTGGCAGGCCAAATGTAAGGAGAAGTATCTAAGCAGAGACATAGGCAAAACTCAGAGGGGCCATCATGAGAGTGTTGCTATAATAAAGTCTCATATAAAACCCACTGAGTTTGGAGCTCAGGGACTGGCACACTGGTGTGTTGTCTGGAAATTCACTCTCTCTCTGGGATAAACAGGAGAGACATTTCAAGTGATGATGGTGAAAGGTCACTTCCTCACTGACCCAGATGTGGATTGGAATCTCCACCTCTGTACACAGTTAATGATCCCACAGGTTTGACTCAAGGCCTCTCTTTCTGGAAATTGTACAAGGCCACTCCAGCTTCTATTGACCTCTTTTTGAATCTGCTTCGACATTCTAGAAGGTTATGATTAGGTTTCCAGTTATAATTTTAGAACCCTAACTGTAAGTGCTATTCAAATAGGCAATTAGTTATATACTTTATGATGCATGCATTTCCTGTGCACATGATTTTAGCTTTCTCAGCAAAAATATAACATATAAATTATTCAAGGACAGGAAATGTCTCCATCATATTTTGGTGTGTCCCTCCCAGGGAGCTGTACCCACTTCTACAAGTCATGTTGAGATCTTCAAAGAAATGACTTAAGCAAATGTAAACTGAAAAGCAAAAAGGGTCATAGTAGTAGGGTAGAGGGAAATCTTCAGTGACAAAGTGATCTCCACAGGCAATGATGGTTCCTACTGGTCAGAGGCTTCTTTCTCTCTCCAATACAGGGTGGTTAGGCAGGCTTATTTCCAAGGGTCATCTCCAGAGTTTGCTATTCTCAATACATATCTTCCCAAAGTGCTCCAATTCTTACAACTTTCCAGCCAAAAGGAAAGAGTGGTCCTGTTAGGTGCAAATTCAACATATCATTGATGCTCATATTCTACTGAGAAGAATGCTAGCTCAGGCCCAGGGGAGCCTGGGAGTCATAGTTAACTGGACAGATATGACTAGAAAGAATGAGGAGTTCATGTGACAAGACAGTAGAATCTCCTCTACTGAGCCCATCTCTATATGCTTCCACCAATCCATAACAAGCCCTTTGTTTTGCAGCTCTACATAGTTGAAAGTTTGACAAATATTTTTAAGCAGAATGCTACTTCTGAAGGAGCCTAAAATAATTATCTGGGATTTGTGCATCTGGAATAAAGCTAAAGATTACTCCACCATTCCCTCCATCTCCACTTTCACCAGAGGCCATAGAAGATCAGCTATTTAACTTTTTATACTAACATGAAATGATAAAGATAAAAAGATTACATTATTTTCTCAATACTTTCAGATGACACACATAAGTAATGGTATCTACAAACTACAAAAGTAATTTATTGCTGAGCAGAGATAATGTCCATTAAATTATTTTTTTTGTTTTAGAACTTTTAAAATATCACAGAGGATTATCAATATCAACAACAAGAAACAAATAACCTGATTTAAAAAGAATGGACAAAGGACTTAAATAGACATTTCTCCAAAGAAGATATACAAATGGCCAACAAGCATATGAAAAGATGCTTAACATCATTAATTATTAGGGAAATACAAAAAAAAAGAAAAGAAAAGAAAAAAAGAAACCCACAAAGAGATACCAACTCACTACCATTAGGATGGCTACTATCAAATAATAATAACAATAAATGTTAATGAGGATGTGGAGAAATTGGAACCTTTGCACTGTTGGTGAGAATGAGAGATGGCACACCACTGTAGAAAGGATGGTGTTTCATCAGAAAGTTAAAAATAGAACTATCATAGGCTCCAGAAATTCTATTTGTGGGTAAATACTCAAAGGAATTGAAAAACAAGGACCTAAAGAGACATTTGTATACTCATTCATAGCAGCATTAGCCACAATAGCCAAGATGTGGATGCAATCCAAGTGTCAATTGACAGATGAATTGATAAACAAAATGTGGCACATATACATATAATAAAATATTATTCAGTCTTCAAAGGAAAAAAAACATCTGCTATATGCCACTACATGAGTAAACTTTGAGAACATGATGCTATTTGTTATTTTCCAGTAACAAAAAGACAAATGCTGTGTGAGTTCAGTTACATTCCTATCTCAGGACCCAAAAACCCATGTTTAACCCAACTCTCCAGGGGATTGAAGGCTTGCTGATGTCCGAGCAACACTGGACTAATGGAGTAACAATTTGACTGAGCCATGATTACTGCCATGAAAGAGCTCAGGGAATACAAGTTACTGAGCTGGACAAAAGGGTGGCTAGCATCTTCCTTGAAGGAACTTATATTTGAGCTCAGACCTGAAGGATGATTACCAGTTAACCATATAAAAGGGATTTGGGGAGAGGTGGGTTGAGAGTGGTATGAGACAGAAGGATTCAATGCACAAAAAAAGTCTTTGACAGGATGAAAACTGGTTCATTGAAGAAGAAACAACAGCAAAACCCATGTTGGTAAAACACAGAAAGAAGGAGATATTAGAGGAAACAGCCATACAAGACAAAAATCAGAGACTTTTATGCCGAAATCAGGCCTTGGTTTTTAAGAGGAAAGGAAAAAAAGAAAAAGGAAAAAGAGGGATTTTAGAATGAGGGTCATCTTGAGGAAAACTTCCTACAGCATGGGGAAGTTATTAAATTACCATTAGAATGATGTAAAAACAACACTTAACAGCTCTTAGGATATTTGGGGCAAGAGAAGATGGCAGGTTGACCCAGGATGATAGGTAGCAGAAGTGGAAGTGACCCAAAGTGAAATATCATGAAGAGATCATAGTTGTACAGGAGGATGTGTGTTTCCTTGTCTCATAAGAGTTGTTTGGGCTATTTTTGTTTATTAGAGTCATTGATGTTACCTTGACAACTGAAATCATGTGAGTGTCTAGGAAGAGACTAGGATGAGAACAAAGTCCTAATCTTACATAACAACAACCCAAGTGATCAATGTCCAGAGATGAGATGAAAAGGAGATTGAAGAGGCTAGTCAGAAGAAAATTAGAATAAGCTGTTTACTTAAAATCAAGTAAGCAAGAGTTCCACAAAGTGAGGAGTGACCAGTAATGTACATACCCTTTAGTAGTCAAGTAAGAAGCATGAAAGTTGTCTTTGGACTTGCTTGCATAGGGATCCTGGAGACCTGAGACAGCTTAAATCACTGGAGTAATTGGGGCAGCTGTCAGGCTGAAATGAGTTAAGAATTGATAAGATGGTAGGGCAATGGAATCAAGACATTAAGTCAGCATTTATGGGAAACTTACCTGAGACTGGAGAGACATTAGTCAGTAGATTAGGAGGAATTCTGTTGTCTATTGCTGTTTTTCAAATGACATTATAGACATATATTTTGAAAATATTACACTAATATTTTCCATATATTAATAAATTCCTTCTCTGGAAACTTGAATCATTACAATTCCAGGAAAGGCTAAAAGCAGATGCACCTGAGAAAGGAAGAAGATAGAAGATGGAGCAAGACTTAGGCAGAAAAGAGGTACTGGAGTCAACTATTTTGGACAAGTGAAAGATAAGGAGATGGAGGCACACATGTGTCCTCCAACCCTCCTTAAAAGGGAGAGCATGTTGAAGGGAAACTGAAAGGAATGGGACATTCACTTAGCTGTCATTAGAGAAGACTGACTCACAGGATTTCCACTCACCACTTGTAAGGTTCCTAGGAATAAAGTGTATGTGAACAAGCCTGAGTGACCTTCCCCGAAATATCCTGGCATCCTCTGTGACATGGTAGCAATGCAGAATTTCTCTCTCAAAGGAGTGGCTGAGAAAGGAAGCTGAGTGCACAGCCACAGCTTGCCTGGAGGAGCTTTGGGAAAAAGACCAACATCTATGGAGAGTGCTGAAGACCCAGTGGGAGAATAATCTAAACTTCAGGATGCACAGAGTGGACATGAGGACCACAGTGGGACTAATCTATCCAGGCAAACCACCAAGTCATGAGAATAGACCAAACTCACCAGTTAGAGAACCAGAACCCAATACTACTGAGTTACTCAGAACCATGAGAACAGGAAGGTTTCCATGGAGATGTAGGCAGGCAAGGACCAGTGTGAGGAGCTGAGTACACAGATCCAGGGTTTTCTTCCTCCTACCCAGGATCCCAAAGGAAACTTGAGAGAGCCTTGTTGATAGGACCATGTTTCCTGAATAACTTTAAATGTAGACTCATTCTAACTTTACATATTAGTTATTAGGGGAGGTTTGGATCAGCTTTAAATCAATACATGAACTTCTATTCCCTGTGTATCTGAATGTGATGCAGGTAACTTTAGGACCTCACTAAAATAGGGGAGACCTCAGAACATTTAAATGTTAACTCGGCGGATCCTAGTGAGAGAAGCTGATGAATGTAGGGAGAGAAATTTCAATCACATGCTGTGAAGAAGCTGGACACCAGAAAGTTTAAATGCTTGATCCCAACCCTTCATCACACCAAAACTTTATTTTCTAAGCAATTAGTTTGAGTCTTTATGCTTTTGCCTTTCTCTAAACAAATATATTAAGGCCTGGTATAATCTGCCCCAGGGGAAGGTATCCTGCTTTGTGTCTCAATTGCTTGCTAAGTTTCTGTCCACTAAAAGTTTGCTCCATAAAACTATGCACAAGTCATGTCTTCTTAGAGGAGATTTTAAAATCCCCTCCCTTAATCAAAATGATGGCAGTGGGAAATGATCCGAATCCTGCTGTATTGATGTGAAAATCGTTAGTAAGCAGCTCTTCATCGTTATCACAACTCAGTTGGTCCTAGACTGTTCATAGGCCAAGTGTTCAACCTCAAAACAAGACCAACACAGGAAAGCCCAGACTACACCTAACGATCTTGGCTGGGTTTCTCCTTTCTCAGTTCTCTTCTACTCCCATGCCTCAAGCCATGACCTGAGAAGCCCTAGCTTCACTTTCTTCATCTTCACTTTCATTATTTTAATCCTCTCCCAATCACAGGCCAGAAAAGTGCTGACACCCCTATTCAAACTATGGCAGTCCTCTGATTGACCACACCATTTTATGGTACTACTCATCACTGAAGTGATTGGTCATGAAACCAGAACAGGAGGCAGACAGTAAAACATCAACTATGCATCTAACAGTGAGACTGTATTCATTGTAGAAGGTCAGAAGAGATTCTTACGTGTGAAGCCAGACCATAGCCCACACATGCTACGTGTTATGCATATATCATTTTACAAATATTACATTGTTGAAGGTGGTGGTGATATGATGAAAAAAAATATTCTGAAAGCCTTTGTTGAAGAGTAGCTGAAATTAAAAAACCATATGCTGGTTTTTAAGAATGCTTCTAGATGACATAAAAATAGCCATTCAGCAGTTTTACTGAAGAGATGAGAATACCTTGGGACAGTGGTAGGCAAACTGTGGCTCGTGAGCCACATGCAGCTCTTTGGCCCCTTGAGTGTGGCTTTTCCACAAAATACCGCGGTCTGGGTGAGTCTATTTTAAAGAAGTGGTGTTAGAAGGAGTTTAAGTTTAAAACATTTGGCTCTCAAAAGAAATTTCAATCATTGTACTGTTGATATTTGGCTCTGTTTACTATTGAGTTTGCCAACCACTGCCTTAGGAGAAGGTCTGCAGACATTTAATCAATAATACAGATAGGAGAGAAACCAAGATGGCGGCATAGATGAACACCTAAACTGCTGCCTCGCACAACAACTTCAAAACTACAGCTGAAAGACAGAACGGACATCATCCGGAACCACAGGAAAGCTGGCTGAGTGGAAATTCTACAACTAGAAGGAAAGAGAGGGGCACACGGAGACTCAGAGGAACTTCAAAAGGCTGAGGTACAGAGACATGTGCGTGGAGAGGACGGGTGGCTGAGTGCCTGGCTAGCTTTCACTAGCGGAGGAAGGCGGAAGCTCCTGACTGCACTGAACTCCAGTTCTGACTTCACTGTACCCCAGTTTCAGGTGAGACCCTGGGGACCCAGACTCATATGGGGGGAGTCTGGACTGTTGGGAAAAGAGAGGAGTGGACGGAAACTCAGGGGAGCCACAAAAAGCAGAGGTCTGGAGGCATGCATGCGAGTGCATGCAGAGAGGACTGACTGCTGAGTGTGCTGCTGGCTTTCTCTAGCAGGAGGAAGACAGAAGCTCCTGACTGCACTGAACTCCAGTTCCGGGCAAGAATCTGGGAATCCAGATTCATTGGGGGATAAACTATACTGTCTGGCAGTGGGCGAAACTCGAGGGCAGCTTTCTCTCAGAGGTGCTTGCAGCGATTACCAAGGGACACTGAAACCCAGGGGTCTCAAGGCAGGGCTGACAGGAAGCCAAGGCTGTCTGCTCAGCCCTGAGACTCCGCCCCATCAAGCTGAGCACAGAGGCTTTTGCAATTTTGCAAGTCTTATCTCATAAGGCTGACTCCAGCACAGAAGTTCTCCTGGAGTAGACACAGTTGATCCTCACAGCCAATTGGCCTGGAGGTCAATTCCTCCCAGGGATACCAACAACAATCAAGACTTAACTACAACAAGACTGAGCACACAGCCCACAAAGGGGTGCACCAAGAATGTCCACCTCAGGTAACTGGGGAGGCTGAGCCTCTGGGCCATATAGGACACCTAGCACACAAAGCTACTCTACCAACTCAGGGAAGCAGCAAAAATGCAGAAACAAAGAAAAACATCACAAACAAAAGAAATGGAGGAAAGCAAATGACTGGATATAGAGTTCAAAACCACGGTTATAAGGTTTTTCAAGAATTTCCTAGAAAAGGCCGATAAATTTAGCGAGACCCTTGAGGATATGAAAAAGGACCAACTAGAAATTAAACATACACTGACTGAAATAAAAAATATTATACAGAGACCTAACAGCAGACTAGAGGATCGCAAGAATCAAGTCAAAGATTTGAAATACAAAGAAGCAAAAACACTCAATCAGAAAAGCAAAAAGAAAAAAGAATCCAAAAATTTGAAGATAGTGTAAGGAGCCTCTGGGACAACTTCAAGTGTACCAACATCAGAATTATGGGGCTGCCAAAAGAAGAGAGAGAGCAAGATACTGAAAACCTATTTGAAGAAATAATGACTGAAAACTTGCCCCACCTGGTGAAAGAAATACACTTACAAGTCCAGGAAGTGCAGAGAACCCCAAACAAAAGGAATCCAAAGAGGACCACACCAAGACACATCATAATTAAAATTCCAAGAGCAAAAGGCAAAGAGAGAATATTAAAAGCAGCAAGAGAAAAACAGTTAGTTACCTACAAGGGAGCACCCATACTGTCAGCTGATATCTCAACAGAAACTATGCAGGCCAGACGGGAGTGGCAAGAAATATTCAAAGTGATGAATAGCAAGAACCTACAACCAAGATTACTCCACCCAGCAAAGCTATCATTCAGAATTTAAGGGCAGATAAAGAGCTTCACAGATAAGAAAAAGCTAAAGGAGTTCCTCACCACCAAACCAGTATTATATGAAATGCTGAAAGGTATTCTTTAAGAAGAGGAAGAAGAAGAAAAAGGTAAAGATAAAAATTATGAACAACAAATACATATCTATCAACAAGTGAATCTAAAAATCAAGTGAATAAAAAAATCTGATGAACAGAATAAACTGGTGAATTTGATAGAATCAGGGACACAGAAAGGGAGTGGACTGACAATTCTCAGGGGGAAAGGGTTTTAGGGGATGTGGGAAGAGACTGGACAAAGGTCGTACACCTATGGATGAGTACAGTCGAGGGGAGGTAAGGGCAGAGGGTGGGGTGGGAACCAGGTGGAGTGGAGCTATGGGGGGAAAAAAAGAGGAACAATTTTAATAATCTGAACAATAAAGATTTATTAAATTAAAAATAAAAATAATAATACAGATAGGATCCCCTCCTCCGCAGATCCCCTATATAACTATGCCCTAGGCCAGCGGTGATAAAAAGGACATGGTTTCAGTCTGTCTTTATGGGCTTCAGCTTATGTTCTCCATTCATTCCCACTCTGGACTTGAAGTCCCCACTATTGCATAACATCAAATACTCACACACAAACCTACAGAGCTTATTTAAACTTGACTGATGCAGAATTTGGCACTTAGGGTGCCTTCAGAGGGACAGAATATTTAGGATGAATCCTGAGTTGTTCTGGGTTTTCTGGAATTGGCTTTGTGATCTGAATAGATTTAAAGGCACTGATGACCCTATTTCCAGTGGTAAAAAGTATCTTGCATGTAGTAGCAAAAGAGTAACTTCAATGATCTTTACATACATGCAATTAAATGAGGACAAGTTCTGGGTGACCAAGTATTTATTGATTTTAAAATTTTGGTGAAAACAGGGAGTATAATTGGATTAGCTGGCTACTTCTAACTATACTAATTTAGGAAAAGAAAGTGATGAGCTCATGACTTTAAATTCCCATATTAAGGTCTCTGTAGGAACTTAAAAGTGCCTATATTGGCCATAAAAGAAATCATATCTCCTACAGCAGGAGGATCAAGATTTCTAAAACTGAAACCCAAATTCTCATTTTATACGTGGATACATTTCAGCCAAAATTGAATCCCTAAATCCGCATGGTCTCTTTTATTAAAATTAGGACATTTATTGGAAAGAAATGGGATTTGGAAGTTTGGCATGGGTTTATGTGAGCAAATTCCAGTAAAAGCAGAGGTCGTGAGACCTTAATTCTGGTGGCCTCCTTTGTGAAGACATTTGTCCTCCTTCTCATGATAAACCTCTAATATCACCCCATCCCAGAAACTGGCCTGCTAATCCTAGTTAATATCTATTCCCATCACTTCTTCTTCTAGGCCTGTAAGTCCCAAATCTGTGATGGGATGTGATACACACCAAAGAGTTGCATGATCAGCCAATTGATATCAAGAGCAACCTGGGGAATAAGAATGGCAATGAATATAGTATTAAGAGGGGAAGAACAGAAAAGTGGATCATGCTGAATCCACTAAAAGTGATTTACTGATTCAATGTTTTAGTTGAGGGGCTAGGAATGACTCTGACAATTTGCTTGACTGGTTGGCTGAATCATGGACCTAAAGATGACCAAGCTAAATGAAGTGAAAATGTCAGGACTTTCTCAGTGTACTGCAGAGAAAGGCTTTCAAAGGTGTAGAAAGATTGGGGTGCAAGAATGGATTCACCAGGTGAGGCTGCTCATCTCCTGGGGCAAGCTGGTTGGTCACCTCTCTGGGCTGTAGTGGAGACCATCTACCTGATTCTGAGTTATACCTACCATCCAGACCAACAGCTCATCGTGACCTAGGTGCTGACTGACCTGCCAAGCCATACTCTTTTGTTACTTCTCTAAGGACTTTCAAATATTTTGTTATAACTCAGGAAAATAAGCAAGATTATTTCTGAGTTGATAAAACTGAGGTTTACTTAAAATTATGCATTTTATATTAATAAAATGCATAATATATATATATATATATATATATATATATATCCACCACTCCAGATGGTTAAACACTGAGGATAATAATAGATCAATTGTAAATTTTAGTCAATTATAAGTAGTGCATTTAACCACATCTAACAATAAATATAAGTAAGAACAGCTCAAGTTGCAAACTTAAAATATGCTAAGTGAGGTTATACCAAACCACATTGAGAATATATCACAGATCTGTGGTAAAAATACATCATAGGCTCCACTGCACAGAGTAAGTGAGATGTGTGGGAAATGACTTGCCCTTTTCTTCCATTAAAGGGCAGAGTTTTTTGAAAAAAGATGGTTCAATTTCCTCCCTCCAAGCTGCCTTTTAAAAATAACATAACACATATTTTGACACAACTCCACATGACTCAGAGGTCGTTCTTAAAATAAGACCAGAGTACATTCGTGGAGACTGAATCACCTCTAACCTTCCGAACTTGGTGAGGATTACTAATCAGGATGCGTTTTCATTCCTGTGATCGTATGGGAAAGTTTGGATTCTTTCAGCTAACCTAACATTCAATCAGTTATGTTATCACTGGAGTTCTAAACAAGCTTTGTTTCTCTTCTTTTCTCATTGCCTCACCAAGAATATAAGACAACTCATGTAGAACTGTTGGTTTGCCATAAACAAAGACTACCCATCTTCAGGAAATACATGATTCCTGAGATTATTTTAAAAAGAACAAAGCAGCTTATGAAATTATGGGACATTCATCCATATTAGGTCTTCCTGGAAGCGTTTTAGTTCTCAGAGACACATAAATCTGAGTTAATTATTCCTTTTTTAGCCCGGGAAAGCTTTTTGGCAAAAGTCAAACACAATTCGGCATTTTTTTTTTCCTGATTAAAAAGTGAGAAATACAAGGGCAGAGTGCATACCACTAGCATGTACATACCAGCCTATATTGCATTGCACATCATGTAACAGTGACTAGTTTGCACTTGCATGATTCTTGCAATTTTAAAGACCTGTGTGTTTAAGCAGAATAGCTCTGATTTAAGAGAACAACAATTACACGACTAAGACCTGGATTTGAATCGTTGTTCCTGCCACACTGCAGCTTTCAATTTCTGATTTGAAAAATAAGGATGAATAATATTTACCTCAAATATGCATAAAGGAAGTTCATGCATATGGACATGTTTTCTAGGCCCTAAGGACTGTCCACTTTGTAAATGTAATTGTTGTCCTGACTGACAAGCCTCAACTCTAAAGGGACTGCGTTCTTTCACCCACTTAGTCAGTGTTTCCTTAGTGGCTGGGTCTGGGAGATAAAGAATTATAATCACTTCCTGTGAATGATGTCTTTCTCTCAGTTGTAGAATGAGTAACATTTATATCATTCATTTTTAAGCACTAGCCTATTTGAGAACTGTATTTTTCCCCAGGCATTTGGTTAAATCAGCCTAGAATAGTGATGGCTTCTTAGTTCAGCATCTGCTCCTCATGTCCGTCCCACCTTTCATCCTCACCCCAACACACTAAAGGACATTTAAGGTTTAACAACAGGTACTCTTTAACCCTTTCCCAAACATCCGAATTGATTAGATCATGAAATAGAGGGAAAAATTCTTGCCTGAAATAGTCATCTTCCAGATGTGCCCACATTCAGGGTTGGTCCAGAATGTCACATCCTGGTGGGAAGTGACTGTGTGTTTTGTTCATATTCAAGGTCCTGTTGACAAAAGCGAATGTCACAGGTGTCCCTCTGACATTATCACACAGTGACCCTTCTCAGTCAGAAAGAAATATAAATGTGTCTCATCTCTGGTACACATTTGAAAGTCTACCTTTCCAGGGAGTTCAGTACTCTGTTTCACTGATACATTATAAAAAAATAAATCTGTGGAGGCAATATTTAATGATAGCAACAGTGGCAGCAATCCTCATTCTGTAGCCCAGCTTCCCAGTCTGAGTTCTTGATTTTTTTAATAGTGGGACATATCTGAGCATTCTGGTCTCAATTTATTTCCACTCCTTTCTCTTTCTTTCACCTGCCTCCCCTGATTCCACTGGCCCTCAGTTATGCAGTTAAAGTAATCAGTGGGCACTTTGGCTTCCTTTTCCTGGAGACAAACGTTTTTTTTTCACAGCTTTAACTTACTCAAAGATTAAAAAAGAAAAGAAAAAAAAAAGCAGGCTGAAGCACACCAAGCAAACAAAAACATAAATGCACAAAGGCCCACTGTGGTTGTGGCCAAGGATGTTGGAGGGCAGCCTTACACAACAAATGTATGGCTGTTGAAACCAAGATAGGGATAAACCCTTGAGGCCACATCTGGCAGTGTGAGTGTGTGAATGGGGCTGAGCTGGCCTCCCACACAACAGGAATTCCACCCAAACTATGTGTTCTGTATGGGAGGACAGAAAAAAAAGTGTTTGGAATATCACTAAGGAAACCCAGATACATTATCTTTGCCAGAGTACAAAAGACAGTTGAGTTTGTGACTGACTCAAAATGACTAAAACAGAGAGCATGCGTTTAATGATGTTGATGAAGCAGGGACGGAGAAAAAAAGGGTGGGCACATTTTTATGCCCTGATGAGAACAAGACACCTCCCTTCACAGCAAAAGGGAAGACTGCCACTGCTCTTTTTCACGTCTGTGGATTTTTGCAGGCAAAGAAGAAATAATAAAGGCTTTTTGGTCTTTCCACTCAAAGGTTTTGGCTACCATAAATTGATCTTGCAAATATCAAGATTTGTGTTCCTTCTTCCACATCCCTGACATGCAGTCTGTTTCAATATGCAGTACACAGTTGTAAGAGTATGTTCTGATGCCAGAATTAATGTTTGACCTCAGGATTTTGAGAGCATGTTTTAACCTCCTAACTCTTACTCCAAAAAGCATGATTTGTGCACGTGTGCGTGTGTGTGTGTGTGTGTGTGTGTGTGTTCTATGTAGAGAACCCTAAATTTTATGCAGCAGTTTAGTTTCATTTTAATGCCAGTTAATTTTTAGCATTGTAATAACACAGCAAATTACCCTCTAAAAATATAGAAATATGTTTACATTCCTGAAGTTTAGGCAATAATAACACCACCTGTAGTATACTTTGACAGATTACTAACTATATAAAGGTAACAGCAGCTATAATTATTTCATAATAACTTTCCTACTTTTTCTAAGGCATGTGTTATGTAATTGTCACTTCAGTGTGGGTCAACATGGCATTGGTCTGTCTGTTTCACAGGGTCTTAATCCTCAATCTCTTCATATTAACATGCATCCATTTCTCTTTTGCTGTTGCATTTTGGTGACAAAATTAGAAATTCAGACTATTAAAATATAAAGATATTAATTATTTTTAAAGTTGTCTAGGTGGAAGAGTCTACATTCAGCCTCTTCATCTAGCAGCAAAAGGATTTGGATAATCTAAGCAAGGATCCCATATACTGAGGAACTGTTTTAGTTTTTCTGAATGTGTTAGTTAGGAGTGATGGGAAATCTTTATGTTGTTTCCTAAAGCAACAATAAAAATCTGGCACTTATTATCCAAACATGTATATGGATATATCTTCAAGGATTATATTCATATGTTGTTGTTTTTTTTAATTTCTTTCCCTTTTTTGGCTGATGGCTCAAAACATATGTTGTTTTAGGAAATCAGTGCATAACCTTTGGGACTCAACACCAAGGACATAACCCAAACCTCAAAACCACATTCAGTAGAAATATTTGGCTCTTGCAGTAGAGACACCTGGAAGTTAATTGACATGACAGGCATAGATTATCTATGGGCTGGATATGAAAGAAACCAGAGGGCCAAAGTTTGTAAGCATAGGCATAAAATTAATTCAACCCATTTAATGTGAAGGCCAAAGAATGAAGTGGTAATTTTTAAGGAAAAAAATCAATAAAACAGGACAATATGATAAACTTTGTAGATAATGACAGTTGCAAATTAGGAATTCCAAGATGCAAGGTTCTGCAGTTTAAAATCATTTAATCAAAGAAGCTGTCTTATTTTTATTAACCTATTATTTTTAAAGCATTTATTTAGCCTTTACACTGTAGCAGCTACAATACTAATCAATACACAAACATGAATTGTTTAGTGGTGGGAATTGTGATAGATAATTCTGACAACTTAGTTAAAAGTCTAAATTCAACTATATAATGTCAAATTCCAGAAATTTTCGAAGAGTGGCATTTTGTTTGTAATCATACCTCGTGGATTCTGAAGGTGACAGTTACGTTATCTAAAGAGAGATTTCTATCCTTTATCACTAGATAGAGAGGTGTGATCTAACTTGGTGAAAAATTGAATGTATACCACAGAAAGCATTTTACAATGGACCTTCACAGTACTCAATAATCATTATCTGAATACATTTGGAATAAATTTCACAAAACACACTTTGAATTAAAGATCATGCAGAAGAAATAGATGCACTTAAAACCTCAGAAACCTCCATAAGACAGAGGAAGATTGGGTGGCAAAAAGGCTGTTTAATGCTTGGAGTTGTTTTCATTACCAATGCACATTCATTAAATATCCATTAAACATCATGTAATGCACAATTGAACATTCGTGTAAAAGCATTTGAAAATACCACCGGTTAAGCCTATACTTTCTATGAAAATATAGGACATAGATACAGGAAGATTCACTGAAGATTCTTAAGCTCAGATTCTGACAATACCTTTTTCTCTATTAGAACATATAGGACTCAGATAAGTATGAACACCAAGATAAATTAATTACTTTAATTTTAAAAACAAAACTGTAACTTGATTTTACTTTTCTACAGACAACTCCAAGAATTAAATAGTATTTTGCCACCTAATCTTCCTTAAGTGTATCTATTTTTAAATCTCGGGTTGAGTGATTTTTATGAACATCTATTAGTATAAAATAAGAAAAATGATCAGTAACATATCTATAGTAGTTAATTTGGCATTTATGATATAAAGCTACCCACAAAAGCCCCCTCTAACTAATACAAATGTGTGTATACTAGTTTACACCTGTGAGGGTGGTATTTTTCTGTTAACCTGCAGAGCAGCTGTTTCTATCTGAGAATTCATTCTCTAGCCAGCTTGCATTAAGATAAAAGGAAAATGTATGTCTGCTATTTTATAAGAGGCAAAGAACATAAACGACTAATGGATGACATGTACTTTGAGGTACATTTATGTACTGTAACAATATGAAATTAATTTTTGCAGAATAGATAAAAATACAGACACAACTCATTATTTTCTCCATGGAACTCTGTGACACCCCTCTTACCTATAGCACATCATTATAATAACGATGTCCTATTTCCCTAGATGTAAGAAAATGTGTATTCGTAATTCTCATTTAATTCCCATCACATTTGGACTACCATTTAAAAATTAGACGATGTTATCCTGGAGTAATATAAAAAACTATGTAACATTCATAATGGCAGAGGCAATGAACAATCAGCACACTGTGGAAAGGAAAACACCAGAAAGGACTGACAGAGAATTGGCAGGACGTTAGCCCTGCCTGCCACCAGGTTACTTGCTCTTAGACACCTCTCTTTCCGTCTGCTTCCTCAGGAATGGGGAACTGGGAACAGCAGTAGCATCGTGGCCCAGATGCCTGCACTCAAGTCCAATGGCAATTGCTCCCCACTCTTCATTTCTGGACAAATGTTGAGACTCCTGAGTATATATCTTCATAAGACTAAATAGAAAAGAACAAACACCTCACAATGTAAGAAATAGAGGAATAAAGGGTTCATAATTATGTGATCCTCATGATATATTTACCTGTAGTAAGTACCAGGAAGATAAAGTCAGCAGAAACAAAACCATAAAAAGCACCCAGCATTGGGTCTGGAACTGGTATTCCTCACTCAGATTCTCTTGCACTCCTCTCCCACAGCCTAGCCACAGACTAGATTCCATACCCATAGGGTGAGTCTTTGGGCAGGACTGTGTGTGAGGGAGGTAAAGGGAAAAGGACAGAGTGCAGTGTGGCAATATTTCCGAAGTCACCTGGATGAGCCCAAGTGTATTCAAAGAAAGGAAGGCCTAGATTCCTGGAATCCTGGAATAACCTACTTCATACTAGGAACTGGCCATGAGGATAGAAATATATATTAATTTTATTGTGAATTCTGTCCAAAGACCCATCAGAAGCCTTTTGTGTATATACCTGTCATCAGCTTTGTTTAATCTATAGATTTAAACAGTAAAACCTTCAGGACTTATAATAAGGCTGAAGTCTGTTGTATGTGAGTACTAGAAATATCTCTGTGTACTCTAATAATAGTCTTTGAGCAAGGAAAATGGTAATTCACCTTAAAAATTAGTATCTAAGTTTTTTCTGGTCTAATTTTTAAAAATAACTTCAATTAATTTTTCAAAATAGCCATCTTTCAATCTCTAACTCCAATCAACAATAATAATACCTGCATATTCTAAGCAATGCCAGACACAGCTCCTGAGGGAGAACTCCTCTCACTGGAAAGTCATCAATCAACATGATGATGGTGATAATCAGAAATGCACCAATGAATATGGACAAAGGGTTCAACTAATGTTGATAGAGAACACAACCTGTTTCAGGCATCCAGCTGCACAGAGCAGGCACACACATTTTCCTTAAAGGGCCCATCTAACCTATATAATAAAAGCCTAAGTGGCAGCCACAACATGGACACCCTCATGTCATCACAAGATGGCCGCTATAAGATGGCCATCACAAAATGGACGCCACAAGATGGCCATCACAAGATGGTCACCACAAGATGGCTGGCAGAGGAGAGCAGTTGGGGGCCATTGGGCTAGCAGGGGAGGGCAGTTGGGGGAGAACAGGCCAGCATGGGAGGGCAGTTGGGCATGATCAGGCTGGCAGGGCAGGGCAGTTAAGGGTGATCTGGCCAGCAGGGGAGCAGTTTGGAGTCAATCAGGCCAGCAGGGGAGCGGTTAGGGGGCGATCAGGCTGGCAGGCAGAAGCAGTTAAGGACAATCAGGCAGGCAGGCAGGTGAGCAGTTAGGAGCCAGCAGTCCCAGATTGTGAAAAGGATGTCCGACTGCAGGTTTAGGCCCAATCCCTGCCTAAACCTGCAGTCGGACATCCCCCAAGGGATCCCAGATTGGAGAGGGTGCAGGCTGGGCTGAAGGACACCCTCCCCCCATGCACGGATTTTATGCACTGGACCTCTAGTCTATATATATAAAAGCCAAGCAATCGGGATGACCAAACAACCAGAATGACCAGAACAACTGGAATGACCAGTCACTGTGACATGCACTGCGGCAGCCAACCAGCTCGATTGGAGCCCCAATGCCCCCCCCCCCGCCCCAACCTCCAGTGTCCCCTCCCCCCTGGCTGGCCAGGTCCTTGATCAGCACCCCCACCCTGATTCGGGGTGGCGGCAGTCGAACAACCTCCCATGGCTCCACCCCTGGCCGGCAGGCCCCAATCATTTGATCGGGGCAAGACCCTGGGCTGGAATGGAAACCCGGGAATGAGTGGTGGCAGACATAGGTGATGAGGGAAGGATGAAGGGGGAGGCAGGGAGGCAGGGAGGCAGGGAACCTGATCAGCCCTGATCACCAGCCAGGTCTAGGGACCCCACCCGTGCATGAATTTTGTGCACTGAGCCTCTAGTAGTAAATATTTTCAGTTTTCTGGGTCATCCTGTCTCAGCTACAACCACTGAACTCTCTTCCTGTAATGTGAAAGCAATATAGACAACATGTAAGTGAATGAGAGTGGCTGCATTCCAATAAAACTTTACTTAATTACTTACAGAAACAATCTGGGTAGACTTGGCCCACGGGCTGCAGTTTGCAAGCCTCTGCTTTAGAGGAGTGAGTCCCCCTAGTAAAGCATTCCTATCACTCCATTCCAATGTGCAACGCTGTGGTGGACTATAGATTAGAGGTTTCAACAATCCTCTCCTGGGGTTAATTTTCTAGAGCCTTCACAGACCTCAGAGAAACAATGTATTTACTGGGTCACCAGTTTATTATAAAAGAATATAACTCAGGAACAGTTGGATGGGAAGATGCACAAAGTGAGGCATGGGAAAGGGGTGTGGAGCTTCCATCCCAGCCCTCCCCCACACTAGGCCCACTCTGTTAAAATTTCAGAGTGTTCACCCACCTGGAGGCTCTCTGAACCCCATCCTTTTGGGGTTTTATGGAGGTTTCATTACATGAGCACAATTGATTTAAATCATTGACCATTGGCTATTGATTCAACCTCAAGCCCTTCTGCCCTCTCCAGAGATAAGAGGATGAGACTGAAAGTTCCAATTCTCTAATCACAGGGTTGGTTCTCCTGGCAACCAACCCTGATCCTTAGGCTTTCTAAAAAAGTCTTCTCATTCACAAAACAAAGATACCTTTATAGCTCTTTTCATTTAGTGAGTTCCCAGGGTTTTAAGAGCTCTGTTCCAGAAAAGGGGATATAGAACAAATATATAGTTTTTCTTATAAATCACAATATCACCCCTGGCTTTTTGCATCCTGTAACCTTCTAGTGCCAGGCCTGTGAAGGCTACTTCTAGCTGTTCATCAGAATGCATTCTTCTGTACAGAACCAGAATTACAGGTATGGATGAGGCCACAGACCCAGTATTTGGAACCTAGAGATTGTGGAGAGCCAATATTAATTCTACAAATTATTAAAATGCCTGAGGATCATGGTTCTCAAGGTAGGGTTCCCTGGACAAGCAATTTAAGCAAGATAACTTGTCAGAAATGCAGATTATCTGCCCCCACCCTAAACCTACTGAATCAGACATCCCAGGAGTTATCAGGCAATATATGGCTGAATCAGCTCTCCAGGTGATGGGCATGGGGAACAGTTAGTCACAAGGAGTGTGAGTCCCTGATTTGTGAGAGGGAAATGACATGTTCCCTGTTCTCAGAGTGTACTGAGATCTTCCTGTCAATAGATTTGCTTTACAGTTTGCAGAGTTGGAAACATGCTTTTGTGCACATTTCTGAGTTCTCTTGTGAGGGTGAAAGAAGGGCAATTGTTAGGCCTTTGGGACTGAAAAGGAGTCCTTGAACTCCAGTCACCTCTTTGTCTCCATGTCCCCCATAGTACCTTGTATTCAGTAGGTGCTTAGTATGTGTTTTCTGAATAGATAAAGAACACTTTTTTTAATCAGAAATAATTCTAAGACAAAAGTTTTGTTGAAAAATTTGGAAAAGCATGTTCACACATCTGGTGTATGTATCAGACACTGTGTTTCAGAAAATTGGAAGTCTGCGTTTGGGTTTTATGTCTGTAGTTGGCATGATCCATGCTCTGCCCAGAGTTGGGGAGGTGCTGGTGAAAATCGGCAGAAAAAGTGATAAGGTGGTGGGATCCTAGGTATAGTGCCATAGGTTGAACCACTTTGGGGGAGGCGGGGTGACTTAATCTCAGAAATAAGGTACTTCTTCTCATTCATGTTTTGAGATCAGCAAGCTAGTTTGTTCTTTTGCTGAATGAGTTACTTGTGTTTCAATTTCTCAACATCAGTTCAAATATACACATACACTGAGTGGCCAGATTATTATGATCTCTGAACGCATAATAATCTGGCCACTCAGGATATATATATATATATATATATATATATATATATATATATATCCATGCACCGGACATCTAATATATATATATTAGATGTCCGGTGCATGAATTTGTGAATGGGTGGGGTCTGGCCAGCCTGTCCAGGGGGAGGGGACATGGGCGGTTGGACAGCCTGCCTGCTGGTCGAACTTCTGGTTGAGGGGACAATTTTCATATTAGCCTTTTATTATATAGGATATACACTGAGTGGCCAGATTATTATGCATTCAGAGATCATAATATTCTGGACACTTAGTGTATTTTAACATCAAAACATGTAAAATTAATATGTGTCTTATAATCCATAACTATTTTGATTTAGTCAAATATGGCACTCATTCCTTAAGCCATCAATAAATAACCTATTTGTTAATTTGATGACCTTCTAGAGCAGTAGTTCTCAACCTTTCTAATGCCATGACCCTTTAATACAGTTCCTATGGTCTTAGGCTCTACAGCAGTGGTTCTCAACCTGTGAGTTGCGACCCCGCTAGCAGGGTCGCCTAAGACCATCGGAACTGTATTAAAGGGTTGCAGCATTAGAAAGGTTGAGAACCACTGTCCTAGAGAAACATAAATATACTAGTGGCCTGATGCATGAAATTCGTGCACATTAAAAGGGAATTAATTAGAAGAAATATTTTAATATCGCTATTTTGTTTCCATCTCTCCATCCCAGTCTCTCCCAGTCTCTGTCACTCTTTGTCTTTCTCAGCAGTCCTCCAGGCTTCCCTGCTTCCCTCTCTCCCTCTTCCTCTTTCCTGACTAGGAGGGGGCTGGGCCAGTGGGAACAGCTCCACCCTCTTCCCACCCTGGGGCCTCATTCTGAGAGAGGCTCTGAGAGCGAGCTGGGAGGGAGGGAAAGAAAGGGACGAAAGACTGTGAGCTGGTGGGCACTGGGTGTGTCTGTGTGTGTGAGTGTGGTTGTGAGTGAGTGTGAGTGCCAGCCCCACCTCTCCCGATCCCAACCCACTGCCACAAGTACCCACTCACCAGAGCTTGCTGCACACGCAGCCTGGGCATTAGGTTAAGCCTTTGGTCATTGTAGATGTGATGGATCCTGGCTCTTTATATATATAGATACCTGTTCACAGGAAACAGATATCTTGACAGACCAGACATTCCATCACCATCTCCAGTGACTAGCTACATATGTATTTACGGCACAATAGAATATATTTGTCACCTAGGCTAGTGGTTGGCAAACTCATTAGTCAACAGAGCCAAATATCAACAGTACAACAATTGAAATTTCTTTTGGGAACCAAATTTTTTAAACTTAAACTTCTTCTAATGCCACTTCTTCAAAATAGACTTGCCCAAGCCGTGGTATTTTGTGGAAGAGCCACACTCAAGGGGCCAAAGAGCCGCATGTGGCTCGTGAGCCGCATGTGGCTCGCGAGCCGCAGTTTGCCAACCATGGGCCTAGGCAGTGAGATGCTGTGGAGATGGAAGAAAATCAGGGAATCCCATAAAGCAAGACACTAACAGAACCTACAGGCTGCAAGCATGAACCAGGATCAAACTATGCTGCTTACTGGGAGATGCAGCCCTAATATTTTCTGTCCTTCTGGCCTATTTCTTTGTTTTGATTGGATTGGGCACAGTAATCTGTTAGGTAGGGTGTTCCATGCCACTCAGTGCCAACCTACTTCTTCCAGGGATTGACTTGCATTTTTAAGGCTAACACAATTGCTCAGGTTGGTTCCAAAGAAGAATTATCAGGCTCTGAACTGCTCTGAGATAAGGTTTATCAAACTGTCAGCCCAAATCCAAACTTTAAGACAAAACCCAAAAGATAAAATTAACTTCTCTGGTAAAAAAAAGTTAAATAAGGCAAAGTAGCAAATAGTGTGTATTTGCAGAGTAAAGTTGGATTTTAATTAGTGAAATTACAGTTTCAGTTGTACTTGAGTGGTACCACACTGCAGTATTACAGGTGTTTCTTACTGAGGGTTATAGTCCAAAACACTTTTCAACTAGGGCTCTCTGCTGAGCAACTCCATGCCATTCGGTTCTGGCTTTACCTCTCATGATCCATGGTGGCCCTGGCTGTGTGCTGTGGGTACCTGAGAGTGACAAGTGATTAAAAGAAAAAAAACCCTTTCCACCCTTTTAAATCTCTTCACTCATTTCCCCCCTAATTTTTACCATAATGGATCTTAAACCTGTCTGGGGTAAGACTCCTTGCAGACTCTAGTGATAAATGTAAAACCCAGAAAATTCTACATAAAATTACATACAGTTTAAGAGTCTTTGAAGCTGGATCAGCTGTGCATCTATTGGCTCCACAGGAATCTAAGGTTAAAAAATTAACTGAGCATGGAATGCGTGATATCCTCAGAGAGTAATACAAGTAGAAACTAGGTGCTCTAAGGGTGCCATTTTTCTTGTCTGCTTGCTCTAAACACCAGCGTTTTATCTGTAATTTTCAAGTTGAATTCTGTCTGATCCAGCAAAACACAAAAGTGAGTTCTTTAATTTGAGGTATTGAAATGATATTGAAAAAAGAATCATTGAATTTTCCTGAACTCACATTGCAAAATAACTTCACCTAATACTCAATTGAATCAGGCTTTTATGCAAATATAATGATTGCAATGCTATATGGCACGTGTTTGATATTACCTTTGATCTCTTGTAAAAAAGAATTTATGAAGCAAGTATACTGTAGGTATGGTTAATGGCAATGCCTCCAACTGTATCCAGTTTAGCTTCTCTTATTCTTTATTTCATTTCTGTGTCATTTATGATTCGAATTTGTACCCCAAAAGTGTTTCATTAAATCAGAGATTCTGGTATTAACTGCATAATGTCTGAATGGCATTATCTGCAATAGTTAAAAATCAGACAAGGTATAGTGCAAGCATGTCAAACTCAAGGGCTAACATGGGCCAAATAAACAAGGTTTAAGTTTATGTGGGCTGCAAAAAACCAAAAAGCTTCAGTTTTCATAGAAACTTGAAAATTGGTTTATTTTGATAGAGACATGCTGAATACAAAGGGCTGAAATAAATGAGTAATCATTAACATAAAATAATAGAACATTTTAATAAAAATTAATATTTTTCTTGAACATTAATTTATCAGACACTGAATAACTGCACAAATTAATAAGCATAATGCAAATAAACCTATTTTTCTTGTTCTCCGAAAGCAAAATATTTCCTGTTGCACACACCAAACAAGTCAGTCCAAGACTAATGACGTGACAATCCGCTGCTAACATGTTTGCTGCTGCTAGTATTAGTGGAGAGAAATGGTGTGCATGCATGTAAGGCGTGTAAGGGAAATGAATGCAACATGATTACAGTAATGAGTCATTAGCAAACGTTGTAGTTCATTATTAATAATTATGTATAACAGGATATTGTAAAAAATAAGTTATGAAATTTTTATTAAAACATTTCTCATACACCATTATATTAGCTGAGCTGCAAAAATATTCGTTGTGGGCCGCATGCGGCCTGGGGGCGGCGAGTTTGACATGCTTGGTGTAGTGTTTTCAGGAGCTCTGAGCATTTAAAATAATTCAATTCAGGAATATAAGATTGTTTTTTCTCCTTCAATGAGAGTCTGAAGCTATCTGTTGCCTTTTCCCAGAATTATTCTTCTACCTGGGTTTTATTCGATTTTTTCTTTGCATACTTGGACATCTAGATTGTAGGTATGTGATGGTTAATTTTATGTGTTACCTTGTCTGAGCTGGGGGTGCCCAGATATTTAGCTAAATAGTATTTCTGGGTATGTCTGTTTCCAGATGAGATTAACATTTGAATTGGTAGACTGAGTAAAGACAATCATTCTCCCCTGTGTGGGAGCCCTCATCCAGTCCCTTGGGGGCATGAACAGAACAAAAAAACTGAAGAAAGGTGAAATTGCTCTTTCTGACTGACTACTGGCACTGGAAAGAAGGTCTTTTGCTCTGGGAGGAGGACTTATACCACCAGCACCTTGGCTCTCAAGCCATGGGGTTTGGACTAGAACTACACCACCATTTCCCTGAGTCTCCAGCTTATAGATTGGTAGATCAAAAGACTTCTCAGCTATGAAGTAGCAACGAAAATAATTTTATGGTTGGGGGTCACCACAACATGAGGAACTGTATTAAAGGGTCATGGCATTAGAAAGGTTGAGAACCACTGCTCTAGATGCTAGAGGATCCTGACTAACACAACACTTTTGATATTTCTAGAAAATTAGACACCCACACTAATTTTTTGTTGCATACGATGGATACATTAAAACATTTTGAAGAAAATGTATAAACAGTAGAGCAAAAGCTTTCCCACTGGTACCTCCTCTCCCTTAACAAGTGTATTTGATGTCATCATTAAATTATGAGAATGCCCAGAGAAGTGTCAGTTTATTGGAGATTTGGACAAATATCTAACACATCATAAGAGAATGGGAGTATATTAACAGATGACCCAGAGCAGGAGTTTTGCAGAGAACAGAAGCTGGAGAAGGATGCAGAAGCCAGAACAAGTGGTGGCACCCTCAGTCTAAAAATTAAAGTCAGTAACCAAAGAAAATGATGTACTGGGGTGAAGAAGTGCTCCTGGTGTGGGTGTCTGTACTCCAGACTAAGCCCTTTTCACTTCCACAATGTGGGGGAAGGGAGGAGGGCCCTGCCTACACCTCATATCCTGGTCTTTGCCCACGCCCTTCATGTGAAGGTCACTGCCCAACAAACCCTCCACAGATGATGAGGATATAATTCAGCTCACTCGAGAACTGCTTTCTATTGGGTCAGATGAAGAGCCCAGAAATCTACCTTTTCCACCATCACTTGGAGTGGTTCTAAGACAGAAGTTCCATGGAGCACAGTTTTATAAACAGCTCTTATGACTAATATTTTACCTAATGATTTGCTCAAATTTGTAACAAGAAGATATTTCATCATACATCTTTTAAGTTACTAATGTCTAGAAATTTAATGAGTGTTAACAAGGCAATGTGATATGTGTGTCCAACCTATATTAAATGTGACACATTTTTAATCCCATTCAAAAGCCTATTGCTGTATGTGTTTTGAGGCTAAGGAGCATACTAATCCTTTCTGAAACTTTACCTCTTCCCTATTAATAGATGATTTCTAAATTAATTCCCTAGATAATGTCTTTTCTTTTCCATTATGGCTCTGTAGATTTGTATAATAAGCATATGATTATGGAAAGTAATCATTATTTTTAGATTCTGAATCTTCAAGTGTTCCAGTTTTAGAGTGCCCTTAAATGAAATTCCACGTAAAATATTATTTTTAATACCATCACAATATAAAACAACTTCTATGTTGTTAAATTAAAATAATTATTTTAAGTCCCCATTTGCTTCTCCTCTGGTTATCATTGATGTATTTGACTCTTTCCCACTCCCCCTCATTCTTGAGCTCCTGTTCTGTTTGGTTTCATGACACCATGGCAACTTCTAGTCCTGAAAAGCTAGTGCTCAAGACTCAACCCTTGACCATATTCTCTTTTTATATTTTTTCTCCATATGAAATTTACCTTCAGCCATGTCATTATTATCATTGACCCACTAATAACTTCAAAAGTATATCCCATCTCATGTATGAACTCTAAAACCCATGTTTTTTAACCTACTGTCTTGTATCATCTTCATTTCACATCCAAAATTTGTCAAATCCAATTATCCAAGTTTGAGTGCATGCTCTCCTTCCACACAGAGGTCTTAAAATACAATCACTTTTGAATGTCCTGGTCTCCACTGTCTCTATCAATGACAGACCTTTTATCTTGTTGCCCAGGTCTGACAACATGGAGTCACCCTCAATATTATCCTCTTTCGAAGATAAACAATCCAGTCAAAAAAATGGGCAATGGACCTAAATAGATAATCCTAGGAAGAAGATTTTCAAAAGAAGACAGAAGGAAGGCCAATAGACATATGAAAACATGCTCAAAGTCACTAATTATACGAGAGATGCAAATCAAAACGACAATGCGGTATCATCTCACACCTGTCAGAATGGCTATCATCAACAAATAAACAAATGACAAGTGCTGGTGAAGATGTGGAGAAAAAGGAACCCTCGTGCACTGCCGGTGGGAATGCAGACTGGTATAGCCACTGTGGAGAACAGTATGGAATTTCCTCAAAAAACTAAAAATGGAACTCTCATTTCACCCTGTGATTCCACTCCTAGGAATATATCCTAAGAAGCTAGAAACACCATTCAGAAAGGATATATGCACCTCTATGTTCATAGCAGCGCAATTCACCATCGCTAAGATTTGGAAACAGCCTAAGTGCCCATCAGCAGATGAGTGGATTATAAAACTATGGTACATCTACACAATGGAATACTACGCTGCTATAAAAAAGAAGGAATTCTTACCATTTTCAACAGCATGTATGGAACTGGAGAGCATTATGCTAAGTGAAATAAGCCAGTCAGAGAAAGATAAATACCATATGATCTCATTCATTTGTGGAATATAATGAAAAACATAAACTGATGAACAAAAACAGATCCAGAGACAGAGAAACAGTGATCAGACTGTCAAACCTCAGAGGGAAGGTAGGGGAGAGTGGGGGAAGGGGGAGAGATCAACCAAAGGTCTTGTATGCATGCATATAAGCCCAACCAATGGACACAGACAACATGGGGTGAGGGCATGAATAGGGGGGTTAGGGGGGTTAATGGGGGGATGAGGACACATGTGTAATACCTTAATTAATAAAGAAATTAAAGATTGAAAAAAATATTATCCTTTCTTATCCTTAGATGCAACCTGGTCTTTAATCTCTTAACCATCCCTCAGATCATTTCACTTCTGTTCATCTCCCTTCCCCAGCTATTGTCCAAACTACCATTATATCCCCCTGGGCTTCTTTAAGTGGTCTCTTCTTTAAGTTACTCTACTTTGAGTAACTTGACAATCATTCCTATTAGTGTAGTGAGAGTTATCTTTTAGAAATCAAATTCTGACCAGTTTTCTGCACTCCATTTTTCTTCAGTGCTTTCTCAGTATATCTAATGATTACAGCCTTGGCCATAACCTCAAAGCCTCATGAACTAACCACCCTCTCTCTCTTTGGGTCATCTCTCCCCACATTCTCCCTCCTTCTCCTGCTGCACTGGAGTCACATCAACCATCATGTGGTCTGTTCCATCCTGGGGCTTATGTTTTGGAAATGCTCATGTTTGCTTGGCTTTATTTCATCCTTTTGTCCTTTCATTTTAATTATTTTATTCCTCATATCTCATTTCAGATGTCATGTAGTCAAAAAAGCATAATGGTATGTTTCTCTACCATGACTTCTTGTCATTTTTCTTTATTTCACTAATCACATTTCCAATTACATATTTATTTGGTTGTTTGTTTTAGATCAATTCTTCCTTAAATACATTATAACATTTAGTTCACTAAAAGTTTACCTCCATGAGAATAAGGCTAATAGAATTTATTCATCATTAGATACTGGCAAAGAGCACAGTAAATGCCAATATAGGATCTATTACAATTTTATACCTGAGCTTTATAAATTACATTATCAAACCTGAAAGCTCAGTGTCATTCTTATATTATAGTTGAAACTGAGGCTGTGCAGTATTTAGTAGTTTGCCAGATTAATTGACACATATTATTTTAAAAATAATTCCAAACACATTTCAGGTAGCCTGCTCTACCTATGATTATTCAAAAATTTCACTTTATATTACTACTAGAGCCCCAGTGCATGAAATTCATGCATGGGGGGAGGGGTCCCTCAGCCTAGCCTGCACCCTCTCCAATCTGGGACATTCCTCTCACAATCCAGGACTGCTGGCTCCCAACCGCTCACCTGCCTGCCAGCCTGATCACCTCCTGACTGCTCCCCTGCCAGCCTAATGAACACCTAATTGATCCCCTGATGGCCTGATCACTTCCACTGCCCTCCCTTGCTGGCCCGGTCACTCCTAACTTCCCTCCCTTGCCAGCCTGGTCGACCCTAACTGCCCTCCCTGGCAAGCCTGGTTCCCCCCAACTGCCCTCCCCATCAGGCCTGATTGCTCTCAACTGCCCGCCCTTGCACTCCTGGTCCCTCCCAACTGCCCTCCCCTGCTGGCCATCTTGTGGCAGCCATACTGTGTCCACATGGGGGCGGCCATCTTTGACCACATGGGGGCAGCCATGTTGTGTGTTGGAGTTATGGTCAATTTGCATATTACCTCTTTATTATATAGGATGTTAAAAGGTGCATGTCTCTGTTGGTATCTTTATTTAAATGTAAAAAGCCATAGAGCAGATCTAATCTACTGTTCTACTTAAAGAAAGTTCCAGAGTCCCACTTTTTCTGTATGAAGTTGTCCCTTCTTTGTTCTCATTTCATGGGTCATGGTCTCTAGTCACCGCTTGACCTCTCTTTTTGGAAGAGCACACCAATTACTAGTCCTGTCATCTAGGAACTGTCTTTACTTTCTCCCAGCTTTCATGTCTTCCTGTTATAAGTGGGACCTACCACTTATAACTAGACTTGTGGTGTGGATGATACACATAAGTTTCTTGACATCTAGTAGGCATTTAGCATCTGTGGCCTGATACAATCATGTTACTTTCAACACCTTAGAAGTTTGTCACAAAGTAAAGTAAATACGTATTTATATGTTGCCATGTATATTTATAGGCATAAATATTAAGAAATTCCATGTACTGCCCTGGCTGGGTAGCTCAGTTGGTGGAATATTGTCCCAACATGCCAAGGTTGTGGGTTTGATCCTCAGTCAGGGCTCATGCTTAAAGCAACCCATTAATGCATAAATCAGTAAAACAACAAGATGATGTCTCTCTCTCTCTCTCTCTCTCTCCTCTCTCTAAAATCAAGAAATGAAAAATTTAAATAAAATATTCTTTAAAGAAATTCCATGTATTTCTATTTTTACAAAAACTTTATTCTATACAATAAAAGCCTAGGTGGCATCATGCAATGCCCTCCTGTCACAAGATGGTCACCACAAGATGGCTGCCACAAGATGGCTGGCAGGGGAGGGCAGTTGTGGGCGATCAGGCCAGCAGGGTAAGGCAGGCAGTTGGGAGACAAACAGGCCAGCAGGGGAGGGCAGTTGGGGGCTATTGGGATGGCAGGGGAGCAGTTAGGGGGTGATCAGGCCCACAGGGGAGAGGTTAGGGGATTATCAGGCTGGCAGGCAGAAGCGGTTAGGGACAATCAGGCAGGCAGGCGAACAGTTAGGAGCAGGCAGTCTTGGGTTGGAGAGGGTGCAGGCCAGGCTGAGGGACACCCCCACTCCCATGCACTAATTTTGTGCACTGGGCCTCTAGGAAGTAATAATTGCCAAAAAATTAAGATTTACATCTCTTCAAAATAAGTTGATTTGTTTTTAAAAACTGGAATAAGCAAACAGGAAATATCCTGGAATACTAAAATTGGAGAGGCATGTGTTGCTTTTCTGTACTTTGAACAATAATTGTTTCTCAGTAAAAACCTTAATGGACAGATAAAAATGCTTTGTAGTGTATTAAATGCTCTCTTTAAAATGCTTTATTTAAAATTAGTTTCTTTCTTAAGTTGTATCAGAGTTTTTCTCTAAATTGTATTTTACTTGTTACACTAATATTATATATACATAATAGGTAAATATATTTAAATATAAATTTAATATGACATATTTTGCTCCTATTGACTGCTAACATATCACAACACAGGAAAATTCTTTTTTAACTAAAGTATGCTTTTCTATATAATGCAATTGTAACCAGAATAAGGTTAGAATAATTGCTTATTATTTTAATATCAAAACATTGATTTAATTTAATTTTTAAATTTGAAATCACTATGATATAACTATGTGTATTTTCTGGTTTTATTTTTTGAGGCTCTAATGAACATATCTCTATGTGTAGATATACTTTCAGAACCTAAGAAATACTCAATAGATTTGGTGTGCACCTAAGTTTTCTAGTCAAATGGAAATATTTAACTGTTGAGAATCAATCTAACCACTTTCTCTGAGAATGAAAACTGGCAAAACAGGCAAAGCTCACCAATAGGCTCTTTTAAGGTCATTGATGCTATAAAATGTTTAATAATCTTCCAGTCATTTATTTTACCTCTAATAAACTTTGATGATGTCATCTCTCATCACTCTTTTCCCCCTCAAGAAGGGACTCACAATTGTCATTTTTAAACAGGTAATTGTTACTGATTGAAAATTCTATCTTAGACCACATGCTTCACGTGAAGATGGACACAATTTTTAATTTTCAGCTGCTGCTTAATTATATTCTTTCTTCCTATAGAGTAAAGTCTCCTTGAAACTACCATTTGCTTCTACCTGGATGATGCAGAAAGAAGGGTAAAATGCAACATTATATTATTATTATTATTATTATTATTATTATTATTATTATTTCTGTGCCTGTTTGGTGATGGTTCCTGATAGTGTTGACATGACATGCTGTCAGGAAACGGAAGACAGATGCTCTGGGGATGTGCTGAGGCAACTGGGAAGAATGACTGTCAAGCAATCAAACTGAGACCCAAGTCTCTATTTAATGTGAGTGACGACATCAGCAGACTGGTGTGGAGTGTTTTGGTGACACTGCTTTTGCAGGTGACAGCAGTGGGGATTCAGGAGTCACACATTACCCTTCCTGATCATGATGTGGATTGGAAGATTTTGCCCAACTAAAGAGATCCTGAGATCCACAGTCCAAGGAATTGGCATTCAGACATGCAACACCTAGAGCCCAGTCAACTACACAGCTTCTAAGGGAATTGTGAAGTCGAAGAACACACAAGGTCAAAAAGACTTTCCTAAATTACCACATGCTTCTTAAGTCCCTGTAAACAAATCTCTTATCTTGAACACATTTTTGTCTCTTTGGGTGGAACAGTCCTACATGTCAAGACAGCAGCCGTGGTCACAATGTGAGCATTTTGCTCTCAGACCGATGTGGAATGGTCTTGAAGATTAAGAAGGCGGCTGTCTGGAAAACAGCCCTGCATTTAAGAACAGACAGCAGCAGCCCTAGGATTGCAGCTTTATCAATTGCACTGGAATGCTAGGAATGTGGCATCAATGATGACCATTTGTTGGGATCAAGAGAAGATAATTTATTGGGCTCCCTGTCAAAGTCCTTGCCCTGCTTGTATCCCACCCTTTGCACTCTCCACTTGCTCACTGAGCCTCAGGAGCGGTGTCACATGCACAGGAACTTAGGGACAAACAGAAGCAGGTTTCTGACAAGACATTCCATGTTGCAGGGATATAATGGCAACAAGGATTAATAATAATGTCACTTTAAAGAGGATAAAAAAATAGTGTTTAAAAAACTTCCTTTGAAAAATAAAATGATATTTCTCACTTGCTAATATAATTCCAACGCATAATTTGCTTCATCACAAATATAAGCTATGCTACACCAAGCTATGCTATTCCTATTTGTAATAATTCACATATTATAGATAAGGCACTTTGTATAAAATGTAAGTGTCTCATTTTTAGCTAAGAAGCAAAATTATTTATTGATATTTTATATGTATCCCTTTTCCCAAAATATAGGATACATTTTTCTTGTGGTGCAATGTGTCTCATATGAATAAAAGATTTGGGCAGCAACAGTAAACCAGAAACTGGATGAATAAGGAAAGTGCATCTCTTTATTTCTCCTGCTTGGTTTCTCTGCACTCACTGTTCTTCAGCGAGACACAGGTTTATCCTCTGGACAGGGTTGGGGACACTCCTTGCCACTGAGCAGCGGAAATAGAACCTCACCACCCTTAGCCTCAGCAGGGCCTGGCTCATCCCTTTTCCGTTGAGATTTGTGGTGTTTCCAGGCTAGAGCCAGCCGTAGTCCACCTGTGTGGAAAAGTCCAAACATTGACAGTATTGAAATCATTCTTTTGGCTTTGGAGTCTACAATTAAAAAAAAAAATTGGAGGTGGACCAGGAAATAAATATACCAACCAGTTACTCTGCCAAGCACTGGGCTACATGTTCCACTCACACATTGTAAGTGTGTAAGCAATCACATGGCACAAGTGTTTCATCTTACAATATTTAGGACATCCTATATAATTATGACAAGTGGGGTTATAGTGCAATAAAATAATACTTTTGACCTATATTCCAATGTTTTTCCTTCTTGTTTTTTTTTTAGTAAATTTTTAAAAAGGCTAAAAGCCCTTAGCTTTCTGAATGTCAAATATTTTCTTCTCTAGTTCTCATATCTAATTAACTAAAATGGAAGAAACTCAATATTCAAAATTAAAAAAAAATATTAAAGGATCTCACTATTTAAACCAAAATCATTCTATTCATTAAAAATAATACTTTTGTTCAGCAAAATTTTAAGTTTTATTTAGAATACATTAGCATTTAGTAAAATGTCTCTTTAAATGTGTCATAAAAAATTTCTTAATCGTGCTGATCATAGGACTGAAGCTGTTGTTTCATATCTTTCATTTCCTCAAAGTGCAATCATAATCACAAGCTCTGTAGGTGGACTGTAGTCTTGGAAAAGATAGAAAAATCTGACTGTAAGAACAAAGAGTAGAAACTTTGTGATGAAAGGAGAAATTCCCATGCACAGCCTTGTCCCTGTTAATCAGTATATTGTAATCTGAGAGACAACTGCTTTACTGGGGGTGTTCCAAAGCCCCAGTCTACACCAGAGCTGCTTGGAGGGAAGCAATTTTTACATAGATGAATGCAGTTAAAAGTAAAACTCACCTATAAATTAAGGGAACTTTGAATTTTTAAAAATATGATTCAAAACTAATGTCCCATTCTAAAACAGAAGGCTGTCACTATGATTCTGAGGGAAGCTTTTTAGGGTAAGGTAATATGGGCAGTTTCTCAAATGCAACAGGACAGCAGCTAATTGTATAATTAGTTTTTGTTCATTATACATGTGTGACATAATCATGTTAGGGATAATATAAAACTATGGAACTGCAGGTCTTGTCACATTAAATTGATGAGAAATATTATTTCTTAAGGACACCTTATGATATATTAATAAATGGGTATCGTCTGTATGGAATATTAACCAAACCTGTCTGAATGAGATTATAAATCTGGAGTTTTTACATTACTCATGCTGCCAGAACACAGAAACACAAACTACTGGATTGTAGCCATGTAGGATTTGCAGCTACAAGGCTTAAAAAATAGGAAGATGAAAGGTAATGCATAATTAAATGTGTCTACAGGTAAGTTCTAGGTTAGGTTGATTTTAATGGTGTCTGCAATGCAAATGCACCTGTGGACATTCAGAATGGCATTGGCTCAGTCTTAACACATAAGATCCAGTGTGACCGCAAAGATAAGTACTTCGCATATTTATTTAATATCATATTAGATGCATCTTTTTGCCAGAAAAGCAAACTCACATAGATGATTTATAATTTAGGTTAGACACTATTTTCTCTGGCACTTTGTTGGCCCTTCAAATATGTCAGAAACAACATAATCAGAGCAAATACTGGATGCGCCACATGCCTTAGATTCATTAGATTCATGGCTCTAATTCAAGTTTTACAAGTATAACCAAGCTGACATCCATAGCCTCTCAGTGCCTAAGAAAGCCAGCTCTTCAATGGTAAGTAATTTGAGTAAATAGGGTGAGCAAGGAGATCTTCAGCAAGCCATCTAAGAATGTGAGAGGTAGCTTTACACCCATTTACTCTACATCTTTCACCAGGTCATTTTCCTTGGCTCTGCTGAGAAATATTAAATATAGATTCACATGTATGAGTGAGATTGGTGAGAAAACCTGCTGTTCTTCTTAACTTTTGTTACATAAGGGTGATGTTAGGGAGACTTTGATTAGCAAATGTGCAGAAGAACAAAGGTGACAGCTGTTTAAAGTGGTATTTGCAGAAGGTTCTGCTGATGCCTAGGACTCCATTCTTACTGTGGAAGGCAGCGCTCTTTCATCTTCTATGGTTGTTCTGGTCTTAGTGACAGGTCAGGTATTTCAAGTGACCTTGGATGGTGTTTCATAAATGTGGTGGTTGAGGAACAATGGCTGTGATGAAGTTCCTATCTTCTAAGACAAAGCCTTGAATTCCACTGGGTGAAAATTGGGTGTGTCTCAACCTCTTGTACACAGATGAATGAATGTCTTTGGAATTAAATCCAGCCTGCTGTTAAACCAGACTGTTGACCTCTATTTCCAAAGACCTTCTTGGAAGACTCCAGAAATAGAGGTCAGCCCTGCCTAGCATTGCTCAGTCGTTAGATTGGCCCATGTCACAGGTCCAATTCCTAGTCAAGCACATATACCCGGGTTGCAGGTTCAATCCCTGACAACTGGTCAGGGTGCATGCAGGAGGCAACCAATCAATGTGTCTCTCACACATCGATGTTTTTTTTTTTTTTTCTCCTCTCTTCCCCTCCCTCCCTTCCACTCTCTCTAAAAATCAATGGAAAAGATATCCTTGGGTAAGGATTAACAAACAAACAAAAGAGAGTTCAGAGACAACTGGCAACTCAAATTTTCTTTCATGTGGATTTGTTTAATGTAAAAAAGAGATACTAGGAAAACTTCATTGTTTGTTCTTTCATCCATTTACTATAAAGACACAGTATTTGGAAAAATTTTGTTTGCCTTAGTTTTATCCAATGTAGCCTAGTCAAATTATTAATGATAAAGAAAAGCATTGTCCATCATAGAAAATGTTGGATACAGATACACACTTAGAAAGTTCAAAATCAATCAGCAAATCATGATAATATTTTTTAATTCATTTCTTAAATTATCATTTGAAAACATTTGAGAAACTACTCATAGGAAACTGTCTTCTAGGCACTGAGACTACATTAGTCAACAAGCCAGGCAAATTTTTCACTCTTGTGGAATTAAATTTTTTTAAGAACTGAATATACAATAATTACATATCCTAAGCAAGTAGTTACTGTATGTGTTTTTTTTCTAAGTACTTCACATTTTTTTTTAGTAAATAAGAAAGACAATGGGGCAGAGTAAAGTTAATATTTTTATTCATTTCAAACACAAATTAAATATAGTTCCTCAAATGTATATTTCATCACTTGATATTTGATCCATACATGAATGCATAAAATGTTCTTAATGCTCTCCGAAAGTTGAATAAGAACTAAGATTAAGATATAATTGCATCAAAAAGGCAGACAGTCTCAATGCCCTTAGAATAAATGAATAATATCTGCTCTATGAATTCTCATTTGTAAGACCAGAACCAACTTAATTTCTAGAAAGAAAGTCTTTTCTAAGGACAGATGATAAAATTCCATTCCTTTTAGTTTTTCAACCTTGCCCAATCTCTTTTGAGGTCTATTTAAAACTTATGATTCAATTTTCAATATCTAGCAAATATATTTGCATCAAAGTGCATATTTTTTGCTAGCTTTGACAAAAACTCTACTGTATATGTGGGCTAAATAAGAATATTTCCCTTTTACTTAGATTTTAAATATCATATGTGTAAAGGTGTGGATCCACCATCATCAGGGTTCCAATTACTCTCTCCATTGGTCAGGAGGGGTTTTCACTGTCCCTTTTCATCACCTGGCTCCAAAGAAGTTACTGGAGGCATCTGGCAAAAGGAGTCTGGGATTAAAAAACATAGCATAGCTTGCTACCCCAGTAAGATATTAGAAACTATTGATACCGAATATTTGGACTGGAACCCGGATTCTTTGTCCACCGGAATCGAAGAATGAATCCACGGACAGAAATGGAGTATAGCAAAGATGGAGATTTATTGAAGATCAAGTACAGCCTCCCATGTGGGGAGAGGGAAAGAGTCCCACAGAATGGACTCCCAAGTAGGGAGGGGGAGAAGGGTCCCATTGGGTTCTTTTTTCCCCATGGCTTATATAGGCTGCAGAACTAGGTGCCTTGATATCCTCTCTGATTGGTCACTATTCCCTTAGACTGGTTACTATAGTAACTACAGGGCTCAAAGGTCGAACCTCACATAGGACATGTGAGGTTCTCTCCCACTCCTTCCTTCTGAATGAAGGGCTTTCTTCTCTTTATTTTGTAAATGTGACCTTTCTTGGCTACTTCCAGTTCCCTTGCCTTATAGAAATATACCTGTCGCTGCCTCCTTTGTCTTATGGAAATGTAACTGCACCTAGTTTCCTTGTATTATGGAAATGTACCTTCTCCCATGCTTCTCCATGGACCCCAGTTCTGAAAACAATCCCTAAGTTTGCCTATGTCCCCCTAAAATTCCTGCTTCAGTATCATATTAGCATTTTTGGTAAGAGTGTTTTAACCCCGTTAATTAGCCAGAGTCAGTTTTAGTTATGCATTTAAAAAATAAACTGCATTTTTCAGAGATGAAGGAAGAGGGTTTGTAATCAAATATGCCCTGGTCTCTTCCACTGTGTAGGGAGAAGAGACCAGCTTGCCTGTAAACGCACTGCCTACACCATGTCTCCATAGAGCCTTTCACTAGTGCTAAGATGTTAGTTTTCCCTACTGTCCAACATTTCACCTTTGCCTATATAACTTCTCTTTCCACAGTTTTCTCAGGAAGGAAATGCATACTCATTGCTTCAGTTCCCATTTGAGCAAGAGCTCTAATCCTGACCATCCTCCTGCATTTTGATATTTTAGTGTCAGTTTGGTATTTCTGTAAAATTGTCCCACTTTGACGTCTCACACGTTCATATCCTGTACAAGCTAGAGATCCTTCATACTTCCTTTTCGGGCACAATCAGTATCACAGTTATCCTCTTGGACATCCTTCCTTCCCTTCCTTCCTTCCTTCCTTCCTTCCTTCCTTCCTTCCTTCCTTCCTTCCTTCCTTCCTTCCTTCCTTCCTTCCCATTATTCTGTTAGCCCATGGTCTGTATGTAATCCTATTTCATTTTAACTTGACCACTGGGTTTCTACATCTCTCCAAAAGACACAAACATAAACTTCATTTCAGGAACTTATTCCTCTTTTTGTTTACAGAAATGAATATAGTGCAAGATACAAACTAAGCATTCAATGATTGCTTCTTGAACAGATTAATGGAAGGATAAAGAAGAAAGTAAACATGTGCAATCATCCAACTTTGTTCATTCTTTATAATACACCTTGCAGTCCATGGACAAAATCCTTTTTGGATTTTATCTCAGAAGAACTAATGGCTATAAATATTTTGAGATCTCAGGACAATAGGAGCTCAAGAGTTGTTTGTTATATTAAAACTAAAGCTTTGGAACAGAAAATACCTTACCCATACATTCATTGGTAGTGCTCTTTAAGAGGCAGAGGAAGAGAGGAGCCAGTTTCACACATCTTTTATCATTGAGACATAAAGGAAAGTGTAAATCCATTCCATTTAAAGAAATTCTCCCAGGAGAGGACACAACTTGCCCAAGCTTCTTTTTCCTTCAAGAAACCTAGAACCTTGACCTTTTGAAAGAGATGGAATTAGACTTGACTTTTAATACTTTCAACAAACAAGTATGAAAGACTATGTCCTACATTGGGATTACAGCTAAACTATATGAGGAAAACTGTTTAAGAATCTAGGCTTATATAGCTACAGTGGACATCTGTAAAGTATAAATTAAAAACATATTAATGGTAATCATGCAGAATTATTGAGGCATCCTTAGCACTTAAATAGATCAATCTATCTTCAAAGACCTTTACAAATATTAAGGAATTAATTCTTACCTTGGCCCTATGACTAAGCATCCATTGCCTCTGTACTATGTTTCAGGGAAGAATGAATCAATATAAGGAGTAATAATCTCCAGGGAGAGGGAGAAAAAAAGAGTTTTTGAGAGCAGTTTAAAATGGAAATTTTAAGTAAAGATGGAATTGAGGGTTTAAAGATATTTTCATTGTTGCTAGTCCCTTTGGGGGTTATCAAGAGGAAAACAAAGCTTTCCCTTCATATCTGATAAAATTCAGTTTCAATCTCTGCATAAGATGCAAAGCAATAAAGCCTGTTTCAGAAGCAAACAAGTAGACAATGGCCTTGAGTTTGAGGTGCTGGGAAGAGAAGTGTAGTTATTACTTAGGCACTTCCCTGCCAAAGGGCAAATGAGATGTGTCATTTAGAAGCCAGCTCCTCCACCTGGGATCCTGGCCAGCCTGGAGACTAGAAGCCAGGAGTTTCCCAGCCTTAAATCTACATTGCAGAAAGAAATGAGAAAGTACCAGCCCTTCTTATTGCTATAAATGTTACCTCTGACACCACAGATCTGTGTGTGGACTTTCAAGAGACACCCTGCTAATGGAGCACCTGCCAGAAGAAAGCACAGGTGAGACCACTTTACATGGAGGAAGTGTCACACACTTTAAATTATCACACACTGTAAGTGCTCATGTCCCTTCTTCAATTGGGAGGTCCTGATCTTTACCCTGAACTCCAAGACAGCCTCAGGGCAAGGCCACCACCAGCTCAGACCTCTGCTCTGATTTACAAACATATTCAGCATGAACCCAGAGAAACCATCAACTTAAGGTCTCAACTGCACAAACAAATCATCAGACTTAAATCAGATTCTTAAAAATTCAAAGCTTCAAAAGGAAACAATCATTTCTCTCTAGACTCAGAGGACAATATAAATAAATTACCTGATAAGGTAACAAAGTTCCTAGCCATCACAATCACACAGACTCACAGGTCAAGGGTCAGGAAATAATCATTCTGAAAACTTGTAATGATAGTGCACAGCTGAAAGGGACCAATCTCCCATGGCAAAGGTGCTTCCTGGTCAATGAGATGTGTTTGACCTAGAAAAGCTAATGGCATATAGAATGTCCTGCTGGCAACATTAAATAGAGAAAGGCTCTTAAGTGCCTACAGGAAAAACCTTGGTGTTGTTAATGGGGAACATGTAACCATGAAAACAGCAGGAGTCTGAGAGTCAGAAACACATGCGTTTAAGCATTAATTTCTCTTGAAGACATTTTTCAAAAATGTGTAAAGATTCAATCCTGGATTTATTTTTAGTTTGCTGCATAATATGAGCAAATAACTTCCCTCATGAATGTCTCTAGGTACAAAGCATGAAGGACAACCTGTCCAATTCGGTCATTTTTCACACTTGCAATAGAAGAGCAAAATACTAAGAAATTATAAATAAATCTTAACACAACTTCAATTCTACAATTTGGAAAAATTAAGCATTAACTTATCTAAATCTTTAATATCAACCATATTTGAAAGATTATTAGTTTGATTGTGAAAAAAATGTGAAATGTTCTATTTAAAATATAGAATGAAAAGAAAACTTGTCTTATGCCTATCTGCTTCTCTTTTTTTTGTGAGGGGGTTGGGTCAAAAAAAAACTATAGAAAGATTGATTTCGGGAGAAAGATGAAAGGAAACTTTTTTTCTTTTGCATACACTGTTCATTTGATGAACATGAAAGAAAACAAAATGCATATTTAAAGATCAGACAAAACTGTAAAATTAATTGAGTAGCTCTAACCCTTTTTTTCCTTCCTTCTTCCCCTTTTTCAAGGTCAACCAGTCATCAACAGCCAGGTGAGATGGTGCTTCTGCCTTTTGTATGTGCTCTGACTTAGGCTGGAAGAGCAGTAAGGGGTCAAATGTTCCTTCAAATTCTGAGCGTAGGATGCACTACTGCTACAGGACTTTCATGACACTTTCCTAGTGGAATTGGCCATTCAATTGTGTGTTCTCAACTCTGTCTAGGAGCAAGTCATCTAACCCATGGATTTACATACCTAAAACAGGATTCATTAAAATATATATGTCAATGATAACATCATGAATATGCAATTTTACACTCTAATTGATGCTATTCCCGGGCCTACCAGGAGGCAAAAGACAGGGCAAGTTTACATCTTATTCAAGAAAAGAGCATTAGGTTATTAAATCTGACCATACAGCTGCCTATGATTTTAAGGGATAGCATTAGAATAACCATGTTTGACAAGATTATTAGGTAAGGATAAAGCAAGTAGATCTTCTTTGTATCCAGTGAACCAATATTAAATATTTCGACATTTTTATTACTAAATAATACTTTAAAATAATAATTCACATTTATATGAAGTTCCCATTTTCTGAGTCATGGCAATTATATTAGGAATTGGAATAAGATGGCTGTTCCCATCACAAAGAGATTGCACATCACAGTAAATCAACGCCTCCATGTGCTTCTTGGAAGAATCTGATTTACTTTGCACCCTGGTTTTCCTCTGTGCAAGTGACAAAGACATTTATGAACACAGTAAGTCCTGTTGAGTAAATGAGTTGTACAGAATCAGATAAGAAATGATGGAGAAAAGAAGACAAGGAGAATAAGGAAATGGCCTGGGCAAGCATGTGATATGAACACATGGAGGGGGAGCAGGATAAAAGTCAAAATTATAACCAACTAGAAGGTGGTACTGAGGCTGGCCTGTCTTTCAGTTTAGGATGCTTATATGAAATCTATTAATAGATTCTTAGAGCAGGGAACCTGGAAACAGAGGTTCTGGCCCAAAATGCATATATGCTGTGTTTATCATCTCAGCATCTGCATCTAAATTTGAGAATTATGAATGAGAGATGCAGTTGATGGTGGAAAGATTTCATTTCCCCTCAGAGGCTGAGAAACTGAAGGTTTGGAGACCAGTACAGTGAATGTCACACTGAGATTTTTAAATCAGGAGCCTTTTGCTTCACAGAGCTCTGAAAGCCTCTCATGTTGACCCCTGGGACTGCCTTTTGCATCCCTCAGAATAAATCTTGCCATTTTTCTCCGGCATCTGGTAGAGACTGAGTGGGCGGCTCTCAGACACAGTCTAAAAATAGAATCTCCTATTTCAGAGGAAATAAAAAGGAAGGCAACCAATAGGTATCTTGGCTTATTTGAAAAGCTTGCTTGCTTCCTCAGACAAAACTCTGCATCATTTCAGAGGAAGAGCTCAGAGTGGGTAAAATGTGCATGAAATGCAGTAATAGATAAGGAGGTCACAGGAAAGAGGACAAATAGAAATCACTCCCAGGACTGGCAGAAAGTCTGTTTCTTCTTGACCCTGTGGACCAACAGGGGATTGCTGAGTGATACTCAGAACAACATTCAAAACAATAAAGCCCAGGAATAACCAGCATGCCCTTTCTTTTTCTTGGAAATCATAGGCAAGGCAGGAGAATTTTGCTAACTATTCCTAATATAAATTGCTTAAAGACCCATGGAAGTACAGCTTCTCATGCACTACTACTTAAAAAAATCCCTAGTGTTTCTCATCCTTTCATTTTGTCTTGTGTTTACCCCAAGTTGGCATAATTGAATTACTGAAACAGTCTGCAAATTTGTGCATCTGTTAATTATATGAAATTGGCAGACTTTTACATTTTAAGTTATTCTAGAAAGAAAGAGGGGAGGAAGGAAGGGGAGGAGAAAGAAGACATAGCATTATTATTAAGACAATATTCAATTATATAAGAAATATCAAGTCACACAGAAATCCAGAATAGGAATCTATATTGAAATGTAACTATTTTAAAGTAGTTACTATGAGGTACAGTGGGAGAACATACAAATTTCATTAAATGAGACCAAAGTTTCTCATTAAGCTCAAAATCTTCAAACAACCTCAATTTATTTTCTCTAACTTTAATTTCAAGTGATTAGAAATTTACCCAGGATTAACCTTTCCTCTTTTGGCCAATTTCCTAAAATCCTAATCACTAAACCACATAAAGAGTCAGAAGAGGGTAGTGTTAAGTGTATGAATTCAGCCCAGATTAGGTGGATTGTTAGTCTCTGCCACTTCATTATCTGTTTACTTGAGTAAGTTGTGTAACTTCCCTGTGCCTCAGTTTTCACACCTGCAAACTGGGAACCATTTTAGAACTTACTTCATAAGGTTTGCTATGGGTTGAATTCTGCCTGTCCCCATTCATATGTTGAAGTCTTCAGAATGGGACTTCATTTGGAGACTGAGTCCTTACAGAGATAATCAAATTAAAATGAAGTCGGTAGGGTGGACCTTGACCCTATATGACTGTGTCCCTACAAAAATGGAAAATTTGGACACAGACACACACACAGGGAGAACACCATGTGATAATAAAGGCAAAGATTAGAATGATGGTTCTGTAAGTCAAGTAAAGTCCAGAATTGTCAGAAACACAGAAGCTTGATGAGAGATATAAATAGAGTCCACGTCCCCCTCCCCCCACACATACTCACACATACATGGCCTCAAAAGGAACCAATCTGGCCAAAACTTTGGTATCAGACTTCTGGCCCCAGAACCGTGAGAAAATATATGTCAACCAGTCTGTGGTACTTTGTTACAGCAGCACTAAGAAACTAATACAAAGTTATTGAGAAGTTGATGGTTTGATAAATGTAAGAAGCTTGAAAACAGGCCAGGAGCAAGATAAATATCAATAAAAGTGAGCTAGGATTATTGTGATTATGGGTGCTATGACTCAGCTTATTTTAAATTTTAATGAAATACTTTATATGTTTAACATAGATACCTAAGTTAACTGACATCTAAGGTTGCCCCTCACCGATCTGTTTGATTGACAGTTGGACTCACTGGGGAAATATTCAGAGGCAATTTTGGAAGACATTTGTAGGCAGGATGGATGTTGCCTTCCACCCACTGAAGTCCAGGAGTCTGTCACCTGGTACCAAAAGAGACACCACACATGAGACACTTGCACAAGTGTGCACACCACTCAGATAAAGCCAGAGCACTCTCCTCCATTTCCAGGAAATAATAGCAAATGGGGAGATGAAATAGGGCAGAGGAGAGAAGAGTTTCTGTGCCCTCACTACACAAAGGTTGTGCAATTCAGGGTTGATACAGATGATCTTGCCCCAATGGGTTTCACTCCCGATTGCAAAGCATGAGTGGAAAAGCTTACTTCTAGACTTCCCCAAGGACAGAGAGCCCTTTGGAAAGGCTGTTCCATGCACCATGGTCCCAGCAGCACATCCCACTTGGTTGACTTCTGAAATATTCTGTGGCTTCCTGCCTCCATCAAGGCCACACCTTTTATTAATAGGCAACTTCCGAATACTCAGCTGTGCATATCTTACATTACAGACACTTCCCTCAAAATCTGGGGTCAAATTGCTTTGTCTTTGGGATTCTCTTTTCTCACCTCACCCAGATTTTAACTTGCAGATGAACTCTTCATGGCTCACAGCTGATACATGACAAATGTTTTCCTTAGGAGCTCATGGAAGCTAAGTGTCAGCGAAGATAGGGAGCAAGGTCTTTCTAGCCCCCACTTGGACAAATGTAAGAGCAGCATTCCTGCAGAGGCTGGGAGGACAGCTGTGTGAGTGCCAGTCTTCCTGAAGGGTCATTCATGGCATTTGGATGAAGGGTCTAACTTCCCAAATTCTTAAATACCTTGTTGCTGTTAAAAAAAAAACACAAAAAAACCAACTATGACAATCAAAAAGCCTTTTCCAAAGTAGTTTTCTTCTTTAAACAGGTCAAGTTGAGTCCTTAGATGCACAAATGTTTTTTGGGTTTTCATGGTCCACATCAAACATATATGACCACTCACTCTATGCCAGGCTTTTTAAAGATTAAAATGAATAAAGTACCCTGTGCCTTTCTGGCTCATCCAAACTATAGATAATACAGCACCACTTAATGACTATATAATGAATGGTTACCAAATGAATTTAAAACAAGTTATACAGACACAGGAAATTTGAAGTGCTTCAGGGACATTTGTATTTAATGCACATAGGAAGCTATGTAGTAGGGCAGGTTCCCTGGGAAATAAGGGTGTGCAAATTTATCAAAGACCATGAATTTTACCTACTAAATCATTAAATTAATATGATGTTTAATTCAATAAATCTCCTAATAATATAAAATTTATCATTGCAAGTGAATATTTAATATATGATTATTGCCATAACAGAGATATATGCAGAATTTTAAAGGAACAGAGAAAAGATAAATAATTTTGTTTGCAGATGAAGAAAAGGATTTTTACTGAGCAGTATTTTGAAGACTGAGGAGACAGTTAAATGTAAAGTTCATGGAACCAGTAGAAGTGTGTCCAGGGAAAGAAAAGGCAGTGGCCAGGCATAGAATTATAAATGTCTGTGACATGTTCAAAGAAAGGTGAGTGCTCTCATGTGGGTGAAGACTGTGTAGGCAAGAATCTAACATCCTTCTAGCTCTTGCAGGTAAATGTTTCTGTGTTTGTTCTACTTATATACCTACCTACCTACCTATTTACCTACCTATCTCTATCTATCAACCATCTATCTATCTATTTATCTGTCTATCTAGTATAGAGAGTCTCATTGTACAGGAAGGGTCAGTGGTGAAGGGTGTGTGAACAGTATGTTTGGTCAAGCTCACCAAACATTTGCTGGGCCTGACTTTGCTGGGCATGTGGCAGAGACAAAAAAGACATGACTGCCCTTAAACACTCAGTGTCTACTGATAATTTAGAAAGGAAGAGAATGTGGCTTCATAGATGCATACAGACTTCATTTATTCATGGAAAGTAAAAAATATTTAAGAACATATAGTCAGCTGCTCCCTGACCACCACACTATGTCTTCCTAATCACCATATTAAGATAAGATTACATTGACAATTCTAACATTAGATAAGATGTTGGCAGACTATTTCAGTGACTAATTAGACATCATATCACCTTTACCTCATCAAAGTACAAAGCAGAACCAACAACCTTGGAATTCTAGAGGCCTAACAATTGGAAGGGGGCTCTGGGACCTTCCCAGCTTCAGTGGTGGCCACAGGCCTGCTTGCTATTTGTCGAAGTTAGTCTTGCTTTTCACGCTGGACTCATGTTGCTGTCTGATAATTTGTGGTTCTACTTTTGTTGTCTCTTTTCTCTGGTGGTAACATTTTTAGATAGCTCTAATTTTTTTTTGAACCATGAGCATTTTGCATGGAAAAAAATATAGAGGCTCTGGATGGTGTTACCCAGTGGTTGTCAAATTCATTTGTCAACAGGGCCAAATATCAACAGTACAACGATTGAAATTTCTTTTGAGAGCCAAATTTTTTAAACTTATACTTCTTCTAATGCCACTTCTTCAAAATAGACTCGCCGTGGTATTTTGTGGAAGAGCCACACTCAAGGGGCCAAATAGAATGCTGTGGTATTTTGTGGAAGAGCCACACTCAAGGGGCCAAAGAGCCTCATGTGGCTCGCGAGCAGCAGTTTGCCGACCACTGGTGTTACCTTACTCTGGAAGAGAGCACCCTGTCTTCTGGAAAAGCCAGAAAAATGGCCCAATGTCTAAATGCAATGATGGGTCTCTCTGACCCAAGTTCAGTTCAGTTTTTATTTGACTACTACACCCCCTTCTATGGTAGTGTCCCTGGGGGTCCCATTGAGGGACAGGGTGTGTCAAGTCCAACCTACGATAATGGGCCTTTGCGTCAATGGCATGCCCAAGGTCTGTTCAGCTTATAGTTGTTTCTGTGCAGATTTCTAGCCTCTATTTGCAAAAGTTGGCAGATACCTTGAGAAAAGTACTGGTTCAGAAATATGATCATTCAAATTCTGACAACTTCAGAGCATAAAAACATGGTTTTATTTTTGTTTGTTTACTTTTTCCCAAGTCTTGTAAGATGTCCAAGAGCTCTGCATTTGGATTTCTTCTTCATTTTGCTTGGCATCTCAGCTTCCAGTCCTGAGCCACTTAAAAGTCAACAAATGCCTTCAGGGAAATTGAAGTTCACAGAATAAATGACTTATTTCCACGAACATTCTCTCTCCCTCCCTCTCCCTGAATTTTGTTCTCTCCAATCCTGGCTGCTTTCGAAGTTTCTAATGCCTTAAGATTTATTTATTTATGAATGTATCTTTGTTCTATTTGTTCATTTGTTTTTGGGTCTTGTCCATCTTTTCTACCTTTTTGTTGTGAGTGTTGGTCCAGCTACTCCACCATAAGCTAATGTGGCATTCCCTTTCAATATAATTGAATAGAAGCAAAGAAAACTGCCTGTTGAAGCCTGGAGGTAGAAGAATGAAGAGTCCTCCTAACTTATCTTTTCCTAAAATCTTGTGGACATTTGTGGACAAAGGGTCAAGAACTGTTTCTTATTGGTTCACAGTTCCTGAAAGCCTCTCCAGATTTGTATCACCTCCTAAGGACTCAGTTCTCCAGTGGACTGGTAGCCATCTCAAAATATTAAATCCTAAATGAAATGAAGGAAATATTTTAAGAATTTCTAAAGATCAGTAATTTCATTTTTTTGTTGTTTTGTTGTTTTGTTTTTTATTGTTTTAAGTATTACAAGTAGTAGTACATATGTCTCCTTTTTTTCCCCATTGACCTCCCCCGACCTCCCCTACCCCCCAGTACATGCCTTCACCTGCCCCCCCCCCCCAGTGTCTTGTGTCCATTGGTTGTGCTTATATGCATGCATACAAGTCCTTCGGTTGGTCTCTTACAGCCCCCTCACCCAAACTCCTCTGTCTTCCCAATGTAGTTTGACAGTCTGTTCAATGCTTCTTTGCCTCTGTATCTTTTTCCCACCATTTCTTTCCTTTAAAAAGTTTTGCCTTTCCAGACTAGAAGTAAACATATAATAACAAAACAAAACAAACAAAAAAAATGTTTGAGTCCCAATTTCAATGTCCAACAGTCCCTGTTTCAATGTCTAACAGTTCCTTATGTGTACATGTCAGCAATAATATCTGGATGGTGGGCACATGGTGGCAATGCAGGTCCTACCTCTCTGGTTTGGTCCTAGGCAACCTGCAGTGGTGCTCAGCTGCTGACTGCTTGCGTGGCGAGGCGTTGTCAGCGTCTTCCATCTCTGGACTGTTTTTCCTCTTGTCTTCGTGGTTGGAGCACACCTGTCAATTCCTTTCTGTTGCAGGAATCCACATGGTCTTTGAGTTGTTTTCTGAAAATATACAAACATATTCTCGACCACAAGTTAATAAAGGAATCTTTACGATATAGTTGATTTGGGATCCTTTTTATTTTTGCCCTAATGATTTTCCTTTGTCTTATTTAGACACCATGTGTGATTTTCATGGCCATCTTGCTGTTAGCATTACAAATGAAAATTAACTTTGTAAAGTAAAAATTTTCTAGATGTAATTTACTTATAGGATATTTTTCCTTACATGATATTACCCTACTATCCCCCCTCCTTTTTTTTATTAGTGGAGATTTTTGTAAATTTTATAATGTGGTCTTGATAACTTTAAATTTAAATTTTTTTTTTTTTTGCCAAAAAATATGACCGCTTTAGGTTCATTGCATATTCAGGAATTTTACCATGAGATGAACTACCAATAGAAATTTTAGTTATTACTTTAAGAACAGCTTTTTGTCCAGTACAATTAAATTTACTTGAATATTCACTTATTTCAATTAGCCTATTTAAATTAATCTGAAGACTTGATTACTATTTTACTGTCAAATTTAATACTCTACCAACAATCTTAGTTTACCTTGTAAATATTAGTGGGAAGGATTATTTGCATTCTTGAGTAATTTCAGAATCAGTTTAGCTTCTTTTGAAGCCAAGTAGTGTATTGGGCAAATTTCATTAGTTTGTGCTGTTGTCCTGGGTCACTGCCATTTTCTCTCAAGCTGAGGGTGTGGCTACACACACAACAGGTCTCACGGAAGAAAGTCTTTTATAGGATTTCTATAGGTTGAATTCAATTGAGAGACTAGATTTGCTCCTGAGTTATAATATTTCCAATGAAAGTGAGCTTGAGACTGCTTTCAGATGCTTGTTTATGTGTCTGGAGGTTTGGCTCCTGCAGTTGCAGGTTTGCATAGGTGATGTGACTCCAAGTCATCTGAGTCAGATACAGGGAGGCAGACAGGGTGCTTTGCAAGCCTTATTCACTGGAACCCCCTCCATGGAGGCAGAGGTCATGTGTAAGATGCATCTTTCTCTGTGTTGGTTTAGTTTTTCACTGTGGCTTCAGGCAATGACTGTGTCTTGTTCAGTGTCATCACCATTAACATCTCTTTAGTGACTGCTGTGTGCCATGCAGGGTCACCTCTAACAAGCCTTTTTTTTTTCTTTTCTCCATTTTTTTTATTAAGGTATTATATGTGTACATATCTTACTGTTGTCCCGCCCCACCCACCCCACTCCCATACATGCCCTCACTCCCCAATGTTTTGCATCCGTTGGTTATTCTTATATGCATGCATATAAGTCCTTCAGTTGATCTCTTATTTCCCCCACCTCTCCCTAACCTTCCCATTGTAATTTGACAGTCTGTTTGATGCTTTACTGCCTCTGTATCTATCTTTTTTGTTCATCAGTTTATAATGTGTTTTTTATTATCCACAAATGAGTGAGATTATGTGGTATTTTTCTCATTGACTGGCTTATTTCACTTAGCATAATGTTCTCCAGTTCCATCCAGGTTGCTACAAATGGTAAGAATTCCTTCTTTTTTATGGCAGCATAGTATTCCATTGTGTAGATGTACCATAGTTTTCTGATCCAGTCATCTGCTGACAGGCACCTAGGCTGTTTCCAAATCTTAGCTATTGTAAATTGTGCTGCTATGAACATAGGGGTGCATATATCCTTTCTGATTGGTGTTTCTAGTTTCTTAGGATATATTCCTAGGAGTGGGATTACTGGGTCAAATGGATTTCCATTTTCAGTTTTTTTAGGAAACTCCATACTGTATTCCACAGTGGCTGCACCAGTCTGCATTCCCACCAGCATTGCATGAGGGTTCCTTTTTCTCCACATCCTTGCCAGCACTTGTAGTTTGTTGATTTGTTGATGATAGCCATTCTGACAGGTAAGAGATGGTATCGCATTGTCGTTTTGATTTGCATCTCTCTGATAATTAGTGACTTTGAGCATGTTTTCATGTGTCTCTTGGCCTTCCTTCTGTCTTCTTTCGAAAAGATTCTATCTAGGTTCGTAGCCCATTTTTTTATTGGATCATTTATCTTCCTTTTATTAAGTTGTATAAGCTGCCTATAGATGTTGCAGATTAAACCTTTAACAGTGATAACATTTGCAAATATGTTCTCCCATACAGTGTGGTTTCTTGTTGTTTTATTGATGGTTTCTTTTGCTGTGAACAAGCTTTTTATTTTGATGTAGTCCCATTTGTTTATTTTCTCTTTAGCTTCCATTGCCCTAGGTGTAGTATCAGTGAAGAAGTTCTTTCGGTATATGTCTGAGATTTTGCTGCCTGTGGATTCTGCTAGTATTTTTATGGTTTCCCGTCTGATGTTTAAGTTCTGTATCCATTTTGAGTTTATTTTTGTGTATGGTGTAAGTTGGTGATCTAGTTTCATTTTTTTTACATGTATCTGTCCAATTTTCTCAACACAATTTATTGAAGAGACTGTCTTGACTCGATTGTATGTTCATGCCTCCTTTGTCAAATATTAATTGAGCATAGTGGTTTGGGTTGATATCTGGATTCTCTATTCTATTCCATTGGTCTATATGTCTGTTCTTGTGCCAGTACCAGGCTGTTTTGAGAACAGAGGCTTTGCAATACAGCTTGAAATCTGGTATTGAGATCCCTCCTACTTTATTCTTCTTTCTCAGGATTGCTGTGGCTATTCGGGGTCTTTTTTTATTCCAGATGAATTTTTGAAGACTTCTTTCTAGGTTTGTGAAATATGCTGTTGGTATTTTAATGGGGAGTGCATTGAATCTATAGATTGCTTTGGGTAGTATGGACATTTTAGTGATGTTGATTCTACCAATCCATGAACATGGTATGTTCTTCCATCTGTTTACATCTTCCTCTATCTCTTTTTTCAGTGTCGTGTAGTTTTCCGCATATAGGTCTTTTACCTCTTTGGTTAAGTTTATTCCTAGGTATCTTAATTTTTTTGGTGTGATGCTAAATCGGATTGCTTTTTTAGTCTCTCTTTCTGTAAGTTCATTATTGGTGTATAGAAATGCCATAGATTTCTTGGCATTAATTTTGTATCATGCTACATTGCTGAATTCATTTATTAAGTCTGTTAGTTTTTTGATGGAGTCTTTCAGGTTTTTTATGTACAATATCATGTCATCTGTAAATAAGGGCAGCTTTACTTCTTCTTTTCCAATTTGGATGCCTTTTATTTCTTCTTCTTGTCTAATTGCAATGGCTAATACTTCCAGTACTATGTTTAACAGGAGTGGTGAGAGTGGGCAATCCCTGTCTTGTTCCTGTTTTTAGGGGAAATGGTTTTAGTTTTTGCCCATTGAGTATGATGTTGGCTGTGGGTTTGTCATATATGGCTTTTATTATGTTGAGGTATGATCCTTCTATTCCCACCTTGTTGAGAGTTTTTATCAAGAAAGGGTGTTGGATTTTGTCAAATGCTTTTTCTGCATCAATTGATATGACTATGTGGTTTTTATCTCTCAATTGCTTTATGTGATGTATCACATTTATTGATTTGCAAATATTGTGCCATCCTTGCATCCCTGGGATGAATCCTACTTGGTCATGGTGTATGATCTTTCTGATGTACTGCTGGATCCAATTTGCTAGAATTTTGTTGAGGATTTTGGCATCTACATTCATGAGGGATATTGGCCTGTAATTCTCTTTCATTGTGTTGTCTTTATCTGGTTTTGGTATTAGGGTGATGCTGGCTTCATAGAATGAGCTTGGAAGTGTTCCTTCCTCTTGAATTTTTTGGAATAGTCTGAGGAGGATAGGTTTTAGCTCTTCCTTGAATGTTTGGTAAAACTCTCCTGTGAATCTCTCTGGTCCCGGGCTTTGTTTGCTGGAAGCTTTTTGATGACTGCTTCAATTTCTTCCATAGTTACTGGCATATTGAGCTGTTTAGATTCTTCTTGATTAAGTTTTGGAAGGTTATATTTTTCTAGGAATATGTCAATTTCCTCCAGGTTGTCCAGTTTGTTGGAATAGAGTTTTCTTAGTATTTTTTAACAATACTTTGTATTTCGGCGGGGTCTGTTGTTATTTCTCCTCTTTCATTTCTGATTTTGTTTATTTGGGTCCTCTCTCTTTGCTTCTTGGTGAGCCTGGCTAGAAGTTCATCAATCTTGTTTATCCTTTCAAAGAACCAGCTCTTGGTTTTGTTGATCTTTTGTATTGTTTCTTTGGTCTCAATGTCATTTATCTCCGCTCTGATCTTCATTATTTCCTTCCTTCTGCGTATGCTGGGCTTTTCTTGTTGCTCTTTTTCTAACTCTTTGAGTTGTAGGTTTAGGTAATTTATTACCATTGTTTCTTGTTTTTTTTGCAGTAGGCTTGTAGAGCTCTCAACTTCCCTCTCAAGACTGCTTTCCCTGTGTCCCATAGATTTTGGATTGTTGTGTTTTCATTGTCATTTGTTGTCATGATGTTTTTTATTTCTTCTTTGATCTCTCTGGTTACCCAGTCAAGTTTAATAGCATGCTGTTTAGTCTCCATGTTGTTTGACTTCTTTGGATTGTTTTTATTGTACTTGATTTCCAGTTTTATGCCACTGGTTCTGAGAAGTTGCTTGATATGATTTCTATCTTCTTGAATTTGAAGAGACTTTGCCTATGTCCCAACATATGGTCTATCTTTGAAAATGAGCCATGTGCACTTGAGAAGAATGTATATTCTGTGGCTTTGGGGTTAAATGTCCTGAAGATGTCGATTAATTCCATCTGGTCTAGTGAGTCATTTAGGATTGATGTTTCTTTGCTGATTTTTTGTTTAGAGGATTTGTCCAATGGTGATAGTGGGTTATTAAAGTCTCTACTATGATTGTATTGCTGTTAATCTCTCCTTTGATATCCTTCAGGAGTTTTTTTATGTATTTGGGTGCATATATTTTTACCAGAGTTATTTCTTCTTGTTGGATTGCTCCCTTTAGTATTATGAAGTGGCCTTCCTTGTATCTTGTTACGTCCTTCACTTTGAAATCTAATTTGTCAGATATTAATAGTGCTACCCAGCTTTTTTTTTTCATTTCCATTCACCTGGAAAACCTTTTTCCATCCCTTCACCCTCAGTCTGTGTGCGTCTTTTTTTCTGAGGTGGGTTCCTTGTAGATAGCAGATATATGGGTCATGTTTTCTTATCCAGTCAGTTACCCTATGTCTTTTGATTAGGGCATTTAATCCATTTACATTTAAAGTTATTATTGATAGGTACTTATTTGTCGCCATTTTTATTCTTTATCCCTGTGTTCCTTTTTCGCTTCCTATTTCTTTCTTTTTTTGTTTTTTTTACAGAAGACCCTTTAGCATTTCTTGCATTGCTGGTTTGGTGGTAATAAATTCTCTTAGTCCTTTTTTGTCTGTGAAGCTCCTGATTTCACCTTCAATTTTGATTGATAGCCTTGCTGTGTACTGTATTCTTGGATTCAGACCCTTCCTTTGCATGACTTTGTATATTTCATTCCATTCCCTTCTGGCCTGATGAGTTTCTGTTGAGAAATCAGTTGCTAGTCTGATTGGGGTTCCTTTGTATGTAACTTTCTGTCTCTCTCTAGCCGCTTTTAAGATTCTTACTTTGTCGTTGGTGTTTTCCAATTTAATTATAATATGCCTTGGCATTGGTCTTTTGGGGTTCATTTTGCTTGGGACTCTGTGAGCTTCTTGGATTTGTGTGGGGTTTTTCTTTCCTATATCAGGGAATTTTTCTGTCATTATTTCTTCAAACAGGTTTTCTAGTCCTTGCTCAATTTCCTTTCCTTCTGGAATTCCTATTATGTGGATGTTGTTTTGTTTTTTGTTGTCCCAAAGTTCCCTTAGGCTCTCTTCCTGCTTTTTAATTTTTTTTTCTAGAAGCTGCTCTACTTGGGTATTATTTTTAATCTTGTCTTCTAGCTCACTGATGTGGTCCTTTGCTTCTTCTAGTCTACTCTTGATGCTTTCTATTGAGTTCTTTACAGCAGGGATGTCATTTTTCATTTCTTCTTGATTCTTCTTCATTTCCTGTTGGTTCTTACTTGTGTTGTTGAATTTGTCTTTCATTCTTTTCAGCCACCTTATGACCATTTCTCTGAGTTCTTTCTCTGGCAGGTTGCTTGCCTCTATTTCGTTTACTTCCTTTTCTGGTGATGCCTGCTTTTCTTTCATATGTGGGCTATTTCTTCATCTCCCCATGTTCTCTCTTCTCCAGATGTCTGGTTATGTAGTTCTCTCTTCCCTGCGTTGACTTAAAGGCACAAAAGAACACAACCAGGTACAACACACAAGGCACTGAACAGAAATGTATTCACAATATTAATAACCTCCATTAAAGGTGACACCAGAGAAAGGTAAATTAAGGGATAGGAGAGAAAGAAGAGGAAAAAGAAAGAAAGAAAAAAAGGAGTGTCAAAATGAAATTGGGAAAAGAAAGAAAAAAAATGAGAGAGACAAGAAAGAGACTAAGAGAAAAAGGGGAAACAAACTATGTATATGGGGAGGAAAATCCAATAGAGCAACCACTAATCCCAGCAAATGCCAGCCACGAGTACCTGGGGATTAATACAAACTACAACACCAAGTAATATCAAGCAAGGCAAGGGAAAACAGAAGGAAAAACAAAAACAAAAACAAAGCAAACAAAAAAAAATAAGCAAAACAATCTCACAAAAAAGCATAAAAATTCGATATAATCAACATTTAAGCAAACAACAACTAAAGGACAGAGAGAAAAACAATTTTTGGGTAGTTAAGACAGTGAAGAGAGAGGTGTGTATGGACGTGGAGCAGGGGATTGGAAATTAGATATATATGTAGGGTGAAATTTTAACAGGGGATAAACAGAAAGAAGAGGGAAAATCTAAAGCAGGAAAGGGGTAAGATAAACAGGACACCAAAAGGGAAAAGTTAGGAAGAGAGTGATGGCATAAAGGTAGAGTTGAGAAAGAGTAAAACGATTCTAAAGGAAAGATGAAAATAGAATGTAGAACACTAGTCCCAAAGTAAAACAGAGAAAATAAAATGACACTTAAAAAAAAGGTAAAATAGTAGTAGTAATAATACTAATTAAAAATAAAAATGTAATAATTAAAAAGGTAAAATCAAGTGAGGGAAAAAAAGAAAAAAATAGTTTCTTAAGTAAAAGATGCAAAAAATGAAAATAAAAAATAAAAAAAATATATAATGTGTAATAGTGAAGGTCATTCACTTCCTCTATTGTTCTGTTTGGCACGCCTGTTTCTCAGTCTGGACAGTATTGCAGTTCCCTGCATTCTACTGTTCCTCAGTGTTGTAAGCCAGTCCTGATTTTTAAGCAGGCGGTGTCTTAATTTCTAGTATTCCTTTATTTTTTATTACAAAAGAGTCAATTTGTGATTCAGGCCCTGGGTGACAGTGTTTCTGGATTGACTTCTGGGTCTATTTATGGCCTCTCTAGCCTGTGTTTATCCCTGTGGCACTCAATACCGGTTTGTGGGAGCGGGCTGCCTCAGAGTTGGCTATCCAATGGTTACTCCCAGCTCCGACCCCCAGGTTCCAGAAAAACAACTTTCCCCTGCAGTCTCCCAGGGTGTCCCAACTGGGTGATCCTATGTATTGGGCTTAGTAATCAGAAGCAAGGATTTGAAGAGGAAAAAGCCCAAGTGCGTGAACAATGGGTCGGCGCGCAAGTCTAAGCAGCTGGCACACATTTGAAATTCTTAGGCTGTCCCTGCACATCAGATCAAAATGGGTTGCTTTTTAGGGATCCCTTCTGTTAGCAGCTCTGAGGACCCCCTTCAACATTCACGGATCACACCAGCCTCACCAGCCACGGATTTTTCTAAGCACAGACTTCCCTGGTCCTCCAGCTCCTGCAAAAAGCACGTTTCTCTCTCCTGCTGGGACCAGAGACCTCACCTGATCCCAGATGAAATCTGACGTTTCTGTGGTGGAATGAAGAGCTCCTTTGAATCCGCGAATTTGTGCCATTTGGGGACCGGTGTTCTGGGGCTCGCAGCTGTTTGGTGGTTGCTGCAGTTGTGGATTTTCAGGCTTCCCATAAGCTCCACTTCCCCTATCAAGATGGCATGGTCTACGTGTCCGAGCCTGTGGCTCTGGGAGGGGACCCAGCTGCAGTGGGGGCTTGCCCGGTCAGGGGAACCCCGTCTAGCAGTCCCCCCGCCTTCTCCTGGAGTTTGGCTATCCCTTAACTTGCCAATAAACACTCCTCGTGCGACCCTCAGCTGTTCTTTCTTTCTGCTCCAGGACAAGGCTCAGAACACATCTGTCTATTCTACCACCATTTTTCTCCCCCCACAGGCCTTTTTTTTTATAGTCTAATAGTATTCCATCTCTTTTCTTCAGAACAACTGAGCTTTCTCTAGTCATATAAGGATGCCACAGCTATCCTGTGACCAGGGTGGCCTGATTGAACACATTAATGGTTTGAATCATGTATGTGTTGAACCAGTGGAACCTCATCTTAGAAAATAAAGCCATGCACTGAACAGTGACCTATAATCTTGACCGACAGAGGGAACACATCAATGGTTCTTCCCCTTCCATGAGGGCAAGCTTCCAACCCACCCCACATTCATCAGTACACTATCAGAAGCTTTCTGCAGGTTTCCCCCAATTTATTATACCTTTTACAGCAGACATGTACTTTAAAAAGCCATAAATTAATTGTAACATTTTAAGCATATGGCATCTTTCCCTTTCTTTTATTTCTTTGCAACCAGCTTCCCAGTGTTTTCAACTTTGAATTTTTAAGGGCTGCATGGGGTAATAATCAATTTGAATCACTTAGTACTCCCTAACCCAGTCCTATCTCATGGTGTCCTCATAGTACCTTGCTTTATAACAAATGAACTTGTTAATCTAATCCTGAGTAATTCAGGAAACAAAATGTCCTCCTCTTAATGTCTTTTTCTCATAATGATGGACAGTTATGTTGATAAAATTGCTTCCATGGAAGATGAAGTGCTCCTGATGGCTGCTTTAGTCACAGAAGGGCTTTGGGTGATGGAGCAGCCCCACCATTGTCCAGGCCACAGGATCAGGCTGTGCTTACATGGGGCTTCTCACTGACAAGACCTCTGGTGAATAGGGCAGGGGCTGGAGTGCTGGCCCACAGGGAAATGGGCAAAAGGTTTGGTTGGACCTTTCATTCAGCCACTCAGTTGATAGTCACTGAATGCCTACTAGATGCCATGTGCTTTCCTGGGCTGTGGCTGGGCTGTGGGAATAAAACAATGCATGGCACCCAGAAATCCTTTGTGTTACAGAGTTCACATGCTGGTAGATGAAGTCAGAAATAATGTTGATAAATAGAATGTAAAATACGTTAGCTGGAGGTAAGTGCTATGGGTGGGGGGCTGGGGACGCTGAGCAAAAGGAAGAGGAAGGCTGCTGCCTGGCAGAGGGGCCCATTTTATTTTATTTATTTTTTTAAGTTACCTTCATTGTTGAAAGTATTACAGATGTCCCCTTCCCCTTCCCATTGACCCCCCTCCACCCTACTGCCGCACCCTCTCCTCCCCAGTCCTTCACAGTGCTATTTTAAATAAGAGGAAAGAAAAGGATGCAAAGAGGAAATAGCATTTGAGCAAAGTCTTACACAAAGTGAATCCAAGAAGAAAGCATTCCAGGTGGACAGAGAGAAGAGCAAGTCCAAAGGGAGATGTTGGTGGAAATGTGGTCTCGGATGAAGCCCTGCGACCATTCTCTGAGCTCTGAGCGGGGAGCCAGTACTCTCTGGGTACCGAACAGCCCTGGATGGAATAAACTTCTCAGACTGCAGTACAAATGGCTTCACTGGAGCCCAGCTAGGAGGCAGCACAGTCATCTTGGCATCATATAGTGTGGCTGGAACCAGAATAGTAATAGCAGAGATGGTAAGAAGTGGTCAGACTGTGGATACAGTTAGACAGAGTTCACTTATGGATTAGATGTGGCAGTGAGAGGGAGACATGGGGAAGAACTCCAGCATGTGCTGTCTGAGCAGCTGAAGAGCTGGAGCAGGAGCTAAGATCATAAGGAGAAGTTTGAAGAGGAGAAAATGGACAATGTAAGATGTCTACACCGAATCCAGCACTTCCCAGTGGGTGCTCACTTCTGTAGAAATCCTGCCTCCAGCGACACCAAAAGGTCTCTCTCCTTTTCTCTCCTGGTTGATGCAAAACCGAGAGAGGGAAATTCTATGATTTGGAAGCACCGACTTTCTTTGGGGCAGAGCTGAGGGAGAGGTTTCAACTGTTGGTGGGACAGGTCTTTGATGGGTCTCTATAACAAGAGACACATTAACAAGTGAAAAGCATGCAGATTTATTACATAAATTTAATGTGACACAGGAGACTTCCTAAGGAAAGGAAGACCAAAGAGGCAGTTAGAGTTGAATACTTAGGGTTGGACAAAGAATAGTGGATTTTGAAAATGGGACAAGGCAAATGGGTTTGGGCCAGTGCAGTTAATGGTGGGAAAATAAGAAGAGTTAGTTTGCCAAGTTTTGTTTGTCGTTTTCTTTCTGTTGCTATAGAAAGGGCAACTTTTACATTAATTTTACCTCCTGCTTTTAGGAAGAAAGGGGAAAGCCAGGGTGCCATTCTTGTACCTGGTGTCCCTCAAGTGCCTTTAACTTAAAATATGCCAACTTGGTATTTTTTTAAACTTATTGGTGTGACATTGGTTAATCAAATTATATAGGTTTCAGGTGTACAATTCTATAATACATCATCTGTATACTGTACTGTATGTTTACCACCCCAAGCCAAGTCTCCTTCCATCACCATTTATCTCCCCTTTACCCTCTTCCACCTTCACCACACTCCTTTACCCTCTTTTACTTCACCCACCCGCCTTTGCCTCTGGTAATCACCATACCCTTGTCTGGGTCTATGAGTTGTTTGTGTTTTGGTTGTTATTGCTTAATCCCTTCACCAGAAACAAACCTACACCTTTATGGTCAATTGGTATTTGACAGAGGAGGCAAAAACATACAATGGGGTAAATATAGTCTGTTCAATAAGTGCTGTTGGGAAAATTGGACAGATACATGCAAAAAGAGAGAGAGAAAGGAAGGAAGGAAGGAAGGAAGGAAGGAAGGAAGGAAGGAAGGAAGGAAGGAAGGAAGGGAGGAACTAGACCACCTTCTGACACCATACACAAGAATAAACTCAAAATGGATTAAAGATTTAAATATCAGATTGAAAATAGGAAAATCTGAGAAGAAAACAGGCAGTAAAATCTTGCGTTTTTCTCAAAACAATATTTTTTTTTCTTATATGTCTCCTTGGGCAAGGGAAAAAAAGAAAAATAAAATAATGGGACTATACCAAACTAAAAAGTTTTTGCACAGCAAAGGAAACCATCAACAAAATGACAAGGCAACCTACTAAATGGGAGAACACATTTGCCTATGATACATCTGATAAGGGGTTAATATCCAAAATTTATATGGAGTTTATAAAACTCAACATAAAACACACACAAATAATCTAATTTAAAAATGGGCCAAGGACTTGAATAGATACTTCTTCAAAGAGGACCTACAGATGGTCAATAGACATATGAAAAGATGCTCAATGTCACTAACCACCAGAGAAATGTGAATTACAACCATAATGAGGTATCACCTCACACCTGTCAGAATGGCTATCCTTAATAAATCAATAAACAACAAGTGCTGGTGAGGATGTGGATAAAAGGGAACCCTCGTGTATTGTTGGTAGAAATGCAGATTGGTGCAACCACTGTGGAAAACAGGGTGGAGTTACCTCAAAAAGTTAAAAATGGTATTGCCTTATGACCTAGCAATTCCACTTCTAGGAATATATATTAAGGTATCTGAAACACTAATTAGAAAGAATATATGCACCCCTATGTTCATTGCAGCATTATTTACAATAGCCAAGATTTGGAAGCAGTAAATGAGTGAATAAAAAAGTGTGTCACAGCTTCATAATGGAATACTTCTAGGCCATTAAAAAGGAAATATTACCCTTTGCAATAGCATAGATAGACCTTGAGAGCATTATGCTAAGCGAAATAAGCCAGTCAGAGTAAGACAATTACCATATGATTTCATTTATATGTGGAATCTAATAAACAAAATCAACCAATGTGGTATATTTTGGAGTGATGTGTTCTGAATTGTCTGCACTCTATGCTGTTTGCACAGAACCACAGGCTGTGGAGCAGCAGGCTGTTGCTTAGAAATTGTTGCTTAGGAATTTGGAGTCGCGAAGGTCTGGTTCCATCTGAAGAGAAGAGTGGTGGGAAAGGTTGTTGTTTACCATGATTACAGAGTATAGCTCTTTCCCACACGGTGTGAGAGCCATTCTGCTTGAAAGGCACTAGCTGCCATGGGCAGAGGAGGGCTCTAAGTGTACTTACAATAGAAACAGGCTGGTTCTCCAGCAGCTTGCAGCAAAAATGCCCTCCATGGAACACCCTCCTGAGTGAACAAAGAAAGCTGAGCTCAGGCTCAGGAATGGACAGGGGACCACTTGTGACCATGGGCTGACCTTGAGAGGATGCCCTGTGGGAGACAGCTGGTCTCCAAATCTGCATTTCCACTCCCTTCTTGTCTGTCTCACTGAATGAAATTTTAGCATTATAGATTTATTCCTCTGAAGGTCTGAATGGGTTGATGGCTTGAAGGAAACTTCCAATGAGAATGAAAATTACTTTGGGAGGAGTAACTCAAACATTTCTTGGCCATTCCTTCGATAGAAATTGATTTCCAAAGTGAGTCTGAGATAGATTTGGAACTGGGTAAAGGCCATGTACCTGCATTAGGACAGGATCAGCCATCAGGGCTGAGAAAATGGGCAGCTAATGAGGTAGGCATTAGGGTCCCACGGGCCTGCTGGGATGACTTTGTTTTGATTCCTCCCCCCTTCTCATGCTGGATGTGGAGAAAGACCCTGCACAATCAGCTCTTCAGCCTTACCTTGTTTACTTGTCTCTAAATCGACCCAAGGAAACATCTTGAAAATGGGATCTATTCCCTCCTAGATTTGAAATGATACAAAACCAAAACAAAACAAAACAAAACAAAAACGCAAAACCCTTTGTAGCAGACAGAACTGGAAGGAGTAGCATTAGGAAGAGCAGGGGGAGACAATCGGGCATTACACATCTGCAGCTGTGCTTACAGTAGTTCAACACTGGAAGCAAAATAGTTCTCTTATGGAAAGTGGAGCTCTCGTCATCTGGGCTCCACAATATGCCCCCAGCTACCCATTAACATCTGGGGTCCATTAAAGCTGTTGGTTTTATTCTAAAATCCTCCAGTAAAATTGAGTTTCTGATTATCTTGGAGTTTACTTGTCCCTAGTTCCTAGCCACCATTTCTTACTTTTCACTGATACCCTTTGAGAAATGGTGTTTTTCTCTAAGTAGGTCAGAACAGGATTTTGTGTTCTCGCATTAGCCTCCAAATATTTTTTAAGATTAATTTTGGATTTTATTTTTGCCTGCCGGCTACTGTGGCACATTAACTCATGGCATTGAATGCTTCCTGTGGTGGCAGGTCTATCAGCTACCCTACCAGGAGCCCCCATCACCCCTTTCTGTTGAGTGGACCTGAGACTGATATGTGCCTTTTCATCTCTAAAGGTTGCTTGGCTGGTCCTAGGGGACTTTGTTGCTAGAGACATGCTTCACACTTAAGCTTTACTCCTTTTAATAGAAGCTCAAAAATTGGAAAGACTAACTGCAGGAAACTAAATTGATCTCAAATATGTTATTTTAATGAATTGTGTACCATCCTAGTGTGACAGCAAGAACACTGGACTGAAAACCTCCTCCCTTCACAGCTGGGTGGCCATGTGACCGGAAACAATTCAAGCAGCCTCTCTGAACTTCAGTTTCCCCATCTGGAAAGTGCCAGTCTGGGACGACATCAGTGGTTATCACAGGAATGTGTGCTGCCTGCGACACCTTTCGTTCCATTTGTGTGTGGAGCCACTCTGTCACGTAGATGAGCCAAGGCCTGAGGCTCTGCAGGATACACTTTGGAAATCTCAGGACTGGATGGTTTCTCAAATTCACTCATTCCCCAAACTCGTTTCCAGATGCCCTGCATCTCCCAATAGTGGAGTGGACAACATCAGCAGCTGCCCATTGGAAGCATCCTTTCTCCCCAGACAATGGCATCCCATCTTGTTTGCTGGGTGACCAGGGGTACCTTGAGTCCCATTTCATAGCCTCCATTCCCTCTTCTATAAAATGTGAATTTGCAGGATGCTCAGGATTTGATGAGCTATAATATAGTGTGTTAACCCCTTGGCACATGGACTGGGAGGGACCAGAAATGAGCAGAGAGCTCACTGACTTTTCCAATCTGATCTATCAGGGACATTATAGAGTGTAAGATCAACTTTTAAAAAGCCCTTCAGGCAAGTTGCTTTAGTCACCAACAAATTAAACCAGTGGGAGTGTTTCTCCTGATGATTTTCCAGTGCCTTTTTTTTTTTTTTTGCAACAAATGTATATTAAAAAAAGTTTTATTTTAAAATGTAATTATTTTGGAAATTTTCCTACTGAAAGTCAAAGGACTAAAAGAAAAATGTCAATCCAAAGCAGTATACATGATATATGCTTTCTAGATTATTTTTTAAGAAAGCAAGAGAAATTTAGCTAAGGACAGATTTCAATGTGAAGCATTCACTCAACAGCTGCTTTTAGAAGGAGTGAGGATTAAATTGTATCCAAATCAAGCATCAGATTTCCAGGGAAAGTAGATAAGAAATTAGAAACTGTGCAGAAGAGGGCAGAAAAGGCTGTTAAAAGATTACAACATTTTGAAATAGACAAGACTTTCTGGTCAGATAACAGACCCAGGGTTGGAGGTCTTAATTTGGACATGAAGGCAGAGGAAGATTAGGGAGACACCCAGGAAAAATGGGTCAGTGCCAAGGGACAACTAAGCCTATTCTGAATTATTTGAAATCTACTTTAGGTAAGAGTTTAGAAATTAGAGAAAAAAAACAACACACATATATGTCCCTCAAGCAGTTGGGGACATTCTGAGAGTTCCTGATTTGGGGAGTCCCTCAACCCAACAGCGTTATCAAAGACTCAGGTTTTGGGGACCTTTCAGCTTTTCCAATGTCAAAGGACAGGTGGGACCTCAGGCTAACGTTGCTGTCAAAGCTTAATGTGACAGAGACTCTCTTCTTGACCAAAGGAGAGGAGAGTCAGGCTTCTCTGAGCCTAGTTCTCAACCAGGCTTTTCTTGACCTTGACCCCATCTTTGCTGGATTCACATAACCCACTTTCAACAAGAATCCTGCTAAGTCAATTTAGCAAGAGTTCCCCCACCCTGACATCTAATCACCTTCATATCTGACCAAGTTCCACCTCTGGCCCTGATGTCCCATCACATGCCTGCCTTAGGCAAGAATTCCCAACCCCAATGTCTCCTCTTAGTAATGTGCCATCCACAACCCCTCACTCTGTTTGCTGGCCATAAATCCTCAACTGCCTTTACTGGATTCGGAGTTGAACCCCAGTTCTTAGTATTTTACTATGGCAGCCCCAGCTGACTAAGGCAGCATCCCATAACCCATAACCAAACCTCAACAAATATGTAGTACTTGTGAAAATTCAATCTTTGGGCTTTTGTTGTTTTTTGTTTATTTGTTTTTACTGACTCACGGCAGATTTGAGGCTTTATCATTAGACTATAAAAACACAGACTGCGGTCCAGACTACTCCTTCATCAGGAACCATGAGCTCATCTGACTCTAGTTACATTCTACAAACATCTGTGGCTGTCTCAAGACATCGTTACATCATCTCTTAACCAGAAACTTGAAAGTAATGTGACTTTAGGGAGCGCTTTTAGACTTTCTCTTTACCTAGTATGACATTCATCACTTAATGTCTCCTTTTGCCAATTCAAGGCATATGTGTTTTATGCTTTTTTCAAACTCTAACATGCTACAACTAATAAAACATATCCAGATCTTTATTCTATTGGATCATTTTAAGATCTTTTTAGGTTCAAATCGCTGTTTCCTAAAGCTCTTCAGTTACCAGCATAGTCCCTCTAAGAGCAGTTCGGCTGCCCAGGAATGCTCCAACCACTCCAAATATCTGCCCCCCTCAAATAGGCCAGGGCTCCATAAATGTCTCCTTTCATCCAGAGCTTGGAGCAGATGTGAATTGATAATGAGTGTGAAGGAGTTCAGATCATCCCAGTTTAGTGTATTGATTATTTTATGCTAAAGGCACTATAGACTCGCTGACTTCTTTCTTTCTACCTAACAGCAAGCCATCAAATTTCCTGTGAGAAAAGTGTCCTCTCTGGGCCAGGAAAAGCAAAACCCAACCCCTGCCAGAATGGACCTGGACACACACATGTAATAACCCTCATCTTCCTCTAGCCCCACCGCCCCCCCCCCCCCAAACAAAACAAAACAAAACAAAACAAAACAAAACAAAACAAAACACACAACGAATCTTCTAGTCCCTGTCTCACAATTTACTACCCTAGCCTGCACCACGGTGTCTTGTCACATCCCACACGTTATCATTCTTTGTATAAGACATAGATAAGCTTTTAGGTCTACAGCTTCTTTGGGACTCATTTTCCTTCTGAAAACTCCCATGTGCATATTAAAATATTAGAAACATTTGTATGCTTTCCTCCTGTTAATCTGCCTTATGTCAGTGGAATTCTTAGACCAGACACAGAACCTGGGAGGGTGAAAGGGCCTTTTTATCCCCTACAGATGTTAATAACTAATGTCATCTGAAACTTTCCCCAGGTCCTACAATGTTTTAATTCAGTGGGAAATGGTTCGTTATACCCTTCAAGAAGAATATTAATCTTGGTCTTTAAAGAAACTATAGCCAGTTAGGAAGAAAGAGATATTTCTCTCCGAAGGGCTGTCATTCACGGCACAACATACCAGCCTCCTTGTAAGATGCCTCTGGGCCTGGGAGCCCTGTTCTCAAGGAACCTGGGACAACAACCCACCTCTCATCTACCAAAAGATGGCAGATGTAAGTGGGACAATTGAGTGGTGCCAATATTTACCAAAAAAGAAAAGAAAACTGCAAACACCAAGCCTTATAATATTAACTGAAAGCATACAACAAGGAGAGTTAAAATCCAGCAGATAGGACATACCAGGGCTCTTCTCCTCAGCTCTGCCATGGTGGAGACAACGTAGAAGGGAAGAAACTAGCATCTGAGAGTGAAGTGTGCACTCTGGAAATGTTCTGAGTGTGCTGTATTTTCCTTTATTCTATGTTCACAATAACAACACATTATCAAAGCTGTACAGAGGAGAAAACTTGCATTAGCAGAAGTTAAATAATTTGCCAAAGACCACACTCATGTGGAAAATTCAGGATTACAATCCATGTCTCATCATCCTGGGCTTTAAAATAAAGAGCTTCAATTAAACCATCTCTTTAGTTTCTTCCAGCTTAAAGGTGTATGATTATATGAGCTATGATCATAATTTTAAAGCAGTTCTTTACCGAAGCTTGTATGAATCACTGTTCCCCAGAGATGTCAATATAATTTGAAAAACAGAGTTGCTTGGTCAAATAACTTAGAGAAACAATGATTTTTTTTCTCTCCCTTTAAAGGGGAGAGAAATATATTTTTAAAACTAGAGTCATGATGCAAATTAGCATATGAAGAACTCTGAGAAACCTTGCTGTAAGGAAACTGTTTAAATCTGTTTACCTAGCATTTTCTAAATAATTAACAATATAACTTTTTAAAAATATATTTTTATTGATTTAAAATAGGAAGGGAGAGGGAGAGAGAGATAGAAATATTGTTACCAGGGAACCCCCAGGTGGGTTCAGGCTGCCTGTCACTGTGTCCAATAATGAAGGCAGGGTTGAATCACTTATGACATTTATTGAGAAGGCTGACCAACCAAGAAGACAGGGCACTTAAAGCATTCAAATCCTGTCTTACAGCAAGGTGCAAGGAACAGGATTATAAAGGGGAAGGGGCTACGGTGAGGCTGGGAACAGAATGCAGCTATGTGCAGTCCTGAAGGTCCGCAGATGCCAGCTATTGTCCTTAGTTATTAGGTGATGTAATGATGTTGATGAGATGATGTTTTGACTCCTAGTGGGTCAGTCTGACCCTGCTTGTCATTTCAGCTTGCTGTATTCACAGCTGAGTCACCTCCTTAATCATTTTGCACAGGCCTTGAAAAGGAAATTTAAGAAAAACTTAACCCCCTATTCACATAAGTATACGTGTTTTCAGATTTAAAATAATATGATTATTTTTAGATTAATTCAGGTGCTCTCTCTATCAGATTATAAGTCTCCCTATAAACATAAATAATGAGAATCATTGATCAGCTGCCTCCTGCAACCCCCACTGGGAATTGAACCCGCAACTTGGGCATGCATGTGCCCTGACCCGGAATACTCCTGGTTCATTGGTTGATGCTCAACCACTGAGCTATGCAGGGTGGGTGGATCTCTCTCCTTTTTAAAGTCCTGACCCACTAAGTCTACCCTAATGTGCCTGAAATTATATATAAAATATAGCCAGTGTCCATGATGACCGTGATGACCAAATGACTGGCAGGATGGGGCGGGAGTGGGGACTGGTGAGTGGCTGCATGGCTGACCTCTTGGTCCCTGTCCCAGGCCCACAGGCTCCAATGGATCAGCAATAGTGAATGGAGGAATCAGGGTGGGTGGTGGGAAGACCAGGCTGGCTGTCAGGCCATTGGGATTACCAGCTCATTCCCAGCTGCTTGGGGGCAAAGACCTGTGGGAAAGCAGGTGCCTGCAACTTCACCTCCATGCTCATGCGCCAGATCAGCCACTGATGGGATGAGCTGCTCACTCGGGGCTGTTCACGCCAGGGCAGGTAGGTCATGGGCCCCCCACGCAGCTTCTGTTAGCGCCTCAAGCCTCAGCGGCAGCAGCAGTGTCAGCGGTGGCGGCAGCGGCAGTGCCCACATGAGTGGCCCCAAGCGGGCAGCGTGTTCCATCATTGGCCTGCCCAGAATATGGGCATGGAGGTGAAGTCACAGGTGCCTGCTTTCCTGCAGGCCTGAGCCCCCAAGCAGCCGGGGATAAGCTAGTGATCCCAAAGGCCTGACAGCCCAGCGGTGGAGGCGGCGTTGGGCCTGGGGACTGGCAAATAGGCAGAAGATGGCCCTGATTGCAGGAGGCTAGGCCCTAGGGAACCTACCCACGTGATTTTGTGCACTGGGCCTCTAGTAAATAATATTTATAAGTATATATATATGTATAGCAATGTAAAATAAGTATGTTCTTCTATATTACTCTTCATTTATTGTATGTTATTTATATCACTGGCACTTATTAATTTAATCAACTGCAGTATATTATAACAAATTTAAGATAAAATATATGCATTATACAGTAAAAGTGGACAGAGATATTTGGGCGATGGAAAATAAAGTCTGGAGAGACAGTATTGAAGGAAGTACACAAAACATTAGCCATAATGGCATAAGTTCAGACTGATATTAGAGAGCCATAAATTTGACTAAAAATTTCTAGTGAAGGCAAGTAAGAAACATGATGGGCTAAGTAATTCAGAGATTATGCGAGGAAAAGGAAAATGACTCACTTCGCAAAGACAATCTATTTTTAGTTCCTTGGAACACCTTCCCTGTGGGTTTCCCCATATAGGATAGCCAGAAATGGAGAAAGCCTCATTACAGGAACCCTCTCCCCAGAAACCAGCAGGGACTTGCACTACCACACAAGTATGGATGGCAAGGGCAGGATGCACAGAATCATTTATAGGAAAAGCATGGATAGGGCTCAGGAGGGTTGCAGTCACCAGCAGCCTATAGTGTACTGTCCTGCAATCAGCTGTCTCCAGGTCTGACACAGAGCATCCTAGGTTTCAGGATGAACTGCATCCTACATCCCCTCAGGCTCTTTCCCATGTATTTCTCCACTGAATCCTATTTAGAGTGAACCTTTTAACAAATAATACATGTCAGTTACAAAATAGAGTCCCTGAAAATTCTCTGTCCCTGGTTTAATGTGGAAGGGTGAGCTTTATTTAACAGGATTTACAATTTCTGATGAAAGTGAGGCACCCAAAGAAAATATAAAGACGTGTACACAGCTGAATGCCTTGCACTCACAGAGGGGAACTGGAAGGAGGGCCCAAGTTCTCCTGAAGGAGAAACTGGGACTACTCTGGCTTAAAGATAAATGGGTCTGCATAGATGCAAAGCTATATTTCAATAATACTTTCCTTAAGTGGGTATGACTGAGAATCACCCTCAGTTTTACAAAACAAGCAAAAATTAACAATTAGGACAACAGAACTGTATCATAGACATTTCATTTTAAGAACACCTACCTTCTAGGATCATCTGGTTGCAAAAGCATGTCAAAATACCTGAGTGACTAGGTTCCTACAGAAACTGCTCACTCAAATCATTTGGTTAAATGTTGGCCAAACTTGATCAAGGTACTTAGAATAATGGTTATGATTTCAGAGCCAATAGTCTATGAACACCTCTCCTAGTTATGTCAATACAACCACCTGGTCTATGTAGACAGATGTCTTAATGCAAGAGAGCAGGGGAAGCTCTCTTCACCCCAAAGTGATTTCTAGTCACCATGTATACTCTAATATTAGGAAACATTCACAAAAGGGCAGGGTATCAAGCACTCGTCCTTAACCCTCTTGGAATTATTATCAGATCTGTCAATAACCATCGGAATGAACTCTGATTCTGAATTTTAGGATAAACTATATCCCTTCTCCCTCTCCCCCTCCTCCTCCCCCTCAGCTCCTCCCTCCCCCTCCCCTTTTCCTTCCCCCTTCCCTCCCCTCTCCCTCTCCCTCTCTCTCTCCCTTTTCCTCTTTCTTTCCCTCTCCCTCTCCCTCTCCCTCTCCCTCTCCCTCTCCCTCTCCCTCTTTCTCTCCCTCTACCTCTCTCTCCCTTTCCCTCTCCAGCCGTGTTAAGCAGCAATTATATGTAGAAATAGAGGACTGTGAATGTGATCCTTAAAAATGTGATCTGATTGACCACCATTCCATATCTACAGCTTCACCTCTAATCACCCTTACATGATGTGCTCTGATAAATCAGATTCCTCTTAGTCCCCAGGATTCAACATGCCACATTGCTACATTGTGCCTCCATGCTTTCACACAAGCCCTCCCCTCTTGTCTGGGAGCCCTTCCTCTTCTTGTCTACCTAGCAAGCCCATGGTTCAAGTTATGTGCAGACTTATCTTGTTCTGAAAATGTCTTTATCATCCTAGCTTCACCTTCTGAAGAAGTATTCTGTGTTTTAAGCAAAAATTTTAAAATAGCTCTTTAATATCCTTAACAGAAAAATCAATAGATTTCTTGTAGCAAGGAGTTCTCCCATTCAGAACAAGAGTATCTCTGATTACAATTGTATCAGACTGTATTGTTTCAGGTATCGTCACATCTAAATCAAATTATACTAGCATTTTCTCAGTAAAATAAAACCAATCTTAAATTAGGACCAAAACCTCGTCATTTTGTATCAAGATAATGCCGAGTTCTCAAAGTCTAAATGAGGGCACGTTTTAAAAAATATATTTTATTGATTTATTACAGAGAGGAAGGGAGAGAAATAGAGAGTCAGAAACATCGATGAGAGAGAAACACCAATCAGCTGCCTCCTGCACACTCCCCACTGGGTATGTGCCCACAACTGAGGTACATGCCCTTGACCGGAATCAAACCTGGGACCTTTTAATCTGCAGGCCGATGCTCTACCCAATGAGCCAAACCAGTCAGGGCTAAATGAGGGCACTTTAAGTACAAGCAGCAATGCAAATTTGAGACAAGCATACTCATCCTGTCTTGTGGTAATCTGCTGTACTTCATGCCATAGTTTTTTGCATGGTCAGACAGCCTGGTAATATTCAACTATTTTTAGTATAATTTGGTCTCTTCATGTTTCAACAGTAGTCATCCAGAGGATCATTTCCTTGAGTGTCCTCTGCCTATAATTCAGAATTTTAAATAAAAGTTTAGCAAGAAGTACTGAACAAATAAGTCATTTTGTTAATGGAAAGAGGGCTACCACACAAATTCACACAACACAGTTACACAGATATTATTTATTAACTAGAGGCCCGGTGCACAAAATTCATGCATGGGTAAGGGTGTGTCTCTCAGCCCAGCCTGAGATCCCTTGAGGGACATCCCTCACACAATCCAGGACTGCTGGCTCCCAACCGCTTGCCTGCCTGCCAGCCTGATCACCCACTAACTATTCCCCTGCCAGTCTGATAGATGCCTAACTACTCCCCTCCTGGCCCGATTGTCCATTATTGCCCTCCCTTGCAGGTCCGGTCACCCCCAACTGCCCTCCCCTGCAGGCTTGGGTCCTCCCCAACTGCCCTTCCCTGCAGGCCTGGTCCTCCCCAACTGCCCTGCCCTGCTGGCCTGGTCTCCTCCAACTGCCATCCTCTGCCAGCCTGGTCACCCCTAACTGCCCTCCCCTGCTGGCCTGATTGCCCACAACTGCCCTCCCCTGCAGGCCTAGTCCCCCCTCAATTGCCCTCCCCAGCAGATCTAGTCCTCCTCCAACTGCCCTCCCTGTAAGCCTGGTCCCCCCCCAACTGCCCTCCTCTGCCATCCTGGTCACCCTCAACTGTCCTCCCCTGCAGGCCTTGTCCCTCCCAACTGCCTTCCCCTGCAGGCCTGGGTTCCCCCCCAACTGTTCTCCCCTGCAGGCCTGGTCACCCCTAACTGCCCTCGCCTGCAGGCCTGGTCGTCCCTAACTGCCCTCCCCTGCTGGCATGATTGCCCACAACTGCCCTCCCCTGCAGGCCATCTTGTAGCAACCATTTTGTGTCCACATGGGGCGGCCATCTTGTGTGTTGGAGTGATGGTCAATTTGCATATTATTCTTTTATTAGATAGGATAATGTTTGCCACCTGGTCTATTGCTTGTTGTCTACCACACATTGGCTTTATTGAGGAGCTACACAGTGCCTAATCTGATGTGCATTGAACACTTTCCTTAAAGGGTTAAAACACTGACATCTGGTGAATGAATGCAGTTTTATATTTCATCAATGATGCCTCCACTGTTTCATTACAGGTGGAGAATTTTCATAATATAGAAATTATAGCTGTGTTCCATTCTATATTAAATGTTCTATCACATATAACTACCTTCACAGCACTTCTTATGTGAGCTTATCCTAAACTTTTAATAAAACAAATAATCGGCCTGGCTGGTGAGGCTCAGTGGTTGAGCATAGACCCAGGAACCAAGAGGTCACAGGTTTGATTCACAGTCAGGGCACATGCCCCGGTTGTGGGCTCCATTCCTGGTAGAGGGCATGCAAGAGGATGGATGATGCTCTTCTCTGATCGATGTTTCCATAGGTTTCCATCTTCCTTTTTCTCTTTCTAAAAATCATTGAAAACGTATCTTTAAAAAATAATCATTTGAGCCCAGATGTACGTAGTGGCCAAAAAATATTTAGAAAATGTGTCCTTGAGCATGTTTTGCAGAGTGAAAAATGATGTTTCCTCTGGAAATGGGTATATACTGATATACTCTCTTCTGCTGAAAGGAGGGGTCTGGGGAAAAAAATGCTTCATAATTATTATGCATTTAGTTCACCAAAAAAGATGATACCCAGAAATGCAAAATAGGTCCCACTAGGCTTAAGTCCATTCTGGGGTGGCTGGTCTGTTATACCAGTGCAGTTAGACAAACAGTCCTATCATAGAATATCTGATAGGAGGGAACATCTTCAGAAGCACCGGGTAGGACTTACGCTTTTAGTTAACCCTTTACAGATTATTAGGGAACAACTGTATTTCTGTTTGGGCTCATCTGACTTAAGGTGAATGAGAAAAAGTTGAGAAAGTCCCAGAGGAGAACTATGATCATGATTAAAATTTTAAAATAGCCAAGTACTCAGAAAATAGGCAAAATTTAATACCCTAAATGTTAAAGCTATGAGTAAAGTCAGAAGTAACATTACCCCACATTTTTTTTTTCTATTTAACAGTTGAAGGAATTATATCCAGGAAACGCACATTGCTTGTTTATTGCCACACAGCTAGCTAAATTCAGAAATAAAACGAACACACTTTCTTGCATGAGTCCAGCAAGGATCATCTGTAAATATTAGTAGGTGTGGAAACAATCAGACCGGAGAGAAGAAACAGAAAAGCAATACCTGTTTGCCAAATGCCTTTTAAATGCAAGGAATCTATTAGAGAGGCAAAAGGAAAAGTCAGTAATTGTGACTAATATAAGTCATTGTGCACAGCTGGTTTGACAGATTTCCAGAGGGAAAAGTTTTAGGAAATCACCATATGGCTTTGGTTTGTGCTCATTTACTTAAGCCAGGTTGACTGAATTTGTTCTATGCAAATGCTGGAGATAAACGGAGATGGATCACTTTAAGATTAGTATAAACTCTGGGCACATTGCATAGGCTAGCAAACTTACTGCTCATAGTGTTGGCCATAAAAAATTCATCTGGTGCAAAGATTAGCTCTTGAAATTTTTTGGCTACTGTTAACTCATTCAATTAGCAGTTAGCTTTGATTTCTAAGAAATGCAAGTATTTCATTCTGTTCTTTTTTTTCTTTTTTTACTCATTTGTTTTTATTACACAACATAAGCACAACAGTCTCTGATGCCACTGTCCTGCTGCTGTGTTTGGAGGCTCCAGGAGGTAACAGCACAGTCAGCGATGCCTTCCAAACAGGGTCCACAGAAAGTATCGGCTTCAAACTGGACACGCACGCTCTGACCTGACAAGGGCGGGTCTGTCTGGATCCTTGCACTCCTCACGTGTGCCCACAGCATGTCTGTGCAGGCTGTGGAGTGTTCTTGCACAGCTGTGCACCTGCAGTGCTGAGTGTAGAAGTATCCCTACTGCTTTGGATATAAATAAGCCTTTACATGAATGGCTGGTGCTGTGCTGGCTGCTATGACAAAGTTGCAGAGACTGCATGGCTAACAAACAACAGTTCTGGAGGCTGGAAGTATAAGATCAAGGTGCTAGCAGATTTAGTGTCTGATGAGGGCTTCCTGGTTCATAGATGGCATCTTCTCACTATGTCCTCACATGATGAAGAGCAAGGGAGCTCTCTAGGATCTCTTTTATAAGGGCACTAACCCCATTCATGTGGGCTCCTCCTTTATGACCTAAGCATTTCCCAGAGGCTCCCACCTCCTAACACCATCACACTGGGGATTAAATTTTGGGGGACACACTCAGTCTATACCAATTTTGGGTGACACACTCAGTCTATACCAATGTCACTAAGAATATATCTTAGAATTTGGTTTAATTTTACATTTAAAAAAATGCCATTTGGCGACAGTTTACTCCTGGTCACTCAAACATCCTATAGTTTGTATCTTCACTCTCAACACAAGGTAGAATGTTGCTGCCCACACGATGGAGCTGTCAGGCTGCCCTGCCATTTGCTCCTCCACTGGTCAGTATGAGCTACATGCCAAGTAACAGAGACAGCTCTCATTTGCTGGTTGTTCCGTACAGTGGTCAGCAGGCTCAGCTCTGTGTTCAGGGAAGCCTGTGGACAGCCACATATTGTTAGCTAGCTGTGTGAGAGGTGACCTGACCCAAGCATATCTCTACATGAAAGTGCCATGGTATGGGAAACTCTTACCATTCCATGTGAAATAGTAACACATTAACTTTTAGTAAGGATTCTCATATTAGTTAGCTGTCACATTGGAATATAAAATGCAGCTCATCGGGGGTTGGCCACAGATAGAATTACCACCGTAGAACTGGAGGTGTGAGTAACGATGGGGCATTTTCCTCACAGCTTCTTTTTTTGGAAACCTCTATGTTTAAATCGCATAATCTCTCACCTTTGAACCAACCATCTTTCAAATAAGCTTGACATTAGCAACCTCACTTCTTACAGACGTGGTTAGAGAAATCTTCTCTGTAGTGCCTTTTGAACAACCCCTCAGTAATAAGAGAAAAGCTAAACACATGAAAATACAGTGAAATACCAGCCAATGCCAAGAAAAAGATCCCGAGGAGGGAGTCAGCTTGATGTCCTCTCTCCATATTAAAGTACAAGAGAAGACAGGGTAGAGCGGAGGTGTGAGCCAGGTCCCGCAGGGTTCATGGGCCAAAGAAAGGAATTGGGATTTTATTCTTAGCATATGTTAACCATGAAAGAACTTAACATCTGCTTAGAATCATCTGGTTCAGAATGCTGACAGCTGTGTAAATAATGTGGCCAAATGGAGAGACTGGCATAGATATCGTTGGTACTTTATATGTACTACATAATAATATGTTGGAGGAGTGTATTCAAAATACATTTTAAATGAGGGGGTCAACAAGTTTTGCTAACATGAGATAAGGATGTGGAGAATGAGAAAGAGGAAAACTGGATTAACACTAGGTTTGAGGCTGAGGACCTGGGTGATTATCATTTTCACTCTTTGGATAGAGGAGAGATGATCACGCTCACAGAAGGCCTAGAGAATCAAGAGTTCTGTTTAGGATCTTTAACATCCTAGCAGGTCATTTAACAATGAAAGGAGATTTTGAGTTGGCAGAAATAAGTAATAATGCTTTTCTGGAGAATGCAGATTTGTTCCAGTGCAGTTGCTGTATTAGAGAATAATTGGGATATAACAGGAATTATCAGATTTTAGGTTTTCTTATGTACAATTTTGTCCACAAAGAGCATCATGTGAACACAGAAAACCATACCCAGATGAAAAACCAAGCACCCAGAAGGCACACAGCTTAGACTGCAGTGTCAGTAGTATGAGCTCACCCCCCACCTGTTGTCACCACTTCCATCTGAGAGGAAACGAGCCCCTGCCACCATCGCACCACAACGCAGGGCCTGCAACCCTCGGGGCACCCACTTCCAAAATCTGATGGCAGGTCATTTTCAAAATAAAGCTCCTTATTTATTGCAGTAGTTATGTCTTCTCAACCAGTTATCCTGTGTAAAACTGCTAACGTTTTATTAGGTTTCTAACTTTTTCATACATCACTGAGTATTGGGCTTCACCCCATTCCCTTATCAGCAGGTGATTTGACTGTCTGACTTCCCCCAGTGTGGTGATCTTTAGAACACATATGCTGTGTGACAGCAGAGGTGACTGTGTGAGTGACTGGAGTTGAAGTGGAAGGCAGAGCTGGAGGCAGGGTGGTGGGATGTTAGAGAACAGGTTAGAGCAAGGGATCTGGTCTCATAACTTCCTCACATACAATCTCAGGTTGTTGTTTCTCCTGTGCCAGTCCCTCCACTTGGAGCATCTTGAAGGCACAAACTCATCTTCATACCCAAAGTTCCAGCAAAGAGCTTGGCTTTTCAGAGTTGCTTGATAATTTTCTAACCCAGCTGATCCCAGAACAATATATGCCAGTCTTCTAAATCTTAGCCACTAAGATTTGCTGCAAGTTTGAGAAACCTTGACTAAGTTATGTGCAGACATTAAGTTCATTTTATTCTTTTTAAAAATATTTTTTTACTGATTTCAGAGAGGGAGTGAAAGAAAGAGAGAGATAGAAACATCAATGATGAGAGAGAATCACTGATTGGCTGCCTCCTGCACACCTCACACTGGGGATAGAGCCCAAAACCCAGGCGTATGCCCTGACTGGGAATCGAATCATACCTCCTGGTTCATAGGTCAACACTCAACCATTGAGCCACACCAGCCGGGAAAACTCATTTTATTCTTAAAACATGGGTACAAATACTGCCTCTTCTCTCTCTTTGTCCATCTCTCTCATTCTGTCTCATTTTGGAGGATTAGTGAATGCCTATCCTGTGAGGTTCTCCATAAATTTTCCCACCACCCCTTCAACGTAGCAGGTGTGGTCCACCCACACCCCTCAGGGTTTGTGTCCCCTGCAAACTCCCATGTTGAATCCTAATCCCTAAGGTGATGGGTTAGAGTTGGGGCATTTGGGAAATAATGAGGTTATAAGAGTGGAGCCCTCATGATGGGATCAGTGTCCTCATCAGAGACTGAAGAGAGCCCCTCACCTCTCCCACCATGGAGGACACAATGAGAAGATGTCTTCTAAAACCAGGAAGAGGGACCTTAGCAGATACTGAATCTGCTGCCACCTTGATCTTGGACTTGCAGTTTCCCGGATATAAGGAATGAATGTCTGTTTTTCATAAGTTGTTGAGTCTGTAGTATTCAATTCTGACAGCCTGACTAGAATAAGACAAAACGTACTTACCTCTTCTACTTGAGTAGTCAGAATTCTGGCCCCATGCGCATATTACTGACTTTGTCCCCAAGGCCCAGGAGTGGCAGCCTCTATGGCAGTTTAAAAACTGTGCCCATTTAGAGGGTGGGATGGTTTGGGCAGGAGAAGTGAGGCAGAACAGACTGTGACTGCTCCAAAATCCCCTCTCTAGTCATCAGGATATAAAAGGAGGGAGAGTGGGGGATTCACCCAGTTGGTTTTATTAGACTTCGCTCTTTTAGAAACCCAATAAAATTGCTGGCACACCAGTGAGAAATTTTATATCCTCAAAGATTTGGTTTTAGGGCTTTTGTTCTGGCTGTGGGCCAGAATCAGCAACAGCCACCTTACACCTTCCCATCAAGCCGGGGAGCGTGTGGAGCAAATGGGAAGGGTGTGTACCAGCCTCTCCTGGTAATCCATAAAGACCCCCCACCTACTTCCCTCCTAAGAAACTACCTTGTTCCAGTCATGGTCTCTTCTGCGTGGTTTCATAAAATATGCTGCTTTCTCTGAGTCATAAAATGGGCAAATGCCAACACAGAAATGCCACTGTTTTCTGCCTCATAATCCATTTTTAAGAGTATGTAACATTGCTATCTTCAGTACCCTTAACACACTGGCCGACAGCACTTTATGGCTGACAGTCAGGGAGACCCACCTGCCTCTGAATGCTTTAACAAATGGGCCTATTTGGCCGCCTTCCTGCTTTGGTACGTAAATTTCCATCCATTCACTTGAGGAAGGTTATTATTGTATTTCACATGCTGTTAAAAACCCAGAGTGTCAAAGTCATGCTTTATAGCATCACCCCAGGCAAATGGATCACTGTCAGAAGGCTTACTCCAATAAAACCTCTTTATGGGTGATAGATTTTATTTGTGAGTTTATGGCAAATATCTGAAACATCAGGTATTCATGTTGTAATCACCTTTTATGGGCCTTGGTTTTCTCCCTTGCTTGGAAAGCACATGCACACCTATGCCCAGGATTTAAATGGCTGAGACTTGGACCACAGTGCCCTGAGTAGACTTGGGCATGTTGCTCAGTTTCTCTGTATTTCTTATTGTAAGCCACCTTTACACGGATACGATGATCATTAATTAGGCATTAATTCTAATGTGCTCTGAAGATGAGAAAATACTCAGTGTGGCCATCATTTCAAAGCTTTATGAGTCTGGGTTCCTTTTATTGGTTTTCATGGATTGCTTTATTTTTTTTTTGTATTAAGACATTAACATTAGCCCCTAAATGAGAATGTCCCTATTGCATCTTCCAGTTTTGAAGAGTAATGTGTCAGGTTGGCAGTGAAAGCAGATGTGAAAGTGCACCAGCATTTGCATTAGTGAGTTTTGCTGCACTTCTTTGTTCTGTAATTCAGGCTGAGAACTCTATCCTGTACAGACAGGCTTGAAATATATTTCAAAACAGTTTATCCTAAGAAGTGCTGACCGATATGTATGATTTTTGGCCAATAGGCTGGAGGGCAATTGGGCTGTTGAGGAATAGGCTCATTTCCATGGGGACACAGTGGAGGACCTTCCAGCCAACTGAGGATGGGGTGTCCATGCTGCGCACTGTCATTCAGTGCTGGGAGGAGGTCGGGCGTCAGACAGCAAACAGTTCAGAGAGCCATGGCTTTCTCCTTCCCTTTCTCTCTGGAAGTGCAGGTCAAGGCCAATGGACAGTCCACCTGACAATCAGAAATGCCACTAGTCTCCCAAGGGGAACACTAATAAGATGGGGACAGTAGGCTCTCTCTGTGCACACACAGCACGGGAAGGGCCAGTGTGCAAGACAGAGATATTTCTGGAAAATGTTAAAGTGGTTCTGAAATCTGCTTCTACCCAGGCACCTGTTATATAACCTCAACTAAATTTATAATTTTCACACTAACCGTCCCCACCAGCTGAATTAAAAAAGTAGTCTCTCTTCTGACTTCCACATGAAAAAAAGAATGCACTAGCACAGTGGTTGGCAAACTGGGGTTCGCGAGCCACATGCGGCTCTTTGGTCCCTTGAGTGTGGCTCTTCCACAAAATACCACGGCTTGGGCAAGTCTATTTTGAAGAAGTGGTGTTAGAAGAAGTTTAAGTTTAAAAAATTTGGCTCTCAAAAGAAATTTCAGTCATTGTACTGTTGATATTTGGCTCTGTTGACTAATGAGTTTGCCGACCACTGGCCTAGCATTTCAAATTACCTGTTATTACATAGAAGCAGGTAGAAAGTTAATTTTGTAAAAGTTGAACCATCTAATGTAATAAGTGGTATTTAAAAGGCATAGACATTGCCTGAAGGTAGGTTAATCATTAAATTAGATTTAAATGTGGCTCAAAATATGATATCCCAGAAAAAGAATGTCACACTCTCATTCATTCTAATGACCTCTTCACTCAGCACAACCACTTTAGTAGCTAACAAGCTTTCTGATTTCATTCCAGAAAAAGCCTGCTTTCACCTACCCAATTATCTTCTCCATTCTGACCCATTCATTTCTGAATTTGATAATTAAGGTATGTCTTCAAGAAGCGCAAACATGACAACCAAGACGAGTAATGATGACAAATAACTGCTCCTCTATCATGCACATTCAAAGGTAAACTTCATTTGGTTGAACTCATTCCAACAGTAAAATGCAAATGAATTTTCAGTGTTTCATCTGGAATCTGCAGCCACTATAAAACCCGTCATCATTGATGGAGTTAAAAGTGCTTCATATTCAAATGTGAGGTAATAAAGGTATCTGATGAGGGGCTCAGGATAGAGATAAAATATGTACAAAAAATGAAAATTTGTCTCAGCTATATAATTCCCTTAACATTTTGACCATGCATTAGGAATTAAATAACACTTTTAAAACATGTTCATTATATTTTGCCTCTACCTTTTTCCTTGCTGATGTTATAACAATTACGCAGTTGTGCTTATTTTGTAAGTTTTTACTCTATATATGAATTCATTCAGTGAAATGGACATGTTAACACTATCAACCAATTAATTTCTTAAGACCTATTATTTGTCTTCAACATGTAAAATAAATAGATGTAAACCATGATTGTAGCTTACCAAAAGTTCTACAATATATTTTAGGAAATGGAAGTCATCCCATGATGAATGATAAGTGGATAGCAATGTGTATACTGGCAACTGAGTTATACAAATAAAACAAAGCACTGATTGTGCTATCCAGACCATTGTCAAGTGGAAATAAATATAATAAAATCCAAAGCATGATAAGTAAGGAAGAAATGAGCTAAAGCAAACCCACCACAGATAACCACAGGAGCTCTCAAGAGATGCTCTAAAGTCCTTGGGATCCTCAATAAGAGGCAAGGACTACCTAGGTACTTGACATTTTACCAATGAAATAAAGGTACTTCCAGCTCCAATTAATCACCCTTAGGTAGAAGTGTTCCACTCCTGAATAGATCTCTTGGTAGTTTCTTACTGCAAAATGAAAATGTAACCTCTTAGCTTTATATAATAGCTTCCAATTTGACTCCAAGCTACTTTTCTATGACTCTCCAAGAGCCATTGCTCTTCTTACATCCTTTGTCCCACTCACAGTATATTTCAGAAGCATAAGTAGAATGGTTGACTTTTCTCAAATATGCCCTATATCTCCAGCCTTTGTGCCTTTTAAAAAATAGTATTTTATATGTATTTTAGAGAAGAAGGGAGAGGGAAAGAGAGATAGAAACATCAATGATGAAAGAGGATCATTTATTAGCTGCCTCCTGCATGCCCTCTGCTGGGGATTAAGCTTCAAAACCAGGGCATATGCCTTGACCTTCTGGTTCATAGGTTGGTGCTCAAGCACTGAGTCACACTAGCCAGGCCAGCCTTTGTGCCTTTGCATAAAGTCTTTTGCCTTGAAACTGTGTTTCCTCACTGCATACAACTGCCCCAGTTCTATGCTTCCTTCTAGATACATATGGTTTTCATCTCCCTTCACTCAAAGACTTTTTCCCTAAGTAGGTATACAGAAGAAATGCCTTCATTCCCCATCTTTTTACCAAAATTGCTTTCTGTCATCAGGCACTACCACAGTGAACTTGATTTATAATTATTTAAATCTAATTATAATCAAATGATGATCTAGAAAAATTGAGTTGTTTTTATAATTTTGCAATACCTATTGGAATGTTTTGTGTAGACATATTCTTCAAAGTATTTCCCGAATTAGATTGAATAGTTTTGGCTTGAGATGATTTGTTTCTAAGGTGGAACCTTAAGACTTGACTCACTTCAGGAACATCTTCCCATAACACTATAAAGGAAAACATTAACTTTGTTTGAGCATGACATAAAGACTTTTAAAAGTCATCACAAAATAAATGTACTTGAAGATACTCAGAGTTAAAATTCCAATGCAGATATACCCCGGACTTACTCTCTACCTACTTCTCCCCCACGCTCTCTTCCAGGCAACCTTTTTTCAATTCCTCCAAATACCCATGGGAGGAGGGCACCCTCGCAGCAAAAACAAAAACAAAAATAAAACAAACCCTTCTCCTGCTTGCTTAAAGAAGTTGGTGACTATTTTTATTCAATTCTTTGGACCATCCAGAGTTAGAAGCAAGGTTTAGTTGATCAAATAACTCACAATGATGCTGCAAGGATTCAATATAAATAGAGTAAACAAGATGATCAACAAGAATGAAATCCCTTAACAGAAGTCAGCATCTGTATGTACAGACCTATTAATGAATGCCCAATTTCAGAAGTGAAGTAAGATACAGAAGGAAAAAAATCCCACTTGAAAGAACACTAGAATCCATGAAATAAGGAAATAAGGAATTCTACTTTGCTGGGCTATAATTGAACCAAAACATTGTTTTCAAAAAGACCAGTTTTTAAATAACTGAACTAACATAGCATGTGTGGTTTGGAATTTAGGACTATTGATGATTAAACTCAGTCCTCTCTAGTGTATCCTAGTGTTAAGTGTGGAAAATCTAGTTTTAAACTGGAAGTTGAACCCATGGTTTGCTAAACAAATTCGCATTTGCTGGGTGACACTTCACTATCTAAATTGCTGATAGCTGACTATTTTGCATGTCAGAAGTCCCTTTGCATTGCTTCTGAAATCTCTGAGAGTATCTCACTGACTGTTTTCATCTTTTGTTTGGTCCTTTCAGTATCCCAGTGGCTCTTGAGGGCATGACCAGATCACATCTGCTAACAGGCATTTGGTTAAATGGAACCATCATCTCCTGAAAGCAAATCCTGGAAACATGCCATTGTAACCAGACATTTTTGGTTTCCTCTGACTTAGCAGAGATGCATTTTCATCTCCAGCCACATGCTGTGTCTCTAAAACGAAGAGATGCACATGGTGCTGGGGGCCAGGGGTGCAGTGGAGACAGGGACAGCATGTGGCCACCACGGAGAGAGCTTCAAAGTTTATTTGTGCAGCTTTCTATAGTTAGAGTCCTATGGTGTCATCATGAAAGACGAAATTCTATTCTCTCCATTAAAAAAAGGAGAGAGAACTAAAATGCAAGGTCTATTTTTAAAGGAAATGTTGACAGCAAAGCGAGACCAGCAGGTGAGCATCAGGGTGCATTGGAACTGGGAAAGATCCTGCGGTGGAAGGGGGGAATTCCCCAGAGATATGGCATAAACAAATGCCCTTCTGTTTGCTGAGATACTCAGATGCTGGGAGCTTAAAGAGTTTCTGATTTTTTTTTTCTTTGCTCAAAGCCCTATCAGAAATTAGGCAAGAACAACTAAGGAGAAATTCAATCCTGTTTTTCTCAAGAGTCCCACATTCCATTCTTTTGGGCTTGAAGCCATGCTCTCTCTTGAAAGTACCATTAAAGGGTTGTAGTTATACACACATGCACATTTTCTAAACCAGCAAACAGCAATGGAGAGTCCATCTTCCCTCACTGGGGATTCAGAGAGGTTTGGTTGTAGAATTATTACTTCTTTCCAGCAGTATTGGGTTGAGAAGTGAGGAACTATTAGGAAAGATAAATAAATGAGTCTTTTTAGGGGTTAGTCTGTGTGGTATTTGGCCTTACCAGTATTTTGGCCTCTTTATAAACAGTTTAACTGTGGTGTAGCTTTTGCCAGAGAATACAGTCCAAATTTAATAAAACACACACCTTTTTTGCTAAGCTGGAGGCAAACACTTAATTTTTTAAGAGGTCAATGTGAGTATCATCTACTGATTGTGGATTAAAGTAAGAGCTTGAAAGCTCTAGCCTGTTCATGAATTGATTAGTCTGCAAAACAAAACAAAGCAAAATGCCTCTATCCAGCCAACTCCCTAAATTACTGAGACTGTCATGTCATGCATGCAAATACATGATCCCTGGGTTTACTTCAGGGCATGAACATGAGTGTTTGCAAATAGACCTTCAAGGTTGTGCCCTTCAGAGGCAAAGTGTCACCTGGGATAAAAACAAAACCCACGAACCTAGGATTTAAAGTTATATACCACTTGCTGAGTTCCAGGGACACCTACAACCAGAGAGACCAAACCCATGATTATTATGAAAGCCCCACCAGCAGCATCATCACTCATGTGCAGTATAATCACACTGTGAAGCAGAACATAACTGTTTCTGCAGCTTTGTTTCTTAAAAATCATAAAAGACTTTTTAGGCTGAGTAACTAAAGTTAATAGATAACTCTAGTCAATAGCTATTTACTGGCGTACATACAGTGTATACTCAGAGAATATGAGAAAAATGGTTTTATTTGCAAAACACCAAGTTCCAAACTTGGGTTCAGTTCTGTGGTCATGATCAGTATTGACAAAAGTTTTCAGTGGAATTTTATTTGGAAATTTTAACAGTATCATCACAAATTTACAACCATTCTACGGTTATATAACTGTGATCTGGCAAAATCTAATCTGCTGTGATTGACAGGGATATGGCAGGAGCAGCATCCTGGATGCTGTATAATTTTCTCTAATTCTCCAGTTAACTTGAACCTATTAAGGAAACAGAGATGGCATGTCATAATTTACTTATTTAATGAGTAACAGAGAGCAAGGGTAAGAAAGAAGCCAAACAAATATATTACTTAATATATTACTTTACTAGTTTACTATATATCATATATAATTTTAACATATTAATTACCTAGAAAAAAGATAAATCTCTATATGCATAGGAATAAAGACCATCATTGTAAAAAAAAAATCTCAACATTATGAGTTGCTCCCTTTTAATAAAAAGTGTAAAGTAAGCCCAGATGCATGGCTCAATGGTTGACCATCAACATAAGAACCAGGAGGTCCTGGTTTGATTCCTAGTCAGGGCTCATGCCCAGGTTGCGGGCTCAATCCCCAGTGGGGGTGTGCAGGAGGCAACCGGTCAATGATGCTCTCTCATCGTTGATGTTTCTATCTCTCTCTCCCTCTCCCTTCCTCTCTGAAATAAGTAAAAATACATATTTTTTAAAAGTGTAAAGAAAAAAATTTGAATCATTAAAATACTATTGAAGTACTTTAATATGAACAGAAGGGTGGGTTTCAGGGATCAATACAAATCTCAGAAACAAAATATAAATGACTTAAATTGTAAAAACTCTCTAAACAAAATTATTATAGAAATGTCCAAGGTGATTCTGTAATATCCTTACCCTGCAAAAACTATTTAGCTTGATAAAAGCTTCTTACATCCCACTTGAGAAATTATTTGTTCAACATGTTTGCAAAATATAACCATGTAGCTTTTATAAATTCAGGAAAATTCAAAACAGGAGTTGAAAAAATATTAGAAGCAACTGAATTTCTTTAGGTGGCATCACTTAAAACAAAATTAATTATGAGTTCATCAGACAAGGATCTTGTAGTGAGTGAGTTTTCTAACATTATTAGAATTAGACAATGCTTCCTTGCTGAGTACCGGGATAGTCTTCTCACTGACACTCCCAGGATCTGGAATTGTTTTCTCAGAATAACAGGAAAGGGAGGAGAGTTAAGCTGAAAATATCATCTGATTCTAATTCAACATTCCTAATAAATGTATGCACCACATCCAAAATAGAAAAATAAAAATGAAAAAGGAAAAAAAAAGAAAGCCAAATTGAAATGTTACTAATTTGAGGAACAAGTGAAATGACTATTAAAGCTAAGAACATGGCCTTCTCATCTTCATAGACCTCCAGTGTGATGTGTCTGGCTAAGGTGGCAATCTGGGGGAGATGAGACTGTTTTCAAATTAAATATTCCAGTTCATCAGAGAATACATTATCCATAAGACCTTGTCACAATTATATCAAATGTTGAATGAAATGTCTCGACACTGGGCATCATCCCACGTGGGGTTCTGAGCACCCGGTGAATTCCACTTTTGAGGGGCCTTCACTAGAAGCCTTTTGTGGATGTCCCCTCACCATGGCCATTGCTCTCCCATCCAGGGACTCTCCATCTAAAGTCTGTCTTTACACTTGAGTTCTGGGCTGCCTTGTACCTGAGTTGTTTCCTAATTTTTCTGGGTTTGGGAGGAAAATAAGATTAGTTCAGACACTTAACAGAAGATTAAACTAATGCTTTGCTCCTACTCTCTTGGACATTTGGTTTTATGCAGAACTCCATCAGGCACACAGTGAAGGGAAAGTTGTGTTTCTACATCACAATTTGTATGTTTTTAAGCCTAGCCTAATCATTAGTGTGTTTTCAGCAGGTGTATGGGATTTCAAAAGAAATGCATTCCAGCATTACATACAGATTACATCTCTGAACTATGTGTCATATAGATTTTTATACAAGTATTTCTAGTGAATCCTCAATGGTTTGTATAAAAACAGAGAAAACAATCAAGACTTAAGGTAAGCAAGAAAGCAAATAAGAAGGATTTCAAATAAAAAATAAAACTCCTAAACTAAACTTGAGTTTCTTAGCACAATGGTATTGAATTTTTTTAGATTCTACATCTGAATTGGCAAAGTAAAGTGAGGGAAGTAGTAAATGGACTTGAAGTTCTTCATGAATTAAGAGTAAATTGTGCCCACAGAAATACAAAGGATTATGAAAAAATACTATGAACAACTCTATTACAACAAAATGGACAACCTAGAAGAAATGGACATATTCTTAGAAAAATACAAACTCTCAAAACTCAATCAGGAAGAATAAAAAAAAACCTGGATAGGCAGATAACTACCAAAGAAATTGAAGAAGCAATCAAAAATCTTCCAGCAAACAAAAGCCCTGGTCTGGATGGCTTTATAGGGGAGTTCTACCATGTATTTAAAGAAGAACTAAAACATATCCTCCTCAGACTATTCCAAAAATTTAAGAGGAAGCAACACTTCCAAGCTCTTTCTATGAAGCCAGCATTACGCTAATTCCAAAATTAGATAAAGACACAACAAAACAAAAAAAAGAGAGAGAACTATAAGCCAATATCCTTGATAAACATAGATGCTAAAAATCCTCAACAAAATTCTAGCAAATTGGATTCAGCATTACATTAGAAAGATCATACACCATGACCAAGGGGGATTTATTCCAGGAATGCAAGGCTGGTACAATATCCACAAATCAATAAATGTGACACATCATGTAAACAAATTGGGAGACAAAAATTACATAATCATATCAATCAATGAAGAAAAAAAACATTTAACAACATCCTTTCTTGATAGAAACTCTCAGCAAAGTGGGTATAGAGGGATCATGTCTCAACATAATAAAAGCCTTATATGACAAACCTACAGCAAACATCATACTTAATAGGCAAAAACTAAACTCATTTCCCCTGAAATGGGAACAAGACAGGGATTCCCACATTCATTCCTCCTGTTTGATATAGTACTGGAAGTGCTAGCCATAGCAATCAGACAAAAAGAAGAAATAAAAGGCATCCAAATTGGAAAAGAAAAAGTAAAACTGCCCTTATTCACAGATGACATGAGACTATATATAGAAAACCACAAAGACTCCATAAAGAAAATACTAGCCTTAATAGATGAATTCTGCAATGTAGCAGGATACAAAATCAACACCCAGAAATCTATGGCTTTTTTATACACCAATAATGAACTCACAGAAAGAGAAATGAAAAACAAAACAAAAAACAAACAAACAAACAAAAAAAACAGAAACAATCCCATTTACCACTGCACCAAAAAATTAAGATATCTAGGAATAAACTTAACTAAAGAGGTAAAAGACCTGTACTTGGAAAACTACAAGACATTGAAAAAAGAGATAGATGAAGACATAAACAAATGGAAGAATGTACCATGGTCATGGACTGGTAGAATCAACACCATTAAAATGTCCATACTACCAAAAGCAATCTACAGATTCAATACAATCCTCATTAAAATACCAATGGCATAATTCAAAGATCTAGAACAAACTCTCCAAAACTTCATCTGGAATAAAAAAAGGCCCCGAATAGCCACAGCAATCCTGAGAAAGAAGAACAAAGTTGGAGGGATATCAGGCTATATTACCAAATATCAGGCTATATTACCGAGCCACGGTTCTCAAAACTGACTGGTATTGGCACAAGAAAAGACATATAGACCAATGGAATAAAACAGAGAACACAGAAATTGACCCAAGCCATTATATTCAATTAATATTTGACAAAGGAGGCAAGAACATACAATAGAGTCAAGACAGTTTCTTCAATAAATGGTGTTGGGAAATTTGGTCAGATACATGCAAAAAATGAAAATAGATCACCAACTTACACCATACAAAAAAACAAACTGAAAATGGCTAAAGGACTTAAATGTAAGATAGGAAACCATAAAAATCTTACACGACTCTATAGGCAGCAAAATAGCAGACATATGTCATAGCAATATCTTTACCAACACAGCTCCTAGGACAATGGAGACTAAGGAGAAAATAAACAAATGGGACTACATCAAAATAAAAAGCTTTTGCATAGCAAAAGAAACCATCAATAAAACAACAAGAAAGCCCACTGCATAGCTGAACATATTTGCCAATGATATTTCAGATAAGGGTTTAATCTCCAAAATTTACAGAGAACTCATACAACTTAACAAAAGGAAGATAATGATCCAATAAAAAAATAGGCAAAGTAAATAGACACTTTTCAAAAGAGGGCGCATAGAAGGCCGAGAGACATATGAAAACATGCTCAAAGTCACTAATCATCTGAGAGATGCAAATCAAACAACATTGAGATATCATTTCATACCTGTCAGAATGGTTATTATCAACAAGTTAACAAATGACAAGTGCTTGTGAGGATGTGGAGAGAAAGGAACCCTAGTGCACTGCTGGTGGGAATGCAGACTGGTGCAGCCACTGTGGAAAACAGTATAGAGTTTCCTCAAAAAGTTAAAAATGGAACTCCCGTTTGACCCAGTAATTCCACTTCTAGGACTATATCCCATGAAACCAGAAACACCAATCAGAAAGAATATATGCACCCCTATGTTCATAGTAGCACAATTTGCCATAGCAAAGATTTGGAAGCAGCCTAAGTGCCCATCAGCAGATGAGTTTATTAAAAAACTGTGGTACTTCTACACAATGGAATATTATGATGCTGTAAAAAAAAAAAAAAAGGAACTTTTACCACTTGAAACTGCATGGATGGAACTGGAGAACATTATGCTAAGTGAAATAAGCCAGTCGGTGAAAGAGAAATATCACATGATCTCACCCATATGTGGGATATAATGATCAACATAATTTGATGAACAAGAATAGATCCAGAGACAAATAGCAGCGGTGGGCGGGGGTTGGTTATAGAGAAACCAAAGGACTTGTATGCACGCATATTAGCATAACCAATGGACACAGACACTGGGGCGGTGGGGGCTTACCCAGGGTGGGAATGGCTGGAGGGGGGGCAGTCAAGCAAGGAAAAAGGAGATATATGCAAATTTTTAGACAATAAATAAGATTTGGAAACAGCCTAAATGCCCATCAGCAGATGAGTGGACTAAAAAATGGTGGTACATCTACACAGTGGAATACTATGCTGCTATAAAAAGGAAAAGAACACCTACCATTTGCAACAGCATGGATGGAGCTAGAGAGCATTATGCTAAGTGAAATAAGCCAGTCAGAGAAAGCTAAATATCACATGATCTCACTCATTTGTGGAATATAATGAACAACATAAACTGATGAACAGGGACAGATCCAGAGACAGAGAAGCATCCATCAAATGCTCAAACCTCAGAGGGAAGGTAGAGGAGGGTGGGGATAAGGGGGAGAGATCAACCAAAGGACTTGTATGCATGCATATAAGCCTAACCAATGGACACAGACACCAGGGGGTGAGGGCATTAGTGGGGAGGTGGGAGGCAATGGGGGGATGAGGACATGTGTAATATCTTAATCAATAAAGAAAAAAGAATAAAAATAATAAAAAGGTAAAAAAAAAAACAGTAAAAAAGAGTAAATTATGCTTTTGTGAAAGGGCAAAGGCAATCACAGACAGAACCTAGTCCTGATGGCATTCTGGGGGATCAAGTTCATTTGATGTCATTGCCTATACAATGGTATTGGGAAGGCTCAGTTCTAACATGGGTCATCACCGATAACATTCCGAATGCCATTGCCTAGGGCATAGGGTCCCAAACATAGCTATACCATGAAGACCCTGACACAGCAGAGTACAATTAAAACTAGTGCTAGTAGGTCTTTCCCACTGCCAGCATGCCGAGTTTTACTAACTTAAGATAACTTTTTCTGATTGTAAGAGTAATAGAATTATTGTAGAAAAATATGGGGAGAAGGAAATTAGTGTAAAGATAAAAATAAAAGTTACCCATTTTATTTTACCATGGGGAAAACTACTGCTCATATTCAGACAGTTTTTCCAATTTTTATATCTATTTCTAAAAACATGCAGCTATAGCCTAACTGGTGTGGCTCAGTGGTTGAGCATAGACTCATTAATCATGAAATCATGATTCGATTTCTGGTCAGGGCACAAGTCTGGGTTGGGAGTTCAATCTTGTGTGCAGGAGGCAACTGATCAATGATTCTCTCTTATCACTGATGTTTCTCTCTCCCCCTCTCCCTACCTCTCTGAAATCAATAAAAATATATTAAAAATAAAAGCATGCATCTATATGCGTGGATAAATTTTAAAGAAAATTCTATCTATGCTGTGTCACAGTTTGGTTTCCTACAATATTTTTGTTTTTTACTTAATACTATATCATCAATTTTCCACATTATTTTCCTTAAAAAAACAATAGCTATATAATATACCATCATCTGATTATTTTTGGCTATAAATTTCTTCATAAATCCACTGTTTTGACATATTTATAGTACTTTATTTTTATCAGTATAAATTGTACTACAATGAAAATCCTTTTTAAATATCGGTATAGACATAAAAATAGGTATAAGTACAGTTAGATAGAAACATATATAGATGATAGATAGATGATAGACTGATAGTAGATAGATAAGTAGATAGATAGATAGATAATATATAGTTATATTTGCAGTAAATGTGAAAAAGAGAAGTTGGTAAAAATGAGCTAGGAGGAAGGTATAATAAGTTTAATGTAATTTAAATAATGTGCATATTTTCAGTTTGATTATAAATGAAAAATAGCTGAAGAAGGATTGAGAATAAAGAAAAAAAACCAGTCAATTGCCTGATTTTGCTCTGGCTCTGCTCTTGAGTTATTTAAGTCCCATTTGTTACCTAGGTAGCCATGTTAGCACAGGTTAACTTTTTGTATGACTGTTGCTTTTTATAAAGTTTTTTTTAAAACAATTAATTTTAATTTTTATTTTTTAATTGATTTTGGAAAGAGGGGGAGAGAGACAGAGAGAGTGAGAGAGAAACATCGATGTGAGGGAGAAACCAATTGACTGACTCCCACATGCACTCTGACAGGGGATTGAACCTGGGTATGTGTCCTGACTGGGAATTAAACCTGCCAACTTTTGGTGCACAGGATGATACTCTAACCAACTGAGCCACATTGGCCAGGGCTATATGGCTGCTCTTTGATGATAAGATGAAATAGCAGTGATCATGCTTCAGAAATTAATGCAGGGGTTAGAAGCCACCTATACATGCTTAAAAATAAGAGGCAAAATATTAGTACAGTGTTGGTTTTTTTCCTTATCACCTAACTGACATCAAATAGGTGCCACTTCTGAACACACTCCAACTTTCTTCAAGAAAAATAGTACACTAATTCCCCAATGTTAAGACTCTTATTTCTATTGTCAAATAAAAGTGTGTCATTGTATGTTGCTTCACATTTATTTTTTTCAGGATGAATTTACTTTTTCTTTTTCTTTCTAAATTATATTTAAATTTACACAAAACATTGAATACTTCTGAATCAAGATTGACTCTATTTACATTTCAAATTGTATAATGCAGAATGTATTGTGTACATTTAGCATAAAACATGAGGAAACTATAGATTTTTATCTTCTGTATCCCACAAAAATGTTTTTACAACATAAGCAATGTCATCTCCAGTAGCATTTCTTGTATAAAATACTAAACCTGGCAATGTGTTACACACATTTCTGGAATTTATTTCATATTTGTGTAAAACATGGCTCAATGCCATATTTCATTTTTTTCTTTCCAAAATTTAAGTAATACATTATTGTATTCCAAAACTAACCACACATTTTCATCAGTAAAGTAGTATTCATCTCCTAAATATTTGAATTTTACTTAATTAAAATTACTAAATTATTATTTTACTGTAAGTCTTAAAAATGTAGGAAAAATCATTTTTAACCTCAAAAAGGCATTGCATAGAAATTTTCTAATTTTCTTTTTAAATCAGCCCCAACTGGGTGGCTCAGTTGGTTGGAACATCATTCAAAATGTTGCGTGTTTGATTCCCAGTCAGGGCACATACCTAGGTTGAGGAATTAATCCAGGTCGAGGCTCTTTCTAGAGAAAACCCATTGATGTTTCTCTCTCACATGTCTCTCTCTCTCTCTCTCTTTCTCTCTCTCTCTCTCCCCTTCCACTTTCCCTAAAACATTCATTTTTTAAAGAACATATCCTCAGATAAGGAATAAAAACATATTTAATGTATGTTATATATTTGACTGTAATTCATAAAGCCAGTGAATTTTTGGAAAGTGCTCTTACAATTGTGTAAGATGTTCCCTGTGGCAGTCAGACATGGCAGGCTTGGAATCCTGGCAGCAAACATCTGCATAGACCACACGAAGTGGATGAATATTCCTCACTTGCATTAGTGCAGGTTTCACTGCATTACTGTAGAGAATGATAACAGAATGAATTCCTCATATGCTTGTCCTGCATGAAACATTATATTTGTCCTACAACATTAAACAAGTGAGGGAGATAAAACAGGATCAAATAAGGGTGGCTTCAGAAATGGTGTCTTCAAAGCAAAGTGTAGTACTGTGACATCTTTTTTAAAAATTTCCTTATTTCAAGCCCAGCTCTGCTTATCGCCTCAGGATGGCTATTTTCACAGAAGACCTGGAGACACTTGGTTTTAAATGTCAAAATCTCTATATATAAAAGCCTAAGCAACTGTTCGACTGTTTGACCATTCGACCAGTAGCTGTGATGCGCACTTGACCACCAGGGGGCAGATGCTCAAAGCACAGGAGGGAGGGAGGGAAGAGATTAAAAAAGATCTTATATGCATACTAGAGGCCTGGTGCATGGATTCATGCACCAGTGGGGTCCCTTTGCCTGGCCTGCATGGATCAGGCCAAAACCAGCCGGGTGCATGAATTTGTGCATTGGTGGGGCCCCTCAGCCTGGCCTGCAGGGATCGGGCCAAAACTGGCAGTCTGACATCCCCCAAGGGGTCCTGAATTGCGAGAGGGTGCAGGCCAGGCCAAGGGACCCCACTGGTGCATGAATCCATGCACCAGGCCTCTACTGTAGAATAATTTACCATAGATCTAGGGAAAATTCTCCCTAAGGAAAAAAAAAACACGTACCTACAGAGACAAGTTACCACACAGTTAATATGCAATAATTCTGCATTCTGGAGGTATTTTTTTTTAAGAGATTAATTTTACTTGGCCAATATTGCTGAAATGTGCCTGTAACCACTTGGCACTGGGCTTTCTTTTGGTCCAACATGGATTAGCCCTCTCCTTATAGGAGTTCATTCCATCTGCCGCCATGCCCTGGACCACAGTGGGGGTGGGTGAGCTGAACACTATGTGGCTCTGCATGACAGGATGCCCCACACTAGGCTCAGTTGGTACCAGTGGCACTCAGGGGCATGCAGATGCAGGCATACACACATATATATGCTCACAAATACATGCATATGTACATGGGCGCGTGCGCGCGCGCGCACACACACACACACACACACACACACACACACACAAAGAGACTCAAAGGTCCTTTTATTCTACTGACTTCCAGGTCATACAGACAGTTCTTTTATTTATTTTTTCCACCCTTCCTCAAAATATTTTTAACAGGAAATACATGCTGCATCTTTTTTTTTTTAAGTTTCTTTTTTCAAACTTTTAGTTCCCCATAGACTTTAATCTGGTGATTCTTCAGAAACAAATAAACTAGCCACCGTGCATCTCTGCCTGCCAGTTGCTCTCAGAATGCTTCATCTGGACACCAGAGAACTGGCTAAGCCAGGAATGTGCCCCACCTATTAGAGAGAGGACTCTGTGCTCCTGGCACTGGCGTGCTCCTGAAGCTCTTGCAAACACGTGGGAAGGTACATGAAAATGAACTGATACTCCTATTCAACAGAAGTATCTGATTGCCATTCTTTGAATGACAATCAGACTATAGCATTCAATTGGCTGCACTCTGGTCTCATTTCCCTCCTACTTTGAGATTTCTACTTCTGGACCTTCAAAATGACAATCAGGACTCTGTGTTCTCAGACCCAGAACTCAACCTCAATGTTGCCTTTTCATTTCCTGTTCCATGTCACCCTCCATCATTCTTGCTGGATTTGAATCCAATTGCATATTTATTTCTGATACCCAAGCCACATCCTGCAACCAGGACGCTGATCAGAGGCCAGCTGGAGTGCTGTCACTTGGTCCTTTCAAGTGGCCTCATTCCCCATCCTTCCCTCTGTGGATGGTATGTTGAACTCAGGCCACATTGAGATCCAGGGAGTGACCATGATTCTCCTTCTAAATTGGACCCTCTGCCTTTGGATGGCCTGAGAAGCTTCAAGGCAATGGTCTCAATCGCAGCAGCACAGAGGAACCCCACCATCTAAGGCCATGCTGAGAATGAGTACAGAGCAAATGCCTATCTCATTCTCACCACCAACACAAGTGCTCTGATTGGAATCCCACACACCTGGATTTGAAATCTTGCTCTGCCACATCAGAGCATTGTCACTTTGGTCACTACATGATTTTCTCTATGACAATGGTTTTTCCTCCTTGAAAATAGGGCTACTAACCTCGTGAGATGAAAAAGAAGCTTTAAAAATATCCAAAATGAGATGAAATCCAAAATGTGAAAAATCCATAATGAGGAAGAATGGACAGGAGGACATATTTTAAAAGATTAGTGTATGTATGGAGAATTTTGCAATCTGACTGCAGGGTGGCTTGAACCTAGAAAAATATTAGCAGGAAAGCTTAAGTGCAGTGAACTTGAGTCCTGTCATAAAGATTAAAGGAACAAACAGACTTTATTTTACAAGGTTGTTGGCAAGCTCACTTTGGGGAAGATGTGTGAGGGTGACACGTGACACAGAAAAGGCAAAAGTGTTTCTTTTAAGATGGGTGGGTCAGGGTGCCTACTTTTTAGGTTGAAATAAGCATAGGCTCTTTATGACTTGATGGCTTATGTTAAGAGCCTCCAGATGTGACAGAAAACCACTGAGGGCTCTTCAAGAATGTGAGACTTGCCACACACCGGATATTTTCCTAACTTTCAAGGAGTAACTATGATGCTGATCCCTGATAAAACTCTATAACAGTTTATTAGGGCACATAAAACAACTTATTGGAGTTTATAAAAAAAAACAAAACACAGCAGGTTTTTCTAAAAACACATGCCAAGCTGTAGTTACTTTTGGATACAGTGCTAGAAACACAACAGTAATTTCTAAGAATGTTGTGTTTGGACTTTGTTTTGGTGCTTAGCTAAGAGACTATGGCTGTGGCTCCTTGTCCCATTCCATTGTGTGGACTGACCCCCAAAATGGACTCCGGACACAGAGTCCTCCCTCTCTCCATGCTGAAAATCACTGCCAAACAATGGCAAGGGCTGGTGGGATCAGGGGAGGGGAGGACTCTGTTACAGTGAGATGAATATGCACAATTTGAGGCTGACACCAAGGTTGGGAGGCCACCTTCTGTCACAGTGCTCCAGTGTGGTGCCTGGGACAGTTGGCTGGAGTTTCTAGGATGGTAATGATCAGGCAAACTCAGTTAAGCCATCTTTAGAAGAAAGTCTTTAGGAAAAGAGGGAGTAGACACACTTTAGTAAGCTGATGAAAGGCAGTCCCCCACTGGACATGGCAATGTGGATACTATTGAAAAATTTGGAAAGAGCCATTCCAGGGATGGCTGCAGGGAGATGCCACTGCCTGAGATTGAGAGACTCTGGGAATACTGGTGGATAAGCACAGACTTCTACTTTCTCCCCCATCTGAAACAAATGACTGTAAAGGGATTTTTATTAGACACAAATCCATAATGAAAAGGATAATGTGAAAGGCAAAGGCAACAGCACAATCTCAGGAGCTTCAGAGCAAATGGGTGGTGGTAACTCTGGTCCCAAGAAGAAAGAATCTAAATCTGGCAGGAAGAATATTCTTTAGCTAGTTATTTATTTAACTACTAAGGGCCCAGTGCACAAATTCATGCACCTGAAAAGGAACTGTGAGCTGCGAGGTTGCGGTGGGCACAGGGGCGGGTCTCAGCCCATCCTCCACAACCCTGCTTGGCCCCTCCTGTCATGGCTCCCTGTCTCCTGTCAGCAAGCATCCCTGCTCCTGCTGCCTCTGCTCCCATGCAGTGACAGTGCCAGCCCTACTCGCACCCACTGACAGCACAGGGTGATTGGGGTCCACGCCAGCAATGGATGCAAGCAGGGCCAGCACTTTCAGTGGGTGCAAGTGGCAGCTTCTGCCCCGATCATACCTCAGGAGCAGGGGGAGGTGGAGAAGCTCTCAGGGGCTATTGGGACTGGCAGCCGCCACTTGCACCCACTGCTGTGCCAAGAGATCAAGACCAGCACTGGGTGCCGGCAGTGGGTATGAGCGGTGCCTCCAGAACCAGTTGTTCAGTTGTTCCACCTTTCAGTCTATTTGCATATTAGGGTTTTAAATATATAGATGATCAGACAAGAGAAATTATCAGGTATCTGAGAAAAGTCTCTAATGTGAAAATAATAGAGACCTAAACAAATTGCAGAAAAAATTTTAAATATCAACAATAAACAAAAGAGACACTTGGAAGAAACAGAGATTACACAGGAAGAAAAAAATTCCAAACATGTGAGCAAACATACACAAATCATTTATAATTTCAGAGATTAAATAAAAATTTACCAATATGAAGCAATAACATGCAATATGTGTATCTATATATTACATATATATGAAATATTCAGAGACCAAAAAAGAGCACTTAGAAATTACAAACATGATATAAAGTAATTAATCAAGAAGTTATATTGAGGAAATCCACCAAAAAGAACAACTAAACTGAAGAAAGAGACAAGATGAGAAAACAATTTAGAAAAAATAAAAACAATTTAAAGTGCCCAAACTTATAAGAATACTAGACAAAAGAAAAACTGCAGAGTAGGAAAATATAAAAGGAATACTTTAATGCTATTTTTGAGAACAGAAGGATTTCTAGACCAAAGAGACCCAGTGAAAGCCTGCAGTGAGAGATGAAAACACACTTAAGCCAAAGAATTCTGTTGTGAAACTTCAGCAAAGACAGGATGCACCAAACTTCAAGGAAAAAAACACAAACTAAAAACAGATCATATATAGATCAAAGACCACAATGACTTTGGCCTTTTTAACAACAAGCTCTGAAAGCTACAAAACAATGGATAAATTCCTTCATAACCCTGAAAACAAAACAAAGAAACAACAACAAAAAACATTTCTAAAATGGATCATATACTCAACTTAATTGCAAATGTTAAGAAGTCTCAAAAAAATTGGTTTTCCAGGCATTTGTTGTTAGGTGGTGCTTAGAGAACTTACTCTATCCAAAAGATGTATAAACAAGAAAAAAGGCAGCTATGGAAATGAGAAAACATGATCCACCCCAGGAAAAAAATGAAGGAAATCACCAAGTGTGGTGCTGAAGGGGGATCCCAGGATGGGGCTGTGGACCAGGTCCAGGGACTCCCTGTCCAGACTGAGTGGACCCAGCACATCTTGGACAGGGTCATCCAAGAGGCAGAGCTGACTACTTGAATACATGGAGACAAGTACAGCCTTGGAGAAAGATTTAAAATGGATCGATAATGAGATTTTAGAAAACTAATACAGGACCACACCAATCACAGAACAATCATTAACTATAAGGGGAATGGAAGACAGTGAGAAAATGGAGAGAACAGGTATAAACAAAATGTCAAGGTCTTTCTGAGAAGGGGAGCAAAGAAAAGAAATAAGACCTGGGGGATATAGGTCAAGAGATATTTGGGGGTTGTTTGCCTTTCTTTGGTTTTGTTTGAAAACACTGAGTGTTGGTTCCTGTGGGTAAATATGGTTTCTGATAGTGGTTGAGGTTAGCATTTCAGGAGAGATCAGTCACTGGAGCAAAGAGCTCCTTGAGAAGCCAGGAGGGATGAGATCTGAGGGACCAGAGAGGAGGTCATCCTTGTCAGGGAGGGGCTTTCACGTGAGTTCAATAGCAGGAAAGCAGGTGAACAGGAGTGAACGTGCACTTCAATTTAGAGAAGGAGTGAGGGGAGGATAAAGATAGAGGGTTGTTGTTTTTTGTGGGGTTTTTGTTTTGTTTTTTGTCAATTGAACAATGAGGTATTGCCATTAGTTCTTTTCTTTTAGCGTCATTTAAATTTTACAATACCTTGAGAGGAGAGACTAAGAATTGCCCCCATTTTATAAAAGGAGAAATCGAGGCTCCTAGAAGTTATGTAACTTTCCTAAAGTCAGAACCAGTAAGAGAAAGATCGTGGAATGCAGATCAAGATGGTTTTGATTGCAGTGGCCTTGCTCTTGAGGACTCCACAGCAACGCTCCTCCTGAAAAGAGCTTACCCTCATGTAGCTCACGGCCCTGGGGGAGATGGACATGCCGAAGGCTACTCCAGTGATAGCATTCTCTAGTTGCTATGAGGCAGCAACATGTATATGTGATAGGGTCACATCACCCTGTTCTCTCCACCATCCAAGCCAGGACACGCATGGAAGGAAACCAGGAGTGCTATTTTTAGTAGAATGAGATTTCTAAAAGCTGTCCACATGACTGAGGTCCTTTGAAAATCCTGCTTCTTGTCTGTACAAGTCATTCTGTCAGAATTCGGCGGTCAAAAATTGGCAACAGGACTTGCTGAAACCCAGGGAAGACATAGCAATGTATTTGACTTATCTGCACAACACACCCAGCAGGGCAATTACCTTTTTCAAAATAATGCCATAAATATTACGATGTTTGACTGATTTTACTGAGGAGGCATATAGAGAAAAAATGGTTAATGTTTTAACTTCTGAAAAAGGCTTTGGCACTTGTAGAGCTATTTCCAGGGAGGGCAAAGCAGGTTCAGCACTCCCTGAGACATACCTAAATAAAGAATACGCAAAATCGACTTTCTGCAGAACTGGGGTGAATAAGTGAATGTGTGAGTCAAGCTGAAAGAATCCCAAAAGATAGACAATCACAGGCCAGGATGTCATTTTCAAATCTTTGGAGGAGGAGAAGAGAGGGTGTGTTCCTAAAAGTCAAGTTTTGAGATAATGTGCAAGCATATTCTATATTTCACCAATAGTAATATAATAGTGAAATAAAGAAAATTAAAATTTCACTAGAGTCCTCTAGAACAGATTGCACTGAGAATGAAGGTTTCTGTTTTTGAGTACAGCAAATGTTAGGAAGGCTAGTGCTCCATCCTGGTTTTATTTTGCCTCAGTTTCTCTGCATCCTGCTCAATGATGGGAACACGTTTTCATGACCAACTTCAGTGGCTTTAGAACTTAATAAATAAATGCGTTGTTTTACTTTATTTTCCAAATATAAACTCACTCCTAGTAAAGGCTTTCACTCCATGTTCATGCCTATTTGACATGCATTTGGACTTTGTAATTCACCTACTTATCCCAGTGTCTTGTTGGGTCACTGTCCCACCCTATCACTCCGCAAGTTTTAGGAAACCAAAAAAAAGGCTTCATTTAAAAGGTTGTCTTTATTTTAGCAACAAGTCCAGATCCATTTTTTCTTACAAATTTGCAAAACTGAACACTAAGATTAAGTTTCTCAGTTAGGCCCAAGCTTTTCCTTGCCAAGGACATTGGGCTAAACTGCCCTCCATTGGGCTGTTTGTCATTTTGCAGAGTTCTTGCTTCCCTGCAGGCAGGCTCCTGCCAGTTTTTCTCAGCAACCCATAACGCTTGAAATGATCTCTGTAAATAGCCATACTGATACACTTTCAGAGGCAGGTGGAGAGAAGTGGACCTGCTGGCTCTGCCACCTCACCCTATTAGATAAGCAGGTGGTTTAAATCAAGCCATAGAGGAAAACCACAAATTCAGTGTTGAAACAAAAATCCCTTTGTTTATGAACTCAATCTGCCTTTGCCACTGAAAGAAAAAGAAAAACCTTTTTCAGGCAGACTCTGCCAGTGCCCCTGGTGAATTCCAAAGAAGATGATTAAGCTAATCTTTGCTTTCACTGGATTTCCCTCTGAGGTGCTCAAAGACATATGCACCTGCGAATACAAGAAAAGTTCTATGACCAAAACCCATGTGAATGTCAGCAGCACTTCCAGAAACGTTCATTCAGGCTAGCCCAGTCATGGTGGACATGCAGGGTCCATATGGAGCCCATGCCTGGCCGTTGCACTTGTCAGCCTAGTTCACAGAGCCCTTTCAGTTGACCTGCTTATTAACCAGCATAACTGAGGTCAATGGGATATTCCAGCCACTGGGCTGTCCAATTGTCCATTGCTTGATCTTTACAACATGTGAGGTAAATACTTGCCTTATCTCTGTGTCCATGTGAGGCCCTTGATTCCTGGATAATTTAAATAGACATTCACAGGTCCAACAGCATGCAGGAAGACAGGGAGAAACCCAGAGAGGTGGGAGCCATGTCATATCTTAGGACAACCCACCCTTCATTCTTGTGTTTACTCCATGGTTAAGGATGTCAACAGGGAAGGAAGGTGAAGAATTCCAGCTAAAGAAAGTATGGACAAAGGGTTTGTAGAGGACTCTTTATAATTCTGTTTCTTAGTGAAATGTTTGCCCTGCCTCAGTTGGTAGAAAGAATGCAAGAGTGATGAGATCTTATGCTAATTCTTCTGTGCTATCAGACACATCCCAAAGTGTAAAGACTTAACTTACTCAGGACTTATTTCTCATTGGCCTCTCTGAACCCCGGGGGCCAGAGGAGGGCTTTACACCTCACTGTCACTCAAGAACCAAGTCTGATGGACACCCTCAGTTTCACCTGCTGGAGCGTGAGGCCCCTAAAGGCACCATGATTAGTTCTCTACTTCATTCTACAGGTAACCCATGCTAATTTAAGCCCTGTCACATTGGTCAGAAATGGTCACCTGTCCGCACCTGGAGGCAAGGGGTTTGGGAAGTGTCTGGAAGCCCGTGGATGTCCTAAAGGCTTAAACAGACCTTCACCAATTGGCTCACTATAGCCAGGCTTTCCAAGGGCCTTGAAATATTAGCTTGTTTATTTCTCCTGTCAAACTCTGGGGGGGTTCTTGAAGAATCTTTAAATGCATATGTGACAAATGAATAAAATTTGTTTCACATGCATTGAACAGAGAAAGGAACACAAGAAGCTAGGTCAATCTGAATTGATTAAAAAGCCAAAATTATACAACATTGTAAGCGTTAGGAAGAAGTACTCCATAATGGATTATTAGCTGTATGTGAGTGAGTGCTCTGGGCCCACAGCCCTGCCTGCTACCCCCTTATTTGCACATGTGAACTGTGGAGGGATGACAAACTCCTACAGGCCACTTCCTAATTATTATGGATGATTATACTGTGCTATATAAAAGTATTTTGCTTTTAGTTTTTCCCATCCAATATATCCTAAAAACTGTTTTCAGGTTAGAATTACACAGAGCTCAGTCATAGTTTATTGGAAGTCTTCAGTTGCAGACATTAGAAACAAACACTACTTAAAGTGCCAGTTTGTTATAGGACATGGGATGTCTCATGGAACCAACAGATTATGAATGCAAATAAGCTTGAGGAAGAGACAGGCTGTCCCTATGACTCTGTGCCCAGCACAGTCTTAAGGCACACATCAAACTAAGCCAATCTGGTCTTTCTGTCTCCCTCTCACTCTCTTCCTCTGTCTCTCTCTTTCCCGTCTCTCTTTCTCCCTGTCTCTCTGTCTCTTTCTCCCTTTCTCTGGCACCCTCTCTATCACCCCTTGTATATTTTTCTCCCTCTCTATCTCTCCTTCTCTGTTTCCTTCTGTCTTCTTCTGTCTCTGTCTCTCAATCTGTTTCTTACTGTCTCTCTCTGTTGCTTTGTCTCTGTTTCTCACCTTCATCTTTGTCTCCTCTCTCTCTCCCTCACCCCTTTCCCCTGTGGTATTCCACATAATAAGACCTGGCTGCCTCCTGGTTCCCACTTGTTTGCCTATTACAGTTCCAACCTTTAAGTGAGACTGACAGAATCCTCTTAGTTTCAAATGATAAGCCCAGGGAGTGGGAATGTGATGGCCCAGCTTGGGTGAAGGATCTATCCCGCATGCATCAGTCTGGCAAGGCCTGTGGAACTCCCCCGACTCCTGCCCCAGGAATGGGAGAAGTCCACTCTCTGAGAAAGGGCTTTGAGTTAGGCAAGCCCCCCTGAGATGTTTTCTATAATCACAAAGACCATAAATGCTCTGGGGGAAAGAGGGTGCAGCATGTGGAATGCTTTAGCTGTTATGTAGAAAGGTACTGTCCAGTCCAGCAGGCTCAGTTAGACAGGGTTCTTTCCTTCATGTATATGAACCCTTTATACATGAACTCCAATGATGCATCTCTAAAAACAGAAAATCAGAATCATCCAAGCATATTGACCAACTTACCTTTATGTAACAATAAAGTAAGGATCTCAGGAAACAATATGAGAAGGCTTTCCACAATGGTGCCTTAATATGTGTCCATCCCATAGGCATGTTGTTCAGGAAACACAATGCTTCCTTGATAACTATTAAAATTCTACTCTTTCTGCAAGGCCAGAGTGGAAGGTCACTTTCTCCTGGAAAATTTCCCCTCTGATTACCCCCTCTCCTTCTCTCTCCATGTTCCACGCACACATCCACTCAAGCTGGAGCTTCCAGAATTTGATTAGCACAATGAAGCATAAACACTTGACACACTTAGCAATCAGATGGCTACCTCTTTCATTTCTTAAGGAATAAAAGTGGCCTTGGGAATCTTAAGAATGTGACTCTAAATTGTGGCTTCTCATTGTTTGATTTGAGGAAAACTAATTAGCATACCTACACTTGAGATGCTCATCTGCAAATCATCAAAAAACAACTCTGTCTTTTCTGGGGTGAAAATTACATGAAATGTCATGCAGGTGTATCTTCAGTGCAGTGCCTGTGCGTGGTAGGTGTTCACAGATGCGAGACTACCTGCTTCCCACCTGCTTTCCTTATCGCCTTTCCCTTGTGCCTTCATAGTTCTGTTTGTATATCATCATTTCAATATTATTATAGTGATCTAAGTTGCTCGAGTTTCCTTGGATTGCTTTCATAAGAACTGAGTTGAGACAACAAATGATAGCCATTTGGAGAACTGAGCAGCCCTACTAACCATTAGAAGCAAATAAATCCTTTATTTAAAAAATACAAATTCTATAATTAAAATGAGTAATCATATTTAATATATAATAGGTGCAAAAATAGATATTTAATCCAGAGAAATCTGCCCCTAAAACAAAGCCTTTGCAACTATCCGAGAGTGGAAAGTTCATCTCTGACCAGAATTCTGGTTCACTGCCTGCCTGCTTCACCAGGCTTCCATTTTATCCAAGACAGAGACCCTGGGATGGTCAGCAGTTCCATGGTTGGAGCTTAACTTGTTCTTGTGCTGTTCTTTTCCCAGGACTCTGGGGCCCAAATTATTTCCTTTAACCCCCAACAGCTATGTGGATGATCATCCCTGAGCCTTTGATTCTGGGAGTTTTGAAAACCAAGGGAGAGTCCTGCCCTAGCTGGTTTGGCTCAGTGGATAGAGCATTGGCCTGCGGACTAGGGGGTCCCAGGTTCAATTCCGGTCAAGGGCATGTACCTTGGTTGTGGGCACATCCCTGGTAGGAGGTGTGCAGGAGGCAGCTGATCGATGTTTCTCTCTCATCAATGTTTCTAACCCTCTATCCCTCTCCCTTCCTCTCTGTAAAAAAAAAGCAATAAAATATATATTAAAAAGAAAGAAAGAAGGAAGAAAGAAAGAAAGAAAGAAAGAAAGAAAGAAAGAAAGAAAGAAAGAAAGAAAGAAAGAAAAGAAAAGAAAGCAGGAAAACCAAGGGAGAGTCCTGCTGCCTCACAGTTCTATCTGCTCCTTCTACAATTGGTCTTCCATAAGCATCTTACCCCCTACTATGACAGAGGCATCCAGTGCTACTATCTTCCAACCATCGGGGTATGTATTCAGCTTTTGCTTCCAGTGTGAGCAGAACCATGGGCTAAGGCCACACTCCTGTGTGACCCAACTTCACAATCAGAACTGGAATTTTTATCTTTGTCATTGAGTAGTGGCTGTTTTCAACACCAGCTCTCACTTCCCTCACATTTTGAGGATAGAATCTCCATTCCTGTAATGCATTATTTCAGCTTTGGTCTTCTTACTTATCAAAGCTGCTCCTTTTATCATTTTTAAATAGAAAACCTTCTTTTGAACAATTAAAAATTATAACTTAGGCAGAGCCTTCACACCGAGTTGAAGAATAGGTGAAGAAGAAGCGACAGAGACAATATGTGCAAAATAGACACATGGGAAGTCATCCAGAGAATTTTCAGATGGACTGATTTATTATTCCCAGGAATCAATGGAGGGTTATGTCATGGATCTTGGTATCAGTGCATTGATTGCCAGAGCTCTTCAGTCTAAAGAAACCAACAAAGAAACTCCTCCTAATATTTGGCTGTTAGCTGTTCAGGGGAGGGAGGAGGTGGATGAGAACAAGAGACACTTGGGCTGGGAGATGGGTGAGCTGGCTCTCCTGAGACTTCCAGAGCACATACACTAATGGAGAGAAGGAACACAGCTTCTCTGTGTGGTGCCTCCCAGCACCAATTGGGCTAATAGGATTCCAAACTCTTAGTCCAGACTGTTGAATTAGAAACTGCTTTCTTGTTGGAGTTCTACATGTTTGAAAATACATCCTTCTTCCCATGAGTGTTCATTTGCATTCCTTTCTCCCTCACTCTGTGCATTCTTCATTGATGAAGATGAGAGAGTTCATAAAAATGCATCATAGACCCATTTAAACTATATGATTAACTGCTAATATGTAGTATTAACTTGTAGGATTTTATGGAGATTAGCACCTATAATTATATTTGATGGTATATGATAATGATCTATTTGGTTGCATTTGAAAGTATGATGACTTAAGAACATTCATTAATCCATATATGGCTCAAAGACTGATATAAAATTGCAACTCATTTTAATTGTTGTTAAAGTAATCATACTGACATTTTTAAAGCCTAAAGGAGACTGATTAATTTTATGGATACCACATTCATTAATAATACAATGATTGGAACACTAATTGAAAATACTCTTTAGAAAATAGATGTTCTGATCAATGTTTTCCAAATGGGCTAATTAAGCGTGACTATAATGTTTCTTAATTTCAGATTAAACATACAAAAATTCAATTTGGGCTCTGACTCCTCAAGAAAAGCAGGGTATAGACACTTGCATGGAAAGGTTTTGGAGTTCCGTAGTCAGTGTTCCTCCAAGCTTGTCTGATAATGAGAGTAGAGGAGTAGAAGCCCCACTAGCTCAGTAGGAAAATCTTCACAGCTTTCCTGATATTACCCACCTCCCCTACTATGTCTTGAACTCTCTCTGGCCTTTCAGATACTGCTTCTGTCCACACAGCCCTCTCCTTCACAGAATGACTGACTCAGTTATAGACACATGTTCTGATGTCACATGACAACAAGCTCTTTTTCCACTCTGTCTACGCAGAATGTTAGTTGATATTTAAATTGACCTTGGGTCTTTATTTTACATTCCTTACTCCTGTGTTTCTGCTGCCTCTGCCAAATGACTCACCTCAGTGTAAGTCCTAAATTATAATATCAGGATGACAGATAGCTTCGCCTGAAGTGCAAGTCATCTGGGAAGCATACACCTTCAAATGTTGACTCACAGTAACTATTCAAATCAGGCAAGACCAAACCCAGGAATGTTCTGCAAAGAATCTTTATCCCAGATATCCCAGCACTACATCTATCACTTCACCATTGCTATTCTAATAGAAAGGAATGAGCAAGTAGGGTGAAGAGAACACATGAGGACCCATGCTGAGTGGGTGTGTGCTGGGGGAAGATGGAGCTCAGCAGGGTGAGCTGCATTTGCACCAACTAAGAAGAAATGGCTACATGGACACTGAGGCTGCCAAGTTGATGGCTGAACTAGCTGACCATGGTGGACAGACCCATAACTGTGCACAGAGCTCTTCTTACAGGAAATACACACTTCCTATATCCTTCATAATTTTTCTTGAATTCTGATGGTTTTATATATGTTTTTTTAATTAAGTTTATTGGGAGACATTGGTTAATAGGATAATATAGGTTTCAAGGTACATTTCTATGATACATGATCTGTATATTTGCATTGGGTACCTGCCACCTGATATATGTTTTATATAAGGTGTAATAAGAAATGATTGATGTTTCTGCAATGTTAGCTATTACTACTTCAAGGTTGGTCAAAAATAGTGTGATTTCTGTGTTTCCACAAAAACTTTACATGCTTTATCATTGTAAGTTGGGCCACAAATGAATCATTTTCCATTTGCACATACACTGCTTTGCTAAAATAAAGTGAAATATAATAACATGAAGGCAACTCTGTTGAAACAAGTTAATGCTCAATTTTCTAATTATTAACACAGTTAATCTTTGATGCTGCCATTTTAGAATGTTAATAAAATTATTAAATTTAAGACTAACTTCAGCTGACTAAAGTGCTTATTAATTAGGAGGCTTTGTAGGTTTTATGTATATAATCAAATTTTCAACGTGAAGACTAATTTTCTAGTTAACCCTTCTGGGAATTAAGAGACTCTATTATTTTTAGTCACTGAAAAAATCCATGAACCTATAATCAGGTTGGCAATACCCAAAAAAAAGGTAGTACACATCAAGGACAAGTGAGTTATTATTGCTGTGTGCAGAGGCCTTAAGGAAAACTGTGATCTCCTCATGAAATGAAATGAAAGAGAGCATGTTAATTCAAGTCAAAGAGAGTATTGTTGCACATTAGAAATATTTTCAATAGCTAGGGACTACTCCCGTCATTTACTGAACCAGAGACGCTAGAGATCAAGGAGGTAGCTAGGAATCTACAAATAAAGCCAGCTGTTATGGTGGCCATCAGGCAGGTTATAATCTGATGGGAAAACTGGGTAATAAGTTGAATACTTCGAATCCCTGGTATGGTGGTTTTCAAAGCTGCAAGTTCAGTGTGGCTATGGCTCATAGAGAAGGATTGGTGGAACACATAGGGCTTGATCAGGCCAAAGATCAAGGAAGGTTTATACAGTTGTATTGGAGGAACTGACTGATGCACATATATTGTCTGTAGGATTGAGTAGAATCAAAATCAGAATGACAACATGAGGCAAAGAGCCCACTGGAGTGACAGAGATAAAGCATTGAAGAAAGCCAGGTGATCAATCATGTTGGCATGAACGTTCATGTCAACTGTTAATAAGGAAAGGTCAGAGAGGCAGTGTGCTGCCTTGTCATTGAGATTCTTAGGTTAGTTGGTAACTTATATAAGTGAATATAGATGAGGTCCCTAACTAACCCTGTTGTTAAATATAAGTAAAATCAGGAGTAAATATTTAATAATCATTTTTAAATTTATATAAATAGCAAGTTAGAAAGACACAATCTGAGATAAACAGTAGGTGCGACCAGGATTTCAGGACTAGAAGTAGAGCACAGTATCAGCACTCCCCTGAGGCTATGCTAAATCTAGTGAGCCTGAGGGCAGGTTTCCATGGGGCTGGTGACAGCACCTTTTTCCCCAACACCAAAGGAAGAACTACAAAGACAACTGTTTACCTAGAATTAGGGCCCTCAGAATAAGAACAAATTGTTTGTACATTTCTCCAAAGTCCAGGGGTCTGAGGAACCTTGGTTCTGAGTAGAGGAAGACAAGCAATCTGTTGTGAGAAACTAGAGCTCAGACTGATCTGCATGGGCTTTGCAGTCTAATTTACATTAGTTGGGAACACCACAAAATGAGCAGCAGGTGAGTTGGTAAAAGTTGCCCAAGGTTTAAGTAAACCCAGGCGTTTGGCACTCAACCCAAATCTCAAAGAATGTATACAGATAAAGTTACAAAGGTCTCTTATCACACAGGCTAAGAGTGCTAAGAAATATAAATAGTTCCAGGCAGAAAAAAAAAGGTGAAGAAACTAATAGATAAATAATTTTTAGCATGAAAATATTAGACATGGAACAAAAATAAGTTATAGTTACTATCTCCAATTAAATGGGAATATATAATAAGAGACTTTAAAGTGGTCAAGTGGATTTAAAAGGAGTAAATTGAATTTCTAGATATAAACATATGCTAATTGAAATTAAAAACTCAACCAACAGAGTTATCATCAACTGAATAAAACTGAAGAGAGAATACTGAATTGGAAGACTAATCTAAAGAAATGATCCAGAATACCATACCAACGTTTCTGAAAATTATATCAGATTATTATATGCTAGGGTCAGGAAAGGATTTCTTTAAAACATAAAATAAATAGCTTGAAAAATAAAAATTTTGATATATTTTATTACCTCAAAATGGAGAACATTGAAGAAATGTAATAGGTAAATACCAATATGAGAGGACATATTACCAACGACCAAACCCATAAAAAAATCTAGATTATAGTTTCCAGAAGGAATTTCTGCAAATAAACAGAAACACACACACACACACACAAAGAAAACAGCAACCTCTAAAAGGAAATACTCTCTCTATATAAAAGCTAAGCTACCAAAGGACTAAATGACCAGTGGACCGGTCGCTATGAAATGCACTGGTCACCATGGGGCAGATGCTCAATGCTGGAGCTGCCCCCTGTGGTCAGTGCACTCCCATAGCCAACCTCCTGCAGCCAGCCAACCTCCAGCGGCTCCTTCCCCTAGCCAGCCAACCTCCTGTGGCCCCTCCCTCCCAGCAGGCCAGCCAACCTCCTGGGACTCTGATCACCAACCAGGCAAAAGACCTCACCCATGCACAAATTCATGCACCGGGCCTCTAGTATATTTTATATATACATATGTTACATGCAAAGAATATAAAGAGATAATTTATAGAAAACTGAAAGACAATGAAGAAATGTTCAAAAGCTTTAGTAAACAGAGCTGATTAAGATAACACGATCCCATACTATGCCTCCAGACCTGCTGAACAGAAAGAAGTTGGCAATGACAAGTGTCAGGATGTGGAGCTGTGGAAGTCTATGCACAGTGGGCAAGACAGTGGCTGGCAAAGTTATTCTGGAAAGCAATCTGGCCCTTTTTAGTCAAACTAAATATGTCTCAACCCTAGGACTAAACAATTCCCCTCCTGGATGTTTATCTAAAGAAATTCTGATGCAGGCCCTAAGGAAAAATGTATGTGAGTGCTTGTGCCAGCATTATTTGTGGGTGAGGAGTTGGAGGTGCCCACCTATTTCTAAGAGGCCAGATAGGTAAAATATGGGGGTACCTGAGAGTATCATATAAACTAGAACCAACAGATGTGTGTACACATAGCTACATGGATGAGTCTTAAAAATACAGTATTTAGTGAAAAAAAAGAGTAAAAAAACAGAGATGTAAAACATGTTACTATTCACTTAAATTTTAACAATTATTTTCATAAAGCAGATACACATTATGTGAAAACTACATATATTCATCATAGCAACATGGCTAGAAGTAACCCAAATGCCCACCACCATCAAATGGTTAAATATGTTTTGTTAAAATCATTTAATGGGATATTATTCATCAGTGAAAAGAACTGAAGTGTAGAGACAAAAACAATGTAGATGAATCTCACACAGAATAATTCTACTTACAAATTTCAAAATATGCAAAAGTAAATAATACCTGGTTTGGGACACAAAAGTGAATAGATTAACATTAAGGGGAAGCTTGTGTGGGTGAGATGGGGCAGGTCAGAGGAGGATTCAGAGGTTCAGAGATGACCTGTGTGTATGTGTGCATGTTGCCATGTTCTTGAACTAAGACCTAGGAACACAGGTATTGCATGTACCATTATTCTTTATTTATTAACCTATATTTTGATAAGTCTTGTTTGAGAGTTACTAATTATTTCAGAAAACAACTCCAAGACCATGTGGATTCCTGCAACAGAGAGGAATTGACAGGTGTGCTCCAACCACGAAGACAAGAGGAAAAAATAGTCCAGAGATGGAAGACACTGACAACACCTTGCCATGGGAGCAGTCAGCAGCTGTGCACCGCTGCAGGTTGCCTAGGACCAAACCAGAGAGGGTCGGACCTGCATTGCCACCATGTGCCCACCATCCAGATATCATTGCTGACATGTACACATAAGGAACTGTTAGACATTGAAACAGGGACTCAGAACTGTTGGACATTGAAATTGGGACTCAATCATTTTTTTCGTTTTGTTATTATATGTTTATTTCTAGTCTGCAAAGGCAAAACTTTTTAAAGGAAAGAAATGGTGGGAAAAAGATACAGAGGCAAAGAAGAATTGAACAGACTGTCAAACTACATCGGGAAGACAGGGGAGGTTGGGCGAGGGGGCTGTAAGAGACCAACCGAAGGACTTGTATGCATGCATATAAGCACAACCAATGGATACAAGACACTGGGTGGGGGGGGGGCAGGCAGGTGAAGGCATGTACTGGGGGATAGGGGAGGTCGGGGGGAGGTTAATGGGGGGGGGAAAAGGAGACATATGTACTATTATTGGTAATACTTAAAACAATAAAAAAAATTTTAAAAAAGGTTATATTTCCCTGGCTAGGTGGCTCAGTTGGTTGGAGCGTAGTCTCATACACCAAAAGGTTTTGGGTTTGATTCTTGGTCAAGATGCATATGGGAGGCAGGCAACCCATCGATTTTTCTTTCTCACATTGATGTTTCTCTCTTTTTTCTCTCTCTCTCTCTATCCCTTTCTCTCTTTCTAAAATAAAATAAAATTTAAAAATCAATAAGCATATACTTGAGTGAGGATAAAGAAGTACAATAAAAATACAAAAAAAAATGTTTACTTCAACACAAAAATAAATTGCACTGATGTTTTGTAACCATCCTACATGCAGAATAAAATAATGCAAAACAATCAAGCAGTTAGCAGAAAAGTTCCCTTCTGCTCACTTTGCATTCATATGCTGAACTCTCAGGGCCTTTTTTCATCCTCTGACCTGCTGTTAATATTGCAGCTTCTCTTTTCAGAATATGATTTTGTTCCTGCCAGGGGTGGATTCACATAGGTTTATCTCTGCTATTTCATTTCTGTGGCACCCACATCAAAGCATGCTGATGATCTACATGAGTGCTTTCAATTTCTTTACCTTCCGTCATTCCTGGCCCCTCATAAACTCATGGCCTTCCCAGCAGAACATTTTAATCCATGTTTCAGATTTTCTCCATAGAATGTCTCTTCTGCCATATTTTATTAAAAGATTGAACTCCTTATTCTCTGATAACAACCGTGTAACCCACCCCTGTAGATTACTTATTTCTTAAGAAAAGCTCTAACAGCAGTGAGCCAGCACTTGCAAAGCCCTGAATTAAGCCCAGTTGCTTCCACTTAATTAATCCTGCCTGCTGCTGTTGGGAGAACAGCAATGTCAACTAATTGCAATCAAGTGAAGTCTGGATGCACTGGTGTACTCAGAAAATATGCTATTGCCATTAAAAGAATATTCCAGGTCTTGAAACTTTAAAATAACAAAAATTGGAACAAACCCAAATAGCTTTTTAAAATTCTCCTTCTGCTACCAAAAAGTTATCCTAAAATGCTTTTGTTCTCCTCTTACCGGCCTGATAATCCCACCCAGAGGCCTCCCACATGACAAGCTTCTGAGAGTCAAGGGGAGGCCCCTCTCAGCACCAACAAGGAGATAGTAAACACCGTAGGAGAAGCAGGACTGCACGTGAAGACTTCTGGGAAGGAAGGGGAGCTGCTGGCAGCCAGGGAATTCTACCCGGTGCAGAGTGCCAACAGCTGTGCCTCTGCCATGCAGCCTGAGTCCACACTGCCACTCTCCTTCTAGATGAACTGGGATCTGCTCAGCTCAACCCTCAGGGGCTCCACATGCATTCACTCCTAATAAGTTTTTCTACCTTTAATTTATTTAGTTCACTGAATCCTCTTTAAATACTTTGCAACCCGAATTCTTTATTTTAAGACCCATTCCCACAGGGAAAATGGGAAAGGGGCTCTGCTGTATCCATGGTAACACACATGGGTTTCTTTCCACCTAGTCCAGGTACCAGAACATGTTCAACAGTAAGCAATGTGGATTTCTCCAAATCAAGTTAATTTTTATGAAATTAAAGCTATTAAAGCATATAGTTTATTCTACTGAAAAGCAATCATTTTAAAGAGAATGTCTCTGTACACTATTTTTGTTGTTGTTTAATTACATCTTAAAACTGGGCAGCATGGATAACAATACAGACAAAAGAAATGTATGAGGACAAGTAGGAGAGTAGGTTTCAGCTCTTCTGGTGTTGTCAGCTTGCCCCTGACGTGAGGCACATCACTTCTCTCATTCTGTCCAGAGCTTTTCAACTGCTTCATCTCATGGCACACATAAACTAGTTACTAAAATTCTGCGGCACACCAAAATATTGACAATCTGACAAAAAAATAGGTATGATTTTGATTCATTCACACAGGGTAGTTATTGTTATTTTGGCTGTGGTCATTTTTTTATTTGACATCCTAAGGGAAAAGAGGTCAGTGTCCCTGACTAAGTAGTTGGGTATTGCATGTTTTAAAAATTCTTGTGACATACTGGTTGAAAATCACTGTGTTAGATGAAGGCCTAGAGAAGAAGTTGAAATAGCAGCACATTCAAAGAATATTTAGGGACTTGGCTGTCACCTAGCAAAGCTGAAACTGAGAAAAGTGGTCAGATCAACAGACCATGACCACACTCGGGCCATTTGTCAATGATGGCGGTGGGCCATGCTGCCTCCGTCAGGGGAAGCAGATAAACAAGTCTACCTTACTTGTAAGTGATACATTTGTAATTCTAAGACACAAAATACAAAAATTTAAAAGACAAAACCAAAATTCAAATATAGCTACATAAATATGTTCAGTTTAAGTATAACATTTATAGAAAAAGAAAAGGTAACACAAGCAACATTAGCTAACAAAGAGGAACCAGATGACAAAAATATTTTATACTAAAATTTGTTGGTTTCTGCATGTGTGTTTTCAATAATAAGAAAAAAGTGTTACTGAAAAGAGCTAAGATGATAAAACAATATTAAGGATCATAACTGTCTACAGGCTACACCAGCTTCAATGGCAACAGCACAACCCACCAGAGAGAACCCTCAGGGGCAGCTACTTCCCTGAATAGAGGTACTTTTCTGTTGAAGTCCAGAGCCCCAACATCATGTGCATGCTGAACAGACTCACCCACCCTGTTTTCTCAGCCCTTAGAAAGAAAGCAGGTTCTGATCAACTACCCAGCAGAGGTCTCATTCCCCGAGGCTCCTCTTCTCCTTACACAAGCCCGCTGCCTTAGAAGAACTCAGAAATAATCTTAGAAAATGGTGGATACTCAGTCACATTTATTTACCCACATTGTCATCACAAATGGTCCTCTGAGTTGGAGCTGGGCCTTGACATACATGGAAATTTTCTGTATTGAGTAGTGTGTCCATATGACATCGTCATGTGGTAGCACCCAGGCCACACATGATAGGAATCCCAATGGAATAATAGCTAATGCTGGCTGGAAATTTGTTCAGTAGAGGAATTTAATTCAGAAGGCTTTTTTTTTTTTTAAATCTAAATAGTTTCATCTAACAATTTTAACTACATATGTGAAGAGTGAAAATGTAAAATGGATGGTGATTTTTAAGTACTGAGAGGAGAAGTTTGAAGGTTAAACTAGTATTTTAACATCTTGGAAATATATGAAGACAATGAAAAACAATTTTCATCAAGGACAGAGGAGTAGTAAGTTTAAAAAAAAACTCATAAGGTATTCACAGAGACGATCAGGGTAGACACTGAGGGGAGGATTCCAGGAAGATGCCACCTAAGCATGCCTTGTTTTCCCTCCATTACCTCTGGGACTTGGTGGGGGAGCTCTCCCACAGTGAATGGCAGCAGTGCCTAACCCTCTGAATGATGTCTGGGGAGGCCATGGCTCTGTGGGAAACTGGTGTGAATTCTCTCCTCTGTAGACAGGACAATAATCTGGCTGTCATCAACACTGGGACCTCAGTAATCAAGAACATGGAGTAGTGAGTCCTGGGATTGATATGGAGACCACTGGGGAGGAGGTCAGCGAGGGCTCTGCCTGAGCATACCTAGTCACCCTGGCTTCCTAAGGGTGAAGATACAGCCCTTCCTGAATGGCATGGACTTGAGGACAGATGGAGAGGAAGGAGGCCTCAGCCAGACATCCCACGGATTGGCTTACAGACTGCCTGCTCCTGCTCTAGTGGCCGTGGAAGGATGGGTCATTTTTCGACTGTAAGCACTGCCAACATTTAGGGTGCTCTGATAAACCAGATTTGAGTTGCAGGGAATAAGAAAAGTGAAATACCACACGCTTAGGAGGTCTCCACAGTTGGAGAAAGGAAAAACAGTCACAGCAAAGACCAAGCCCTCTTTGTGAAATAGAGCCACAGATGACAGCTATGAGAAAAGATCCAACAGCTGCACAAAAAAGATTCTCAAGAGCTAAGTCTAAAATACGTTTAGATGAGTTGAAACAGATGGTTACCATTGAATACCAAATTTAAAAAAAACCTGGAAAACCAAGCCTAAGAAATATATATGAGCAAAGAGAAAAATTGTAGAGTTGGAGATCATGGACAGAAGATCAGAGACCAAAAATATAAGCCCAAGATAAATCTATGAGGATAACAGGAATTCCAGAAGGAAAATAAAGAATATTAATGGACCCTTTCCCCAAGAAATTTACACCTAAATTTCTTAGATATAAATAAAAAATAATATTACATGTTTTTAGCAAAAAAAGAAGCAAATGGAGAAATAAATATGAGAAGACACAAACATTCTAAGACCACAGATCAAAAGGACTTCTTCCGAAGAGACTGGAATCACATCTTGGGATAACACACTAGAAATGTCAATCATTTCTCAAAATAAGAGAGGATGATGTGAATATGCACTCATTTGGAAAATATATCAGTCTTACTCTCCATCTGAAAGAACTCTTGGAGAAGAACTGACACAAAATAGCAAATATATCATAATAGATAGCTCAGTGTGGACAACAAATAAATATTGTACAAAAGCAAACAAAAATGAAAGCTAGAATGGCAATCTGGGAGACTGTCAACTTTAAAATCAATAGCACAAAGCAAAAAGCAGAAGGACATTCTGTTATTCACGTGTACCAAACTATACAGGCCTAAGACAGCAAAGACTAAAGGGTTATTATAAATTCAGTGAGATATTTTAATCTGCCTCTATGATTTGGACAGATTTAAAGTAAGTAAGTAAATAAATAAATACATATAATTTAAACATTAAATAATGAAATCAATAAGTGTGATTTAATTGATATACACTGAATCTTACTGTCTTTAAATAGAGAATTGTTTTTAATTCACATGCCCATGGAAATTTTACAAAAGCAATCACTTTCTTGGCCAAAAGAAATGTCTGAGCACATTTTTTAAAAATAAAAGTTTTTATTTAATTTATTCTGTGAATGTAAACTAGTGGAATTAGAAATAATTAATAATATAAATGGGCCAAAAATCAGAGTCCCTTGGAATTAAGGAGTACATCCCTGTACAGATAACTCTTGGATCAAAGAAAAAATCATAATGAAAACTACAGCTATGTAAAAAGTATTCAAGAACTCTCTTCAACCATCTACGATAAAGTGAAAGCTGTTAAAAGGAAAAAAACTGATATAAAACACCATCATTATTTTTAAGGAAAGTAAAGGAATAGAGAGAGTTTGTGCTCATCCTAAGCATATAGAAAATATTTTAAACAGAAAGCAAGTCGGAAGTGAAAATTCATAGCATAAGCTAAAATTAATGAAAAATAAAAAGTAGCAGAAATTTAAAAATTTAAATCTAATTTAAGTGGATTTGAATTATATTAATGCCTCATGAGTTTCTTTAAAGGAAAAAGAGATAAGGCAGAAATACACCAAGTTAGGGGAGAGAGTAAAGGACTAAGCATAGATATAGAAGTGATTAAAGCAGTCAAGCAGTCATAAATATATATATACTTTCTGACAAGACATTTTAAAATTTAGAGGAAATGGATGCTTTCCCAACAAAATATGTATTGCCAAATTCACTTGAGAAGAAAGGAAGGGGAAACTTAAATACATCAGTTACCATAAGAGAGTTTAGAAAAAGACACTTAAAGATCTGCCATTAAAAGAGGCACTGAGAACAGATGGACTCCCAACTGAGGTTTATATAATATGAATTTCATATAACCTTAAAGAAAGAGGGCTTTTCAAAGTTAAAGTATTCCAGGCCTTAGAAAAAAGATGAAAGGCCTCCCCAATTCACTTAACAAAGGCAACATAACTCTTTTTAAAGATTTAATAAAGATAGGATAATAAAGGAAAAATGTAGATGAGTTTGATGTATAAATACAAACAAAATATTATTAAAATATTAGGAATTATATTTCAGCATTGTTTTTCATGTTTATTAAACAATTTTTGGTAAACATCCCACATGGTCTGTGACAAAAATAACACACAAAATAAACAGGTACATATACCTAATATGTTAGATGATGATAAGTGAAATGGAGAAAATTACAGAGAGAATGTAGACTGAAAGATTTGTTGGAAGGAACTGGCTTTTAAGGGAGATCTATTTGGATTTGATAGAAAAGGCATCCCTCAGGTTATTAGTAAAGACTAGAAACAGATGAGAGAGCATCATCTCAGTGGGGCTGAGGAGAGACCATTCCAGGCAGATGGAAAAGCCAGTGCAAAATCCCAAGGAACAAAGCAAGATGTCCCTGGATAACAATAAACCCAGAAGAGTACCAAAGATGTGATCAGGAGGTAGTGGAGCCCACTGGAGGGCTTTCAACACAGAGCTGGTATCCTCTGACCTCCCTTTTAGCAACAGCATTGGCTGCCACACTGATATTGAATTGAAGGGTAATGAGGCTTGAAGAAAGGAGACCAAGTAGGAAGCTTTTGGAATAACCCAGGCAAGTGCTCATGGTGGTGCCATAACAGCAAACATGATGAGAAATCATGTGACCCTGGATACATAGATAGAATCAGAAGAATGTGTCGATGGATTGAATTTTTGATGTGAGGGGAAAAAAAGAAGGGAATAGTATGGCTCTAAGTATTGTGGCTTGAGAAGTCTATCAAAAGAGGTAATCCTAAAGCGAGCTTAAAAGAATGTGGGATCAACAGGTTGGGTGATGATGGGGAGAGGCCACAAACTAAGTTTCCAAGACATCAAGTGTGAGGAGCCTATTAGACATCCGAATGGTAGCAAGTAGGTTGGACACATAAGATGTGCGTCGGCAGAGAGATTTTCAGTTTGGAAATAAAAGTTTGGGATTCTGTACTTGTTATTAAAGCTGTGACATTGGATGAAATGTCAAAGATAGTTTAAATAGATAAGGGGGGATTGTAAGGAGAAATTCCGAAATTCAGAGTTGTTTCAGTGGAGTGCTGGAGGTCAGAAACCTAATTGGAAGCAATGTGAAGTGGAGAAAGGAAATATAGACAACTCAGAGGGTTTTTACTGTAAGGAAGGGAGAGAATGAGGCAATAATGGGACAAAGAAATAGGATAAGGAGAAGTTTTTTAAAGAAATTATTAGAGAAATAAGAGCATGTTTGCATAATGATGAGGAAGATTAATTAATCAGAAGAAAGGAGCATCCCAGAACTCTGTCCCTGAACAGGAGAGCAGAGGCTATCATAATACACACGTCAGGAGAGGCAGCTTGGCAAGAGTGACATGAGAGACTGTGGTGAGGCTAGTAGTAGGTCTTGCGTGTACCGTGTGTGTGTGTGTGTGTGTGTGTGTGTGTGTGTGTGTGTTGGGGGTGTTGTGCAAAACCTCCCTAGATTGATTCCCTTTCTCAGAGAGAAAGAAAGGGGAGGCCTTGAGCAGGTATGAGAATGAGGGGAGGAGCTTGTGGGAGAAGGAGAGAGTTTATTTACCTTAGGTGTGTTTATTTTCCTCCACCCACTGGGTGTGGACATGGAGTAGGAAGAAGTTGAATCACTGTCTGGCCATCTAAAGACCTTTATGCAAAGGTACAAAAGAAAATTAATATAAGATGTTAAAAAGATGTTTATTAAAAGTTCTCTTCAGCCATTTTTCTTTAAAAACTTTAAGTTAAAAAAAGAGTAGATGTGACTGCTATAATAACTATTTCTACAAGACAACTGGAAATATTATTCTGAATGCTAAAATGTATAATCTATTTTAATTAAAACTAGAAATTATACATGTTCCTTACTATTATAATAAATACCTTCTTCAAAGACCTAGTCATTGTAATTGGATGAAGAGTTTAAGTGGTGAAGTTTTTAAAACATAAAAATATCTCATTTTTATGATATGATTATACACCTAAAAAACTCAAAAGATTCTAAACAATTTGATTAAGAGAATAATTTGGTAAGGTCAATGTATATAAGCTAAATGTATAAAAGCCATTAGGTTTTTTTTTCTAGTTTAATAATGAGAACCTAGAGAGAAATTTTTAAAAACTCTCATAATAATGAGAAAAGCATAAAGTATTAGGTATACGTTAACAAGAAAGAGAGCCTATATTAAGAGAAATATAATATTTTATTGAGTTATATAAACTACGAGAGGTCTGGTGCACAGATTCATGCACCGGTGGGGTCCCTCGGCCTTGCCTGTGGAGATCGTGCTGAAACCAGCTCTCTGACATCCTCCAAGGGGTCCCAGATTGCAGGAGGGTGCAGGCCAGGCTGAGGGACCTTACCAGTGCATGATCAGAGCTGGGGAGGGACTGCAGGAGGGCTCCAGGGTGTGTCTGGCCCATCTCCCCCAGTCCTGATTGGCCAGATCCCAGCAGCAAGCTAACTTGCTGGTAGGAGCATCTGCCCCCTGTTGGTCAGTGCACATCATAGCGACTGGCTGAGCGGTTGGACACTTAGCATATTAGGCTTTTATTATATAGGACTAGAGGCCTGGTGCACAAAACTTGTGCACAGATAGGGTCCTTAGGTCTGGCTGCTGACCAGGGCTGATCTGTGGGGCAACTGGCAGGGCGATTGGGAGGTTCCTGATGGCACCCATCTTGGCTTGCCTGTCACCACCTGCTCACTGTCCATGCCCCCCACTGCCGCCGCCAGTCACCGCCCTCTGTAGAACAACTGGTGGGGTGATTGGAGGTCCCACAGGTCAGGACCTGCAGGCTGGGGGCAGTTCCTTCATTGAGCGTCTGCCCCCTGGTAGTCAGTGCATGTCATAGCAACTGGTCATTCCACTGGTCATTCTGCTGTTTGGTCAATTTGCATATTAGGCTTTTATTATATAGGGTTATATGAACAATGGAAAGACCTACAATATTCTGAAATATTGATATATGGTTTTGATATACAAAATGTTGAATTTTCAAATGTAATATATGATCTTTTTTTTAATCCTTACCTGAAGATATCTTTTTATTGACTTTTAGAGAGAGAGGAAGGGAGAGAGAGAGAGAGAAACATAAATTGGTTGCCTTTTGTACAAGCTTAACCAAGGATTGAACCTGAAACCCAGGTATGTGCCCTGACCGGAATCAAACCTGCAACCTTTTGGTGTAGGGAATGATGTTCCAACCAACCAAGTCACCTGGCCAGGGTTATAGTCTTAATTATTATATCAAATTCTATTTGAATTATCTGACTATAAAATTTATGAGACAATAAATGGCAAATAAAAATAACCAAAGTAATTTTGAATATGGAGACTAGGAAGGGAGTCATTTGACTTACTAAATAGCAGAAAAATTAGCAAACTTTAAAACCATTAGAAGAAAACTAATATATCATTAGCATAGAGATATTCAAATAGATAAATAAAATATAAGGGGCTAATATATAATGTGGATAGTATTTCTATTTAGTGTAAGAAGGATAAACTCTTTAATAAATGGAGCTGTTAAAAAATAGCTACGTATCTAGAAAAAAATAAAATGGGGAAATTATTTTGCTTTATATAAAAATAAATTCCAAGTGATAAAATACTTGAATTGAAGCAATGACATAACATGTTTTTGGAAGAAAACCTAAGTGAGAAGTGACAAATTCAGGTGGCCCTTGTAACTAAGCTCCCCACTTTCAACAGTGTAGTAGAACTAATTAAGGGCTGGGATCTCTTGGCTCCTATGACAATAGGGGTTCATACTAACCATCCCCTGTATAGATGGAGAGTGACCCAAGAGTCCATATGCTCTCTCCCCAACCACAACTCTTTAGGAAAGCACCTGTGAGTTACAGATGGAAAACTAAGCTACCTATACTTTTCTATACTGTGTCATTAGAGCCCTCTGTGTCCACGTGCACTTTGCACAACTCTAGGTGACCACATGTATAATCTAAGGATTGGACAACTTTATTAAACAAAGATTGGAATCTCAACAGCTATAAAGAAAAGATGTACATATGCTATATCATAAAAAGAAAATATTTATATGATAAAATGTATCATGAACAAAGTAAATAAAAACTATTGTTTTAAAATAGCTTTATGGAGTGTGCTGACAAGTCTAAGTGCATTCTTCATCTATGTTATCATAAACTTTTATTTATTTATTTGGCATTCTATTTGACTCTTATCATTTCCATCTCTCTGCTGAAACTCACCATCTCTTCATGTGCACTGTCCACCTTTTCCACTGGAGCCTTTGCCATATTAATCATTGTTATCTAAAAATACCTGTCTGGTTGTTATAGTATTCCAATACTGGTCTCAGACAATTTAGGTCTCTGTTTTATTAACTATAATAAGGACATTATAATAAATGTTTTTATAAGACAACATATGTAAAGAACCTGAAACAATGCTCAGAACAAATACGCATCTAGTAAATGGACATTCTTATTGCTCTGGCTATCACTAAAGGTATTTTTTTCATGCACTCATTCTCAAAATAAATAAGCGTGGTTCCACATCACAAATTACATGGAAGTTGTAAAATATCTTTCCCTGAATAGCAAGGTATATATCCTTGTTTCTGAAATTGTCCAGGCCCATGGTTGGCAAACTGCGGCTCGCGAGCCACATGCGGCTCTTTGGCCCCTTGAGTGTGGCTCTTCCACAAATACCACGGCCTGGGCGAGTCTATTTTGAAGAAGTGGTATTAGAAGAAGTTTAAGTTGAAAAAATTTGACTCTCAAAAGAAATTTCAATCATTGGACTGTTGATATTTGGATCTGTTGACTAATGAGTTTGCCGACCACTGGTCCAGGCAAACCCTCCCAGCAGCAAGGAGAAGGACCATGTCCCTGGCCCTTGGCCTTTCTCACTCAGTGTATGCGACCTTCTAGAAGACTCCTCCATTCACTCCTGTAAATGAGCTTGTAAGAGAAAATGGGAACCTCTAAATATATTTGCATAAGTAAATCACCCTAATATTTACAGCTAAAATTTGGGAAAATATATACTGGTCCACTTAATTCTAGAAATGATACTGTCCTGTTAAGCTTCTGTGTGGACAGAATAAATAAAACAGTTTAATAGCTAGTAATTAAAAAAAGAATTAACTAGGTAAACCTCAATATAACTCGTGTAAAATTTGAGTTCTGCTCTGATTCTCTCTTATTCTATATTGTTGCTTTACATTAACTATATAATATTTTTAAATGATTTTGAGCAAATAGCAATGTGTTAATGGTTGGATATATCTGAACCAGTCATGTAAATATGAGGTAATAATTAATTTAAACTGCAGACTAACAGATTAATCACTTTTGTAAACTTAAACTTGCACATAATTTGTCATTGTTTATGTCAGGAAAGCTCTAGAGTAGTTCTAATCTATACACCTGCATTAAAATTATTTAATGATATTAATCAAATATGAGTAATGGAGAAGAGAAGAGAATTTTGGCTCACAAAGCACTTTTCATCATTGAGATAGATCCAAGTGCTTGGCAAATTAATGACTTAGGTGTGCGGCAACTAATAAATATTTTAAGGTCAAGGACCCATTGTAGCTCATAGCCAGACCTGGATATTAGAACTGCGCTATTGCAGTAATCTTTTTTAAATTTATTTTTCTTGACTTTACTGGTGGTGACATTGGTTAATAAAATGATATAGGTCTTAGGTGTACAATTCTATAATACATCATCTGTCTATTGTATTGTGTGTTCACCACCCAAGTCAAGTGTCCTTTCATCACCATTTATTCACCTCTTTACCCTCTTCTACCTTTCCCACCCTACTTCCCCTCTGGTAATCATCATGGTGTTGTCTGTGTCTATGGGTTTTAGGTTTTTTTTTTTCCTTAATCTCTTCACCTTTTTCACCCAGACCTCAAAGCCTCCTCTCCCATCCCCTGGATGGTAGCTGTTAGTCTATTCTCTATCTATGAACCTGTTTGTATTTTGTTTGTTCATTTATGAGTGAAGTCATATGGTACTTGTCTTTCTATGATGGGCTTATTTCATTTAGCATAATACTCTCCAGTCCTATCCATGCTGTCATAAAGGGTAAGACATTCTTCTTTTTTATGGCTGAATAGTATTCCGTTGTGTAAATGTACAGCTTTTTTATCCATTCATCTACTGATGGACACTTAGGCTGCTTCCAAATATTGGCTATTATATATAATGCTGCAATGAAGTAGGGGTGCATATGTTCATCCAAATTAGTGTTTTAGGTTTCTTTGGATATAATCCCAAAAATGGAATTATTGAGTCATAAGGTAGTTCCATTTTTAATTTTTTAAAAATAACTCCATACTACTTTCCACAGTGGCTGCACCAATCTACATCTCCACCAAGAGTATATGAGGGTTCCCTTTTCACCACATCCTCACTAACACTTAATGTTTGTTAATTTATTCATGATAGCCATTCTGACAGGTATGAGGTGATAGCTCACTATGGTTTTAATTTGCATCTCTCTGAGGACTAGTGATGATGAGCATCTTTTCATATGTCTATTGGCTATCTGCATGTTCTCTTTGGATAAGTGTATATGTGGAATCTAATGCTATAGTCTTTGAATGTCATCATTTATAATAGCCATGGAAGGAGTAAAGGAAAGTCATACAATACCTCATTAAGAAATGAAGCTACAACAGTGCAGAAATAGTAAGACTGGCACATCTAATCACATTGGAAGCCTCACTCCATCTATTTACAGTGTTGGAGGATGTGTGGGATGCTCCCGTTTACAGATAGAATTCGCCAAGTCCTAACATCCAACTTGGTTGCTCAAGGTATTGTCATGTACTCAGAAAATAATTCTAGAATTCTGATTACTATTAAACATAAGCAAATAAATTTAGGGGATTTTATTGTATTACAGCTCACATACTGAAAAGTGCACAGATTATCAAAATATGCACAATTTAAATGTTCAAACTGAAGGATTTGCACAAAAGCAAACGCATCCATGTCACCAAAACCCATATCAGGAAATAAATTCTATTATCATTCCATATTATCATTCCAGATCCTCCCATATCCCCCTAGCTACTGCCCTCACCAAAAGCATCCACTACCTTGATTTTAACATATAAAATGAGTTTTTGCATTTTAAAATTATTAGGAAGCTATCTCTTTTTTTTTTTTTTTCAGTATGCAACAATTTGTTTGTTCCTTCTACTCTTTAGATGCACTGGTCATGAAGTTGTTACGAAGCTGTCACGAAGAGTGTCACTGTAAAGTTTCTTGTACATACGCTTAGATGAACATTTATCTTCATTTTAGTTGGCTATATTCTTAGTAGTAGAATTACTGGATGACACTGCATGTGTATGTTCATTTTACAAGGGAATAGTGGTAGACAGCTAGACAGACATGAGCAAAGCAAGGACAATAGGCCAGGTACATAAGGTCAGGGATACCTAGCAACAATCAAAACTAGAAAAACAAGGACCTTGTCCCCAGGGTAGCCTTTCCTCCCCTAGCATATCACTAGTCCTTCAGTTTAGACCCCCTGACCTTTCCTCCTTAGAGATAACATCTAAGCCTCAGTTGTATTTCACCTCAAGGTCCAGAAAAGCAGCAAAACCAGACAAGTGACTCCTAAGTTGACTTTAGGACCAGCTACATTGGCTAATGATCCCTTGCCCTGGTGCCAACCAATCAATCAGTGGAAACCACAACCTTGAAAGGTGATGAATATTTTATTGAGATCCTCCCCCCTGACCTCACCTAACATCCCCACTCTTAAAAGCTTTCAGGACAAGGGACCGTCTCCCTCCCCTTTCTCTTCATCCCCACAAGAAGAGTTACCTCCTAAGCCCATTTGTTCTGCCTCTGTGATCTTGTAAATAAACTTCCTTGTATACTTTGAGTCTTGGCTCTGAATTCTTTCCTAGCCAGAACTCAAGTACTGAGGTTGCTGAACCAAGGTCTGGTCTGATTCCAGTGGTCTAACACCTGGTGCTGTTCTCAGCTTAGCCTACAGAACCATGAGCACTATATATGTGCATATTTCCACAACAGTACCAGAGAGTTCAAGCTATTCCCTGTTTTCCCTACTTCTCTCCATTGCTGGCCAATCTGCACTGTAGCAATTTTGATTGGTTGATGCATTTGATTTTAAGTTGCATTTCCCTGTGACTAATGAGGTAGACACTTTTTCATATATTTATTGGTTGTTTGTATAGCTTCTTTTATGAAGTGGCTGTTCAATTCTCTAGGTTGTATTTCAATGGAATTTTATGTCATTTTTTTATTGATTTATAAAATTTCTTTGCATGTTCTAGACATAAGTCCTTGGTGCCATATGAATTGCAAATCTCTTCTCTCAGTCTTGGATGACTCTTTCACTCTACTAAGGTATGTTTTTATGAAAGTTCTTAATTATAATAAATGCCACTTTATTAACTTTTTCTGTATAGTCAATGCTTTTGGTATTTTTATCAATTCTTTTTTTAAAAATATTTTAGTAACTTTTTTAGAGAGAGTGGAAGGCAGAGTGAGAGAGAGAGAAACATCGATCAGCTTCCTCCTACATGCTCTCTACCAGGGATTGAGCCTGAAACCAGGACATATGCCTTGACCAGGAATCAAATCAGTGACCTTTTAGTGCATCAGATGATGCCCAACCAGGGTGTTTTCATAAACTCTTTATTCACATCAAAGTGATGAAGATATTCTTGTATATCCTTTTAAAGATTTTATTATTTTCCTTTCATGTTTAGATCTGTAACCCATCTAAAATTAGCTTTTATGAGCTACATGAGATATAATCAAAATGGGTTTCATTTCGGGGAAATAATAGTGAAGAAACCACAGTGACTGACTTCAAAGACCTTGCTTTCTAATGGACAATTGAACAATTAATTACAACATGGTAGATATTTCTAAGTGATACTGTAATGAGAAAGGGAAATGGTTGTTTTAAAAACTGTGCCTTGAGTTTGCATTAATAGCCCTCAGGAAAATACCTTAATTAATCTGTCTGGTAAGGAGAGGCAGGTTTCCTGTAATAGGTCATTTAGGTGTCTTCAGAGAAACAAGAGCTGTATTGCTCTGCATAACAATAAGGCTGGGGTGTGGGGAGGACTGAGATATCCTAGAACTGTAGAATGAAGGTGCTTCAGCTCATATGATTCCAGAGCAAGATGGCAGCCAGGATCTGAGGAGGAGGCTGCCCACTGAGAAATTGCCTGCAGGAAGATTGGTGCAGGAACATTGGGATGGTGATGTTGAATATTCTCCATTCCGTGTCTCCTGTTACATGCAGTGATATAATCTCCTTCAGTTATTCCTAAATCATTAAGTAGATACTTTTATACTGAAAACCCCAGGAGGTATATTTGTTCTTCTGTGTTCTTCTGCCTTCATGATCTCTGTCTTCCACATTGTTGTTTTTTTCTGTCTGTTTTGACCACTCTCTTATTAAGAGGATTTATGTGTCTAGTGATGACTGTCTGTCTAAACCTTCCATTCCTATGCTCTTCCCAGGGTTTGAGACACTCATTTGGGAAAGCCACAACTAGGTGAAATACAGCTCCACCTGAGTGGTGTCACTTTTAACTGACTATCACAAACACAACACACCCCAAAGGCCGCCTGGCCATCGTTATAATAATATCATGTTAATACACTGTATTTCCTTCATCTATCCTCCTCCCACACACCTTGATTTCCAGTTTAACCCCTTCCCCTCCACTCAAATCTTCACCATCCCCGAGTCCCCATTCCAATTCTCATCAGATGCCTGTGTTTTTTGTTTGACTGAGATAATTGAAAAATTCCAAAGCAGATTTCCACAACTTCATAACAGCCATCGACCTGTAGTCACACATTCTAGTTCCTATCTGTTATCATAATGATCTGTGCTCCTGCCCTAGGCCAATCAGTCCACTTGTTTACTAGATCTCATCCCTTGTTGCCTATTCAAGGCCATGGCTACAGAGGGAATTCTTCATTTTCCCTCTCACATCATTGTGTTTTCTCTCTCTAGCTAATTGTTCCCACCAGCATGCAATTGTGTTCTGATTTATTCCATCTTGAAAATCACAGGACCTCTCTGAAAGATGAGACAGAGGGCCCAAAACCAGGACTACCGGCTTTATTAGAGGAGAAGGACCCCTGCCAGGCTGTCTCGCAAGGGGAGAGTAGCAGCACCTGCAGAGGTGAACATGCCTTTTGAGGGGAGGAATGGGAAGGGATGGGACTTAGGGTACTTGGCACGCGCTGATTGGTGGTTTCATATAAGGCACATGATTAGGCACTTAGGTACTTAGGAATCAAGGGCTTAGGGTATTTGGCAGGTGCTGATTGGTGGTTCAATGTATAGTCCATATAAGGTGCCTGGTTAGGTGCTCAGGAATGTCCATGTCGCAGGTGCAGTTTACGTCATACTCTGTCCATCAGTTGGGAGAAGGGAGGATCTATCACTCTCATTATTTTTCCCACTTTTCCTACCGCTATTAAAGGAGGCTCTCCTTTGCAGCAGAAGTTCTTAAAAGGGCTGCTCTCACCTTTTGTGCCTAATTCCTCTCACTCTCTTATTTATTGAACCTACTTCAACCAGGCTTTCATCTCACCCCACCTCATACTCCACCAGACTACTCTTGTCAGGTCACCCTCATCTCCTCAATTAAAAGAGTTGTTCACCCCTTCCTACCTAAAACCCTTCTCTTACTGAATTCGTAGGGCTCCACCCAGTTCTGGCATTTCTCCCAAGCTCATCGATCTCTTCTTCTGGGCCTTTTTTGCTTGTTCTTGCTTTTCTTTCCAATTTAAGTACCGATGCCTCAAGGTGTAGAACTTCTCCCTCTGCTTTTTCCATATATATCTTCTCCCTTCAAGGTTGCATCCAAGTGCATGCTTTGAAGAACATTCACACACGAATGACTCTCACATTTTATCTCTAACTCTTTTCTGAAGCTGGACTTTTACATCAAACACTCTGACTTTTCACCTGGATTTTAACAGACACTCAGCTCAACATAGCCACAACTGAACTTCTGATCTCTCCCTTCTATCTGCTCCTTCTGTAGCCCTCACCACACACTATTGATTGATGAAAGCTTTGTTCTAGTTTTCCCAATGTAAGTTTAAAAACCTTGGTGTTATCCTTATTTCCTTTTTCTCACTTTTGCATAATCCAAACTGTTGGAAAACTTTATTGTCTTCTTCTTCAAAGTATGTTCAGAACTATACCACTTCTTATGTTCTGAATGTCTTTGCTCTTGTCCAAGATTCCATTGTCTCCCAGTCTTACCCTTGCCCAATACTCTATCTCAACAGAGTAACCAGATGGATCTCTAAAATAGAAGTCAAATCACAGGATTCCCAACCTTCAGGTGGCTTGTGCCCCATTCTGAGGAAAAGTTCAGTCTCTTACTGTGATCCACAAGGAGCTAAATGATTGGACTCCCTTTACTTTTCTGGCTTTATCTCATACTTGTCCCTCCTTTGTTCTCTGTGCTTCCATCCCACATTGTTCCTTGAGCTTCCTCATGCTGTTCCCGGCATTCCTGTATTAGGGCAAATGACTGTTCCCTCTGTCCAAAAAAGCTCATTCACTGCATACAAAGCTCACCAATTCACCTCTTTCAAGATTTTGCAAACTATATCTTCAACTATGAGGTCTATTATGAATAGTTTATTCAAAATTGCAACCCAATCTTTGAATACCCAACATTCCATATATCTCTTACCCTGATATGTTTTTTCTTAGCTCTTATCACCATCTAGCATACCATAAAATTTATTCATCAGTTATGTTTATAGCTAACTATATACAACATGAGCTCTATGAGGAAAGAGATTTTTGTCTATTTTTTTCACTAATTTTTCAGAAGTTTTTTGGATAAAGAATACTAGTAAGTACTCAGTACTATTTGTTGAATGAATGCATTATTCAGGGCAGGTGACTTGGGGCACAGAAAAAAAGGTTCAAATGGTACCACAATAGAGACTATTTTATTGTCCTCACAATTTAAGAAGTACCAGTAGTTTTATTGAAAACTTAATCCAGAATCCAATATATATTTTACTATAGTATATTATATATAAAATATACATAAACTATAGAGAGAATATTATATATATTAAACTATATATGCATACATACACAAATACACACAAACATGGGTAATTTTTATTCAACTTAAGAAATTCTCAAGTTTAAAAGTATCTCTAAAGATTGAATTTAGTGATAGGGTACGTAGATTGATCCTACATGATGATTAAATAAAGATTTTAGCTTTTAGACTATGCATGACCCTCAAAAAATTGTGTTTTAGTCAGGATATATTCTTCTTGCAGATGCTACATACTTCACTTGACAAAGTAAGAATCATTATATTTTTCCATCAAATCCTTTTGGACTCAGAATCAATCGCATACAATATTTTGAAACTTTTATAAATGGTATCTATGCACCGAATAGAAAACATTTTTAGAAGATTCATGCCATTTAAAAAGATGTATATGTTTTTCTGTCTAATTATTAAGCTTCTCAAAGGAGGGATACAGACCATTATCTTTGTACCTAGAGACTCTTTTGGATGCTCAAGAAATATATGTGTCCTTATTAATTAGTTGAAAGCACCAAACTCACTTCTATCTACCTGAATCCCAAATTTATTACATTGATGGAACTAATTAATACTTAGCTAATATTGGTCTTCACACAAAGAGATAATTTGTGTTTGATTTCTAAAGTCGTTCTCTGGAAAGTGTCCTTGAAAATGGCCCTAAAAATGTTTGTGTTGTCACATAGCCTATGTCATCATCTATTCACTGCTTCCACAAACAAACAAGGTAACATACCAAAGGTCAGGCAACAGAAGCAAGATCCAAATCATGGTTACACCTAAACATGACAGAATCCTTCACTAGAAGAAAAAAAGTAGGGCAGAAGCAAGCAATGTAATTAAGGCTCAAGTGAAAGATGCTGGAATTTTACAAGCAGTATACTAGATGCTAATTTTTCCTTTCACTTAAAAACATTTTTTTTTATTGATTTCAGAGAGGAAGGGAGAGGGAGAGAGATAAAAACATCAATGATAAGAGAGAATCATTGATCAGATGATTTCTGCACTCTCCCTGCTGGGGATCGAGCCTGCAACCCCAGCATGTGTCCTTGACTGGAATCGAACCCAGGACCCTTCAGTCGGCAGGCTGTTGCTCTGCCCACGGAGCCAAACTAGCTAGGACTCCCTTTCACTTTTTAACATAGATGAGCTACTGTGTTGAAGAAAGTACTAGATTATTAGTGTTACTGTAAAATGGAACAGAATTTGTCATTACAGAGTCAGTATGTGTGTTTCTGTGTGTAGCTGTGTGTTTGTGTCTCTCAGTGTGTATGTGTCTGTGTGTATGTCTATGTGTTGCATCTGTGTGTTTCTATGTCTGTATATATCTGTCTGTGCATCTGTGTGTCTATGTGTGTGTGCCTGGGCATGTGTCTGTGTTCCTATGTGTGTGTGTCTTTGTGTTTCTATGTGTGTGTCCTTAGTTCAGCGCAAGCCATTTTATTTTCTTAAGATGCAGATGTTTTTTCACTTTTCCTTTCACAGTATCTGCAAAGTTTACCTGAGATCTAATTTATTTATATATTGGTTTTTGTTTGTTTATTGAGATCTAATTTATTGTTGAAAGTGAAACTGTTCTAATATCGCATGCTTGGTGTAAGCTCTTCTCATTCTTGGAATTATTTAAAATTCCACTGAAACTACAAACTTAAACTGAGATTTCTTTTTTAATTGAGGAACTTAAACTGGCAGAATTGAGATCTGAAACCTGCTGGTTTGTGCAGATTGTGTTGTAAGATAGGAAGTTGGGGTTTGAGTTGATTTAATGGAGGGTAAATGACTCATCAATGCTGCTATGTAATAGATGTCATAACTTAGCTTTACTTTTAGTGTAAAACCTAATATTAATAGTTTCATGAAACTTTATTATACTGAAATTTTTTCATTCCTTTTTTCTATCTGTTAATCAATTATCACATCTTTCATTAAGTATCTGTTAAGGGAAATGTTGTACAATAGATGAAGGTAGAATGAAGAGTCTCACGTTCATCAGATTTGGAGACAAAACTCATAGAAATTTGGGATGATATTACTAAGGAAAATATATTCTTTGAACTTTTTGGAAAATGCATGTGTATTACCATAAAAGGTGTTTCAGAAATAGATTTGTTTTTATACTCTGTATCTCTTTACTTATGTTGGGAAATAATAAAACACTTAATACCTCCTAAAAATAAGACATCTGTGTAAAAACCATAACTAACTATTTTTATTGGAAAATGAGAAAAGAAAAAAGTGAAAGTTTTCTGATATTTATACTGAAGTCCCTTCACAAAAGTGCACCTGAGAAACAAAGATCAAGAAGTATTAGACAAATAATAGACATGTATGTCTGGCCATTTTGTTGCTCTGTGAGGTGCTTTAGGTGACCCAAAGATATCCACAGCAAAGCATACCAGGAACTCCGCAGGAGGGTGTTTGACATGCAGAGTGGGCTCTGGCTTTTGGTACCCTTGTGATGCTAGTTGCTTTCATAAGCAATAAACGAAAGAAACACAATTTTAATCAGAATATACTTTCAGGAATTTTGTTATTATTTGATTTGAGACATACCTATATTCATTTATTATTTCTCTTCATTTATTATTTCTGCAGAAGTTTTGAACTCATATGTAATTCACATGTATTTGCAGATTAATGCACTCAGTCCAGTATCCCTTGACACATTTCTACTTTAAAGATTTTTTAATGAGGTGCTATTTTTGATGTTAATATCTCCCAAGTAGTAATCCAGACAAAATGGAGTTTTCCTGAGTGTTGATACTTTGTGTTGACATAGCAGTAATGTGAGCAAGCCAGAGCTTTCCTGTACATGTGGCTCGGCTTTCTCAGGAAGGTTTGAGGAAGCTGGTTCCCATTCCCAGACAGCAACGTCAAAGGGTTCTCTCCACACAATGAATAGGTTTTTTGTCCAAAATGACTTATTAAAAAGACGGAAGATATTGTTCTGTAAGACTATTTCCAGCAGTCTTCATCTGAAATGACCTTAAGCAAAGGACTCATGACAAAATGTATTCTCTTTTCAAACACTACATGCTCACTTCATGCATTTTAAACACGGGACTTCAAGACCTGCGTGCTCTCTGAAACAACTTCTTTTAAAACGTTCCTACGCTAGTGCAAGTATTTACTTCATTTTTATTCATAGCCATTAAGTTTATGGGAAATCAAGTTCAGCAGCAACATTAAATGCAAATGGGAAGAAAGAGATGGAAGAGAGGAAAGGGGAGACGGAGGGAGGTTAAAGGAGAAAAGGAGGGAAGGGAAACACTGGCAAGTGATCTGGGCAGGAAACCAGGTGATGCAAATTAACACAGAATGTTGAAAATTAATTTGATGCCATCTGCAAAATAAGTTTAATCCTTTTGCTTCTGTAACTCTGCCATAAAAGATGAAGATATCTATACAGTACTTACTCTATTTTCTACATATTTACTTTTCAATAGTTTTATTCTTATTTCAACACAGGGAAAAGTTATCCTTTGGGAGCATTGATAGGCTAGGAAAATACTGACTAACATTTCTGAAATTGAGTGTTATAGAACACATAGAGTTTAATAATAAATTTCAATACGGCTTCCTATTTTTATAGCATATGCTTAAAATAAAATATTTAAAAAAAAAATCTCTTCTTGAAAACATGCCAAAGCACAGGCAGGCTCCTTTCCTCATCTTGCTGAAGACCAGGAGTGGGTTTATTAAAATACGTGCTCCAAACATTCGTAGTATTAAAAAGGACGGAATTATATGATTTGCCTGAAGACTGTCTGGATAACTCTGGTGGTCCACGAGAAGAGGGGAGAGGGGTTCAGTCAAGTCAGCACAAAAGACCTTCCTGGAGTCAGCCCACCTCCAGCCAACCCCCTTCACATCATATTAAAACTGTGTGGACTGTCAGAGGCACTGCTTCCAAATTAGCATTATGGATGCATTTTTATATTTTTAAGATACTTCTTGGCAACCACATGATACAACAGGTGTGGCTGCCATAAATGTGATAATTAATGTTGGTCAATTATTTTAAAGTCTAGAAGAATCTGTTTCATTTTTAACTATTAGGTCGCTTTCGTTATGAAATTATGTAACCACAGAATAGAAAGTTAGGAAAACCCCTCATAATTCCACAACCCTAACAAGGGAAATTATTTACTGACCTGGAAAAATTTCATCTGTGTACATTGGGTATAATGTTAAATGCATATCAGTGGGGGCCTCCTGCCCTTTGTAACTTCTCTCAATACTGCTAGTTCTACTGACCACCTCAGGCCTACTGTCTTCATGAGCTTTCCGCTTCCAAATCCTGTCCCAATGCCTAAGGCCTCCATTTTATCCTCTATCAACCCAGATAAAAACTCAGCTTTCTACCAACTATCCCACTGTTCTCCCATCCATCCCCCCAGCACCACCAAGTACTAACACACCCATCCTCAGACACTGAGTACTCAGGTATCACACCATTTTGTAAAGTACCAAGTCTGTGACACTTTCAGGACACTGAAACCATAAAATTAGAGTCTTTTTGTTTTGTAATTACACAAATACTATGCCATGTTTTACTTTAATATTTAGATTTGACTTTCCTGTGTGGGTTTCATTGTACCTGGAATTTCTGATACATTAATTTCTCTTTTTCCCTCTCTCCCTCTCCCTCTCCCTTCCTTCCTTTCTTCCTCCTTTTCTCTGTTTCCTTCTTCCCTCCCTCCCTCCCTGCCTCCCTTCTCCTTTAACAAAAACAATCCCTGCATGCCTGCCTTTATTTTATATGTAAGCTCATACTATTTATTTCAGGAGTTCCAGTTCAAAAAATATTTCTTGGGAGCTATTTGATTTCCTGTTATAACATGACCCAATTGCTTTCTAAGTGTACTATACTACTGGATCCTAAGATTTTTTTTCTTTCCTTCTTTGGTTAGACCCATGATTTCTTGAATCTCCATTACTCTTTATTTTCAGATATTCCGATTGGTTTTGCAGTTGATTCTGTTATCATTGTAACTAGCTAGCTAATATTAATAATAGGAAAGGGACAAAAGGAAGGCCAGGCATTGCAAGCATTGCCATCTGGGCAGTTTCACCAGGAAGCTGCAACTTCACACTCCACAGGGAATCACTGGTCCATTCCCCACAAATCACTGGAGGAAGGGGTCCTTCAGTGGGGAAGATGGATGCATGGTTTTGATGGATTTGCATTCACAGTATTTTCTCATCCTTATCTACCTTTAGGTGAGGCCTGCACATTCTCCAGCCTCTTCCGGGTCCAACCCACTCTTATTGCCCTGCTCCGGAGCAGGTTCATTTCTTCATATCATTGCTGTAGGCCTTTCCACTTATACTCCCAGGTGAAACTCATTGTATATTACCCTCTCAACTGATTGACATTGTGATGACAGAATTCTAGATTCAAGATGATTACCTTCAGAGCTTTGACACAAGTTTCTGCTGACTTCTAGAATTGCCTCCCTGCTGCTAATGAAACCAAACCCATGCCAATCTGTTTTATGTTCCAAATAATGCATATTCACCCTCGATCTTTTCTGGAAGCTTTAAGATGTGTCCTGTATCCTTGGTGTCTCAAAATTCAATCTGTTTTATGTCCCAAATAATGCATATTCACCCTCAATCTTTTCTGGAAGCTTTAAGATGTGTCCTATATCCTTGGTGTCTCAAAATTCAAGAAGCTGAGTCTATGTGTCAGTGCTTTCTCATTGTCCAGTCAGCACATTTTATCTAAAACATGTGCCTTTCTTTAGTTCTATCAAATTCTCCTCTGTTAGGTTAGCTTTTCCCCTCCATTTTCAAGGTCCTTTTTTTCTTACACAAGATTCACATTGACTCATTGATTGAACTTCTAGTCCCTCCTCTATTATTTCCTATTTATTTATCTCTTTTTTGATTTTTCAATTGCTTCAATGGAATTTTATTTTTTCTATTTTTAAAATACATTCTATTAAAAATTTGAACTGAAATAGTTTCTGGGCCAGCGTGTAAGTAGCTTAGAAATTGCTATTCTCAGCCACACAACAAGAATAAAAACTAAACAAACAGAAAGTCAACAACTCTTCTTAGAACCATCATAGCACTGAGGTCACAGGGCAAATGAAGAGACAGAGAATCACAACTCACAGAGTCAGACCTACTGACAGGAAGTTCCTTGGGAACCATATCAACTTTTGCTTAATTTTTTTAACTCAAAATTATTTTGGAGTTTTTAAATCCCTTTTATTTGCAGTCTGTTTTTATTTCACAGAAGTACTATCATCTTGACTCTTTATTAGGATACTACTAAATGGAGATTATTTTAAATCTCTTCTCTTTCCTTACATTTTTGGTATAACTTCTGCTATGTGTAACAAAACTTATTCATCCTGGTGATTTTGAGAGGGGGCATTACTGGGGTCTTTCTGGTGTCTGATGGCCTTCAGTTGTCTGCTTATGTTTATGAATGACTAGAGTGATTAAAAAGGCTGGTCAGAATTTCTTCCACACCATGGTAGTTTGTTTCTATAATTTTCTTGAATTGGTAGACTGAACCTAACCTCTGCTCACCTGGTGAGCTTTGGTAACTGGAAGTTTCAGGGTAAGAGGCACATGTGGGGAACAGGCAGGAAATCTGGGCCCTCCCTTCTCCATCTTTGAATGAAGAAGGCTTGACCCTGGCATCAACACTGAGGGCAACTCTGCCCCTTCCTATGTTCAGTGGATGTGCATCACTTACAACCTTGAGAAAAGTACTGCTCCAGAAAAGTGTGTGTGTGTGAGCATGTGTGTCTGTCTGTCTGTAGTGACTTGCACAGCTCTCCCATTAACAGTTCTGCCATTAATGGTGTTGATCTCTGCACCACTTCCCACTCTCACTTCCCATACTTTCATGCAACATGATTAGAGTTTCTGGAGGACACTTCAGAAGGGAGAGGCCTTGTCTCTCCTCTAATGCTATTTCTCATGCATGTTCCATGTGAGGGTTAGCTCTGATTTACTTATAAATAATTTTAAATATTTTCTATGTCTTAGATATTTATCAATATTTTTTTACTGGCTCTTAGCTCTCCCTTCTTCCTCTCATACCTTTTATAAATATTCTTTCTTATTCTTTACTGTTACTTTAGTGAGATTTTAAGAACGAGGGGAAACAATCACATGCACTTCGTCTGCTAACTTGAACTGAAAGAAAGCCCAACTTTCCCATGAGCATCTGTATTAAATATCTTCCTATACTTTTTATCAGAGCATAATATTCCATTCAGTACCTGTTCCATGCCTATTTTCTGATTTTGTATACCATCTTTTCAGTTTTTATGCTTAGAAACATGATACAATGAATATTATCTTACATGCAGTTTTTGCCTTCATTTAAATTATTTTCTTTGGATAAATTCCCAGAAATAAGATCAGCGAGTAAAGAAGATATTAATTTTTATGACTCAAATGACTCTCCAAAGGACTTATGCCAATTTATGACACCAACAGTAAATGAGAACAATAGTTTCCATGCACCTTTTCACCTTTGGTCACTATTTTAAATATTTGCTTTCCTGTAACTTTTAATTTTTTAAAATTCTTAATCAGTTCATTAAGTTTCCAGTTATTACTTCAGCCTGGCTCATTAGTAAAACAAATGATTTTATAAAGTAATCTTTTTGATTTATTTTTTTAAAATGAAAGCACAGAGTTTATTCAGGTTCTTTTGATTTTAATGTGCTCACATTTAGCTAGAAAGTTCAGTAAAATTAATTCCCATGTTTTACTTAGTAATTTTGCCTTTATCTACTTCTCAAATACAATCTATGAAAGTCACTCAGAGAGATCTACTTTCTACCATCAGTGCTCCATTTCCCATGGAAATCTACTACTTTTTAACTTAGTAACGCATTTCCTCTTGCCTGTAAGTACAATAGACACAAGAGACTAAACCAATTGGCTTTAAGAGGTAACACATTCCTTTTAAAAATAAATTTATGGTACCTGCCAACTATTATTTGAGACCAACAAATAATTGGTTAAGTAAAGACCTTTTATGCAGATATTGAGTATAATTTTCAAGTCAACCTCTAGGGTAGATATTATTGTGTGTTATCTAGATTTTATTTAACAGCAGATAAGAAGCAACAAATAGAAAATTTGTTTGAGATTAATGTAATTACGTTAGAAGGACCCTTTGAATGAAAAGTAATGGTTTTTCACCAGCAAAACTGGACAAGGTAGAGAAAATATTTCAAATCATGTTGTATAGATAACAGGAAAAAAACAAACATACAACACTGACTCTTAAATTAATCATCAATTATGTTATCAAAAACAAACTTTTAAATATGTTCAAGCTTCATTTAAATAAAAGTATTTTTATATATTTTAGAAAATTATGTTCATTATATATTGAGTCTTGAAATTATAATGTGGTTAACAGGAAAATATTTGTATATGATGTATTTTATTCAAAAGTTATATATAAATGAGAAACTCTTCATAAGAAATAAATTGTTTAAAATTTTCAAATTATGCAGTTAAAAATTTGGGAGTCTACGACTTTGCCATAAGACAAGCACACTGGGCTCAATGTGAATTGAAATTCTATCCACAAATGCCTGATGATAAATTTGGAGAGAGTTGATTTACATACATAAACCTGTGGAATAATTAGTATATAAAATAGTATATCATGAACTAATAAATACTAAGTATAATTGATCAGAGAATAGACTAATTATACATCATTGAACATATAAATAAAAAGAGTGAAGAGAGCTGTCATGTTTATAATTCCCCAAAATTCATATGTGAAATCCCAACCCCTAGTGTGATGGTGTTAGGAAGTGGGCCTTTGGGAGAGGATAGAGTCATGAGGGTTGAGCCCTCATGATGGGATTAGTTCCCTATATGTGTAAGAAAACACATGGTAGAGCTTGTTTTTTCCTTTGCTCTCAGCCATGTAAGGACACCAGGAGAACACTGTGTCTATGAACTAAGAAATAGGCCTTCATCAGATACCAAATCTATAGGCATCTTGATCTTGGACTTTAGTCTCTAGAACTGTGACTCATAAATTCTTATTGTTTAATCCACCCAATCTGCAGTATTCTGTTATAGCAGCTCAAACTGCCTAAGACAAGAGCTAAAAGGTAAATATTGACTTAACTAAATAGAGAGAATTTTGCAGAGGTCTGAGTTACCATCTTGAGATTCCTGCTTTGACTGGTATGTTATTGCATTTGATTTTCCTAAACTAAATTATACCTCAATCTACTGGAAAATACTAACCACATAATTTCAGTTTATATAAAGATGATTTACTATGCACCCTAACCAAGAAATACACTTTTAAAAGTATCTCTAAAATTATTACATGAACAGGCTAATCAGTAATACAAAGACCATATCCATTATATATAAATATGAAAATTATGCAAGTGAAAATTACCTTTTCCTCTAGGGTGATTTTAAAAATCTTGTCATTGCAACAATGTTGAAAATGAACACTTATATAGTGATGAAACCAGAAGCAAGGAGAACAAAATTAGATCTTATTCTAGTGTATTCACTCCTAAGTGAAATCTGAGAGGAGTAAAAAAAAAAAAAAAAAAAAAATTTGTGCCAAAACCCCAGCTTAGCAGAAACTCTCTTAAAATCAAAGGAGGTAGCCCTAGCTGGTTTGGCTCAGTGGATAGTGCCTCGGCCTGGGGACTGAAGGGTCCCGGGTTCAATTCCGGTCAAGGGCATGTACCTTGGTTGCAGGCACATCCCCAGTAGGAGGTGTGCAGGAGGCAGCTGATCTATGTTTCTCTCTCATCGATGTTTCTATCTCTCTATCCCTCTCCCTTCCTCTCTGTAAAAAAATCAATAAAATATATTTTTTAAAAAATCAAAGGAGGTAACATAGATTCTATGGTTACTAATAAGCTACAATCAAATTCCATAATAAGGACTCAACACACAGATGTAAATGAAGAGGAGCATAGCAGCCAGTATGGTTCCCACAGCTGCTACACCTCCCTCACCATGCCGGTTGTTCTCTCCTTAGGAACAACAACTGACATGCTTCCCATCAAATTTATTTTCTAGAAAACATGTGAGAAAAGAAAAGAAAGAGCTCTAGATTTTATTTGCATGGAAATATACCTGCATCCTTTCTAATATTGTTGGAAAAAAAACCACACACAAATAATTGGTTTAAAAGGGCTTTTTTGGGGGCATGAGGTCCCAATATTATACGTGATTTCCAAGATAGTCTTATAAGGCAGGTACTACTATTGTTCTATTTTTCAGATGAGAAAAATGAGATCCAGAGAGTTTAAGTGATTTTTTTCAAGTTTCTACACCTAATAAATGATAGCATATTTCAGCCATGTCCAAATTTCAAAGCACTGTCCTGCACTAGTATGATATATTATTTCCCTAATGTATTTGACAGTGTCCACATTAGCCATTCAGGTTAAGTCTTCTTACCTACTCAATAATTGATTTAAAAAGAATAAATAAAAATCAACCATGAATGAATGATCTCTAAATTTTCCAAGGATAAAAGATTTTATGCCAGAGGAGACCTTGACATCTTTAGCCTGTTTTTCTGGTGCTAACAAAAGAGCTTGCTCAATTTAAGACTTCTTTGAGGCATGTGTTAACAGGAGGGTTTTGTCTTTTTCAACAAACATAGATATTGTACATTTAAGAATTACATGAAAATCTGCAATTATTCTATCAGCATAGTATTTCCTCTGTCCTAGATAGAACAGTGAACCTTGCAGATTACAGAATGTTAAAGGGAAGTAAGGTTTTGCTTCTTCTGCCAGAATTCTCTGTGGTCCAGCTCACAGATGCTCCTTAGTGAAGCAGTTTGTCAACCCTGGGGACCTCCTAAATATGAGAGCAGTTGTGGATCATCCGGTTCCCAATTATGCACTAGATGAGTGAAACTGTCATCACACAGACACTACAAGATGAAATCTCATAAAACTATCAACATGGATGATGTGTCAGCCACACTATGGAATCATGTCCATGTTCACATATTTCAAAATCTTAATAACTTTTTCCCCAACTGGAAAAGCAAAGTTTTAAGATATCATTCAATACTCTCTTTTGAAATTTATGAAAATGAATATACATTCATTGTTTATTTTCTCACCCGTGATGTCTTAAATCACCCAGGATCTGAAAATTACCCAAATGAAAAGATTCTAAGAGGAAATAAGCCAACTCTGTTCTTTTGACAATTAAATGAATAAAATGTTTATTCACATGCTGGTGAGTCAACCCTTTAGGAATGAATATATGAGTTAATTATTACTAATTTATTACAAAATTATTTCTACATGTTAACTGGTACAAAGCCAGACGAGGTAGAGAAAATATTTCAAATCATGCTGTGATTTATATTTTATATTTATATTTTACTTTGGGTAAAAATATAGCCCAAACTGTTTTTTAAAAGAAATATATGATTTATATTTGTGGAAGTGTAGGTTATATTGTCATATTGGTTCTTACTAAGAGGAGTGAAGACACTTAGATGCACCTATATATGGATATTTAAAAAATTGGACTGTCAATCCAGAAAATCAAAAAGTTTTTTAATTTACTCTAACACTGGTTCCCTTATTATCTTCTCTTTCTGCACTCATTGGAGGGGAAGGGGGGAATAAAACACCTCCAAATATATACTGATACATTAAATATAGGATAAGAAGGATTCTTATCTTCTTAAGAACAGTTTATATTTTTTCACTCTTTTGACTCCTGCCCCAACTCTAACATCACATGGAAATCCCATGCCAGCCAGGAGGACCTGAGTTTACCCTCTGTGTATTATGTAAAACAAGATAGGCCCAATTCTTAAGAGATAATATGCTTACACTTCATCTGCCTTCTTTGAGTAAATATTTTGAAGAATATTAACTTATGTCTTTTCTCCTAATTAAAAAGTAATACAGCTCATGAGACTTGCAAAGTCAGGTAATTGATTCTAAAGGGAATTTGGAGAGAAGAATTTCAATTTCCTCTAAAGGAAACACCATGTTTGGAATCTTTAGTAGCTGTCTCTACATTATTAACAGCCCTACTTATATTTGATAGACAAGTAATAATGTGGTCATCCATCTCTAAGACAGCAGATATGAATATATTTCTAACTTTATAAATGAACTTTAAAAGCCCTACAGACAAATTTCATTAAGTAAAGAAACAAAAATAGAGTAAATGGAGTCTTTGGGTTTTATTGATGACTAAATCTTTACTTTTCTACAACTGTTAATAAGGATCTTGAATGTTTATTAAATACAATAAACATTTCCCGTGTATTAGATGCAGTGCTCTTTGAGCAAGGTCATGTAGGATGCTTTTGGGATGCCTGCACTTACACTCTCTAAGTTGAGCAAACATCCTATAGGAAGAGCATCAGCCAAGGCAGATTTCTAACCTCCCACAGATGAAACACAAGAAGGATTCTCTATGTTCCACCATCAACCCTTCTTGTGACCTAGACATGTCAAAAGTCAGCAGAATAACATGTTTCAAGACCTCATCTTGGCCAAATATAATTCGACATTGAATCTCTGATGTTTTAGTCAGTTAGGATCAACAAAGTGGTTGATTATTAAAAACATTTCTTTCTTGATAGAATGTAGAAATTACCCTTTTTCAGACGAAATTATATTTCTCTTTAAAAAAAAGTTTGGGCTATATTTTTACCTGAAGTTAAGAACTTCCAGGCATTCTTGAGCATTTGCACACAGACAGTCCCAAGGTTGTCTTCAGCTTATCTCCCAAGATGGCTACACATTTAAGAGAAGCTTTCAAATTGTAAAGAGATTGTTTAACTTAGTGCTATCTTTAAAAGTTCCTGCTTTGTTGCATATGTCAATTACCTGGTGAGATTTATCAAAACTCCTGTAGTGTGGGTTGAAGAGACAAGAAATAGAAAGAAATTGACTTTAGTTTCAAAGAATATTTCTGGTATTGAAACCAAATTAAAAAAGACTACCTTGTATGGCTCACTCACTTCCACACACATAGAAACTTAAAACAGACCTATAACTTACCCAATGAATGTAAACTGTGGGCTCCCAGCAACCAGGCTCTTATTTACTGAAACTACTTTTCAAGAGATGATGCCTTTCTGAGGGCAGGACAATTTCTGAGAAAACATTTGTTGATAGATATTTTGATATCAGGAAAGATATTATGAGTACAAAGGGTGACCAATTACCTTCAATTTGTATTAAATCATTGCTTCAATCATCATTATGGCATATTGTGTGCTAAGCCCCGGAGACTTTGAGACTTTGAAACACAATGATGGGGAAAACACCCAAGCCCACCCTATCTAATAAAAGAATAATATGCAAATTGACCATACCTCCATGACACCCACAAGCCAGGCCCACCAGCCAATCAGGAGTGAGTATGCAAATTAACTCAACCAAGATGGTTGCAGCCACACAGAGAGAACAGGGAGCTTGGGTTTCCCTGGCAATGGAGAAAGCCAAGCTTCCTGCACACCCTGGCTGGCCTTGTACTCCACTCAAGGCTATAAAGTTTCAAGTATAGAAGATAAATAAACCCCAACAAAAATGGCCACAGCCATGGAGCTGGAGATAGCAGGAGGCTTGGGTTTCCCCAGCAATGGAGGAAGCCAAGTTTTCTGCCTGCCCTGGCTTGCCTTGGCCTCCGCTCAAGGCTACAAAGTTTCAATTATAAAAGATAAATAAATCCCAGATCCAGGGCTTCTGCTTGGGTTGCCAGAGGGTGTGGCCAGCCTGCAAAACCACCACAGGCCCCTCGCCCAGGCTGCCCCATGCCACAAGGGAGCCCTCACCCTGACCCAGGACACCCTTCGGGGCAAACCAGCTGGCCCCACCTGTGCACCAGGCCTCTATCCTATCTAATAAAAGAGTAATATGCAAATTGACCATCACTCCAATACACGAGATGGCTACTCCCATGTGGTCAAAGATGGCTGCCCTCATGTGGACACAAGATGGCGACCACAAGATGGCCAGCAGGGGAGGGCAGTTGGGAGGGACCAGGTCTGCAAGGGAGGGCAGTTGGGGGTGATCAAGCCTGCAGGGGAGGGCAGTTAGGGGTGACCAGGCTGGCAAAGGAGGGAAATTAGGGGCGACCGGGCCTGCGGGGAAGGGCAGTTGGGAGGGAACCAGGCCTGCAGGGCAGAGCAGTTGGGGGTGACCAGGCCTGCAGGGGAGGGTAGTTAGGGGTGACCAGGCCTGCAGGGGAGGGCAGTTAGGGGCAATCAGGCTGGCAGGGGAGCAGTTAGGCATCAATCAAGCTGGCAGGGGAGTGGTTAGGGGGTGATCAGTCTGGCAGGCAGAAGCGATTAGGGGCAATCAGGAAGGCAGGCAGGCAAGCAATTGGGAGTCATCAGTCCTGGATTGTGTGAGGGATGTCTGACTGCCCTCGAGGGGTCCAAGATTGAAGAGGGTGCAGGCTGGGCTGAGGGACACACCCCCTCACGCACGAATTTCGTGCACTGGGCCTCTAGTTTCTTTATGAAGCTGAGACTTACGAAACATACAACACTGAAAAGTTCAACAGTTTTCTTTCTCTCTTCACCATCAATAAAAATATAATTTTTTGTGTGAAAATACATCAGTACATCACTCTATTTTGCTAATAAACAATGAACATCTACTATGCAGTAAGCCAACATCAGTGCTTCAGCAATTAAAGATATGATGCTGTCCACCAAGAAATTATCATATAACTGGGAGAAAAGGTAATACACAGGAAAACACTGAGGGATGATATAACTAAACTGAGTAATGATAAATTGATTCTTCTATGAAGCAATAAGCCCAACAAGAAAGCTGATAAAGAATTTGGGCAGTGAGTAAAACTGGGAAAAATGTTAACACAAGTCACCTGGAGGCAATGTGGCCAGGTGATAAATCTGAATTGCAGTCAATGATGGAAGGAAAAAATTGTGCCCCAGCCAGTATTTTAATCAACTTTTTTTTTTTTTTTTGCACTAAATGCATCTGGAATGTACTAAGTACAAGACCCTGGGGTTATAGGAGTGAGAAAAAAAAAAAGAGAGTGGGTCTTGGCTAGCTAATAGTTGCCTTGTGTGGGAAGTACTATGAATTCCACTGGGAAGATTAAGAAAATGATTATCAAGAGGATAAGTACCTTGTACAAAATTCCTCAATAAACAAATGGATGTTTTGAGATTTAAACTCCAGCCTGTGTCTGAGACATTCAGAAGACCTGCTGCTTTCTCCCTTGCTGTGCTGACTTTAGGTCAGATCTGTGGAAAAAATAGCTATAATATGAAATAATTCTCCAGGTCAAAAGGTAGAAGAAATAAGAAAATGTCAAGAAACACACTACAAAACAGTCTGGAGAAAGTTGGTCCATACATGGCAGGAAGTCATATCTGAGAGTGAGACACCTGCTACTCGGTAGGGCTAGCTGTGAGGTACAAGGGGAGTACAGAATCAGAAATAGAGATGGACAAGCATGGTCCCCAGGCCTAGAAATTTATTAATTAGACAGGCATTTGTGGAAGTGACTATTGTCAGAGTAACTCTCTTGGCAATAACATTCTTTTTCTTGACTGTGAAAGCTGTGAAGGATTTGGGTGGAAAATGAGCAAAGATCACAGATAACTTAAGGATTAGAATGAATATGACATGACTGAACAATGGAAGACAAAGGAAAGACCTATGGGGCAATTCCATTATAACATCTGCTAATATCACAGGTAAGAAGATGCTGGAAGAGAGAGTGTGTATTCTTTATTTTTTTAATCAGTTAGGAAAGTCTTGTTAACATTGTGCATCTTTGATTATTTCAGTCCTTGTAATGTCTTGGAATGATATTTAAAAATTACTTCAAATAGAAACACCATACTATTTATTTAAAATCCATTTTCAAAATTCTTTTAAAAGTAATTACAAGAAGTTATCAGCCTTGTATCTTGCTGGCTGATGTGTCATATAAATCACCCAATGTGTCACTTCTGATAAAACCCATGTAATCATGTTATAAGACACAATAACCTAATTTGAAAAACTCAGACAAATGCAATTTCTTTTAAACTTGAGTTCAAAAATCCTTGTGAAACTCTACAGAGAATTGTCATAGTAATGTGACTTTAAAGAATGTAACATGTTCTTCTTTCAAACCTGAAATCTACTTCCATTTCATACTTCAGATATAAGCTCATAAAATGTGTTATATAAAATATTTAGAGCAAATGTTGAAAAGAAAGAACGATGTGATTACTTAATTTACTCTATTTTTATTTGGTTCACTGAGTAATTAGAGTCTTTCTGAGGTTCAGGATGTAAACAAGAGTGAGGGCTTGCCAATGACCCTGTCTTGACAAAAACAGAGGCATTTAATGGTCAGAAGGAAGATATACTCAAAATTGTGTCTACCCAGGTGTGGTTACCAAACTTTGAATTTCACAATCAATGTCAATATCACAAAAGCAAAAAACTATCTCTTGGATCGCATAGAATATTGACAGGAGATCTTGACATTCTCAAGGCAGATAGGGCTGGGAATTTGAAGTTCTTTATTATTATTATGTTTATTTATTCTTTATTGATGAAAGTATTAGGTATATCTCCTTTTTCCCCATTGACATCTCCCTGGTCACTCTCACTCCCCAGCACATGCCCTCATCCCGCTAGTGTCTGTGTCCATTGGTTATGCTTACATGCATGCATACAAATCCTAGATCCAGAGTTCTCAGTTCTTAATGCTGGAGGCTGACACCTGCAAGGTACATGCTAGAATTTCAAACATGATGAAGATGGGGACCCTAAAGTAAGGCTTGCGCCATCCCACCTAAACTATTGTCTTGCATTGGGCATATTACTCCAAGCTGCTCTTTGCAGCCTGTAAGTATGGATATGTGTGGATTCCTGCTCTTTATCCTACACATTCCAACTGACTCAGTAGAGTAATAGAATGACACCACTCTATCACATTTCACTCTCATTTCTTGTAGTGCCATCATGTTTTATCTCTGTGTATGAAAGTGGTAACACTTAAACCACAGTGCAAAGATATAATCATACTACACAAGTTGATTTATCTGGATACACACACACATAAATGCATTGAATATGTGAATACCATATTATGCTGTGGTGGGGAAAATATTATAATCCATGTTCTCAGAGTCTGACACCTGTTTTAGTTAATCCTTGAACAAACTTCCTCCATTTTCCTTCCTACACAAGTTAAAAAAACAAAACACAGCTCAGTACCTCTGAAGAGTAAGTCAAAAGGGGGATGAGGTAAAGAAAGGAGGTCATATGTTTACTACCCACAAGGTCTCCTGTGTTCCTCCCTCTTAGTGTAGTGTTACTTTTTGTCAAAAAGGAGGGATAATGAGTGATGATAATGTTATCAGGATTATGGCATAAAGCTTTCTTTTGATAGCTCATTTAATCCAAATAATGCCTCCCTCACCCCAGCACACAAATAATGAGATTAATTATCTCTACAATTTACCCTTAGTTTTTCACAATTCTGAAGCAGGAAAACTTAGCTTTAAAAAATCTAATAAAATATTTTATTAATAAAATCACAACACTGGAATCATATCCATGCACCTGATAACATATTCAATTAACTAAAAGGGGATGTTCATTAAGGGGGCTAGACAAGAAAGAATCAAGGAGCAAAACTATTATGGTATTTGTACAGCTATGCCAGAGAGTAAAATAATAAATCTAGCAGACCTAAATCTTCCTGAAACTGAAATAGACATTGTATTTTGAAGTAATTACAGATCATGTCTATGCATGACCTAAAGAAATTATCTCTCAAAATTATCCATTCTCTGCCATCACTTAATATTGGAGTTGTAGTAAAAGCAATAAGACAAGAAAAATAAATATTAAGACAAAAAAGAAGATATTACAAATACACTTTAAACATCTCCTTTATAAGAAAATTGACCCACAGATACCTCCACTGACCCTGACCGTAGCCTGAATATGGTTTATTGATTGGTTGTATTGGAAATCTGCCCAAGAGTAACCCATTCACAGCCTGGGTAACAATATCTAATTTATGTGGTTTGGTTCTAATAATTGGGCCAATTATATTCACTTCTTAGAAAATAGAGAGGAACCCTAACCAGTTTAGCTCGATGGATAGAGCATCAGCCTGAAGGCTGAAGGGTCTTGGGTTCAATTCTAGTCAAAGACATGTACCTCAGTTGCAGGCTCTTCCCTGGCACAGGCACTGATTGAAGCATGTGCAGGAGGCAACCCAATTGATGTGTTTCTTTCACCTCAATATTTCTCTGTCTTTCCCTCTCTCTTCCACTCTCTCTGGAAAAATATCCTCAGGTGAGAATTAAAAAAAATAGAGAAGACTTTGTTTAAAAGTCTAAAAATGGGGATAAACAAGTAAGCAAAAGAAACTAGAAGTTAAAGAGTTGTGAATAGAGAAAGACAGAGAAAAAGTAGGAATACTCCTCGGAATAATCAGCCCTCATTCTAGACACTTTCCACTTTCCATGGGAGATGTCTATGCTTTGCTTTTTTTTCTTAGATTCTGTCAGAACTTTTAGTAATATTTTAATAGATGATAGTCTCTGTTTCTTGAAACTGAAAGAGCCCTGGAAATCCAGGGTAGAAAAACAGTTAGTCATCAACAATTACTGAGTGCCCATGATGTGACCAATGCATTGCATACATTTCCTCACCTGCCCTCTTAGTAATCCAGGCTATAGATATCATCAACACCAGTCAACAGGGGATGAGAGCTGAATTAAAACAGTATATAAATTACTCATGGTCACATAACAATGAATAAAGAAGAGAGGATTCAAATGCAAGCATTCTGACACTAGAGTCCATGTCCTTAACTATCTGTAGGGCTGCCCCTTCCTTTCTGATTGTGACAACCTATCTGTAGAACTGAAGAAAATAAAAAAGAAAACTATAAAAACTACTGTATCTCTTTGATTCTAAAATGAAATCAATTTGAATATTTAAAATCACTTTAGTGTAGTTTACAGAAAAAATAAAACACTGAAATAATTTCATACTTTTTTTCTAGAAGGCAATGACAGAATTTTTATTTGTGTCATTACATATTGCCTTCCCTGTAAAATATAATAATTATTTGAGTCTAGGTGATTTTTCTATTTTTCTAGTCTAGAGATATTTCTGAATATTTGGCCATTAGCAGTTATGCATGTGTTCATGGGGACTCATTGGTTTTGATAACCTTCATTCATAATTTTTAGGCTTGGCACTATCACTTAAAACATTATAGAGAAGATTGGAGTTTGTATGTCCAATTTGGTCAAATTTGTAGTTTTATTTCTCTTCTTGATTGAATTATGTAAGGACGGAAGTCAAGAAACCTTTTCTTGGAAGACATATGGAAACTTTACACATGTATTTGGTACCTTGTAATACTCTCTCATGATGCATAGATCAGTTACAACCACCTCTCTGAATTTAAAAATTGTATGATTTATAGGAGACCATTTAAAAATTAAGGCTACATTAAATTGCTATGTAGAAGCATTGTATGTACATACAAGACATTTTGCTTCAATATTTTATCATGTGCAATCACTTCTCAGATAACTGACAATTCCTAACCCAAATGTAATTTAAATCACAGCTTTATCCAGTACTATCAATGCTAATAGCTCATGTGACGGCCAAATGAAATGATGTCCTCTCTGCTCAGATGAAACTATGTACCAGCAATGACTACTCCATTATGACTTAGCATCTCCAGTGATAGCCATAGAGAGAAAGGTGTTCCTCACATTGATTATATACCATGCCTGATTTCTGAGACAATAAAATGTGAAGAAACTATGCATTTATAAATGATAAAAATGGTGATGAGAGTGTTCAGTAAGATGACAGTTTCAAAATAAATATAGAAAAAAAATCAATGTTTCCTTTATGTCAGCAATTTAAAAAAATCATTAAATTTTCCTTTGTGGCAGTTGGAAAATGTATTGGAAAAGAGTATACTATTATAATCTTTATGCTATTATAACAAGAGCCTCATGATCAGAAAAAAAAAAATGCCCTGCAAAACCTAATGAAGCAACTTTCTGGCCCGATAAGGAAAGTATGCTCAATAGTCCTTGCCTTTTGCTGGGAACCATGCTAAACACTACACATACATCATCTCATTTCATCCTCAAGTTCAGTCCATTCTCAAAACATGTGGGAGATGTATCACTTATGAGAAAAATGTGAAAACTGAAGCTTAAAAACAAGTTAATAAATTGTGAAGGATCATATCAAGAGTCAAACCTGAAATATTTTATAAGTGGCCATACTAGGTCTTGAACCTGAAATCTATGCCTCTCTAATTCTGAAGTTCCAGTAAATTATCCATGATTACATTGTTTCAAGAAAAACATTTTATCTCAGAAAGTTCAGCCAGGGTGTTTGTAAAAGTTAACAAATTATTCTATTACTTGCTGGTTCATCTTTTTAGCAATTATGAATGAAAAAATGAAAGTATAAGAAATTTAATTTTAGTATTTTTCAAATACTTCTCTGAAACATATTCAAATTATCAGAACTTCCTGAGATGATAAATCAGAATAAAAATCCTATGAGGAAATTTTACAATTTTTCATTGTCAAATTAAGTATTCCAGTTACAGTTTTAAAAATGATCTTAGTTGGTTCATTCTTCTCTAATCCCCATGGTTAAATATAAAAACATTGGAAACTGATAAACTGCTTACAAAAAAAAAAGTCCTCTTAAATTAAATTAGAGAAGGTCTAGAGAGTGCTTGCCCTCCTTTTTTTCAGTTTGAATGAGAAATGCCCATAAAACCTTGATGTTGGCACTACTGATTTTCTACATTTTATTCCTCAAATTCAGCCCATTCTCAAAATGTGGATTATTGAGTTACATATGTACTTAACTGGATTTGAAAGCAAAACTATGCAAAACAAAAACACTACTGAATCAGTAATCTAATAAGCGGTGGATATGGTAACTTGAGGGGTTTATGAGAATGTCAAATATTTCTGCTGTTTTATCCCCTTGCTAGTCAGTCACTGCAGACCTGATCCAAGTTAAATTGTTGACATAATTGCCTCTTTTCCATCCCGATTAGTTGCCAGAGTTGGGACTTACTACAGTGATTATAAATCTGCAACTTCATGTAGAACCTGGCATCACCATAACTAGAGCATCCACTTTACCTTCAAATGACTTGTATGCATACGTAGTAGCATAACCAATTGACACAGACACTGGGGCGGTGGGGGCTTGCTCAGGGAGGGAATGGCTGGTGGGGAGGGTCAATCCGGGAAAAAGGATACATATGTAAAACTTTGCACAATCAATCCATCAATCAATCAATAAAATACATTAAAATAAGGAGCCATTTCACCACACCACTAACTCTCACCACGAATCCATAAAAAGCTTCCTAGAGCTGGAATGTTTTGCTCACATTCTCCTCTTTGGCCTTCCTCTCAGTGTCCACTGGGGCTACTGATTGTCAAGATCACCCAGGAGCAACGTACCTTGGAAGTCAGTGAAGGTTCCAGGCTTGCCTGGGATTGCTGAATGAGCAGTAATCTGAGAAAAAGAACACTGACAGACACACAATAGAAACACCCCTCCCCCCACCCAGCCAAGGAGGTGGCAAGGATGGGACTTGGAGTTCCAGCTGTTGTGGCTGATGTGGCAGAGGTGCTTGCTGACAGTGGGGTATGCCTGGAGTGGCAGGTTGGTTATTCACCAGTGAATGCATGGTGTACTTCCTGAGGGTTCCCACTTTCTGTGAATTGGTGGGTTGTAATCCTATCTGTAGGTGACAGTGTCCATCCATAAAAATGCCTTCCCAACAGCCATTGTTGAAACCCTCTGAGAGAAATGACCAAGGCTGGTTCTGTTCAATGCTAATACACCTGCAGATGATGATTTAATGCAACTAATCAATTTTATTGCTTAGTTTAAAGCATACTGCTTTACATGCCTTCTAGAATAAAAACAGAAGTATTCATTCAACACATAATTATGAAGCACCTACTACATGCCAAGCAGTATCCTGCACACTTGGGATATTTCATGAACAGGGTAGAAAAGATTCCTGATATTGTTAACCTTGCTTCTTGGTAAGAGAGACATAATAATTTTAAAAACACAAGATAATAAACAAGCAAATTATACAGTTGTTAGAAGGTGATAAATGCTCAGGTAAAAAGGAAGAAATAGAGCAGAAAAAGATTTGGGCTTGGGGAAGTAGGGAGATTTGTGCAGAGCTCATGTTTATAGAGCAATAAATCAAATTTAAAAAAATCTGCAGGCAAACCATAGGCTTTAAGCACTATGCAATGCAAAATGACACTTAGGCTATCTGCATTCCACCTCAAGGAGCAGTCTCTGCATCCCACCCCAGGGAAATCTGATGTCCTTACTATTGCATCCACAGCAGAGAAGGCAGGATTCTGTTCTCTCCCAACAGGCATCTGCTCTGCGGTCTTAATATTGTTTTTACGAGGCAACTTTAGGTTTATGACATTTGGAAAGAATAAGAATTCAGACAATATACAAAGAGCAACCACGGAGATAATAACTGCCCTTTGAGGAAAAATTAGGTGATAGCAGGAGGGATCCACATGAAAGTCAGACACAACATGGATGGGGTTTTATGATTCTAATAAGGCTGACTTTTTAGAATGTATCGCTAATTAAAGGGATGCTCTTTGCATTTCAGAAAATAATAAAGTCAAATTAGTCTGTTTCCTTCATAATGAAGAATCTTGCACAAATTTATAAAATATATATATTTAAATGTAGAGCAACTAAAATTGTGTGAAAAAAGGGAAAAAATCATGTGGAGTAGGTAGCAAGAGTATAATTATAGGTATCTTAGTTTGTTCAGGCTACAGTAAAAATATACCACAGACTTGGTGGCTTATGAACAACAGACATTTGTTTCTCACTATTCTGGAGGCTAGAAGTCCACTACCAAGGTGCCTGCAGTTTCAGTGTCTGGTGAGAGCCCATTTCCTGGCATTTCCTCATGTGGTGAAAGGGGTGAGGGAGCTCTTTGGGGTCTCTTTTATAAGGACACCAATCCTACTCATGACCTCATCACTCTCAAAGTTGCCACCTCCTAATATCACCACATTGGAAGTTAGGGTTCTCAACATCTGAATTTGGAGGACACAAACATTCAATCTATAGTAATAGGACATAATTTTTGTACTTGAAATAAATAAATATCAGCCTTCTGAATAAAAGATCCTATAGCAGAGCTGATTGTAGGGTGTGCTTGACCAGGAATTGAAAGACTAAGGCAGTGATAGGGTAAGGACAATACTATGGGGACCAGAATTCCTCATATCAAAGATGAAGAAGTACTCCCCTATTTGACATATGACAAAACTGAGTCCCTTGGTGATTGCTCAAGGTTGGCCTGTGCAAATTCACAGATTGAGTAAATGAGGAAGCCATCAAGCAGTCAAGCAGGTCCTGAGCTATGGGAGGCAACGTCTGGGCTGGCTCTGCTCATGTCCATCCAGTCAGCTGGTGAAGGGAATGAGTCTGTGTGAAGTGCCCGGTCGACTACCTAGGACATAGCTGGAGCCTCATATTCACACCGGCTCTTTTTTACTTCAGTGCGCATGAGGGGGGACCCAATCACTGCTGAAGAACCCTGAGTTAAGGAACCCCCCAATCTTATATAGGGGCTGATGGCAAACCTGACCATCTTCTCCTCAAGAGATAAACATTTAGTAGCTGGGAATGAAGCAGATATTTTCTCAAGAATGGAGGAGGAGGTCTTTATTGATTCTATATGAAATGTGAATAAACCTAAGCAAATTGCTATTGACATGAAGACGTTTGTGAGATTACTCCATAAGTGTCTCCTAACAAACCACCTGTATCTTACCCCTGCTAGACTTCTGGCAAAATGTTCCCATTCTCTCAGCCATTCTGGTCAATCTGACTGATGAGACTGGGGCCTAATGCACTTGGTATGTCTTGTGCAGCATTTAATACAATAAACAGGGTTGCAAAAGTTGTAGAAATTCTGGTGAATAGATGCACATTGCATGGAGTATAATAAGTGCTTGAGAATATTGAACTGAACTGGTGTTTCACTTTGTGAGAGGGAGGTATGCATATTTTTTAATTGATTCTACTTATTTAGGCATGAAGCTTTCATGAATTGGAACTTTGCCCACAACTTCATATGGATTGTTTTAACCTACTTATATAGTGATCACTTATATTAAACTTTTAGGCTGACTTTGAGGAAGGCAAGATCTAAAAATCCAGTCATTCCATAAATATTTATTACGAGTTTACGATGCACTAAGTATATTAGAAATCATGTGAAGTCATCAAACCCTTGCTTGTTAGTGTTTATATATAGGCACAAAGGCAATGAGGAAAGTAAAACAACAGATTGAACACAAATCAATCATGCCATAAAAACCTTACAGAAATATGCCTTTTGTTTGTTTCAAATCTTAATCATTCTTTGCCAGGAGATGTTACTTTACCTATGTCAATAGGTTCTACTACTTTTATTTAATGCAAACATTTCCTTATCCAGCTTAGAAATTTCTCATATGTCTACCCATCATTTTGAGAATAAAGTTAAAACTTTTTCATATGGCATAACAAGCCACACCTCTCAGCCTCTCTCCATCCCTAACTTACAGAGTTTCATCTCTTCCCCTATTCTCATTCACGTCTCTAGTTCTGGAAATGAAATGTGATACCTCTTTTCTTTGGGCATTGCAAATACTTTTCCCATGTCCAGAATATTTCTGTTTTCTCTTGAAGCATGGTGAGCTTTTTCTCTTACTCTTCAAGACACTTTGATGTCTTGGTCCTTGACTCTTCCTAAAATCCTTCCAAAATTACGTTCCTTGTGCTCATCATATTTTAAACTTGCTTCTAGATTGCACTTCTATTTATAACTATTTTTAAAGGTTTATCTTCTTTCCTAGAATGTGAGCTTATTGAAAGCAGGACCCATATTTTACTATATTTATACTCAGCATTTAACACAGTACACACACATAATAGATAATTCATAAATGTGTATTTAAAGAATGAGTAAATGAAGGCTGCAGAGTAGAGGCCTCCTTGCCTCTTCTGTAGCAGTCAGCTTCCCAGATTTGCCCCAATCCAATTTTCCTTTTCCCCATAATAATGGGATTTCCTGAGACAAAGGACTTCCTACCTGGAAACTAAATGTGCCAACCTCTCTTGAATAAAACTGCTACGTGCATAGGTCTGGGCCAGTGGAACATAGGTGGATGAGGTCTGTGAAATGTTGAGGTCATCTCCAACTTAAAGGAAAGCAACTTGTCTAAATTCTGCTTCTTTTTCTTCATGTGCCCTGGAACCCCCACATGGCAGTGACTCAGATTATATAGGATGCGTTGAACCAGCAAGAGTAAAAGACTAGATGTCTTTCCACAAATTCATGCAGCAGAACCCCACACTCAGACCACCACCCACCTCCATGTGGTTATGAAATGAAGAAAAGAGCTTCTTTTATAATAGACTGTGTGTAAGTTTCTCTGTGGTTGTAGGGGTCGACTTCTCACAGGATGCAGGAGTCATCTCCACAACACTGTAGACAGGTGTTTGTTTTTTCTTTATTGATTAAGGTATTATATATGTGTCCTCACCCCCCATTGCCCCCCACCCCACTCCCGTTCATGCCCTCACCCCCCCCCACCGGTGTCTATGTCCATTGGTTATGCTTACATAAATAAATACAAGTCCTTTAGTTGATCTCTTCCCCTTACCCCCACCCTCCCCTACCTTCCCTCTGAGATTTGAGCATCTGATTGATGCTTCTCTGTCTCTGTTTCTGTTTTTGTTCATCAGTTTATGTTGTTCATTATAATCCTCAAATTGAACTTCTGTTTGAACACTTCCAATGATGTTCTCCACCCCACAAGGAAGCCTCTTCCATTGTTGGAAACTACATATCAGAAAGTGCTTATACTTCCTTATAATTTCTACCAGTTGGTTTGGCTTAGAGTCTAGAACTGCATAGATTATGTGGTAAAGCCACACTTTCTTTATGTAAAGAATGCTATCATCATTCTCATAGTCTACACTTTCCTAGACCATATAATCATGATACACTGCACCACTTCTGTGACTGGTTTCTGAGATAATTTTTACATTGTTCATCAATTTTTTGACATTTGCAGTTTGTTAATATCTATCATTAAAGACAACTTCATGAAATGATATAAATATAGTCTGAAATGGGCACAGGGACTGAAAGTATCATGTACATAAATTACACTTTGTATTTCCTATCCATTCAAGAGGAATTTATGGAGTGCCTATTAAATGCTGGACATTCCTTCTTGTACTAGAAATGAATAAGACAAGTCCTGCCTTCTAAAGGGAGGACCACACTGAGAGTGATTTTCTTTCAGAGCCATTAGATCTGATAATCCTGGCTCTGCTCTGGCAGAACACTGCTCAAATGGGAACTTTTTTTCTGCCCATAGATATCAACAGAACTCAGCTTTTAAAAAAAATATATATATATTTTATTCAAGAGAGAGGGACAGAGAGATAGAAACATCAATGATGAAGAGAATCATGGGTCAGCTGCTTCCTGCATGTCTCTGACTTGGAATCAAGCCCGCAACCTGCGCATGTGCCCTGATTGGGAATCAAACTGTGACCTCCTGGTTCATAGGTCAATGCAACCACTGAGCCACACTGGCTGGGATAGAACTCAGCTTTTAATGCTGAAATTTCTCCTAAACATAATCTTATACTGTAATAAGATTTAATATATTAAAGACAAAATGATAACAGTCTATAATATTATATATACACCGAGTGGCCAGATTATTATGATCTCTGAACACATAATAATCTGGCCACTCAGTGTATATCCTATATAATAAAAGGCTAATATGCAAATTGTCCCCTTGACCAGGAGTTTGACCAGCAGGCAGGCCAGCCAACCATTCATGTCCCCTCCCCCTGCCCAGGCTGGCCAGACCCCACCCATGCACGAATTCATGCACTGTGCCTCTAATACACACACACACACACACACACACACATATATATAACATATATATATATATATATATATATATATATATATATATATATATACACACACACACACTAGAGGCCCAGTGCATGAAATTCATGCACAGGGAGGTGGGGTCCCCTCAGCCCAGCCTGCACCCTCTCCAGTTTGGGACCCCTTGGGGGATGTCCGACTGCCTGGTTAGGCCTGATCCACGAGTTGGGCCTAAATCTGCAATTGGATATGCTTCTCACAATCCTGTACCGCTGGCTCCTAACTGCTCACCTGCCTGCCTGCCTGATTGCCCCTAACTGCCCCCTCTGCTGGCCTGGTCACCCCCAACTGCACCCTCTGCCAGCCTAGTTGCCCCCAACTGCCCCCCCTGCCAGCCTGGTCATCCCCAACTGCCCCCCTGGCCTGGCCACCCCTTACTGCCCCCTGCCAGCCTGGTCGCCCCCAACTTCCCCCCACCACCAGCTTGGTCACCCCTCACTGTCCCTCTCTGCCAGCCTGGTCACCCCCAACTGGCCCCTGCAGGCCTGGTCACCCCACGCAGCCTGTTTGGTTGTCTGTTCAGTTGCAATGGTCACTTAGGCTTTTATATATATAGTTAATGAAGTTTCCAGAGAATTTCAGGACAAATACTTCTGAAAGTATCTGAACAACCATGAGGTTTGTGTATTCTTAACATATGCCTTTTTAGTAAGAGTATATAATACAAACTGGAACATAAAGGGTCATGTTATTCCAACCTTGAAAGATGTATTTTAAAATTGTTAGCATAAATTTGGGGTATCCTATATAATAAAGAGGTAATATGCAAATTGACCATCACTCCAACACACAAGATGGCCGCCCCCATGTGGTCAAATATGGCTGCCCCATGTGGACACAAGATGGCCACCACAAGATGGCCTGTAAAGGAGGAAAGTTGGGGGTGATCAGGCCTGCAGGGGAGGACAGTTAGGGGGGGACCCAGGCCTGCAGAGGAGGGCAGTTGGGAGGGAACAGACCTGCAGAGGAGGGCAGTTGGGGGCAATCAGGCCTGCAGAGGAGGGCAGTTGGGGGTGACCAGGCCTGAGGGGAAGACAGTGGGGGGGGGGGGGGACCAGGGCAGCAGGGGAGGGCCCTTAGGGGAAACCAGGCCTGCAGGGAGGGCAGTTGGGGGTGACCAGGGCAGCAGGGGAGGGCAGTTAGAGGAGACCAGGCCAGCAGGGGAGAGCAGATGGGGGGGGACTAGGCCTGCAGGGGAGGGCAATTAGGGGCGATCAGGGCTGCAGGGGAGGGCAGTTAGGGGCAATCAGGCCGACAGGGGAGCAGTTAGGTGTTGATCAGGCTTGCAGGGGAGTAGTTAGGGGATGATCAGGCTGGCTGGCAGAAGCAGTTAGGGGCAATCAGGCAGGCAGGCAGGCAAGTGGTTGGGAGCAAGCAGTCCTGGACTATGAGAGGGATGTCCCTCGAGGGGTCCCAGACTGGAAATGGTGCAGGCTGGGCTGAGGGACACACCCCCCCCCCACATGAATTTCATGCACCGGTCCTCTAGTCTAATCTAATAAAGAGCGAATATGAAATTGACCATTACGCCACAACAAAGATGGTGGTGCCCAGCAGTGGAGGTGGGGTTTCCATAACACAAGATGGCTACACCCACTATGGAGGCCGAGTTCCCATACAGAGCCTTAATGAGCAATCAGCAGTGACATGAGGCTGCACCCCCCCACCTGGTGGGCCTTGACAGGGGACCTCAGGCCACATCCCCCACCTGGTGGTGCTTTATGGGGAACCTCAAGTTGTTCCCCTCCCCAGTGCTGGGCTTGGGGACCTCAGGCCACAACCCACCCAGGCCCAGGCTGGAGGACCTCAGGCCGCACCCCCACCCCGGTGCCAGGCCGGGGGACCTCAGGCAGCTCCCCTGCTCCAGCACCAGGCCAGGGGACATCAGGCTGTGCCCTCTGCCCCAGTGCCAGGCTGGGGGACCTGAGGCTGAGCTCCTCACCTGATGGGGCTGATGGGGGACCTGAGGCTGTGCCCCCTTGCCTGGCGGGGCTTGACAGAGGTGCAACCTGCCCGGTCTGGGTCTTGTGAGATTTCGAGGCGTGCACAGGTGGGTGGGGACTTGACTCTGGGTCCCGCAGCACGCTCCAGACTCTGACAGGAGGAAAATTTTTATATACATTTTACTAATTTTCTTTTATCTCTGACATTTCCATTATAAAGGGCAAATAGCAATATTAAAATATTTCCTCTAATTAATTCCTTTTTAATGTGCACAGATTTCATGCACTGGGCCACTAGTCTGTATATATAAAAGCCTAAGTGACCGCTGGTAGCTATGACTTGCAACGACCAGGGGGCAGACGTTCAATGCACAGGCATGGAAACACATGGAACAGACTGATGAATCTCAGGGGGGAGGGGAAAGAAGGAGGGCAGGAAGAGGTTAACCAAAGATCTTATATGCATACTAGAGGCCCAGTGAATGGATTTGTGTACTGGTAGTGTCCCTTGGCCTGGCCTGTGGGGAATCAGGTCAAAACTAGCAGTCCGACATCCCTCAAGGGGTCCCAGATTGAAAGCAGGCACAGGCCAGGCTGAAGGCCCCCACGAATGCATGAATCCATGCACCGGGACTGTGGTAGGATGTAATGTTCTGTTTGCTAATCATACTATGTATTTATATGTGCTGGGGGTATTCTACCCAGTGGTTCCCCAGTTCAGTTTTGGGAAAAACTTAACCTCTATATACTGGTGACTGCTTTAGACACCCTCCTGATTAATCATCTTGAATGGGTGCTGTAGCTGAAAATGTTAAGCATAGGGCATCCCCGTAAAATGATCTATTCATTGAACAATCCTGAGATTAATGGAGAACATATACGTAGCCCACAAAAAGAAGTTTATGCTGATCCAGGTTCTTCTTGCCTCTTTGATTTTCATTCGAAAAATATAAAAAGAAGTTTCACAGTTTTGACAATTCTGGTACAACATAAACAACCATGAGATAATGATACACAATAGACCATGCTAGTCAAGGCATCATCTAGCAGGTTCTTGTTTAGATCGTTTATTATCACACACCTTCATAACATTTTACCTGAATGTAGTATTCTTTAAGTTACCAAAGAAATTATATTAACTAGTAAATTTACATCATGGATAAGACTGACAAGTAAAACCGTGAGTGATGGATTACCTAAGTAGGACTATTGTACCCTTCTGAAGCTAATTTTACATGTGAAACTTCTCATCAATTTATAGCTTGGTTCTTCAACACAGGAGCAGATCTCTTCTGATCTAGGTAGTGGTGGAAACTTGATTAGCTCCTAAAATACTCCCAAAGCCAGAATTCCCTTCAAGGACATTGGGTTAATAATACACATTATAATTAACATAATGTATCCTTTAAGCCAATGGATTTTTCTGTCCTTCCCTTTCTTCATGACATGGTGCTAATGGAATAATAAAAAAATGTCACAGGAAAGAATTATTGGCTTTGAAAAACATAAGCCCTAAGTTCACTAAATTGTCCAAATCTCTACTTTTTATTTCATTAAATATCCAACAAGTAAGCTAAGTGACTGTCCAATTAACTAGGGAATGTAAATCAACAAATATGGAAGTTAAAATCATTCAAGAGCACATTTTTGTTGTTTTATTTACTAAAAAAAAAATTCAAGCAATAAAATATTTGGTGATGACAAAATATCGCATTGTAAGTGACTGGTGGAACTGAATGGCCTTGGGAGAATTTTCTTTTGTTGCCATAAAGTATCATAATTATTGATAGTCATTGCAAAATGTCAACCTGGACCACCCTTATGAGTGTTTCTAAAATTACCAATGTCAAATCTAAGGAAAAGCCAAGAGAGAGAACAATGATGGTCTCACATTTCCACACTGACAGAAGCATATACATGAGGAAATCTTTATCTAAGCTAGTTTGCTCCTACTCTGCTGATGATGCCAAAACACATCAAGAGTGGCAGAGAGCTGACAGCGCACAAAGCAAGGCAGCTACCTTGGATTCCTGGACCAGAGCTCAGCTCACCTCAACCAACATTCAAAAACTACCCCAGACACAGTCCTCCTACACACACTCAGTGCTTGGAATCCCATTGGTGAGGTAAAGAGAGCCCTCTTCAGTTTGCCAGGAAAATGCACTTCAAAAACAGCGCCCTACCCTTCTCCACTCAAAGGCCTGGTGCTTAGCTCTTGGCCCACTGCCAAGAGAGCATTGTGAGTTCCCATAAAGCTATATTAACACAAGATATCAGAATTTGCTATTCCAAAGGCATCTGCTATTTGTCAGCTGTCATTCCATACTAGTTTCTCATCTGGATGTCAATAGCTAATGACATTGGCAGCTTCTAAAACCAAGATTCTACCGACAGTAACAAAATATGGATTGTTGGCCAGTGTCACATGTCTGTGCTTTGCTCAGAGCTTCCACTTTATAATACCACACCTTTAAAGTTTCTTCTACTTTAAATCATATGCTTGCTTTGGGCTCATGTATTGATTTTAAAGGTCTACTACAACTGTTGAAATTCTGCATACATTTTTTTAAATAGTTGCAATAATAACAACATACCTATTGCCATTGCTACTTAACATCCTTTGCCCTGTCTGTAGTAGCTTTGATTTCCATCTCACAAAAGCTTTCAAATATGTTTAGAAAACTAAAAGAGTCACAGAGAAAATCACTGGGGAAGAGGCGTTTTGACTATGCTTGTCCAGACTGTAGAATGTCATCCAGGTCACCCTTGCTCTTTCTTCTCAACCAAGCCTTTGATCCATTAATGAGAAAATTGATTCTAGAAGTCCATGTTTATTTCCCTCCATGTAAAGTAATGGTAAACAATCAAGTATGTTTATAAAAGTAGGTAAGAGAACATGTTAATGTTGGCCTGATTATTATTCTTAGCCATAACCTACATGACTGAAAGTTTTCAATGGGAAAACCATTAGAGAGAAGGGCTTACAGAGAACAACATAAGCCACATGACAAAACAAAATAACCAGACTTTATATCTTAATACAAATTAAGGACATTATAATGTGTCTGGTATTTATCTCTGTGCATTGAGAGTCAAGTGAATTTTGCTTTGTTCTGTACATTTTCCTGTATTTCCCAATTTTTCTGTAATAAAGAAGCACTTGGAATTCTTATTTTGAAAATATTTGTTTCTTTTAACTAAAGATATTTAAAGATATCCCACCTAAACTGAAGCTTGAAGAAACATAAAATCTGTAATGAAAATTAGAGTCATTGATCCATGACAATTTACTTTAACCTATTTTCTAGAAAGTGTATAAGACATCTATTAAAAAAAGGCTAATGAAACACTTCTAATTCATAAACAAATGTTTAAAAGTAGCTACATATTACTCTTAAGTTAGCCTCTTTCTAGACTTAATTTTGTTGTATGTATAGTTTAAAGCAAGATTTCTGATTTTTAAATTTTATTACTTAAATGGGAATAAAATGTTAATAATGATAAAAATACAAACACATTAGGCCTTAGAGATAGAAATTGCATCCTATAATTTTCTTATGTAAAAATTAAGATGCAGAGGACCAGAGAGGTGCTTGATTTGGCAATAATAAGGACCATGGTTCCCTCCATAGCTCTTGATTCAATTATGCTAGCTCCAAATCTTGAAGTTTCTTTCTATGCAGTAGTCACCAATTAAGATCCTAAAGGCTTTGAGATAGGACAGGATTAGGCCTAGTCATTCCTTATATGCTTGTTCAAATACCATGAATAATGGGCATGTGGAACCACACAGACACAACTACACACGCACAATACACACAAATGCTCTAACCAAACATATTTCAAGAATCCATTTGTAAGACTATACGTATGTTTGGAAATGGAGATAGGTACAAACTTTCCAGAGATGTAATTTTACTAGAGGGAAATCTGACCTTGAAGTTGTAGAGAGCATGGAGTTTACTATTTGAAAATTGGCTCTCACTAAAGGTAATTAAATAGAGTCTTCTGGACCAGTCCTAAGATTTATCCACTGTCTCTCCAGACAGATATAGTGTTTTGGTGCTCTGTCTAATACGATGGAGAAAGGAAGGATTTGGAAACTGGACAAAGATGATATCCAAGCGTACTCTCTGAACTTGCTTCTGCCAAATAAGGATAATATTCTGTAACTTATGACTTTATTGTCAAAATTATATAGAAGTATAAATATTGTGTCTCTACACCCCCAAAATTCATATGTTGAAGCCCTAACACTTAGTAACTCAGAATGTAAAGATATTTGGAGATAGGTTCTTTAAAGATGATATTTAATTAAAATGATGCCATTATGGTGGGGCCTAATCCATCAGGACTGTGTCTTTCTAAGAAGAGGAGATTAGGATGTAGACACACACAGGGGGACAACCATATGAAGACACAGGGAGAAGATGACCTATGCACATTGTCTTTGAGACAGTGCACGTCATGGTCTGAAAACCAAGGAGAGAAGCCTCAGGATAAATCAACCCTGCCAACACCTTAATTTCAGACTCCTGGTCTCTAGAACTCTTATAAAATAAATGTCTGTTTTTAAAGCCATCCAGTCCATGGTACTTTGTTATGGCAGCCCTAGCAACCTAATACATAGCCTTAAAGAGCATAAGTGCTCAACAAACCACAGATAGTATCTTAATAATTATTATTAACTCTACATCAGTATAGAAGGGCATCCACTCTGAATTATGTGTTTAATGAGCAGAGATGAGAGATCTATGCAACTCAAATCATAGGTTATTTTATTCACTTCCTGTTTATTTCATCTTTGCTAAGCTAAAAATTTCCTGTTTTTGCAGAAGTTTTATTATTGTTAACTACAGAGGTATTTTTATTTGACTTTTTTTTCTCTCTTATAGAGGAAGGAAATAAAATTGAACCAGGAAGACAAATATCATTCACATATTATGTAAGAATCTGAGCCAAAAGATAAGCAAATCAACTATATCATAAAAGCATAAACTCAGCATATGAGTTTTTGTAATCTAACTTGGAGCAATAGCAAGCTCATTCTAAGAACTTAGTAAATCATTTTACCACAATGGACTTTGGCTGCCTCATCTCTAAATTATGGATTTAGATTTAATCTCTAAAATCCCTTCAATCTCTGATTGCATGATTCAGTATTTAAGACTATGTAAAGCAGCAAAATAAAAATATTAATTGATACTCTGGTGGTGACATTGCCTAGAAAGGAAATTCAAAAACTGAATAAAGAGTAAAAAATGGAAGATTGGATGTGGGCAAATGAGAAACCACCTTTCTGTCTTAAAAAATTGTGTTAATTGATGAATAATTTATTAAATAAAAATATATCACATAACAGTTTCTACAGCTGTTCTTAGACTTTTTCAAGGCTTATCATATGACTTTACTCATTATCACTTCTTGATACAGAAAGACAGCTTCTCATTTAGAAAATTTTATTCCCAATTAATGAAAATTTCCTAGTTAAATACATATAATACATGTAGAAATGTATATATTTATATATGCGTATAAAATAACACATATATACATATAAATGTGTATAGTTCTACGTATACATATAACATATTGAAATTGGTATTATCATAGATATCATCATGACGAAATAAATTATATGTAACTAGCAGCCTGGTGCACGAGATTCGTTTGTGCACTGGGGGAGGGAGGGACCCTCAGCCTGGCCCGTGCCCTCTCGCAGTCCGGGTCCCCTTGGGAGATGTCAGACATCCCTCTTGCAGTCCAGGGCTCTTGCAGTCCAGGACCCCTCTCTCCTTACCACCCGCCTGCAGCAGAGGCAGGAGAGGCTTCTGCCATCGCAGCTGCACTCGCCCACCTTGAGCCAGGCTTCTGGTTGAGTGGTACTCCCCCTGTGGGAGCACACTGACCACCAGGGGGCAGCTGCTGCGTTGAGCATCTGCCCCCTGGTGGTCAGTGCACATCATAGTGTCCAGTCGTTCCGTTGTTTGGTTGATTTGCATATTATGCTTTTATTATATAGGATGACATATATATCACACACATTTTTGAGTTGAATAAACCTGAGCTAAAAATCTGGACTCCCTATTTATATGTACATTTAATTAATTAAAAAATTATTTGTAGCCCTAGCCATTTTGGCTCAGTGGGTATAGAGCTTCGGCCTGCGGACTGAAGGGTCTCAGGTTTGATTCCAGCCAAGGGCACATGCCAGGGTTGCAGCTCTATCTCTCCCTCCCTCTCCCTTCTTCTCTGAAATCAATAAAAAACATATTTAAAAATTATTTGAACATACTTTTCCTCATATGTAATAAGATAATACTAAACTTAAATACTTTTGTGAAAATAATTGTATTTTTATAGCTATAGTGATATTTTTTCTTAACTTAGCTATAAGGTCTATTGAATACTAGAATGTAAAGAATTCTTTCCCCTTCAATGTTTGTTCTACAAAATTGGCTCAGGGCCAATTATCTCAGCTTCCAGCTTGCAAATTGTGAGAAATGAGTGTGGTTGTTTGAGGCACCCAGTTTATTGTACTTGCTACAGCAGCCCGAGTTGACCAAGACATGCACATCACAGATGACATTAGAATTGCCTGTTGGTTAACTCAGCCTTATTTTCACCATACTTTTGGGGGATGGTGAATTCCAGTGCCACTTAAGAAAATGATTCCAATTCCTATTGGATTGCATTTGGGAAATAATTTGGAGTGTAAAAAGGGGTGGTTAATTTTTCTTTGAATACTTCATACAAATTAACTAATATTTTGCAGGACCTACTATTTACCAGTTAATATTCTGAACACTTTACCTCTATTAATTCACTTAAGCCTCACAGAAATTCTATAAGGTAGATACTCTTACTATGTCCCTTTTGTGCCTGAAGAAAATGAAGCCCGGAGAGGTACTGTAACATGCTCATGTCACACGGCCAGCATGGGTAGAGCTGGGATTCAAAGTTACACCATCTGCAGAGTCCAAGCTCCTCAACACCATTTAATGCTGCCTTGAGACCAACTAATTTATTTCAAATAGTTTTTATCATTAAAAAAAATCATGTCCATCAAAATTGCTTCTGGTGCTTTATAAATTATAATTCCACAATAGTACCTACTTTCCTTGTAAGGCATTTGTATTTCTTTCTATGTGTCACTGATGAAGTTCTACTGATTATAAAACTATTGATGGTTCCAATAAGGGAGTTAAACCTGACCTTCCCTGGAACAGGAGGAACCTCTCTAAGGACATATTTCTTCATGGTCTTTGTGATGGGAACAAAGCCTGTCTGGGGACCACAGATACAATTATTACTGAAGGGTCATCTAGAAGAAGATAGAGGCAAAACAAAAGGGTTTGGGTAAAGCAAATTAAATTGTCTGTCAGTGATGGAATAGGACCGAACTGCCCATTGTCATCCGCTGAGGCAAGCTCATGCTTCTAGAATAAAGTTAGAGAAATTATCACACCCCAAGATATGAGTCATTGTGAATCAAATACATGAGACAGGCCAACACCCCAAAGGCCCAGGACACTGGCAGGATACAGAGAGAAGCCAAGGGTGGATCAAATCCACATTCCAGAGAGAGGGTCTCATGGTGGAAGAACACTGTTGTGTGAATTATTGGTATTCTTCAGGCAGTGATAAAAAATATTCTTCCTAAAGCTTTTCAACCCCTGTCTCATGCTCACGTATATCTGCTGTGTGACTGCCGTGTGCGGAGGGAATAGAGAGCCGTGTGGACAACTGACCAGTGGTTTAAGGGACCAAGAAAGAACTCCATAAGCATATCTGGTCATTTCTACTTCCTCTTCTTTTCTAGAAAATATCCATATTGCACAATAGTATAAACAATGTATAGAAGGATGGACTTATAACATACATGTGCATACACATACACATGTGTCCATACACTGATACCTGGAACTCAAGTATGTGCATGTGTAATAACTGCAAGGATGTGCTACTGAGATGTCCACCCTTTAGACCCTCTGTTTTCCAAAGACTTGCTAGGGGACAGTGGTCCCTCTTGTCCCTTCCTGAGAATTACCCTCAGCCAAGCCAATAACTGGTCAGTGCTAAGGTACTAAAGCCCCAAGTCAGATCTCTTAAGGGAGCCCCAGCTTGTGTTCCAGGAACCAGCTGACGCTTTGTCATGATCACATTCCCTCTGCAGGAATCCCATTTCCTTCCTAATTCCTTACTCCCTAAACCCCCACAAGCTTTGTCTGGAGGCCTCTGTGGAGTGGAAGGAATTGCATGCAGAACTCCATCTCTAAGGTCTGTTTCCTGGGGAACCTAAGGTAAGACCAAATGTTAATATGTATTTATATCCCCCCTCTGCCACAGTGAGGCTAGGAAATTATGTCCAGCTGTGGCAGGAGATCAGATCCACCTTCTTCTAACCTGGATATGCAGAGATGAGGCCACTCTGACTGATACTGGAGAGCAAACAAGCTCAGAATCATAAACCCTCATCTGTCCCTGACTTTAACAAATAGACAATTGGAACCACAGTTACTTGTTATAACTCAGAAAACCAGTGGGTAAAATATTACTGGGTAATTATAAAAACACGTAAGAATTACTTTATTTTTAGTGAAAATTAAACAATTTCTGCTCTTTGTATTATTCTGGGCCTTAAAATATCTTCACAAAGATGTCCCTTCCTTGCTATCTGTAGTCTTTTTAGAATGGAATTATGAAATTTATGAAATGACTTATTAATCCATGATTTGTTAAACCAGAAGAGCCCTCTAAGCTTTGGGATGGGTATAATTGACAGTAAGTGGCTAAGAAGTCATTTGGAAAAGAAGACACAGAATAATGCATGTTAGGCTTATGCACTAGACTCGCTTTTGAAGAAGAGAAGAAAAGAAGGGAGGAGAGAGAAGATGATCCTTAATAAGTCAATCCTTTCTGATGTGGAGGGGTACATAGGTATATGCACTGGGTGTATGTGTTACATTCCTATGATTTTCTAGAAGTGGAACAGTTTGCTTTGTTACTTCCAGCCCCTTTTTAGTTACACTCTTTAGTTATATATTCTGGCTAGTTTGAATGCCTGTGTCCCAATAGCTTCCGACTGTCTTGGTTTGTCATGGTGCAGGGTGGGATTCTTGAGGAAGAAAACTGTTTCAAATATGATGAACAATTGTGCACTTTGACAAAAATGTCTCAAAATATAAAAGTGGGGTCTTCACAGCCAGGTTTCTATTTCTGGTTCTACAAAAAGCTAAAGTTTTGTATTGTAGAATTTTAAAGATGATAAAAAGACTGCTACCAGCTGTGTGGCATGTTCCATAGAAGGAATGGCAACAGACCATAGACAGCTTTTAGAAATCTAGACATCATGACAACAAAATCTTCTGATGAATGGAAAGTTTACCCATTTTGTCACTCTACTGTTCTTTGAAGAGCAGAGAACACACTGTAAATGAGTGGCTGACATTTCATTGAACCACTCCACCAGAGCACAGAAAATAGAGTAATTCAAAAAGCTTGTAGTCCCCTTGCCCTACATTAAATGTGGTTGTGCACACCCATGTGCATGCACACACACAGTAAACATGGAAAAAATCTCTACTAAAATGGGGGAAAGCAATTTATGCTTCTGGAGTTTCTCAACAGGATGCTTTTGTATTGTTCAGTTTCTCCTAAGTCCTGAGGAATTCCCTGTGCTGACAGCTAGAATACCTTTGTGCTCTGCGTTATGTACAGAAAAACATTGGAAAGGCATATGTGGTTGCTTTATGTAACTCTTCCAGTCTCATGCAGTCCTTTGACAGATCACTTAACTCCCATTGATCAGTAAAGCACAGAGAGAGATGGGAATGTTGGGAGGGAGTCAGGTCACTCCAACCACCTACCCTGGGACTGCAGGTGGGGTGGTTAGTCACCTGCCCATACAGTTTCAAGGGTCCCTCAAGAGGTTGCTTCTCACTGTCTTGCTCACGAGTTATGCTAAAAGTTCAGAGGCAGTCTTATTGACTCTGCCTAAAGACCATGTTAATGCCAAAGAGTTTCACTCGATTGTCCTTTGCAAGCTGTAAAAGGTCATGAAAACCTGAGTGAGGCCCATGTGGCCCCCAATCCTGAGAACACAGGTATTTTACTGGAGGAGCAGTGCTATGGCCACTCTGCATGACCACTGGATCAGTATGGCTGTTTGTCCACCACATAAACCGCCTGTGTCCAAATCACTTTTCATCAAGAGTGAATAAACAGAGAGGAAAATGTTTTAAAATCAACTCAAAGAGGTGGAATGCAGAAAGCATTCTCCAGGGAGAATTTTCTTTCTGGGTAGGTTTCCCTATTCTGACTTGTCAGAGTACCTGCAGAGGACTTAACGTTTCCACTTAGCAGGTTTTGATTTGTCAGTATTCAGGATATCAAGTTGCTCATTCTTAAAATATATACAAGTTTTATCCACAATCCTTTGCTTTAATGAAAACATTAAGATAGGTCTCCATAGAATAAATGAGACATTTTCAGTCACTAGAGAGAAACACTCAATGGATGTTTTCCTATGTTCACTACTTAGCACCTCAGGTAAGGTCCAAGTTTGAAATCTTGCACGTTAAAAAGGAGAATTTTGTATGGAATTTTTGTTTGGAAATATATATATATAAACTCTCAAATTTTGGATCCCGGCCATATGCTTACTTTTTCCAATGACTGGCACAATTCATAATCCTTAGTCAAATATTTGCATTTAAAATTGCTACCTCCACCTTTAAAAAATAAATAGAAGCAGCTAACAATGAAAATTAAAGATGGGCAAAAATTAAAATAAGAACCAAGAAATTATTTTTAAAGATACTCAAGAAATATGAGCACTCTAACTGATATGACACTTAAGGAGAAACAAGATGTATGGGAAGAAATGAGACTGGAGGAGAGCTGGACAAGCATTCTGGGCAGAGGGAATAGTGCTGGCAAAGGCCCCAGAGAAGCAGGTTCTGGGCACCTTGTGAGATGTGGAGAGACAAGTGGCTACAGGGCAAGAGAAGGTAAGGGGATCAAGATGGGGGTCTTCCTAGAACTGGACAGTGGGTTATCCCTTGAGTGAGAGGGGAAGTGATTAAAGAGGTTTAACTCTAGAAACATAAAGTCATTCTGTCCTATTTCAAAGAGCTCATCCTGGGTGCTTTGTTGAGAAGAAGAGTAGTGTAGGGAGACAACGAAGCAGGAAGGTAGGTAGGAGGCCATGGCAACAATTCCAGGGCTAAATGAGAACACTTTAACTAGCATGGCAGCTGAGGAAGTGGGGATATGGGATCGGATTCTGGATATATTTCAATAGTTAGATCCCCTGGGAAAGAATGAGGTGAATCATGAATAACCCCCTACTTTTGAGGATAAGGAAGGAGAGAATTTTCATTTCCTGAGGTGAAGAAGACTGTGGAACAAAGAGATTTAGGGAAAATCAGAAATTTATCTTTGGATGGTATGTTTGAGATGCCTATTAGATAGCCACTGCTGCCAGTGTGGGTCAGGTGAGTGTCGGCCCATGAACCAATGAACCAAGAGGTCACTGGTCTGATTCCCTGTCAGGGCACATGCTTTGGTTACAGGCTTGATCCCCAGTAAGGGGAGTGCAGGAGGCAGCTGACACTTCCCTCTTATTGATATTTCTATCTCTTTATCCCTCTCCCTTCTTGTCTCTCTCTCTCTCTCAAAAAAAAAAAAAAAAAATATATATATATATATATATAAAATATATATATATATATATATATATATATATATATCTCCAATGCCAAGCTGGCAATGAGTTATGACAGTCTGGATTTTGAGGAGAGTTTTGGGCTGGAGATATAAACTTAGGTTTTAGATGAGAGGCAGGCAGCTCTTAATGCCATAAGCTAGATATGATCAACAAGAGGATGATCTGAAGGACTTACTTAGCCAGGATGTCAGGAGATGAGAAGGAACAAGAGATATAAAGAAGGAGAACACATACCAGGAGAAAACCCAGAAGAATATGCTGCCCAGGTGGCAGGAAAAGAATGGGTCTTGGAAAGGAAGAAAACACCATCTGTGCCCAATGCTACTGACAGCCAGCTAAGGTGAAGATGGAGAACTGAAGGCTGGATTAGCAGCATGAATGTTAAAGGTGATCATAGCAAGAGCTGTCAGGGAAACCTGCTTTGGGAGTGTTTGATAGGAGAGGAATTGAAGATGGCAAGGATAGCAGAAGAAACCACAAACAAAATCATACAAGTGTTCAGTAAAAGAAAATTAAATAGTTTGAAAAAGTGAGATTAATTTTCTTAAGAAACACAAGACTGTGGTCACAGAATGAAGGTGTGAGTGTGAAGAAGGCAAGGTCAGCGGTCTCATTTGTGCTGTGGCCTCATGAGCCTGTGGCCTAAGGAAGATCCCATGCTTGGCTCTGGTGATTAAAACAGGAGTCATTATTTTTAAGAGAGAGGTTTTATTAGACGAGGGAGCCAACCTATAGTGGGATATGCAATATCTGGGAAGTAGGAGGGAAGAAATCGACAGCTGGGTCTATTTCAAGAAATTTAATATCTAAGGGAAAGAAAGATTAGGAGGTGTCTTGGCATCAGTCTCACAAATACCATTACTTTTTATACTATACAATGCATATTTTTCCATATATTACCAGCTCTGAAAGCAGAATGCATCTTACAGTTGATGGCATTTCTCAATGGTAATTGGCAGCATTTTCTCATTCTATGTGGTCCATAGTGGAATAGTTCATTTTATGGTCTATATTGCTCAGATTTCATAAACTATGGGCATCTCATGAGTGAGTAATCCAAGGAAAGGAACCAAGGTAAGCAGATGTAAAGATGCAAAACAAGGAAGTGGGAAACACTGAACAGCATTGACATTTAGTAAATATTTGTTGAGTGAGTGAGAACATTAAAAGGAGTAAACAAGTGAATTTTTCTTTATAATCCTGTGTCCAGGGCTGCAGGAACGAAGGTGAGACAAGTTGGGGCGGGGATGGACTAGAAGAACCAGGAATGATCAAAGGGCTGGGCAGTGCCATGCAGTGAACTGACCTGCTCAGGGAGGGTGCAGAGATGCGGGGAGGAGAGGAGTGCCAGAGGAGAGGAGAATTTCTGACAGAGCAGTTCCTGGAATGTCCAAGTTCAGGGTGTGCCACTTGTGTAGAATCTAGAACTGAGCAAAGGTTATAGTTATTGGAGTGGAGGAAATCCATAAACCTTGAATGCAGGGTGTCTAGAGGGCAATCAACACACACTGTGGCAGATAAAGGCAGGAAATATTGGAGGAAAACCTAGTAAGGTCTCAAAGTCCTCAAGGCTATGGCAGAGTGACCTCAAATGTAGTGGTAGAAATAGGGATGGGACGAAGGCAGTGAGCTTAAGAGCTGAAATAAAATAATTAGTAGGAGGAAGGTGGCTAAGGCAGAAAAGAATTCTAGGCTATTATGCACCTACTGCACCCCTCCTTGGGCTGGTCACCAGCACATTGTGTTGCTTATTCCACATGGAAACCTGTGATAGGTGTCACAATCTCTAGTTTGTTGGTGAGAAACAGAAGCTCAAAGAGGCTTTGCAAATGAATATGGTCTAATAACTCAACCCTGGAGACTGCTCTCTTTTGGGAAGTCACAATGTCCTAAGATCTTTACCACTAAGCAATTCTGCCGGAAAATAGTCCTGAGGAGTCAGGGACCCAATTCAGAAATGGGAGACACTGTTTGGATGCTGCAGCAATTTCTCAAAGGGGCCTTGTGTCCAGACACAGTGCTTAGGTCACAACCCCACAGACTTGCTGTTGCAAGCCAAGAGGTGCACAGGGCAGGATGGAGCGGGCAGCTGGCCCTCTTTTCCTTAAGGGCTCTGAGTTTGTTTCTTATGAGCAGTGTGGGTGGGACTGGAAGGAAGAAATACAGATTTTCCTGCCCCATCACCTCTGTCGAGATCCCTTCCGGCCAAATTCTCCTTAACTAGACCTTTCTTTGCAGGGTAGACACCTGTGTGAGCAGCTCTAAGAGCTCCAGGGCCCCCAGGAGACACTGGGGGTGACTGCCACTAGCAGGAAGCTGACCATCATGGCTGGAACTGTGAATATTTAGGGCTTCTATTTAAATCACTGAGTAGTATTAATACTGAAGACAAGAAAATGTTCAAGATGTTCTTGTGTATAAGACTCTTCTGAGCTGTGGTCATTTCTATCACAATGATAAAAAGATGATAAAACCACTGTGGATCTATTATCTCAGAAGGAGTGTGTTTCTTTTGCTCATAATCCCCAAATGTTCTGTTCTCTCTGACATGTAATGTTTCACATGAGTCAGCGTCTGATTATAGCATTTTCCTCATTACTTTGTATTTTCATTTCCATCATCTCAGTCAAACTCACAGCCATCTCTGAGGTGGGTCTTTTGATTAGTCCTAGTTTTAGGAACCATGAAAGAAAAAGTGACCCACTGAACTTCACTTAGATAGTCAATGGTACAATTAGAACTTAAACCCAACTGGCTCTTTCCCAATCCAAAATCCGTGGACTTTTGACCAGATAGCATTTCCTCTCTTAATTATGGTCCAGTATCTTTTAGCCACGCTCTATTACTCAGTCCAGTCCTATGAATATAGGTGGTCAGGCCCTCAAAGGCATTGGGGTGGGGGTAGAAACAGTTGTACTGTTACCATAAGCTAGAAATACAGGATGCAATCATCAAGGCTTCCAAAGGTCAAATTACTGTGGGTATTAAAGGATATAATGTCCTATGCTTAATAGAAACAATCATCCTGTACTATGTTAGCTGAAAACTGCCCTTATTTATTGCTCAAAGAAACCAGCCCAACTCAAACCACATCTAATGAATCACTGTCAACTGTGAAAGTTTCAGTTAAGGATCCACAAATGTAGGCTGTGCCTGCTTCTTTTCTATATAATATCCTCTTTCACCTTCCTATGGTGTATTTATACGTGGATAAACTAAGAGTTTATGAGGCAGCTCCACTCTGTTGCTGATCATACCTGCAGTCCATGCTGCACACGGGAGTGTGCCCAGGACCTTAGTGTTTGCTTAGACACTAGCTTGTCCAGGGGCTGCATGTGAGAGTCTCCCCCTGACTTTGCTAGATATGCATGGAGGGCAGGGAGCAGTGTTCTCTCTGGTATTTATCCTCAAGACCCTGAGGAGCTGGGCCTCAGGGGGGTGGTCAGAGAGTAAGGATGGGGGTAAGGACTAATACAACCTCATGTGGGCAGAAAATGCTACTTAATTAAGTCATGGGATATCAGAGGAGAGAGCTGCAGATGGAGAGGAGTGGTTGCAAAGAAAGAGAGAAGGCACAGGAAATGTAAGTTCCCAAATCATTCAGTGTCCATGCAGAGGAGAAATGTAAGGTATGATTCCTCAGGTTTTTGTAACCACACACCTGTAGTACTTCTCAAGTGAAAATAAAGGGATTTCCCAATAGAAAACAGGCCATTACAGAAGACACTTTCTTATTTATCCTCCACCAAGGTGTACTTCCAGGGGAGGTATTTTCAAGGCACAAATAGGTTCTCATTCTATTTCTTCTACTGGACTTTAATAACCATACATACTGATGACCTTGAAGAAGAATCTCTGTAGGATGGAATTTGTTTGACCAGGGGAAACAGATACAAATATCCAAGAAAAATGACCTTTTTGTTCCCTTCAGACTGTTGTTCCAGTAAAAGGAATTACCTCAGACTTGTGTATTTGTCTTTTTAAATAGTCTTTCAAATATGTATCTGTATATATGTATTTAAAATTTTTTAAGGAAAAAGACAATTTTCTAACCCAGAAGTAAAAATTGCCCCCGGAGACAATAATGTGATTTAAAAAAAAAATCATAATCCGCGGTTTGCCTTCCAATTTCAGCCAATTCCCTCAGAGGACACAGAAAATGGACAAAACCAACTGAGGGGTGAGTGGAGGCAGGGACCCAGTGCCTGGAGGTGTTTCATCATATGACGGCGGCCAGCACAGGAACAGAAACAGACTTTATTCTGACAATCTTAGGCAGCGTTGTTTCATGATCAGATGATAGGCTTTTCAAGTAGAATGTCTCTATTTAAAACTTCTTTATTCTTCATTGGGCTTTTTTTTTTTTAAGTCAAATATGCATACTCACAATAATATGTACAAATATCAAAGGGCCTTTGAAAGCATTTGCTTTAATATCAGGAATAAGCTCTTCCAGCCTCTGAAAACTGCTGCTGCCTTCTGATAGTTCCTACATCACAAGCCTAGAGGAAGGAGGCCTCTGCTCCAAGACCCAGGCAGGCAGGGCTGATGTAGACCCCAACAGGCGCAGAGCCAGACCACCTTCAGAATCCTCATGCCCTTGAGCTGCCTCCTGGCTGAGCAAAGAGAGGCCAACTCAGAGCTTTCCCTTCTAGAACCATCCCATACTATGAAATAACTGTCCAATTGCCTCCTTTTCCTTCACAAACTCTTACAGTTTTCTTTCTTTAATCAGTTGTCCTCTGATTAAATTCTCCCACACATTGGCACATGGGGGGTAGGGAGTGGGGTAAAACAGACTCCGTGACCACTGTGGCTCCTATAGGACCTTCTCCCTTGAGGTGTAGGGTAACCCTGACCCTGTCTACTCACCTCCCACTATGGGGTTCCCCTTGCTGTGGGACTGGGCACCGAGGTGCATGCCTGTTTTAAGTGTAGGTTTTATTATTAATTGGGGATGTCAGGGACACCATATCCGGAGATGATTCCCATTGAAAAGATAGCTGGTTACTCACAGGTCAGAAAGGAGGACATATGCCACACAGCAGGGCCACATGGGGAAGTGCCAGGGACCAGGAGGCAGAGAGAGAGGGCCAATGCTGGCAAGAGCCTTTGCAGGAGGCAGGATAAGCAGGCTTAGGACTGCCTAGTTTAAATAATTCTAGTGAGCTCTGAGGCTCCTGGGGTGAGTTCCACAAAGGAGGGGTTGGGTTATGGGCTCTTGACTGGTTATCCTGCATATGTAAGGTGTTCCCTTAAAGGGGAACCTTTTGCCACCTTTAGGAATTGGCCAACCCCAGAGGGATGATCTCTCCCAAGTCAACAAGGACCTCAGATATCAAAGCACCAGAAAATAAAAATGTGATTAATACCAGATTTGTGCACCTTTGAGCAGTCCACCTCACCCAATCATGGTCATGGTCAAAGACAGTCACTCTGCTCAGCAACAGGAATTCAGAGAGAAATAACAATTCTTTAGTACCATGAAGTCACAGGGCCTCCACTTTTATTGACCATTCTAGAGCCCCAGGGCAAAAAATTCAAGCATGGGGGCATGGTCCCTCAGCCTGCTGTGCACCCTTTCCAATCCTGGACCCATCAAGGAATGTCCAAATGCTGGTTTAGGCCCAATCCCGCAGTCATCCCTCTCGCAATCTGGGACTGCTGGCTCCTAACTATTCACCTGCCTGCCTGTATGATTGCCCCTAACCACTCACCCCTGCCTGACTGATCACCCCTAACTGCTCTCCCCTGCCAGCCTGATTGCCCCTAATCTCTCTCCCTGCTGGCCCCTAACCACTCACCCCTAACCACCTCTGCCTTGGCCCCTGCCACCTTGGCTTTGTCCAGAAGACATCTGGTCTATCTGGTCTAATTAGCATATTACCTTTTATTAGTATAGATAAATCACTGGGAAATCTTGTTCAAATTGTTCTGAGTTAGCAGGAGGGGTAGGGCCTGAGAGCCTGCATTTCTAATAACTCAGGTAATGCCAGGGCAGCTGGTCCAGGGACCATACATTGGGAGGACATTCAACAGTAATTCTGGGTCCTGATTTTATGGGCATGTTCACTCATTAAGCAAAATGAGCCTTAGCTTAAGACTTGCTTGAACTAAGGCAGTTACAAGAAAGGCTCTTTTCTATATAAACCAATTTCCATCTTTGAATGAGATGTGATCTCACCATAAGGCTCCCCTGATGAGAACTGTCCCAAGGACATTATTAAGTCTCAAGTGGAAAGTGAGCCAGAGCCCCGCTTGATACTCTCAGGGTCCTAGGCCCTGGAACAGGAAAGAAGCAGTTTTGAAAGGTACACAGATCTGAAGGAAATTTACCAACAGTGCTTGTCCCGGCATAAAACTAGGTCTCTAAATCTACCCTGGGAACAATCTAGCAAAAGTAGAAACCAAAATTATTCCTACTCATCAGTCAAGACTCAGCTTAAACATCAGTTCCTTCGTAAGTGTACTCAGAGCATTCAAATCAAAGGTGGACTTTTTGGTAAATGATCTCATTGTGCCCATCCTTTCCCTTCAAACTTCAGCACACTTTACAATCATATATCCATTTGGTATGTTTCCTGTTTAATGCCTGTCCTCTACTCATCTGTAAACTCCCTGAGGACAGAATGTACCTGTTTTTCATTGTCATATACCCAACAGATGCCACAGTGCTTCAAATCCAGAAGCCAGCTAACAAATGTGGAAGAATACATGAGTGGGAGGAAAGATGGTCCCAGTAGCCTAGCAATACTATCATGATCATCACCATCATTACTTCTGTTATCACTATTCTAATTGTGGGTTGTGTTTTATTAATAAACTAGAGGCCTGGTGCATGAAATTCGTGCACTCATGGGTGGGGGGTTCCCCAGCGTGGCCTGTGCCCTCTCACAGTGTGGGATCCCCACAATCGATTGCCCCAAAGAGGTAGGCTGAAGTCGGGGTCCCGCCTCCACACCACATGGAGGCGTGGAACCCCCCAGGCCTCACCACGTGGAGCCACTGGGCCCACCTCTGTGCTGTGCACACAGCATCGAGCTCCTGCCCACCCTTGTGCGCACCCACTCGTCTGCGCCCACTGCTCATGCAGCTTCCTGGTGATCGCTTGTTGCGGTGTGAGGGCATCACAGTGTGAGGGCGTGATGACCATATAGGCTTTTATTAATAGGTTTATAAGTGATATTCTTTAAGTTGAACATCAAACAAGCAGCACCATTTCCTTCCTATTAGTAACATTTCTAAACTGAAGGGATCAGTTAATTCCAAGATAATTTCTAGCTTGTCCAAGGCATTTTTCTAGATATATGCAGAAACAGTTTGTATTTGTTACATTTTTAGCTCAGAATATTTTCGATCTTTAGTCAGTTTGGTTCTCTCAGCTACACTGGATGCGAAGAACCATGTTTAACATTAGGCTCAGTGTAAATCATAAATATGTATTAGCTTTCAACTTTGTGCCTGGGCAGCATGAGCGTTTTGTGCTGCCCTTCCCAAACCCCTCCTGCTCACCACCACCAGTGCTCCTTACCCCTCCCAGCCTTTCACTCCTCACACACACACACACACACACACACACACACACACACACACACACAGGAGTCTATCCCTTCTGCTGCTCAGCCTTACCTAACACATGCAATGCAAAACTGTGGAGGCCAGAAGGAAGGTACAATGGATGCCCAGGAGGAAACAAACAGATAGACAGTACAAGACAATATGAGCTAAGTAAACCTTACTGACCACCATCTGGAGATTAACACAAAATCTTAAGGGTATGTCTGCATTTGAGATAGGGAGGAAGTAAAAAACTAAAAATGTTCTTTTCTCTTGTTCTTCTCACATCACTCCCAAACCACTTCAGGTGAACCTGGAGTTGGTTAGAAGGAGTGCAGAACCTGGGCCAGGTGGTCAGTGGTTAAAGGTAGAGCAAAGCAATTAATGCTAGGCATTGTCTACCAGTATGATGGGATGAGGCACCCCACTTCCTGACTTGATAATCTTATACCTCCCCTTCTCATCCAAGTGCGCTCATCAAGGTTGGTCTTGCTCTAAAACTTCACTTCTCAACCATGGCTTCCTGTCAGAATCACCTGTGAGCTTTGAAAACTCTCAGAAGAAAAACCCAGGAGGCACCCCACACCAAATAAATCCAAGCCCCATGGGTGGCCAAGATGAGATGTTAAAGCTTTGCAGATTCCACTGTGCAATCATGGATGAGGTCCATGGAAAAGGGTCAGATCTGATGCAGGTGGAGGAGGCAATGTTCTGTTTAAAATAAGTATCACCTATAATGCTATTTAAAAAAGGTTTTACCTAGGGAAAATAAAGCATAAATTCAATTCCAGTCTTTTTCTCTTAGAATAAATTTTACTTGATTAGAATGAGCATAATGTCAACTGACTCTACACAGAAATCATCTGTTTTCCTACTCAATTTTTCAACACCTCTGTCCCACAACTATAATTTTACATAATGCTTTGCTGGCATTTGCAGAGAAAAACATTACATGTAATTTCTGGTGCCAAAAAGTATAGGAAGTTTTGTAAAACTATGGTAGGGGAGAGAGCAATAACTTTATTTTAAGATCATAACATTTTTTCCCCCGGCTTTACACTGGTTGCTGTTACTTTAAATGTCTCTGGCATTTAACTGGCAATAAACAGGGCGAAACAAACTGTTCCTTCCTTTAGATTGTGCAATTTTTATTGCTCTGTTTTAGAGCAACCAAATATGCCTTTCAGAAAAATTCCTGTTTATTGCCTTCTGTCTGTAAAGCAGTGGTGCTATTAGCCAACAAAACTCAAGGGTGAAGTGGTGGTTTTCTGTGTGCCTCAAAGACATTAGAAAGCATCTGAAGTTAAGCGACTTGTATGACATTAGTTCCTAAGCATGTAACTGAGTCAAAGGCTGAGCACATTTTGACCCCAATCCTCACATAGATAGACATCTCAAGCAAATGCAACAGTCAGCAAGATCACAGTGACTGTGCTAGGGGTACAACCAGAGGAATCAGTGTAGAATTAACTGTTTGCACAATAATTTGGAAGCCAGTGACCAGAGCAAACATTTGCACGCTAGCTCAGTGAATACAGTTTTTATCCCATAGGCAATGCTGTCTAATGGAACAGTGAGTTATATTTTTGCTGACTTGATGCTGTGCTTCTGGTTTTCACATCTTTTCTATACATCATCACACAGATCTAAAAACCGCCGGGGTAAGGCGTCAGTACCAAGGATGAGTAGCATTCAATGTATTACTCATATTCTCAGGCAGGAAAGCTTTTTTTTTTTTTTTTTTTGGATTTCATAGCAGTACATATTTAAAAGTTTAAAGACAAAAGTTGAAGAATTTGGAGGATTCCTACTCTTCTCAGGATATAATATATATTTTTTGCAATAAAATTCACCGTCAAATTTTTTTTTTCACATTTCTTCACTGCCTTCTTTATTGTTGTGTGGTCATAGCAGCAACTTGAAATGAAGAGGTTATTATTTTCGATTTGGGATGACTCAAAATAGCTTCCAGAACCCCAGCCCCCGTCTCCCTTCCTCCAGAGTTTCTTATCTCCTGCCTTGTATTACACAATGCAATTAGAGTTGTTTTTCTCTAATGTTACTCTATCATGTTGCTACCTTTGTCAAGAACATAATAATAATGATAATAGTATTAGTAAAAATAACATTTAATTTTATGGCATTTTTTCTGCACACTACATACATTGTTAAGTCCATTATCCATATTGTTTATTTAATACATTACACAGCATTTATTATTTTATCATACCATTTAAAATCAAACAGTTTAAGTAACAGCCAAATATCACATAGCTAAAAAGTAGAGTCCAGCCCATTCTATTAAAAAAAATCTAATATAATGTTGAAATCGGTCCATTTCTTTCTGAAACTTTGACAATGTTTGCTTTCTATATTTTACTATTACGTGCTCCTAAGCTTAGTTAAATCTTTCATGGAAAATTAAAACATTTCTGTTATATAATGACCCTCTTTACTTTTAATAATGATTTCTGCCTTTAAGTCTCTTTTGCCTGATAAAATCGTATTACACCAGCTTTCTTTTACTAAATGTTTGTCGTGTGTGTGTGTGTACATTTAAAATACAGTTGACCCTTGAACAACATGGGTTTGAACTGTGTGGGTCCACTTATATGCAAATTTTTCAATAAATACATTAGAAAAATAATTTTGGAGATCTGCAACAATTTGAAAAAACTCTCAGACAAACCCTATCATTTTCTTAATGGCATGTTCTTTTCTCTAGCTTACTGTATTGTAAGAATACAATATATAAGACATATAAGATGCAAAATATGTGTTAAACTTTTATGTTGTTGGTAAGGCTTTCAGTCAACAGTAGTCTATTACAGTGGTCGGCAAACTCATTAATCAACAGAGCAGCAAACCGCAGCTCACAGCAGTTTGCCGACCACTGGGCTATTAGAAGTTTTTGGAGAGTCAAAGTTTACACAAATTTACAATTGCACAGGGACCAGCACCCCTAACCCCGCATTGTTCAGTGGTCAACTGTAAATGCAAAAAGGTGCATACACATATATATGCATAGATATAATAATAAATTCATATATATACACACACTGTATATATATATGTGTGTGTGTGTGTGTGTGTGTGTATATATATATATATATATATATATATATATATATATACTGTATATATACAGTATATATCAGTTTGAAAGAAGAATGATTTTCGGTGCCCAAATTTTATAAATTCTCATACTGTGGCTATGTCTCTTATAAATAGCAATTAGCTAGATGTTTTTAAATCAGTTTTAAGCTAGAAGATTGTTCAGGATTTCTAGTCTACTTCCAGATAACAAAGTCAAAGCTCATATTTTCATTGCTCTGTGCCTCTGGCTTTTGGTTCTATCTGTAGGAGATTCAAATCTTGCAATTTAGTGTGAAGCAAGTATAAACCTGGGGCTCTTTCCCACATGCTATACTGAACAGTTCAAATGATCATTCTCTGGGCAAGTGTCACACAGGCTTTGTTGGGTCCCAGGAACTTCAGGACCCACCTGAGGATGAAGAAGGGGCATCTGGTGGGATCTGCCAGGTGACTCTTCCCTCAGGTGGCCTTTCAATCTTTTCCTGTTGCCCTGCAGGGACATGATCATATGTGTGGGCCCCTCCAGCTTCTAGACAAATCACATTTCACTTCTCTGAGCTCATCCACTTCAGAGTTAATGTCCACATATTAACTCTGTCTCTTTGCGTCTTCTTGTCCTTTTTACATGACAGGTGTACTCACCAGTTGTAGGGGGCAGGCCTCACTCTAAGTCCAGCTTCATCATCTACTAACAATGTGAGCTGGAACAAGTCATCTGCACTTCCAGTCTGACTGTAAGTGGGGATGGTGCTATGAACCTTCTGATTCCTGGGGGAAGGGTGAGATGATATTTTGTGTGAATGTGTTGTGTGCATGCATGTGTGCACATGTGTAATATTTCTTTCAGAAGTGATGAATAGCTCACAAATGGCAGGAAACTTATTTGTTTCCTGCCCCTGCCAATGTTTCCTGTATCCTTGGAAATGTGGTAAATATCTGGTTCTCATAGTAAAAGTTCTGACATAAAGATGCCATATAGCTAATCCACACTATCCATCTATGCATGGGCTGTGTGATCTGGGAACCAATGAGCCTTCACCATAGTCAAGGCACACACACCTGGTGAACTCTGCCTCATGCCTATTCAGTGCATCTTATCATAAGGGTGGCAGGCCTTACTTTTAATATGTTCAGGAGTAGATTTGGAAAGGACAGTTTCTGTGAGCATGTTTCCGACAGAGCAGAAAAAATATAGAAATGAGCAGATCATTCCTTGTAGGGGAAAGCTGTTCCATTTGTATTTGAAGCCATTTTTAATAACCAGAAAATTAACTATGAAATTTGTTTGACTGTGAATAGGAGGGGAAACCTAAAGCAAAAAACACAGCAATCCCTTTCATTTTGTATTCTTTGGTTTTCAACCTTTTATGAATAATGAGGTTGAGTACTCTCCAATACTCATGAAGATTTGAGAATAACATTTTGTTCTTTTAAAATATTTATATGTTTACACAGTTAGACACACATATTGTTAACACTCATTATTTAATTATTAAGACAATTTAGGCTAGGTAAGATGGCCATATCCGATCCTGGCTGCACCAGTCACTAGTTTTATGAATCTGGAAAATGACTCCGATTTGTCTGCCTTCATTTATACACTGGGGGCCAGAACAGTACCAACCTCAGGAGGTTTTGTGAGAATTCATTGAAAATGTGAGTAAAACTTTCCATGCAGCTTGGCAACCACAAGCACACAAACGGTAATTATAAAAAGAAAGTAATTTTTTGGTAAAAATATTAAATTGAAAAAGATGCACAAGTGAAACCACCCATAATTTTACAATTGGAAATAGTTTCTCTCTAACTGCACTGCTGGTTTTTCACCTTCCTTGTACACATTTCTTTCTCTGGCATTCGAGTTTGTACGTGTAGTTTTGCCTGTAGAAATGGGATATACCACATAAGATTTATTACTTCCTTTCATTAAGCTACACTGTGCTAGTGTTCTTATATATAGGTCAATAAATACAGATCTAGACTACCTTATTGCAGAATAGCGTACACCTATAACAGGATTTATCTGACCAATCTCCTACTGATAGGCCTTAATGGCTTTCATTTTCCTTTTTGCCTTTCCTGTAATGATCATCCTTGTTTTTCAATTTTTGTAGACTTAACCTGTTATTTCTGTAGAATGAATTCCAAGAATTGAACAATCAAATGGTCCAGCTTGCTAAGATTTTATATCTCTGCTGCCAAAAGTATTGTGACAATTGGCACTCCCAGCAGCAGGGCCCAGGCACATCTACTTCCTCATAGTTTTTCAATCCTTGCCAATTTGATTGCAAAGAATAATGCCTTTGCTGTGATAATTGATGCCAGGAACAGAGGGCTCCATGAGACAATATCCATAGAAGTATGCCAGTGAGTTCTGTGTAGCGTGGGAGGCAGCAGGCCACTGTGCAGATGTTGAGTGGGACTTGTGCTCCCTGGCCAGGGATTTCTCTCCCTAAACACACTGGGAGAACAGCTTATATGAGGAAGGCAAGCCCTTCTGAAAGAGAAAGTACTAAGAACACGCCTCCAACCTTGTAGTCAAAGAGAAAGTCTATTTGAGGTAGAATGGGCCATGGGAGGTGAATAGATTATGACAAGGGTTTGCTGACAGGAAATAATACCAAAGTGTCAATGAGAAAGTCGCCAGCTGAAAAGATAGTCTGACCGAAACTCAACACAGAGTCAGGTGCATGGGGAGGGCTGGTGCCAGCAGAGCAGCCACCAGAAGGTCCCCCTTTAGGCAGCAGTGTCTGAACATGACTGTGAACTAGAAGGGCTACAGATCCAAGGATCCCGACAGGAAAGGACCTTGACACCATGAACACATCAGTCAACAGAGTGTTGAGGTGATTACAACAGTGTGACAGTGACTCATTGTTACTCACTGTTCTTCCTCCCTTGGCCTGAATTTGGAAGCAGAACTGATGCTTTGGACGATGGGAGCCCCGGGAACTCTGGATCATTAGGAGGAGGTTCCAGGAGGATGGAGATGCTGTACCATAGTTTCTGTGCATGAGGGCATGTTGACGTTAAGCAATCTGCTTGGAAATAAAGAAAAAACAAATTGATGAAACATAACAGTTACACTAGTGTTGTTGAAAGAAAGCTTCACATGTTTTCTGGCACTTTGGAAATCTTTAAGAATATCCTATTTACATCCTCTCACCATTTTTTCTTGGGGCATTCCTGTGTTTCTCAGTGACAGGAAGCTATTCATGCATGAGTGATGTTGACTGATGTCATGCGTGCTGTAAATATTAATGAAGAAAAGGAGAGAACTGAACTGCAAACGGGGGCAACTTCTGGTTTTTACATTTTTTATTTACTTCCATTCTTACTGTAATAGGAATGATAGGCCAGTTGTAGAGCATTACCAGGGCTCAGAGCCCCAGGTGCCTAGCAATGGGCAAAACTATAAGCCTTGCACAACCACCCCTGGAAGATGACATCTAGGCATCAGCTGTGTTTCAGCTCCAGGACTAGAGAAGCAGGGAAATTAGACGGAGTGATGCCATGGCTGACATCAGGACCAGCTGCATGGACTAATAACCCCCGGAACTGACCAATCAGTGGATACCATGAGGGGGCACCCTGGAAAGCTGATGAATGTTCTATTGGGATTCTCCTCTAAGGCCTCCTGATAAAAGCTCTTGGTACAGGAAACCCTCTCACAAGAAGGAAGATAGATGCCCATGCCTCTCCTTCCTGTTGCATCTCTCAAGGCAGATATCTCTCTTCCTCTTTCTCCTAAGCTCCAAGGGTCCTTCTACTACCTCTGTAACTTTTCTTTATAATTTTAGTTTCTTGGCTCTAAATTTTTTCAAGTCAAACTCAAGTACCAAGGTTGCTAAACCAAGGTCCAGCCTAACTCATTGTTAACCCCTGGTGCAATTTTTCCACCACTAACATTACCAATAAATGTTTAAACTGATAAAGCAATAAAAACATTATAAAATTTTTAGGAACCTTTTAGAACATCAATATATCTTTAAAAGGGCTTAGTAACTCCAAAGTTCTTTTGGGTTTAGAAGCCTCAGAGCATGAGCTGGACTACAAATGAAAAAGAGGGGTATATCAACAGGGCCTGTGCAACACAGCAAATGGAAGGTTGTGGAGCAAATAGAGTGTGTGGTCAATTATTCTTGAGCATTCTAAAAGCAATCTGATCCCCATACTCACAGTTGAAATGTAAATAACAAGAAACAAGTTGACCTATTTTAAATAAAAAGTAAACTTGAAATCACTATTTCAAAAGAAGTAAAAGTCAAAAGGATGATTTCAAATTGTAGCATGAATACTTTTCAGTCAAGAAACCATTAGCCACCTTGATATCCTTGTACAGTTCAGTAAACATGTGTTGATTACCAGCTTTGGACCAGGATGTTGAGTGGACACCAGAGTTTTTAAAAAAATGAATGAAAAAGAGAATGATCTCCCTCAGGAAGCTCAAAATCTGTAATAAGAGAATAGATGTATGAAGAGACAAGTGTAACTGCATTAGGTACAGAACTCTGATGGCAAAGTTCAGCAGAGCAGCTAAGATCAGAGCCTCTGAAGAATAAATGGATTCCAGTTATTAGCAGTGTGGCCTGGAGCAAATTGCTTAAATTCTCTGTGCTTCACCTTATCATCTATGAATGGAGACCATCATGGAAACTGCCTCACACTGGTCTAATCTTAGGATACAAACTAATTTATATATATATGAGTCAGCAGAATGGAGCCTGACACATAGTAACTGTGAACTATTATTGTATTCATAACAGCTCCAATCTCAGTGTCCTCATCTGTAACAGGGAGATGGCCTCAAAGGATGAGCATGATGCTTAAGTGGGAACACAAAAGTGCACCATCATGAAGTCTGTTCGGTGGCAAACTGTCACTTTAATAATAAAGTTCCCCACAGAGTGTCTTCCCCACAGAAAAATTATGTGTGAGTTTTCATATTACACAGCAAGGGCCAGTTCCCTTAACTATGACAATGACTCACATTGTACCTTTACAAATATTCATTGTGATGAGGCCAAAATTTCTATTTGTAATCCAACTCACACATGACTCCAAATGAAACCCTTTCAGCTTTCCAAAGTTGAAACACCCTTAGAATACATGTGCCTCTGCTAGGTGGCCAGATGAACCACACACACCCAGCATATAAGGATTAGGACCACAACAATGGATTTCCCATTACCAATTCAGGGCAAACAGAAAGTGCTTCCACCCAAACCCAGGATTAGTAGGGATGGGGCAGTGGAGCTAAATCTGCTGACCCTCAGCCACTGTGTTCATCATTTGCTCTAGTCATTAGCCAGCTCAGCTGATTCTGAGCATAGAAGTCTGAACTGGTGCATGAAATCTAACCAAACTGACAAATGACCTGCTAAGAAGACTTGACCCAATTTTTGGACATGGCCCATCCTTCCTCATCCCTAGACTTCCTCTTCCAGGCTCCTCTCTCATTTTTTTCTACCTGGAACCACCCAGGAAAGCCCACTCAACATACACATATAAAAAGTTTTCAAGCTTGAATGCATGGAAGATTCCTGTCTGAAGCCATGCTCATGTTTTTCATTGAAACTATAAAACAGTAGCTAATAGATGAAGGCATAATGAACATATAGTTCTTCCCCAGCCCCTCAAAGACTCCTGAACAGAACACAGCTCCTGCCCTGTGCAAACAGGACTTCAAATAATTATACTCTATTAATACCACTTTAAACATTACTCATCACTAGAAAATAAAATAAGACTATCTGTGTATTTGAACAGAGTCAATGTCATCCTTCTAATATTTAGGTTCTGGCATGTAAAAATAAGAGAAGAACATTTTCCCTCTTGGCTATGAAATCAGGGGCTGTGCTTATGACTTACTGACAGCTATTAAAAGATAATAGAGAGGATGAAATTGCCCTCTGCCTAACTGGTAGTTCATCTCTATCCCCCAAATCCATTCTATTATGATATAATGTTTTATTATTTATATATCAACAAAAATCCTAAACAAGGATATAGAATTGATGTGGTCTTATTTTCCACTTTTCTGAGGGCCTATCATTTGAATTTGGAATGTTTCAAGTACTGAGAATTAGACAAAGATGAAGTATCATTTCTAATTGTCAAACCAAGTGCTGAAGGAAAACGGCTTCTTTTGGGGTGAGTGGCGGTTCCATTTGGTTGTTTTTCCATTTCTATTACCATTGAAATAGGGCTATAGGATCAACATTTGTGGAACCCATTAGAGAAGGGGAGATGATCCATGGCTGGTTCTAGGATTAAGAACTGGAGGATAATTCCTGAGAGCTGGTGTGATGAGGGAGAGCTGGTTGGGTAGGTGCTTACACTGGCTAGACCCTCCTGGATGAGAGGAGAGGATGGAAAGCACACTGCCAACTCAGTCTGCCTGTGCCACCTTTACGCAAGCCTGGGCATGAAGGAGGCCTCCTGTGGGCTGCTGACCTAGACAGGGTGCTTATTCTCTAGGGCACCAGGGTCAATCCTGGAAGGACACCAACTTGAGGTGGTATTTGGAGCACTGTGATGCATGGAGTTATTGAACATGTTTAAGAAAGCCCATGAAAGTAAGTATTAAGGACAATTAACCTGGCTGTTGTGCACAAAATGGGAATAGGGGTTAATCAGTTCACCTGGGAGGCTGCTACAATGATTTTGGGGTGACAGTTGCAAACTCTTCTAAAAAGACACACCTAGAAAAAAAATGAGGGAAAACAACAGGACATAGTGGTCTGCATGATGGTAAAGATATATATATATATATATATATATATATATATATATTTCTGCTTGAAGTATGTGGTTTGCAACGATTTCCATAGAATCAACAAATTGCCTTGTTAGAATCAGCTTAGGCCTCTGCAGTTAAAGAGGAAAGAAAGCATAGGCTATGGAGGACGCTGCCCACACACTTCCTCGAGGAATGACCCAGTTCCTGTAAGGATGTTGCATCACCCATCTACCTACCATTTGATTTTAAATAAAACACTCTTGCATATTATTGTGAATGAGCTTAAACAAAAACCACAAACACCCCACAAGTAACTTCACAGCTTTGTCTACACCCAGTGCCAGAATGACTGGACCCCTGCAGAGCACTGGCCTCTTCATGTTGCCCTTCAATCACCTTCATTTACAGATCCTGCTTTGTGCCAGCCCATCTCTCATGGGTTGACCAGTCTACACATTCAAGGAGCACAGAATTCACATTCTCCCTTTATAGATACACATATTTAAAGGTTTCCTCTTAGTTATCTCCCAGCTATTGAAAACAAGTCTTTTTTTTTTTTTTACTATTTTTGACATTACAGGATAGTAGTATTTATCATAACTTTGTTCACTCATAAATCTAAAACATCATTCTAATTAAAATAATAAGTCAATTTTTGTTTATGGTTGGATGCCTTTTAGTTCTGGCACAGTTTGGGGCTTTATCGTGTATTCATCTGGCTGAGCCCATTCTTAAGATCCAAACTAATGTAGAGTTTCCAGAAATGCTGCGCCTGCTACTGCTTCCAATCAATGGCTGAATCCTGGACCATGATGATAACTCTCATAACTCAAATGCTAGAACACTGTTTTAGGACCTTGTGAGGAACGGAGTGATGATTACTAGAGTACCTGTCACGGAATATAAATTACCCATAGCTACACCTCACTTAATTAAAATGGAGAAATTAAAATGGAGGTAGATATGGGGGAGCAGAAAAAGGAAAGCAGTCTCACTTGTAATTCTGGTTTTCTGGCCATTCTCATTTTGTAAATTAAAATTATGGAGACTTCTAATCTGACAGCTCTCCCTATAAATCCTCAATGTGGCAAATGCCTACATAAGCCTTTGCCGGAACAAGTCCAGATACTAAAGTGAGACTACATACCAACTGATCTCTTAGAAAACATAAAAGTAAGGAACACTCCAAAATGTATGATAAAATCTGCAAAAACAATGTTTATATTGACCCTTCATCTTCTTTAGAGCAACTTTATTTGGATATTGTAGAATGACCTATTAAACAGAAAGACTTCCATATCAGTGAAAGAAATGCTCCTTTTCTAAGTCGAAATGTCTATAAATTATTTTGAAAATCTGATATGTGAGTTCAAGTTCAAATGAACTACTGCTTTTTAAAAGGTCATGCTTTCAAAAAACAAAGGCTATCCATCACGTGTAGGAAAATTATATTATTTAGAATTTGGATTCCAATTCAAAATGTTAAACTCCCTACAATGTTCTTCTGTGATTTTCCCAAGCTGACTGTGCATAGCCAGCTGACACCCAAGCAGCATCAGACACTGGGCCTGCTCACATCACAGTATTTCACCTCTGCCCCTGTCTAGTCTCTCCTCTCTGGGTACTGTCCTTCCCCCACTAATCCATGGTTACAGCTTCAGTAAGGCACAGCTCCTCTTGGCCTCCCCAAGCCTAAGTCTCCTTACTTCCTTCCCACAGTAAGGGATGGAGGGCAGTGTAACTTGCGTAGAAACCTCTGCTAAGGCAGGAGGAGGAAATCTAGAATTACAAAAGCAGGTTTCTCTATTTGTTCAGGGGGGTCTGAAGATTATTCCTGCACTTGGAGGTACACCCTTCCTCACCCAATCAGAACAGATTCCAGCCTGTGGTGAGTGGCCTTGCATTTCCATGGCTAGACCTGAAAACACAGTCTTATTATCTCATAACTACTATACCATGCACATAAAAACTACATGTCTATTTCAATCCTCCTAGATAATAAATCGAAAGACGTACCTTTCAAAATGTGTCTTACTTGTTAGAACACTACATTTTGACATTTTTTATGCAAAAAAAAAAACACAAAAGAAGAAAGAAGTTTTAGATAAAATGTAAATTCAACTATTTGGTCTGATATTTAGAACATGCTATTATAGACAATCAGGTCCAACAACTGGGTTTGGACAAGCTCAGAAGTATTGCAATATGTGCAATCTTATCAGTGCCAAGATCTCTTCTCTGGCTTGTATGTCCCAATATCTGTCCTGCTTATCTTACCCAAATAATTTGGAAGGGTGAAAGAAGATAAGAATGTGTTTCATCTACTTGAGTAGATTGTTTTCCTTTCAAAATACAAAATGGAGGACAAGTCATTAGGTTTTTTATTATTATTTTAAAAGAAACTTTATATCATTGATTAAGTTAAAAGCATTTAAAATTTGAGGATTTCAACATCTGGAAGAAAGGAGGCTGGTGGAACAATATTGTCCATATCTCAAAGTTGAAAAACAAAAGGGACATAAATATTTCATCCAAAGTGACATGAGTTCCAGTTCACTTGGGGGTGTAATGTTTTCCCATAACTTCTTCAGATTTTTGAACCCCTTCACAAGTGAAGAATATTGTCTTTAGCATTCCTGTTCTCCTCTAATCCACTTTGGATGTGTAGTAATGTGCTTATTAAAATTTTATACCCTGTTAGAGTAGTATAAGGCCCAGGTCTTTTTCAAAGAACCCTGGTTTAAGGGTTTAGAGTTCCTGGTGTTATGGACTGAATCCAAATGTTTAAATCATACCTCAATACCTGAGAATGTGACTATATTTGGAAATAGGGTCTTTAAAGATGTAATTAAGTTTGAGTGAGGTCATTGAGTTGGCCCTAATCCAATCTGACTATTGTGCTTATAAAGAAGAGGAGATTAGGATACAGACATTCAAGAGGAAGAATGCTTTGTAAGCATGAAGATGGCCATCTACATGCCAAGGAGAGAGGGCTCAGGAGAAACCAACAACAGCTTGATTTTGAATTTCCAGCCTCTAGAACTGTGGGATAATAAATGTCCGTTGTTTAAGGCACCCAGTCTATGGTGTTTGTACAGCTACCCGAGCTGAATAACATTCCTTGTGTGTATGTGTGCCCACCCAGATCTCATTTATCCTGTCAACATAAGGTTTTCATTATCACAGTTTTGACAAGTGGCAGGTAGTGTGACATAAATCTGGCAGAAGTAAGACATTCTAACTTGCCGAGTCATTGAAGTTCAACTTTCTCCACTTTCTGGCTAGAATGTGCAGGGGCCAGAGAGGCCCTGAGATACAAGCAAACAGAGGAATCTGAGTGGGAGGCAGGGAAGGAGAGAATCAGCAAACCCTTCCTATACAAGCACACATCCTGCCTTGGGGAGAGATGGTTTCTCGAAGCCCAGTGACTGATTGGAATACTGCAATGTGAGAATGTTAGGATCAAACTGATGGATCAGAATTCAGGACTGAAAGGAAAGACAACTTGATTTATAAAATAACATAGAAACTTCTGGGGAGGCAAAAACCTTGGGAACTGATATGCTAGTTGTTATCCTTATAAATAGAAATTAACTGTCATATCAAACAATGGGATGGGTTTCACATCCGAAATCAAATATGTCTTTTTTACAACCAGTCTTCCATAGTGACACTCAAAAGTTGAAAAGCTTAGTTTTTGTCTTATTTTCCCTGTTCATCTGAACAACTGGTTGCTTTTTCTTTTGTGTTTGCTAAACTTTCTATATTTCCTTATTTTCTTTAAAACCAAAGGCTCAACAGTTTTAAATTAAGATGAAAAAAACACATCTTGTTTATGGTAAAAAAAAATAATAATTCCAGATATTTCTCAATCACTGACAAACTCTCAAATAGTGTATTTCTATCAATTTAAATATTTCAAGTATTTACTTACAAAATGGAAGTCAACACGACCTCATCAGCTGACACCAGTTGGTTGTGGATGTCCAGAAAATGCTGACGAGGTGCTGCAGCTTTTTGTGTTTCCTACTGATGAATGAAGGGAGACAGAAATAGAATTTCTTGGCAATTGGTGGCATGTCTCAACAAATGCAATCACTTCCTTCTATTGCAGAAAAGGAAGTACTGATACAAGTTGCCCCAGAAAGATAAAATGTACAGAGGGCTTTGTGCGGGAAGGAGGTGAACACCAGGCCTGGGAGTAGTGGTAAACAGAATGAAATGGATAGGAGACTGGAGTGACCAATGCTTACTGTGTCCTGAATAAGAGCTATTGACAGGTTGACATCCATCAGTAATCAATTACTTGGATCATAAATGCCTCTTCTATTCTCATACGGTGTTGTTTATTAACTTATGGTTGTTTTTTCCTTTATTGATTATGTCAATAACTCTTTACTCAGAATATATCAGTTGTCAGGCTCTGTTTCCAACTTGGGAATTGCAACAGGGACAAACAGACAAGAATCTCTGTCCTTACAATCCGCTCTTAGCATATCAAATCATGCAGCTTTTGAAATGGGATCTCATAATCAGGTTTCCTGAAATTTAAGGTTAAAAATTAAGATCTGAGTTATGTTTTGACTTCATGAAATATCCTAAATGACAATAGAATAAATAGTGTGCATATTTCCCCCTTGAGGGTGGTATGTGCAACCTTACCAGAGATGAGTAGACATCATCTCATCTCATGGGCAAGTTCTGTTTCTCCAATATCATTTAGGACTTCTGGGAGAGACATTCTATCTCTTCCCTTGGAGTAGAATGGGATGTTAATGCAATTATGGGAATTTTTGCATTCATTTCATCACCATGAGGAAAATCAACTTGATAAAGATCAGTAACGGGGCTAGGTAAATCCAAGAGAATCACAAAGGATTGGAGCTAGATGTCTATTCCAACCGTACTTAAATACTGTCCTACATGCAGATTTATCTGTCATGTGGGCCCATAAATGTCATAAATTGCTTAACTACATTGTGTAATACACAAATTCTTTGACACTTGTCCCTGCAAAGTTTATGTCTAATTTTCTCTTTCCTTAAAAGTGGACCAGACTCAATGACTTGTTTCTAATGAATAGAATGTGGCAGAAGTGATGGTATGTGACTAACGAAGTGAGACCATAACAATGTTGCTACTTCCATGTTGTTCTGTCTTGGATGGCTAACTCTGTGGAAAACCAACTGCCATAAGGATGCTCAAGCAGCCTATGGATAGGTGCATAAGAAAGTAAAGTGAGATTTCTTGCTAAAAAACAACAAAAAATGTGCCCTCTGTTTGAACAAGCTATTGTGGAGACTGATCTTCCATCCCCAGTCAAGCCTTCAGGCAATGAAGCCCCTGCTAGCATCCTGATGGCAACCTCCTGAGAGATTCCAACTAAACTGACTCTCAGAAACTTAAGGGAGAAATAAATGCCTACTGTAACTTTAAACTAGTAAGTTTTAAGGTAATTTTTGTTATGCAGTGGTAGATAAATATTGCAGATTTTGGTAGTAGAAGTGAGGTAACACCAGAAAGCAGGAAGAAGCTAGAAAGATATCAAGAAGAATGTAAGTAAAAACCAAAAGAACCTGAAAAACCTTTGTCAGTAGATATCTGCTGGTTCGGGAAGAGGCTGTAGGGAAAGGCTTAACATAAACTGAAGGAAATGCTATTGAAATAAGAGGAAAGGGATCCTGCTAAGCTAGGGCAGAAAGTTTAGCAATATTGTCAATTTCAGTAATATAAAAAATAGGAATATACCTCATGTACTTGGTAATAAGCTAAGGGGATTTCCAGGCAGAGTTTTAGAGATGCAACTGGGCTGCTTCTTGCTACAAATAGGAAAATGTGAGATAAGACAGATTAACTAAAGGAAGGACAGATAAACAAGAACAAGCAAGAACTTGCTATGATTAAAAATTCCCTGCCTATCATGATGATAAACAATGCTACAATAAAGAAATTACTCCCAGGCCAAAAAAAAGTCAAGAACATATTACAAAGTTAAAGGCAAGTTCTGATTTCAAAATCCTTTGTTAAGTCTCAGAAAGATCTAAGGTGAGGTCCAAAAAAATCCACCTGGTCAAACAATAAGGCTTTTAGAAACTTAAGGAATGGTTCCTCAGAAATCCCAGCAGAAGCTCAAGGTAAATTTGAGATTATCTTAAATAAATTTCTGAGTCTGGCCTTGGTCAAATAAAATATATCTCCATAAGATTCATAAGAGACCCATGCCATTTTCAAGAGAATTATAGCAGCAGAAATACCACCAGCTTATACTGGAAGGGACAGAGGTTATTCAAACAGAGATAAGTTCTTTGGACTCCAAACTTCTGAGAAGACTCCTCAGCTTGGCACTCAGCCCACATTCCTCAGGGGGAAAAAAAGGATGATTCAGGACAAAATGAAGAACCAAGAGGGCAGAATCAGAAGTCATGGGGAATTATTCACACACCTTGAGTCCTAATTAAGGAAAGTCCAGCCTGTGTCCTGGGGATTTCAAAATTGCTATGCAGCAGTGGCTCCTGTGTGCTCCTGTTGGAATGGAAACACCTATGGTGGTTGTCTTGTGCCTGCCACACCATTATCCACTGGAGTTATGTGCTTTGTTTAGCTCAAAGACCTTCAGGTCAGGAGGTAAATCCAAAAAGCTTAACTCCATTAACAGCACCAATGAGATGGGAAGGAAATTAGGTGAGTGTATTTTCCATGTGAGAAGGTATTTTTTTTTCTAACTAAGCTTAGAAATTTATGGAGATTTTAATCAAACTTCATAAAATAACAAATCTTTAATTTGGCTTTTAAAGTGTTTTATTAAAAGACATTATGATTTGCATGGTGCTCTGGACTGAATTATGTTCTTCCAAAATTCATATGGTGAAGCTCTCACCCTAAATATGACTGAAATAAAGAAGTAATTAAAGCTAAATGAGGTGATAAGGGTGGAGCCCTGATCCTATAGGATTAGTGTCTTTAAAGAGACTCCAGAGAGCATATTTGCTCACTTTCTGCTATCAGAGGGCACAGTGGCAAGCTGGCTATCTATAGGCTCTTACCAGAAGCTGAAATGGCCAGATTTCTGTTTAAGTCAGCCAGTGTGGTATTTTGTTATGGTAGCCACAGCAGACTATACACATGGTATCATTAATCTTTGGGGATAAAAGCATTAATGATCATGGCCTGATCACACCTATTTTATTAGTTTTGAGTCCATTGTTCCTGAACTGTCCGGCTTTAGCAGCCTCCAGGTTTTAACATGGGACACTATGAAATGAAGGTAGATTTACTATAAATTCATGAAACTTAAGGCATTAACTGTAATTTGATAGGCTGTGTTGGAAGTTTCAATTAAATAAGAAATTATAAGCTTCCTATTTATACACATGATGTGTAGTTTCAATTATTTTCAAATGTATTATTAAATGGAAAACAGATGATATGCAGGCAAAAAATAATTGAATATCAAACAAAATAAAAAGATGTGTATTGAAAGTAAAATCCTTGTTCTGACATAGAGAAGAAAATCAATATTTTTACAGAATATACCAAAAGCAGTAATTTCTCAAGAGTAAGAAATATATTTCAAACAGAAGCCATGAAAAAGCTTTTGAATTATCTCATAATACAAATAATAAAGAGGAATGCATCATCAGAACCTATTAAAAAATGTTCAACTTTTGCTGATTTGATACAAAATTCTAGTATTGACTAAGATACCATTAAATACATACTATACCACTAGAAATGGGACATTTTTTTGAAAAATTGGTTAATGAGTCTCATCAACCAATTCAATTAGTCTTAAGTGAAATAAAACAAAAAAGACAATCTTGAAATACTCTGGAATCTTATTGTTTACAAAGGAAAAAAATGATGCAGGACTTCACCAATTTTACAGCACACCATGGATATATATGCCATCACCATTACAAATTGTAAAGTTGAAAGATAGTTTTCTAAACTATCTATATATATAAAACCCTAATATGCAAATAGACCTAACAGTAGAACAACTGAATAACCTGTCACTATGATGTGCGCTGACCACCAGGGGGCATGCACAGAACATGGCGGGAGTCAGCAGCAAGCAGCCGAGCACAGAATATGGCAGACATCGGCTGCGGTGGGATGGTGGAGCAGGTTAGAGGAGGCACCAGACCAAGGGAGGGCACAGGTAACTGTCATCGGGGTGAGCCTCTGGTGGTTACTGAAAATTCTTTTCTCCCATGCCCCGTACTCGCACCTGCTGCTGGTGCCAGTCCCACTCACACACATTGTCAGCATCCAGCACTGGCCCCGATTGCTCGGCACCATCAGCGGGTGCAAGCCGCGGCTGTTGGCCCCAATCACCCCTCAGGGCTTCTCCACCTCCCCCTACGAGGGGTGGTTAGGGCAGGCAGCCACCTCTCGCACCCGCTGCTGGTGACGGCCCTTCTCACACCTGCTGCCAGCACCAGAGCTGCCGCTCGCACCCATGCCGGCCCTGCTCACACTTGTTGCCAGTGTCTGACGCCGGTCCCAATTGCTCGGCACCATCAGCAGGTGCAAGCAGCAGCTGCTGGCCCTGATCGCCCCTGAGGGTTTCTCCACTTCCCCCTGCTCCTGAGGGGTGAATGGGGTAGCAGCCACCTCTCACACCCAATGACAGTGCCGGCCCTGCTTGCACCTGCTGCTGGCGCTGGCCCCAATCACTCCACGCCATCAGCGGGTGCAAGCCGGGGCAGCGCCATCAGCATGTGGGACTGGAGGCAGCGGGACCAGGGCTGCATGCAGACAGGGGACCAGGGGCCATGGTAGGAGGGGAGGATGAGCCAAGGCCTGCCCCTGTGCCCACCACAGCCTCGCGGCCCACAGTTCCTTTCAAGGTGCACAAATTTGTGCACTGGGCCCCTAGTTAATTTAATATTCTATTTGTCATGCTAGAGAAAAAACTATATTTTTCTATTCTATTAGAAATACTATAACAAATCTTTGCATATGAAAAACCATTGAGTATGCTACCAAATGTTAATTGTTTCAGAGATATATTAAGCAGCCAATTAAAAGCAAATTGTGTTAATTTTTTAAATTTTGTAATTTTTAATGCTTTTATAAAAATTGCAATTTTCATCATTCCTCTTCTCCTTATAATTACAAATTCACTATAACCCAGCCAGTGTGGTTCCGAGGTTGAGCATTGACCTATGAACCAGGAGGTCATGGTTCAATTTTTAGTCAGGGCATATGCCTGGGTTTTAGGCTCAGTCCCCAGCAGGGGCGTGCAGGAGGCAGCCGATCAATGATTCTTTCTCATCATTGATGTTTCTACCTCTCGATCCCTCTCCCTTCCTCTCTGGCACACAGCCCACATTCCTCAGGAAAAAGAAAAAAAAAAGGATGATTCAGAGCAAAATGAAGAGCCAATAGGGCAGAATCAGAAGCCACAGAGAATTATTCACACACCTCGAGTCCTAATTAAGGAAATTCCAGGCTGTGTCCTGGGGATTTCAGAATTGCTATGTAGCAGTGGCTCCTGTTTGCCCCTGTTGTAATGGAAACACCAATGGTGGTTGTCTTGTGCCTGCCACACCATTATCCACTGGAGTTATGTGCTTTGTTTAGCTCAAAGACCTTCCCGTCAGGAGGTAAATCCAAAAAGCTTAACTTCATTAACAGCACCAATGAGATGGGAAGGAAATTAGGTGAGTGTATTTTCCATGTGAGAGGGTATATATATATATATATATATATATATATATATATATATATATTTTACTAGTTACTTTTTTAATTTTTAAAAAAGAGTCCCCTAAGATGTATGTTTCATACCCTACAAAGTAGGATCCATTATGTTAGGTTAACACTTGTGAGTGGTTACACTTTCAAGAATCTTTAAGGGATAAAGGAAAAAGAGCAATGAGGAGAAATTGAGTTATTTTTCTTTTTTTCACTTTACTCTAATATGGCTTTAACTATGTAATTTTCCCAAAGAGATAACCTTATGTTAACTCTATGATAAACACACACAAATAAATAAAAACAAAATTATTAAGATACATATCCCTTTAATTAAGAAGAGAAAAACTATGATTTATTTATTTCAAAGTTAATGTGCATTTCAAAAATGAAGAGCTGCTAAAATGAGAGAAAAGGTATTTCCTCATGGCTGGGGTAAGAATGGCAGATCGATGAGGGAGGAAGGGGCCAGGCGAAGCTTTCCTCAGTCCCCTTAGGCTGAAGCTTCATCTGTCAAGCCATCTTAACCTTGTGAGCATTGGACTGTCATTCCCAGTCCAAACCACAGGGACACCATGGATGAACATACCAGGACATTAACAGGAGGCATTGGCAGACTTTCAGATGCAGGTCAGTTTTAAGTCTCTGATTCATGTAGATAGATAAAATGCTTTTTATGAATTTTCTATGGAGATTAGGCAAACAATCAATTCACTATGGCAAGATTTCTAGTAGTAGGTAAGGCCTTCCATACTGTGAGTGTAACAAGAATCTCTGCTTTGATCCAGGCCAACAAAAGTGGTTTGAACATTAAATAATAGAATAAAATATTTTAAAAGTGAATAGCACATTTTATTAACGACATGGTTGGAACACATCAACAAGAAACTAATGCATGTTTTTCTAGAAATATTTTTTTTGATAAAGTGTAAGTAACTCTCCTTCATGGGTTTGTTTAGCTGCCATGTGCTTCAGACAAATAGGAATTTATTAAATGCCTTAAGAGTGGAGCTTTTTAGAAAAATATCAAGTGGAACTAAAACTTGAGAAGCGGAAGAAGAGGATGATGAGGAGAAAGGAGTGGAAGATGGGAAAGGGAGAAGTGATGATTCTAAGACAGTGATTTTCAAGGACACTGGTGTGCCTCAAGAGGTTTTAAAACATGCAATACCTGACTATTTAGTAGGGGGCCTCTTTTCCCTTAGAATGGTGAATTTAAAAAAATGACAACAGTCAACACAACATTAGTCATCTGGTGTGAATGAAGCAAAACTATACCTTTTTTTTTTTTGTTGTCAGATTGGCAAAAAATATATTTTTGGTTTGCCGCAAAATTTTAGTAATTAGTTCATGTGTTCCAGGAGATGAAAAAGGTTGAAAATCACAGCTCTATAACATGACAGGAAATTGAGACCAATGTAAGTTTCATAAAGTCACATCAGCAAATAATATATCAAGAACCACTAATAGAGACGCACAGAGGGTGCCAGCAAGTGAATGGCATGTCTTCTTTCTAAGTTATGTGGTTTCTGATCATTTGTTTTCAGAGAGAACATAATTTATTTGTCAACTGATGGATTGCATATTTTATAGCAAGTTACTGATATTTTCCATATAATTTAGAAAAAAGTTGTAAGTACTTCAATGAAATTCTATAATATTCCAAGTTTTCTCAGGCCCTGCACCAATTAAAAAAAAACACAACAACAGCAAAAACCTATGAATATTTAAACAAAAAGTTCCAGGTCTTTGGAGTATTTATACTCTGAATGTTGAAATGACTGAATTAAGAGTGGGGGTACTTATTCTTTTGCTTTTTTTGCCTGAATACCAATCCACAATCTGATTGTCTCTTGAGAGAGGGCTGTGTCTTGCAAGCTTTCATATTAGGAATGTGCCTGAGGCTGCTTTACTCTGGAATAGTCTCAGATCTAAAAGTTCCTCTGCCTAAAGTGGCAGCTGTAAGTTTTGCCTCACTGGAAGATTTAGAATGCTATATAAAATGTTACCACTCTAGCCCTCACTGGTGTGGCTCAGTAGATAGAGAGTTGGCCTGAGGACTGAAGGATCCTGTGTTTGATTCCAGCCAAGGGCACATGCCTGAGTTGCAGGCTCCATCCTGGGGGTTGGGAGGGGAGTGGAGGAGCAGCTTGCAGGAGGCAGCCAATCAATGATTCTCTCACATCATTGATCTCTCTCTCTCTCTCTCTCTCTCTCTCTCTCTCTCTCCCCCCCTCCCTCCCTTCCTCTCTGAAATCAATAAAAATATTAAAAATAAAATAAAAATTTACCGCTCTATTAGATTGCTAATTATGTACCCATCTCTGATTTGACTCTCCTTAAATGATAGGATTTGCTGTCCTAAAGGTGATGTGAGTTTTGCTTGAAATTCTGCAGACTACCCAGATGCAGTGAAAAAAAAAAAAAAAACAGGAAGGGTTTTGTGCAGTGACTGAAAAGTTAAATGCTTTTAAGTTTTGAGAATTAATATTTCTAACTCAAGTAGTCTTCTGCTTGACTATATATTATGGAATAACCTTAGTATTTTCAAAATTGGAATCTAACTTTCAGGGATGTAGGCACTCAGTATGGTATTATTTGCTCTTTCCTTGCTAACCCTAGATATGGCAGCTCTTTAATGTGCTTTAAAAAGCAAACATATATTACTAAGGAAATAAAAGTTATTTATAATCACCTTGTCATAATTCTTAAGGTGTTCTAGAACCATTTGTATTCCATTTAATGTAACATCATTCCATTCTATTGTTTACACAATTATTCAGAGATGACTGCAGAAGTAAAAGGAAAATAAACTTGCATTTCACAAAAAAACCCAACAACCTATGAAAAGATTTAATGCTGCACTTATCTCATTCTGTCAATTCACTAATAATATCTATGGATACATAAACTAATGGAAAAATATTTCCATCTATTTCATTATGATACAAATTTCTAATTAAATATTTTTATTTGCTGAATAAAACTGGTATAATATATTTATTATTTTGATCAATCTTGTGCAAATATTAATTATGATGATATTACAGTGTAGAAAAATGTAACATTTAGAGATATATGGGAAAATTAATATATTTTATTTATATGTTTCTTCATAGAGGGATTATGAAACAATCAATAAAAATGTTCAAGAAAATATAAAAATTAAGATAAAATTCTATGGAGGAATAAAGCTGAACTACAAGTCAAAGAGAGAAAGGAACACTGTCCAATTTCCTATAGTTGAATTATTTGTTTGTGCATTTTTTAAATAGCCAATTTGTTTTTATTGATTTTAGAGAGAGAGGAAGGGAAAGAGAAAAAGAGAGAGAAATATCAATGTGACAGAAACATCAGTTGGTTGCCTTTCAGACATGCCCACACCAGTGATCAACCCTGCTGAAGGCTAATTCCAGCAAGTCATAATAAATGTGAGAAGCCCTCAAAAGGTTGAATGGACTCTTTCAGTAGGGCTGAAAATCTGCATATATTATTGCCTGGCTGGAATAGCCAAAAGCAGTTGCCCCAACCTGATAATCTTTTTATTGTTTACCAAACCTTACCTTTGATATGTATATCTGCTTTTCTTGAGGGTAAATGTGTTACTAAAAAGTCCTGGGTGTGGAGATTTGAGGAACTTAGTCACTAGAACTAAGTTTCCGGCTGGCCCCCCATAAAGCCTTCCAAATTCATATTTCTTATCTAGCCTCTTTATTAATTTACTCACAGCCCTTCTCCAGATTCCTGAACCCTTCTAGATGCTGAGAATGACCCCAGTACAACCCGAACCCTGGGTACGTGCCCTGACTGGGAATGGAACCAGCCACCTTTCAGTGAGAAAATGATACTCCAACCAACTGAGACATCTGGCCAGAGCTGTGAATTTTCTCTTAATAGATGAAAGATGATTGTGCTAAGTCATATAAGCCAGAGAAAGACAAATACCATATGATTTCCCTTATATGTGAAATCTAATGAACAAAATAAACTGATGAACAAAATAGAACCAGAGGCATGGAAACATGAAACAGAGGGAAGAATCTAAGAGGAAAGAGGGGAGAGGGAAGAGATTAACCAAAGAACTTATATGCACACTAGAGGCCTGGTGCACAAAATTTGTGCACTGGGCGGGGAGGTCCCTCAGCCCGGCCTGCGCCCTCACACAGTCCAGGACCCCTCGGGTGATGTCTGCCTGTTGGGAGGATTGGGCCTAAGTCAGCGGTCAGACATCCCTCTCACAGTTTGGGACTCTGGGCTCTCACAGTCTGGCACCCCTTGCTTCTTATTGCCCGCCTGCAGCTGAGATGGTAAAGACTCCCGCCACCTCCTCTACGCTTGCCAGCGCTGAGCCAGGCTTCTGGCTGAGTAGTGCTCCCCTTATGAGAGCATACTGACCACCATGGGGAAGCTCCTGCATTGAGCATCTGCCCCCTGGTGGTCATTGCTCATCATAGCAACTGGTCGTTCCACCAGTGGTTCAGCCATTTGGTAGATTTGCATACTAGGATTTTATTATATAGGATAAGCATTGCCCATGAACACAGACAATAGGGTGGTGGAGACAATAGAGGGTCAGGCAGGAACCAAGTGGTGAGGGGCAAAGGGAATAAAGGGGGTGACATTTGTAAAACTCTCCTCAACAATAAAGATTTATTTAAAAACAATATCATAGCTTTGTTTTTATTTGTCCATATTATCATACACTGAAATTGTATCACTTGTAACTATTGAAACTTATAAGGCAAATTTTGTTAGTTTAATAATGATTGCAAATTATTTAACTATAAAAATAATAACTATTTGCAAAATAATAAGGTAAAACAGTGAAAAAAATTGTTGAAGATCACTCTTCTAAAGCATCATCCTTTCTGAACAAAACTATTTGAAAGCTAACTTTTTAAAAAACTCATTTAAATATATTTTCCCTGCCCCATTTTTCTTAAAATAGTGATCAATGAGAAATATATTTTATGTTTGTATGATGAAGTATATATTATTTTATTGAATTAACTTATAATTTCAAATGATTTTCTTTCTTGATGCTATGTTTCTGATAAGGCTTATTTTGTTTTAATTTTATAAATCCACTCAAAGTAAATGTTGAACCTTTTCTTTCATAATGTGTTTTATACACATGTTTTAACAAAAACATGCAACAGTTTAATAGAAACATGGGTGCACACACATTTAAAGAACCTTAACTTTAAGAACCTTAGAAATTTATTAGTTTTTATAGTCTTAAATAATTATTTTCTTTAGGCATACAAAAGAAAATAAGTTAAATCCCCATAGATAGTTGAAAGGTGTAGCATAAAGCACATAGATATAACCATCTGGACACATATGGAGAGGAGCAAAATATAACTTTAACTGATATGTTCTGGTCTGAGCAGATGTTTCCAAACCCACATGGAGGATCTGAATCTGAAAATAACACGCCATTTCCAGGGGCAGCATTACAATTACCATCAACAAACTGCTAGTCATTAAAACGAATAAAGGCTTAAAGACAGAAATGTTTTTATAAGGAAAGTGGGTCATAACACACCCTTTAGGACACTGCCTTGTGGTGGTAGATGCCCCCTAATTGTATATAAATGCTACTCTACTCACAATTATATTTTTAAAAATTCCCAAATCCAGAAAGTGAGGCAAAGTTGTGTGGTGTGTGTGTGTGTGTGTGTGTGTGTGTGTGTGTGTGTGTGGTGTGTGCTAACAGTTATGCAACAAAGACATGTAGCCCATGCTAAATTCCTTCCCATTTCACGCTTCCTCCTCTCAGCTGAAACCTATGAATAACACTTCCTCTTTCAGATACATTCCGTTCTGGTCTTGCCCATGAATTGTTATGAGATTCTGATGCTGCCATTTGGATGTCATCATCCAGCCCTTTGACCTGCACTAACGCCCTCCTGTTTCAGATTAATGCCCAGCATATCATCTGTAAGAACTGCTCCAATATATTTAAAAGCACAAATTGGAGAGGAATCAGTAAGATTGAGAGAAATTAAGGACTCGAGAAAAAAAAATAATCACAAACATTTACATTTGTTTGTCAATTTGCTCTGTGTGTGTGCATTGGGGGCTTTTCCCGGCTGCAGAAGTGATGTACAAAAAAGAGCAAATTCCTCTTTGAGGCTGTGGGCTGCAGTTGGACACCTGAGGAGGTCACAGTGTTGGGTGATGAGAGTAGACGAGAAGCAGTGCTGGAGGGCAGGTCTGGAATTGGTCTTGGAGCTCAGGTGTGCTGAAGGCTCAGGGGTCTGGGATGGCACCTAGGAATGCACATTTTAGGAAAAAACATGGGAATGTAGAGAAAAGAAAATACAGATTCAAAGTTTTTGAGTTAAATGGGTTTTAGAACCTATTAAGACAATTGACTTCACTCAGACAGAAGCTCAGAAATTTTAAGTAATTTACCCACAGCTTGTCCAGGCTGTTGTTTCTCTATTGGACACACATTTCTCTGCCCGCTGTGAGGTGTGTGTGTGTGTGTGTGTGTGGTGGGGGTTTATGCAATTAATGGCCGGGAAAAGGAAGATGAAACTCTACAGTCTGAAGGAGCATGCTAGAAGGAACATTGTCAAATACGTAGTTTTATTTTTAATTTTATTTTTTTTAATATATTTTCATTTATTTCAGAGAGAAAGGGAGAGGGAGAGAGAGATAGAAACACCAGGCTCCTCCTCACCTTCTGTGGAAAGGGCTTGGGGACAGAGGCCTGAGCAATCAGGCACACTTGTAATTTATTTTCATGTCTATCCCATACAACATTTCTCTGCTAGAGTGCTTTACTAATTGTGATGATCTGCTCATCACCTATTTTATTTATTTATTTATTTTAATATATATTTATTGATTTCAGAGAGAGGGAGAGATGGAAACATCAATGATGAGAGAGAATCATTTATCGGCTACCTTCCGCATGCCATCCCTCCCCGCCCCCGACTGGGGATTGAGCCCCCAACCCTAGCATGTACCCTTGACCAGAATCAAACCTGGGACCATTCAGTCCACAGGCTGATGCTCTAGCCACTGAGCCAACCTGGCTAGGGCACTAAATGCGTAGTTTTAAAGGTGCCATTTTCACAAAATCTGTGACAAGTCATTGAAGACACACTTTGAGTAAAAGGAGGATCCATGTGGAAAAGTGGGGAGCGATACTGATATTGATAACAAAGACTCAACCAACATGTGTGTGTTTGTTTGTCTTTCCAATGAACAAAGTGCTTAGCAAAGGGCCCAGCCTTGAAATAAGGGGACAGGGGCCCTGGGAAGGAGGGCTGGACGACTTGAAACTCCTCCGAAGAACAGAAAAATGGGATTCCCCAAGCATGCTTAGCTCAGGTTCCTGAACATTTAGAAATAGGATTCCATAATACTGAGTATCTGATTCCAAAAAGGAACCAGAAAACAGAGAGCCTCCCCCTGGATCCTATTTAATTAAAGTCACCAGTTTCCCGGCAGAAAGTCACATGGAGCATGACTTCAGCAATTTTCCTGAAGTCTGCAAGGGAAAAAATGTGGCAGCATGTTTACCTAAAGCAGGTAGAAATTCCCAACACACTGCTAAGCTCTCTAGCTTTGATTCTCTGGCCTCCTGAAAATCCCCTTTTGATGATACTGTGACTGTACTCTGAATATGTAAGGAATTTACAAAAAGTAGATATTTCTTTTCATGTAGAAGTTAGAGGAGTCAGATAAGGAAGTCATATATATTAACTTCTGACATAATATATTCTCATTTGACATTAAATTTAGGGTGTTTTAATTAATGTCACAATCTATATAATAAAAGGCTAATATGCAAATTGTCCCCGGGGGAGTTCGACCAACCAGGAGTTAGACTGCTCACTATGATGTGTGCTGACCACCAGAGGGATGCAGAATGAAGGACGGCCCCAGCTGGCAGCCGGCAGCCATGGAAAGGAAGTCCCAATTGACCCTGATCTCCAGCCAGGCCTAAAGACTCTCCCTGTGCACGAATTTCATGCACTGGGCCTATAGCAAAAAATAAAAGGCAAAAATCAAATATCAAGATAAGGATCACTCTTGAATATGCTGTATAAGCCTATGTGCCTTTTAAAATTTTCTGAAGAAGTGAACAATTGACATAGGAAAGTCTGTCTTTTCATTATCACAAAACTGGCAATTGGTGTAAATGGTGTCCTTTTTAAAATAACTAAGAACAATTTACTTTCAGTTATTTTAATATTCTTGTTTCTTCTATAATTTCTCACAGAATGCTGTCCATAGTTGCTTACTAGGATTAAATCAGAATTTTCACTCAAATTAAAAAGTACAAGTAATTCATTTCCAATCCTATAAAAAGCTAATATATGAATTGTATCCTTGAGTGGAAGTTCGACTGGGAGTTCAACCAGGGGGTGGAGCCAGCCGGCCAACCACTCCCAACCCCTCCCCTCGGCCAGCCCCGCTCCCCATCACACCACCCCCCCCCCATGGGGGCAGGCCAGGTGGACCCCATCCATGCACGAATTCGTGCACCAAGCCTTTAGTCTATAATAATAAAAGAGTAATATGCTAATTAGACCTGACATCCTTCCGGATGTCATTCCAGACAAAGCTGGAGCTGGAGGGAAGCTCTGTGGGCAGCCAGAGGGAAGCCAGTGCAGCAGTTGGGGGAAGGAAGGCCTACTCTTGCATGAATTTCATGCATTGGGCCTCTCGTAGATACATAAAATCAAATGGTAAAATTGCAAAGCTTATTGTTTGGTTTTTTTTCTTAACTCCCCTTATACACTGGCCATGATTATGATTTAGGCTTAGTAGCACATAGTAAAAAGGTAAATAATTGACATAAAAGAAATAACCATACAGCCCATTTCTTGGGATTAAAGTTTGACATGCTATCTCTTGTATCTGATATCATTTGCTTGAAATGAGGATGGGAATATATTGTAACTAGAATATATAACAAAAACCTTTATGGCTTTGAATAATACATTACTTCTTACCAGAGTGAAATTAATTTAAAGTTATAAAAAAATTAATTCAAAGCTTTTCTACTTTCCTTTTAAGAAGGAATCTGTCTATTCCACCACTGCATTTAGAGAATGAAGAAATAAAATTAAAGTAAATAAGATTTCCATGGTACTGAGATGCATTGTCTGGGAAATATCTGTGGTGCAGAACAGAGTACAGATGTGGGGATACAACTTTATATAAACAAGTGGTTATCTAAACCTCCCAGGCCTGCAAACTAAAGTTTGGACTTTCCCACAAATAGGCAGCAGGCTTTCCTACAAGCATCTGCCTGGAGGTCTGTTGTGGGACTGTAAATCCCATGAGCCTGATGCACTGGGAGGCAGATTCCACCAGCTACATTCCTGCCTTTCTCACTAATACCAGACACTCTGCTCTCAACCATCAGAGACCAGCAAATGAAGCTCACGTGCAAGACAGAGGCCTCTCACTGGTCCTCATCAACCTCAACAAGTTATGCGAGACGTTCTTAGTTCTGACAGTTTGGCTGCTTGTACAGTCAGTACTGATGGATGATGTTTCTAAAGCTGAAAGGGGACCTGCCACCCCAAAATATGCAGAATTAGATATTGATTATTTTGAGCTGCAAGCACTTGAGATTCAGCACACTTGGAAAGGGCTCTCAGACCTCCCTCTTTCTGCTTAATAGCAGGCCATCCAGTTTCCCGTGAGAAAGGTGCCCTCCCCGGTCCAGGAAAAGCAAAACATTCCTACCCCTGCCAGAATGGACGTGGACACACACACCTGCTAAAATAACTCTGATCTTCCCTGAGTCCCCCAGAGAGCTCCTAGTCCCTGCCCACAATGTACTGTCCTCAGCCTGAGCCACCTTATCACATCCCTACTACTTGCCATTCTTTGTGCACAAGGTACATAAACTTTTGGGACTATGGTTTCTTTGGGTTCATTTTTCTTCAGAAGACTCCTTTGTGCACATTAAAATATGAGATACATTTGTATGTTTTTCTCCTGTTACTCTGCTCATGTCAGTGTAATTCTTGGTCCAGCCACAGAACCTGAGCGTGTAGAAGGAAGTTACTCACCCCCCACAAGATCATCTTCCACTCACACAGAATTGAGAAGAGTTCCTCTGTCTTCACCCTTTCATGTTCCTGAGACACAGATACTTCTAATAGGTGGTGACTTCAAGGCTTGGTGGTTGGGGAGTCAGGGAAGAGGACAGGGTCTTTTCTGGGGAATGCCTTTTTCTTTCGACATCTAAATTACAACCTGATTTTTGATGCATAGGGATATTGTACAATATGAATTACTCAACATCTGAGTGTCCAGCTCAATAGATATTTAACTCCTTTTATAGCAAGTGATATATCAGACATTGGACACTGTAATAACATGAAAGTATATAATACCTAAATCATGCATACTTAGCACTTTATGTTTGAAAAGCACTGTTATATACATTAATTCCATCATTATCAGAACTCTGTGAGCTTCAAAGTGCAGTTTGTCTGAGTCATCCAACAAGCAAGCTACAAAACACTGAAACCACTACCACTGTCCATATTCACTGTGACAGAGCTATTAAGAGATTTATGGTTCATTACGAGTCAGGGATGAAAACTGGTATTGGATTGTGAGACCTTCATGTTCAGTGATAATGAGGAATGAAAGGGTCCACTTTTTGTCACACAAATCATCAGCGATGAGCTGCTAGACCCCTATTACAATCACCATTCCTTTGTGTGCATCACACTTGGTAAAACAATCTCACACTATTATAACACACATTATGTGTTCATCGCTTCACAAAAGCCCATGGGTGCCTGGCCATCCCTAGGAAGCCATTGGTCTACGACCAGGGTTATTGGTGGATCCTCCGCTCTTTCCATTCTTTCTCTGCACTCACAGACACACTGCCACACCCCATTCTATCCAGCCACTGGTCTCCCTGTGTCTGACTAGCTTTGCAGCCTCGCAGAGACTGTTGACCATCCCAGAGCAAGCTTTCACTTAGGGTTGAAAATTGAATTGAACTTATTAAAATCATCACCAGCTGGACCTCTTTTCCATAAGGTGCCACATCTCCACTTTTCCTACCTCAATACACAGACACCTTTCAGCCAGTCTACCAAGAAAGACCACCGCATTGGCTTACAGCTTAATGAATCAAGTCCTAATCACTATGAAAAGCTCAACACAAAAAACTCATGTAGTATTCCATTGTGTAGATGTACCACAGTTTTCTAATCCAGTCATCTGCTGATGGGCACTTAGGCTGTTTCCAAATCTTAGCTATGGTGAATTGTGCTGCTATGAACATAGGGTTGAATATATCCTTTCTGATTCGTGTTTCTAGTCTCTTGGGATATATTCCTAGAAGTGGGATCACTGGGTCAAATGGGAGTTCCATTTTTAGTTTTTTGAGGAAACTCCATACTGTTCTCCACAGTGGCTGCACCAGACTGCATTCCCACCAGCAGTGCACAAAGAAGGAGTTCTTACCATTTGCAACAACAGCATTATGCTAAGTGAAATAAGCCAGGCAGAGAAAGATAAATATCACATGATCTCACTCATTTGTGGAATATAATGAACAACATAAACTGATGAACAAAAACAGATCCAGAGACAGAGAAACATCAATCAGAACGTCAAACCTCAGGGAAGGTAGGGGACGGTGGGGGTAAGGGGGAGAGATCAACCAAAGGACTTATATGCATGCATATAAGCCTAATCAATGGACACAGACGACAGGGTGGTGGGGACATGAATGGGGTGGGGAAAATGGGGGAATAAGGGCACATATGTAATACCTTAATCAATAAAGAAATTAAAAAAAAAAACTCACATATATTTAGTAACCAAGATCTAAACTGTACCAACTTGTGTTTGCCTACCTGTCTGAGTAAAATGAATAAGATAAAGTAAAAGGTTGAAATGATAAGCCTAAACTGACTCAGTGGGAAGACCTAAAGCTGCACATACCCTGAACATCTGTCTCTGTTTACTGTCCAGCCTATTTCCTGCAAAGGACAAACTCCAGGGCAATACTGCCCCTCCCCCACCTCAGTATTTTGCTCCTGTAAAAGGGTTTTGCCTATAAAAAACATTCCAGTGAGCCTTTTCTCTGCCAAAAGGGTTAGACAATCTAACCTAAAGCATTTAAGCTTATAATTCAAATTTCTTATTTTTCTTATAGATGTGTCCAGAAACACTTACCCTTGATACTAAGCTTATTTGAGCTCTAGGGCCAAATATGTAAAAAGGTGCTTCTCTCAACCTTTGTACTCAAGACAGCAGGCTGAGGAGAAGGGCTCAGAGGAACTCTGGACAAGCCAGCGGGATCTCAGAGGAAGACAGGACTAAAAATATCAACTAGACTTTCCCTCTTCATTCAACTTCCTAACCAGCTGTTAAAATTCTATCCAAGTGACTGACATATTTGCAAAAATTATTCTATTTCTCAGGTTCATGGGAGGCCCTGACTAAAAAAAAACAGAATGTGGACTGCCTTTGAAATGAAGTCTCAGACCAATAACACACAGTGTTTCTGCAAGGAAGTGCAATTTCCTGTCTGTGGCCCCCTGTCTCAGGAGACCCTGGGCCAGCCCAGGGCAGGGGCTGCAAGCCACCAGAGACAGAGTGAGCCTCCTACCTTGTGATCTAACTACTGTGTTTCTCTCCCTGAGTCTGAGGCATTTGTCTTCTCCCCTGATTCCCGAATTCTGGCTTCTCTTTATCAGGTTTATCTTGAGGCTTTCACATAGTAGTTCTTGAAAGTCAGCAGCCTGAATTCCTGCCCTCCAGCCCTGCCCCCAAGAGTGTTTGCCAACTTCACATACTCTTGTCAAGTAGGAGAAAGGAGGAATACAGCCCCTCTGGGCTTTGCAACCTTTAAACTTTGATAGAAAGGTGGCCTCAGACAGTGGGAGGAGCCACGGGGGTTCCCTGATGTGACCAAAACAATGCCCAATGCCCGGAATGGCTGATGTGGCTTCCTGGGAATGGGGACTGTGATCTAGAACTGATATTTCCCAAGGCCTGTAAATTCAGACTGCATGTGTTCCTGTGAAGGGACTGTGCTTACCAAATGCCAGCACAGGTGATGGATAAGTGATCAGCCAAGTAGATGGTTCTAATTTAAAGAAAGAAGGCAAAGAAGGGCATGACTGAATTCTGGACACAGGTAGTCTTAAGAACATGGGCCTTCCATGTTCATTCAACACCTATTTCCTGAGTGCCTATTAGGGTTAAGGCTGGGGTTTCAGGGAATGAAGTGTAACTTAGACACTGTTTTATATGAGCCTATACTCAATGGTGGTGGAGCTGGGGTTAGGACAAAATAAGTGTACAACTGACAGTGTGAGTATTGGAAGACATATGCCCAAGAACATAGGATGCCAGAGGAAAAAAAAGAAGCTGGCATTCTTTTTCAAAATATAGGCATAAGTGGAACCCAGGTGGCTCAGTTGGTGGGGCATCATTCCATACACCAAAAGGTTTCTGGTTCAATCCCGGTGAGGACATATACCTAGGTTGGAACACATAAAGGAGGCAACCAATTGGTCTCTCTCTCTCTCTCTCAAAATCAACAAAAGCATATCCTTGGGTGAGGATTTAAAAAATAGGCATATGTGAACAATTTGACACTCAAGGTATTAGTACCAGATTAACTATTAATTATTTAATAATATGATTAATTTATGTGGTGTTAATAGTGCTCTGTGTAATCTTATATTGGACAGGTCACTTAAATTTTCTGGTTCTTCTTGCCTCTGCTGAATAAGGATATTAAAGATGATTAGCTCTCAATTCCATGATAACATTGTGTTCCTAAGATTCTAAGGTATTCTGTGCAATAATAAGAGCAATCAAAGTAATTATCCCTAATGTAATTATGATGTAACTGGGAAGCAGGGGAGGTGAGGGTGATTGTGAGCCCCTGAAGAACTCACTCTCTGAAATGGATTTTGAGTTTGGATTAGTACAGTGAATGCCACTTACAGTGGGATTCAGAATGACAATGTAAAACGCTGACTCATTCAAAAGAAAAATGTCTATTCAAGTAAGATTGAGTAAAATTCATAATAAAATTAGTGTTCTGAAGCTTTCCTTTTAGAAGGAACACATAAGAAATTAAGAGCCCTTTTTTCTTACTTCTGTTTGTTGGAGATAGTATATATGTATTCACTTAGCATCTGCATGCTTTCATGCTTTAATTTGACCATGATCATTCTGGAGTCATGGTGTAACAGGATTCTACCTGAAAAACTCTGGGGAAAAAAGAAATATCATTTTCCCCTCTGAGATTTGAATTCACTTGCAGCTTTGGGGGAGATTTAATTTTTAATAATATAAAGCATAATTATTATTTTAATAAAAATAAATTAGGATGCAAGTTTATCAGAAGCGTTACGATGAAATAAAAGACTCTCAGAAATTATCGCTGTGACAGACAGCCCCAAACCACTTCATGGCCTCCCTAATATTCTGTCAGTAAAAATCTCCCCACTTTTGTCTGTAGAGCCATTTTAATAGAAAAGCTCATGCCTGATTTGGTCATGAAAACAGGAGTTTATTCATAATTGTCAAAACCTTGAATCAATCAAGATGCCCTTCAGTAGGTGAATAGATACATAAACTGTTGTCCACCCAAACAATAGAATATTATTCACTGCTAAAAAGAAATGAGCTGTCAAGCCATGATAAGCCATGGAGAAAACTTAAGTGCATATTACTAAGTGAAAGAAGTCAATTAGTAAAGGCTTCATACTGTATGATTCCAATAATAACACATTCGGAAAAGGCAAACGTATGAAGACAGTAAAAGATCAGCGATTGACAGGGATTAGGAAGGAAGGAAGAATGGCTGGGTGGAGCACAGAGGTTTATAGTCAGTGATACTATAATGATGTATACACATCATTATATATTTGTCCAAACTCATAGAATGTACAACACCAAGGGTGAACCTTAAGGTAAACTATGGACTTTGGGTGCTGATGGTCAATGTAGGTTCATGGATTATTACAAATGTCACACTCTGGTGGGGAATGTTGATAACAGAGGGGCTGTGCATATAGAGATACAGGGGTATAGGGAAATATCTGTACCTTCCCCTCCATTTATCTGTGTATGTAGAACTACTCTAAAATATAAAATCTTAATTTAAAAAACAAAAACAAAAAAACAAAAAAATACAGTAGTGAAAGGTGTCATGGGGACAAAAGCCTGACAGCCCCAAGTCACAGTTCTCCCACATCTACTATGGATTAGAGTCCTTTCTAGTCCTGGCAATTGCTAGGGAAAAAAGCAGAGGCAGAGTGTTCCTTCAAAGTTTCAGCGTATACTCTTGCCTAGCTGTTTGCTGGATTGAGTATTTCCAGCTATGGATTTTGAGGCATCAGTGATGAAGCAACATTATAAGGTAGAGTCAAATCTTTCCAAAGTCTCCATCTCATCAATAAAACCACTTTGGCAAGAGTGCTGTCTGTCCAAAGGTTAAAGATGCTTTCAACGCAGATGGTCCTCCAGCTACAGCAGTGAATGTGGTCCAGACCAGTCCACATTCCATCCTCCATGGAAAGTCCTGCAACTTGTGCAAAGGAACCCAACCAAAGGAGAAAAAAATCATTTTGTTTAAGAAAACAACAAATTCTGCTTAATCTTCTCAAATAAAGGTTGTCCCATTTCAGAGGACTTTTTATGATTACTTACTATGAACCTTTAGCTGGAATTTAAATACTGAAAAATATACATGGATTACTGCTTAAATAAATGATCAACCAGTTTGGGTTCATCTCATGTCTGTGTGCTTGTCTCTGGTGGTCCACGACTAGAAAAAGCATCTTTTCATTCCTTCCACTGCTTTTCTTCACCCACAGAACATTAAAGAATTGAAATTAGTATAATTCAGTGTCCAGGAAAGACCTGCAGATAGATAATGTAGCTCAGTGCTCAGATTGGCCCTCAATAGTCCCGCCCAAAACTGTACCCTGTTCTGGTCTCTTGGCAACTTCCATGCTGACAGCCACCTCTTCTCATTTCATCTCCCCCAAAGCCACTGTACCTCTAATACTAGCCCCAAGGTCTCTATTGTTGGCTTCACTCTTGGTTATTGAGTCCATCAGTCTTCTCCCCCATTTGATGGTTCTGTGATTTCACTGGACCCTGAGACGTCCTCTCTGAGCTCCTGCTCTCCAGCCACCTCTCCTGGCTTAGGTCCTGGTGTTAAGAGGTGTCCAGACAACTATAGTGTTTGAGAGATGGCATGCAACCCCACATATAAAATCAAGTTATTTTATTGAGAAAGTCTATATTATGTTAGAATGCAATTTCCAATCGTATCTTAAAAATGTTAACTGAAGAACTTAAATGTATACTTGAGGCCCGGTGCATGAAATTTGTGCACAGGGGTGTGTGTCCCTCAGCCTAGCCTGCACCCTCTCCAATCTGCGACCCCTCGAGGGATGTCCGACTGTTTGTAGGGATTGGGCCTAAATGGGCAGTCGGACATCCCTCTCACAATCCAGGACTGCTGGCTCCCAACTGCTCACCTGCCTGCCTTCCTGATTGCCCTAACCACTTCTGCCTGCCAGCCTAATCACCCCCTAAACACTCCCCTGCCTGATTGATGCCTAACTGCTCCTCTGCTAGCCTGGTCACCCCTAACTGCCCTCCCCTGCAGGCTTGATTGCCCCCAACTTGCAGGCCTGGTCCCTCCCAACTGCCCTCTCCTACTGGCCATTTTGTGGAGGCCATCTTGTGTCCACATAGGGACAGCCATCTTTGACCACATGGGGGCAGCCATCTTGTGTGTTGGAGTGATGGTCAATTTGCATATTACTATTTTATTAGATAGGCTAGAGGCCTGGTGTACAGGTGGGGGCCAGCTGGTTTGCCCTGAAGGGTGTCCTGGATCAGGGTGGGGGTTCCCTTGGGGTGTGGGGTGGCCTGGGTGAGGGGCCTGTGGTGGTTTGCAGGCCAGCCACACTCCCCAGCAACCCAAGCGGACGCCCTGGTATCTGGGAATTATTTATCTTCTATAATTGAAATTTCGTAGCCTTGAAAGGAGCCAAGCCTCCTGCTTGTTCTGTGGCCGCAACCATTTTTGCTGGGGTTTATTTATCTTCTATAACTGAAACCTTGTAGCCTTGAGTGGAGGCCTAGGCCAGTCAGGGTGTGTGGAAAGCTTGGCTTCCTCCATTGCTGGGGGCAACTCAAGCCTCCTGCTCTCTCCAGCTTAGTGGCTGCCACCATTTTTGTTGCGATATATTTATCTTCCATAATTGACACTTTGTAGCCTTGAGTAGAGGCCTAGGCATGCCAGGGTGTGTGGAAAGCTTAGCTTCCTCCATTACCGGGCAAACTCAAGCCTCCTGCTCACTCGGTGGCCGCAGCCATCTTCGTTGGGTTAATTTGCATACTCTCTCCTGACTGGCTGGTGGGTGGGGTTTGTTGGTGTAGCGGAGGTATGGTCAATTTGCATATTACTCTTTTCTTAGATAGGACTAGAGGACTGGTGCACAAAATTCATGCACAGGGGGAGAGGGTCCCCTCAGCCCAGCCTGCACCCTCTCCAATCCAGGACCCCTTGGGTGATCGGGCTGAAACCAACAGTTGGACATCACTCTCACAATGCGGGACCACTGGCTCCTAACTGCTCACCTGCCTGCCTGCTTGATTGCCCCTAACTCCCCCCCCCACTGGCCTGGTTGCCCCCATCTGACCCCCCTGCAGGCCTTGTCTCCCCTAACTGCCCCCCCCCCACCAACCTGGTTGCCCTTAGTGCCCCCCTGCCAGCCTGGTTGCCCCCAACTGCCCCCTTCTGCTGACCTGGTCACCCCTCACTGCCCCCCCTGCTGGCCTGGTTGCCCCACGCAGCCTGCTGCTCAGTCATTTGGTTGTCCCTCGCTGACCCCCTGGCCAGCCTCATCGCCCCATGCAGCTTGCTGTTCAGTTGTTACTGTGAGGGTGTCGTGACAAATTTGTATATTACCCTTTTATTAATACAGATATGCATAGCCCATGGACACACACAATAGTGTGGTGAAGGCCTGGGGTGGGGTGGGGTGGAATGGGAGCCAAATGGAGGAGATTAAAGGGGTAAAATGGGGGATATCTATAATACTCTTAACAATAAAAAGTGTGTGTATGGAGTGGAGGTGGATTTTGTATGGCACTCTTGAAAATACATTTTATTCACTCATAAGGGATGAACTGGCCATTTTAATTATAATTGTCGAGTTTCCTTACCACATTATTTCAATCACCAACTCATTCTGAAATCGCCCTGTTTGCTTTGGAATACATGAACGGACACCAATCAGAGGGAAGCCTAACAGAAGCTGCTAGAGCACTGAGTTGGAGTGAAACTAAATGGAACCAGAAGTCAAACGCAGCAGTAAAGGCAAGCTTTTGTTTTTCAGTGGTTCCTATGAAACCAGAAGTTAAACACACTAGCAAAGGCAGGGTGTTAAAAGGTTTTTTTGCTAGAAATAAATGTGTTTTCCTAAAACTGTTGCTGAAAAAGGAAAAGGACATTCAGAAGTCTTCCAGCAAAGTTCATTTTGAAAACAGCTCAGAGGGTAAAGGGTGGGGAGAAACACAGCTGAGATAATTTTACTCTTTGGTTAGATTGTTGGTCTTATCATTCCCTATTAAATGTTTTCCCTGAACTTTCCTCATTCTCTACTACCCTAATATTCTATTTAAAAAGCACATCTGGGTTTAGAAAGTGATGTCCACATATATATTTTTTCATTTGAGGTTCCTTATTTCCCTCCTTTTGAAGGTGCAACACCTGAGGCTCTTAGGTGAGAGCTCCCAGGCAGCCAGAGGGGAAATCAGACACTCGGCTGGTCTCTTCTCTACATTTTAATGGACCTTTTTCTGACTCTTTCTTGAACCAAAAAAAAAGAAATTGTGTTTCTTCATTCCTGCTTTTTTTTGGAACATTAGGATGTTTTGGTTATGCAGAAAAAAAATTTAGCACTTGCATGTTGATTCAGACAATTGAATTGAGCTACCAAGTTTTCCCCCACGCATATATTTATAAATATATATCCATATGATATATGTGTGTGTGTGCGTGTGTGTGCTCACACACATATATTAGATATATATATCTATACTTGTGTATAAACAATTATATCTGTGCATAGGCAGATATACACATATATAGAAGGTGTCCCAAAAATGTATACACACACTTTAATAGCTGATAGTTCAATTGATGTTTCTTTCATTTCAGATTTAACCCATTGGGGTTAATAATGTGTAATAGGTATGTATACATTTTTTGGAACACCCTTTATATACACACATGCAATATCTCTCTATATATCTCTCTCTCACACACACATATGCCACACACACACATATACCACACACAAATACACATCTCAGGGTTTTCCAGCCTCACATTCTGACATCATTTGGGTTCTTTGCTGAGGGGACTGTCCTGTATATATTGTAGGATGTTAGCAGCACCCTTGGCCTCTACCCACTAGATGCCAATAGTGTTTCTCTCCCAGTTCTGACATCCAAAAACATGCCCACACATTGACACACATCTCCTGGGGAGCAAAATCTCCCCTGCTTGATTGAGAACTACTCACATATACACATTTTCCCCCAATAAACCTACATAAAATGTAAACATACTTTGTATTGCTAAAAATAAAGGAAAACTTTATTTGATTTCCATCACTGAATTAGCTATTGGAAAATAACAATATAATAGCAGCTTTAAATACTACTTTGTCACCTCATTTCTTACCACATCACACTACATTATACGATAGTCAAACCACCAGGTGTTTTGACCATATCTTCACATTTCTGAAATCACTGTCTGATCCATATTCCAATAAAGTGAATAATCTCAAATATGAAAAGGGAATACTGTTTTATATTTTCTCTTCAGATTTCTTTCCAACTGTTCTTGGACATTAACCAAGTAAACATGACTGCCTTGTGACTCTGTTTATTAGTGTACCACTTCATTTGTGTCTCGAGATTGCAACAGAAAACATCGCTTCAATCAAGAGACTTGTGACTAATCTCTAAAATATTATCATGTGACTCTCACTCCCTGCAGTTATCGGATGTGGGGTGGGCAGAGCTGAAGAAACCCCAGGGTGGTGGGGGCAGCTGTCAGATGCGCCTACAGCTGCGCAGCCCCTTCCACAGGGCAGATTCACAAAGGCAGCCACCACCTCCTCCCATGGCCCCTTTGGTCACCAATGGCTGTTATTGGCCATTCCTGTAGCCCAGTCATTGCCCATGAGGTTAATGTTATTCCATCAGATAGTCGTATGAATAATTTCTGCTCCCTGTGTCTACTAAGGTGTTAAAGAAACAATCAAGGTCCAGCCCTGTCACAAAGAATCTCAGTCAGTGGGCTTTGGGCTTCTACACCATGGAGTTCTCCCAAAGTCAATGTTTTGTCCCAGTCCTATTACTTAGTACTATTCAAGAGGCTGTGGCTTTTAAGGCTGCTGAGCAAGACTGATATACTAGAGTTTTGTGTGTTTTTTTTAAATGAACAAAAACAACTGAACAAAACATCCTAGGTTGTTTATTGATAATACCATGGAGCCCCAAAGCTCTGAGGGTAACTCTTGCCGAGAGTGGGGGGAAACAAAATCACCACGTTTCCTCTAGAAGCAGGCAGGGTGTGGATAACAAAACAAAGTTCAAACCGATAAACAGTTTGGGACCCAAGGGAGAGAGAAAGGTCATGCTTCCTGCCACATGGTGTTATTGGCGCTAATGCCCTGAAGGCAGGGCATCTGGGACGGGCCTGAAGAATGCATGGAGCCTGGAGACCTATGTGTTTAGAGCCCAGTGAGCCAAGGTGAAGGCCAGGAGGCAGCAGACAGAAACGTTGGGATCATCAAAATAGAGTTGGCTTTTCACCTGAGAGATGGCTATCTACTTATCAAAAACTCAAATGCCCTAAGAGTACCGCCACACAATACACATCAGTACAAGAAAAAGTAAGTGTCTGTCCATCTATATTTCATTTTACCAGCTTGGATAGACAGACATTCAGGGAAGTAATTTTATAATGTCAAAAACGAACACTGCAGCTTAAGGGATGAAAGTAACTCACATAGATTTCAGTGTAAGCACCAGTGGTGGGATATAGAGAAGCCAGGCCTGTCCACAGGGCAGTCATCTCAGCTGCAGAGTCTGGTGGCTATGGGCAAAGGTAGGCTCACTGTCATGCTGATTTTGTGATAAGTATAGTGGTCTCTCAGGTATAAAGCCAACCCTATTACAATGCTCCCCAAGTTACCGTCTACCATCTCCTCAAAAGAGAACAAATTAGGATTTCTCCATGTTTAGCCATTTACTCAACATTCTTTACCATTCTCCAAGGAAAACATATCTGCAGGTTCATTAGAATGAGCCCTGTGGGGTCTGCCCGAGTAGCCCATGAGAAAGCCCAGGTGACAGGGGCTGTGCACTATCCCAGCTGCCTAACTGGAAGATTACTGACTAATATCCTGTGTCATTTGATTCCAAGTCTAGGACCTCTTCCTTTTCTGTGCCCAGCTGGTGAAGGAAGATTCATCTATACTGTCCCTCAGACTAAATCAACTCCTTAAAAGTGACAAAACCTTATGCATTATCTTCCTTTCACTTGCCATAAAGCCATATATATTCCATGATTTCTTCAAAACATGCATTGAGTTCCACTTCTGCAGGAAGCTTATCCTCGATAATTTTACTTACTTTGAATTTTGAAAATGCATGTTATAGAAGTTCAACTACTCTGTCTTATTTCATTTATTTCTACTCTCTAGTTTTACACACACACACACACACACACACACACACACACACTCTGCTTCCTCATTAGAGACTACATTCAAGCAGACTACATTCTGCTTGAAATACAGTAAGGCTTTGCATGTGCATATGTGCATGTACTAGTGTGTGTGTGTGTGCATACACAGTGTTTATAATGCCCACAAGAAAGAGTTCAAAAATCTGCACACTAACACTGAGTTGATGCAATACATGGTGTATGGACAGAGAGAAAATGCACCAGGATCAAATCATACCCTATTAAAAGTGTGAGCATGGGCTTTTTTTTTTTTCAGGAAAGTTAATATTATAAAAATATTATATGCCATAAAGAATGTAGACTTCACTCTAACTGTAATACTGACAGAAAATACATTGCTTTCTTTCTAGACCAAAATGTTCAATGTTTGAAGCTGAAATAAGTCGTGATTCCTGCCACTGGCTGATGAAATGACATGCACTCATCATCCCAGATAGCTAACAACTGTAGCATCCAGGTATAACTTCATTGTTTTCCAGCCCCAAGAATGAAGGTCCATTTCATAAGTTTTTTAAAATATGAGATTAATGTGAGAACTAAAATCTGATTATGATCAGGAAATCACTAAGCCTTTTCCTGCCTTCCCTGGCTAATGAACATCATTACACCTGACCTACACAGGGATGGACAAAGTAGGTTTACAGTTGTTCAAGTGAAAAAAGTCATGCATTTAGTGATTATGATAACAAAAGAATAAACTCTGTGTTTTGTGTACTCACAACTGTAAACCTACTTTTGCCTACCCCTGTATATGTCACATGGTGGTTGTGGGAAGTCTACTATACTCTCTAATGAGGAAAGAGCCTTGTTCTTTTATGATCATGTGTGTGAGAGTGTGTGTGTGTGTGTGTGTGTGTGTGTGTGTGTGTGTGTGTGTATACACGTGTATACAGTGTTACATTTATTGGATAAACATATATAAAATCTACCTATAGTACTGCTTTGATTCTTTCTAACTAATTTATTTTTTAAAGCTCTCGTTAAAAAAAAAATTACTCCTTCCTATATTGAAAGCCATGCATTCCCAAAGTAAACATTTTAAAAATATTAGATTATATTGTTAGAGTCTGCTTCACAATTGTCATCTTGATAGAAATAGGTATTAAAATACCAACTGAAGAAGAGACTTTCTTGCTGTGGATATTTCAAAAGCAAGCATATGATTATTGCTCTGGTGGGGGCCTTAAGCTGCGTGCTGGGAATTGGTAAAGCTAAGCAAAATGGCCCTTGTCTGCCTGGTGCTCACAGATCAGTGGGCACACACAGTCTATATCGATCACAGAGTGACACAGGGAACAGATGCCCTGACGGTACTCATATAAGTCAAATACTTGTCTCAGGAGATCAATGTGTTGCTGTTTTAATAACATGATGGATACTTTAGGGATGAAAGGAAGCAGAAATATATTGTTTAATCATCATTTTTTATAAGTGGAGTAAGACCTGGAGACCAGTTAAGTTCATTTTATCCTGTGGACAAAAATCGTGAATGAAAGCTGAGGTACACACTCACACACACTCACAAATGCTTACACACATCTCACACACACATATCACTCAATTAATGCTAATACAAAGAAGGTTGGAAACCAATTCCCTCAAGCCTAAAGATGGGCTATAAGTTAGAGAAATAAATAAAATATTATGAATTAATGATCAGAGTCAATTTCTCCATGTAGTCACACTGATAGTTCTTTGCAATAATAATTCCTCACATTTATTCAGTGAATGGGAATGACAGATAAAAACACCAGCAAACTAGAAAAGAGATTTGCCTAGTACTTGGCAACTCACCATTTTCAAAGGCAGTAACCAGAGCAGAGTGTGTCCCAGATAGTCAGGAAAAGGCTTTGAATAATGTATGTGGCACTGCTCTGAAAGTTAAAAATAAGTGTGATGCAGGCGGCAGAAGGTGGTACTTAAAATACATTCTCTACTGGTTCTGATGAAAGGTAAGAAGGAACCCCTTACTTCACAAGAGTGACAGTCATGTAAAATATAAAAATCTTGCATACCATGAATGCTTATCTAAGGGGATTATTTAGATCATAATAAAAGGCAGGAGTCACAGCAGATTCAACCCAATCTTATAGATTTTGGAATCTATAATACAATGTGTGCAATCTGGAACTTACTCTCAGACTCTCAGAAAATCCTATATAATAAAAGGCCAGCCACCATAAGCGTAATGACCAGAGATTAGAACCACCACGGCCCCTCGCCCGGCTGGCCCCACCCCCAAGCAAGCAGTTAGGGGTGATCAGGCAGGCAGGCAGAGTGGTCAGGGGTGAACAGGTAGGCAGACCAGTAGTTAGGGGTGGTCAGGTAGGCTGACAGCCCCTCGCAGGTCTGGCCCCACCCCCCAGGAGAAAAGAGGGAGGCCCAGGCCAGCCAAGCCATCATACCCCATGTCTGTTACCTGCAGAAGGAGGCCACCAGTGGCAGGGGGGGCAAGCAGCACTGCACAGATGTCAAGCAGTGGCAGCAGCGGGGTGGGGCCAGCTGTCTGCAGACAGGGGAAGGAAAGCCCCGATAGGCCCCGATCTCAGGCCATGCCTAGGGACCCTACGCAAGGGGTCCTGGATTGTGAGAGGGTGCAGGCCGGGCTGAGGAACCCCCCAAGTGCATGAATTTTCATGCAACAGACCTCTAGTAGTAACTATAAAAAGCAAGCAAACAGACAAGCCAGAACACCAACAGATCAATAAACCAAAGGTAACAAGAAGTCTGGGAGGAGAAATGGTTGGTGCGGAGAGTTAGGACATTCTGGAACAGCAATCATCCCAGAAGTTCTACTCTGTTCAAAGGGGAGGAAAGCTCTGATTACATCTCAATATCTCACAGGGCTGCGTTTTTTCCTGTCCTAAAACAGCTAGACTATTTTCTTAAATTTAAAAAAATTAATTCAATTTATTGAGGTTACATTGGTTAATAAAAATATATAGGTTTTAGGTATACAACTCTATAATACATCATCTTTATATTGTGCTGTTTGTTCACCACCCAAAGTCAAGTCTCCTTCCATTGCCATTTATTCCTCCTTTACCTTCTTCTACCTCCCCCACCCCTTTCCCTCTGGCAATCACCATACAATTGTCTATGAGTTTGTTTGTTTGTTCTTAATTCTTTCACCCTTTTCACCCAGCTCTGCAATCCCCCTTCCCCCTGACAGCTGTCAGTCTGTTGTCTTTATCTATGAGTTTGTTTCTATTTTGTTTGTTTGTTTATTTTGTTCATTAGATTCCATATAAAAGTGAAATCATTTGGCTCTTGTCCTTTTCCATCTGTCTTATTTCACCTAGCATGATACTCTGAAGATTCATCCAAACAATAACATCCTTCTGTCCTCCATCCCTCTTCTCCATATTCAGTCTTTTTAAAAAAATTTTGTTTTGTTTTTAGAAAATAAAGTTTGTTGGGATCTTGAACATTTTGGATAAAACTAACAAAAAATATGAAATACACATCCAGGTTATAGTGATATGAGAAGCAATGTCATCAATAGCTCTCAACGTCAAAGATAAATTTTAGTATATTCTTAAATTTTCATTTTTAATGTACATTTCACTTCCTTTTGGTTAAATTTTCTTTTGCATTTCATGTCATTTTTGTTTTTAAATTATTTATTTACAGATTAAATAGTACTTTAGACATGTACTGTATATAAGAAAGGTTAAAACAGAATCCTATGGTGGTCTGGAATGGGTTAATTCAATTTGCATTATTTCTATTGGGAAAAATGATTTTGTTTTTGAAGAAAGCCTGACCTACTCACTCACTCATTTCTAAATGCTATAGACCCCATTTCTGTCACTGCTGTTTCTGACACTAGGGCGTCATTACTGTCCTTCTTGAGCAGCCGTGCAGAACGAATTAAGTTTGAGAACTGAGGTTCCATTGTATTTCATCACTTTTTATGGCTGAGTAGTATTCCATTGTATATATGCACCACATCTTCTTGATCGTAAGTGAAGGACAATTAGGTTGTTTTCATGTCTGGGCTATTGTGAAAAACGCTGCAATGAACATAGGGGTGCATATATTTTTACAAATAAGTGTTGCTAAATGTTTTGTGTAGATATCCAGAGGAGGGATTGCTGAGTCATATGGAAGCTCTATTCATAATTTTTTGAGGAACCTCCATACTGTTTTCCATAGTGGCTGCACCATTTCACAATCCAACCAGCAATGAATGAGGGTTCCCTTTACTTTTAGTTAATTTTTAATTTTAAAATTTAAATAGCTACATAGAGCTGGTGGCTACTATATTGGACAGCTTAGATACAGAATAATCTATTTTTAGTATTTTAAACACAAATGTCAAAATTTTTCACTTAATATTTACCGCAAGTCTATGCCATGTCAAGTGCTCCACAACGCACTTAACCTCCACAGTCTCACTGCTGGCACAGCACAGAACTGATTTCATGGGATCCACTTCTCTGCCCAGAGAGAACATTCTTCACATGAAAGGGCCAAATGCTCTTCGAGTTTCTCCCATGTATTTCTGCCTGTCATGAATGGAATCTCTAGAACCTCCAGTGACTGCAAGATAAACCATGGTATTCACATGGATTATTTCTGCACAGATTGGCAGGAAATAGAAACAAAATGTTTGGTGAGTTGTCTTAACCTAAATTTTAGAAGCTATTTGTAGTGATCCAAAAATGTGCATATAGGCATTCAGAAACCATAACTTTTTATACATGTTAGAATGAGAAAATGCAATGGCTGTCATATTTCAATCCTTCCTCACACACAGTCACTTTTATATTTTCTGTTCCTATAATGCAATTTATTTTCTTTCCTCATTTTATTTCTTCCCTTCCTCCCTTCTTCTGTGCTGGCAGGAGGGGTGGAGATATGTGTGTCATAGTCAAGTGTCATACTGGATTATGTTTGGGGGTGTCAAAATCATGCCTGTGGTCACTGCTTCAAATCTTTGGATGCACTAGATAATTTATTTTGGTTTCAGGAAACAATATTGAAAAACAGTCCCCAGAAGCAGACCTTCCTGAAACAAGTGGTTTCAGGTTCCTGCACTCTAGTGCACTGCATGTCACTGTTGGAAGTGACACACTGAACTCGGAAGGCACAGTGGGGATAGGCACAGCACTCTGGGTGCAAAGCGAGCAGTAGCAGTACTTCCCCTCTCTTTTCCCACAGCTTTACCTGGTCCTGCCTTGAAGTGCAGGGTCAAAAGTTACTTGGCAAAGAGTACTTTTTACAGTATATGACACTAGGACCGTGGTCAGCAAACTGTGGCTCACGAGCCACATGAGGCTCTTTGGCCCCTTGAGTGTGGCTCTTCCACAAAATACCACGGCCTGGGTGAGTCTATTTTGAAGAAGTGGCATTAGAAGAAGTTTAAGTTTAAAAAATTTGGCTCTCAAAAGAAATTTCAATCGTTGTACTGTTGATATTTGGCTCTGTTGGCTAATGAGTTTGCCGACCACTGCACTAGGACATCATTACCATCCACAGTGGGCTCAGGGACTACTTGGGGCATCGCCAGATTGAAACCATTGGGCCCTCTCAGGTGAGCTACTTTAGAGGCTGCTTCCTGAAGCCCCTGTCCCTCCGCTCTGACTTCTGACAGCTCCCCCTGTAGCTTTCTTTCTGCGACCACAGCTGGATTTACAATGATCTGTGGATTTAGCAAACACTGGGTATTTGACAAAACTGTACTTATAGGTGGGGAAGTGAAATAGAGAAGTGACAGGGAGGAAAGTTGAGTGATTGAGTAGGTAAGGCTCTGAGCAGAACTAGGGTGGGTTCCTGAGTTAGCCTCAGGAGGAGAGTTGGGGGGTGGGGGGTTGGGGGGAGACCACATGACACTGCTCACGGCTGGCTCGGTCATTGCATTTTCAGTGTCTCAAATAAGTGAAATTCCTATAGAGCAAACACTAGCTAAACCAGTAACATTGTCAGAAACAGCAGTGACAGAAAAGGTGTCTATAGCACTTAGAAAAAAAATCCATTCAAACTTGTTAGAAATTTTAACAAAGGCATGTACACTTAAATATCTGTATGGTATATAAAACGATGTGATACATTAAAGTTAATGACTTCTCTAAGGTGATAAAATATATATAATCAATTAACAGCTATACTTCAATTGATCTTTCTATCTATAATTGATATGTAAATAAATATATGCCTGTGGTTTTATGTCCTCAGTGCCTGGCTCAAAGTGAGCATACAGATAATTGTGAATGGATAAATGTTCCAATTTATGATAATTCTTACTCCAAAACAAATTGCCTGTCTTAGTCACTGACTTTCATAGACACATCTTTCTTCCTTTGGAACTCTGTTTCTTAATTCATAAAAATATTGTTTCTCTAATGTTTAACACCTCCAAAATGTCTGTCTCCACCTATTTTGAGACCAAAATAAGATTTAAGACCAATTTGTTTGTGATTTCTAATACCAAATAAAAAGATCAATTAAAGTATAGCTATCAATTGATTAGATATATTTCATTACCTTAGAAAAGTCATTGATTTTAATTTATCACATTGTTTTATATACCACACAGATCTTTAAGTGGACATACCTTTGTTGAAATTTCTAACAAGTTTGAGTGAACTTTTTCTAAATGGTAGAGACCCTGTTTCTGTCACTGCTGTTTCTGACAATGTTACTGGTTTAATGAGTGCTTGACATACTGGTAAGTTCTATATTGAGCCACAGGTTGCTAGTGAATCCTGCTTCCTTAGAGATCTGTTCTGACCTATTTTACTTACATGTACCTCTTTATGGGCCCTTGTGGTAACAGCCATTGTCAAAATGTCCCTCAAATTCTCTGTGTTGGCTCATTATCTTATTAATGGCTCTTCCCCACTCTTCAGGAGTTCATTATCATGGGTAAGTTACTTAACCTTAATGAGTATCTGCTTACCCATCTGTAAAATTAGGATAAAATGGTACTTAGCATATGAAGTTGTCCCAGGAACTAAATGCAATAATGCAGTTTCCTGGCACATGGAACTTAAAAAGTGGGCAATTATTATTATTATTATTATTCACAAGTTTTATAATCCTGAAGAGAAAGAAAATTCTTTGATTGTGGAGTAGTTGTGGAGTAGTTTGCTAATTGCACTATTTTTTCTTGGGGCTACTTAATCTATGCTGCTTGTTCTATTTTGTTGATTTCCATGAGGGGGCTGAAAGCAAAGTTCTGTATCCAGATTTCTTAAATTCAAGTCAACTCCAAAGCCTATTGACTGGTGGCTGCAATGACAAACTCTGAAACCACAGCAGATCCACACAATTGAAATCTACATCTTGTTCACATGATGTCCAAGAAAGAGGTACTAATTGACAGGCTGCTTCCCTCCAGGCAGTGATTCAGGGACCCAGGCTCCTTGCACTTTTGTCTCCACCATCTTCAACTTGTGGGCACCAGCTCACCAAGCTCAATTACAGCTCCTGAACAGAGCAGAAAACACAGGTAGCATCCCTCCTGGGAGTTCATATGGTCCAGACTTGTAAGTGGTATCTATTAATTCTGCCTACCTCCCAGTGGCTGGAACTCAACTCTACTGCCTATATGACTGTGTGAGGTTCTGGGAAGACAGCTATGTGCCCAGAGAAAGGAGAAGATGGACTTGGTAATCACCTAATATCACCGTTCAAAAGAAATTTCTGGAATGATGGATACAGTCTAGATCAGTAGCCCCTAGCTTTCTGTGGCTATTGCGCACTTAAAAAGTGTCCACTGCAAGTGAGAAACTGAGGATTTACTCTTATTTAATATTAATTCATTTGTGTCCAGCATTTCCAGATTTGACAGTGCACAAGGCTCTCCCACAATGACTTTGATCCATCAATTTACTTCTCTGAGTTTTCTTATAATAAGAGTATGCATTTCAAAAAGGCAGTTGACTTAAAGGACCAACACTCAAGTTTTATAACTGCACTATGTGGCAAGCCTACTTTTAAGAGCATTCTCTCTCCTTCTCTGATAGCTGCCATTCTCAAAGCTCTCTTCTGCTGCTCCTTGTGAAGTATGGTGGTCAAGAGCATCAAATTCAGAGTTTGACCTGCATTTACTTCCTGGCTGCCCTGGGTATTAGCTGGGTTATCCTGAGCTAATTATACAATCCTCCACTTGTCTATCTGTCAGGGATATAATAATCCTTACTATGTTGTTTTAAGGATTAAGCCATATTTTATATGTATTTATGATTATATATATGTAGGTTAGCAGAGATCTTACCTTTGGTTCTCCCCACTAGGGTACCTTAATTAACCCAAATCCCAAGGCCAGTTGAATAAGCTAATGCCCCACTACAACCACTTCAACAATCTTATCTAATAAAGCTGGTATATGCTAATTGACCATCACACCCTCACAAGATGGTGGTGCCCACAGCCAATAAAGAGGGAATATACTAATTGACTGCCACACCCTCACAAGATGGTGGCACCCAGAGCCACAAGATGGTGACACCCAGTCCCCTCAGCCCCACCTCATCCAGCTGGAGTCCCCCAGTCCCCTCAGTCCCGCCTCATCTAGCCAGAATCCCCCAGTCCCCTCAGCCCCGCTTCATCCAGCCTCAGTCCCCCAGTCCCCTAAGCCCTGCCACATCCAGCCTCAGTCCCCCAGTCCCCTCAGCCCCACCTCATCCAGCCTCAGTCCCCCAGTCCCCTCAGCCCCCCTGCCAGGGGGCAGGCAGGTGCCGAACGCTTCATCCAGCCGAAGTTCCCCAGTCCTCTCAGCCCCACCTCATTCAGCCCCAGTCCCCCAGGCCCCTTAGCCCCACAGGGGAAGGCAGTTGGGGGGCAATCAGGCCAGCAGGGGAGGGCAGTTGAAGGTGATTGGGCCAGCAGGGGAGGGAAGTTGGGAGTTATCGGGCTGGCAGGGGAGGGCAGTTGGGGGCAATCGGGCCAGCAGGAGAGCAGTTAGGCACCAATCAGGCTGGCAGGGGAGCAGTTAGGGGGCTATCAAGCTGGCAGGCAGAGTGGTTAGGGGCAATCAGGCAGGCAGGCAGGTGAGTGGTTAGGAGCCAACAGTCCCAGATTGTTAGAGGGATGTCCTACTGCCGATTTAGGCCCGATCCCAGGATTGGGCCTAAACTGGCAGTCATATATTCCCTAAGGGGTCCCAGATTGGAGAGGGTGCAGGCTGGGTTGAGGGACACCCCTCCACTCCCCCCCGACCACCCCATGTACAAATTTCATGCATCGGGCGGGCCTCTAGTTTTCAAATAAAGCCTGTATTGGCCCTTTTGATCTGGATCACTTCATACTGTTCTCTGGGCATAGTGACCATGACCATATTTTTAAAATCTAGGAGACACTATATTTTTAACAGGACCATATGTTTTGTCTTATTTTTCCAGAATTGTCCCTCAACTTCCAGGCTCCTAGACTGAGTCACCCACTGAGATAGCACAGAATAGCTCTTAGTTGTTTCTTTCTACCACGTGTGACCTGAGGTCCCAGCCTGGATGTTTGTGCAGGTCCCTGCCTTCCTTTGCCATAAGCTGATGACACAATTCTCTGCATGTCAGTGTTCTTAGAAGTGGAGTTGGCAATTTCATCAGGAAAGATTGAGTAGGGAAGTGAACAAACAAAGTTAACAATGACAAGTTTGTAGAGATGAGAATGAGCCTAGAATGTATCCCAAATATAATCTGGAGAACAAAGACCATTTTCCATCCTCAGGCACTGAGTTAAATGACTTTCAGGAAATATTCAGCAAGTCTCTGAGGAGGAATTCTGGGTGAAAATCAGCAAGCAGGCTTCCTGCAGGGGAGCCCCCACTTGTCAAATGTACCCAACTTCACTAAGAGGGAGACATGAGGAGGCATCCATAAATGCCCATCTCTATGCTTTCATCATAGGCCTCTCATTCCCAATAAGGCAGAAGTTACACTTATTAATAAACAGTTTATGATAACATGAACAAATTATTCTGTGACCAGCATGAAGGTAAGCAGTTTATTCATTCAAAAAGCTTCAGAAAAAAATTTTCTGACTCTTGCAAATAATAGCTGGCTTATCATTCATGCTCACTACACATAATTATATATCATAATTGAATCGGTTTAGGTGATAATTACATGATTACCTGTGTTTGAGATAAATGTATTCTACAATATAATTATCCTAATAAGGTGCCCAGGTAGTTGTGCTTTAAGTTTCACCTTTGGGGTTTTTGTTTCATAACCGATGAGTATTTGCATTGTGATGTTGATTACAAGATGCACCATACTCATCTTTCTTCAACTGTGCACTCTCTGTCATAATTAATAAGTAGCTTTTGAAATACATGCCACTTACAGAATTCAGATTGTAATTTGCCAAGAGAGTAAAGCAAACTTACTACACCTGCTTTGGTTCCAAAACACAAGTGCCCTCATTTGCTATAAAAGTATCAGAGTTGGGTGGGTATTTGCCTGGTGGGAGGGGAAAGACATAACTTTCAGAAGACAAGACAAAATAGTAAGCAATTTTAAATGAGATCATTAGTGAGATCTTCAGTGTGCCATTTTTGGGAAAGTAAACTCAACATTTCCAAATCAAAGAGAAAAAGCAGAAGTCTTTAGTGAAAATTCGAAAGCCAAAAGAATAAGCCAGGAGTGAGATTCATGACTTTGGACTCAGTAAAGCAATAGATGCCATTAGTGGGTGACTCCACACCATAGTGATGCTGGACATTTGTAAATAACATGAGTAATTGATTGCAAACATTCTGCAGACCTATATATGTGATTCCTGCAACATAACAAGAGAAAATAAATTCTAACAAATAAAAAGGAATGCTGCACAACTTCCCCATGAAAGTGGCTTTGAAATCTTATGCCACATAGGGGGGTGGGAAGGAGGTGAATTAATGATTTTGTGATCAGCCAGTCAGCGTCTACCTTCTCTCTTCACATTTCGTTCACCTACTCAGGCCAGATGTTTCAACTTACCTCAGTCTGAAGGCTTCAGTTTAACCAGAATGGTGAGCATTTCCATTCTCCTCCAAGAACCTGGGGATCTGTTCAGCCATTTTCAACTTCTAATATAGTTACTCATAAAGACATCCACTGAGTGATATCTTAGTCCATTGGGGCTGCTATAACAAAATATCACAGACTGGGTGGCTTGTAATCAACAGGTATTTATTTTTTCAATTTCTAGAGGGTAAAAGTCCAAGATTACAGTGTGGTGAGAGCTGCTTCTGGTTTATACATGGCTACCTGATTATTGTTATTTCACATGATGGAAGGGGTGAGGGAGCTCTCTGAGGTCTCTTTTATAAGGGTGCTTATCCTATTCATGGGGCCTACTCCTCACAATATGATCACCTCCCAAAGGCCCTGCATCCTAATACTATCACACTGTGGGTTAGGATTCAACCTAGGATGTTAGGGAGACACATGCAGTTCATAGCAATGGGCATGATCAACCATTTACAAAATACCAATCCCCCTAAGATATGGACAATCTTGAATATCACTTCCTTTACATGAGTAGATTATTTTATTCTGAAATCAGCTTCCTTTTGAACTGTATGCTCACATTTACCTGGAGATATTATTGAGAAGGTGAAGTAAGAGCCTGTGTTAAAGCCCTCGCCCACTGTGACTGACATACATCTGTTTACCAAAAGTATCAGGTTGGCCTGGACCCGGAGAACGGACTGCTCATGCTCATCCATACATAGTATTTATTGAATGTCTAAAGAGTTAAGGATAAATAAAGCCAGGCCTCTTCCTTAGAGGGGTTCACTTTCTAGAAGGAAAGCTAAATGTTTCACAAAAGTTAAAATAGCTAAGAGCATTGAAAGCTGCTGAACCAGAATATGAACCCAGACCAGACTGTCCCCAAAGCCCATGTTTTTTCTTCACAAATTGCTGGGACTCTACACAGCGTCCTGACTCACAGCCATCACATCTTGGGGTTGTGTCTTCCAGAGTGCCTAAAGCACGAGGCTTTTGATTTCAGTTCTCTTAAGTTTGAGGAGAGTCATAATCTGGACTAGAACCTTTGCTCTTATGAAGCAGGCTCAAAAAAGAGACAATCTCATATAGCCAGCTTTCAAAGAACAAGATTTGTAAAATAGATGAAAAGTAGATTTTTTTCACCAAAATTTGGAACTCACAGAGAGGAAGTACCAAAGACTGTACTGAGTTTTCCATATGCACTATACAACTCTCAGAAGAATGGGAAAAGGGGGCAGGGACCTTGAAACAATATCACCACTGGACTCTATTAGAAAGTGAGAGTAGAGCCCCTCACAGCTGCTCAGCTTATCCATCCATCACTGTCCACTTGTATAAATCAGAGCATAGAGGGAGTTAAAATATAGAAAGGGTTACCTTAGAGGATATTTGTAAAGAGTTCAGCAACCAGTTTAAGGAGAACTCCATAGTTTTCCATCATGAACTTTCCAATCTTTCTACAAGATAATCAAACTCCATCTTATAAAAATTATAAAGAAAGACACTTTTTATTCTGAGATTGTTATGTCCATTTTCCCTCTGTCCTCTGCTCCCCAGATACTCTTCAGTTTTTTTATTCATCAGTCTTTCATGGAACACCTTCAGAGAACCAGACTCTGGGAAGAAAACCCAACTCCTGCCCAAGAGGGACCTGCAGTCAAGCTTGGGCTCACCCCATGCTTGTCTTGCTCCCCATTGGTTCTCCTCTCCTGGACCACACTCTGTCTAAAGCCAGTCCTCCATGAAACTGTATTTATCCATGGATTTTTAAAACATTTGTTTATATACATGTGTTCTTTCACTCACTTTATGTCTGGACTCCAACAGAATTTGAAGACATTTAAATGTATTTGTTTGTATCTCATCAAGTTCCCTTACCTACTTTTCAGTAATGACCTTGACAAAAATAACCAGAAAGGCAGAGATGACTATTTTTCTTCAGTGCCTACTGTATGTGCATCATTAATGTACTACATGATATTTAAACCTCGCTACAACTTGATAAGACAAGTAGAACTATTCCCACTTTATAGATAAGAAAGAATAACAAGAAATCTATGCTCTTAACACATTTGCTCTTAACGCATTGCTCTTAGCACAATACAGTGTGTAGGCTCTATGTTCTACAGCAGCTCTCCAGAACTTATTCATCTTGCTTAGCTGAGACTTTATCCCCATTGAACAACGTCTCCCCATTTTCTCCACTTCTCCCAGCCCCTGGCAACCACCATTCTAACCTCTGCTTCTTTGTGTTTGACAATTTTAGGCTCAACTAATAAGTGTATTTATGCTGATTTTTTGTGTGTGTGTGTGTGTGTGTGTGTGTGTGTGTGTCTTAAAAGAAAGAACATAACACTAGTGTTCTACTCAAAATGGTTTAGGGAAATATTGCATTGCCCTTATATTCCAAATGTAATTTTTCAAATAAATGTTTGCTATTAAATATCAGAAAAACATCAATAAGTTTAATGACTTTTTACAACTTGGAAAGTCAATTATTTTATTCAAATTATGTGGAGTTTTATTCATCTTGAAAATAAACTCTTCCTTTCTGATGAGCAAGACCTTACTCTAGGTATTGTGGTAACTCCAAAGTGATTCCTAGAGTCAAATGTAAGCAAAGTTCACAACCTTCCTGCCAGCAGGAGCTGGACAGACCAGTGGCTAACATGCAGGAAGATGGATGGAGCTGGTTTGCCTCCATTATGGTGATGGTGGTGAAAGATGAACACCAGCCCAATGCAGAAAGTTAACCTCTTTCAACTCAAGCCAGATATTGAGCAACCATAAATCCATAGTTTTATGTGAAATCTCATGATTTTTTAAATGTTGCTATAGAGCTTATATTTTAAACACTGCTTGGGCCATCAATGTGAAAACCACTGTTTGAACCAACCAGATGTGACTTGGATGTGGGGACTCCAGAGGAGCTTCTCACTGATACCTTATGTCTGTAATACCATACATTGCTTCCTGGAATCACCCCTTCGGTTGTAGGCCAGCACCCAGGATCCAGGGCTGGACATCTGCATTCAGGATCGGTAACCTCTCGGGACTATTGGAAGGGATCAATGGCCCAGGCCTGAGCTTATGGCTTCCACAGAAATGCAGCCATTTTCTTTCAAATCAACTAAGTCATAACATGCATGCATCCCTAGGCCTCTCTTCCCCCGCCCCCCCAAAAAAAAATTCATTGGTGTGAAACTAGGCCATGACTACATTTTTGCAAATCTTTTTACATTCTCCAACAATAAAACAAAATAGACCAAAACTTTTAAATGCCATAACTGTTAAAATACATTACCTACTCAAATCTAACTACCTCCACAGCGACTAGAAGAGGATTCCGTATTTTCTCAGAAAGTCAAAGATGAACATAGGAAAAGTTAAATAAAATGCCTACTCAACCATAACAATACTTTCATACTCAAATGGTTAAGTTGATGACACATTGATTTTGCTTTAATAGCAATAGGGTTGTAAGGTAGTTCCATTTTTAATTTTTTGAGAAAACACCATACTGTTTTCCACAGTGGTTGTGCCAATCTACATTCCCACCAACAGTGCATGAGGGTTCCCTTTTCTCCACATCCTCACCAACACTTGTTTGTTGATTTATTGATGAAAACCATTCTGACAGGTATGAGGTGATATCTCATTGCAGTTTTATTTTGTATTTCTCAGATGATTAGTGACATTGAACATGTTTTTATATTTCTATTTGCCATCTGTATGTCCTTTTTGGAGAAGTGTGTATTCAGGTCCTTGGCCCATTTTTTAGTTCTTGTTGTTTTTTCATTTATTTTTTTATTTTAGTGTTGAATTGTATAAGTTCTTTATAAATTTTGGATATTAAGCCCTTATCAGAGGTATCATTGGAGGATATGTTCTCCCATTCAATGGGTTGTCTTTTCATTTTGTTATGGTGTCCTTTGCGATGCAAAAACTCTTTAGTTTGATGTAGTCCCATTTATTTATTGTTTCTTTTGTTTCCCCTGCCCAAAAAGACATATCAGAAAAAATATTGCTATGAGAAATGTCTGAGATCTTATTTACCGTGTTTTCTTCTAGGATTTTTATGGTTTCAAGTCTTACACTGAAGTCTTTAATCCTCACCTGAGGATCTTTTTTCATTGATTTCTAGAGACAATGGAAGGGAAGGAGGAGGGGGAGAGAGAGAGAGAAACATCTACATGAGAGAGGCACATTGATTGATTACCTCCCACACATGCCCCTACTGGGGCTGGGAAACCTGCAATCAAGTATGTGCCCTTAACTAATAATAGAACCCAAGACCCTTTGGTCCATAGCCTGACACTCTAACCACTAAAAAAAACTGGTCAGGGCAGTCTTTAATCTATTTTTAGTTTATTTCTGACCCAGCAATTTCACTTCTGGGAATATATTCGAAGAAACCTGAAATACAAATTTGAAAGAATATATGCAACCCTATGTTTATTGCAGCATTATTTATGATAGCCAAGATTTGGAAGTAGCCCAAGTGCCCATAAGTGGATGAGTTGTTTAAAAAAAAAAAAAAAGTTGTGTTGCATTTATACAATGGAATACTAAGTCATAATAAAGAAAGAATTCTTACCTTTTGCAACAACATAGATGGATCTGGAGAGTATAATGCTAAATGAAATAAGCTAGTCAGAAAGACAAATACCATATAATTGAACTTTATGGGGTGGGGGGGGGGCTTAGTGAAAAAGATGAAGGGATTAAGAAAAATAAATAAAAAACTCCTCATAGACACAGAAAACAATATGGTGATTACCAGAGGGAAAGGGGAGTGAGGGAGATAGGAGCGAGTAAAGGGTGGATAAATGATGATGGAAGGATCTTGACTTGGGGTGGTGAACACACAATACAATATACAGATGATGTATTAAGGAATTGTGCACCTGAAAATTATATAATTTCATTAACCAATGTCACTCCAATAAAATCAATAAAAAATAAAATAATAGTAGGGTTTATTTTGTTTTTCTTTGTTATAGAATTCAAGATGTCAAATACAGTGGCAGTTGCCAATTTTTGTTAATATCCTAATTGATCAGAAGACATAGCTCATTGCTTAAGATTTAGAGAGGAAATAAAATATATGAAATAAGATACAATGCAAGAATTTTGTTATCTTTTAATAGGAGACTCCAATTACAAAGGAAGAATGACTAAGGGAATTATGGGAGGTTCATTTTCACAAAACTTAGCTAATATTATTTGAGTTTCTACCATATGTTCAATATGATGATAAGAAAGAAAGAGTCTGCTTTCTGAACTCAAAAGACCCCAAATCTGGAAATTTATGTTAAAGATGTATCTATGGAGAAGATATATCTAAAGTCTTCTACCTGAAAGCTATCCCAAGGTCAAGAGAGAAAATTGAAATAGAATTTTACAAAACCTTATATTAAGAGTATAGAGAAAGAAAAACTTAGTAGGTAATAAAAATGAAGAGGGAAAAATTTATTTTGACAGAAGCCTTAAGAAGGAAGGCTATCCAGAAGAAGTAATATATATAAAAGCCTAAGCAACCGGCTGACTGGACGACCAGCCAGTAGCTATGACGCACAATGACAACCAGGGGGCATATGCTCAACACAGGAGTGCAGTGACTTGGCCACAGTGGTTCTCAGGTGATGCACCCGGAACGAGAGAGGAGGGAGCCCGATTCTGGGATGCATCACCTGAGTACTGCCCTCTAGCAATCCAGGACCCCTTCAGGGGATGTTGGAGAGTTGGTTTCTGCTCGATCCCCATAGGCCAGGCCAGGCCTCTAGTGCAAACATAAAGTTGTGTCTAATAAGGTGAAGTACTTCAGAAGTTCGAAGACAATAGAGCTGACTTGTTTGGGGAAAGAGAAGGTAAGATTCAGTAAGTGCTTTTAGCAGCGCCATAGGGGAAAACATATCAAGGGACAAATTGCGGATAGGAAGAGCAAGAAAAGAATAGCCAATCCTACTGGGGAGTTTGACATTGAAGAAATTTGTTATATTGAATGATTAATAAGATCAAGAGAAGGTCAAGTTTTCTCTTTTAAAGAGGATACAAAGGAGAAAAAAATTAAGTATGAAAAAATAAGTAATTTATGGGTGGATTCTGAGGATGATGCAAAGTGCATAGAGGAAGTATAGGTGGAAAGGAGGATTATTCCCTCTAAGACAGAAGACAAGGAACTGAGAGGGTGGGAACACAGAAAAATTGGCATCTGAGAGAGATGAGCAAAGTCAGCAACACTTAGGATAAGCTTCATTCTGTGTATAGAAGGAATTAAGTCAATATATTAGAGATATTGGGGTGATGAGACAAAGGAGGACAGGATGAGGTTGGCAAGTGCTGCTTTCAGAAATGTGATAGGGGTTTAGCAAAGAGTATCTTTTTTTCTGCTATTTCCCTACATATGTTGTTATATTTTCACTTTTTTTTCCTCCCAAAGTGTAGACTCTTGTGTTTGTTTGTGAAGCCTCACACTGGGATATTTTTCTACTGATTTTTTAGAGACAGAAGAAGGGAGGGAGAGAGACACAGAGGGAGAAACATCAATGTGAGAGAGATACATGGACTGGTTGCCTCCTGCTTCCACCCCAACCAGCGCCGGAGATCTGGCCTGCAACCAAGGTATGTGCCCTTGACCAGAATCAAACCCGGGACCCTTCACTCTATCCATTGAGCCAAATGGGCTAGGGCCCAAAGCGTAAAAATAGGATTCATGAGTGTGTTATCCAGTGTATCTAGCATAATTCTATGTTTATAAAAAATACTAGAGGCCTGGTGCACAAAATTTGTGCACAGGGGGGTGGGGAGAGGAGAAGGGGGTGTCCCTCAGCCCAGCCTGCACCCTCTCCAATCTGGGACTCAGGTGGGATTGGGCCAAAATGGGCAGTTGGACATCCCTCTCACAATCCAGGACTGCTGGTTCCCAACTGCTCGCCTGCTTGCCTTCCTGATTGCCCCTAACTGCTTCTGCCTGCCAGCCTGATCACCCTCTAACCACTCCCCTGACAGCCTGATTGATGCCTAACTGCTCCTCTGCCAACCTGGTCCCCCATAACTGCCCTCCCCTTCAGCCCTGGTCACCCTTAACTGCCCTCACCTGAAGACCTGGTACCCCCCAACTGCTCTCTCCTGCAGGCCTGGGTCCCCCAAAACTGACCTTCCCTGCAGACCCAGTCATCCCCAACTTCCCTCCTCTGCTGGCTGGGTCACCCCTAACTGCCCTCTCCAGCAGGCTTGATCACCCCCAACTGCCTTCCCTTGCAGGCCTGGTCCCTCCCAACTGCCCTCCCCTGCTGGCCTGATTGCCCACAACTGTGTTCCCTTGCAAGCCTGGTTCCTCCCAACTGCCCTCCCCTGCTGGCCATCTTGTGGTGGCCATCTTGTATCCACATGGGGGCAGGATCTTTGACCACATGGGGGAAGCCATCTTGTGTGTTGGAGTGATGGTTAATCTGCATATTACTCTTTTATTAGATAGGATAGAGGCCTAGGCATGGGTGGGGGCCAGCTGGTTTGCCTTGAAGGGTGTCCGGGTCAGGGTGGGGATTCCCTTGTGGTGTGGGGTGGCCTGGGTGAGGGGCCTATGGTGGTTTGCAGGCTGGCCATGCCCCCCGGGGACCCAAGCAGAGGCCCTGGGATCTGGGATTTATTTATCTTCTACAATTGAAACTTTGTAGCCTGGAATGGAGCCAAGCCTTCTGCTCCCTCTGTGGTGGCAGCCATTTCTGTTGGGATATATGTATCTTCTATAATTGAAACTTTGTAGCCTTAAGCGGAGGCCAAAGCAGACCAGGGCTGCAGAAGCTTGGCTTCCTCCATCACTGTGGGCAACCCTAGCCTCCTGCTCTCTCCAGCTCCATGGCTGCTGCCATTTCTGTTGGGCTTTATTTATCTTCTATAATTGAAATTTTGTAGCATTGAGTGGAGGCCTGGGCTGGGAAGGGCAGGTGGAAAGCTTGGCTTCCTCCATTGCCAGGGAAACCCAAGCCTCCCTCCTGCTGTCTGTGGCCGCAGCCATCTTGGTTGAGTTTATTTGCATATTCTCTCCTGATTGGCTGGTGGGCATGGCTTGTGAGTGTAATGGAGGTACAGTCAATTTGCATATTACTCTTCTATTAGATAGGATTAAGTCATTTTATGTGTTAAAACATATAATAATAATAGGTGCTTTCCTGCTATGATCAGGATTAAAGCACCTACACACGAACATCTTGGTTGCTTCCAAGTTTTGGTAATTATAAATAAAGCTGCCACAAACATCATGTGAAAGTTTTGAGTGGACATGTTTTTAACTCCTTTGGGTAAACACCAAGGAGCTCACCTGCTGTACCATGTGATAAGAGAATGCTTACTGTAGTCATAAACCACCAAACTGCCTGTGTTCCGGAATGGCTGCACCGTGATGCCTTCCCAGCAGCCATGAGTGAGAGTTACTGCTCCTCCACCTCTGAGTCAGCGCTCAGTGTTGTCAGTGTCCTGGGTTTTGGCCATTCTAACAAGTATGGTATGCTATCTCACTGTTGTTTTGAGGTCTATTAATTTTTAAAGCATATATAGTACTATACACATCTCTTCCAAACACTTCTTGATCTCAAATAAATAAAAGTAAAGCTTTTGTTGTTATACCTTAATAGAGAAATAAATCTTCAAAATGGAAAAAAAAAAGATTTTCTGGCTCATTATCTTGTATGATTGTCAAGGTGTCAGGTTTCATTGTTGTTATTTGTGTATTTTATTTTGTTTTTGTAAAAACACAAAATATTTGAAGTTATACCATATTAAACCTAGTATTGTTACCTATTTTTTCATGTATATAAGCCTAACCTACTCCGTGAGAATCTAAGCAACTTGAAAACAAAGCAAATGTTATTTACTGCGTTGGCCACTCCAAAACAATTAGGACTGAAATATGTATATAATAGGTTTCCTAAATGTAGAATTTAACTTTAAAATATTTGGTCACTTCTTACTTAGAAAAGGTAATTTGACTCACAGAGGCCCTAAATCAGGGTGGCTAGGTTCACGTTTTCTTTTTGGTTGAGTATAAAATGAAGCAAATGTTGTGTTTGACTAGATCAACTCATTCTGTAAATGAATAAATGGACTGCATGTTTTTATTTCACATAATATGCCTTTGTAATACCTTTTCATAAAATATAGCCACAAAATGTCACTGTGGGTAATGTTCTCTGAAGGAGAGAGAGAAAAGAAAAGAGAAAGAGAACTTAAGTGACTGCTATACTGATCTCTATTTTTGGAGAAAGAATCAGTCTGACTTTCCAATTCTGAATCAATAAATTTGTTGCAGAGTGTTGGGCAGTCACTCAGATCTGCAATTTGCTCATCCACATTCCAATCCCTAACTTTCTCTCCCAATATAAGTATGAATCTATATGATTTCTATTGTGATACATAATGTCTATATGCATCTATTGTCACACTAATCCTATCTAATAAAAGTGTAATATGCAAATTGACTGCACCTCCCCTACACTCACAAGCCACGCCCACCAGCCAATGAGGAGGGAATATGCAAATAAACTCAACCAAGATGGCTGCGGCCACAGACAGCAGGAGGGAGGCTTGGGTTTCCCTGGCAATGGAGGAAGCCAAGCTTTCCACCTGCCCTTCCCAGCCCAGGCCTCCACTCAATGCTACAAAATTTCAATTATAGAAGATAAATAAGGCCCAACAGAAATGGCAGCAGCCATGGAGCTGGAGAGAGCAGGAGGCTAGGGTTGCCCACAGTGATGGAGGAAGCCAAGCTTCTGCAGCCCTGGTCTGCTTTGGCCTCCGCTTAAGGCTACAAAGTTTCAATTATAGAAGATACATAAATCCTAACAGAAATGGCTATAGCCATGGAGCAAGCAGAAGGCTTGGCTCCACTCCAGGCTACAAAGTTTCAATTGTAGAAGATAAATAAATCCCAGATCCCAGGGCCTCTGCTTGGGTCGCCAGGGGGCATGGCCAGCCTGCAAACCACCATAGGCTCCTCACCCAGGCCACCCCCACACCCCAAGGGAATCCCCACCCTGACCCGGGACACCCTTCAAGGCAAACCAGCTGGCCCCCACTCATGCACCTGGCCTCTATCCTATCTAATAAAAGAGTAATATGCAGATTAACCATCACTCCAACACACAAGATGGCTGCCCCCATGTGGTCAAAGATCCTGCCCCCATGTAGATACAAGATGGCCACTACAAGATGGCCAGCAGGGGAGGGCAGTTGGGAGGGACCAGGCCTTCATGGAGGGCAGTTGGGGGCGATCAAGCCTGCTGGGGAGGGCAGTTAGGGGTGACCAGGCTGGCAGAGGAAGGAAGTTGGGGGTGACTTGGTCTGCAGGGAAGGTCAGTTTTGGGGGACCCAGGCCTGCAGGGGAGAACAGTTGGGGGATACCAGGCCTTCAGGTGAGGGCATTTAGGGGTGACCAGGCCTGCAGGGGAGGGCAGTTAGGGGTGACTAGGCCTGCAGGGGAAGTCAGTTAGGGGCAAACAGGCTGGCAGGGGAGCAGTTAGGCATCAATCACGCTTGCAGGGGAATGGTTAGGGGGTGATCTGGCTGGCAGGCAAAAGTGGTTAGGGGCAATCAGAAAGGCAAGCAGGTGAGCAGTTGGGAGCCAACAGTCTTGGATTGTGAGAGGGATGTCTGAATGCCCATTTTGGTCCAATCCCACTGATATCAGACCTAAACGGGCATACGGACATCCCTCAAGGGGTCACAGATTGGAGAGGGTGCATGATGGGCTGAGGGACAGTCCTCCTCCCCTCCCCCCAGCATGAATTTCATGCACCGGGCCTCTAGTCTATATATATATAAAAGGCTAATATGCAAAGTGTCCTCTCGGGAGTTCCACTGAGAGACCAGGAGTTCGATTGCCTACTATGATGTGTGATGACCACCTGGGAGAAGCACTGAAAAAAAAGGAAGGCCCTGGCCGTAGCCAGCAGCCTGGGAAGGGAGGCCTCAGCTGGCAGTCAGAAGGCCACTATGGGCCCTGATCACTGGCCAGGCCTAGGGACCCTACCCATGCACAAATTCATTAATCCTATCTAATAAAGAGGGAATATGCTAATTGACCATCACACCGTTACAAAGATGGCAGTGCCCTCCAATATGGAGGGAATATACTAATTGACTGCCATGCCCTCAAAGATGGCAGCACCCCCAATGACAAGATGGCAGCGCTCAGTCCCCTTGCCCCCCAGCCACCCAGGGCCAGCCCGAGGCTCAGGCAAGCCTCGGATGGTAGCTGCCCAGCCACCTAGGGCCTCCTGAGGCTCAGGTAACCAGGGCCAGCTGAGGCTTGCATTGCCAGCAGTGACAGCAGCAGAGGTATGATGGGGGCATTCCCATTCCCTGATCCCCAGGTTGCCTCTCACTCCTGAGGGCCCCCAGACTGTGAGACAGGGCAAACCAGGCTGAGGGATCCTTTCTCCAGTGCATGAATTTTCATGCACTGGGCCTCTAGTATTTTATAAAAATGATGCCAGAACTCATTTGGTCTTACAGATATGAACATTGGCTGGGGTTGCTCTGTTTTATAGAATTAATTTCTATACATATCTGTTAGCTTTTGGTACAATAAATTCTGTCTAACAAATGTCTCCGAAACAATATAGGTTAAAATTGAAATCATTCTCACAGATCTGAGTGTTGTAGGGGTAGTCACCTTCAGTCTGTGGGTGTATGATTTGGATCTTTATTACAATTCTCTCATGGTTTTTGGACCCAAAGGATGGTCACAGTATGTTCTTCTTATAGTGATGATATAGATGTTCAAGAGAACAAGCCCTGCCATGTAACCATATTTTAAGTCCCTGCTGTGTCCTGTCCGGGAAGAGTTCATTGGACAACGTAAATGTAAGGAGGCCAATGTAAGGAGGGCAGTGATGTGCCCTCCAGCTTTTGTTTTGAGAATTTCAGAGTTCCATGAAACAGAGTATAGATACAGAGTAAACAACTGAGCCAGTAATTCAATATACTAAGACAAACTTCAGATTTTGGAGTTCTCACACAATTATTTGCACTTTTCAAGTCTTTTGTCCCATTATTTCTTTTTTGTTTCTGCTCAACTTACATTCTCAACTCAAATGTAATTGAGAAACTGATAGAAAATTTCCAAAGGAATAAATCGCAATATTTTCTTTTTTATAAACATTCTTTATGTAACATAGAAGACAGGCTGCTGAATATAATAGTCCATCTTTATTTGTATTTAATCTACTAGAGTCTATCTTGCTACTACATTAAATTTTTAATTTTGAGGCTAATTTTATCTGCCTTTCATAATCTATGATATTTTACCAATTCATTCTCCTTTCTTAATTAATATTTCATTTACCAGGATAATGAAATCAATAATGTCTAAATAATTTCATATTATAATATTAAATAAAGTATAAAGTTAGAATTTGGGAAAATATATTTTAAAAAATATTCATAAAACAAATCATCTGTAAAAAATAAATGGAATGGATTATGGAAATAAATAGAATGGAATAGAATAATTAATATAATGGATTTAAGTGGATGTAAGGGAAACAATAAGTTAGTGAAATTGATTTAAGTGGGACACTTTATATTGTCAAACTGATAAGAAGTCACTTTTTTTCATACTATGAATTACCCACATTTCTCCTTTGTCTCACATTCAGGAAAGTGCTGACAAATTACTTCTGATGAGGAAAATAACCATGAAACAAAATAACCCTCCATCTCAGGTAATAAATGTGGTCAAAACTGGAACACTAAAAACATTACTAATCTGTCAATTAGTTCTTTTTTTTCATAACCTATATTATTGGCTGATTACAAATTAGTTACCAAAACAATTCTTTACATACAGAAGCTAGATTTAAAGGCAGACCATGCCAAAGCAGAGAAATACAAGAATCACAACTAATTTGGCCAAACTTAGATAATGCACACTGATCTCTAAAAGTCCACTCAGAAATGCATAGATGTCGCCCAAGTATTGAGACTAACTTCAGGGTCATCACCAGGAGGATGGTTAAACAAAATGGTTTATCCATGATATCAATATTAATATGTATGCATAACAATATTAATATGTATGCATATTAATATTGTTATGCATACATATGTATCACTTTTACACACATTCACAAGCATATAAAACAAAACAATAGTAAATAAAAAGTGGGAAATTTTCAGAAGAATATTATCATAAATAACTTATTTGTTTGTATGCATTAATAAGAAGACAAACACTGCAGTTATTTTAACTCAGAAAAATAATGTAAATAATTGTTGAATAGGCATCAGGTTGCTAATTAAGTAACTGGAAAGAAAGGACAACCACGGAATTAGAAGGTAATAAATTAGAGTGTCAGCCAGCACTGCTTGGGCTGTGGGGAGAAGAAGAAGAAAGTTATTAAATCTCAGATGTTTAGTGGAGGGGCCTGAGGAGCTGGAACTCAGCTTATAGGGGCTAGGGTCCACTGCTTAAATTTGGCTGCTGTCTCTGAGCTACAATGAGAAGTCCAGTGGGGCCAAGCCCCTAGATCTAAAGAGGGGTCTGGGGCAGCTGGTGCTGGTGTTTCTGAGAAAGACTGAGGAAGCTAATCCTGCAAATGTTAGAAAGACTGCAGACTGAATTCAGCTATTCTTGCAGAAAGGAACTGCCACTGCCCAGGCACAGAAGCAGTGCTGTGGCACTCTCAGAGGAAAGCTAGTGGGCGCCAATAGGAAGCAGAGCAAGAAGCAAGCCCGGTGTCCTGTTCAAGTTGTGTCTCCTCTCACCTGTCTTGCAGGTGGAGTCTACCATGGGCCAGCTGGCCAAGTAGCAATGGGTTTGCAGAAGCCCAGCCCAGCACCATGACCTGTGGATTGAGGCCACCTTGGAGCTGAGAAACAACTAACTCAATGCCTGACACACTGGTAGACAAAGTGCTGGTTCTGGGCATACAGTAGGCTTGCTCTTCCCCTCCCTTAAGATATGTCTTAGGTCCCCCACCTTCCTTTCTTACCTCCTGGCCTTCTAGTTGCCATCCATTCAGCTTCTTCAATGAGACAAAGAACGTCTCTGAAGTTCCCTACTGACCCCTTGGGCTCTCCCTGAATGAGACACCCTTTCTCCATTGCAAAGCAAACCACCCACACTTTTCTTCAGTGATTAGCACTGCAGAATAGAAGCCACCTGAGCTGTTTTCCTTCCCTCTCTGGACTGAAATCTCCCTGAGGACAGGAGTCACACCTTCTATTTCTGCCCCTGAGTCCTCAGGACACAACCAATACACAGACATCAGCAGCTAGCTCTGTGGGACAAAAGCTGAGTGAGCACTAGGCAGTAGGCAACACATTTGTAGTCAGAGTAGTTTGTTCTCCCTCTCAAATAAGAGAATTATGCTGCTATGGGCTGAATGCTTGTGTCCCCCAAAATTCATATGTTGAAGCCCTAATTTCCCACATGAAGGTGTTAGGAGATGAGGCCTTAGAGAGGTGAAGAAGTCATGAGGGTAGAGCCCTCCCATTGGAATTAATGTTTTTATTAATGAGACCCTAGAGACCTTCCTCACCCCTTTCACCAAGTGAGTACATAGCAAGAAAATATTGTCTGTGAACCAGGAAGAAGGACCTCAGCAGAAACTGAATCTGCCAGTATCTTGATCTTGGACTTTCAGCCTCTACCACTGTGAGAAATAAATTCCTGTTGTTTAAGCCCTCAGTCTATGGTATTTTGTTACACAGGCTGAGCTGACTAATACAAATACCAAAGACATTGCCAAGTGGAGGCTGCAAACGACAAAGGAGGAACCCCTCCAAAGAGAAGGAGCTGAAAGAGGATGAGTTGTGGTATAAAGCGACATCACATGGATTCTCAATGCCAGCCTGTCCTCAGGTGAACCCTGTAGGCAAGTGGCTTTGTAATATAAACTAATGAACCCTGAGAATAGATGTGCTTATTCCACATCTGGGTGGAGGCTACTCTCTCTCAGAACTTTGGTGAGCTCTGAGGCCTCAGGTTTATAATACCCATGATGATATTACTCTAATTCATTGCATTGAAATGCATTTTCTCTGGACCTAAAAACTTCATTCTACACTTTCAATCTGTTTTCAATTGTTTGAGCCCCAAAGTAGCCCTCCAAGCACATTATTGATGTATGGCTCTAAGAAGAATGATAGAGTGCACCTCATGTGCAATATGAAAGTTAGTGTGAATTAGTTACCTGGTTTCTCTTCACAGATACCTGATCAAAAGCTGACTTCAGGATGAGCATAAAGGGCACATGATGGAGTTAGGAAGATGAGCCAAAACAAAACAAAGCAAACAAACAAAATATACATACACACAAAGAGAAAGTGTGTAGAAATGGTAAACATCACTGTCTTCACATTATGCCTAGAAATAATTCAAGTCCAGATTAAATCCAGTTTCACTAGACCCCACCCATGTCATGAGTCTACTATTACACAGTAATTGGGTCATATTTAATATTGCCTCTTATACTATTTGAAATCCAGAAATCAGTTTTGCAGATGAGTTTTCCTTCTTTATAACTTGAGATATTTTTTTTCCTTTTCTCTGTCACTAGCAATGTGTAGATTCACCTTAAAATAATGTAATAAATTCAAGCATATTTGTTGTTAATTGGAACATCAATGAAAGATAATGAGGACAGACTTCCAATGTAATAGGACAAATTAAAATATTGTGAGTACAGTTGGGTGTGATGAGTCAATATAGAAATTGCATATCTATCAAAATAATCTACTCAAATTTTTAAATTAAGTATTAAGTGCCTAAATGTCAACAGTAGGTAGGCAACAGTGTTAGAGTCAAGAAAAGGACATTAAATGTGATTATGGGAAAAGAAAGATAAAGAAATGAAAAAATGACGATGACATAAAAACATACTAGTGAAGAAATGACTGCGAATCTGAAAGAAAATAGATCTGGAGGAGAAGAAATATTTAAGCTTGTACTGGAATATATATATATATATATATATATATATATATATATATGAAAGTACAGCAATTTAATTTGAAAAGGACATTCATATCCTGTGCCCAAGAGTGTCATGAGAGTGGGCACCATTATATTAAATAACAATTGCTCTGGGGAAGAGGTGCAAGCAAATTTACTAAGGTACTTAAAATTGTACTGGAGAAGCAATTATTTTAAAATTCCACTGGGAGCAATAATTCATTGGCAACAATATTAACTCGACAGAACATTTCCAGTTCTAATTTTATAAGACCAGATGAGGTTCTCATTTTTGTTCTCTACATTATATATATTTAACAACCCTTCTCTGAACTTTAAAGAGCGATAAAAATTAGAAAAGAAGTGGTAGATATCCTCAATAAAGTATGCATACTTTTAAGTGTTAGCTCTGATATCACTAACGAAATATTAAAAACTAATAAGGTTAACCAAAAACTACATCTTTATTCGTAAAATCTGTATAAAGGAAGAAGCTTGTTTTACTGATCTGCTCATGTCCTAGTGAGCGTTTACTGTGAGCTCAGGATGAAATGAGCAGCATGGACCAAGGGAGAGAGCGTTAAATTTTTTCCACCAGAATCTGTTTGCCCCCCCCTCCCTCTTTCTGTTTGCTCTCTGTTTGGCTCCACTCCATATGTGTACTTTTATCTGAGAGTCGGGAATAAAAATACCTACTCTGACAACTTCACAGAGGTTTAGTAAAAATAGAATAAAAGATTAGGTCTGAGAGCTGTCCAAAAATATTAAATAACTCTCTCAGGGCATGAGCCAATTTTATGTGAGGGCAAAAGAAAGAAACTAAACAAGTGACAGACAAAATCTAATATGTGATTAAGTGCTCAAAAGAGTGATACGTACAGAAAGTGCCACAGGGTTTCAGAAAAACAAGGGATGCCAATATAGGCTGAACTGGATGCGATTATAAAGGTCCCCAATGACTCACTCAGTGCCTGGATATGCAGTCTTACCTCTAACCCAAATCCTCTATGTGACCACTTCAGCCTGTTTTCATTTGTTCTGACCCCAGAGTTGCCCGCCAAGCATTTTGCTGTTATTAAGTCATTCTTCAACCTTCCTGCCTTTTGGACTCCTGGTCCAGCATTGAGTGCAGGAAATGGGTTCTAGGCTAACATGCTCCACTAATCTGCTATCTTGGGAGAGTTACTGTTCTTTCCCACTTCGAAATGTCTATGATTCCCTGACTTCTAAGACTCTCTGAAAACTGCTCTGTGTACTCCATGAAGCAATTCTGCCACACTTTTTTAATGATCACCACTTCTTCCCTCAGCCAAGCTTTCCAGTCCCTAAACAAAGTCTTCATTGTCTCACACCCTTTGCCCCACATCCTGACATCCTCCCTTTCACTGCTATTCTCTCATCCACATCACAACCATACTACTTCCTAGGCTCGAGAATGCTTGCAAGTTTTCCTATGCACATCTCATGATAGATAGGGCTTTCCAAATACTTTTACTCTTTCCCAGGGTGATATCATTCATTCATAGGTTTAAGGTGTACTGACTTTCATAAAAACCTAAGCAAATTTACCATCTGTGTTCCAAGGAGTGCCCTCTAACCCCTTCTTATTTTATTTAAATAACAGAACTTGCCCTGTGCTTTTAATTGAGAATGATTGGCCATAGCCATGACTTAATTTGCAGCTGTAAAAGTATACCTGATAATATAAGAGACAGGCAATTTGAAATACATTCTGCACTCATAAGATTGTCCTGTAATCCCCAAATCAGTTGATGTGGCATGGACTGTATAATTGGGGGACCTTGAGAGTGAGACAGGTAGAAGATTCTGAATGTATTTACGGGGATCAGGTGTGGGTAAAAAGCGGACTGACCTCAGAGTACCAGAATCTTGCCTTCCTTTCTAGGGCAACTCACATCCTGCTTTCTGAAGCTCTTTTCCAGGATACTGCTCCTCCCACCCACAGGCTCACTCTCCTCTGAACCATTATAACATTTTTTGTTTCCACTCCTGCTTTCCTCACTAAGAATTAGCATAGACGGCAGCAGTAATTATAAACATGTTTTTAGATGCATGTACACATTCACTCTTATCAAAGAGTTGCAAGCCATGGAAGGCAGGAACACATTTTGTATCTTATCCCCCTGAGTCTAAGACTAAACTGTGTCCACAGAAGCCCCATTAGTATGGAGTGGGAACTAGGCGGTGAGTAAAGTGGTCAGATGCATGATCAAATGAGAGATTGCTTACCCACAAGCAGACTGTGCATTTATAAGATAGTTTCTTCATTCTCCATCAGGACATGTCCTGGTGTTGTTCTGAGTAGTAAAGGAGTTAATACATGTATATTGCTGTCCTTCGGCTGGCACAGGGCATGTACCCAGCAGATATATTAGTGATTGCTCTGACAATCTGTGGCTGCTTGAATGTCAAGGACAGCCTTTCATTTGTTCACAAGAATGACATCCCACCCAAAGTGAGAGCTCAGAAAATAATTCTCAATGGAAAACAAAATGAATTGGTGGTAAAGATGCACAAAAACTCCATATGTTTGATTTCAGAATAAATAATCTAATTTTACTAAAGCAAATGGCAGGAGACAATCTGGTTTAGTTGTAATAAAATGTCATTGCAAATGCTCTGGTAGTAATCACAGTGAAACACTGCAGGGTCTAAAGACCGAAAAGAGCAAATAATTGGAAATAAAGCTAACAATAAGAAGTTCTGAATGTAGTTCAGGAAGAGGAAAATTTCCATTTTGAAGATGTGGCATACCTACCTAAATCCTTGTTTGCATGCTAGCTATTGAAACTTACTCATCTCTTACCCACAAACCAAAGATGTTAGTGAAAGACTTGATAAGGGGTTAGTGTATTCTTATCAATGGGTTGATTTCACAACCAAAGTCACATGCAGTAGAGTTCTTATTTACAAAGCCAGACTACTTGTGATGTCAATCATTGTGATAGGAATGTTATATATATCTTCTAATCCTCACAATAGCTTGAAAACCAGATACAATATTATCTACACATTTGTGCCATCAGACTCAGAAAAAAATTAAGTCATCCTATAAATAGATAAACTAGAACTTGAAGCAGCACTTAATACCTTAAGATGGAAATTGAAAAGTTGATACTTATTCAAATTAGATATTATGTAACAAGAGCATACTAAAGAAATGTGGGCATAGACAAACCGAAACAAAACTCGTCACAGTTGTCATGAGAACTGATTTTTGTCAGAAATATCATGACGCATAGAATGTGGGTAACAGAGTCAGTAATGAGGGTGAAGACTGTTCATGTGAACCTCAGATTTTAATAATTCTATCACTTTTTATGCAGATATCAGAAGGTAAATATTGTGAAGCAGGAATTTAAATGTTGAATATTAAAGCCATCTACCTACTGAACTAAACTTCTCAAGGCAGGGGTGAAAAATGTTTGGGGAAAAACCAATAAGGCAGAACCTGGGAGTTTTCTAAGTCTGGACATCTAGTTCAAATAATGTCAGTAGTGGGGGAATAGCATCAATTACACAGTGAAATGTATTTAACATTATTAGTGTGGAACATGGGGAAACCAGTCATGATTCACTTCAGTGGACTTAGGTGACCTTCACACCAGCGTGTCTCAGTCATTTCCAGCAGGGCTGCCATTGCCACACAAAACCCTGCTCTGCACCCACAGGTAGGTGGACTTTCCATTCATTTGATATGTCCCAAGTGCACAAGTCATTGAAAACTATTGCATCTACAGCCTGATACTAATTCCTGTGTGTGTGTGTGTGTGTGTGTGTGTGTGTGTGTGTGTGTGTGTGTGTTTTCCCCACACCACCAAGCAATTCTTGGACAATTCAACTCAATTCTGACACCATCTACCTAGAGATAGCATCAGATTCCACAGGTTAAAGGCTTAGTCCCATATGACTGCCCCACCCACTTTAGACTCCAAGCATAGGTCCAGGTATCATCCGTACTTTTGACAGACAACTATAGATCATAGGTACCAGCACCCTATTCCTGGTTTCCGTTAATTTGCTAGAGCCCTCACATAACTCAGAGAAACAGTTTACTTACTGGATTGTCAGTTTATGTAAAAGGATATAACTCAGGAACCAGATCAAAGAAATGCATAGGGCAAGGTATATGGGACAGGGTGGGGAGCTTCCATGCCCTCTCCCATCTGGAGGGTTTTTATGTAGATTTAATTACATAGACATGATTGATTAAATCACTGGACAACCTACATAGGTACCAAGACAGAGGCCTGGAATAAATTCCCTGTTCCACAACTGAGGGTTGATGGTGGTGCAGCAAATTCCTCCCCAATCCTCCAGACCCCTCTCTGTGAAAGACTGTTCTAGGGAGGAAAGGAGACAATGCCCAGTGTGCTTCACACAGTTGTGGAAACAGAGTAAGTCCCCAGTGTGTAGTAACTATCATGTCACTCAAGCAGCTGCCACTTCCTGGCAATTTCCTTCTTCACTTTAGGCTATTCTGTCTTTTGCTCTTACTTTTCATGCTGTAAATCTGATATCTAACCAAAGATAGCAAGTTCCATCAGAGCCTCTATTTTATAGTTTGGCCTTTTATTTTGACATTGTCTAAACCACCTTGCAGCATACAGTTTGATAAATCCTTGGTGAATTAAAGGGATTTGTGTATTAACAGTATTAGCATGTGTTATGTATTTCCTTTGTGCTGTGCCCTGTGCTAAATGTTTAACATACTCCAACTCAGTTAATATCCACTAACAGCTCTGAAAGATAAATACTCTACAAATGAATTTTTTTTTATGAATTGCAAGGATGCCACTTTGATTGCCTTAGCAACTGAGGGCGGGACCCACCAATCTGATTTTAGAAGCTATAATTATCATTTTGCTCTCCTTTTTTGTCTCAGTTTGAATGTGCCATTAAAGATGTCATATAAAGATAGCGGTGTCAGTGCTCAAGACCTGCCCCTGCCTGTCATTGATGTTCTTAGTTCCCCAGATCCAAACTGGATGATCTAGAATCTAGAGCCTTACATACTGTAGGGCATCACTTATAAACTGAGACACACAGACCTTAGAGCAGTGGTTCTCAACCTTTCTAATGCCGCAACCCTTTAATACAGTTCCTCATGTTGTGGTGACCCCCAACCATAAAATTATTTTCGTTGCTACTTCATAACTGTAATTTTGCTACTGTTATGAATTGTAACGTAAATATCTGTGTTTTCCGATGGTCTTAGGTGACCCTGCTAGCAGTTCTCAACCTGTGGGTCACGACCATTGGAAAACACAGAGCCTAAGACCATTGGAAAACACAGATATTTACATTACGATTCATAACAGTAGCAAAATTACAGTTATGAAGTAGCAACGAAAATAATTTTATGGTTGGGGGTCACCACAACATGAGGAACTGTATTAAAGGGTCGCGGCATTAGAAAGGTTGAGAACCACTGCCTTAGAGGTTCTTGAAACATACCAGGACCTATGAAACCAAAGTGAGAATGTTTGGCTTCACTTCAGTTGTTAAATGATTAGAAACATTGGTTTGTGGCATAATCAGCATAATGTATCATAGAGAATTCAATGTTTGCATAGTGTTTAATATAAATTTTGAGCTTGCAGTGAACTGTTGCTGGTGGACCCCCAAGACTTCCATGGTTTCTGCTCAGGCTCTTTGGCAGCTCAGATGGGGCACACTGAAACATCATATCCACTAACCACACACACTGCTTTCTTCTGTAATGGTTATTACACCAGACCCTCTACGTGAGGATTCTGAAAACATCCATCTATATTTCAATTTCTGATATTATGGGATATCCATGTCAGGAGATGCATTCTAAGGTGTTTAAGACATTCTCTGTGGAAATGTGTGTCCTGTAAAACTAAACAGAATAAGGAAGTGACTGACACTTCCTTAATAAGGGAATTTTCTGATGTTTATTATATTTATATAAGAAAGTAGATAGCGAGCTTGAAGGTTGAATAAATATTACATGACTAGGGGGAAAAAAGGAAAAGGAATTGTATCTAAAAGAACCCAGAAAAGGAAGTGGGTAGAGGTGCTTAAGGTAATAGCATCCAACAAGAAAATGATACAGGGTAGTGGTCCATGTATTCACTTTGGGTCCAAGATGAGTGACATGCAGTTACTGTTCTTACTACTATTATGATTTTATGTCCTATTCTTTTGCTTGCTTCCACAGACTGATTTTATAACTGTGGGTGATGCTTTAAAAGGAGAAAAGAAAGAGGCATCAAAAGACTGGGTCTGTATCATGGTAGCAAGATGGAGACCATCCAACAGCAGTTGTGTGAAGAACTGTGTCTAAAAATTCACAAAAATAAATTCTCTCTATATATATTTTTGAAGAAAAATAATTTTGATTCCAGGATTAAATTTTTTGAGTCATTTTCTCTCCCAAGTGGATCAACTTTTTGACTTGTCAGAAGACCATTCACTGTAGACCTATTGTTCTATCTTCTCCTAAGGACAGCTCACAAGAGTTAGAATGAGAGACTTGCATCACTAGATATTGCAATTTTAACAAGAGTATATCCAGGAGAATATTAAAGCTCAGCCAACTACAAAAAATTTGATTTAACATATGCACCATAATTTTTTTAGCTTGTAATATCTTTTATTATATTCTCCATTTGGGCAAGTACACATTTTGAGCAATGAATTACCCTATGTTCCTAATAAAATTTTATATTCTGATATGCATTTATGTGTAAAGGTCCAACACATGGGTTAATAATACAAAGCAAAGATCTACAGAGCTAGTTCATCTCTGGTGCACAAGGCCTATTGCATAGTACCACAGTTCAAAAAAAAAAAAAAAAAGTCCAAAAATAGTTGCTAAATGAAATAATCTATATATATATTCCTAATATGCAGATAAGCTGAACGGTGGAATAACTGAACAACTGGTTTCTATGACATGCGCTGACCACCAGGGAGCATGTGCAGAACATGGTGGGTGTTGGCAGCAGGTGGCAGAGCACGGAACATGGCGGGTTTCGGCCATGGTGGGATAGTGGAGCAGGTGAGACCAAGGCTATGCACCATCAGTGGGTGTGAGTGGGGCCAGCGCTGTCAGCACACGGGAGCGGCGGTGGTGAGAGCAGTAGCAGCGGTAGTGGGGCTGCTGACAGGAGACCAGGGCCACGGTGGGAAGGGTCAGGCAGGGGCGCAAAGGAGGGGCCGAGACCCATCCCTGTGTCCACCACATTCTCGCAGCCTACAGTTCCTTTCAAGTTGCATGAATTTGTGCACTGGGCCCCTAGTTAGAGAATAAAAGTTTGTATCTGGTTAAAATAAGTTCTTTTAAGGATTTTTTTACTTCATCCACATAGCATTCTCTACACTTAAAATAAGATTGATGTTATTGGTATTATTTAACAGTAAAACAAAACCTTGAACTGAACTGAGTTGTTAAATGAAGTTATTTGTTATTAATAAAAACATATGAAAGATAAAGAGAGGGCATCTATAGATTTACTATCACCAAGTAACTGCTTGCTGATATTTTGGGGATAGTTTCAGTCTCTTTATATGTATTTTATATAGTAGTTATAATACTGTGCCTTTTCACCTAACATGACCACATTTCACATTGTTTGTGCTTTAATTATTCATTATTACATTGTTGAAAATTTAGATTATTTCCTTTCTTTTTATTACTATTACTAGAGGTCCGGTACACAAAATTAGTGTGTGTGTGTGTGTGGGGGGGGGGTCCCTCAGCCCAGCCTGCATCCTCTCCAATCTTCTAATCTGGGACCCCTCAAGGGATATATGACTGCCCATTTAGGCCTGACCCCGGTGGAGCAGGTGAGACCAAGGGCAGTTGGACATCCCTCTCACAATCCAGGACTGCTGGCTCCCAACTGCTCACCTGCCTGATTGCCCCTAACTGCTTCTGCCTGCCAGCCTGATCACCCTCTAACTACTCCCCTGCCAGCCTGATTGATGCCTAACTGCTCCCCTGCTGGCCCGATTGCCCTCCCCTGCAGGCCTGATCGGCCACAACTGCCTTCTCTTGCAGGCCTGGTCCCTCCCAACTGCCCTCCTCTGCTGTCCTGATCTCCCACAACTGCCCTCCCCTGCTGGACATCTTGTGGTGGCCATCTTTGACCAGATGGAGGTGGCCATCTTGTGTGTTGCAGTGATGGTCAATTTGCATATTACCTCTTTATTATATAAGAGGATAAATATAGCATGATAAAGATTTTGGTAAACCTCTAATTTTTCCACATTTGTTGAGAGATTATTATCTTAGATTCCCTAAAGTAAGAATACAGAATCAAAGGCTATGAACATTTAGGATTCTTGCCTATTTGCTTTCTTAAGTAAATTAGTAATTTTCTCAAATAATAGGGCTTTTATTTATATACTAGAGGCCTAGTGCATGAAAATCCATGCACTGGAGGGGGATGCCTCAACCATGGTCTACCCTCTCTCACAGTCCGAGTTGATTTTTGTGTATGGTGTAAGTTGGTGGTCAAGATTCTTTCTTTCTTTTTCTTTTTCTTTCTTTTTTTTTATGTATCTGTCCAATTTTCCCAACACAATTTGTTGAAGAGACTGTCTTGACTCCATTGTATGTTCATGCCTCCTTTGTCAAATATTAATTGAGCATAATGGTTTGGGTCAATATCTGGGTTCTCTATTCTATTCCATTGGTCTATATGCCTTTTCTTGTGCCAGTACCAGGCTGTTTTGAGAATGGTGGCTTTGTAATACAGCTTGAAATCTGGTATTGAGATCCCTCCTACTTTGTTCTTTTTTCTCAGGATTGCTGTAGCTATTTGGGTTCTTTTTTTATTCCAGATGAATTTTTGGAGAATTCTTTCTAGGTCTGTGAAATATGCCATTGGTATTTTAATGGGGAGTGCATTGAAACTATAGATTGCTTTGAGTAGTATGGACATTTTAATGACGTTGATTCTACCAATCCATGAACACGTATGCTCTTCCATCTATTTATGTCTTCCTTTATCTCTTTTTTAAATGTATTACATTTTCTGAGTAGAGGTTTTTACCTCCTTAGTTAAGTTTATTCCTAGGTATCTTAATTTTTTTGGTGCAATGGTAAATGGGATTGTTTTCTTAGTCTCTCTTTCTGTAACATCACTGTTTATGTATAGAAATACCATAGATTCCTTGGCATTAATTTTGTATCCTGCTACATTGCCAAATTCATTTATTAAGTCTAATAATTTTTTGATGGAGTTCTTAGGGTTTTCTATGTACAGTATCATGTCATCTGTGAATAAGGACAGTTTTACTTATTTTCCAATTTGGATGCCTTTTATTTCTTTTTGTCTGATCACAATGGCTAGTACTTCCAGTAATATGTTGAGCAGGAGTGGTGAAAGTGGGCATCCGTGTCCTGTTCTTAGGGGAAATGTTTTTAGTTTTTGTCCATTGAGTATGATGTTGGCTGTGGGTTTGTCATACATGGCTTTTATTATGTTGAGGTATGATCCTTCTATTCCCACCTTGTTGAGAGTTTTTATCAAGAAAGGATGTTGGATTTTGTCAAATGCTTTTTCTGCGTCAATTGATATGACTATGTGATTTTTTTTATCTCTCAATTTGTTTATGTGATGTATCATGTTTATTGATTTGCGGATATTGTACCATCCTTGCATCCCTGGGATAAATCCTACTTGGTCATGGTGTATGATCTTTCTGATGTACTGCTGGATCCTATTTGCTAGAATTTTGTTGAGGATTTTGGCATCTATGTTCATGAGGGATATTGGCCTGTAATTCTCTTCCATTGTGTTGTCTTTATCTGGCTTTGGTATTAGTGTGATGCTGGCTTCATAGAATGAGCTTGGAAGTGATCCTTCCTCTTGATTTTTTTGAAATAGTCTGAGGAGGATAGGTTTTAGTTCTTCCTTGAATGTTTGGTAAAACTCCCCTGTGTAGCTGTCTGGCCCCGGGCTTTTATTTGCTGGAAGCTTTTTAATGACTGTTTCAATTTCTTCCATAGTTATTGGCCTAGTGAGATGTTTTGATTCTTCCTGATTGAGTTTTGGAAGGTTGTATTTTTCTAGGAATATGTCCATTTCCTCCAGGTTGTCTAGTTTGTTGGAATAGAGTTGTATTTTTTAACAATTCTTTGTATTTCTGTGGGGTCTGTTGTTATTTCTCCTCTTTCATTTCTGATTTTGTTTATTTGGGTCCTCTCTCTTTGCTTCTTGGTAAGTCTGGTGAGAGGTTCATCGATCTTATTTATCCTTTCAAAGAACCAATTCTTGGTTTTGTTGATCTTTTGTATTGTTTCTTTGGTCTCTATGTCGTTTATCTCTGCTCTGATCCTTATTATTTCCTTCCTTCTGCTTACACTGGGCTTTTCTTGTTGCTCTCATTCTAACTCTTTGAGTTGTGAGGTTAGATAATTTATTACCATTGTTTCTTGTTTTTTGCAGTAGGCTTGTAGAGCTATGAACTTCCCTCTCAAGACTGCTTTCATTGTGTCCCATAGATTTTGGATTGTTGTGTTTTCATTGTGATTTGTAGCCATTATGTTTTTTATTTCTTCCTTGATCTCTCTGGTAACCCAGTCATTGTTTAATAGCATGCTATTTAGTCTCCAAGTGTTTGATTTTTTTGGATTGTTTTTATTGTAATTGATTTCCAGTTTTATGCCATTGTCATCTGAGAAGATGCTTGATATGATTTCTATCTTCTTGAATTTGAAGAGACTTTGCCTGTGTCCTAATATGTAGTCTATCCTTGAAAATGTTCCATGTGTGCTGGTGAGGAATATATATTCTGTACCTTTGGGGTGGAATGTTCTAAAGATGTCAATTAAGTCCATCTGATCTAGTGTCATTTAGGATTGCTGTTTCTTTGCTGATTTTTTGTTTGGTTGATTTATCCAGTGTTGTCAGTGGGGTATTAAAGTCCCCTACTATGACTCTATTGTTACCAATCTCTCCCTTGATAACTTTCAGAAATTATTTTATGTATTTGGGTGCTTCTGCATTGGGTGCATATATGTTTACCAGAGTTATATCTTCTTGTTGAATTGCTCCCTTTAGTATTATGTAGTGGCCTTCCTTATTTCTTGTTATGGACTTTACTTTGAGGTCTATTTTATCAGATATAAGTATCACAACCTCAGCTTTTTTCTCATTTCCACTTGCCTGAAAAATGTTTTTCCATCGCTACACTCTCAGTCTGTGTGAATTCTTTGTTCAGAGGAAGATCTCTTGCAGACAGAAAATATATGAATCATGTTTTCTTATCCATTCAGCTACCCTGTGTTTTTTTTGATTGGTGGATTTAATTCATTTATGTTTAATGTTATTATTGACAAGTACATGTTTGTTGTCATATTTTTCCTTAGTGTTTGTGTTTCTTCTTGCCTTTCTCTTATTTCTTTTTATAGCAGTCCCTTCAGCATTTCTTGCATTGCTGGCTTGGTTGTGATAAACTTTCTTAGCCCATTTTTGTCTGTGAAGCTCCTGATTCCACCTTCAATTTTGAATGATAGCCTTGCTGGGTATGGTATTCTTACTTTGCATCACTTTGTAAATTTCATTCCATTCCCTTCTGGCCTGGTGTGTTTCTGTTGAGAAATCTGTTGATATTCTAATAGGAGAACCCTTGTAGGTAACTTTCTGTTTCTCTCTGGCAGCTTTTAAGATTCTTACTTTGTTGTTGGTGTTTGCCAATTTAATTATGATGTGTCTTGGTGTCAATCTTTTAGGGTTCATCTTGTTTGGGACTCTATGTGCTTCTTGGACTTGCATGTTTTTGTTTTGTCTTGTTTTCTTCTTGCCAGTATCAGGGAAGTTTTCTATCATTATTTCTTCAAACAGGTTTTCTATTCCTTGCTTCTCTTCCTCTCCTTCTGGTACCCCTCTTATGCGAATATTGTTTCATTTTGTGTTGTCCCAAAGCTCCCTTAGGCTCTCCTCTTTGCTTTTTAAGTCTTCTTTCCAGTTGCTGCTGTGTTTGTGTGTGTGTGTGTTTTTTAATATATTTTATTGATTTTTTTACAGAGAGGAAGAGAGAGGGATAGAGAGTTAGAAACATCAATGAGAGAGAAACATTGATCAGCTGCCTCCTGCACAACCCCTACTGGGGATGTGCCCACAACCAAGGTACATGCCCTTGACCGGAATCGAACCTGGGACCCTTGAGTCCATAGGCCGATGCTCTATCCACTGAGCCAAACCGGTTAGGGCTGTTTGTGTGTTTTTTCCTACTTTGTCTTCTAATTCGCTGATGTGGTCCTCAGCCTCTTCTAGTCTACTATTTAAGTCTTCCATTGTGTTCTTTATTGCAGCTATGTCGTTCTTCATCTCCTCTTGGTTCTTTTTCATGTTGGCGACATTCTCATTCAGCTCCTTATAATTCTCATTGAGTTGTGTGTATTTGTCATCCAGCAGTTAAAACATCCTTATAACCATTACTCTGAATTCTTTCTCTGTTAAGCTGCTAGCCTCAATTTCATTTAATCTCCTTTCTGATGATTCCTATTTTTCTTTCCTTTGGGGGTTGCTTTATTGTCTTCCCATGTCTTCCTGTAATGTTTTAATTGTAGATCTAATTGCTTTGCTACCCAGGTTCTTTTGGGGATGGTGCTACTGGTATAATCTCTCAGTTCTCCTGGGCTTGGTAATCTAGTATAGCTCTGTACTTGAGCTATTTGGGTTTTCTTGATGTAGGCCTGTGAGCTTGAGAGGCACAACTGCAGTATCTAGAAGTCAGCAGCTGTGGAGGGGTGTGTCCCAATTTTTGCTGTCTTGCACACTTCGTTGAAATCACGTGTGTCCATCAGGGACTCATAGTGGCACCCAGGAACCGTCTGTTGGGGTGATCGGGTTCAAGGGGCCTGCACTCTGGAAAGATGTGACTATGTATCCAGAGTTCTGTAGTTGTGGGGTAAGCAGACTCAGCTTTTGCTGCTTTACCTGTGGTGGATAGGTGCTCACTCCCAGTGGCAGCTCACAGGGGCACCTGCAGTAAGTTTGCCTGTAAGGCACATTGAAGCTCTCTGAAGGGCCCTGGCAGTGTAGCCGCGTAATTGAGGCATCTGTGGGCAGGTCTCCAGGGTGAGTGAATTCAGAATTTCTACTGCCAGCCTGGAATGTGCCCCTGTTTGTCCAAGATCACACCCAGGGAGAGCTCACAGTGGCTCCCACTAGTACCCTGTGGGTAGAGGGCTCAGGGTGCCTGCCTGCTGGAAACTCGCATCTGTGGAGGTGCATTGCCGGTGCAGAGCTCTGACACACTCTGAGGGGTCCTGGCACTGAGGTTGAGCAGCTGGGGTGAATGTGGGTAGTTATTCAGGAAGATGGAGTTCAGAATTTCTACTGTGGGGCAGCTTGTCCTTGGCTGTACAGAATCACACCCAGCAGGGGCTCAAAGCAGCTCCCCAGAGGACCTGCTGCTGAGCGGTGCACCTTTGGAGGTAGAGGTCCCAGGGTCCATGGGTCTGTGGGTGGGGTAGCAGGATTTTGGCTGGAGTGGCTGCTGAGTCGCAGGGCAGTTCCAAGGCCTGCCTGGTTGGTGGTGTTGATGAGTTCCTAAAAAAGGCCGTTCTCCCCTTCAAGATGGCGTGGGCTCTGGGCTGGAGTCCCACAGTTGGGGGAGTGCCCACAGTGGTGGTAGTCTCTCCTTGTCCAAGAGAGTCTGGTCTGCCAGCCCCTGCTGCCCTTGCGAGATTTAACTGTCCCTTACTCACTCACACACACACCACACACATCTACACACTCTCCTTTCATACCCTCACTCACTCACTTCCTCTCCCGCACCTCCATCCTGCCAGCCACCATCTTCCTCTCCATATTACTTCTTTATTAGATAGGTTATTTATACCAGCTATATACCTGAGCATTTATTTTTTAATTGTAACATATAAAGGTTAAAAAAATCATTAGTTTTTTAAATATGAATCTTTTGAGCAACTGTGTTGATTAATTTAATGTCTCAAAATGACTGAGCCACAAGTGCCCAGATATTTGATCAAACATGATTCCCATGTTTCTGTGAGGGCAGTTTTTGGATGACTTTAATATTTAAATCAGTAGGCTGAGTCAAGCAGATTGCTCTCCTTATGTAGGTGGACCTCATCCAATCCCTCAAGCCCTGAATAGAACAAGAAGCTAATCCTCTCCTAAGTAAGAAGGAATTTCTTCTGCTTGACAGCCTTTGAACTGAGACATAGGGTTTTTCCTACATTTGGTTTGAACTGAAATAAACTCTTCTTGGGGCTTGAGCCTGATGGCCTTTGACCTGGAACTACACTACCAGCTCTCCTGAGTCTCCAGATTCACCTTCAGATCTTGGGGTTTGTCCACCTCCATAATCACATGATTGGTTCCTTCTAATGAATTTATCCACTTATCTAGCTAGCTAGCTATTCATATGCACACACCCACACACCCATACACATCCACCTTCTTGGGTTCTTTTTCTCTGGAGAACCCTAACTAAGACAATGACTTAGAGCAGTTTTCTACATATTTGCTGATTAATAGTATTCCTTTACTTTTGAGTGATCCATGCATGTTCTATGGCTGTGTATATATAAGGACACTCTTATGATTTCCATGAACTAAATTGTACACATATCTATAGTGTGTCTAAGTAACCTGTTAACTGTCCTCACCAACCAGCCTCGCAAGAAATTCCCAAGAAAGTCTATCAGAAACACCAAATTTTAACTAAGACTTAAACAAAGAAATTCTGATTCAGAAAAAGAGAAAAGAATGAATAGCTCTTTTTCTTCTGGTTCAGAAAAAGAAAGAAAAATTAAAATCAAGTTCTGTGCTTATTGCACGATGAACCAGTCTCTGTCCCGCTGTGTTTCGGGTTGTCAAGCATGGCCTCAGACTCCCGCCATCACATGCCAATCTCATAAAATCACAGAGTAAGTTTTTATTTGCATGGGACAGATTTGGTCCACAAAATAACCAACCCTGAAAGCCATTGTCAAGGATCCAAGACAGCTAGCACGGATCATTAATTAGGATAAATAGATAAAGAAAAGGAACAGACTTTTCCTTTTCTCAATCACCCAAAGGTGATCAGCCTGAGGCCTTGGCAGAGTGGCTGGTTTCAGGGCAGAAGGTTTACCCAAAGCTCAGATCCAGGCAGATCCCCTGCCCTCAGCCATCCACCTCCTATGGGGTTAGTTCCTCCCAGCTCCAAGCTTTGGGAAACAGGTACCATAAAATGTTGCAGTAGCTTGTTTTTGTTGTTTTTCAATCCACTGTTGGTCTCCATCTGGCATCTTCCTGTTTATCACAGTCTGCTGTCCTTACACTGGGTGACAGGAGGTTCCTACCAGCTGTTAGCTCTTCTAAACTTGGGAGCTGAAAGAGAAGTAAGTGACTCTGTGACCCAGCAGAACAGTTTCTATCCCCTGATGTGGTTCTTAAGGATTTATTTAGCTGCTTCTGGTTTTCTAAGCAGAATTTCCTTGAAACATTAAAAAGATCTCCACTTTTACAAAAATCAGAACAAAAATGGTTCCTGGCCTCCTCTCTATTGTTCTTTGTGGTTGACCACAGGTTTGCATGTTTCAGACCCAGGCAGACCAGTGCCCCATGGCCAGAGCGTTTTCTCCCAGTGTCTGTCACATCTCTAACTAGACCAGGAGAGGACATTTCCCAAGCTCCTGTCCACAACATGAAGCAGGATGGTGCAGAGAGGCTCAAAATCCACCATTCACATGAAAAATCTCAGCGTGCATTGCTGTTAACATTCACTGACAGAAAAATAAAAACTGGAGTTAGGAAAGCCAGGAGGAAATAGAAGTCCAGCTCTAAAACCCAACTGGCCAATTACTAGCCATGGTAGGTGTAATCACTCATTATTTTTCCTGAGACTAAAATTAAAGTTATTATTATCTCCCTCACTTAATGGTTTAAGTTTAACCAAAGGTTGTAAATATTTTAGCAGGAAAAAAAAGGCATTTTCTTAATAGGAGCTCATTCAAAATATAGGATAGTAATTAAAGAAAACCACTGGTGTTTATAGTCTATACTTCTATTAAAATGAGCTATGTATGAAAAATTGTGTGTTATAAATGGTGATTAGGGTCAGGGGAGAGAATAATCTATTTTAAGCTAAATATAAATAATTCCAATGTTTCCCCTAATGGCATATGCTGTCTTGGATGTTTGATATAATTCATAGCACAAAAAAATTATAGTATTTAGTAAAAAGACATAAAAATATTTCTAGTTTCCATTTTCTACTGCAAAATGATGATAGCTATTTAGAGTGAAAGCTTGTTTGTTTCTTTTTTAATTAGTCTAACAAAACCACTTCCTTTAAAAATGCATGATAAAGTATAGGCTACTGCTCCCTGCAAAACAGAATTGTGTAAAATTGCTAGAGATTATGCCCTAATGTTTCATTTCTTTTTAAAAGTGCACATCTTGTGCTATAATGGTCACTGGAAAGTGTTTCAAAAATTGCAGGAAAATATTTTATAAAAAATTACCTTATGTAGAACATTGGTTTGGGGTATTTAGAGGCTTCCTCAACTTTAATGAATGCTAATTCATTAATTTATCTATTAATATATTTATTTGGACAACAACTACTTATTTCACACTTATTCAATTTGGGACACTATGCTAAGTGTTAGCAAAGGTTTTATAGGATGGTATAGAAATATAGGAATGTGACTGGAATGCTAGTTGTAGAAATGGAGAAAGGTGGAGAGATTTTGAAGAATCAAGCAAATGGTAATCAGCCAGATTTAGAGAGTGAAGGGAACTGGGGAATTAATAAGGACTTGTGAGTTTGGAGTTAGAGTGATGGTGGGCTGCTCACTAGAAGAGAGAGGACTAGAGAAGAACCATTATTCTATTTATTTACTTACTTCTTTAGCTGAGAGTTTGTCTTTTGTCCATACTAAACTTGTGCAGTCTGTTAGAGAGCCTAGTGGAGACGTCAAGTATGCAGTGAATTCATGAGAGCTCATGAGAGTCTTGACTAGAAATAAAAACAATTCATTTGCAAAAGGATGTTTTTAGAGCCATATATCTAAATTTTATAACCTGGGAGGAGAAACTTGTTAGAGAAGAAAGGGGGATCAAGAATCTATCTTCCTGACATTTAGAGTTTGATAAGATGAGGAAGAGCCAGCAAAATAAGCTGAGAAGTAGCCAGTAATATAGAAGAAAAATCAGGAAATAATAGAGAGTCTTATGAGGAGATGTATGGTCAGCTGTGTCAAATACCCCTGGAAGCACAAATAAAGCAATTCCAGAGAAGTGAACACTGGATTTAGCAACATGGAGGACATTGTTGACCTGAGGAGAGAGTCCTCTGTGGGATTATAGGAACAGAAACTCCAGCAAGGTTAATCCTTAAATATAATATATGATCAGAAGAAGGCATGATATCTCTCACTGTCTATCCATTAGCTAACTAGCTATCCAGCCAACCATTTATCCACCCATTCATCTATGCATCCATTTATCTATCTATCCATTAATACATGCATTAATCTATCCATCTCTTTATCTATCCATTCACCCATATATCCATGCATCTATGTACCTATCCATTTATCATCAATCTATATATTTACCCATGCATCCAGAGAGAGCACTGGCTTAAAGAGACAAAGATATCTAACCTACTCTTAGGCAAACACTATTTGAAGTAACTGCTACACTTGATATAATGATATGGGAGATAGTCAAATCTATAGGATTGTGGGAGCCCTGAGGGAAAAAATTAATAGGAAATAAGGAGAGGTTCATGAGGAAAAGCCAAGTGGTCAGGGATAATAAGAGAATAGTCAAGGAAGCCAGAGAATGAATGAAAGCTTTTATCAGAGATCTAATTCAGGACCAGGCTGATGAAGTACAAGAGCACATTTCAGAGATTATTTAAGCAAATTCAAGTCAAACTTCAGGATGCAGGAAGTAAAAGTGTTCCTGATTGTGACTTGTTATTGCAAAAGAAGCATCACAGGCCTGCAGGCTGCAGCCTTCAGCTCTTACACCAAGTGAATACAATGAGGCTATGATGTTGCTGTATGACTAAGCCAGGTGGTGGGGAGAGCTTCTGAGATGTCCAGCAGCGTGATAGCCACTCAGGAGGGCTGACCTGCCTTCTTTCTGATAAACTATAAGCTATTCTTCCCCTTAGATGATAAAAGCATAAAGATCAAATGTGCTAGGAGCCTCTTAAAGTTTTCCCCCAAGGAAAGATGAAATCAGAAGAGCAAAAGCTAAGGAAAATGGGATATGAAAAGTAGGGGAAGACATGTCTTTTTAAATATTTGCTTGAAGTAATTAAAAAGTGTCCAAGAATAATTATTATTCTTCATAAAATTCCACTCTAGGTGGGTTAAAAAAGAATGACTAATTGGATTCTATGCCATGAGCAATTAACTAGCCATCTTGCCCATGGGGAAACTTTCCATGGACTCTGGAACCCAGACCCCAACTCATTCCTGATAAGACTTCCAGAATCACAGACAATGCAAGAGGAAAACAAGCAGCCTGCTGGCAGGTCTGTAGAGAAGACCCTTAATCACAGCCCTCCAGGGCCCATCCTTCTTCCCTCTTTGACTCACAGCATCCATTCTCACATCTTCTATGCGAGGTCCTCTATACCAGGTTTCCCTCTGGGGCACCTAGAACAATCTCTTTCTGACATCTAGGACTTGGGAACCCAAAGTCTATGCAATTTAAAGCTTTTATCTATGTCCCTTTGCTTCCTTCTATTCTTGTCCCTCAATGTGGGCAAGGGACACAGAGGCAGCCATGGTCTTATGTGAAGATGGATAGGGGAACAAAGAAAAAAAGTACTAATTGATATATCAAAAAATATTATTCCACCACAACAAATCCCAGGTCCCTTCAGCTAAAAATGACCACTGTCTTATCTTCACATTGTGACCAGCTTTGTGGGCTTTAGTTTCCTGACCTTCTCATGTCACCTATCCTGTCACCCCATCATTTCCTATCACCCCCCTCTGCAAAACAGTGGGTCTCCTCCAATCTCATCCTGCTACACCATGGCACATTTTTTTAATTGGTGGTCCTTAGACTCTTCTCTGTAAAAATACCCTTTTAAGAAAAGAACAATAGAAAGATTGATTAAATAAACACAAACAACTGAAAGTCCCTTGAAAATATAGGTCAGTTAGCAAGTCACAATTGAAAAATAGTTCAATGAGAGTTTCACATTCAGAAATGTGATATTGTTTAAAAGGAGGTCCAGAAGTCATTTTTCCAAATCAGATTCACTTTTAAAAATAACTTAAATTATATGAGTGAAAAATATGCTCATTAGCAAAACCTAAATGAAGGCTGATGTGATTATATGAGTAGCATCTCTGTCTGAACACCCAGGCACTGCCTTGATAAGCTTCTCTATTAACTGAAAATGTAGGGCTTACAGTGAAAGGACTTTGGGCTACAGAAATCTGTGACTTTTATAACTAGATTAAAAAGATAAAATTTAATTAATTTTACCATAAAATGGAAGACCATGTCCTTATTCCCATAGATATGAAGGCAGCCATTTTCAAAGAAAATTGACTAGTATTGTTACACCCAAATCATTTATTCAGTTTTCTAATATGTTCTTTTCAACACATAACATTACTGTCCATCTTTTTAGCTGGCTGAGTGGTTCTCAGTAGTGGATTAAATATGTTTTGACAAAAATGAACTGATATGACTACAAATAAATATATTTATGGGCCAAAAACTTTGACCCAAGTTTTAAAAAATAATGGTCAAATTTTAGAATCGGAGAATCAAATGATAAAGGAGATAAAAGTTTCCATCATGCCTGAAAGATTTTTTTTTATTTAGCTTAGATCTTTACTAATATAATACAGAGTTGATATAGTCAGTGCTATTTGATTTCTTAGAACTATGGCAACTGGAAATTTTTTTTTTTTTTTTTTGCAAAACAGGATTTCCTTGTTTTTGAGAAAGCCACAGACATCAAATGCATATTGCTCACCCCAGGTTGTAAATGCTGCTTAGTGGTGCAATTATGCAATTTATTAGTGTTTGTTTCCATGGCTTTTTTTTATTTTTATTTTTTTCATTTACTGAAGGAGTGATTGGGACCCTAAAGGTTTGACCCAGGACACCAAAGACAGTTCTTTCCATTGGCTTTTTTGTTGTTGTTGTTCCTTTGTTTTCATTTTGTTACCATTTTGTTTTGTGCTGATATTCATAAAGAAAAACATAAATGAAACTTTTAGAGCTTTCTTCCTTCATTGAAAGAGGAACTGTTTCTTGCGATCCTTTGGAAATGGCTCCCTCATTTTACCTTAAAAAATAAGCCACCCAAAGTGAAAACTGCAAGAATGCCTGCAGTCATGGTGGCTGCAGTTCAGGTCTCCTGGTATATCCCTGGCAGGAACGAGAGCAAGCAGGCAATGTGTGATGTACCTTGTGTCTTAGGAGGAAGTGGGTTCCTTTATCTCTGATTTGCTCTGTGCCTTTTTCTTAGCATGAATTGAGTCCCCAGCAAACCGCATGGCAATGCCACGCACAGTCAGAAACAGGTCTAGAATAAAAATCCTATTTGAAAAAGATGTTTTATCATTTAAAACTATTGATTGACCTTAGCATTACTATTTTAATTTCAATTCCTTGTCTCCCAATATCAAAGCACACTGTGATTAATAGCCTTGTAAAACTACACCTGAAAGAGGTGACACATGACAAATATCAAACATGTTGTCTAGTATTCAAAAAAAAAGCCAAATTAGATTTTTTTAAAAGCTTGATTTTTTTCATTGTAACTTTCTATAACCCTGTATATGATAAGTGGAGTTAAGATGAAAAGGCACCTTTTTATTTCTTTGATCAATTATTTCAATATCCTTGAAATTAGTTTACTTTCATTAAATTTTTAAGACCAGGTAGAACTGATGCTTAGAATATGGCCTAATTTGACCCAACCCCAAATGTTGCCCATCTAGAGGTATGATGGATATTGAGTCACAGATTTTATCCCCTGACACAGCCAGGCCCTTTTTCTCCAGGATTTTATTTCCAGATGACCAACATTCTTATGGGGAAGGGAAGGAGCTTCTGTGTGTCTTGACCTGCAATTTGTATTAGGTTCCATCAAGAACAAAACAAATTTACTAAAATGAGACCTGGCATGAAATCCAAGTTTCCTACAGAGGAGCCAGTGAGTTGTATGTAACTAGAACACAGTTACTGTCACCCACTCAGTAGAAAGCACTGTGGGGGCTTATGAGCATGGGTAAGTGGAGCCATAGAAAGCTGGTCCCCAAGGCTGCTCACACAAGAGAGGGACACAGCACACACTGCTAAGGAAAAGGTCAATTAGGTGGTAAGAGAAAGGTGAAGTTCTTATTGCAGCCGGAGGACACCTGTAGGACCACAATGTTCTAAATCCTGTCCTGAGAGTACAGTAGAAGCCAGGGAGAACAAGGACTACTTGTGTTTAAATTTGTTACTAACAAAAAATGCTATGATTAAAACACAGATAATGTCCTTTTGCTATGATCCAGGCCAAAAAAAATGCTAAAACTAAGAACACCCATACTTTTTCAACATAAATTTTTCAAAGTCTTAGCCACAATCAAATGTTGAGTATTTATTGACCCAATTTAAAATACAGTCTTCAATTTACCATTTATATTGTCCTTCCACAGCCAGGCAAAACTACTAATAAAACCATTCTGAGGATTAAAAGTTATATCAAGTAAGTCCAGGGGTGAGAAGCTCTATGCATAAATATATCACATTTTGTTGGTCATTAGAAAAGTCCAAAAAATATTATCTCTTCATCCTAATGAAATTATGGGAAGATATAAAATTTACTTGAACCTTTTAATTCCAGCCAAGATCTGACACAAAATGCAAAGTTAAGGGCAAGCTGATGTTTTTGTCTAACGTATAAAACTGCCAACAAGCATCACAAAGTTTGATATTCATGCTTGTACTTTTAAGACTGAATGCCTTGATCCCAAAGGCAGACCAAGGTTACAGAGAATGGAGGGAATCACATGGCTTGAGTAAGTGATACATTGTCTATGGGCAATTAAAAGCAATTAGAAAACCAACTAAAATCAGTCTGTTTTCTCTTTCCCTATGAGCTGGCAATAGCACATACCAGCAGTGATGAAGTCTTCATAGTGGAGAGGACCACTGCCATCCAATTCACTCAAGGCCCTGACTAGATTTGTCTCCTGTGTCAAGTCCATCATGTACAGGATGGAAACCAAACATTTTTTTAAACATTCACTCACATTATCACTTGCTGACAATCATCAATATCTTAAACAAGCATAGAAAAATCTCCTGTGTGGCAGTCAATTAGCATTTGTTTAAAGCAAACAAATACTAAATAATCCTGGATCACTGTAGTTCAGGCTTGGGTAATATGTCTTCTAAACAACAGAAGTAGAAATTTAAGTGGCATTTCTAGAATTTAAAGGAAACCCTACTACTATGTAATTGTATGTATTTTGAGTGAATGTGTTTTTGAATACATTATTTTAAATATTGCCACAACTCTCTTCTTTGTTTTATTAAGAAAAGTGGTTTCTGATGGGCTTCAACCACCATAATTGAAAGACATACTACATTCCATGATAATGTTGTTGAAATCCGTTTACTTAAAGCAAGCTGTGAACATGTTTGAAGTGCTATTTTTTGCAGTTAATTTATTCATTGTAATATGTGCAAACACACACCCTTGCAGTTTCAACCGGAAAAATGTAAGAAAGATGCAACCTTCCAGGCATGCAACATGGGCCAAGTAAGAAGTCAGATGGAAGAAACACAGCAAAGGGAAAAGATAATGCCAATCAGCCCCTGCAGAGACCACAGACTGGCATTTTGCATGTATACAATTGATGCTAATATGCAGCATGTATACAGCTAGTGTTTTATATGTGCATGCATACAGTCTGTGCTTACTATGTGTACATGTACACAGCTGGTGCTTTATCTATACATGTATACAGTCAGTGCTTACTATGTAAACATGTATAGAGTCAGAGCATTACCTGCAAACACTCATGGCTATGACATACCACATGTAAAATTTACATAATAACTGAGATGTGGACTGCTTTATGGTGAATGGCCACTAATTGTTTTTGTCATTTTGTTGTTGAGATGTGAGAGTGAGGAGGCAGAAACAGGGATGGACCAAGCAGGTAAAATGATTCTAATCCTATCTACTGAAGAAACTTCACCCTACGTCCCAGCACCATTCCCTTTTCAAGATAGAAATGTGTTATATCAAAATGCAAAGGAAGTGGATCATAAAGCACATTTCTAACCCTGTGTGCCATACCAGCTTGACTTCACAGTCATTCTTTCATTCACAATGTTTAAGGAATACCAGCCACATGTTAGGCAGTGGGTGCTAGAGAGAGAAAAATATGGGCAAGCATAGCTAAGGACACTACAAGGCCCAGGGGTGACATGAAATGCCAAGGCTGTTTCAAAACACTGGAGGGGTGCTCTGTATGTGCCAGGCACTCTCAAACTAAGGAATAAAGGACCAGCTCAGGTTTTGTTTGCTTTAAAAAATCTTATCCGGTAATTTGGTAAATCACAATAAAGATGAATTACTGAAAAAAAAAAAAATATATATATATATATACACAAAAAAGCATACAAAATGCAAGCCAAGATTTTTATTATTAGATTAGAGGCCCGGTACATGAAATTCATAAACGGGAGTAAGGGGTGGTCCCCTCAGCCCAGCCTGCACCCTCTTTAATCTGGGATCCCTCTCACAATCCTGGACCATTGGACACTCACCTGCCTGCCTGCCTGCCTGCCCAAACTCCCCCCTACCCCTGCTGGCCTAATTGCCCCTCATTGCATCTGCATGCAGGCCTGATTGCCCCTAAATGCCCCCCACCACCTGCCAGCCTGGTCACTCCTAACTGCTTCCCAGCTGGCCTGGTCACCCATAACTGCCCACCCCCCTGCCAGCCTAATTGCCCCCAACTGTCCTCCTGCCAGCCTGGTCAACCCCAACTGCCCCCCCCCCCCTTGCTGGCCTGGTTGCCCCATGCAGCCTGCTTGTTCAGTTGTTTGGTCATCCCTCGGGATGGCCCTGGGTGGCTGGGGGGCTGAGGGGACTGGGGGACTCTGGAGGCAGGCATGTGGAGTGGCCAGACCTGCCTTAGGGTGGGTCCGTCCCAGCAGGGCTGAGGGGACTGGGCGCCATCATTTTGTGGCTGTGGGCGCTGCCATCTTTGAGGGCGTGGCAGTCAGTTAGGATATTTACTTCTTATTGGCTGTGGGTGCCTCCATCTTTGTGAGGGCATGATGGTCAATTAGTATATTCCCTCTTTATTAGATAGGATTCACTGAAATAACTACTCTGTCAAATTGCTACTTAACTTTCTGAAAGCTGTGTCTCCATGTTTCTGTGCTTGGCTTGTCACAGAACAATAACAGAGAGTTTGCAGAAGACTTATCTGAGCATCACACACTAAGTATCCCCACTGTAGACACTCTACTTGAATTTGGGCAAAGATGGAGAAATGTAGGCAGATTTATACTTCATTGAGGTAGGTGTAAAACTAGTTGGCTCTATACAACAGAGAACTGACTTGTGGATCAATGTTAGGTCTAAAACAGAGCAGTAGAAGCTTAATTTTAATTGTTGGCAGTAAAGTGGCTGAGTGCCTGGCATATGATAAGTACCTAACTGAATGAATGATGAATGAAAGATTGAATGAATGAATGAACAGCTTGTGTTTAGAAGATTATGGAGATGAAATAGGGCCCCTCGGAGAAGAATGTCAGGAGAGTTCAGGTTGCCCAACACACAAGAGGGAGTGGAGAAATGGTGGCAACTGATAATATGAAGATGCAAAACTTGTGAGCATCTAGGGATTAATCAAATGAAATTTAACAAAGGAAAATGTAGATTCTCTGCCTCTTGAAAAAAGTGAACTGCACAGTGACACACCATGGAAAAAAGACAGAAGACCTATGGCCATGATTGACAGCAAGCCAAACAGGAAGATGAAGCTGCCAGGCTCAAATGTCATCAGGACAAGCAAAGCGCCCAGAACTAGCAAAGCAGTAGCCCTAAAATACTCAGTTTGTTTTGATAGATGGAAGCATATGTTGGCAAGCATGAGAACAGAGGCAGATTTGAAAATTCAGTGGTGACACTTAATCTAAGATCAGTCTAGCTGGTGAAGTAGAGTTCTCAGATATTTTAGGTCTTGCCTTGTGAACAGGACAGTAGGTCCATATTCCTTTTATTATTATTACTAGTGGCCCAGTGCACAAAATTTGTGCACGGGAGGGAGAGGGGAGGGTTGTGTGTGTTCCTCATCCTGGCCTGCACCCTCTCCAATACAGGGATCAGGCCTAAACCAGCAGTCAGACATCCCTCTCACAATCCGTGACTGCTGGCTCCAGCCGCTCACCTGCCTGCCTGCTTGCCTGATTGCTCCTAACCACTCTGCCTGCTGGCCTGATCCCTGCAACTGCCCTCCCCTGCTGACCCAGTCTCCCCTAACTGCCCTCCCCTGCTAGCCTGGTCACCCCTAACTGCCCCCCCCTGCTGACCTGCTCGCCCCCACCTCCCCTCCCTACTGGCCTGCTCACCCCCAACTGCCCCCCTGCTGGTCTGCTTACCCCCAACGGCCCCTGCCGTCCCATCTTGGCCAGATCACTCCCTGGCAACCCAAGGTCCCAGCCCCTCCTTTTTTTCTTTTTCTTTTCTTTTTTTTCAGTGCCTCCTTGAGTGGAGGCCAGGGCCAGCTGGAAGCAAGTATCTAGGATTTATTTATCTTCTATATTTGAAACTTTGTAGCCTTTAGCAGAGGCCAGGGCCAGCCAGGAAGCTTGGCTTCCTCCATTGCCAGGCAACCCAAGCCTCCTGCTTGCTCTAGCTCTGTGGCTAGTTGCTATCTTAGTTGGGTTAATTTGCATACTTGCTCCTGATTGGCTGGTGGGCATGGCTTGGTGTAGCAAAGTGATGGTTAATTTGCATGTTTCTCTGTTATTAGTGTATATTATTACCAATTGCAGAAAGGAAAGGAGGAGAGAGAGATAGAAACATCAATGATGAGAGAGAATCATTGATTGGCTGCCTCCTGCACACCCCTACTGGGGGTCAAGCCTGCAACCCAGGCATGTGCCCTTGACTGGAATCAAACCAAGGATCCTTCAGTCCACAGGCTGACACTCATCCACTGAGGCAAACTGGCTAGGGCATAGGTCTATATTTTCAATGGTGCAGGGTAGAGGAAAGTTTGGACATAACTAAATTGTGATGAGATTTTAAAGCCAACAGAAGGAAACATCTTATATAATAAAAGCATAGTATGCAAATTGTCCCCTTGACCAGGAGTTAGTTCGGGAGTTTGACCAGGGATCAGGGCCTGCCGGAGGAAGGGAAGGAGGCCTGGGCCAGCAGCTGGCAGCTGCTAGGGATGCTACCAGTGCAAGAATTTCATGCACTAGGCCTCTAGTTTTTAATAATTAAATTGGCCTATAATGGAAATAAAACATCATTTTTGAAGGTGGTGGGTTTTCCTGCATTATGGGGGTATTCAAGATAATTCAAATGTTGTAGACCAAGAGTCCTAAATAGGGTGGAAACTCTTATACCTATTGGTGGAAATTCTTCATGACAGATGTCAATCTTTCATTAAAGAAATATTACCAAGCAACAGCTTTGGGCAATGTGGTCCTGGGCAGTGGGGACACACTGAGGAAAAGCAAGCTTCTGAGAGCTCATTTTCTGCTGGGCACCTAATGAACACTAAACAGAAGTTGCTTTTTTGCTTCACAAATCAGTGTTTTTGTTCACACCAACAAGACCATTCTTAGAGGCAGGATTTGTGGAAAGCAGGATTCCAAATGACACAGCCTTTCCTGCATGGGTTAAGGAGCAGGTCTACAGCATAGAGCATTGAGTTATTCTCACAGGTTGGGTCCTTCCACACAGGGAAAGCAGGAGGAAAGGTTCTCATCTCAGTGCATGTGCGAAGTTCAAAGAGGACTGCACATCCATTATATGCCAAATTCCTGATGCTCCTCTTTTGGTGGCAAGTGAAAGTGACTCCCAATAAGTTTGGGGAAGTTTAGAGACATCTGAAGACACAGTCCAGGGGGTGGGGCATGCTGCAGGGTGTTCCCAGGGAGACCCAGAGAGCAGCTCACAGTGGAGCTGACCTAGTTGTTCCCTGTGGTCAAGCTGGGTAGACTTCACCTAAGGCCTTGTTCCTGCTCAATGCACTCACACACCACCATCGGAATGGGGAAATAGCATATTTTTGGGGGACAAGGGATGAGAGGTGTTAAATGTGAATGATGGAACATTTAACTAGAGACCCTGAATCATCTGAATTGAGTTTATGAATACAAAATCAGGTACAAAAAATAATATTTAGAATAATTGAAGTATCATGGAAATTTTTCTTAATTGACCAAAGTAAATGAATCCCAGAACTCCAGAAAAAAATGTATGATATTTTTATTTTTGAACTGCCTGGCACATGTTTCCAATTCTGCTTTTTATACCTTTTTAGCTTTCATCACTTCTTCATGTACTAATGAATTATAAATATTTCTCTCTGAAGAAAATAAATAATTTATCCCAAATAAATGGTAATGAAAGATTTGACTTTGGACGGTGGGGGCACACCATGCAATATATAGAATCTAAATATTATAGATGATGTATGATAGAATTGTACACTTGAAACATATGTAATTTTATTAGCCAATGTCAACCCAGTAAATTTAATTAAAAAGAAAAAGAAAATAATTTACTCTTTCCTCTACCATAGGAAACAAAATTTGTTTATTATTAATACTGTGAAATTTTCTTTCTCTTTATAATTTGCTATTGTAGATGTCATGTAAATTATTAGAATGGTTACAAATTTGGTAATGGCCAAGTTTCATGCATACATGATCTGTTTGGTTTTGAATAATTTTCCACAGCTTAGCTGGCTTCTGGCTCTGTGGATGCCAAATTAGTTTCTACCTTCTTCTCACAAATTTTGCATGATTAGCACCACAGGACATATTTCTATGGCAGTATGGACCTCTGGCTTTACAACTGTGTGCTCAATACCCGGTAAGCAGAGAAGGTTTTCTGGAAGCCATACTGACACCAGAGTTCATAGAAATGGTTGGCCCCACATAAAATATCCCCAACATGAATTCTCAGCCAGATCCTCAAAATGCCTGTGGTTACTTTGATACCAGTAAACAGACATATGGTAGAGGGGAAAACAGAGTGACCAGAGAATGTAGTAAAAAGATACTAGTTTTGTAAATGTCATATGGGGGTTATGCAAATGTGTGACATGCTTTCCAATAACTCTATTTGCTTTTCTTTCCATTGTGCTGGCTAAGGGTAAAATAACTGGCAATATTAAACATGATGATCTTTGTTCTTTAATTTAATGTATATCTAGTATCTTGCCACTAAGATTTGAGTGTTAGTTTAAAAAGAGTTCTTCATCAGTTCAGAGAGCTCAATTTATAAAAATGTGTTAAATCATGAAATCCTGTTTTTATAGAACAATGAATGACTTCCTATGGCCCTTCGCATTGCCTTTAGGGAACCCAGGTTTGTGGACATTCTTCTAGGAGGGCTTGTCTCTGAGCATGCAGTTCCTTTGACACTTCCGCATACAGTTCTCACATTTTCCATGGAATCCAGGCCTTTATCATCTTCTTCCTACCCTCCAGGAACATGATGTGTCTTCAGGGCCACAGAAATCCTTGCAAAGAACACACACTTCCCCATGCATGATGCTCTTAAGCCAAAGATGCCCTAACTTAGTTGACTTCATCCTAAAACTATTTCTCTATGATGATGATGTTCTTACAGATGTAGATATCACCAGCACAGCTTTCCAGAATCTGTGATTACTCTTAAGAGCAAAGAGAACATTAAAGCAGTATATAAGTATTGGGCTTAAATGGGCAGTCGGACATCCCTCTCACAGTCCAGGACTGGTGGCTCCCAACCGCTCACCTGCCTGCCTGCCTGATTGCCCCTAACTGCTTCTGCCTGCCAGCCTGATCACCACCTAACCACTCCACTGCCAGCCTGATTGATGCCTAACTGCTCCCCTGTTGGCCCAATTGCCCCTAAATGCCCTCACCTGCCAGCCTGGTCACATCTAACTGCCCTCCCCTGCAGGCGTGGTCCCCCCAACTGCCCTCCCCTGCCGGCCATCTTGTGGCAGCCATCTTGTGTCCACATGGGGGCAGCCATCTTTGACCACATGGGGGTGGCCATCTTGTGTGTTGGAGTAATGGTCAATTTGCATATTGCCTCTTTATTATATAGGATATATATACTAGAGGCCCAGTGCATAAAAATTCGTGCACTGGAAGGGGGTTCCCTCAGCCCAGCCTGCCCCTTCTCACAGTCCAGGAGGGAGCCCTTAGGGGCAGGCAGCAACCTGGTGAGCATTGGAAAGTGATGCCTGCATCACACCTCTGCTGCTGCCACTGCTGGCAGCACAAGCCTCAGCCGGCCCTGTTTGCTGAGCCTCAGGTGGCCCTGGGTGGCTGGGCAGCTGCCATCCAAGGCTTGCCTGTGCCTCAGGCCGGCCCTGGGCAGCTGGTGGGCTGAGGGGACTGGGGGACTCTGGAGGCAGGCGCCCCAGCGGGGCTGAGGGGATTGGGCGCCACCATCTTTTGGCTGTGGGTGCTGCCATCTTTGAGGGTGTGGCAGTCAATTAGCATATTCCCTTTTTATTGGCTGTGGGTGCCCCCATCTTTGCGAGGGCATGATGGTCAATTAACATAGGAGATATATCCTATCTAATAAAAGAGTGATATGCAAATTGACCATACCACTGCCACGCCCACCAGCCAATCAGGAGCGAGTATGCAAATTAACCCAACCAAGATAGCTGAGGCCATGGAAGGAGCAGGAGACATGGGTTTCCCTGGCAATGGAGAAAGCCAAGCTTCCTGCACACCCTGGCTGGCCCAGGCTTCTGCTCAAGGCTACAAAGTTTCAATTATAGAAGATAAATAAATCCCAAGAAAAATGGTGGCAGCCATGGAGCTGGAGAGAGCAGGAGGCTTGGGTTTCCCCAGCAATGGAGGAAGCAAGCTTTTCACCTTCCCTGGCCTGCCCTAGCCTCCACTCAAAGCTACAAAGTTTCAATTATAGAAGATAAATAAATCCCAAATACCAGGGCCTCCGCTTGGGTCACCAGGGTGTGTGTCTGGCCTGCAAACCACCACAGGCCTCTCGCCCAGGCCACCCCATGCCCCAAGGGAACCCCCACTCTGATCTGGGACACCCTTCAGGGCAAACCAGCCGTCCCCCACCTGTGCACCAGGCCTCTATCCTATCTAATAAAAGATTGATGCAAATTGACCATCACTCCAACAAACAAGATGGCTGCCCCCATGTGGACACAAGATGGCCACCACAAGATGGCCAGCAGGAAAGGGACCAGGTCTGCAAGGGAGGGCAGTTGTGGGTGATCAGGCCAGCAGGGGAGGGCAGTTGGGAGGGACCAGACCTGCAAGGGAGGGCAGTTGGGGGTGATCAAGCCTATATGGGAGGGCAGTTAGGGTTGACCAGGAAAGCAGAGGAGAGAAGTTGGGGGGGACCAGGCCTGCAGGGGAGAGCAGTTGAGGGGACCAGGGCTGCAGGGTAGGGCAGTTAGGGGCAATCGGGCTGTCAGGGAGCATTTAGGCATCAATCAGGCTGTCAAGGGAGTGGTTAGGGGGTGATCAGGCTGGCAGGCAGAAACGGTTAGGGGCAATCAAGAAGGCAGGCAGGTGAGCAGTTGGGAGCCAACAGTCCTGGATTGTGAAAGGGATGACCGACTGCCCGTTTAGGCCCGTTCCTACTTGGCAGTTGGACATTCCTCAAGGGGTCCCAGATTAGAGAGGGTGCAGGCTGGGCTGAGGGACACACACCCCTGTGCACAAATGTCATGCACCAGGCCTCTAGTCATTATATAAAAAGGCTAAGTGCCCATCCTTCCCTCCAACTGGTAGCTATGATGCACACTGACCATGAGGGGAAGACACTCAAAGCAGAGCTGCCAAGCTGCGGTGACTTGGCAGCTGTGGTTCTCAGATGACACACCCAGACCAGAGAGGAGGTAGCCAAACTCCACAGTGCCTCACCCAAGAATTGCCCTCTCACAATCTGGGACCCCTCAGGAGATGTCAGAGAGCTGGTTTCTGCCCAATCCCCGCAGGCCTGGGCAAGGAACCCCACCAGTGCAGGAATTCGTGCATGGGGGCCTCTAGAGTGTGTGTGTGTGTGTGTGTGTGTGTGTGTGTCTGTGTGTGTGTGTATGTGTGTGTGTATATATATATATATATATATATATATATATATATATGTATATACCAATAAATATATTCAGTAAACAATAGGCAAGAAGGTTGGATACTCTTTTTTATTTGATCTCTCAAAACAGTAGTTAAAAAAATTAAAACAAGAAAAAGCAAATTGTGTGATTTTGTCTTTGAACAGCTAGCTCAGCTTAAGACTGCAGTATCTAAGAGGCATATCCAATCACTTGGGACTCAATTAAAGCAACAAGAAAAAAAGCCAGTCCTTCCAATATGTCAAGACCGAAGTGTTTTAAAGTGGATAAATGACATTTCTAATGCACATGGAGCAGAGTTCTTGAAGTCAACTGAAAAGAATCTGTGGCTTGAAAACTACTCAGTCACTGGCTGCCAGCAGTAACCTGGTGAACCGAGATGGGCCAGCTGGTCCAGACGGGAGGGGGACTTCAGCGACTCTGAGAACTCTCTGTACTTGTGTAAGTGCGGCAGAAATACAGGCCACGTGCCAACAGCAGCCAGAGCAGGGCTGCAGTCAGTCTCAAATGCCTGTGCACTTACCAAAGCCTCTGGTGGGGGCTGCTGAGCTTATCTGATTGCTATATTTTTTATGAAATGACTTCCTCAGTAGGCTGCCAAATGCAGAAAGTTTAGAGTCTCATTATTTATGTGCATCTCTCCGTCCACCATTTTCCTAACATCAATGTTCTAAGCGGTGGATGGAAGTGCAATATCTTCTAAGACGAATTAAACTCAGAACCAGCTGGCGTGGCTCAGTGGTTGAGGTCATGGTTTGATTCCCTCAGGGCACATGCCTGCATTGCGGGCGTGATCCCTGTGTAGGACATGCGAGAGGCAACCGATCAATGATTCTATCTCATCATTGATGTTTCTGTCTCTTACTCCCTCTCCCTTCCTCTCTGAAATCAATAAAAATAAAAAAATAAAAAAATTCAGAGAGGCTTGAGATCACAGTCCAATAGTTCAAAATGCACAGGCTACCATCAGTATTATTTGTTCATCATCCTTCACAACCGTGAAAGGTAAGGAGGTAAGGATGGCTATAGCTGACTCATACTAAGTCAGAAAAGGGAAGCTTTTCATGTAACATGACGATTTTTCAGCAGGGTTGTGGGGTCTTGGTCTGTATCAACTATGTCTGTTTATCTTAGACCTCTGGTCTGTCTCATTAGTTCTGGCATCATTTAGACAACATACTTCAGTTTCATATCCTTCCCTTGTTGAACAGTTCAAATGATGATCATGAACTACAAGGACCTAGATACATTCGTGTTTAAGGCATTATTATTAAGAATGGGCACTTTATGGGATTTAACCCTTTGCAAAGCACTTTTTATGATGTTATCACTGTATTTTCTTTGGTTATGTCATTCACTTTTATCTTCTCAATATTGATCAAATTTCAATTCAAAAGAGATACATGACTGAAGTCTTTCTGTATTTCAAAGTGCCTTCGATAAAAATACTTAATTTGTGACATTTTGTACAAATACTAACTATTTCTAAACATGAAAAGTCAAATATCATTTCCAAAATTGTTTCCAGGTCCAGGTTGTAGGTTGTGCTATTCAGGAAATAAGTGCCAATTTAATCCAGTAGATTCTCTTATGACCCACATTAGCATTTTAGATATGCAGCTGAAAATGCTTTCCAGGTTTACTCAGAGTTTCAATTTCTTATGTTTCAATGATGATGGTACATTAGGTCAATCCTTGTTCTAAAATGAAATGACTGTTTCCTATGCTGCAGTGAGTCGGGGATGACTCTGACTAGGAGCATGCCTGCTGGCCATTGTTTCTGTGTAATAATGACAATGATAATGAATAATATCATACTAATTCCCACCTGGGCAATACCTTTGGTAATGGGTGATGGGTTATGCTGGCCAGACACCCCTGCAGGGTGCAAACACTCATTCCTCATTCTTAGGAGTGTGGCCCATGGCTGATCAGCAGCTGAGCCCCTCCCCAGGAACTGCTCTGTCCCCCAAGGAGTCATCTTACCCAAGGTTCATATCCCTTTCTGGGGACAGTTGAATTCCCATTGTTCTTCCAAAGAGGTGGCAAAGGCCCAGGCACCTTGCCTTCATTCACTAGACTCTGTGGGGCCTCAGCTCCATGGGGATTATTAGCAGAGACCTCTGCTGCATGAGCTCAGCATCTCCCTCAGCCCATCCCTGCCTCCTCACTCCCTCCCATACATTATTCTTGAGAGTCTACCTCCCAAATTTCTATTTAGAGAGTCCCAGGAGTAACTAGGATACTTACTCTGTGCTAGAACCCTGCTGACTACTTCCTATGTGATGTCCCTGGAGGAAAGTGCATCTCATAGACAGATGTTGTGATCCCAAGACAGATATCATTAGATCCATGTGAGCAACAAGAAACATGAGACTCAAAAATTGTAGGAAAGTGACATCAGGGCAAGGGTTCAAATTGAGACAATTCGAACCCACAGTTGGCACCATTTCAGCCTCCAGAAGCTCCTTCAGAATCTGAAGTTTACCCTTCATAAAAATTGGCTATAATTTTCAGAGAATATTCATATTAGAGAAAAATTAACAGCCCAATTAAAGAAAGAAAAAAAATATATTCATCAACAACAGTAGAGTTATGAATCCTGGTGAAAGATTATCTCTCATCCTCCCCCTTTCTGATTAAATTGATGTTCTATAAAATGTATGTAAAAGTCATCAGATTTCTCTGAAAGATTTGAACATGCAAAAAGTGTAGGTTTTTGAAGTTCTGAATTATGGAGAGTCATCTACATCAGCACTCATTGCTAAAGGGCAAGAATTTCTGTGGAAAGGCAATGAGTCTTGGATAAGGACTGATGGGAATGTGTGTTTGGACTTTCGGCGAAGACCCTTAAACTCCACATGTCTCAATTTTCTAACAGGAACAGTAAGAGCATCTGCTCCTTGGTGCTATTGTAGTAATTAAGTAAGACATGGATTGATATTTCATTAAAGTGTTCCATGCATGCTTTTTAAAATCATTGATTCAAATTCATTAAAAATAAGATCCAGGGCCAGTCATAACAATTTTTGCTATAAATTAAAATGTTGACGTATGTGTTGGAGATGCTCAGAAATGACCTCAGAAGTTTAACTCAATGGGAAAGCCAGCGGGAGGCAGGGTCCCGATTAGCTTCCAGTTAAGCATCCAGGGAGAGAGAAAGTCAGGATGCCCTGATCCTGAGCCAGGCTTGCTCTTCAGGCTGAAGAATCAAATCAAGTCTGGCTATGTGAGGTGCAGCAAGTACCTTCTGCTCCAAAGTGAGCCAAATAATAGCCACTTCTTAATAACCCTGGACATTTAAATACTCTTCTTTCTGAACAATCTTCAATAACAATCCATGATTACATAAATGGACAGAGGGCGTGCCGAGGTCTGGAAGGAAATTGGAGGCAGTGCATTCATTATTTTATTTGCTCCTGTCTCATGACTACTCTGGAGCAGGAGAAATTCTTAGATCCTTGTCTTGAGGAAGAAGAAAAAAACTGCAAAATCTCCTCCTAGAAATAATTTTAGGGAAACACAATTATTTCTGTCTCAAAATTCAGGAGCTAATATTTGATTTAAAGACAAAAAAAAAACAGTATTAAAAAAGAAATGTCAGTTGCACCTTTTGATTTTTTTTAATCCTCTCTCCAGAGAAAGGATTTGCTTAGTCACAGAAGCCAAAGATGTCCTCTTAAAAGGAGTTTAAATCTACAGCAGCACATTATTAAGGAAAGCTTAAATCTGGTGTCATATGGAAATAAAACCAACTATGATAAAATTAAAGTTCACTTTAAGAAATGGAAACCAGATGGAATCTTGCCAAGTGCCAGCTGTTAAGTCATTGTGGCATAAATGGGTGTGCTGCACGTTTCAGCCCTAGGATGGAACTTTCCAGAGGTCCAGGTGACCTCAGGTTCATGGGAGGAGATGACTGCCACATGAGTCTGGAAGGTCTCCCACAAGGGACAAGGAGGAGCCCAGCACCTCAGACTTCCTCCCCAGGGGTGCAACGTGTTATGAAAATGCAAGTCACCACTCTAGGGAGAACCTATGACAAACACAACCCCATGTTTCCTTCAGTGGGTCATGCAAATTCATATGCATACATACACCCAATACGTAGGCCTGGTTCCATCTGTCTACAGTCAGAACACTGAGCTGGAGCCTTCCCTTCATAGGAGGGTCCACATGCAGTGAAACAATATTTTAATGTGTTTTTTTTTTCCCCTCCTCACTCTTATTTGCCTTTCCTTTCCTGTTTGTTGTTGTGTGTGGCTGAAGGTAAGAAGAAAAAAAGGGAGATTACAGTGTGGGAACCAGGGCTTACAAATAGTGTTTGTTTGTTTTTTTGTTTTTTGTTATGACCCAAGATACCTAATTACATATTCCCCAAGAAGTCCTCTTTCTAAAAGTAGAATGAATGAAATTCTTAATGAAAGAATTTAATGAGAATCTAAATATCTAATGTCTTCATTAAAAAAGATTAGTGCTGCAAAGATAATAATGATGACCTTGCTGATTTGTTTACATTTATAAATTTGAACTGCAATGATTATATATGCTTTTTTATTAGAAAAAAAAAGATCAGCAGCATTGCTTATCAGCTTTAGCTGCTGGTAAGATTTTAGTTCTGGCATTCTTGGTTTAGGAGAGTATCGCAGACAAACTCTACAATTTATTTATGTTTTATTATTCATTTTATGTTTCTTTTCCTTATGGGAAAAATATCAACAACTTCCTGAAAATGATGCAAAAAGTGAAAAAGGAGTATGATTTCACAATTAGACTACATTTAAGAAATACAAATATTATTTTGCTGTTTTGGTTTCTTCCCTATAGCTTAATTATATAGTTCAAATCATTTGCAGAAGTAGTTTATTAACATAGAGCTCAACACCACCTCCCCTCCCCCCCAGAAATATGCCTCAGCATGTGTTTTCTTAAACTGTCTCCCTGGAGAGTATTGCTATAATAAAATGTTGTAACCCTTGTATTTGAGAAGAACAGCCTCATGTCAATCAAACAGCATATTTATTTCTCAGAAAGATGAACATACATTTGCATCAGGTGGTACTGCCTGGATGAAGTTTTATTCCTCAATTCTGCCCCTCACATTTAGTTACCCATGAAACTGTATACTCTCACCTGGTCTTTAGTGCAGAATTGGCTTCTGGAGCACAAATAGCTTTATGATGGAATGCCCTTCACCTTGTGAGGTTTGTTTAGAAATGGAAGGTGTACTTTCAGAGGTTCCCCCAGGAAGGTAAGTCTAGTACTGTTTTCTTTTTTTAAATATATTTTTATGGATTTTAAAGAGGAAGGGAGAGGGAGAGAGAGATAGAAGCATCAATGATAACAAAGAACCATTGATTGGCTGCCTCCAGCATGCCCCACACTGGGGACCAAGCCCACAATTTGGGCATGTGCCCTGACCAGGAATCGAACCATGACCTCCTGGATCATAGATTGATGTTCAACCACTGAGCCACACTGGCTGGGTGTGAGTTCACTTGAAGAGGCAACCATGGCATGTGTGACTTAAACTGTGTCAAAGAGAAAAACTCAAGTAATATGGTCTGTCCCCCAATGGCACTGGCTCAACCTGATACTTCTCAGTTCTCATGTGTTCAGTTATTTATTTATTTTTAAATGGTATATATTTGAGGTGTAAAACATGATGACTTGATATACATATTAAATGATTACTACTATCAAGCAAATTAACATATTTCACATGGTTACATTTGTGTGTGTGATGAGAACATCTAAAATCTACTCTTAACAAATTTGCAGTATTCAATGCAGTATTATTAATTATAGCTACCATGCTACACATTAGACCACTAAACTTCTTTATCCTATGTTACTGGAATTTCCCCTACCTCCACACCCCAATATGATCCAGAAATCCCACTTCTAATACACTCCCAAAGGAAATGAAATCTGTATCTCAAAGAGATATCTGCACCCCATGTTCACTGCAGCATTATTTTCAATAACCAAGATAAGAAAACAACCTAAGTGTCTATCAATGTTCAAATGGATAAAGATGTGACATATATATATATATATATATATATATATATATATACACACACACACACACACTGGAAAATTATTCAACCATAAAAATAGGAAATCTTGCCATTTGCCATAACTTGCATAAACCTGGAGGGCATTACACTTGTGGAAAGAGCCAGGCACAGAGAGAAAGAACTACTTGATCTCATTATATGTGGACTCTATAGAAGCAAAGAGTAGAACAATAGTTACCATGTGCTTGGGTCTCCCAAGGGAATATCATGTTCCTTTTTAGTGGTTTATAAATCACTTTGCACATCTAGCATTGCCTATAAATAAAACCCATGTTTGAAGAATTTTGACTGGGGAAATCTTTTTTTTTTTTTTTTTGCTTTGGTATAATATTTTTCTTGAACTAAAATAGACTTCTTCTAATATCCTGATGGCTATTTGGCCTAGAAATAAAGTATAGCTACAGAAATTTAAAATGGGATTCCATTGTAATAGCCTTAGGGAGGAAAGGTACAACTTAAACTTTACAAGCCTTGACTAAATCCATCGCCTTCAAAATAAGTTGAAGTTATAAACCTCCTGCCCCAACCCATCTGGTCCAGAAGCAGAGTGTGAGCTGGAGAAATATCTGAACTAAAGACCAAGTTACATTCCTCACACCAGGGAGACCCACAGCTCTCCAGTGCCCAGCGTAGTTCACACACCCCCCTAGGTCCATCCACATTGTCAGAAATGGCAGGATTTAGTAAGGCTGAATAATATATCACAGCTTAATGTATTCACATGTCAAAACGCCAAGTTGTACACCTTATATATAAGCAATTTCTGTTTTTCAATTATCCCCTAATAAAGCTGAAAAGAGGAGAAAGATTAAAAGACCAAGTTCAAAGTCATTGGTCTCACGAAGTGCTCTGATGACAAGGGCCCCTCAGAGGACAAGGAAATGGCTTCATTTGGTTTCCAAAATTTGGGGCAAGTCAAGGTTGTGTGCACCAGTTTACTTTCAAAGAAAGATTCAGAAACCTATTGAAGAGTTACAGTGGAGTTCACTGAATTTGCATAGAAGTGCTGAATGGCTATTGGTAAATGTTAAGCAAAGCAGGAGGAAATACATGAAGATTATCCATGTTTCAGTGGATACTTTTGACACGTATTCAGATGACATTTTGAAAGTTGGTGATGAGCCCTAGCTGGTTTGGCTCAGTGGATAGAGCATCAGTCTGCAGACTGAAGGGTCCCAGGTTTGATTCTGGTCAAGGGCACAAGCCCGGGTTGCAGGCTCAATCCTCAGTGGGGGACATGCAGGAGGCAGCGATCAATGATTTTTTTCTCATCATTGATGTTTCTATCTCTCTCTCCCTCTTTCTCTCTGAAATCAATAAAAATGTATTTAATAAATAAATAAATAAATGATGAGCAGATCATCACAATTAGTAAAGCACTCTAGCAGAGAAATATTGTGTGGGATAGAAATGAAAATAACTTACAGGTGTGCCTGATTGCTCAGGCTTCTATCCCCAGGCCTTTCCCACAGGTGAGGAGGAGCCTGGTGCTCATCCCACCCCACTGTCCCATCTTTGTTCCCTGAAGATGGTAGAAGCGTCAAGACTCCACCTGGAAACCCTTCCTAACAGCCATTCACCTTCCTTCACTCTAAGAGCACAGCTCAAGTTTATCTCAAACTCTACCTGCAGCAGCACAGGACATGGGATTTTTACAAAAGAGGCAGAACTAATCTACTGAACAGCAGAAGCCTCCTGGCGGAGAGGACAGTTTAACAAGGCGACGGAACACTGTTACCAGGCCACTGACCATTGGGCAGATGCTCTTTTATCTCTGATTTTAGAACTCCAAAGCCAGAACAAGCCAGAGAATTCCCAAGGCTTCTCGTGCTTGTAAATTGTTTACACAGACATAAAATTTGATTTAATAAATAAACATTTATCTACATTTCTGATTACTTTGTGTGAGAAGTTTATGATTCCCTCCACTTGCTTGTAGTGGGAAACTGAAAGGGGAGATAAACACTGTTTAGGGTGATTAGAGGTTTTTCTCCTAGGGGGACCTCTGTCCAACTCCTGAAATCAGACCAGAGAACTTGAGAGCTTCCTCATTCATGAACTGCTGCTGCTCAGAGTTCTGTTCCGTGGATAAAACAAGGCACCAAGTTCTTTAGGCTTGATAACTGTTAAGACGTTGCTTATTACTCATGATTTCAAAGGGGCACAAACAGGGCCCCTCATGGATCCTGTAAGCTAAGACCATCTGCAATTTTTGTCCTAACTTTAAGTATGATAAAAAGAAGGACCAGCTACTATTTCTCATTAAGTTATTAAAATTCCATGAAAACACTGGCCTCCTACAAACCAATTTTTCATATTTCTAGGGTTTTGTTATTTATAATTGTACAACTCACTGTTTTTGTATAGTACTTGAATATTCTTTTAAAGTATATTTAATAGCCCTAGCCAGTTTGGCTCTGTTGTCAGAGAGAGCTTCAGTCCTATGGACTGAAGAGTCCCAGGTTCAATTCCGGTCAAGGGCATATACCTTGGTTGCAGGTTTGATCCCCAGCCCTGGGCGGGGCGTGTAGGGGAGGCAATCAATTGATCATCGCTATTTCATCTCTCTGTCACAGAATCAGAAATGTGGGGGTGAGTTGATTTAATTTTCAAGTTTTTTTTTAATGTATGCTCTATTTTGAGAGGAATAATATGATCTAAAGTGACTTTTATTTATAAAACATTTAACAATTTTCATAGCATGCTCACAAATTTAATAAATATAACTTTTATAATTTTTTGCATTTTTTAAAGATGATCTTGGCTTTAAAACATAGCCCAGAATTCCTAAGAATTGGGATGAAATTCTTCCACCAAGAATTGGGGTGCATGCCTACTCCTTTGAATCTGGGCTCTGCAGCTGCCTGACCAATAGAATATGGTAGAAGGGAACTGCCAGACTCTGAGAAATGATCATCTTCTACTTCATCTCTCTTGGGAGAAAGTCCAGGTAGCCCTAGGAGAGCTCTACAAGGAAACTGACCACAGTCCTCAGCCTCAGCCACAGTTTACCTCCCAGCCAATATCCCACACCAACCTGGCAGCCACGTTGGTGGCCACGTTGGTGCACCATCTTAGAAGTGGGTGCTCACAGGTCACCCCAGACCACATTCTGTGGAATAGACAAGCCTGTCCAGCCAGCCCTTTTCAAACTGCAGATCAAGAACAAAACACATTATTGTTCCTCTTCTAAGCCATTAAATTTCAAGGTGATTTGTAATGCCAACATAGATCAAAACAAATATGGGTTTCTGGGACCAGAGTGCTGCCATAACAAAGGCCTAAAACACAAGAATTGGCTTTGGGATGGTGGCACGTAGAAGTTACAATGGCCTTGAGAAGAGTTTTAGTAAAATCCTGAAGAGCCTCAACATGAGAGATAACAAAGGGCCTCGAGTAGGGATTTGTGGGAGTCTAAGGACTTGAGGCAGCTGTCTGTGACAGCTTGAAGAAAAGGGGGGAAGATGTGACAAAAGCTTGGGAGAAAGGGACCCTTGGTTATGGTATAGTAGAAAGTCTGGCAAGTCCTCTGTTGTCTGAGATCATGTGAAACTGGGGAATGTGTTGTACTAGTCAGCTCAGAGAATACCACAGAAGGGTATAAATAAACTGACATTTATTGTTTCACAGCTCTGGAGGCTGGAAGTTCAAGATCAAAGTCCAGCAGGGCTGGTTCTTGATGACACCTCTCTTTCTGGCTTGCAGATGGCCACCTTCTAACTGTGTCTTCACATGGCAGAGAGATA